>OY728133.1:416836681-419336681 GCA_963277665.1 Viscum album
AGTAAAGCTATTTTTTACCTTAATCATTGTAATTAATTTTAATTTCTTTCACCAGTCATTTTGTAAAAAAACTACATTGAACATATTATTAATTATAAATTACTATTATTCCAAATATTTAATCTATTTTTACAAATTCTAAACAAATAACATGATGAAGTTTATTTAATATTGGTCTAGTATACAGGATGAGATAATATGTTTTTAAAGTGAAAAAGATTAAAAGTTTTAACCATTGTTATATCTAAATTAAATGGGAAATTACATAAAATGACCCAGACTAGATTAATTGATATACAATTGAAATAATTATTTTTTCAAACCAAATTAAAATATAATTTAAATATAATAATAAATTAAAATTATAATATGTTTTCAATTAACATTTAGTGTTTTTTACCATTCAACAAAAAATAAAATATCTCATAAAAATACCAAAAAATTATCCAAAGTAAATTTTGATATTATTCTTTCAAAAATTAATTATATTTTTTTTAAAAAATTAAATATTTTTAAAATCATACATAATATTATTTCTCTCTAAAAGGGTAGTAAAATTGTTTTCTAAAAATTATTCTTTGGATTCATAATATTGTTTTTTTATCATAATAATATAAAATTAGTTAAATGAGTTTCATAAAATTTGAATGAATGTATAATATATAAATTTAATTAAAACCAGTCGCCAAATTTTTTTTGTATAATCTATTGATATAAAATGGTATTTATACATAGAAATAATAGATTCCATTAAAAAGGAATTTTATTATTTTAAAAATGTTATTACATTCATTTCTAACTAATTGATTACAAATAGATTGATTTCATAAAAAAAATTATATCATATTTTGAAAAAATATATATTATTATTCATAAATTACATTCTAATGGATAGGTGTTAAATATAAAAAAATTTAATTTCAATATGAATTGCCTATTTTAGTTTGGTCATACTCATCTATACTTGTTATTTGTTCTATAGAAGGATATCGATAGTATTTTTAACACAATCCAAAAAAAGTGTTACATATACCAAAAGCTAATCTAAGTGTTTGATGTAGTATAATCAATACATGGTGTTTCATGAAACATAATACAAACATAGTTAACACAAGTTATATTTAGCGTTTCAAGAAATATATATTAGTAAAAATATTAAATTAAATCAAAAAAGTCACAAAATCTAAGTGTGTTTTGTCCTAACCCATTAAAATGAATTGGTCCCTCAAAATGTTTCTTTATAGCAAAGGATTAAAACTTGAATATTAATATTTTAGAAACACACAACATAAAAACTGATTTCTAAAACTACTTTTTAAGATGGAAAGTTGGGACCATTATATTTACCCCATGTAACTCATCAGTATCTTTTAACATAGGATAAAATAGTTTGCAAGATAAAACATAGATCTGGAATAGGATTATAACTATAAAATTCAAATGGACAGTAATAGAGTACATGTATAATTGAAATTAAAATTAAACAAATCCATATCCTAAATAGGCTTGAAAAATACCATTTAAATCATCCTAAATGATTATAACCTGAATTCATTGTATTTCAAGTTACTTTTTCCGAATATTGAATAATTTTATCAATATATATAACTACATGATTTAAGGACAACCTCTCCCTTTTCTCTTTAATAAATTTCAACTTCATATCTGATTATAATAAACAATGTATAATTTTTCATTCATAATGCATTATAAAATCATGATATTTATAAAGAGAATTATAGTTCATTCCATCTATCTTAATCAAAAAAAGTGTATAGAAAATGTTATCCAATATTTATAAATACATAAATGGTGGGATAATAATTTAATATCCAAAATTTTATCTGATGATGAACCAAAAAAATTTCATAAATTTTTAACCTTTAACCCTTCTAAAATATTAAAGTCAAAACATTTGAAATAGTGTTATGAAATTTCTCAAAACATATACACCATTAATCCCTGATATATAATAATTTAGGTCACATTATTCACATTCCAAACATGTGAAAACCCTCATCATGTATTCTATTGAAAAATGGAAATTACCTTCAATCATTATTGAAGACGTTAATATTAATGTGTTCCATGTATATTAGATATATTCATTAAATCAAAAACATCTATAAACTCTATCCATGGTAGGAGAAACTTAATTTTTTTAAAAAAATGAGTTACAATTTTTGACATTATCAGTATTATCAAATTTTCATATTAATATCCAGTATATATTTATGAAAATATAATTCTCTTGAAATAAAGAACATATTAATCATTATCGTCCCTATTTAAAATGATACCTTTATATTAAGTCACTTTTAAAATCCATCAAAATAACTCTTAATAATCGTGTAAATCCATTTAAAAAAACACAAACTGAAAAAACCTTATATATATCTTAATTATATAATCTAAATACATAATAACTTAAATCCTTTCTCTCTAATGATTGTAATAGAATATGTAATTTTTTAGTTTTAAAGTAAATTCATATGCTAGGGTATAGTGTTTGGAAATTTTCAAATTCTCCAAAAATATTTCAATAAACTCTATGAAATTTCTTCACTCTATTTACATTTTACTTGTATAGATACAATCTTATCCTCCATTTTACTTATTCCAGATGTTTATTCTTCCCTTATTAGTGACATATTGGATGAAAATCCCTATTTTCTCTATGTTCATTAACACATGAACTTTATTTAAAAACCTTTTTTTCTAATCAGTGTGTCATAAATGTCACTAAATTTCATGTTCTTAGTCATATACATTTTATTCTGATTTGGCATAATTACAACATCATTTACTCTTAATATAATCCCATTAAGATGTTGTTTAGAAAATCATCTGTCTCGTTCAACGATAACCAAATTCTTTATAGTTATCACTATTGGAATAAACTAAAAATAATAGTGTGGACATAATTTATAATATTGGAAAACCACATAAACATGATAAATTATTTATAGGATTTCTATATTATGACACCTTGTTTTGAACCTATGACACTCATTCTTTATTGTTAAATATATCCATTGAAATATAAATAGAAATATCCCTATTTATCACACTAATAATTTCTCATCCATGATTCCAATAGTTGACTAACCCATTTATTTGATACAAACTACATAGACCATGGATTAATGTTCATTGATGCTAAATCATTTCAGATGAATATTCATAACATAAATAAATTAAATTTCTGTGGATTTTAACAGTTTTTTGTATCTGAAAACTTTTAACACGCTATTATAATCATTTTAAATGGTATTCAATGTTTCCCATCAATAACTTCACATTTAGTACTACTACTTAAACCCTTTTTTTAAAAACTAATGAAATAAAACATAAGAATGGGTGAGAAAAAATTATTAATAAGGGAATATAAAGATTATATGTAAGAATAACAAGTCCATGAGGGTATGAAAAAATTAGAAAATAATTTAATGATCATACTATGAAAATCAAATATCCAAATCATGAGTCATTTCACAATTGTCAATAGTTCATAGGACCTTAATCACATTGTTAACAATAGAATAAATCCTGAGGGAATAACCTAAGAATAAAACATAAGATTTTTAGTATACACATAAACATGTAATATCATTCCCTATAAGTCAAGTATCATTGACAAAATGTATCATGCGACATCATGTGGGCTACACATTCTTTGTGGTACACACCACTACACCCAGTCATTGTCCTTCCCTTATAAGGGATTGGGTGTTCCCTCCTTCCTATTTTTGATCATTTTCCCCTTCTTCCCATAAGGGATATGGTTTCTCTTTATTATTATTATAGATCAATATTTTAAACATGTTTTCAATCATTATATCATGATATAAAAATCAATACCCAATGAATTTGAAGGATATATAGGTCCCACTGGCCACAAAATAAAATCATTCTTACATGTTACACAACATAAAAAAACATTTATCATATCATGACCCATAAAAAGAGATGGTATTCATAAAAAACATATTATATCCAATGAATTAAAATGAATATCATAAAACTATAATAATATATTTACCTATTGAAATGATACTGAATTGATAAACATTTCATGAAATCATAACCTATGAAATGAAGTAGTTTTCAAAAGTAAATAACCAGTGGAATATAAGTAGATTTAATAAACATCATGCAATAAAAATGTAAACCATTTAGAGAAAGAATATAAATGTAACCTTTGGATCATTTCCACAAAAATTCACTGTTTATACCAAGGGATGTTATCTTATATGGAAAATAATTTATAATTATTGTTTAAAAATATTTCAAGCGGGGAAACATCCTTTCTGTTTTGAAAATGGGTTTTCAATTTTAAAATATCTTTGAAAAACTATTTCTTTTAAAATAACTTTGAAAACAGATAAAGGATTCTCTAAAAAATATGAAATATTTTAAAAAATAATTTTAATTGAAAATTATATCAAAAATCCTTTTATATACATTTTTATAAACATTTTTAAAATCCCAATTTCTTCAATAAACAGACTTCTGGATGAAGAGATAAATATGGTAAAATTTTCTTAAAATTTTGTTCTTACTTATCTTAATTAAAAAATATTTAAAAAATATTAATAATAAATAAATATATCATTAATAAATTGAGTATAATAAAATATATGAGAGTTATTGAGATATGGGTCAATAATTTCATCAATTGAAGCATAATCATAAACAATCCTAATAACCAATGAGATTATAGTAATAAACAGATACCACTTTGGTAACATTGAATCAAAATCCATATTATGAATCAGAATTATGATAATATTAAAATATCAGGAAAAAAATATATTCATTATATAATATATCAATGTTAATTATATTCATTTCGTATAAAAATATTGGTGCATAACATTACATGTATCTTAAAGGAGAAAAATTAGGATAAAATTAATTTTCCAATTTAGTAAAATTTTAACCATAAATACCATGTAATAAATAAAATAAAATGGATACGTAAATTACCATAAATTTAATTATAATAATAATTTAATACATTCATGGTTTTTATATACACATATAAAATAAATATTTTATAATAATACACAAGGCTCATATAAATAAATCTGAGATGAGGAAACCCTTACCATGAATCTTTTATTTCATCATTCATGGTCACACCTTATGAAAAATAAATACAATATTTTTATATATCGTACACATAAAAATATTTTTATATAATTTATCATATATTATTTTATTTTGACTTTATATTACCCAATTATTATCAATTCAATGTTAATGATACGTTTCAGGAAATATTATCTTTTCATTTTTATATGCTTTGTCTTGTTATCCAAAATCCTCTTACATATATCATGATATGAATAATTACATAATTTAAAATATGATATAAATTTCATATATATTCATCATTTAAATATTTATAATAATCTATGAAATATACACATGTTAAATGGAATACACCATTCATGGAGATGGTAGGCCGTACGTACCCATGAAGGTTGTTTCCATTTTCTAATCATATTGAATGGAATAAAGTATATAATATATATATAAATAAATATATATAAAATCATTAAAGTAGAATTATTTTTTCATATATATCATATAATTTCACTTAACACAGCCTTAAAAAATTCCATGTAAGTTGTGAGTGAATCACATCGCATTGAGGAGGAGGTATTACTCACCTCAAAAAATGAAGATATTTAATTACAAAAAATAAGTTATTATCAATAATAATTACATAATAATAAAGACTTAATAAATATCTTATAAATCATATGAAAAAAATATGACCATCAATTTACCAATCCATGAGATTTTCTAAGGGATAAATGAATGACATAATTTCCAGAGGTTGTAGTATACGATACACACGAATAGTATCTTTGTTACCCATGTGATATATTTGTGTGTAGGTGTAGGTAAAGCCCATATAATTCGAAAATATCAATATTCTTATGAAAATATGCTTATTATCTAATGATTAAATATGAATTATTTATAGTTTTTGGAAGGAAAATAAAACAAAAGGGCTTGTTGGAAGATATTACCCCTTCTATTGGTGACTCTTATTTGGATTCCTCTAAATGGATTCCATGGTTGGATTTATGAAAAATGTGAGGCCTATTAGATAAATGAAGATAATTTGGTGGATTAATTTGTTTTTTTAACTATATGAATTTTATTTATAGGTGTTAGGAATTGGAATTGTATATTCCTTTTTATAGAGGAGGAAGGGAGGCAATTTTTAAATACGAAAAGGTAAAACCTATTGGGAGGTCTCCCTTACCTCATGTTATTAAAAAATTGAAAACAAAATGAGTTTAAGGGATTTATTTTCATGAGAAAACACCACCATACCTAAATATTTTTATTTTTATTATTTCATTCATTAACCTCAATGTTTCCCCACTATAATAATTTTTTTTCAAATGTTACGGGTTTTCTAACCTATGTTATATTACCAATAAAAATAAATAATAGAGATATTTTTTTTCAATTATAGATCCAATTATTTCTAAATATTATATATAAATTTAAAAAAAATAAAACCCATGTATTTAGGGATTTTATTTTAAAACAATAACATCTAATGCATAAAATCATTACTTTAACATGAACCTTACTAACAATGTTTTCACTATTTAATGGTAATCATGGTGATTATAAAATATCAATTATTACATCAATAGACAATATTTAATATTTATTAACAATTTAAAATAATTTTTTTTAATATAGGATCTTTTAAAAAAATTATATCTTTTAATAAAATTTCATTTATTTTAAAATATCATTAATCTCAATTTGGATGTTATTTACTCAATTTAAAAATTAAAAATAAAAAAAATTATGGAATTTTAATATATTAATTCCAAAAGTGTGTAACATGGTATATTCATATATTACTTTAAGGACAATAATTACATTAATTATACTTTTCTAATAATATTTTTTATTATCAATTATTTTAGTTAGTTTGTAACTAAATAATTATCGTTTTTAGCATTTCTATGTATATAATCGAAATAATTAATCTATAAAAAATAAATATAAATTACAATTATAGAATAAATCATTTCAAATTCTAAAAAAAATTTCTAGATAAAAAATGTTATTTTTTGTCTGTATTATAAAGCTTTATAAATGTTATGTGTAAGGAAGGTTCATTTTTTGTCTTTTTCCTTACATAACTTATTTTATTGGTCACATTCGTTGAATGTTTTCAAAATAACTAATAAAATAATATAAAATTGGGGATATGGTAAATTTATGTATAATGAATAAATTTTAGACATGTTTAGGGACATTTATACTCCTTATTTTCTTTTTTTAATCATCAAATAAACTCATTTTTACATTCATCACTATTAATAATTTTAATTACATTAAAAAATATTTTTCTTGATAAATAAGATAAAGATATTAGTACTTATAAATTTTTCTGATTCATAATATCTATCCATTTTTTCAAATTATAAGTACATAAGTGATGGAAATTATTTAAAACTAATCCCACAAACGGGTTTGGATGGGAGGTTTTTAATGTAAAAATGGTTAAAAGATAAAACTATTTTTATATTCAGTTTCATTGTGAAATTTATTCCAATGACCAACATTGGATTTATTAATTTTAAATTTAAATATTTATACATTCAAAAAAATCTATAGTTTATCTATATAATTAAATTAGATAAAAAATTTCATATAAAATTCATTGTTTTTTCTATTAATCAAAAAATGAAACTTCTCAAGAAAATAAAAAAAATCACGAAAAATATATTTTTATATTAAAATTTATAATTTTATGTCTATTTTTCAAATAAAAATTCTAAAGATTCCAATAAGTATATTTAAAATGGGTTCTGCATCAAAAGGTGGTTAAATTACCTTTTTGAAAAATACATCTTCTTATTCATAAAATTTGATTTATTCGTATATTATACTTATAAAATCTATTGGATGATTGAAAATTTATTTATTGAATATATAATAAATAAATTTAAATAGAAACAATCATTGAAATGGTTTTTGTATAATTTATAGATTTAAAATGGTGTTTGTACATAGAAAAAACTTATTTTTATAGAAAAAGAAGTATCTTTATATTAAAATAGTTCTTAATTTAATTTATAACTAATTAATAACCAATAGATCTTATTTATATACATGTGTAATTTATATTTTCATAATTTAGTAGATATTATTTATAACATCCATTCTAATGGGTAGATTGTAACAATAATAATATTTTAATAGCAATATTAACAGTATATTGTAACTGAGTAAAACTCAACCTTTCATGTAACACAAGCTATTGAAGGAGATCAGTCTTATATGTAACACATTCCACACACATTGTTTCATGTATTGAAAGCTAGTCCAATTGTTTCATGTTGTTCATCGTTAACATTTTGATGTATAAAATGAAATCCCAACATAGTGATTTCATATTACACAAGCTATATTCAATGTTGCATGAAATATAGAATGATTAAAATAATAAATTAATTCTAAAAAAATAAAAAACAATATTTTTGTTACATTCTATATCCCTATAAATAAATTTAATCATTAATATCAATAATTATTGTTCTCATATTGATGTAATTTATAATGTTAAACATCCAATATTGTTGTCATGGCCTTATGAAATGATAGTTATCCAATTATGGTAAGTGATATACATGACAACATAGTCTGTTATGCTTCATGTGATATGTCACATGCATGAATTATTATAATGTTACATGTAATTTAGGTGCTATTATTTCTTTTTTTGGGGGGTTTCCAAATAATTTTTGTAGGAATCATTGAGTTTTTATGATTTGGTCCAAACCGTGCGCCCATTTCCAGATTAAAAAAAATCATTTAGATCTATTTCATTTTTCAATATTTTGTACCCATTAAACTTCCAAAATGTCCTCCCAACACCTATTAACAAAACCATATTAATTTAGAACCTTTATGAATCAATAATCAAAGGGGGATTGGGTTTTCATTAAAAGAATTGGGCCAGCCCAGGAGGCAATTTCTTATTTTAAAAATAAATTCTGTTTTTTTACAACATATTCCTTTTTACTTCTTTTTGGTGAATCCACCTCCCACTCAAATCCAACATCCCTATCCATGACCCCAACTTCTCGTGTCCCTCATTGGAGCTCAATTCAAACATTGAGTGGGGAAAATATCATCAAAATTTATCAAATATTCTATATTTGAAGACATAAATTGTTTCCATAATTACTCCTTCATTTATCTCTATTTTCCCAATATTCAATTTCTGCATGACCTCATCATCCTTTTTCAAACATCAAATGAATTTTTATCTTTTTTGAAATTCAGATACCCGTGTACTTATAATGATTTCTTCAATATATCTCATGTAAGGGTGATTTATCCTTCTTACTCCCATTTTCTTTGGGTTTCTTCCCTTATTCTTAAAGTACAAATGTCTAATTACATGAGAATCAAAATTAGGGTTTGATACTAGGTTTTATGGTTGAATATTTAGGTTTTAGGTCTTTTTTAAATCTTTTGTGGTGCGGAGGTGGTACGTTTTAACTTTCAAACAATTATTTGAGCTTTTTGACAATTGTGGCTTGTGATTCCATTATATATAAACCTTTGTGACAAGTTTTCTATGATTATGACTCTTTAATTATTATTTCATTTTATTATTGGTGGGAAATTTGGTTTTATAGGTTTTTCTAATGATAAATAATTATTAGTGCCATTTTTATGTGAAATTTTGGAGGGGGGTTCAAAGAAATATTATATTGATTCAATTGGGGATACCCGATATTTTCTTAGTTTATTTTATTGCAATTTATTAGGGTGGAAAATACTATTTTGAATTTTTATATCGTTTTATTGTTTCTCTGAATTTATTTTCTAGTATTTGGGAAATATATGAATATTAATGTGTCATTTTGATGGAAAATGGAGGTTTTGCAACGATATCACTTCTTAAATAATATGGGGATGGCCTAAAATTGATTTTTTGGTCTCATTGAAATTTTTTGGGCATGCAATTATTTTTTGGTGATTTCTATGTATGTACATGTTCTGAAAAGTCTATATTTCAAAGAGTATTGGGTGAAAAACAATGCATGATTTTGAAAAGATGATTATTGAAAATCAGAATTCTTTATTGTGTGTTTTAAGGGGTTTAAAGTGTGTATAGATACTAAATTTTTTCTCTATGACTAGTAGTAGCATTTTTATATGAAAGGATATGTATATTCTATGCTGAAACTGTTTGAGCACAATGGGGGAATCCCAGATACCTAGGTGTGCAAATATGTACTAGTACAACTAGTGATCCAAATGGGTTTTGTTCTCGTTTAACTAAGAAAATGGATAATGACCACACTAAATAAACTATATAGATGATTTTTGGGGACCACTAGGTTATGGGTATGTTCCCTACTAGGGTATCGTGCATAAGAAATGATTTGTGACATGGTTACTTTACACCGAGGTATGAGGTATATAGGGCCCGAGACTATCTATTTGACTAGGGGTGTTCCCAGTTTTGGTGCTAATTGGATATTTGGTATTTAACCATGTATTAGGGTGTGTTTGGATATAAATTAGAGTATCTATCAAGTATTGTTCAAATTTTTATAGCATTATGAATGTTTTATTTTTAGAACTGTTATCAAATGAATGTTGCCTTAAATGGTAATTATCACCGCTTTTTTGATGTACTAAATATTCAATCTTTTACACCTTATATTGAATTTTATATGGAATATTTTGGTGGAATCCTATTAGTATTAGTCTAAAACCATACCTAATCTCCTTGAGTGTATGTATATATGATTATGATTGACTTGGGTAATAGAAATTCCATTGGTGAAGGAGGTTCAGGTTGTTAGTTCACACATATAGTGCGGTGTTGAAGAGATGTTTCGGGGGTTACCACCCCTCATTTTGTAACGAAATTTTGGGTGATAGGTTTTAGTTTTTTTATGTATGGACCTCTTGTATTTTTTTAAAAACCACGTATTCATTTATTGTTTTTTGTGATGTCTTATTTGGGATGGAAATTTCATATTCTTATTATTTGTTGTTTTTAACATGTTATGATTTCATAATTGTGTAAATCATTCCCAAACAATATTTTTTGATATGCAGGGACTTGTTTCCGATAGTGGGGATAGGGAATACCCTTGGGGATTTGTCATGGGCCAAATATGGTGCTGGTAATAGTGGTGACTAGATCAGGTTCGTGACAAAATTTATATTAGAGGCTGATTATCATTGTGAGTTACATTATTATTTTAGGACAGCTCAGGCTAGACAACAGCTCAGATTATAAGGACTCATGTTTTTTGTTCATGAGTAGGGTGATTGGATAGATCCTCTCTTGGATGAGCTTGAGTCATCGTGGGACATTGGAATTGTTTTTTTGAATTCACTTCCAGGTTAGATGTGTGGGCTGCTGACTATATGTGGACATTAGGCGGGGGTGGATTAGTGGTTTCTTTTATTACTGTAACTTGTTTAGATTTATTATATTTTATGTACTTGATTAAAAATTTCATAATTATGGTACTGAATATTATTTTTTTACTGTTTCATTTTGTAGCAACATCCCTACCCAAAAATTTAACATGTGCCCAATGGAGGAATCTGAAGAGAGTCTTCCAACACCAATTGATCAGAGGATAGTTAATGTTGTTGCCTAGGCTATCCAGGCACTAGAACGAAGACCGGATCCTGATACAGCTTTTGATAGAGAGGATAAAACTGGTCACAGAAAGTACAAGGCCCAAGTGTTCTTGGAAAATAAGCCACATACCTTCCAAGGAAGCATAGAACCCACTTAATTATAGGAGTCCCTTGAGAAGATCTAGAGAATATTTGAGTACCTAGATACACCCGAGGTGGTCAGTGTGAAATGAGCCTTCTTCTTGTTATTGGTTCCCAGTCGCAGGTGGTTGGAATTGGTTCTTCAAACATTGAAGAATGAGAATATGTGATTGGGAGATTTTAAGGTTTTACATAATGAGTAGTACTTCCCTAATTTCTTGGAATATTCTAGGTCACGAGATTTCATGGATCGTGTTCAAGGGAATATTTCTATCATGGAGTACACCAACTGTTTTGATGAGTTGGATTTGTTTGCTCCTAAATTTTTCTATAATGAACAAGTGAACGCCCAGAGGTTTGAGAAAGGATTGAGACAAGAGATATACCGTCATGTTTTCTTGATTAAGATGAGGACCGATGTCAAGGTCTTTGACCAGGAATTTATAGTGGAAATTGATTTTAAATAAAGGGCTGGTTTCCTTGGGACACTATCGATAGTGGGTAGTGGAAGCTCTTCAGAGAAAAAAATGAAGCGAGGGGAATAGGTGAATACAATAGGTAAAAGTTCAGGCTACTCTTCCAGGCAGTTTTCTTCCATGGATTTTGATGTGAGATCTGTTGTGTGCTAGGAGTGTGGGAAGTCAGGGAACATCCGACCAGCATGCACACATCCTCTGAATCCAAATTACCAGTGTTGAGTCATGGCTAATTTTCATCCGGTACGTCCACTTATGAGTGGGGTAGGGTCAGTGGCTTCCAGAGAAGTTCCAGAAGAGTTAAGGTCGTCGAGGAATGGAATATCTCATATTGGTGGGAGTGGTTGTAGGGATATATAATCTTATAGGAAGATCCATATTAGAGAATAGACACAGACAAGCATTTATCCTTAGGAAGAGGTAGGATGTCTCCATTTAGTGGATCAGGCACCAGCAGGATGAGAGGCAGGACTGTCAACAGTTTCAGGTACCATTCTGATCACATCCCCTATAGCATCTAGTCTTTTTTATACTGGTGAATCTTTTTCCTTAATTTATTCCCAATTTTTGGGCACAATGAATTTTCCAAATAAATTGTTCACTTTTGAGATGGATTCTGTGATGCCACCTGGAACGCAGAAGGATTAGGGTCTCAGGTATCCATCGTGTGCACTCTCCATGTCAGGGATCGAGATGGAGTGGGACCTCTTGGTCTTAGATATGGTTATTTTTTATGTGAAACATATCTTGGATTATCTGTGACACTTACAAGAATACATCTATTTCTATTTCCGATGATAGTGTTTCACCTCCCCAGATGGGAGTCTTCAAGTTTTTCGTGGATAATGGGATCCTCATTCAAGTCATGGAAGACCTCCACTTCTAGAGTTGGGAAGTCCTATATTCCAGTTTCCATTGCTCAGACTAGAGAACAATGTTTATATGCATGAATGTTCACTAATTCATGCAGTGAATGAGTTTTCGGAGGTATTCCCAGGTGATTTTTTAGGTTTTCCACCTGAGTGGGATGTAGAGTTCTCGATTGATCTGGCACCGAGAACATAGTTGATATCTCTTCCCTCATATTGCTTGGACCCTACTAAGATGAGGGAATTTATGATATATCTATATTAATTTCAACCTGAAGGATTCATTTTCCCATGATTCTAACCATGGGTCACTCCTGTATTTTTCGTGATAATGGCCGTCATATTCCTCCAATTGTGCATTGACTACTTGAAGCTGAATAAAGTAACAATTAAGAAAAAATACCATTGGGCCAGAATAGATTATTTTTTAATCAGTTGAAGTGGGGAAGTGATTATTAAAAATATACATGAATTTGGGATACCATTAACTCATGGTGAAGGTGGAAGATATACCGAATAGGTCCTTCGGAAGCACGTATGACCAATTTGAGTATTTGGTAATTCCATTAAGATATATCAATGCTCTAACAGTCTTTATGGAACTCATGAAAAGGGTGTTCCATCAATATCTTGTTTCCTTCATCAGAGTGTTCATGGATGACATTATATTATACTCTATCTTTGAGGAGGAACAAAAACATCACATGAGGATTGTTCTGGTCATGTTCCAGGATCACCTCCTCTATGCAATGTTGTCAAAATGAACATTTTGGATCAGGGGGTGAAATTTCATGGGCATGTGATCTCATACTAGGGGGTTCAATGGACCCCAAGAAGATTAGTATAGTTATGTCATGAGAGAAATTGATGAATGTGTTTGAGATCAAGAGCTTCTTTGGCTTGGCTGATTATTAATGCTGATTCATTTGAGATTTCTCTCGGCTTGCTTCATCAATGACTATGTTCACCAGGAAAGGGGTGGAGTTTGTATGGGCCACATAATGCCAGGCATCCATCAAGGAGCTGAAGTAGCACTTGACTACCTGCCCCATGATGACATTTCTTAAGGTTGTGAAGGGTTATGTGGTTTATTGTGACACTTCAGGTATGGGTCTTTGGTGCGTGCTTATGCCTGATGATTGCATGGTGGTGTATGGCTCCCGACAACTCTAACCACATGAATAGAATTACCTGAGCCAATACATGGAGTTATCAGTTGTGATGCATGATTTGAATACTTGGAATCACAAACTCTTTGGGGAGAAGTTTGTGGTATACACTGATTACAAAATTTTGTCCTATATCTTCTCGAAGAATATCCTCAATATGAGGCAGCGTCGGTAGACCGAGTACTTATAGGGGTTTGACTCTACCATTTTCTATACCCCAAGAAAGGGTAATGTGGTGGGATACACCTTGACTAGAATAGTTCTAGTGAGGATATCAGGAGGTCCAGTGATGAGTGGAAATTGATGAGGCTCTTTTCTCAGATGAATGTAAAGATGAAGGTGCAAAATGTGGGTGTGTTATTAGTTAGCCTTTAGTTGACTCATTCTCTCTTGGATTTGATTCAGTGGAAAAAACATAGAGATGATCATTCTCAGTGGTCAAGGAAGATTCTCCATGGTGCAGAGACTTCATATGATTGGTCATCTTCTCTTGAGGGAATCTTGTTCTTAAATGGCCATTTGGTTGTGCCATTATTATTATGGAAGGTGGTGGTGTAAGATATCAATCAGTCTTAGTGGTTTTTCCATCCAAGTACCACAAATATGTGTTATGATGTGTGAAGCTTATTCTGGTGTCCATGAATGTGACGAGACATAGAAGACTTTGTGTCAAGATGTTAGACATGCCAGCAGGTGAATGCTGAGCATCAGAGGCTCTCTGGTTTTCTCTAGCCATTACCCATTCCTACCTCGAAGTGGGAAGAGGTCACCATGGACTTCGTTTCTCTATAGACTTGTAAAACTAGAGGTAATAATTCCATTTGGTTGGTGATTGATTTTTTGACAATATAATCCCACATAATTCTGATCAAAGATACAACTATAGTAGATGAGTTGGGCTGTTTGTATAATCAAGAGGTTGTGAGACTCCATGGTGTTCCATCAGAATGTGTCTTAGATAGAGGCCTCTGCTTCACTTCACAATTTTGGGAAGGCCTTCATAAGTCCATGGGGTCTCTGTTTAAGATGAACATTGAATACCACCCTCAGACAGATGGTCAGACAGAGCGGGTGAATCATATTTTGGTGGACATTCTATGTTCATGTGTTCTAAAAATTTGAGGTCCTGGGATATCCATTTGGGATTGGTTTAGTTTTATTATAATAAGAATAACCAATCCTCAATTTAAATGTACCCTTTTGAGGTTCTCTTTGGTCTACCATGTCGGCCCCACTATTTTTGCGATGCGGTAGGTGAGACCTCACTACAGGGGCCATGATTGGTGTAGGAAATGTCAAAGAAGGTCATGTCGATCAGGAAGCGCTTATTGATATCTTAGAGTTTCTATAAATCTTATGCTAACCAGAGGTGTCAAGAACTATAGTTTTCTGGGGGCGTGATGGTATTCTTGAAGTTTTCCCTTCATCTGGTCATCGTCTATTGGGAAAGTAAGGGAAAATGATGACACATTATTTACATCCTTTTGTGATCACCATGCATATTTCCAAGGTAGAATACATGTTGGAAATAATTCCTCAGTTAACATCAATTGATGACTTCTTCCGTGCCTCCCATTTGACGAAATACAACTCTAGTCCATCCCACGCACTTAATTGGAAGGGGTTGGATATAGATCTTGATTTATTTATTGTTGAGTGGCTAGTGCAAATAGCGGACTTACTAAAAAATGATCTTTGAGGAAATTATATTATAATAGTTTGAGTTTTTTGGAATCATGAGAATTGTACATATGGGACATGGGATGAAAAGTCATTGGTTGATGAAGAGTACACATTCTTGTTTTTTGATCAAGATTTAGGTTGACTTTATAGGGAGGAAACTCATTCATGATGAAGATAATTGTGACATAAATGACTTATTTTAAAAATATTTTTAATTTAATTTATATTCTTACTTAGTTTATGGTTTCTCATCCATTTCTGGTGAAATGGGTGAGCTTTCATGATTTGGCCAAATCATGAGCCCATTTCCCGAATTAAAAAACAATTTTGTTTCTTTTATAACACTATCATTGAATAATATTTTGAAACCATATCACTTAAAAATGTCCTCCTCTAAAGTAGTAAACCACCATTTTTATTTGGATCATTTAAGAATCCATTATCATGGGGAACTTGAGTTTTTATTTAATGAAATTCGGTCAGTCCGGAAGCCCATTTCTAGATTTATAAATAAATACTTTTTATTTGATAACATATTCTTGTTATACTATTTTTCAATCATTCAACCTCCTACTCAAAGACAACTTGCCAAGGCATGACCCCAGATTCTCTTATCCTTCTCTGGAAATCATTTCGATTGCATATTAAGGAAAATATTCCAATAATTTCTCAAATTGTCTATATTTGAAGAGTTAATTTGTTTTCATCATAACTCCTTCATTTCTCACTCTATTCCCCACATTTTAGTTCCTACATGACCTCCTAATCCATTTTATAACCTCGCTTTTATTTTTTAATGTTTGGAAATACAGATACTTGTGAATTTTGGTATATTTTTTCAAGATCCCTCAAGTAAGTGGGTTTCCATCCATCATGTTCTCATTTGTAAAGGGTTTCATCCATTATTGTTGACGTTCCTATTATCTATAAATAAGTGTTTTGAAATTATGGATCGACATTTTGTTTCATGGTCTGACACTATTGTTTTAGGTCAGTTTTGACTCTTTTGTGCTGGGGAGGCGGTGTGGTTGAACTTTCACACAATGATTTCAGGTTTTTAACACATGTGGTTGGTGATTCCATTGTGTATTCAATCATATTGACAATAATTCTATGTTTATGGAATATTCATGATTATTTCATTTTCTTATTGGTTTGAAAATTGGTTTTAGAGGTGTTTGTAATGAAAATGAATTTTTAGTTACATTTTTATATGAAATTGGAGGGGTTTATGTAACACCCAAGACTTTTATGTTATATAAATCATCAAAGGAATCTTTTTCTACACAACACTTGCTTGGACTGCTTTACACAAAATCACGACCTTCCTCGATAGCTTGCGTCGTACGGAATACCGAGTTTCACTAAACAACGATATGATATTAAAATATTATTAAAACTAGCCGTTATGAATAGTAATAACCACTTTTTGAAATTTTATAAATTTTATTTTTCAAAATGGACTTCATTTTTGGATTTGGAATATTAAAATTAGCCTAGGGTGAAATTTTGGTATTTTTCTGAAAACTTTCAATTTTTGATTAATAGTGAAACCACTAAGTGGTAGTTAAAAAACTGAATTTTTCATAAAACTTAATTTTACCACTTCTGTGAGTGGAATTTCAAAAATCCGAGAGACATGGTTGATTTCATTAAGTAAAATGTTGTTCAATGAGATTAAAATAATTTTTTGGTGAATAGTAACTTTTTAATTTTTTTACCATGGTTAAAAGTAAATAGGGTAATTAAGGGTAAAGATGATTTTATTATTACCCTAACACATGTCCTAATTCTATTGGACAAGTGTAATTCGACCAAAAAAACTCAGGAATAAAATATGACCATTTAGGCCCACTTGGATTAGATTAGGACATTTATTACTAATTTATTTAAAGAAGGGTTAAAATAGTTAAAATCAAAGGTTAATAAGTAAATAATTTTTAATATGGGGTTATACATAAGATAAATTAGACTATAAATATTCATTAGAAAGATAAAACTATTTCCTACATAATGGTAGTTTATTTGTAATTTTTAGACATTAAATAATTTAAATTATTTATGACACAAAGATGATGCAGTAATTATCTTATTAATGAAATATTGAAATAAATAATGTTATAAACACCAAAATAAATGTAAATTGAGACTTTTTATGAATTCCACTAATTTTCTAGGTTAATATGACATGTTAGTATTTATTTAATTAACTTTTTTCGAACTAATAATTCTGATATAAATTTCACAAAAATCAATTACTAAATAGTGTCAAAATTGACATAAAATAGTTTTTAAAACAAATCTTATATTAGTAATTGTTATTTTATTCCTAAAAATCTAAGGTTCTGCCAAATGACTTATATAAGGTTATCTATATTAATAATAAACAAATTGGGGTTCTTTTGGCTGCTTATAGTATGTTTATTAACCTTATAGTATAAGAACACAAGAAGACACGGTAAAAGTAAACTTATTTAACTTAATGTTAAATCAAAATGATAAGGTTAAAATAGGAACCTAAACTTGTCTAAATTCTATTGGATGAGAGGATTTCGACTCATCCCCACCTTAGAGTCAAAATATATCAATTTTTAGCCATTTAAAACCGAACTTGACTTTATAATAAAATAATATTTTTAGTTTTCCCAAAGGTGCCCCTCTCCTCCCTTATAAAAGGGCACCTCCTCCCCCTCTTCTCACACCACTTTGAGCCTTCATGCGTGGCCAACCCCTGCCAATTCATACTCTCCACTTCCATAGAGACATCCTAGAGGTTCTGGTCTTCTTCAAAGACCCATTTTAGTGCCCTAAAATGAGGTCTCAAAGAAGCACTTCAAAGAAGAGGAGGTTCAGACACTTACGAAGCAAAACGGACCTAAGGTAAGGAAAATATCACAGTCTCATTTTTATCCGAGATTATTTATACATTGGTATTTACTGGGGTGTATTTTATCATCCACATCCATGTTTCAAAAATATGTAATATTATTTCCATCCACCTACAATTGTTTAAATACAATTTTACCCTTCGGTGAGTTTTTAGTAAAGGATATGAAAGGAATCTTTTGTCGTTTTTCGTACGAGGTACTTTTTGACTTTTCTGACAAAGGTACGAGAATAATTTTTTTTAACTTATACAGCATAAATGGATTTTTAAAACATTATTTCCAAGAATCTTCCTTTACAAGTTTTCAAGTTATTTTTAATCAACTTCTTTTAGTTTAAAAGTTTATGACATGTTAAATAAAGGAAGGTGTTTTTGAAGGAGAAAGGATATTTTCCTCAAGAATGGAGTTCAAGTGTTTTATCAAAATTATTTTCCATCTAAGATAATAAATGGTTCTGTTTATATCCCTATTATTACATGGATTTGATTATGTTGTGTTGGAAATATTTTCTATGAAATCTTTTATCTTATATGAATTGTTTTATGATGTCACGATGTTTAAAGATTCCCATTTTTATTACATGGGTTATGCTATGATGTATGGTTTATGATTTTGTGGGACACATAATAATGGTATCATTATGAGATGGGTGGGACCTATATCTCCCTCCAATGCATTGGGTAAAGATTTTATATCTCAGGAGATAGACATGGCTGGAATGGTAGGTTATACTGGTTCAGTGAAACAGGACTGAAACGAGGGTGACTCGGTTCAGAAAGGGACTTTGTCCAATAAGATAGTCTTGGAAATTAGTCATGACTAATAAGAAATGATTCTCTATGATTATGTGTGTATGCCACAAAGTTTCATTTTTTATGTTATGATTATTGTGATTACATTTCACTACCATGATTTATCCCATGTTATGAAATTATGATCTCTTTTGCAGGTTAAGATTTCCAAAAGTTATGTGCTTATGTATATGATGTGATTGATATTTCTTTTGTTTACCCTTACTGAGCATTTGAGCACACCCTTTTGTATGTTTTCCATCCCCAGGTCAGGAAGAAGGTTATTAAGTAAGATATGCCAAAAGGGACTATAGATATGATGAAATAAATGGGAGATAGTGTGGACGCTTTATGAACCAGTTGTTTATGATTCCTAGTTTCTAAAGACACTATACCTATACGGTCCTTTCATGGTTTTGTTATATGTTGTAATAAGTATGATTCAATTTTGAAGTATTAACAATGTATCTAAAGTATGGGTCATTATAGTTGGTATCAAAGGAAAGGTATAGTCAACCATTGGAAACTATGATGTGAAAGACTTAGTAAGAACCCTAAGGATAAGTCTAAGCATAGAACACAATCTTAGTGTTTTAGAAGTGGCCATGAATAACCTAGGATAAGACCTTAAGTGTGAAATTTTATTCTTGATTATGTGGTTTTCCTATTATAATTAGTGTTGCTCACACTATACTTCTTGGTTTTAGTCAATGGCTGGAACCCGAAGGAATCGTGTTAATGCGGAATGCGACGGGCAATGCAATGATTGTCCCCCTGAGCAACCAAATGTTATGGGAGCTGGAATGAAAAATCTTGTAGCCATGCTCACACAACTTTCTCAAGCTATGAATCATGCAGGACTTCCAAACGAGCAAAGGAAGGAGCAACATTCTGTTGAATCCTTCCTGAGGCAGCGTCCACCTTCTTTCAGCGGGTCTACTGATCCATTAGTTGCTGAACAATGGATTGGTACTACTGAAAAGATATTTTCAGTTATTCAATGTTCTGAACATGATAAAGTCATCCTAGCAGTGTATCGTTTGGAAGGAGATGCTGATCAATGGTGGAATCTTATTAAGAATACGAGGAAAAGGTATGAAATTGAGTCCATGGAATGGGACGAGTTCAAGATCTTATTTTTCAATAATTACTTCCCTCGTATTCTCCGAACAAAGTTGGAGAAAGAGTTTCTTGAACTGAAGCAAAAGGATGATGAATTATTTGGTACCTATGAAGCAAATTTTACAAGAATTGCAAGGTACGCTTCTGGTAATTTTACCCAACCTGAGAGTAATATCGATTGATTCTTTAGTGTCTTAAAACCAAGTCTTCGAAGGGAGTTAGACATAAGGGACTTCAATATCTATGAGGAAATCGTTCGATGTTCTCTCAAAGTCGAGATGGAGATTGGAGTAACCCATCAGTCATATGGGTTTGATAAGAAGAGGAAAATGGAATTCAAAGGAAAATCTAAAGAGCACACTGAAAAGAAGATGAGATTTCCCGTATGCTAAAAGTGTGGAAAGAAACATGGAGGGAGTTGTCTTAAAGGGACAGGTAAATGTTTCAAATGTGGAAAGGAAGGTCATCGGGCATTTGAATTCTGCGATGATGGGAAGATGATGTCTAATCATGCAAACAAAGGAATGGATACACAGAATGAACCTACTACACTTCAGTGTTTCAAGTGAAAGGAGATGGGTCATTATGCCAATAAATTCCCTAATCCAATGGTTGATGATGATGGTTGACGTCAACAAACTCTTAAGGATAAAGACAAAGGAAAGTCACATGCAATTTCTATCAGCGATGTGGAGTACGATAACGATGTGGTGAAATGTACACTTACCATCCACTCTAAAGTAGCAAATGTTTTATTTGATTCTGGATCCACCCACTCGTTTATTTCTGAAGAATTCTCTAAGGGTATCACCGTATTACCTCAACAATTAGATGTTGAGTTAGTTGTGACAACACATAATGGCACAACAGTCGCATCAAAAGTTTATAATTCTTCTCCGATCGAAGTTTGTGGGAAAGTGCTTCCTGCAAATCTTGTGATCCTTCCTATAGTGGAATTTGATGTGATTCTTGGCATGGATTTGCTTTCTTTATATGGAGATCATATCAATTTCCAAAGAAGGGAATCCACATTTCATATTCAAGATCAATCTTTGATCGTCTATCAATGCAAGGATGAACATAACCTTCCATTGGAAATTTCTTCCATCTTATGGGTCTTGATTCCACTAATTGAAGGTTATTTATCTCAAATGTTTGGTGAGAAACTCATGATTAAGAATATGCCCATTGTACGATAGTTTGATGATGTCTTTCTGGAGGAATTACCGGGAATTCCACTAAATCATGAAGTTGAGTTCTCAATAGAACTCGTATCTGGTGCTTTGCCTATTTCAAAGACACCTTATAGAACGACCCCAATTGAGTTGCAGGAACTGAAGAAGCAACTCCAAAATAATCTTGATAAGGGATTCATACACCCTAGTGCGTCACCTTGTGGAGAACCTATTCTATTTGTTAAGAAGAAAGATGGATCAATGAGACTCTGCATTGATTATCGAGAACTTAACAAGATCACTATCAAGAAAAAATATCCTCTCTCGCGCATTGATGACCTGTTTGACCAACTACGCGGAGCTCAATACTTTTCCAAGATTGATCTTCGTTCAGGGTATCATCAATTAAGGGTCAAAAGGGAGGATATACCAAAGACGGCTTTCTGTACAAGGTATGGACACTATGAATTTATAGGGATGCCATTTGGTCTTACTAATGCCCATGCTATCTTCATGGATCTGATTAATAGAGTCTTTAGAGACTATATTGATCAATTTGTGGTAGTCCTTATAGACGATATTCATGTCTATTCAAAGCGCAAGGAAGATCATGAAGATCACTTGAGAATTATATTGAAGACCCTGAGAAAGGAGAAGCTTTATGCCAAATTTACCTAGTGTGTATTTTGGCTTCAAAAAGTTGTATTTTTGGGTCACATAATCTCAAAAGTGGGGATATCTGTGGATCCAGCAAAAACAGAGGTTATCGAAAGATGGTCGAGACCAACAAAAGTAACTGAGATCCGAAGTTTTCTTGGTTTGGCTGGATATTATCGCATTTTTGTGAATGATTTTTCACGATTATCTAATCCACTCACCAAGTTGACTCGGAAAGGAGTTAAGTTTGTCTGGATGGAGGAATGTGAAGAGAATTTCAAGGAGTTGAAAAGAAGGTTATCCAGTGCACCTGTGCTCACACTACCTTGTAGTGGATAAAGGTTTGTGATCTATAGTGATGCATCCAAGAAGGGATTAGGGTGTGTTCTTATGCAAAATGATATGGTGATAGCTTATGCCTCACGACAGTTGAAAATCCATGAGAAAAATTACCCAACACATGATTTGGAGTTATCTGCGGTAATCTTTGCATTAAATATTTGGAGGAATTACCTTTATGGTGAAAGGTGTGATATTTATACTGATCATAAAAGTTTAAGGTATATTTTCACACAAAAGGAGCTGAATATGCGTCAAAGAAGATGGTTAGAGCTGATTAAGGATTATGACTGCTCAATCCATTACCACCTTGGGAAAGCAAACAAGGTGGCAGATGCATTAAGTCGACAAGACCATGCTAGTTTATCCATGATGAGGATCACAAAAGATCCAATATTTATGTATTTACAAAGGATGGATCTTGGAATTATAATGGAAGGGGAAAAATCTTATCTTTCTCAAATTAATGTTCAACCATCTATACATGTGAAGATTAAAGAGGAACAAAAAGAAGATGTCGAGTTACAAAAGAAGGTGAGAAATGTTCCTGAATTCATCCTTGATTGTGATGGGATAATAAAGTTCAGAAGTCGGGTTTGTGTTCTTCCCATCCCCGAATAAAAGAAGGAGTTGCTGGATGAGGCTCATAGTTCTTCATTTTCTATTCATCCTGGAAGCATGAAGATGAATAGGGACCTGAAAGAGTACTTCTGGTGGGATGGCATGAAACATGATGTTGCTGAATATGTCTCTCGGTGCTTGGTTTGTCAGCAAGTTAAAGCTGAGAGACAGAAGTCTAAGGGGATGCTACAACCATTACCCATACCCGAATGGAAATGGGAAAACATTACTATGGACTTTGTCACAGGACTTCCTAAAACATCCAAAGGCAATAATGCTATCTGGGTCATAGTTGATCGTCTTACAAAGTCTGCACACTTCATTTCTATTAGAGAGGATTTATCTCTAGATCATCTTTCCAGGATATATTTAAAGGAAGTGGTAATATTTCATGGAGTACCACTTTCTATTATATCTGATCGGGATCTGAGATTTACCTTGAAGTTCTGGCGAAGTCTTCAGCATACTCTGGATACAGAGTTGAGTTTTAGCACTGCTTATCATCCTCAAACAGATGGTCAGTCTGAGAGAACAATTCAATCCCTAGAAGATATGTTGAGAGCTTGCTCTATGGATTTCAAAGGAGGTTGGGATCAACACCTACCTTGTGTGGAATTTTCTTATAATAATAGCTTTCACTCTAGTATTCAGATGGCTCCTTATGAAGCTCTCTATGGAAAGATATATAGGACTACAACTTGTTGGGATGAAGTTGGGGAAAGAAAGCTATTAGGACCTGATCTCATTGATGAAATGGCAGAAAAGGTCATATCTATTCAACAACACATAAGAGCAGCTCAGAGTCGACAGAAAAGTTATGCCGACAACCGAAGAAAGACCTAGAGTTTGAAGTGGGTGATAAAGTGATCTTACGAATATCTCCCTGGAAGAGGGTTATGAGATTTGGAAAGAAGGGGAAGTTGAGCCCTAGATATATCGGTCCTTTCGAAATACTGGATCGTGTTGGGAAGGTAGCTTACTGATTAGCGCTTCCACCGAATCTCTCTCAAGTTCACGATGTGTTCCATATATCTCTCCTGAGAAAGTACATACCTGATCCTTCACATGTACTCAGCTCAGAAGTTGTACCGCTGGAGAAAGATCATTCTTATGAAGAACAACCGATAGAGATTCTGGATCGTAGCGAAAAAGTCCTACGAAACAAGACCACTCGATTGGTGAAAGTTTTATGGAGGAACCACCAATTAGAATAAGCTACATGGGAACTTGAGGATATGATGAGGGAGAGGTATCCTCATCAGTTTGTTACAATGTGACGAATTTCGAGGGCGAAATTCATTTTAAGGGGGGTAGAATGTAACACCCGAGACTTTTATGTTATATATATCATCAAAGGAATATTTTTCTACACAACACTTTCTTGGCTTTCTTTACACGAAATCGCGACCTTCCTCGATAGCTTGTGTCGTACGCAATACCGAGTTTCACTAAACAATGATATGCTATTAAAATATTATTAAAACTACCCATTATGAATAGTAATAACCACTTTTTGAAATTTTATAAATTTTATTTTTAAAATGGAATTCATTTTTGGATTCGGAATATTGAAATTAGCCTAGGGTAAAATTTTGGTATTTTTCTGAAAACATTAAATTTTTGATGAATAGTGAAACCACTAAGTGGTAGTTAAAAAACTGAATTTTTCATAAAACTTAATTTTACCTCTTCTGTGAGTGGAATTTCAAAAATCTGAGAGACACGGTTGATGTCAGTAAGTAAAATTTGGTTCAATGAGATGAAAATAATTTTTTTTGGTGAATAGTAACTTTTTACTTTTTTTACCACGGTTAAAAGTAAATAGGGTAATTAAGGGTAAAGATGATATTATTATTACCCTAACACATGTCATAATTCTATTGGACAAGTGTAATTACACCAAAAACAAACTCAGGAATAAAATATGACCATTTAGGCCCAATTGGATTAGATTAGGACATTTATTATTAATTTATTTAAAGAAGGGTTAAAATAGTTAAAATCAAAGTTTAATAAGTAAATAATTTTTAATATGGGGTTATACATAAGATAAATTCGACTATAAATATTCATTAGAAAGATAAAAAGATTTTATACATAATGGTATTTTATTTGTAATTTTTAGACATTAAATAATTTAATTTATTTATGACACAAAGATGATGCAGTAATTATCTTATTAATGAAATATTGAAATAATTAATGTTATAAACACCAAAATAAATGTAAATTGAGAATTTATATGAATTAAACTAATTTTCTAGGTTAATATGACATGTTAGTATTGATTTAATTAACTTTTTTAGAACTAATAATTTTTTTATGATTTTAAAAAAAATCAATTACTAAATAGTGTCAAAATTGACATAAAATAGTTTTTAAAACAAATATTATATTAGTAATTGTTATTTTATTCCTAAAAATATAAGGTTCAGCCAAATGACTTAGATAAGGTTATATATATTAATAATAAACAACTTGGGGTTCGTTTGGCTGCTTATTGTAAGTTTATTAACCTTATAGTATAAGAACAGAAGAAGACACGGTAAAAGTAAAATTATTTAACTTAATGTTAAATCTAAATGATAAGGTTAAAATAGGGACCAAAACTTGTCTAAATTATATTGGATGAGAGAATTTCGACCCATACCTACCTTAGATTCGAAATATATCAATTTGGAGCTATTTAAAACCGAACATGACTTTATAATAAAATAATATTTTTAGTTTTCCCAAAGGTGCCCCTCTCCTCCCTTATAAAAGGGCAACTCCTCCCACTATTATCACACCACTTTGAGCCTTCAAGATCGGCCAAACACTGCCAATTCCTCCTCTACACTTCCATAGAGACATTCTAGAGGTTCTGGTCTTCTTCAAATACCCATTTTGTTCCCTAAAAGGAGGTCTCAAAGAAGCACTTCAAAGAAGAGGAGGTTCAGACACTTACGAAGCAAAACAGACCTAAGGTAAGGGAAATATCACAATCTAATTTTTATCCGAGATTGTTTATACTTTGGTATTTACTGGGGTGTATTTTATCATCCACATCCATGTTCCATAAATATGTAATATTATTTCCATCCACCTACAATTGTTCAAATCCAATTTTACCCTTTGGTGTGTTTTTAGTAAAGGATATGAACGGAATCTTTTGTCGTTTTTCGTACGAGGTACTTTTTGACTTTTCCGACAAAGGTAATAGAAGAATGTTTTTTTAACTTATACGGCATGAATGTATTTTTAAAACATTATTTCCAAGAAGCTTCCTTTACAAGTTTTCAAGTTATTTTTAAACAACTTATTTTAGTTTAAAATTTTATGACATGTTAAAGAAATGAAGGTGTTTTTGAAGTAGAAAAGATATTTTCCTCAAGAATGGAGTTCAAGTGTTTTATCAAAATTATTTTCCATCTAAGATAATAAAGGGTTCTGTTTCTATCCCTATAATTACATGGATTTGATTATTTTGTGATGGATATATTTTTATGAATTCTTTTATCTTATATGAATTGTTTTATGATGTCACGATGTTTAAAGGTTCCCATTTTTATTACATGGGTTATGCTATGATGTATGGTTTATGATTTTGTGGGACACATAAGAATGGTATCATTATGATATGGGTGGGACCTATATATCCCTCCAATGAATTGGGTAAAGATTTTATATCTCATGAGATAGACATGGCTGGAATGGTAGGTTATACCGGTTCAGTGAAATAGGACTGAAACAAGGGTGACTCAGTTCAGAAAGGGACTTTGTCCACTAAGATAATCTTGGAAATGAGTCTTGACTAATAATAATTTATTCTCTATGATTATGTGTGTATGCCACAAAGTTTCATGTTTTAAGTTATGATTATTGTGATTACATTTCACTGCCATGATTTATCCCATGTTATAAAATTATGATCTCTTTTGCAGGTTAAGATTTCCAAAAGTTATGTGCGTATGTATATGATGTGATTGATATTTCTTTTGTTTACCCTTACTGAGAATTTGAGGTCACCCTTTTGTATGTTTTCATTCCCCAGGTGAGGAAGAAGGTTATTAAGTAAGATATGCCAAAAGGGACTATAGATATGATGAAATAAATGGGAGACAGTGTAGACGCTTTATGAACCAGTTGGTTATGTTTCCCAGTTTCTAAAGACACTATACCTATACGGTCCTTTCATGGTTTTGTTATATGTTGTAATAAGTATGCTTCAATTTTGAAGTATTAACAATGTATGTAAAGTATGGGTCGTTATATTTTCAATTAAATATTCTATTGATTAATTTTTGGATACCATATAATTGCTTAGATGCTTTTATTAAAATGTATTATTTTTGGAAATACTGTATTGAATGTTTATATACACTGTATATTTCTGCGAAAATCTATTTTAACAGTGATTGTGAAACACATAAATTTGTATGTGTTATGTCATGTGAAAATAGAGGCTATACAACCATATCCCTTTATAAATCATACAGGAATGCCATAAAATTTATTTTTTGGTTAAATTAAAATGTGTTGGGAAGACAGTTATGTTTTGGTGACTCTTATGTATTCACATGTTGTGCAATTTGGATATTTCAAAGAGTCTTGGGTGAAAAACATGGCATGATTTTGAGAAGATGTTTATTGAAAATCAAAATGCTTTATTATGTGTTTTATGTTGTATAAATTGTGTATATCTTCTGTATTTTTCATTTTTGAATTTTATTGTCATTTTTATATTCATATAGATGTATGTTGTAAGATGAAATTGTTTGATCATAAAGGGGAAACCTAGGTACCTAGGTGGTTGGATATGTACTAGTACGACTAGTAATCCGGAGAGGTTTTGCACCACTTTCACTGAGAAAATGGACAAGGACAACTCTAACTAAACAAAATGGATGATGTTTTGGGAGAAATGGGTTATGGGTATGATCCCAACAAGTGGGTCATGCATGGGAATGTATTTGTGACTTGGCTACTTTACACTGTGGTACGAGGTACATAGGGACCTAAACTATCTTGTTGCATTGGGATGTTCCCAAATTTGGTCCTCATTGTGTTTGTGGTATTTACCCATGTATTTGGGTGTTTTTGGAAGTACATTATAGTAGCTAACATGTATTATTAAAATGATCCAAAATTCTGTAGGTTTTATTTTGAAAACTATTTTAAATTGAAAGAATTATTTCTTCGAAATTATCACCCTTTTTCATTACATATTAAAAGTGCATGAATTTTTTCCTTGTATTACATAATATTTAGAATCATTGGGTGGTATGCTATAGGGAATAGTAACACATCCTACTTAAACTCATGGGGTGTAAGTAGACATGATTATGTTTGACTCAGTTAATGGTAAAGCCTCATGTGAAGGCGGTTCAGGTTGTTAGTTCCCTCCTATAGTGCGGTGTTGTGGAGACTGGTCGAGGGTGAAGACCCCTTGTCATGTGGAGTATTTTTTCTGATATGATTCAATTTTTTTTTCATAGTCCTCTTTTACTTTATATAAATCCATGTATTATATTCTTGTTTATGTTGAAGTCTTGTTTGGGATGGAAATTTTAGATTCTTATTATTGGTTTTTTTAATGTATTATGCTTTCATACTTGGGAAAATCAATCCCAAATCAGATTTATTGATACATGGGAACTTGTTACAGACGTTGGGGATAAAAAATGCCCTTGAGTCCTTGTCATGGGATGGGTTGGGTGCTGGAAATAGTGGTCACCAGATCCGGTTTGTGACATGAAATGTCGATGAATCAGGGGTATACATAATTCTAGGACCTAAATGTCACATGATTAAGTCCAATAAATTCACAATATGATTTTTTAGAACCATTAATTCCACTAAAATATAAACATATTATTGAATAAAATTCTTCTACCTTTATAATGAGAAATATAAAAATGAAATATGAGCACATTCATTAGAAAAATATTTACTTCTAAGATAAAATCCCTTAATAAAATTATGTATTGGGGGGGTTCAAAAATGTAACATGAAGTACTATCATCAATGGAATATGGGGATGATGTTAATTCAGATGCATTGAGTTATCTATAGAAGATTATTATTTTAAAAAATAGATTTCATTGGTAGGTGGTCAACACAATGGGTTGAAAAATCCATTATCATGGTTCTTTATTGTATCCCATTCAAGATCATTTCCAGGTGAGTTGTCTTAAGCCCAATCATCATGAATCCAGGAAATGATTGAGAGACTGATAAACTAAAAACATTTTAAGAGATTTCCTATAGATGATGTTTTTTCCACATCCAAATCCACATTATAGTATATAGGAATGTATTTATTTTCTTGGAAAGTACACACATTTTCTTTACCAAAACATTGGATTATATTTCCACCATGTGATGAATCTTATTTAACATAGATTTTGGTAAATATTGATTCAAATGTGTATAATATAACAACCATTATCTTTATTACACACTTATGAATGATCTATTACATAATAATTCACTTAATATTACTCCAAAGATCGAGAAAAATATTGTCATGTGGAATTAGGAACATTAAATAACATCATAGAATATAAAATACAACTTCTTTATTAAAATCATATTTTACATGACAAAACAATTCTTTATAATGTAGCATTGAATGGAAAAACCTTAGAACATACATAAGAAAAGACTGATCTATAAAGCCCAGTATGCGAGTAAACAAGGAATAAAATGAATATTACAAGGCATGTTAGGAAATAGGCATATAAATAGATATAAGAGAAACATTAACATAAATGAATAATATTGCATGATTATCATAACATGTAATAGTAGGAAAAATATTTAATTTTATATTATCATGTACCAAGGCTCATTGCATATAGATCATTAGTAAACCCTCATTGGTCTTGAATTTTCATTTGTAAACCCAAATTTCCCAAGACGTATCATGATAATATTATTTACCCATGCATTGGAGTGCTATCATGGTGCACCCTTCTTAATCATTTTATTTCATCTATAAGTGTTCCACTTAGATCATACAACGTGGATTCATTAGACATTATATATATTACATTATTAAGAGATGTGGACTACATAAATTTATTCCCTCAATCAATAATAATATGAGCGTAAAGGTTAATACCCTTTATAGAGAAATAGATATGGTATTTTCTTAGACGAATATTTTGGAATGTAAATTTTTGTGTATATTCAGCAGAAAAATGAAATCAAATAGAAATCATAAAATGGGTTGATGAGAGTGAAAGAGTCTATCATAATTTATACATGAAATAGATATTAGGGGGGTAATGTAATATAATATTCCAACATTTTTAATGTAATTTAGATGCATAATATAAAATAATTCCTAGAATGTAAATGTGGGGAGATAAATACCTTAAGGAATATCGCCATAGTAATAGGTGTACGTGGGAGTCATTAATGAGAGATAAAGTGGCCTATAATCATTAAAAAATACGGATGTATGTATAAGGTATGATTAAAATTATTCCCCAATGTTTTAAATTTAAAATAAAATGTAATATCAACATAAATAAAGTTGGACATAAATAAGTAAGGAAGGAAATTGATGATCCATTACATGGAAGTGTGATCCCAAAGACTTGGGAGAGACTTGAGAGAGGATTATGGGAGATTGGGGGGTATTATAAGGATTATATAGATATTAGGGAGGAGTTGGGACGCTCTCCAAGGTTTTTGGGTGAAGGTATGTGGGAGCATAATTGGGTTTATAAAGGAAAAGAAAGGGGAATTCTTTAATATATCACAAAATTTGGTTTTGGAATCAATATACTTAAGTATTAAAAACCACTAACCAACCCATGGATTTTACCCATGTTGTTTTCCAAACGGAAGTGGAAGAAATTATTTTTGTATGGCCAATGGACTACCTTATTAAAATATTAGACTTTCTTATGTGGAGGTGAGACACACTCTCAAGGAAATCATTTTATGTTGTTAATATATTTTATAATTCTTGGAGGTTCCACTAAGGCATCATAAATTTAATCAAAAAAATATAAAATCACATTATTTTATAGTCAAAACATATATTTTAGTAATATCAATTTTAATTTATTTTATTAAATATCTATTGGGATATTATGATGTTATAAAACACAATATATATTTAAATGGTATTTAATTTTTTCACAAAAAATTTGACTGTCTCAGAAAATTATGAAAAATTCAATATTAGATAATTTAGACATCCTAAACCCAAAAATGATATTAATTTTATCTAAAAAATTTTCTAAATATTTTAATTTTCACTTTTAAATAAAAAACATTATTGAACTAAATATCATGGGTTTGACAAAAACAACATTCAAACCATAATAAAAATTACAAGTGTATTCATAAAAATAATAATATCATTTACATTTAATAAAAATTAATCAGTAATAATATTTTATTAAAATATTAATTAATTAAAAAAATCTATTAATTCATTAAAAAGGATTTATTAATTGAATATTAACTAAAGATTATAATTTTTCTCTAAAAACCATTTACAAAGTAACACTTATAAAATGAATGAATATTATTTATATAAAAATGAATAACATAATCATAATTCTTTGGTGTTGTTACATAAACCCTTATAACACCTACAAAATTCCTAAGGGTTGTGCGTGCAATGGTAAAAGACTCTTGGGGTGGATCGGATAACGTCGCTTGAGTGGTAATCTATATTAATATCCCCTTGTCCCATAGACTCTTCTTTTCAACCGTAAAGTGTTGAAGATTGGCAGGGGATTGGTCGATAATGATGTCTAGTTATGCTACATCCTTTACGAGCTCCAGAAAATGGGCTTTGTATGGAGCAGTTCTACTGGATGAGGCCATAACTTAATTTTTTTAGTAAAGTAGATGTGATTAAGCCTTATATTTATAAAAATCATGTGATAAAAATTCAATTACTATATTAGAAATGGTAACAATTCCTATTTATATTCAAAAATCCCTAAACAAAAAAACATGGAAGTTTATATCTTATATATATCCCTTTTACATAATAATACCATTAGTTATATCAAGAGTAATTTTCCTTAATAAAATTTTGGTTCATTACAATATTCCACCATTATAAAATTTGGAACTGGAAATATCTTTTTCCCACACTAAAATTTTATTAGGTTAACACTAATTTATCACATCCACCAATTCCCATAATTCTTTATTAAACATGTGGTTTCTCCACTACACATTGATGAGGGGAATTTTCTTCTTTCGTATAATTTTTTCACTAAGATCTATGATCAAAAATTGATTATCATCATAGGAGAGGTCATTATCTAATGGTAACACACATGGATTGTGTACATTCAATGGGTCAGGTATTTAATTCCACAAGATTGATACATGGAATATATCATTCACTTGAGACATATTCGGTGGGAGTGCCAGTCGATATGGCACTTATCCAATGTGACCAAGTATCTCAAAATAGAAAATATACATTGGAATAAGAATTAATTTGTTTCCAACTATAATATATATCTTCCATTGTAATATGTGGTGGAATACCATGTCTGTGATATCAAACTCTAGGTCTTGTCGATGATTATCATCTTAGCACTTTTGTCGACTCTGATCAGCATTAATGCATTGTTGGATAGTATTAAACATCTCTATCATTCCTTCGACCATTTTTGGACCTAGGATTTGTCACTCCCCATCAACATACCAACATGTTTGTGTTATAATCCTCTTACCATTAAGGGATTCATAAGGAACCATTTAAATGCTTGAGTGGAAACTGTTAATATAAGATAACTCAACATGAGAAAGACGTTGATCACATCCTTCATTTAAGTCCATTGACAAAGATCTCAATATTTCCTAAAGTGTGTGGATATTCCACTCAGATAGGCCATCAGTTTAAGGATGACATGTCATACTTAAGTTCATCTCAATATTTAGAGCATTTTGGAAACTCTTTCATAACATGGAAAAAATTGTGGATCTCAATCAAATACAATCGATAGTGGTAATCCATGAAACCCATCAATTATATTATTTATATCCACACCATTTGAACCAATGAAAAATCCTCCAGAAATGCAATGAATTGTGTATTATATATAAGATGATCCACAAAAACCCATATAATATTATTTCCATTGGATGTCTTCGGATGTCTGGGGAAAATGTCTAGGGTGATGATCTCCTATTTCCATTTTGGTATGGGTAATGGTTGCATCATCACCTTATACATTTCATCCCATCCTTCTCGTGCCGACATACCAGGAACATTGATGTATACTCGAAAACCTCCTTCTTCATTTTATCCTACCAATAAAGTACTTCGAGATCTCGTTGCATCATTGTGTTTTGTGGTTGAATTTTGAAATTCAAACTATGTATACCATCCAAAATTTCATTCTTTTAATCTATATTTTATAGAACCCATAGTCTTGACCCAAATCACATAATTCCTTCTTCATTAACATTAACTCTAAGGATTTTACTTTTTTCATAGTCTTCACTTTCTTCTGAATTTTCATATCATCCATTTGAGAATCATTTAACCTTTGAAAATGATACGGATTATCAATCATTTTTAAAGGATTTATGGTGTTCCGTTCATTATTACTCCCATTTCAATCTTTATCATATCTAATAAAATTTAATCATTTTCAATTCTCATTAATGAAATTTTTATTAGATCCTTTCTACATTGAGTATCTCCCACCTTGTTGGATTTCCCTGGATGGTTGTGAATTGAGCATTTATAGCCTTTGATCATATCTAAACATCTTTATTGGTGCATATTCATCTCTTTCTATGTGAATATATACATGGGGATTTTTTGATCCATATATATTTCACACTTCTCCAAAAATTTGTAATGTCACCAAATTTTTATCGTGATGATTAATGTATCCAACTACATATCTTGTGTTGGATATTATTGCTCAAGAACTATCATTTTCCTTGATTCATAGCCAATTAATTTTTCATTTTTCATCGACACACAGCCCATGCTCTTCTTCTAAGAATCACTAAATTCCACAAAAATTCTCCACTAGTGTGTAGTGTGATCATAGGCTTAGTGATAATCATCCTTTTCAACTCCTTAATTCTATCGTCTCATTAATGAATCCAATAAAACATGACTCCCTTATGAGTTCGGGTTGTAAGATGGTTTTAAAATTATTATAAATTTCCCAAAAATCAGCTATAATATTATGTTATCCCTAGGAAGATACGAATATATGTCAACAATGTTGGCCTCGACCATCCCTTAATTGCAGCTGTCTTGGAGGGATTCAAGGATATCCCATGTCTTATGTCCATATGACCCAAGAATGAGACACCTTCCAACCATAAATCACACTTGTCGAACATTTCATAGAGGTTCTGCTTTCTCAATGACTCTAGTACTCTTCTAAGATGCTCCTCAATCTCCTACATGGTTTTGATGTATGTTAGAATATTTTCTAGAGAGACTACAAAAAATTAATCGAGTTAATATTTAAATAATCTATTCATCATGTAGATTAAGATTTCTGAAGCATTAGTGAGTACAAAAAGCATTACTATGAATTCATAGTTCCCGTACCGTGTACGTAAATAATTTGGTTGGATATCCTCCTTCTTCACCCTAAATTGGAAATATCCCATTTTCAGGTCCTCCTTGTAGATGTATTTGTCTCTACATAACTGATCGAACAAGTTATCGATTCATGGAAGTGGTTAATTTTTCACTATCAGAATTATTTTTGATCTCATGATAATTAACGAAAAGAAGAATTGACCCATCCTTCTTCATGAAGAAGAGATCTTTTTCACCCATTGGTGAAACACTGTCACGTATAAACCCTTTATCCATATTATCTGGTAGTGGTTTCTCTTGATCCTCAAGACCCACAACCGACATGAAATATGGTGTCTTTAATATTGGCAATGCCAAAGGTATAAGATTAGTCTAGAATTCATCATATGTTCAAGTAGGAAGATCAAACAATTCCCTTGGAAAAGATTCAGTGAATTCTCTCATAATAGGCACGCCTTGAAGGATGGTTTCTTCTTTAGACACAATCATCTAAGAAAGATACACATGCTCGTTGGTCAGTAATATCCACGATTAATAATATTGTGCTAAGGAATATTTATCATCCTCCTTGTAATTTTATAGAATATGTGTTCATTATCAATATATAGACTGATTTCTTTCTCACATTAATTTATATTGACTTGATATAGACAAATCCAATCCATGCCATGAAAAAAGTTCAATGCATGAAGTGGATATATAAAACCGAGCCTCACCCATCACTAAAGATCTAGTGAATTACTCATATAAAGAAAGATCAATTAATTTCATAGAAAATTTTATCATCATTAACTATCACTATTGAGTAAAAAATAAATATTAATCAAGGTTTTACCTAACAAATAACATATATTTCATACTAAAACACTGTATTTATTAATGATATTCAATTATGTAATATGCACATCCATCATAATTATATTGAGTATTTAAGGGGAATGTAACATAAAATGATAAGAAGATATTGAATGTTTCAAGAAAAAGTTAATGTTGAAATTATTTATCAATATATGAGTGATGAAAATTAAAAAAGAAAATTTTATAGTCAAATAAATACCTTAATAGAATAAATGGAAATGGAAATAATGCTTTTATAATGTGTTCTAATAAATAATTTCCTTCACTAAATCATTAAAGTTTTATTAAAATAATATAATGACCATAAAATATTTATGATGATGGGAATTTATTTTAACGTTATTTTCATTAAAAAGGAAAACAATCATTTTCGGATTTTTATAAAAATATGGACAATGACCATTTTAAGGAAAGAATAAAAAAATTTCATTAATGTTTTGTAAAAGTTGATGGATGACTTCAAATGTCTTCAAAAAATTATTTGGGTAACAAAAATGACTTTTTTAAAAAAATAATTATAAATTATGGTCATGGAAGAGAAATATACGTAAAAAAGGAAAATAAGACTATGTTTTATTTGAAGAAATTGAAATGAAAAAATCAATTTAATTTAATTGAAAAATTATTCATTATGACTTAGTAGATATTAATGATAAATAAAATGAAGTATAATTGTATAACCCACATAAAAATAGATTGAAGCCTAATACCATATATTTCTCAATGGCGTGTAAATTGACACAAAATCTGTTACCATTTCCACAAATCACCACAAAAATTCTTTATTGTGAAAAATAATAAGATTATGTTCATTATTAAATTTCAAAATATATTTTTTAATATTTATTACTCGTTTTTTATATTTATCAATTTTTAGTATATTATTTCATAATCAATTTTACTCACATCATTTGTTTTGATGATATTCAGTTCATATATATAAAATGAATTCGGTAGGTTGAATTTTATAAAATAGATCATTATTTTATAAATATATTGAATAATAATCATGGATTAATTATCATTTATAATATTATATATACTTTTAAAACAAATCAGTAAATATTCTTATGAAAGATTAGTGGTGTTAGAATCAGGGAGATCATAAAAATTACACACTCATGAGTATTGTACCCATTCTTCAATGGTCATTAGAGAAATAAGGTTATTATTTATTTATCACTAAAGAATGATCATAATATCATAAAAACCACACTATTTCTTTTAAAAACACATATATATCATCCATTTGATGCATTGATGAATAATGAATCTCATCGCTTCATAAAGGTTATAGTCCACATGTACACAAGAAAAACGTTATCATATTTGAGTACTTGAAAAGATAATTAAATAAAAGATATATTACTACTTAAGAATTATTAATATTTCATTAATATATATATATTCATTAAGTGAATAATTATAACCATATGTGATAGGCGGTAATGGAAAATGAATTATATCAGTTCACATGGGTGGAATCTGTTGTACAAACGATCAATGGTTTTGTTTACTATTTGATGGAAGAGGATATATAAATATGTAATAAAATCAACATAAATACATAAAAATATTTGTAATATATCAGTGTTATTATTTCATAATGTTTGAATAATGATTAAATGGTGTATAAAAATAAATACATCGAAAAGGATTTCTTAATAACTATACCTCTCCTTCAAACAACCCTATAATGTTTACAGTAAAATATTTTAAATGATGGGTTTATGATAAAAATATATCCTTTATAACATGGTATATAAATTCATGTGTGTTTTATTATAAGGTATATTATGAAATAAAATTACATTAACGTGTGAGGAAAATAGAATATGAGGTTCCCTTTTATAATAAAGGGGATCAACACTCTTTGAATTTAATAATTTATTAAATTGGAAGTTATTGATTTTAATATTATAGTGGATAGAAAATGATAATATTGAAATATAATTTTAATATGGGAGTAAATAATAACAAAACATAAATATTGACCATTTCTAGGTGATCTTTTCCCCACAATATTTTGTATTTTAACGTTTCTCAACCCATTTTGGAAATTAATATAGAATTGATGTTTTTCTTATTTATAGTTCAATAAAGTTACCATAAAATTAAAAATAGAGAATTAATTGAAAAATATTTACATTATCAGCCATATTTAATTCAAAAATATGAATATAATATTTTTAGTAATTATAAATCTTTTGATAAAACACTATTTTTTATAAAATAACATTAATGTCAATTTTGACACTATTAATTAAGTTTGACTTCAAAAATATAAAGATAGTGATTAAATTAAAATAAAAACAATTCATACATCATTTATATGTTATATTTATCTAAAAAATCACATACCACAATAATTATTTCCAATTATTTCAGTTTAATTATTTTAAAAAAATTATTTCATTTTTATATCAATTAAATAAAAATATTCATAATGATGCCGACGAATTTATGGTAATTATTTAATAACTAAAAACTAAAAAAAAAATTATTATTCACAAATAATATATATTTATTTTTGATATTTAGAATCAAATATATGTGGTTTTTATTTTTATGACAAAATATTATAGATGTTAAAATCAAAAAAGTGACATTGTTTATTTGATCTTTTAGATAATTATTAAAACAGAATAAAAGAAAATGAATATAGAACCTTGTAGTGATATAATTTTCGATTTTATAGAATTGGATGAAATGAACCCAAAAAATTCAATTGAGTAATGTTTGAGGGTAAATTTTTAGTATTTATCATACTATTTTTAACAAAAATTACATGATTTAACCTTACCATGTGGATAATTATTTACTATAGTCACTCTTAATAATAACTAAAAAACAGAATTATTTAACAAAACTGAAACCCATTATTCAAAATTTGGAATAAATTTTTCATCATTAAATTAATATAAGTAGTATAATTTAATTTAAAATTAGACATTCAAAACATGATGAAAATAATGTTTTCAATAAAAAAAGGAATTTTTATGTTTAAAATATTTTAACAAATAATTGATTTATAAATATCATTCCAAATTATATAATTTTATTATATTTAATAAAAAAACTACATACATTAATAAACTAATCATAAATATAAATTTAGTTTTTTAATATTTGAAAATAAAATAAAGTATTCAATTAAAATAACTAATTTCACTATTCCTTAAAAAGTAAAATATTTTATAAAAATCTTAAAATGTCACCATAAGATAATTAGGATATTTTAATTTCAATAGTGATATAATCTTATATAATGTTTAATTTCTTATTTTTACAAAAATTAACTATAATGTTCTCTCAAAAAATCAATAAAATTGTTTTTTTAATAAAATTATTCTTTGATGAGTAAAATGATTTTACTAAAACATGATTGATTATTTATAATTATGTAATCATTATTGAATAATAAATTAATAAGTCCTTTAAAAAGTGGTTATTCCAATTCATACCCACTAATTTAAAAGATATATTATTATATTATTTCATGGTTTTTCTAGTCTCGGTGTCACATTTCAAATATAATGAGTAATTTATATTCTTTTAAATAATATGATATTACATAAATATTCATGTGGTCAAGTGAAACTAAATCAGTTCATCAAGGGAGGAAAACTCATAAATGAGCTAACCATATAAGGCTTATATTCATAATAAGCAAATTACCCCTATAACAGACCACAAATGATTATTTAGGACCATATAAAAAAAATTATATAAAAAAATTTGGCTACACATCATGGCCCTGTCAGGAATGAACTTGTAAACATACTAAAAAACAATTAAACTTAAATTCCATAGAACAAACATCTGAGAGTATGTGAATATAATAATAATATTATAATAAAATGAGTATAAAAAGTTAAATTATTAATATTAAATAAAATATAAATGAATTATTCTTCTATCAGTTATGTAATAAGCATAATTATTTTAGTCAAGAAGTTATATAATCAAATTTAATGATTTAATGGCCCAAGGTATTAGATTTATTGATCCTTTATTCTTACCTTTGTATTTCTAAAATCATTTTTTATTCCTTTACATATATCTTATTGTCCATTAATTCATAAATATTTTCTATATATGTTTCTTAAATATATACGTAGTTTAATTTAGCTTTCATTTTTGGGGATAATACATTTTCACAATTTTACCTACTGAATTTATTTTATAAAAACAAATTTAATTTTAATTTCATTATTTTTTATATTTTATTATTCACCACCGAATCTAATAATATAATGATTATATATTTTCCTAAAATTTTTATTTTCTAAGAGAGTAAATTTGGGTTCATTTATAGTTTTTAGAAATTATTATGTTATTACCTCTTAATATAGTCTTTATAATATTTCATTTAACCTCGCTTAACGGTTTCATTTGAAATCATAATTATCTATAGTTTTTGATTCATTACTTCATTTAAGCTTCGTTATTATTACCACGGGATGGAGTATTATTTTTTATTGTTAAATAAATCATTATGAACATCTATAATGGGAATATTTTTTAAAATACATGTGGTTATTCTCTATAAAAAGATTATGTAAACCATTTCCTATACATGGAGTTTTATTATTCTTAATCCCTTTGATAAATTTTGTTATATGTAAAAAATATGAATTTATATATTGTTATTTTAATTAGTGGGCCAGAAATTCTAGACCCCCCCATAGATTGGGTACCATTTTCCTCCACAATGAGACCATTTATGGTGCACTAGGAGTGAGCCTAGAACACTGTGTTATGTTTTCTTGGATGCGATTCTTATAAAATTTTTATAATTTCATGGTTTATTTTTTTACCATGTTGTTATTATGACTTCATCTTGGGATATCATCTTATTATTTACATGGTTTCCTGTAAAAATATATGATATTTCCCTTTTATGTTATCATGATATTCCTCATGTCTCATATTTATTTTTAACATCATTATTTAATATTATTATCACCTTACTATGATTATATATCATCTTTATCATTTATTAATTTCTACAGGACAACCATATGGTAATAGATGATCAAATATATTTTTGAGCTAATTATGGATAATTAGATAAGTTTGATGTTATTTCTGTTTACGTTTATTTTTTATGTATCTATTTTTCAAAATTCATTACACAAGAATATTTATGGGTTTTATATTATTGAATTTATGTAAATAAAACTGAAATAATGTTAATAAGATAATTCAGTTACTATAATAATATTTGATAAAGGTCAATAATTTTTTGGATATTGTTATAATATGTAATAAAGGAAACCCCTTAGGGTAATTTAAGGAAAAAATTCAAAAAAATTTAATGTATAGAATACATGTTTCTTATTAAATTAACTCTAAGTATAGATATAAACATGTTTATAGTCTTTTGAATAGATTCTCGTAAGGGTAATAACATGTAAATTTTTTGGATGGGTATTAACAAGATATTCGAATGATACATATTAATTAATCCTTAATTAACTCCTATTTTGACACTGCTATGGGATATTCATTGTATGATTCACATGATCTTTAAAAACCATTATAATATATTTTAATACAAAATTTTTTATTTTAGAGAACATCCAAAAAAATTACTGTTGGTAACCAAAATTGAAAGATATATATTCATAAGTCTTGATAAAATTTTCATTACATAGTTATTACTTCATAATTAATATTCCCCAATTTATATAAGAATAGGTTTTATTATTTTCTTCCAATTTGTTCATTATTTTAGTTAGTGGCTAGAAATTAGAGGTATGATGACAAAAATTATTCCCTGAGAAATTTGATGACTTCATTATTGGAATTGCTTATAAGATGTTATTGGGAGTTGAGAACATCATGGTAGAACATGAAGAACTGAATTAAGTTATGGATAACAACATAAATCATGTCGAATTTCTACCACCACAAAAAATAGAAAAATATTTTTTTTATTCATTATTTGAAAAATGCATCTTACTGTTAATGTATTTTTTATCCCATTATGATGAAGTGATGGATTAATTATGTTGAGAAGATTTTATTTTCCATCCAGTGATACAAGAATGTTAAATTTACAAATTTAATTTATCTCTAAGAGGGATAACCAAAATAGATGTAGTTATTGATAAAAATATGAAGAAAAAAATATTATTGAATAAATGGACTAGAAAGGATTCATGAAATTTTTTTCAATAAATATTTTACACACCTACCATTCTAAAAGAGAGATGGATTATCTTGGGCTTAGGAAAAACTATTATGAATTAGTCCGGACTTGTGAGGAAAATATCAACAATATTGTATGTTATGCCTCAAGATTTTTCAGTGATTATTACCATAGTATTGAAATATATATTATTGGAACCAATAGAAGTCAAAAAAAGTTCTAGTGAATAATTTTTTTATTATAAATAGGAAATTATCTGATATCCCCAAAATATTGAGAGGATGATTTGTTATTTTAACACCCCATCCTAAAAACACCATGTCTGGGTTGGGGTGTTAAGTGTCTTCATGTGTTACTCAACATTCTAAAAAGGCTTTCAACTAGTATCTAGTGCCTAAAAACACATGGGGAGACTATAAATTTACTATACAGTAAATATCATAGTAACAGATAGAATATAATTTTAAACAAAAGTCAAAAAAACAATGGTCAGAAACATAATATTATATAATAATAATTAAAATAAGAATTAAATGTTATAAAAAATATAAAACCAATTTCATAGAAAGTATTCAAAATAGATCCCCAAGTAATGTAGATCAACGTAGAAAAATAAATTTTGAAAAGATAAAAACAAATGTGACCTCACCATTAATGATCATTTTGTATGTATTATTATCCCCAACATACATGTCTAGAAAAAACTAATTATAAATAAATTATAGGGCCCTTTTCTATTCTATATCTTTAATACTGGTGTCTACATGTACCCCCATATTCATGTGAATGTTGTTAGAATAAATTACATATCAAAAAATCAAAGTGAATTTAAAATAAATACCTTAACTACATAATGGTGGATACATTGATTAAAACTAAATGGATAATTAAACACACAAAAATTTAGGTAATCAAATGCTTTCCCAAACACTACAAACCCATGAACTACCTCATTTAACATTATTATAGAAGGAAATTATGTCAGAACATCTATAAAAAACTAATCCCATGGATTTTACCATATACATAGATCATAACCTCATATAGTACCCTAACCCATACTTGAGAACTCTAGGGAGGTCACATCAATACTCCACCCAATCCTTGTGGATTCTAGGAAGGTCAAACCAACACTCTGAACCATCTTAATATATTCTAGACAGGCTATACCAACATTTATATAGATCTACATTGATTCTAAGGAGGTCACATTAGTATGTCGACACACCCTAGATGATTTAAATGAGGTGACATATCCCATTTGAAAATTCATATTGGATTCGATTGAGGCCATGTTAACACTCAAACACATCTTCATTGATTATAGGGAGGTAATATAAATATTCAAACCCATCTCCATAGATTCAATGGAGGTCACATAAATATTGTAACCCATCCAAACAGATTCCGTGGAGTTTATAAACAAGAAGTATGAATATAATCATTCATAAAAGGGAAAAAACATTGGTAAACATTAAACAAAAAACCAAATCATTTATAAATATCATAATACAATTAACTGAACCCAAATTTATCTTCGAAGTTCATTATTCTGGTGTGCGGAGCACCTTTATTACCCATGATTTATTGATGAGTTCCCACATTAACCAGATATCAATATATATTTACCCCTAAATATATTTTTCTTACTCTATATGGAAAATAAATATTCACACTAATAGTTAAATAAAATTTATTATTGGGATACACACACACACACCCGCCTACCAAATGAAATATAATACATCAAATGAATGTCATAAAATGAAAAGGGCTTCCAACATCCGGAATAACTAAGGTAACCCACCCATAATATCTAGATGAATAATTAAAACCAAACTAAATCTATAAAATCAACCCAATAATATGATATTTCGGTTCTCGAAATTGGAATCTAGGATGAAATAAAAAAACAAACAGGTAATGCTAATAAGACATTATATTTTTCAAAAGTACACTACTAAGAAGAATGGAAAATTACATGTGATGATAGAAGGAGAGGGTAGATAAACTAACTATTAGAGACTTCATTGGTTTTTCTATTCCATGATCAATTTTAGGTATAATTTAGTATGAAATAAATAGGGTTTGAAGATAATAATATGATTTCTCCATGATAAAAACTGCTAAAATTTTTTTCACAATGTGAACCACTTCCAGAATAACCTTAGTGGGGTATATCATTAATTAATAATGATGTTAAGAATTCCTTTATGTTGTGAATTCCTCTCTGCAACGAATTTTTAGTTTTTGGTCTGATATGTTCCTCTCAAACCCAATCAAGATCAAAACAAATTCCTTGGGCATCCCAAAATAAGTAAGCTACGCATGATTTGGGAGTTACTCAGAATCCACGAGGGGTTATAAAAATTTCTTATACAGATGTATCATACTCTAGAAATATATTTAGGAGTCCCATGTGAAAAAATGTCCACTACACCCAAATATTAAACTCCAATTTACACGTTCCATCATGGATAAATCAATGTTTCCTAAAAACCAAAACATGATGCATTATCATCCCATGTAGTAATTCTCTCATTTGTTCACATTCATAAATTTTCATTCATATTTAAATAACTCTGCATACAACTCTAAATCATCATTATTATCCAAATATCAGGCCTATTTAATACTTTTTGAAATGAGTCACGTGAACCACATCATACATAGCTCGATGTCATGGAGTAATATAAATAGGTATTTCATTGTCCCACTATATTCTATAATCTATAAGAAAATAATGAACTATGTTGTTATATGTCCCTAACTCCACAAACATCAATTCCCTAATCATGGTGACAGTAAAAAACACTCAGTATCCCGAAACAAACTCCCTGGGAAACTAACACCTTATATCATTAGAATGTTACCTTATTTTAGTGGTTACCACATATTTCATTATCACCTAAAACTATTTAGATTCGTCATATACTTGTGTTGGTCCAATGAATATTTTATCAAAATAGCAAGCCAAAATAGTGTTGAATTATGTGATCTAACATAGATATCTTCCCAAAAATCCATCCAAATCATTTCCTAGAAAATATCTTCTTACAAGAATTTAAAATGTGAGGTGGTCATCCCATGAACATGAAATAGGATGCACACATGGTAAGAGGATATCCTCTAGAATTAGGATTTTACTCCCAAAATTTCTATTTTTTCATAAAGAGATATATTTTTGATATCATCAGTTGTGATATCAATTCATATTTAGTAATTTATAAAACTATGAATAAATTTACATCCTAATTTATGATAATACTAATTGGGACCACATAAAACCACACAATTTCCTATACATAAATCCTACCCAACACATCCACAGACTGAGTCTATCAAATTGAAACATAATCAACCTTATTGGTCTAATCCAGCACCACCACACCATATTTTTACTCCATGGATCCATGTGTAGCCTCAAAAAAATGTCCATCGTCACCTAATCACATTTTTATACTAGCACCTATAGAGGATGAAGCAAGTCACATGGTTACTCAAACTCTTTCTTTACCCTGTCAAATGTATAGAAATGAGTGATGTACCCTGATACATAATTATATATGATTTTAAAAAAGAAATAGTGTTTCATATAATTATACATCTTAGTAAATTCAGGATTTACCACACACTTTGAGACATTTGAGTCTCTAATTAAATTCTACCTCGTTTACATAGGCACCAAAACCCTTTCTCGAACAAGAAGACAAATTTACCATCCATGGAACATATTATAATATTATCATATCCATTCACGCACTCTCAAGTCACTTAAAAATATAAATTATATTCTTTTTTGTCTATTATGTGATCAACTGGTGAAGAATAAATTATCAAGGGAGCATATATCCCAACCCATTTGTCCTCAGATTCACTTAATTCATAATCCTCAATAAATATAATATTATTAAATTTTTTTTCTTCAAATGGAGACCCGAGTTCCATTAATTTTTTAAGGGAATCTTGAAATATATTCTCTTTTCTTGTGGGATTATATCATATATAAATAAAATTTCTTCATGTATTGGACCAAACATCTTTGTTATAAGTTTATGTATCACTAATATAATATGTATCATTTGATTTTGTTGTCTATTTAGATGAAAAACCACTCAATGAATATATAATGGTTATTACCCATCAAATAATCTGTCATAGTAGAAAAATATAGGTCATGTGTATGATAGTTCTTCTTGTCAGGTGGCAGTTAATGAGACATGTAACTAACTAGTTAGTCTATTATTATCCAATTTTTTTCAAACTGATGCTTGAAGTTACACAAAATACGTCATAACTAAAATTTGGTTTCGGAAGAATCATATTCATAGGGGACGTCATCCTCCATTTTAATTCATAGAAATCATCCCCATAGTTATTTGAATATAGGAACATCAACCTAATCCTAACCATTGCTTTCATTGGTTCTTCCATGTGAGATAACCCATGGATGATCCACTTTTGATAATATATCTACCAAGAAAAAAATGTATTTTGAATAAATACCTATGTTGATACAAAGACATAAATACCTCCAATATATCTATATCAACATAAATCCACACCCCAAAAACAACATTCCTAATAAAGTATGCCTCCCTGATCTCGAAGTTACTCTTTTTAAACAAGGAATAAATTAAATTCACACTAAGTCACTTAAAAAATTTACAAATGCATACTTGTATCTATATTTTCTGTTACCACCCCAGAATAAAATCAATAAAGACTGTGTCAGAAGAGTCTTTATAGGTTTGGATAACTTTGTTTTTGAGAGCTATAATAACTGCTGGCACATTATTCACACCAAATGAAATCTTGTGGTACTCATACAACCAATACTAACTCACGAAATTCACCTTTCATATATCCATATCCCTAACAGGTGGTTGATTGTAACATAGTTTCATATCAATTATAGAGATCCATCATGCTCCCATCAACATGTCAAAAAATGCACTAATCCTTTAAAATATATACTTTTTTTATATTGTGACCAAATTCAATTTATAGTAATCCAAAAATAATAAAATGTGTTAATTAACATATTTAGAAAATATGACTAGAGCACATCGAGGATAATTTCTCAAGAGAATAACATACCTCCCTTCTAGGACATCTATATATACCTTAAATCCTCTCAACCCATCCATTTCCATAAAATATTTGGTAATCAATATGGGGTTTTAATTCAACATGAATTAAATATCAAAATCAACTACCCTATCAAAAGGTATCCTTGAGAAGAATCTCAGAATAAAATATGGATAATGATCCACCATGGGACTGAAAAATGGAAAAATAATTACTTAATCAACTATGTTAAATGCACCCACCACCTATGCTGTAATATCCTAAATATGACTATGATCTTGTTTTTTTACACATACCTATAAACATAAAACCTCTATTAAAATTCAATATTGTCCATATGAGTGGTAAAATACCCTTATATCTAAAATAACATAATTAGATCTTGAAATGAAATGATCCATGACATGTGAATAATGAAAATAACAATGGTTATCTCCAGAATTAAATAATATAACATATATATTTAGCCTAAATAAATTATGGAAACTCAAGGAATATCTAAATATGGTACACCTACATCCTTAAATGTGTATCAAGAGTAATAAAATAGTGGAAAAACATCACTATAAACTCTAAACCAATAACAACATGGGAGAAAATAAATGAGTGAGACACCCCTATATCATATATGGGAATAAATAACATAAAAAACCAAAATTACACCTCTATCCATTGATGATACCTCTCTACCATCTACACTTACATAAAAAAATCCAAACCATACAAATCATAGATCCAAAAACCCGACACTATAAACCATGGAACACTAGAGAAAATTAACATTGTGAAACCTGTTACTAATGTAGCTATGATCCTCATAAATGTTTCTATGGTAAAGCATTTGTGAATGAGATTTACATTGGTTTTATTCCCTCCAATAATTTCCATGAGTCTTATGTTTACTCCAATCCTCTTCTCAAATATTATAGAGAAAATATCAAAAAAAATCACCAGAGATGTCCCATATGTATAAAACAATATATCTCTATAGAGTGAGTAGTATACATGATGCTATAATTAATGGGATTCCCACAATGGAAGAACAAGTAATGATTAAATACTATAGCTAGAATAAATGAACTCCAACCCTTCACTGACTTCCTATCCTTGACCAAGAACATCTCCTCTGATATGATCTTTCTACCACTATAAATATTTCCAATAACAAAAATTCAAATTATATTAATTAAATTGAGAGGGAGCCCTAATACAATATCCTCTACTATTAAATTCCAAACAATGATAGCCTTGTGAAATATATCATAAAACGATGTTAGGTAAAAAGCTTATATCTCATTCCTCACCTCTTGGAAATGACCAAACTCAAAATTCATAGTATTTTGAGCCCCATTATATTAAAAAAAATTGGAAAAATATATCAAATTTAAGACAAAATGACATAGTGATTTGCATACATAGTCCATAAATGGAGTTCTATGAACACATAGTCCCTTTTTAACCACATTACTTGATGAAACAATAATAAAAATGTGTCCCTTGAATGTTTTCCACATTATACCCTCATGTCTCTAAGCCTGGACCATCACACCCAAACCCCTCACGGAATGTCCAAATAATAAGATCAATGCCAACATTACTAAAAAATTGGTATGTGTCAATATAAAGTCAATATACATTCAATTACTATAATTTACTCCTCATTATCCCAAGGAACACCCAATCTCTCTCAGGTTTGAGGAAGATGTACCTAGAAATCATGAGAAAAATCATATATCAATGGTTGTCCCTTATAACAACCCTACTCTTTATTACACACTTAAACACGATTTATTACCTAAATTGAACTTAAGAAAAATCTGATGATTGATAGGTCTAGTGTATTGGGAAATTATGAACATCAAATAAAAACCTATAACATGATACCCAACATCATTTTTGAAAACTATTTTTACATAACCATAACATTCTATCATACATAGCATTGCCTGGGATAACCTGAGGAGATGCATAATAAAAGGGTGAGCTATAAAGACCAGTAAGGGAGTAAACAATCCAAAAAATGAAGGATATATTACATGTATGACAATAGTAATACCAATGGAGCCCATGAGAAACATGAACATAAAGGCATGATATAGCATGATTATCATAAAATGGAAACGTGGCAATGTAAATATACATTATATTGGGAGGAGATAACGATCATTGATCATGGAAAAGGAATATACCATAATTTTACTTGAATTGGCATGATTAAACCCTCATTTCACTTGAATTAACATGATTAAACCCTCATTTCAGTTGACATATCATTATACTAATATTTACCCAATTCATTGTGGTGCTATCGGGGCACGCCCTTTATAAACATTTTATTTCATGTATATGTGTTCCACCTAGATCTTACAACATGGATTCATTAAAGATCATAATTTATTTCAAGAATAAGAGATGTGGAATACATAAATTTATTTCCAAAATAAAAAATTACTTATGAATAATGGTTAATACCCTTGATAGATGAATGATTATGTTATTAACTTACACAACAATTTTGGAATTGAATTTTTTTTGCGACATCTGCATCATAATGACATGAAATTGTAATCGTAAAATTGGATGATGATAGAGAAATGATTCCCTCATAAATTACGCATGAAATTGGAATTTATTTTTTCATAGAACATAATATCCCAACATATTTAATGTAATTTACATTCACAATAAAAAATAATTACTTAAATGTAAATGAGGGGAGAGAAATTCCTTACAGAATTGTTGTATGGTAACGGGTGTACATGGGAGGAATTAGTGGGAGATAAAGAGGTATCTAAATATCCAATAATAAGTATGGAGTTATGGGGGAGGTTATAAATAATACCCCAAAATTTTATTTAAACAAAATGGTAAAACAATATAATGAAATTTAGACAACAATTAGAAGTGAAGAAATTCCTTTCTTGGAATTGTGAACCAATGTCTTGGGAGAGGAATCAGGTAGGCTTCTTGGTATCTTTGGGAGCCATGGAAGGATTTTAGAGAGATGAGGGTAGATATTTCTCAATATTTGAATGGTAAGAGGGAAGAGGAATGGGATATTGAGTGTGTTTATATAGGAAATGATATGTAATTCATTATTATTTGGGTTTTGGACAGCACACATTAAAAAAATAAGAAAACAAACCAATGCATGGGTTTTACCATAGTTCTTGACAATGTAGATTGAAAGAAATTTTTTTATATGTAAACTTTACGAACATCTTAAAATATTAGGATTTCATATGTGGAGGCGAGTCACACTCTCAATTAAATCATTTAAAAGTTAAAATGTTTTATATGTATTGGATGGTCCACTATGTCTTGGTAAAATATATCAAACAATAAAAAAATAACATTTTTAAAGGTAATACATATACTGAATGAAAAACCAATTTATAGTATTTTATTACATCACTATTGATTCATTATGATACCATAATCCACATTATATATTTAAAATGTATTTGATTTTTACCCAAAAATTTAACTGTCTCAGAAAATAATGAAAAATTCACAGTCAGATAATTTGAAATATCTCGAATCCCAAAATAATATTCATTCTGTCAATATAACTTTATAAATATGTGATTTTTTACTTTTAAAATAAAAACCAATATTTATAAAAAAATTACTTGGTTTTGAAAAAAAAAAGTTTTAAAAAATTAATAAAAATTACATTTGTATTCATAAAAATTTTACAATGATATATATTTAACAAAAATAAATTTAGTAATAATATTTTATTAAAATATTATTTATTTCAAAAATACATTAATTCATCAAAATAGATTTCTTAATTGAATATTAAATAAAAGAATAATTTTTCTTTAAAAACGATTTACAAAGTAATCATACTAAAATGAAATAATAATATTTATTATATAAAAAACTAAGGTGCATTATTATATTTCTAGGGTCTTGTTACATAACCCCTTATAACACCCGCATAAGTCATAAGGGTAAGGTGTGCGATGGTGACAGACTCTTGGGGTGGATCAGATAACATCTCTCAGTTGGTAATCTCTATCAACGTCCACTTCTACCATAGTTGATTCCATTCAAGCTTAACAAGTTGTTTCTTGTCTTGGTATTGATCCAAAGCGAAGCCTGGTGATGAGACCTCCATTCTAGGCTCCAAAAAATGGGCTTTGTAATGAGAAATTCAATAGGATGAGGCCATCAGTTCCTTTGTCGGAATAAATTGAATTTTTTAATGACCAATATTTATATTAATCATTTGATCATTGTTCAACAATTATATTATCAATGGTAACAATTCATAATAGTATTTTAATATCCAAAAAAACATATACTAAATAAGTTTGTATGTTTTATATAACCATTTATCATAATATTAAATTTAATCAGATCCCGATGAATTTTCATTATTAAAAGTTTGAGTTGTTACATCCCTGATGAGAACCTACACTAAATAATGATTTTATGTATAATAAACCTAGATGGAGAAGAACTATTATCTATACCATAGGATTGACTTCACAATAATCTATTAGACGAATTATTATCCCAAACCTCATGAACATCTATATGAATAACAGTAACCTTCCCTCCTCTAAGGTAATTCCCGACCTGGTTCCTTGATAGTACCATATAATGTTGATGATTAGATTTTATAAAAAATGTCCTAATTTATACTCAAATATGCATATAACTACTCAAATATAATATTTTAAGAAACTAACATGTCCATATACATAAAAAATGACAATGAAAAAACCTACAGATAACGAAAACCTCTAGGAATAACCTATTATAATTTACAATTTTGTTTACAGTACATATTCATTATTAACACTCATATATACATAAGAACAAAACCTTATGAAAGTCCTGGTTAAATTAATTAAATGTTAGTAGTGATTTATTTTATATATAATTAAATGTATGATTACTAGAATTTAATAAATTTAAACCTATAACTCAAGACCATGTAATGAGAGTATTACATGTGAACTAGCATGTGTATTTATGGTGCATGAATTCACCCAATCATTCCAATCAAAATGAGATAAATTATCACAAATAATAACTATACAATAATACACATAAAATATTAGAAAAAAATTACATGACATGTAACAGAAGATATAAATCATCCCCAAAATCATGGAGGTCCACTACACAAGTGCTAGAGAGGCATAATCTTGGATTCCCTACCCAGGTATCATAAATCCTGCCTTCTATCAATGAATCCATAAAGAACAATAAAAATAAAATAGGATTTAATATCGATCCCAATCATTCTTCTCAGGTCTGGGTGATACGTGACCACATGCATGGCTCCTTGTACGCATGAGTCTGCCAACTAGAGGTGATGGAATAAATAGAAAATGTCGAGACTACACCCTTATTATTAAATTAATATAGGAAAAATAGAAATAATAGAAGGAAAAAATAATAAAAATATACAACAATGAAAGTAATTATTACCAAAATTAGAAGAAAAGAAATCATTATAAAATTTTACCACATAATGGAGTACCAAGCTCATTCAATGATTATTGAAGGAATCCCCAAATATGGTAGGTGAATGTGAAAAAATAACTAATAACAAAATAATAAAAGTATAATAACTACAAAATATCCTAGAGTATGTCTTGGAATTACCTATATCCCTATCCACCTAAACCCAAATAATAATTTTTCATGTGGTCATTTCACATGGGTGGATACCTGATCAAAATGTCTACATGAACAACAACATTCCAGTGTAGGTTCTGATAATAAACTAGGTAATTCACCACCAATGAATGTTTAGTATACATGCAGAAAGCGTAAAAATGTGGATTAATTGATAGATAATAAATTAATTATTTAATGCATAACCCTCTAGGTCATCATATTATAACTAGATACTGATAAACCTTAACCATACATGCTTCATCCCCATTCCATAAGGAATGTCTATTAGAACCTAAAAAGAAAATAAAAACCTAATGATCAGGACATATATTATGTTTCTAACCATGTAATACACCCTAAAATATTATTCTGGTCTCTATTATGGTCACACCAATATTATGACCCATTACCACCAATTATAGGGAGGTTAAAAAAACTATGACTTATCCCTACATATTATTGGGAGATCATGTCCACACGTTGACTGATCATTGTGGAATATAGAGAGGTTATAAAAACTCTTGGACTCATCTTTAGAGATTCTAATGAGGTCACATAAACACTCTAACCCATCCATGTGGAATCTAGGGAGGTCAAATCAAAACATTTATCCATCCTTGTAGATTATAGAAAGGTTACCTCAATAATTTTACCCATCCTCGTTGCTTATAGTAAGGTTATATAAATACTTTTACACATAACTGTAGATTATTTATAGGATATTAGAAAGATACCTAATCAAAAACAAATACTCAATAAAACACTACACAAATTAAGGAAACCATAGATTAAACCAATACATCATTTCTATGTCATAATAATATTAACTGATCATAACAATGATTCACAAGAACACTTTTTATGAGTGGAGTGCTCATCTATCACCCATGATTCCATGTGGAATTCACACTTAGTCAATGTTTCAACTCATCACCCCCACTATATAGGATCTACCACATATATAAATATATAAACCAGAAAATAACTCTAAAAATCATTAAGATGTATCATAAGGCTCAACACATCAATGCACGTCAAATAATACATATAACTTCATATAATACCCATTAAATAGGAAATACATCCAACCTTAGACATAGGAAATTTTACCTACCAAGATTCATCACCCAAAAAATTATATCCCTAAAAATACCCATAAATAATCATATTAGGGAATTATAATGTAGAAAGAATGATAAAAAATACGAAACATTGATTTAAGGCTATAATGATGTAAAATTTACCAAATGGAAATCATGGTGATGTAAAAATATTTAACCAGTATAGAGAAGCGGAAATGAGAAAAAATATCTCCATGGGAAACCCTATTGGGTTATATTGGTGAACCGATGTTTGAGAAATATGGTATAATGTAATATATATATATATATGGTTAAGATTATATTACCATTTTTTTCCAAATAACATTATCTATGAACTGTTCAATACATGATAATTTTCTTCACTCACATAACCACTTCAGGAATAACCCCATGGGTATTATCTCAACATATTCCTGAAAAAATAATTCCTTTACACTATGATGTTAATGATATAGAAATTTTCTCGCTTCGGGTTTTTTCTGTTCGTCTTGAAACCACTTCTATGATACCCTGAATCCTTAAGTGTCCAAAAACAAGTATAATAAACATGATTATGTTTAAATTTAGCAATAATATAACTGGAACATAAGGAATTTAATTTAGATTCTAAATGGCCTCATGGGACTGGAGATTAGAATAAGGGGTATATGATACATCAAGACGATTAGTTGATAAATCCAATAGAGAAATGAAAATAAAAATGACCACATATATTAAGTGATCAAATAAATATATCAGAAACCAATTTAAAAAGATAGTGAGGTAATCTATGTGAGGAAGTGAGGGGAATAATGTTACTGAATATCAAAGGGAGATGAATAACATCACTAGTGAGATTGAAGAAAAGAAGGTTCTAATAAATCATCAAGTTTTATTATAATTCTTAAATTGTAATGAACACAAGATATATGGATTCCAATTCCATAAAATATGGGTTGTTGAATATAGTGTAAAAAGTCCTTTGATGACTACAAAGAAGGTACATGATTTTTTATAACTACTTTTTCTATGGATCCTAACAATGAACTAGTTACATATTCATTATTTAATAATTTATGAATATTTAATGTGTTTTCTCACTTATTTACAATGAATTCTTTCATAACATGTCATTATAATAGACATATTCAAACAACACCTTGAATCATTATGGATGATCTATCGATGAAAATAGATAAAATGAAAAACTATTACATCTCATGTATCGAGCTAATTATAGGAAAATATGTTTTGGGTGAATATCCTATCAAAATTTAACATACTCTATTTTTTGGAGTTATATTCAATAGTGAGTGTGGATAACATGTCTTAATATAGATCAAACATAAAATTCTTGGATCTGAAAAATAATTTACATTATACCAAATCATCTTATGTTTCTACAAAATTTTAATAAAGTGAATGAATGTCCTTTAGAAAACTATTCTCATTCATAGACATTTTTTCGTTATAATAAATCATATCTTTCTAAAATGTTTGAGACAATGTAAACGATTAAACATGATGAAAATCTAATTAGGAATTATTATACATAGTTATTTTTTTAATTTTTTACTATTATTAATCTTGAATGAATGATCGATATCTCAATCGATTTTATACATGGAGATATACCTATATCAAAGACTCCATGTATAATATGCCCTGATAAACACAAATTACTATAGAAGAAATTAAAATGAAATATGTAATAGGGTTTCATGTCCCTAAGTAATTCACTATGGGGTGAAAAATACAACTTTTTTAATAATAAGGATGCGTCAATTCACTTATGTATTAATTATATTGAACTAAACGAAATCATGATAATGAAGAAGTATCCCATTCCATAAATTGAAGAATTTTTTGGATAGAAAAATGGATCTAGATACTTATCTAAAGTGAATATTTGATTATGATATAATCAATTTAATGTAAATAAAGAGGATACTCCAAATAATTTTTTTTAATAATTGTAGAAACATTGAGTTCAGAGTAATTTCTTTAAGGATCACCGGTTTTATTTTAAATTTTGTGGACTTGATGAAAAGGTTTTTTTATATTACAATGGTAAATTTTTTGTTTTATTTATAGATTATATTATCATATTATCCTATATTAATGGGAAATATGAGGACCATTTTAGTAATATCTTTACCACATTGGGAACAAATAACTAAAATGATAATTATATTAAATTTTTCAGTCTTCCTTGGAAAAGGTAACACTCTTGGGGAATGTTATCATAATTTTAGGGATATATATGTATATGTAAAAGGTAAAGATGATATATTAATGTCACATACGAATATATATAGTTGATATCCATATTGTTTCTAGAATAGTTGGGTACCATTGATGATTTGTGAGGAACATATCATAACTTTCTATACCATTAAAAATCTATCTTAGAATGGTGTAATGTCTTTTAGATTTATAAATATTAATGGAGAACCAATGAGTTATTGAAGAGGATTATAACTTCACTTTTGGTGATATTAACATCATGCAGGGAATGATTTTTGAAATATAGTGATTCTTTAATTACGATATTGGTTTATGTTCCAAAAAAAAAATTTATAACATATGCCTCTGAAAAATTGAGGATTAATGATAAAAGGATTCTATCAAATCCTATTTAGTTGGTTTAATTAATAATTTCACTGACTATTTTGCAGAACTATCTCAACAATGAGAGGTGTGACATCTATACAGATCAAATGTGATTGAAGAATATTTTAACACTAAAAAAGACTAATATATTCACATAATGATTATTACAGTTTATCATGGAATATAACTACTCAGTCCATTACTTCTTAGGGAATGAAGATAAAGATGAGGATTATTTAATTATAAAATATTAATAAAACTTTTCCTTAAAAAGGATTTATAATGATACAATCTTAATGGATATACAACAAATAAGAATGTGATTTATAAATGTTGTAACTTTAACCTACTTTACTCAAATGATTTATTGATCACCCGTTATAAATAATATTATAGAAGATCAAAGAGAGGATGTGGATATAAAAATGATTGTGGATTATATATGTAAGGGAAAATAATTATATTTAAACATTAATGAATAAATAGTTTTGAGATTTGGGTCATGACTATATACACCATCACAGATTGAGATTGTAGAGATTTCTAATGATGCACATAGCTCGATATTCTCAATCCACCTAGGGAGGAAAAATATGTATAGTGATCTCTGAGAGAACTCTAGCTGGTAAAATATAATTAATAATATTGTTAAATATAAATCTATTATCATGGTTTATTAATAAGTAAATTAATAAAGGAAAATTTTCAAGGGGGATAATTTACTATTAACCATAACTTCATGGAAATGGGAGAACATAACCATGTATTTTAGTACAATGATTTCGAAGACATATAAAGGTCATAATTATAAATTAGTTATGGTGGATCATATTAAAAAACATATTTATTCATACCTAATGGAGAGGAATTCTGACATGATCAACAATTAATGATATACATGAGATTAGTGGAACTAAGGAATGGAATACCACTATTGATTATATTTTTTTGAGATCAAAGGACTATATTCGCGTTTTGAAAGAGTATCTAACATGCTCTCAACATACAATTGGAATTATGTATTTCCAATCAAACCAAAATTTATTTCCAATAAAAAGGTACCATCCCAAAAATCATGATATGTTGATATCGTTATATATAGAATTCAAAGGATTTTCGTATCAACATCATCATTTGGTTGAGTCCTAAAAAAACAACTTCCATTGGAGAATTCAAATCTATCATTATGAATCCATATTTGAGATAATATGTATATCAACCATGTGTTAGAGGGATGTAAGTGAAAATAAGATATTGACACCTGAATAGGTTGATGAAATTGTAGAAAAGTTTTGTCCACTCAAAAACAAATAAAAGAATCAAAATGATGATAGAAGAGTTATGCTAACAATAGTAAAAAATATATTAACTTTGGGGGTTGAGATAAAATGTACACTAATATATATCCTTGTAAAAAAGTCATGTGGTTAAGGAATAAAGGTTGTTATGTCCCAGATATATTACCTCCATTGATATTCTTTAACTCGTCAAAGTAATGATATATCAACTAGAACTCCCAAAAAAATTGTCTCTAGTGAATGATGTGTTCACATATCCTTATTGATAAAGTATATAAGAAATCCCTCATGTGTACTAAATATAGTGGAGGTACAACTGGAGCATTATTTGTCTTATAAAGATCAACCATTAAAGATATGGGACCATAGAGACAAAAGTCTATGAAATAATAAAACCCATAAAGTCAAAGATATTTTTTGAAACCATGAGTTTGAAGAAGTAACATGGGAACCCATAGAAGTAATTAAAATGAACTACACATATATTTTTTCATCATAGTGTGTATAATTATATTTTAGGGTGTATCTTCTAAAGGGATGAAGAATGTAATGACATAGAATTTTATGTATGGAAATGTTAATCTAAGTAAACTTGTGATCCATAGTTAAAAATATGATTTACTATAAAACACATGCACAATATAGTAAATGAAAATTTTTATTTATAAATTTGAAGCATTATAAATTAAATATGTATATAATATTACCATTTCAATAGTTACTATGATATCATGAGTAGTAACCTGACCAAGAGAATCATAATTAGGTCGATGTAGTAGTATAATAATTTAATTTGTATTCATAATAATTAAATTATAAAGAACTTGTTTTAAATTAAAGTAATAAATTTAATATAAATTGTTGGCACGAATAATACATAATTATATGTATATTAATATATATATATTTATTTATTTATTAATTAAATCAAATTTTTATAATAACTTTTTAAATATATAAAAATTTATCTTCATAAACTATTTTCGTGAAACAATTATATTTTTTGAAAATGATAACCTAATTTTCTAAAAACACAAGTTATTTTTTAAAAAGAAGTAAAATTTATCATGTCATAAAACCAAGTACATTTTAATACATAAGGATTTTATTGTACTGTTAAATTTCACATATATATATAAAAAATTTGATAAAATAAATATTATTATGGAAATTATAATATTGAAAAAAATTAGGGCGACATTTTTTATTTTTCATATAAATTAAATTATGGAGTTCAAATGGTAAAATATTTATTAATATCATATAAGGACCACACATAGTAATAGAATTCATGAATGAGTTCATGAGGATTCCAATAGTTATATTAATATTTTATTGCCCCTATATTATAGAATCGTAATACTCATACTATTTTCTATCAAAATGAGTAACTTTTTGATAAAATAATATTTTAGTCTAATAATATATTAAAAATGTCCTATCCTCTTCTTATAAAGAATAATTTTCCCCATCTATTTTACTACCACTTAAAAATAGATCTCCTTTCTAATGCTCTAACAAAATCCTTCCAAAATTCACTCCCCGCATTCTATATGGTATGGTGACACCAAAATTACAAACCAAATCACATTAAGGTGTAACATAAGAGTGAACACCCATAAAATATGTAATATTCTCTACTAAAATCACTTAAATCATATTCTTGTTATACCTCAAAAATTAATTAAATCCATTATATTAAAATAACATAAAAATAATTAATATAAAAAATTTATTATAATAACATAATATCATTTATCTAACCTCAACTCATTATATTCTAAAACTAAAACAACATTCATATTATGGTCGGTTCACCACCATAATGAACAACATATTTTTTTTATCACCAACTTCATGACTAATTGTAATACACATATTAAGTATCAAAATAAGGAATATAATTATATTATATATTTTTCAATATTTTATAATGGAAAATTTTCATGAGTTTAAATAAAACCATCTATAATCATCATGCCCAGAAAATCTATCTAAATAAACTGTCTTTATATCAATAAAATATATAATGATTAAATCAAAAAAAATTCAAAAATATTGTGGGTATTTTTTATCATATATACCTATGTAATGAATATAAAAAAAATTAGATACATTTCCGACATTTATTTCTCATTGGACAAGAAAAATGATAATAATTATGAAAACAATGTGACCCTAGAACCATGAAACAAACATACATGGGAAGTTGAACATAAAAATAATAATATTATTAAATAATTAAAAAAATAAATAATTAAATAAATATAAATGAAATTGTTTCTAAATAATGTATTTCTGACACATAAATTTTTTATTTGGGATTTTATATTAACATACTGAATGTGTCAAGGACCCATGGTATGGGATATTCTAGGCCTCTCTCATTATTTTTAACTAACACACTCTCTCGCATTTTACCAATTTTCTTTATATCAAATTATCTTGTAATTATTAAATATGATATATATACATTCCATATATATAAAATTATTTCACATTTCATTATTTTTTTCATGAAAAAAAGGTTTTCGAATATCCCTTATCAATTAAATCTTTTAAGAAGGATCTTGTAATGATAAATTAATTAATTTTTATATATTTTTATATACCACTCTATATATTGATTTTAATCTAATATGGATTCTAAAAAACAATTTTTTATTGAAAATAATTTATGGTCATATTAGAAATAAATTAAATTATAATGCTACTACCAAATTTAAGGACTCTTTATCCTTTCTCTTAAAACAATTCATAATGGGTTCATTCCAAAAATTATGTCTCCACTATTGTTATGTATTCACATAAATTGAAAATAATTTTCCTTACATTTAATTTTATATCCATTTTTTATCTTCTACGAACTATTTATTCCCTACATTCATGGAAATATTAATGACATTCCATTTGGTTATGATCTACGAAATGATTATGTAACCCATTCCATTTTAATGTGGTTTTATTTTTCATATTCTATATGTTTATTTTATTTATCTGTCATAAATATGCATGTGAATGTATAAATGTGATTAGTGGTGCTAGAATTAAAACCCCCCCAATGCATTGGTAAATGTTTTTATTTCATGGGATACCATGTATGGGTCCCAGACAATATACATATAATACTAGGTTATGTTTTCTTGGTAGTGAGACATTACTAATGCTTATAATTCCCTGTTTTATATGGAAGATTCCAGTGACTCCAAATATTTGGAAAAATTAATTATTCGCATGAAAAGAAATTTATGTTATTTATTAAAAAGTATAAAATCATAGACATGGTTCCCAAAATAAATGCAATTAACTTAAAATTAGTGTAAAATGGAATAAATTATCTAACCAATTGAATTATTGGTCTAAAAAAAGTAATGGATTGAGTAAGAGAATATATGTTTTATGATTTTCATTACATGGATGGATAATAGGAGGAATGTATAAAATGAAACATTGGATAATACATGCTCAAAACAAGAGGATGAAATACCCAAAGATAAAAAAATTAAGGTTGACAAGAATTCGTATGTTGAGTAATAAAAACCAATGATCTATCAAATTATATATGATTTTATAATTTTTAATAAATTAGCCACATAATCAAATTACGAGGGTAAGATTTTTAGTAAATATTCATTACATTTTTATTTGATTATCCTTATGTAGGATATCGTTAAAATAATAAAAATTCTTCTATATATGTAATGATTATTATAAAAGAATAATTATTTCAAAAAAGGACATGTTCCATTGGAAAACCCATCCATGGAAACAATATAACACATTTAAGGCTTGAGAATAATAAAACCATGTTCAATCCCAGTATAAATAAAAAACAATGTTTGTAAGGGAAACAAAATTTAGATGGTCCTTATATGATGTATAAAAAATGGTTTGAAATTGATAAGAAAGTGTTAATACATCTGATTTATTAATGAATAAATGAATATTTTTCAACTTTTTATTTTAACAATTGAAAAATATTACTTATTTATATGTTTATGGAATGTTTATAAAATTTATTTACCACTTATAAAAATTACGGTATAATTTTTTTCCTGATATATCGCTTCATTTAAATCATGCATATATTAGAGATCAAAGTTGAATATTATCTTGAATTAATCATGAAAACCAACATATATTAAATGAAAAATATATTCCTTAACAAAATTGAATTAATGGGGTCTTTAATAATATATCCATACTAAAATTGGTTCAGATAATAATTCTAAATCTTTTAATGAGGATTTTTTTTGAAATATAAGAAGATTATTTGTGAAAGACAAAGAATTTTTCATTCAATTAAAACTGATAAATATCATCTGAAATAAGTATCCCAGGTAAAATTATCTATTGATAAACCTAATTAATCTTATAGGTTTAAAAATTGTATCGGAATTCTTAGGAAAAGGAAAATTCAATGTAAACCCCTAATATGTTTTGTAATATTTTTTTCAATTTAATTTATACATTTTTATATTTTTCATGTCATAAAAATATGAATATATATTTTTATTAATGTACTATGTTTTTATTGTGTGTCCTACATTCAATTCTCATATTATCTTTCACTACACACAACATCGACTTGGCTTGTGTTACATGCATCAATGGGTTTCTACGAAAAATATATTTATTTTTATCATTATTAAAATGATATAGTTATGACCTAATTGTTAAAATTAGTAATAGGAATATAGCTAAAGAATATTTATTTATTATTTATTATTTTATTATATAATAAAATCATAATCATAATAAAACACATAATATTGGTTTTGTCTTTACATGTTTGAAAATATTCTTTTCTCAAATAGTCGACTTTTTATTCCCTTATGTGAGAAATAATAAAATTAATACTTGACACTGTTATAGATTGAATTTCATTAAAAAATTATTTTAATTTATAATTTCCAAATTATTATTGGGTGAATTTTTAGGTATTTTCCAAGAAACATCATTTTTGGGTCAATAGTAAAAAAGTATTACATTTTAATTCCAAACTTATTTTTTATCTTATTTAAATATATTGTTAAGTAATAAATTATGTTGGCTTTAAAGTCAAAATAGATAAAATATATATTTATTAATACAATTTTGGTTATTGGAATAATTTGAATATTTAATTTAAATGTAAAACCTTAATGATATTTTTAACATTCTTACATTAAAAACATGTATTATATCAACGTTCGCAGGAATAGGGTTAAACATAATTTTTCTTGCTTATTTGAATTTAATTTGAAAAAATGTAAATAAATAGATTAGTCAGTTTCATATTTTTAGTCTAATAATATCAAAAATATTTTTGAACAAAATGATCAATAAAATTGATTAAAATTAATTACAATGATTAAGGTAATATTGTGCTTAATTAGGGACTAAGACTTCTACTTAAGGTAAAAATTTAAATATGAATTTTCCCTAAAATCCATTTTAATCCCATATTTAGTAAATATATTTCATTGTTTTAATTATTTTATTTATAGGTATACAATTCAAAAAAATGTTTTCAATTTCACAAGTTAGTTGAGGTCAAAACAAAAAAATGGAACTTTCATATATGTTATCATTTACAAAACATTTACATATGGATAAAAAAACATGTATAAGGATATAAATATAATTTTAATTATAAAAGAGTTATTTTTAACATATTTATAAATCATTAATTTTATACATGAAATAGATACATTAAACACTTAGAAAACGCGGACATGAAGATTATTTAGTTAATAAAATATAAATAATTGATACTAAGATTTAAAAAGTAAAGTAAATTAAATTAATTATTACTTTAAATAATTTTTTAGATGAATATATCATGATACAATAATTTTTAAATAAAATATGGTGATTCCAATAATCATTTAATGTTTTTCATTAAATTTAAATGAATAATAACAAATTTTAAATTCATGTTATTTTATTGTAAATTATATTTCATTAATAGATTTAAAAATTTAAAAAATTATAACAAATGAATAATGATTTTTATGTATTTATAAATATTAATTATGGTCTATTTATGGATCAAATTATCATTTATAATTAAAATATTGACCCCTAAATAGTAAAAACATTGTTAGCACAGTTTGAGTCGAAGTGTTGTTTTTACGCATTACATGTGCTTGTTTTAAAAAAAGTCAACATGATTGATTTTTTTTTGAAAATTAGGAATCATATTTATGAATAATTTTAGATATATTTTCAAATAAATTGCACCTAATTTTTTTAAGGTTCAATTATATAGGATGGAAATATTGTTCCCAAAATAAAAAATAGAAATGAAAAATATTGGGAATGAAAAAGACTAAGGTACAAAATTATAAATATGACCTTATTTTTTATGATACCTATTTTTTTGACTATAATTTCTTATTACTCATTTATTTTTATATTTTTTGAAGCACATGTTAAATGTGAGACTTCCCATTAGTGCGTACCTTTTGGTATTTATAGTAATGGAACACCTCCTCCACTATGAAATGAAATTCATAATCCCCATTGTTCACAACCATCAATATATTTAGATTCAAAAAATTTCCATGAAATTAACCTTCAAAATTCACTCCTATAATACATTATGTATTTTGCGTGGGAATTCAACCAAGGAAGCTCATTGGTGCAAACCTAAATAAGTAACCCAAATAAGAGGTCACATCATTCTTCAAGATCATTCCATTATTTTTTTCTCTGATACCTAAATTATTATTATTATATGAATAAATAATTTAATAATTACCCTTGTAATGATGATATTTTCTAAAATATACTTATGTGTTACACTTACATACACTTCTATCTAATGGATAACGAACATAATGTTATCGTATATGGCGAACTACTGCCTTATGAAATGATGTTGTTAGTTTTTCATGTACCACATTTCATGGTTGATAATTTTGATGGACAATAGATTTTTATATTTTATTAATTATTTATATAATATATTTATAATTTTTTAAATTTTATATAACACGTACCTACATGCTTTCAATGTTGTTTAAATATGCAATGTTTTTATGGGGAAGTGTGGACCGCCGCCTCCTCTAAGCAATGTGATTCATTTACACACTACATAAAATGTTTTCAGGTTGAGTTTAGTGACGTTTTATGATATACATGAAATAATAATGATAAATTATTGATATTTTATATATACATTCCATTTAATTACTATCAATCTACATAAAAAAACAGAATCCATGTTCAGGCATCCGTACAACCTACCATCTCCGTGAATAGTGTCTTGATTTTTATATTACAATATAATATATATTATTATGAATACATATATAAAGAATATATATTATATTTATATAATGTTTTACCTTATTTAAATCATGATATAAATATTTTCACAAAAAATATAATAAATTAAGACTCATGTGAACAACGAAGAGGATGTTACCCGAAGTGAAACCTTAACAAGAAATTATTAACAAGCATATAATATAATGTCATTATCAAAACATATATGGTACTATATATGAGAATAAGGTTCCATAAAATATTTATTATGAAATTTTATGCATTATAAAATTGTTTATTATGATAAGGATGAGACTCAATACATAAGGTAATGGGATTTCTAGTTCTACATTCATTTCTGTTATATTTATGTCTTATACACCACTCATCTCTTTTGTGTGGTATATATAATTCCCATGAATGTAATTTATTGCTTTTATCATTACATATAAAAGTATTTACATATTCAAGTGATGATCTCTCTTTCATGGGGTTTGAATTTCAAGAGTTACCAAATCAGAAAAGTTGTTTTGCCTTAATTCGCTTAATATGAGACACATGCCATTAACTTCAAAAACCTTTTTTTTAATGATTTTAAAGATGAACTTTTGATGTTAAATTCAAGGAAATATGAATTACATTGTTTTATTATTATAAATTTACATGTATACATTTTCAATTTATTTTTATGGAAATTTTTTAAATAAATTGATATTTTATTTCAAAGAAAAGGTTTTCAAAAATTTATTCAGGTTTATTTAATATTTTTTCATTGAAAATTATTTTAGAATTTTATCAGGTATAAATTTAATTTTTTCAATGAAAAATGTTTTCAATATACTTTATGTTTTGAAATTCATTTTTAAATGAATGGTTATTTTATTCATGAAATTCTTTTAGAAGGATCTATCTAAATTATTTTCCACATAAGATGACATCCATTATTATTTTTCATACAATTCTAGGTAATGATATAAAGGTTATATTCAAATTATTTATTTGAATTATTTATGTTTTGATTTCATGATGATCATAAAACCAATTTCTCAATCATGGGTTAAATTCTTATTAATCTCTCTTCTTTCCAATGGTTATACTATTAGAAACCAACTTATTTTAATTATTTATTATTTGTAGAAATGATTATATAAACATTAAAAGTAACCTCAATTATGATATGATAACATTTTTATGACACCCATTTGACTTCATGGGTTATGATAATATATTAATATAGGCTATCCATTTTATGGGTCATGATATGATAAATTTATTATAATCTTATGTTACAAGTATGAATGATTTGTTATATGATGGGTTGTCCTATATATTCATCCAATGCATTGTGTAAATATCTATATGTCATGATATAATGATGGTAATAAAAACAATGGGATCGATCCACTATGGGAATATGGGGAAACCATATCCCTTACAATTAAATGACTATGATCAGGAATGGTTGTGTGTCCTTCCATGTTAGTGTAGTCACCATGATGATGGAATATGGAGAAACCCAATACCCTTTGAGAATATAGGGAAACCAGATCCACTATAGGATTATGGGGGAATTCTATTCCCAATAAGAAGAGAACATTGACTTGGGATGGTGGTGTATCCCACCCAGTAGGTGTAGTCCCAATGATGTGACCTAGAAATATCTATCAATGCATCATGACTTATATATAATAATGTTACATGTTTATGTGTATTCCAAAATTAAATGTATTATTATTGTGTTATGATTTAATGAAATATTATATTATTTCACCTATGATTAATGTCCTGAAAACTGGTAATTTTTATTCCATGGTTCCTATTTATGATTAATTATTTGAAGTGAATTACCTTCTAATGTTGTAATCAAATACTAATACCATTCTAATCATTTTTATTATTCATATTTCCATTTTTTAGCAAAACTGGGCATCTGAAAAACACCTTATTATGTTTCCTTCCCATGTTTATGAAAATATAATGTATTTCTGATTTTTTAAGTGATGATATTTTACTAGATAATATAGTGGGAGATAATTTATTTCACATAAGTACCATCATATACATTACCAATATTTTTAAGGCACTAAACTAATGCGGTATTTGGGTGTCTATTTTTCTGTAATGTTTTAAGAACTCCACAGAAATGATATAACTTCCATTTATTTTATAACTCGGTTGTTATAGTTGGTATTAGAGATATGTTTTAGTAATCCTTTTGAAAATAGGATGATAAACCTTTAGTGATATCAGAATGGAAATTTATAAGTATATGTCTAGGTATGTCTCTAAGAATAAGTGTAATGATAGTTAACATTTAAGAAAATTTATTCAAATTTTGTTAGAGGATAGAGAATTCGGTTTACAATAAATTCATCTGTTTATTGATATTAAAAGTGGATGTGGATCTATAATTCATCTATATAAGAGTAAAAAATCTGACAAGGTGCATCAGGCCTGACATAAATATAACTTGGTACACAACAATATGGCTTACTACACACATGGTTTGACACACATAATAGATATGCTTTGGGAATTAACAAATTATTTTTAAACCATCGTGAAGGATTTAAAAATAATATGACTATGAATAACATTAGATAAACTAATGTTTTCTAGAATAAATAATTAGGTGTCCTTATATTTAAATCCAATATGTATTTTATCATGATTATATGGTTTTCTGTGATGATAATCTCTTCTCACCCTATTCGTTCTAGATTTAATAAATAGCAGTAATTTGATGGAACTATGTCAACATTAAATTATTCTATTTTGGAATGTATGGGCTTGATGAAAATCTATTATCTATGTGGAAATCTCTTGAATAGAATCTATAAAGACCATGAGCATTGGTTATAGTACTGTATATAAATAGATCACAAGGGGCATGTGAAAGGTGTGTGATGTTCATCTTATATTATTTCCATTAAAAGTTTGAAGCATGATTGGGTTGAGTTAAATAATCTTTAATACATGATTCATATTTTATATTATATGAATTTTTTTATCAGAAAAGATAATGAAGCATGAGTGATGGTTTAAGAAGAAATTTGGATAATTTATGTGTAAATTTTTAAGAATTAAAAGAGTATGTTATATGAATTATAAAATATATAAGTATTTTCAGTATATTTTTTTCATTAAGGATTTTAATGTAAATGTATAGTGGGTATAGTGAGGTATAAACGGTATTTCATGGAAGAATTATGTTTTGATCATGTGAAGTTAAACATTAATTTGTTCATAGTGTTGAGATAATGATGTTTGGATAAATATATATTGGATATGATTATGTAAATTGGACGGTATATGCTATCTTAGAATCGAAAAAGGGTGTCTTGAAAAATTAATATTTCTTATCAAAGATGAAATTTATAACATATTTTATCAAAATAATATATCCAATAATATTTTGAATATGGAATCAAGCATGTTTTTTAAATTTATTTATATAAATTCAGGTTATTACCCTATCTAAAGAAAATATGTGTTAAGGGTATTGAAAAGTTTGGAAAGTGATAAAAACGAGATTATTGGTGATATATTAGGGATAAATGACAATATTATTTCAATACATTATTTTTCAATAATTTTAATTTCATCATTAAGAAGATTTATATTGTTAAACATTAATGAAAATTATGATTCGAACATCATAGAAATTATTTATATATTGTGGTCATATTGAAAACCATAGTTTACATGATATTTAGTGATGAAAATTATTTCAAGTGTATACATTATATTTATTTTTTGAAATTATATAAATTTGTTTCATTGAAAGAACAACATGTATGTCATGTGGAATCCCATCATGTTCAAAAAGGTTGCAGGTCTTGAACCCATGACTGACGGACGATAAGAGTTTCACGCCTACCACTTGCCTACGTGATTACATGGTTAACATGATTTTTTAGTCAATAAAATTATAATTAATTATTATTTATGAACTAGGAGTGTTAATTTTTAGTATTATAGATTAATGTATAAACCATATTAGATTTAGTTAATACTTAGAGATGATTTTTTAGAATTTTGTATTCCGTTATGGGCTTTATGATCTATTAAAAGTTCATTATAGTGCTTGAAGAATCAAATTTAACTTCTAGAAATCCATTTTGGAATGTAAGAGATGAAATAGAAATTAATTAATAAAAAATAGTAAATAAAATGGGTTTATTAATATATAACAAGTAATTATAATTATTTATATTCTTACTCAATAATATAATTACTCAAAATTATAAAAATGATAAAAAAATGGGTTCCTACTAGCATATTTTGTTAACTGATATAATTTTAAACAATCATAGATTTTCTATGTAAACACCCATAAATTTAAAGGGTATTTTTCTTCTTCTTATTTTCAATGGGATTTTACGAGTACGCAGTTTCTGACGGCACCTGATTCTGAGGCCCAGTGTGCCCGAAATCAATTTCCAATGTTTAGCTCAGGTACGTTCAGTGAACAAGCGAGTGGATTTTTATAACTTTTGAACCGGTGCTCGGAATCAAAATATGAGGACATCGATGAAACTGCAACGCCGGTAATTTCTTAGGAATACTATTTGTGGAGTTGGGTTTTCTCGGGAGGAGATGTTAAAAATGTGAGGAATAAAAATATAATTGTTTTACAATTTTATTTTTATGTCATTGCTGATGGTTTAAGTATTGTGGGAAAGGATGATGTGAGAATGTTGGGGTGGGGACCACACGAGCACCACCTCCTTCAATTTCTCTAACACCCCATTAAACCCCCCCCCCCCCCCAACCTCAAGCAATTAATTTTGTAACTCTTCCACTCCTCCACATTAATATACATGACAATAAAATTCCTAATTAATTGGACAATGCAAGTTAATTAATTTGGTGAATTCAATTGGAATTTTGAATGGTTGGAATGAGTAATAAAATCAGACAAAGACTTAATTTATTATGGTGGAATCGTTGTGTGGAGATTTTTTGAGAGCGGGGCTATAGTCTTGAAGAATGTCACCTTCCACGTTGAAGAACACGAAGAATGTCAAGACCTCAACGAAGAACATTGTCACCGCAAGGAGTGATCGTTGTCCCTTTCTTCTCCTCTCTACAGCCAGTGTGAGATGTCGCTCCACCTCGGACGTTATCCATCAAGCACATACAGAGCTTTACCTCGCGACGCCGTTTTCCGCGATAATCTAATTTCGACAACAACTTGAAGGTAGGGGTGTGTTTTTACGATGTAATTATTCTTTGAGTTCATCATTAAATATTTGGCAACCTATTATCAAATTAACGGAAGGAGGTCGGACCATACAAACATGGCCGATCCTCCACCCCCTTTGTTGATGTTCACCATTGCGGTTTGGGATGAAGGCGGTGCGGTGCAACGGCACCGTGCGGGAAAGATGAGTATCACCGCGTCGAAGGAGCGGGGCGCCGTCGCGGAGCGCCGTTGAGGACAAAAGAGGCCACGGAGGACAGGCATTGCGCCGTCGCGCTGCTCTGGATAACCATGGAGGGCCGCGCCCGGGGTTGGCCGCAGCATAGGGGCGCGGAGCACTCGTGCCGCGCCGGATGGACCAAGGCCGCGGCGGAGCTGGGGAGGGTGGCCAGAACCGCCGACCTCCGGTGCTCAGGAGGCGGGACAGGCTAGTCCTGCACGGCACAACTGGAAGTCCGTTACGGCCGGCCAGATCCATAAAAACTAGGGGTGTGAACCCCCTATCAGCGCAATAGAGCGAACCCCCCGCGGGTCCGCCGTTTGGTTAGAATGGGGTGGCGGTTGCCCCCCCCCCCCTTCCGCGCCCACGTGGCGCACGGCACCCATGTCGGGCCACACCGAACCGGCTGGGCCGGGCCATGCAAGTCGAGTCGGGCCATGCTCTAGTGAGACAGACCCGGACCCGTGTCGGGTCTACCCGGTTCGGTCCGACACAGGGGTCTCGGGCCGGGTCGGTCCAGGCCCAAAACCCCCTAAAAATCGGACAACTTCGTACAAAGGCCCATAACATGGGCTACAGACCTTTGATTGACACACTGTTAGTTGTGATGTGATCCATGGATTGAGACTGTTTCTTAGCTATATTACACTCAAGGTTTCGGAGAACTTTGGGTACGGCTGGGTTGGTTCGAACAGATAACCAACCGGGCCCTCGGAGCTGAAATGATTATAACATGAGCTCCAGAAGTCCGATTGACGTGACGTTGACTTTGTTGGATTCCTCATAGTGAGACAGTTTTTTTGGCTTACTCCGCTCGAGGTTTGGACACAGTTGCAGTATGTTCGGGTTGGTTTTGACTTAAAAACCAACCGTGCCCCTGGGACGAAAAAGCCAATAACTCTCAGACCGGGCGTCCGACTGACGCGCTGTCTATCGCGTTGCTTTCCTTTTGACGATACTGAAATTTGGGATATATCAACTCTGGACTATGTTTTAGTTGATGTATCGACCCCCTTGGCTCATAGAGTGGACCCTCCTGGAATCGAGCTTGATGTGTGTGGGAACCCAAGAGCTGGCTGCGACTGCGACGACGATGACGACTATACTAAAATCCTCTGTGGATTCGGTAGCGACGACGACCGTAATGGAATCCTCCATGGGTTTAACTTCGATGACTACTATTATTGTATCCTATGTGGGTCCGGAAGTACGTGACGACTGTTCCTGTATCCTACGTGTGTCTGGTAGTATTTTACTATGTACTTGAATCCTACGTGGGTCTGGCAGAGTGGCTGGTGTTGCATCCTTTGTGGGTCCGACAGCTTAGTTCGTCTTGTATCCTACGTGGGTCCTACAGCTTAGATGAATCAGTGGCTACATCTGATCATCTCTATCGTCTTACTAAGAAGTACACCTATGTGATCTAAGTCTTGACTTTCAATCAATATCATCAATACGATTGTTTTACTAACCTATGTGGATTGGGTTCTGTTATCCTGTGTGGATTGGATTGTGCTATCATGTGTGGACTAGATCGAACTTGGGCTCAGATTTTGAAGATGAACTGGAATTGATGACTTAGTTATATGTATGGGTATATACCTAAGTAGTGTTGGTTGTTACTTCGTGATTGTATATCTCCATTTCGGGTTATCCTTTGTGGATTCTGGGAGACCTTCGGGGGTCTCAGGGTCCCTACTAAGTATCGTATACTCACCTTTTCATGGGCTATGCCTGCACTACGTTGTGTTGGCTACAGAAGATGGACAGCGCTGATCGTTGTTGAGGCTTTTGGAGGAAGTCGGTACCTGGAGGTGGACCACTGGGCGGGACGTACACGGAGCGGACGGCTAGAACAGAGGAGCTAAGGAGGCTATCTGAACCCACCCTTTAGGTGGGATTTCCAGTGGATGGCTTGGCGTTGATTCTTTACTTATCAGTTGTTGTACTTTCTTTTCAGTTATACTTTACTTTCAGTCGAGTTTGTATTCTGACCCATTTACGTTCTAGCACATACAGTTGTACCCAGTTTACTTAGTGTTTACTTCAGCTTTATACTCTGTGGTGTTTCTTTACTTTATAAAGGCAATGCCTTCCCTTTTTATTGGGATTTAAGCCTTTGATGCTAGTCGCCAGCCCCTGGCCTATGGAAGTCAGGCTTGGGGTAGTCACGACACGTGCCCCGAGGGAGGGTTGTGAGAAATTGGTATCCGAGGAGTTCGGTTCTACCACTAAACTCAAGACTTTGATCTTTCTTCAATGTGAGGCAATAGTGTTTAGGGTATTGAGTGTGGCTATTAGTCCATGAAGTCGAATGATGGTGTGGCAGCCGACGTATCCATACACCAGGACCCCGACTTCTGATTTTCTACTCAATGCACGAAGAAATTGATTGCATGTGTGTTTCAAAAGAATTCTTTGTGATTACATTGTGTCAGCTCACCAGGTATACTGTATTGACCATGGCACATTTTTTTCTTTTCAGGATGTCCCCATGACGGCATCCAGCTAAGGTTCGGAGCTTTGTATGAGACGACAACCAACCGAGTGATGAGTCCTCGGTGTAGGGCCCTATTACAGCGGAGGCATAGGTGGTACCTCTACCCGTCGAGCCACCGATTCCACCAGCCACATCCGCTGAGAGTGCACATCGCCTTAGTGCACTGCATGAGTTTCAGCATAAGAGACTGCCCAGGATCCGCGGGGAGATGGACCCTCAGGCAGCCGAGGATTGGCTGGAGGCTGTTGTACGAGTTTTCAGGTTAGTGGGGACACAGGCTGACCTCATGGTGATCCTTGCAGTGAGTCTCCTGCACGCGGCAACATGCAGATGCTGGAGACAGATTCTCTAGGAGCACGATGAGGCATCCCATCCTTTGGACGGACTTTGAGAGCCTCTTCTGCTCAGTGTTCATCTCATCCTTCTTCCGTGTGGTGCGCATTCAGGAGCTACTACAGCTGCGGCAGAGCATCATGACGGTAGCCGAGTAATCTGCAAGATTTACTGATCTCTCCTGTTATTCCACAAACATGGTACATGACCCATTCTTCCTGGGCCGTACCTTCGAGTAGGGACTGAGGCATGAGATCATGGAATCGATGATCTCCCTCAGCATTCAAACGTAGGCAGGAGTACTGGAGCGAGCCCTTCTTGTAGAGAGCATTCTCGCTAAGCCTACACCAGCAGCGAGACGTACCGCAGGGCGGCACATAGCAGAGTTTTCTGCATCTGGCAGTTGACAAATGACATAGGGGTCCAGGCGGACCAGACCATCAGGAAGACAACCTCAGGATGCTGGCTCGGAGGTGCGGGGCACACGGCGTAGAGCCAGTCTTATGAGAAGAAGACAGTGCTACGCATGCGGCAGGCATGGCCACATAGCTCGTGACTGCCTGACCCGTCGTGCAGAGGAGTAGCATAAGGATGAGGGACCACCCAGGTAGAGGTAGAGGGTCGACTGGGGCGGTTCGCAGGGAGAAGGCAGACGTGGCAGAGGAGCTGGCTGAGCAGAAGGTGTTGGGCGATGCTTTGAGGCTTTACCACCACCACCACCCGGAGGTCCACCCCGACCACAGGGAGCTGGCGCGAAGAGGCAGGCTCAACATCAGTAAGAAGAGGCCTACCACCACGGTGCACCGGAGATGATTCGAGGTACTATCTGTGTCTACTCCACTCTTGCTGCAGTTCTTTTAGACACAGGAGCGAGTCATTATTTCATTACCACTGCCCTTGTTCGGAGCTCGGAGATTCTGACGGAGCCGTTGGCTCGATCTTTACGGCTAGAGACTCCTACAGGAGGAGACTCGACGATTACGCACTGGTTCTAGTAGTGTGAGCTTACTCTAGGAGGTGAGATCTTTGGCTGGGATCTTCTTTTAGCACCATCGAGGCCTTATGACGTCTTTTTGGGCATGGATTGGTTATCTACAGTCCATGCTCATATCGACTTTATTAGGCACAAGGTGCGGTGTGTTTGCAACGATAGGAGTAGGTTCACCTTTACAGGAGAGAAGGGAGACTTTACAGCGCAGGATGGACTCACGCAGAGGAGAGGATAACCGATCACTCATGAGTTGGATAGCCTCATCCTAAGAGTAGTTGACGTGAGAAGTCCGGGTTTTCCTGTAGTGGTGGATCTCTATGCAGACGTTTTTCGTGACGACATTCTAGGAATACCTCCTCAGAGAGAGGTAGACATTTATATTGACCTATACCCCGAGACAACCCCGATATCTACTCCAGCATATCGGATGGCTCTCGTTGAGCTTCGAGGGCTACGATTACAGCTGGAGGACTTGCAGGGCAAGAGATTCATCCAACCCCGTGTTTCACCTAGGGATTCCCCAATTTTGTTCGCCAAGAAGGAGGATGGGAGCATGCGACTGTGTGTCGACTATCCTTGCCTGTACCAGGTGACCGTGAGGAACAAGTATATGCTACCAAGGATTTATGACTTCTTCGATCAGCACAAGGGAGCACGATGGTTCTCGAAGATAGACCTTAGGTCAGGCTATCATCAGCTTAGTGTTCGAGATGAGGATGTGCAAAAGATGACTTTCAGATGTCGGTATGGCCACTATGTGTTCTTGGTTATGCCTTTCGGCCTAACCAATGCTCCAGTAGTGTTCTTGAGTCTCATGAACATGATTTTCTAGCTTTACATAGATCTATTTGACGTGGTCTTCATCGACGACATATTGATTTACTCGAACATTGAGGAAGAACACACTTACCACTTGTGGGTTGTACTAGACACTCTCCGAGAGAACCAGCTTTATGGTAGGCTCTTGAAGTGTCAGTTTTGGATACGCAGGGTCCACTTATTGGGACATGTCATCTCTGAGATAGGAGTTGCGGTGGATCTTGTGAAGATCGAGGATGTATTTGCTTGGGATCCACCCAGGAGCGTGACAGAGGTGCAGTGTTTCCTAGGATTGACTGGGTACTACCGGAGATTCGTGCCAGACTTCTCCATAATTGCGGCATCGCTTTCAGATTTCACGAAGAAGGGGAAACACTATGTGTGGTCATATAGATGTCAGTAGAGCTTCCAGGAGCTGAGATAGAGATTGACCATCACACCCATATTGAGACTACCGGAGGAGGGAGTAGGGTTCATAGTCTACTGTGATACATCAGGGACCGGACATGGATGTGTCCTGATGCAGGAGTGGGAAGTGATCACCTATGGATCATGAAATTTGAGGCAGCATGAGCAGAACTATGCTACCCATGACTTGGATTTATCAATAGTGGTCTTCGCTCTGAAGATGTTACGACACTATCTGATGGGAAATCACTTTACAGTCTACTCTGACCACCAGAGTCTCAGGTACATCTTCTCGCAGATGGACCTGAACCTGAGACAGTGGAGATGGCTCATGTTCCTCTCAGACTATTACTTTGGGATAGTCTATAATCATGTAAAGGAGAACGTATAAGTCGATGCTCTCAGCAGGAGGAAGGGCATTCAACTACTTGGATAGGCAACAGAGAAGCTAGCCGCTTTGCAGATATCCTTCATGGATAGAGATGGAGCATCCATTCTTCAGCCACTCACAGTCACTACTCCATTACTCTAGCGGGACAGAGAGGCATTGTGTGGGGACGTTGAATTTGAGATGCTGAGTTCACAGATATCCTTAGGACATGCACCTGATGGATTCTTTGTGGGAGGACAGCACATCGTCCTTATCATAGGATGTACCACGGTACCGGTTGCTTTACAGGAGGAAGTGCTGAGAGAGTCTCACACCTCCCCTTTAGCAGTACATCCAGGAGTGTCGAAAATGTACCAGGATCTCAAACTATAACATTGGTGGCTGGGTATGAAGAAGGTTGTAGTAGAGTTCGTTTCTTGATGCCTCACCTGCCAGCAGGTGAAGGTGGAGCACAAGGTACTAGCAGGCTTGGTACAACCCATGGAGGTCCCGGAGTGCAAGTGGGACGGGATATCTATGGATTTCGTGACTAGACATCCACGTACTTCCAGAGTTCACGACTCAATTTGGGTGATTGTTGACCGAAAAACCATGTCAGACCACTTTTTAACCATCAAAGAGCAAGGCTCAGTGGAGAGCTTGGGACTTCTCTACATTCAGGAGATCATGCAGTTTCATAGTGTGCTATTATCAATCGTCTCCGGTCGAGATGCATACATTACTTCCTGGATTTGGAAGGGGTTGTAGGAGGCATTCGAGACGAAGCTACGTCTGAGCACTGCCTTTCACCCTTAGACGGATGGTTAGATAGAGAGGATCATTCAGACTCTTGAGGACATGCTCTATGCATGTGTCCTCAACTTTGGTTGCAGCTGGGAGGACCACCTACCATTGGTGGAGTTTGTATACAACAACAACTACCACTCCACCATCAGGATGGCACCATACGAGGCATTGTACGGCCGACCTTGAAGATCACCTCTGTGCTGGACTGACCATGGGGAGTTAGCACTTGTGGGTCCAGAGATGGTCTAGGCCATGACAGAGAAGGTCCAAGTCATCTAGGATTGGATGACGATAACTCAGAGCAGGAATAAGTTTTATGATGACACGAGGCAGAGACCACTAGAGTTCGAGGATGGTTACCACGTTTTCTTAAGGGTCTCACCTAGGTTTGAATTACAGAGATTTGGTCAGGGCGACAAGCTATCTCTGCGCTTCATCAGACCATTCTAGGTTCTCAGCAGGATAGGCGAGGTGGCTTATCACTTGGCTCTACCACCTTAGTTGCACCGGGTGCATGACGTCTTCCACGTATCTCAGCTGAGGAGATACATGCACGACCTGATGCATATCATCTTCCATGGGGAGCTGGACATTGATGATGGGGCAACATTTTCGGAGGACCCGGTGGAGATCGAGGATCGATAGGATGATGTCCGATGTGGGTGGTCGATTCCTCTAGTGTGCATCAGGTGGCAGCACAAGAACCTCCAGGAGAGCACTTGGGAGTGGGAGGCTCAGATGCGTTCTCAGTACCCTCATTTGTTCCCAAAATTTGTGATGTATCTTTATGGGGATGTAAAACCCTGAGGTGGGAGTAATGTAAAGACCCATAAATTTAAAGGGATTTTTTTCTTCTTAATTTCATTGAGATTTTATGAGTACGTAGTTTCGGATGGCACCTGATTCCGAGGCCCTGTGTGCCCGGAATCAATTTCTGAAGTTTAGCTTGGGTACGTTCAGTAAACGAGCGAGCGGGATTATCTAACTTTTGAATTGGTGCTCAGAATCGAAATTTGAGGACACCGATGAAACCAAAGCACCAGTAATTGTTTAGAAAGACTTTTTATGGAGTTTTGTTTACTCAGGAGGAGATGTTAAAGATGTGAGGAATAAAAATATAATTGTATTAAAATTTTATTATTATTTATTTATTGATGGTTTAAGTGTTGTGGGAATGGAAAATGTGAGGATGTTGGGGTGGGGCCCACATGAGCCCCACCTCCTTCAATTTCCCTAACACCCCATTAACCACCACCCCCCCCCCCCCGCTAGTAAATAATTTTGTAACTCTTCTACTCCTCCACATTAAAATACATGCCAATAAAATGCCTAATTAATTGGACACCACAAGTTAATTAATTTGGTGAATTCAATTGGAATTTTTAATGGTTGGCTTGAGTAAAAAAATTAGGCAAAGACTTATTTTATTATGGTGGAATCTTTGTGTGGAGATTTTTGGAGAGGAGGGATCTAGTATTGAAGAACGTCGTCTTCCACATTGAAGAAAGTGAAGAACGTCAAGACATCGACGAAGAACGCCGTCACTGCATGGAGTGATCATCATGCCTTTCTTCTCCTCTCTCCAACCGGTGTGAGAAGGCATTCCACCTTAGACGTTCTCTATCAAGCATGTATGAAGATTTACCTCGTGATTTCATTTTCTTCGGCAATCACCATTCGAAAACTAATTCAAGGTACGGGTGTGTTTTTATGATGTAATTATTATTTGCGTTCATCATTAAATATTTGGCCTCCTGTTATCAAATTAACGGGAGGAGGTCAGACCGCACGAACACGGCCGATCCTCCTCCCCCTTTGTTGATGTTCACCATTGTGGTTTGGGATGAAGGTGGCACGGTGCAACGACACCATGTGGGAATGAGAAGTATCACCGCGGTGAAGGAGCTCGGCGCCGTCGCGTCACGCCGTTGAGGCCGAAAGAGGCTGCGGTGGGAGCGGGGCCGCGGCGGAGGGGTGTGGTGCAGTCACGCCGCACCGGTTGGACCAAGGCCGCGACCTTTGCCCGCGGTGGAGTAGGGGAGGGTGGCCAGAACTGCCGACCGCCTGCACTCAAAAGGCGGGACCGGCTGGTACAACGTGGCACAACCGGCCGACCTTTACGGCCGGCCAGATCCAGAAAAACTGGGGGGGGGGGGTGAACCCCCGGTCAGGGAAGTAGGGCAGAACCCCTGTGAGTCCGCTGTTTGGTTCGAAGGGGGTGGAAGCTCCCCACCTTCTGCGCTCATGTGGGGCGTGGTGCCCGCGCAGGGGCGAGGCACACCGAAGGGGTCGGGCCGTGCCGGCTGGTCCGTGCCAGGCCACGCCCTAGTGGGTCGGACCCGGACCCGGGTCAGGTCCCCCGGTTCGGGCCGACCCATGGGGTCTCGGGCCGGGTCATCATGGGCCCATAACATGGGCTACGAACCTCCGATCGACGAACCGTCAGTTTTGATGTGATCCTTGTATCGAGTCAGTAGTTTCGGTATATTACACTCAAGGTTTCGTAGATCTTTGTGTATGGCCGAGTTTGTTCTAACACGAAACAAATCGGGCCCTCGGAGCAGAAACGCTTATAACATGATCTTCGGATGTCTGATTGACATGCCGTCAACTTTGTTGGATTCCTCTTAGTGAGACAGTTATTTTGTCTTAATCTGCTGGAGGTTTGGACGCAGTTGGAGTATGGTTGGGTTGGTTTTGACTTCAAAACCAATCAGGCCCCTGGGACGAAAAATCCAATAACTCTCAGAACGGGCGTCCGACTGAGGCGTTGTCTGTCGCGTTGAGTTTATTTTGACAAGATGAAACATTGAGATAAATCAACTCCAGACTACATGTCAGTTGATGTATTGACCCCCCTTGGCTCGTGGAGTGGACCCTCCCGTAATCGAGCTTGCTGTGTGCGGGTACCCTAGAGCTTGCTGTGTGCGGGAACCCTATAGAGGGTTTTTCTAACTTTTGAACTGGTGCTCGGAATCAAAATATGAGGACACCGATGAAACTGAAAGGCCAGTAATTGCGTAGGAATACTTTTTCTGGAGTTGGGTTTTCATGGGAGGAGATGTTAAAAATGTGAGGAATAAAAATATAATTATTTTAAAATTTTATATTTATGTCTTTGCTGATGGTTTAAGTATTGTGGGAAAGGATGATGTGAGAATGTTGGGGTGGGGACCACACGAGCCCCACCTCCTTCAATTTCCCTAAAACCCCATTAAACCCCCCCCCCCACCTCTAGCAATTAGTTTTGTAACTCTTCCACTCCTCCACATTAAAATACATGACAATAAAATGCCTAATTAATTGGACAACGCAAGTTAATTAATTTGGTGAATTCAATTGGAATTTTTAAAGGTTGGAAGGAGTAATAAAATCAGACAAAGCCTTATTTTATTTTGGTGGAATAGTTGTGTGGACATATTTTGAGAGGAGGTCTCTAGTCTTGAAGAACGTCGTCTTCCACGTTGAAGAACACGAAGAATGTCAAGACCTCGACGAAGAACATCGTCACCGCAAGGAGTGATCGTTGTCCCTTTCTTCTCCTCTCTACATCCAGGGTGAGATGTCGCTCCACCTCAGACATTATCCGTCAAGCACATACAGAGCTTTACCTCGCGACACTGTTTTCCTTGACAATCTGCTTTCGACAACAAATTGAAGGTAGGGGTGTTTTTTTACGATGTAATTATTCTTTGAGTTCATCATTAAATATTTGGCCACCTATTATCAAATTAACGAGAAGAGGTCGGACCATACAAACATGGATGATCCTCCACCCCCTTTGTTGATGTTCACCATTGAGGTTTGGTACGAAGGCAGTGCGGTGCGACGGCACTGTGCGGGAACGATGAGTATATCAACGTCGAAGGAGCGCGGCGCCGTCGCGGCGCGCTGTTGAGGCCGAAAGAGGCTGAAGTGGACGGTCTCTGTGCCTTCGCGCTGCTCTGGATAACCATGGAGGGTCACGGTCAGGGCTGGCCGCAGCGTAGGGGCGCAGAGCCCTCGCGCCGCACCGGACGGACCAAGGCCGCGACCTTTGGCTGCGGCGGAGCCGGGGAGGGTGGCCAGTACCGCCGACCGCCGGTGCTCAGGATGCGGGACCGACTGGTCCCGCACGACACAACTGGAAGTCCGTTACGGCTAGCCAGATCCGGAAAAACTAGGGTTTTGAACCCCCTATCAGCGCAGCAGGGCGGACCCCCTGCGGGTCCCCCGTTCGGTTAGAAAGTGGTGGCGGCTGCCCCCCCCCCCCTTTCGCACTCACATGGCGCACGGCACCCGTGTCGGGTCGTGCCACGCCGGCTGGGATGAGCCATGCAAGTCGATTCGGGACACGCTCTAGTGGGCCAGACCCGGACCCGGGTCGGGTCGACCCGGTTCGGGCCGACACAGGGGGTCTTGGGCCGGGTCGGTCCAGGCACAAAATCCCCTAAAAACCGGACAACTTAGTACAAAGGCCCATAATATGGGATACAGACCTACGATCGACCTACTGTTAGTTGTGATGTGATCCATGGATCGAGACAGTTTCTTAGGTATATTACACTCACAGTTTCAGAGAACATTGGTTACGGCTGGGTTGGTTCGAACAGAAAACCAACCGGGCCCTCATAGTGGAAACGCTTATAACATGAGCTCCGGACGTCCTATTGACGTGCCATAGACTTTTTTTGGATTCCTCATAGTGAGACGGTTCTTTTGGATTACTCTGATCAAGGTTTGGATGCAGTTGCAGTATGTTCGGGTTGGTTTTGACTTAAAAACCAACCGGGCCCCTGGGACGAAAAGCCAATATCTCTCAGACCGGGCGTCCGACTGACGCACCGTCTATCGCGTTGAGTTCTTTTTGATGAGACTGAAATTTGGGATACATCAACTCTGGACTACTTGTCAGTTGATGTATCTACCCCCTTGGCACATGGAGTGTACCCTCCCAGAATTGAGCTTGCTGTGTGTGGGAACCCTAGAGCTGGCTGCGACTGCGACGACGATGACGACTGTACTGAAATCCTCTGTGGGTTCGGCAGCGACGACGACCGTACTTGAATCCTCCATGGGTTCGACGACGATGACTACTATTATTGTATCCTATGTGGGTCCGGCAGTACGTGATGACTCTCCTTGTATCCTACGTGTTTCTGGTTGTATTTGACTCTGTACTTGTATCCAACGTGGGTCCGGCAGAGTGGCTGGTGTTGCATCCTTTGTGGGTCCGACAACATAGTTCGTCTTGTATCCTATGTGGGTCTGACAGCTTAGATGAATCAGTGGCTACATCTGATCACCTCTATCGTCTTACGAAGAAGTATACCTGTGTGAGCTGAGTCTTGACTTTCAATCAATATCTTCAATATGATTGTTTTTCTATCCTATGTGGATTGGGTTGTGTTAACCTGTGTGGATTGGATTGTGCTATCCTGTGTGGATTACATCGAACTTGGGCTCGGATATTGAAGCCGAACTGGAATTGATGACTTAGGTATATGTATGGGCATATACCTAAGTAGTGTTGTTTGCTACTTCGTGATTGTATATTTCCTTTGTGGATTATCCTTTGTGGATTATGGGAGACCTTTGGGGGTCTCCGGGTCCCTACCGAGTAGCATATACTCACCCCTGAACGGGTTATGCCCTCACTACATTGTGTTGGATGCAGACGACGGACAATGCTGATCGTGGTTGAGGCTTGTTGAGAAAGTCGGTACCTAGAGGTGGACAACTGGACGGGACATACACAGAGCAGATGGCTGGACCCAAGGAGCTGAGGATACTATCTTTACCCACCCTTCATGTGGTATTTCCAGTGGACGGCTCAGTGTTGTTGCTTTAGTTCTTAGTTTATGTACTTTCTTTTCAGTTGTACATTACATTCAGTTGGGTTTGTATTCCGACCCATTTACTTTCCAGCACTTACAGTTGTACCTTGTTTACATAGTGTTTACATCATCTTCCTTACTCTGTGGTGTTTGATTACTTTATAAAGGCAATTCCTTCCCTTTTTCGGGATTTACGCCTTTGGTGCTAGTCACCAGCCCCTGGCCTATGGAAGGAGGGTTTGGGGTAGTCACGACATGGGACCTAAGGACAGGTTGTGACATTTTACTCAGAGTCCCTCAAAATTATATCAGTCATTCCCTTTTTTGTGATTTATTGCCTCACTAAATCCCTATAAATATTTATTCTTTTTTTCCATCTCTAAATTTTCAGATTCCATGAGTGTTCTGCCATATTAAAACCTACTTATGTGTTACATTGAGTAAATGTCATGTTTCCATAATTCCCCCTTCTAAAGGAAGTGTTAGGGTACATTTTTTTGACTTGGATTATGTGAATATAATAATAAAATAATTAGGAATTTGAAAACCACTAATAATTTTGAAGGAGAAACTCATTTTATGGGGGTAGAATGTAACACCCTGAGATTTTGTGAAATATATTTTTTCAAAAGAATTTAATAATTTTTATATTTTAAAATTAATGAATCAGTAAATATTTTTTTCATATTACATCAACATATTTTTATTTTTTCACTACATGCTAGTTTAATATTTTCTTTCATTGAACGCAATATCGTATTGGCTTGTGTTACATGCATCAACGAATTTCTACGAAACATCATTTTGTTGTTATAATTAATTTATCATGATGGTTATTACATATAAATTAAACATAATAATATTAATAATAATAACTAATTATTAAATTTAATTTATTATTTATTAATATAAATAAATTTTTTTTGTAATAAATCATTTAATATTGGTAAATTCTAAATATTATTGAAAATAATTTGTCTCAAATATATTTTATTTTATGTTCTTTTCTGAATGATAATAATGATAGTTTTAGACACTCATAGATATTAAATTTGAGAAAAAACATAATTTATATCTTTAGAATGTCCAAATTATATTACAGTGATATTCTTTTTGATTTTTCTGAGAAATATCATATTTGGGTGAATAATAATAAATCCTATATTTTAATTCCAATCTGATTTTTCATATAATTTATTTATAAAATTGAATTATATTTTAAGATATATTTAAAGTAATAATATATCAATTTTATATTTTTAATCCAATTTTTTTCCTTGGAATAATTTTTATATTAAATTTAGATATAAAATATAACTGATAATATGATCATTCTCACATTAATAACTTTCATTCTCACCACGAATGCAAGATTAGAATTAAACATAATTCGTCCAGTTTTGTTATTTTAATTTCAAAAAATATAAAAACATTGTTTTAATAAGTATAATTTTTTATCATAATAAGATAAAATAAATATTTGACAAAAAATATTAGCGAAAGTCATTAAATTTAATTATAGTGATTATGGTAAAATTTATCACAATAGGGAAAAAACTATAACCTTAAGGTCCAAGAAGACTTAAAAATGTGTCCACGATCCGTTTACATTTATAAAACATTTAGATGAGGAAATCCCATAATATTTTAGAGTATGAATATCCTTTGAAATATAATATAGTCAGTTTATCAAAATTATTTATCATTCATTTTTAGAGAAGAATTACATACATTAAACTCTTAACAAACACTAAAAAATTGATTTTTAGTTTATAATTAAATAAAATAAAAGTTACTGAAAACATTAAAAGTAATTTAATTTCAAACAATTATTATATAAAATTATTTTTTAGATAAATATATAATGATTCAAAAATAAATAATTACTAAATATTTATTTTAGTATTTGTTTGAAGATTTTATATTAAAAATCAATTCTCTATGAAAAAATTGGAATTCATGTTATTTTACAATAAATTTTAATTTATTAAATGATTTTGAATTAATAAAAACACACATTTTTACATGTTAATTTTTATTGTTTATAAATATAAAATATGGTATATTATTTTACAAAATAATATTTTATAGTAAACATATAGACCCTTAAATTGTTAAAAACCCATATTAGCATGGGTCTGGAAAAACAAGTGTTTTTCCACGTTACTTGGGCTTGTATTAAAATTATTTTTCAAGACACGTGCAATTTTTATTTTGTAAATTGGATATAAAATTTATAATTAGGTTGTAATATTTTTTAAACACAATAAACACAAATTTAGTTTTAATGTTATATTTACATTGAGTGGAAAAGTAATTCCCAAAATAAAAAACCAAAATGAAAAATATAAAGAAACCTAGTGTTTATGGAACAAAATTAAAAAACACCAATTATTTTTTTGTGGTATAGATTTGGATAAAAAATAACCTCACCTTAATATTTTATTTTTCTATTTTTTTTACAAGAGGACAGGGATGACTCCCGTTAGTCCTTACCTTTTGTTATTTACAAAAATGTCTATCCTCCTCCACTAAAAAATGGAATTCAATATCCCTCTTATTTACACACACCATACAACATAGGTCAGAACATTATCAGAATATTTAACCTCCTAACATCACTCCCTTACTCATAGAATCCTAAATTTTATCATAAATACATCCATGTATGACCATTGCTGCAAACCAAATAGAGTTACCCAAAAAAAAGATAATAACCTTCCTCAAGCTGATTTTACTTAATTTCATTCTCCGATATATCAATTACTCATATTCTATGCAATAATAAAAGATTAATAATTCTTTGTATACATATATGTCGTTATGTTATTGTTTCGACCCAAACTAACCAAAACATCTATCTAATGGGTGAAGAACATATCGTAATTTTGTACGACAAACTACCGCCTCATGAAATGATATAGTTCTTTTATACATTAACACCACTAATGGTCAGAAATAATGAAGAAGTATCTATTTTAATATTATATTTATTATATAAATGAATTAATTATTCTTATCTCATTATTATAACACATACCTTCATGATTTCCATTTTTGTAAATATGATAATTTTTTTGAGGGTGGTGTGGAAAACTGTGTCCTCAAAGGATGATGTTCGTTCAAACACTATATGGAATATATTAAGGATGGGTTTAGTGAACATATGTGATATATATGAAATATTAATTATACTTTAATAATATTTTATATATATACATTTATTTCATTTAATTTATTTAATTTATTTTTTTTCAATATAGAAAAATAGAACCGACATGCATGTGTATGTACAACCTACCATCTCCATAAACGTTGTATTCCATTTAGTTTTTCTAAATTATATATATTTTAATAAATACTAATTTTATGAATAAAAAAATTTATATCAATTTTTAAATTCTATAAATCATGATATAATAATGAGGACCAACAATATAAGGAATTATGAAATATATGAAAAACAAAGTGGACATTTCCCAAGATAATCCTTAACTTCAAATTGTTAATATGATTCTAATATAAAGTCAAAATCAAACTATATATGTTATTATATATTAGAATATTTTTCGTTATAATTTGTATAATAAATATATATTCAATATTCAATATTTTTTATCAGTATTAAGAAATCAAGAGATAAGGTACGAGGATATATAGTCTCACATTCAATTAATTGATATTTATTCTTTGTTAACAATTCACCTCAATTTTGTGGTGTATATACTACCCATGAATATATTATATTAAATTTATCCATATATTTATCGGAATTTAGAAGTCTATTTTATAACATCTCTTTAATGGGGATTGTGTTTCAAATGTTTTTAAAAATGTTTTCATGTTTCTTTTATAATCATTCAGGAATATAATTTTCAAAAGATTTCATGTTTCCAATTTATTTAAAAAAAAGTTATCAAAAGTATTTTTGTTTTAAATTAATTTTTTAAAGGAAGAATATTTTCCTCAGGAAATGTTTTTAAATATATCTTACCAAAGTATTTTCCATATAAGATGAAATCCATTGGTGTTTCTCCTCTGTTTCTATGAAATGTTCTAAAGGCTAAATGCATATTCTTTCTTTGAATAGTTTATGTTTTGATGGAAATATGTATTTGAAACTGATTTTTATTTCATGGTTTATAATATTATGGATCCTACTTCATTCAAGGGTTATATTCTTATATAACTCACATCTTTTTATGGGTTATGCATATATGGAATGATATCTAAACATATTTTTACTATAGGTTAATATATTATTACATTTTTATGAAACCCATTTAATATAAACAATTATAATAAGATGTTTATGAATCCCATCTATTTTAATGGGCCATGATAGGATAAGTTTTTTATTTACATGTGACAAATATATGAAGTATTTAATTATGAGAGGTGTGAGACACTTATCTCCCTCCAATAATTTGGTTAATGATTTATAACTCATTAGATAATGATGGGAATCAAGTAATAGAGTTTAATCCTCAATAAAAGTATTGGGAAACCAAATTATTTATAAGAAAAGATGTATGATTGGGTACGGTGGTGTGTCCATCCAAATAGTTGTAGTTACCATGAATATGTAATATGGTAAAACCTTATACATAACAGGGAGATGGGAAAACCCAATCCACTATGTTATGATGGGTAAATCTGATCCCTTATATGAAAAGTAACATCATATGCGCTTGTGTTCTATCCCAATTAGATGGTGTAGTCTCGATGAATTTCCCTAAAAATTTCAATCAATGTCTGTTGTCATATAGGAGACGATGTTACATGTTTATGTTTATGCCACAATACCATGTCTTATTTTAATGCAATGATTTCAGGGCATACGACCTTATTTCTATATTGATTCATGTCTTATAAAATACTAATATTAATTCCATGATTCAATTTAATGATCTTTGGTATGAATGATATAACCCTCTATTGTTATGATCACATTACCATATCATTATGCTCATGTTTATGGTTATATTTCTCCATTTTTTACCCTTACTAAGACGTTATGGTGAACCCTTTTTATATTTACATATATAGGTTATGAAGATATATTTTTTAAATGTTGTGTTTAAGTGGGGTTTTATCCATAGAGAACCTGGTGGGAGATTGTTTACCTCGCTCATTTACTAGCATTTACATTTCCATGACTCTAAAGGCACTAAACTAATACATTAAATTTGGAGACTTTTTTATTGTTGTGTTAGGAATTCCAAAAAAATGATGTAATGTCCACGTAAGTCAAGATTGAATTGTTATATGAAATCAATGATGTATTAGGATAATCTTATTTTTAATAGATCCCATGGATGAAATTATTGTGATATGTTCTATGGATATAAGATCAAGCCTATGGAAAATAAAAAATTCACATTCTTTCAAAACTATTATAGATGTCAATATGGATTCCAAATCGATGGATAAAGTAAAATAAGTGGTCGATAGTGACTTATTATCTCATATAACTTGAGTAAATTAAAATTAACCCAATCCCAATGTATCAAAATTTTATAACTATTTTTTATGTGTTTCTGGTTTTGTGGGAGACAATTAATTGAGAATTTACATTAAAATATATATGTTATACTATGATAAGTTATAATGTTCTAATTGATGATGGGGTGTTGAAAGTGAGATCATATTGGTACAATAACTCTATGTATATGATCAAAATAATGGGAATCAAAGTTTTAATCATTTACAAGAGGGTCCAATTGAAATATTTGGTTTTAGTGAATATGATAATTAATTATCATTATACCTTATATATGGAATAAGACACCATAATGGATAAAAAAAATTTGTTTTCATAATTTGTTAATTTTAATCAATTATTTCATAACAATTTATTATTTTTATTTTATTGACATAAACTATAAATTTAAAACTCTTATAATAATTTTTGATTATATATTATGTACAAAAGATGAAAAGGGTCATGTTGTTTTTCTTTGATGACATGAAATTTGGTGTCCTCATTAACTAAGAAAATAAATATTGTGGAATAGTGTAGAAATAATTGTATATTTTTCGTGTTAGAAAAGTTTTTTAAACAATAATCCTAGTATTATTCACACACATAGTGACTCATGGTTTATTTATTATTTCTTTTTTGAAATTTTGATTAACATCAAAGGAAGAGTCACATGGTTGAATCCGGATGTTGTGACAACATGAAACTTATGGAAGTGGTTGAGATCAATGGAAATAGAGATGTTATTGAATGAATAACATATTTAATACAATGAGTATCAAATCAATATTCTTAGATTATATTTGGTTTATCACTTGTAAGTGGTAAGATAACCAATAGAAAATATATTACTTATAAAACCATATATGAAGGAGTTTATTGAGATTGAATGTAAAATTTAAGATTCTAATACATAAGTAAATATTTATCTATAAATAAAATTATTCCTTATAATTTATTACAAAATGTGATCATAGTCTGTCTAAATTAAATAAGAGCACATTACATACAGATGGATGGAAATATATTTTAATAATGCCCATATACGCATTCGAAATAGAGGTAAATATTTTCTTACCAACATTGGTGTAAAACATTATTGGACACTCCCAGAATAATATACAAGAGGTTTCATATGGTTTTAGATTATGAGATTAGTCATGGGGAAGATAATGGGATAATAATATTGAATTTTAATGGTTATAGACTTGTCTCTCAATGTAAATATTTTATAATGATTCTACAAAGATTACATTTATAGGTGGGTTTTTATTGGATTTGATGTAAAAGGCAGAGAATATAGATTCACGATTAAAATGGTAATATAATTGGAAACATCATGGAATATATGATGAAAATTATTGGTGTCATTTTCATTATTTTATATTGGATTCATGATCTTATTACCATCCAATTAAGGACTATTGTTGGTTTTTTTCTATTTCTATAAGATATTGATTTCTAATGATGGGCCTTATTTTAAAAAACATTTTTTATTACTGTTTTTTTATTAAACAAGGAAAATAATTAAGTGTGAACTATGGATTTAGTAAAAGACGGAATGAGATGGATTTTTTAACATCATATCACTATAACTAAAATAAAAAATATCATTATGGTTCTTGAAGTACATTTAGAGGAGGAATCAATTATCTGTAAAAATATTTATATGTGGAGCTGTTATAGATATTATTCATGAAGAAATTATATAGATGATCTAGAATTGTAGATATTTTGGAAGTTTTATTATTCTAAAGGTTGTGTTATTCCAAAAGTTAAACCTATATTAGATAATTTTGTATGAACTGTTGTCCAATAGAAAAATACATATTCAAGAAGTTGAATAATGTCACATAATAGGTAAATAATTAGAATTATAGATGTTCATTAAATAATTACCTTTTTTCAGATTTAATACGAGATATAAAAAAATTATAAGTCAAAAGGAAAAGCAATGCAGAATATATTGACACAAATTATTGGTAAAAGTGTTGAAAAATTATAATTATGATACATAAGATCCTTTGAAACGATACATAACATATTTTAGATGATATATACTATTTTTTGATGATATATAAAATTGTATAGTTTGCTAAAATACTTAAAAGAAAAAAGCATAGGGTTATAGAATTTATTTCATTGGATGTGTTGGAATACATCCTGATGTGGGGAAAACATGTCATGAGTAAAGTTTAATATATTAAGGGACACACCATGAATTTTTTTTCTATATACATTTTAAATTCATTTTGTGAATGTGTTGTTCTATTCTTTAAGAGAAATTTGGAGCTTTATTAGTCATCTATATGTTATGTGTGGGTATTTAGAGGAGCTTGTGTAAAAAAAATTTGTTTTCCACATTAGTGAAAATAAATCATGTATGAGTATTTTTCATTATCAATCAAAAAATATTATAGATAATATGGTCAATCACAGATTATGACATAAATTATATCATGAGGAATTATTGATAATGTATTCATTCATGAATATTTTCATGTTTTAGAATGTTGGACACACCATATAGAGGATATAGATTTTTTTATGGGTTATTTTTATTTGGAGGTGGTAATTTCCAGAAGAAAATAATCTAGTGGTTTTTTCCATGAAATGATTTTTGTAGTGAAATATAATGAATAAAGAGGTTTTTTATAAATTATAAAATGAATGTGACATGTGATATAGGTTCACATGGAGGTAGGATTTCATATTACTATTTAAGATAGAGTTTATAATCATTCCCTTGTTTTTGTTCTCTCTCTTTGAATAAGGCTAGATTTACAGTTTCCAAAGTACAAATATCATATGATTCAATAAAAAAAAATTAGAATTCAATGGGTTAATTTATCATTGATTTGAAGTATATTATAGGATATATTTTCCCATTATATTCATAGATAATTATAAATCATTAATGATTGAAAAATGTATAATATCTGTGGTAATGCAAAAAATAAGTTTAAGAAATATGGTATTATACAGATATATAAAATTAAAAAATTAGCAGATTTTTATTTTGAAAAAGAAGGATAAAGGGAAAATAGAGTGCTAACGAATCTGTCATAGAAAATGGAATTTGAAGAAGATGGGCGATAATATAAAAGAAATCATTTTCACTTGTTGAAGATATTAACAATGATGGAATGTGTATATTCAATGAGAAATCATGGAAGGTTATGGTGTTAGTATGGTGATGATGAAAACCAGTCAATGATAAAGCAGTACATAATGGTTACGTATCACTATACAACACATAGTAAATTAATAAATTTGGTGTTATTTGTTGTGTTGGATTGTATGCTAATTAATTTTTCCTTTCTTGGAGTAGTAAAAAATGATATAAGTAACATACATATAAGTGTAAGTGGAGTGACCATTATATTGGAGTTACCTAGATTGATCCAACCATCAAACATTGTTTTTAGTGTATTATGGATCATTAGAACATTTTCATTTTATGATCCATGAATTAGACCAGTGTGGGTTAACCAATTGATATATATATTTATTATGTTATATTGTTCATAATTTTCCTAAGATCATAAATCATTATATGTGGATTTCTAATCACATATAAATTCTATTTAATGAAATTAAAAGTAAAATAACCATTGGAATATCATTGGAAGAAAAATATAAGAGTGGAACTAATAAATAAATGAGGTTATGATTATCTAAGGAAGTGATAATTTAAGGAATGAAATATTAAAATTAGGTTAATATTCATACACTGATTCTTTCCCCACAATTTTTAGGAATATCTCACTAAAGACAATTTTGGGGAAAATGTGAAAAATGTTCTAAGGGTTCTTTTTAGTCACTTGTTATTGAGGGAACACATCATCGAAATTTTAATCTTGCTTCAATAAAATTTCAAAACCATCCCAGCCATATGGTTGAGATACTACTTTGATGGACCACATAATCAAACTATCTTATAGTAAGAACCCACATGGGATAATGTTAATGTTTATAAGTATGTCCCACTCATATGACATGATCCCTCAAGGATTGTTGACATGGTACCTAGTCACCATTGATTTAAACTCCACGTGAATGGTTTAGATCATGTTTCCTTGGATAATAAAATGGTTAGGTTCATTCTTATCTAAATATCATAAAAATATACTTACTCGTGCCATATTCACTATAACACCCCTATTTTTCCCACCAAAGTACTTGACTTGTGTTATTTTATCCCAAAAAACACATTTTCTATTTTTATTTCCTGAGTACTTTGATTTAATTTAAATACCAAAAACTCAATTACATATGTGAATATGTTAAAGGATTTATATAGTCATTCTATGTTCTTGCTATATTTTTAACTGTAAATTTTCCTTCACAAATTATAGGACAGTGTCATATATTTGAATTTGACATATTTATCAAGAATATGGGGAAATCACTACCACCATGATCATGATAATTGATGGGGATTTTATGTCAATAATTTCTAAATAGTAAAATTTAATTTAATGATGTATATTATGACTATGAAGATAAAAAACAGATTTAGGTCATGAATTTTGTTACACCGAACTCTTACTCCTTAACAAAATTAATTGAAAATTATTAACATTACATAACTGACTGAGTGAGGGATAAGATGATAAATAAAACTAAAAATACCTACAACATTCAAAACATAACAGATTAAGAAATATATATATATATATATATTCTATAAAACATCCTTGTGGGTCATTTAAGTATCAAAAAATATCATATCCACTAATAATATTGTCTAATTTATCTTCAATAAATTACATAATTCATTCAATATCATTTCATGTTTATATTAAATAACATTATTGTGTATTTTAAACTACAACAACACTAAAAAAAATTATATCAACTTAATTGGATACCATAATATCCAATTATAATTGAATTAAAATAATTTCTAGATCTATATAATGTATATTCCAGCTATAGTAATGTAGTCTATTATAATATTTTTATCTTGATCACATATCAATTAATAGTTCATATAAAATGTATATAAGTTGGTAAATCCCACTTTTCATCAGGGTTGAACTAAAAAAATCAACAAAAAATACATATATTATACATAATTTTCTTAAAAAAATTATTATCACTCAATTTTCTAGACTGTTTAGATAAAATCATAATAAAAATATCCTCATAAAAAGTATGTTTACCATTTAAAAACCATTAATCCCAAAATATTTCAATATATCGATATAATTTTAAAATAAAAAACCATTGTAATCCTTTCTTGATGAATTTAGAGAAGCACCCTTATTTTAATTCTAAGAGCCTATCAATCATCACACAACCCACAAAAATCTTATTCCCTTTCATTTATGGTCAATATAATCACATTAATTGTAAAAATTACTGTAACATCATGTCAATATTTTTGAGTATTTCTCAACCATATTGTGTTAAATTATTAATATTTGAAGTGAAAAAATATGATTTATCAGATAAATTGTGAGAAATGTTTTAAGGGCCTTAAATTCCAGTTAATATTTTAGAATGTTCAATTGAATATTTCTAGAGTTAAACACTAAGTTATTGTTATGTTCCAAGGCACACAAATCCTCATTAAATATTGAATAAAAATATTAATAATATTATATTAAGAGCACACTTTTTCTTCATAATAACTGAATAACTCGAAAATGGCGCATCATATGAGAAATTTGATAGTATTCTTATGTCAGAAATATGGTGTTTTCCCTATCAGGTATTTATATATGAAGGCGCCAGACATATGGATGCATCTATTGTGGGATAAAGTTATTATATAATTTTAATATATAATTTATTAAATATTATAAAATATCTTCCAAACGGTGTGACATATGGGAGATCTAACACCACTGATAGGTATATAATGAGGGGTTTACCTTAAGCATGATATAACATTTTCAGGCGCTATATGTTTAAATGCCTTGCTCGCAAAAACATCCCTTTTTTAATTTAAATAATTATTTGTTTAGACTTTTAAATAATTAATCATTAATATATCTCCAATTGTTCATTATATAAATAATATGATACAAAGGTTAGGTCTAAAATGGGGGTTTTTCCCATATATTGTATCAATTTCATGCACAATGGATGTCTGGTGTTATTTAATATTTATGTTACATAATTTATTTTAATAAAATATAAAATTAATGAAATCGCTATTCTTCATACCTATCATCAGTTTTACACTATTTAAAAAGATCATAATGAATAAAAAAACCATTTATCAATTTTTTTAACCATTTAAAGATAAAAATACCCAAATAAGTTGATATCATTGATTGCACATATATTTATATGGTGAATAAAAGGTTCAAATTCGGTATTGATACCTGAATGTATGAACCCATGTTTTAAGGGTTAATTTATAACCAAACCTACAGTTGTGTTCAGGGATGATCTAGTCATGAGAGAACAACATCTTACTCCTTTTCTACAATGGGCTTGTAATTTTCTAGTTAGTTCCACATGGGATCATCCACTTTCTCTTCTATGATGCATAGAAGGTTCTTTATTTTATTTTATTTTTCATTATTTTTTTCTTACTTAGCATTTGGAAAAAAAAATATAATAGAAAAATAAATAAAAAAATTAATGAATAATATCTATGTTTAATAAAAATAATATTATTTAAAATTATTAAATGATAATTTTAATATGATAATGAAAATGTAAATTTAAAAAAAATATCAAGTGATGTTTTATAAAAATTATCAAATTATAACAATAAATTTGCTTGATGATAATTTTAATGTTTTATATAAGGATAATTTATCAAAAAATTATCCAATGTGATTATTTAAGATATATTATATTGGATGATATTTTGAAATTTATGAAAATATAATTATCATTTTTATCAAATGTTAATTTGACCATATTATCAATGATAATCCCAATAGATTATCTAATGATAATTTTAAATAAAATTATCAAAAGGTAAATTGTCGAATAATAATTATAAAGAATCACCAAATGATAATTTCTTATTTCTGTTCAAATAAAACATATATATAATTATCAAACAATAATTCTAATAAATAAACATGACATACTTGTGATATTTCTAAATGATTATTATTAAAATAAATTATCAGAGGTTAATTATTTAAATTATCAATAAATCACAAAAGAGTACTACCACACATATTCTTGTTTAAATTTCAATACATTATAACATCGAATGTGGTTTTCAATTATTATGAGTTAAATTTTGTGAATATATGTGTTGACATAAGATGCTAATTTGGAATTTTATCAAGGAGACATGAACTATCATCCCATGAGATAACATAATAAAGGAATTGAAAATTTTCTAGAAGAGAGATTGTATAAGCGCATGTAAAATTTTATTTCTTAGTGAGGTAAAATAACATACATTTATTCTAGTATCCCTTGGATAACATCAAACTTTAGTGTGTCAACGCTTATGTTAATAGGGTCATTGGGAGGTGTATTGAACCATAGGTGGTGGTTTATCTTTACCATTGACATCGATGACCTTGAGGTATGTGGTTCCATCATGATTCCTAATTTATATTAACATTAATTTCATTGTTTAAATTTCAATAATTTTAGTTGAAAATAAATGTTTTAAATATTAATATTATAGATTTCAATTGACTTATTGGAAAAAACCAATTACGGTGAATTGGGGTTTTTTAGAAAAATAGTTTATTTTTCATAGGAATTTTGTTAATTTAAATATAATATTTTAAAATAGATATTGATGGAAATTAATTCAACGAAACTGTTTACATTAAATGTAAAAAAGAATTACGAAATTCATGGAATATATTTTGAATTGATTTCAAACATTTTAAAATGTCTTAATATGTTTTGATATAATCCCAATAGTTTTATCTTGGAAAGAGAAAAATTATTGATTAAATAATGTTTTGGTTTTAAAAATAAAATTTGAATTTAAATGTATCAATGGTATTAATTGTATTTTAATATTTCATAAAATTAATTCACCGTTATAGATTTTATAAGATCACATAAAAGCCATAGGTAGTCAGTTTTTTATTTGGACACACTCTATGATGGATAAAAAGCTATAAAACATACATGGAGTATGTCACATCCCATAGGAGATGGTGGCGAGTCCTCTGGGACTATTGTCCAAAGGATGTATGGGTACACATATTTTCATGATCACTTAGAATGTGTGTATTTAAATTGCTGGAAATACTGTTATACTTATTTTTCATAGGACCATGTATCTCACTTTTAATTTATACTTGAAAATTAAATATATAATAATGATTTTCAACTAATTTTCATGCCTTTCGAATTTACATAAACTATTTTATGTTACATTTTTATTTAAGATATTGTTTTAGATATATTTAATATAATTTAATTTAAAGTCTATGGTTGAAAAAAAATTCCATCATTTTGAAATTGTATAGCATGTTATGTTTAATTATTCATTAAAATTCCATAATAGTTTAAAGAAAAATTAAAAGCCTTTATTTGGATAATCTTTTTTTTGTATTTTTTATAGAATCATTAATGTTATCATACTAGTCTTAAGCTCATGACCTACTATTTCTTCGAGTGTTTGTAGACATTCTTTATCCAGGTTTGAGCAAAGGGAAGGGATATAATGGAGGTGGATCTAACTATTAAGATTTGTTATCTATAAGTTTTGACCTTAGGGAAAATGGGGTTGTTATACCATTTTATTTCACTTGTTTTATTTCCATTGGAAGGTTTATGCCTTTTGATTTTTGGTACATTACTCCTCATGGAGTGTCTTGTGTTATGCATATTGTCTTGTTTCTTTTCTTCTGCATTGTGGGTAGTGAAATCCATACAAATTTCATGTTTTGTGATTCCAGGTGTTGTTCAATGACCCATAGGGATTGGTAACACAATTAAAGATATGTTAGGGCTGGCATGGTTATCAGATTACTAGGGTACCTGGGTTGGTTCATGAAAAAATTGTATCAGAGGTGGATGCTATTTATTCTTGAAGTCTATATGCATTTTTGAAATATTTTTAGGACATGTAGTTGTGATTGAGTGACTAGCTAGATCTCACTACAATGAACCATAAGTCACTATGGGTGGCTAAGGAGAGGCATCTTATGGATTAGTTCTATTTTCCCTATTGTTATCTGGATAATGAGATGTCCAAATCTTGTTTGTTCTTTCTTTTGTTACTAATTTCCATCATTTTTGTGTTTGAGAACAATATAATGTATTCAATGGCGAATTATGATGTTGTGTAACATCATTCCTCTGAGAATATTTGCAAATAGTATCTAGAATGATGCTTCTACTAAATCTTAGCATGTAAATCCTATTGTGGAGATGAATCTCTTTTAGTTGATCATGCGTATTGTCCAAACCTTTGAGGAAGGCACCCCCAGCTGCCCCTTTTCAGGATTTAGTTATGGGTTCTCATGGAGATGTCCTTCTAAATAGTTATAAAGAGTTTTTTTTCTCAAGAAAACACTAGTTTTCCAAAGGGTCAATCTATCATCAACATGGTGTGGAATAGTTGGGAAGGATTGAACGTCTATTTGAGCTCTTAGAGACACTAGACGAGATTATTGTGATGTGTTCCACAATAGTTCTGGAGGGACCGAGCTGATGATGGTGGAACATAATGGTGAATGTAAAGAAACATGGGGCCTTAATGTGGATGGGTGTTAATGTTCTTTTCACGAACAATTTCTATCTAGATTCAATGGTGTTTGAGAAGGATGTGGAGATTTTTAAGCTTGAGCTTACCGAAAAACCTGTGACTGAGTATTCAAATCACTTTATAGAATTGGATAATTTTACACATTGGATTGTATATTATGATACGATAAAGTCTATATGGGTTGTGTTAGGATGTTGTTCGGATATCCATTTTTATTTCATCTCTTTGAAGCTGCCCACTTATACTGATGGGATGGATAGGGTGATGATGGATGAGATGGACCTGGAGGGAATTTTTGGGTCAAGGAATGTTCCTTTCTATCCTAGTGGTAGCAAGATTTTATTTAATTGAAATATGAAGTGTGATGACTCTCATCATTACTCCTAACATCAGGGTCATTTTTGAACTCCTGCATTTCCTAGAAGAATAACTTTAGTATGCTACAATTGTGTCTAAAGAGTACATTCAATGATGGGTTTCACTATAGTGCCCAAGAATAGTGGCTTCTAATGATATTTAGGGATCATAAAAATTTTCTTCCACAACTTTTCCACTATGAGAAGTGGAACAATATTTATGGAACATCCAAAAAAAATGTGTGAGAATCAAATGATTCGCATACAAAATGGTTCATGACACAGGAATGTAGAACGAAGCTTCTCCATGAAGTAGAAGTGTCTCAAGAGGTAGGTGTTATAGTCCCAAGGACTGTGTGAGGTACCGTTATAATAGCTTCATGTATAGTGACTTTTATTGTTTAATACCAATGAATCTAAATCATTGTTTTAACTAGTATTGGTAATCTAGTTAATATTCCTACTGGGATATTATATTTTAAGATGGATATTACTACACTCCATGGTACTAGGAGAGAGAAGGGTATCTTTAGTACCGCATATGACTTCTCTCTACCAGATGTCATGTTTTCTTGGAGTATTCTAGTTATTGACATGGAATCCACTGACAACATATTCCGGATGGATTGGATTATTGTTAGTAAATCATTGATTTATTTTTCTCTTTAGTGAGCCTACCGTTATACACTGAGTGTGCCTCTTATATCTTCATTAGAATGAGACTCGGGGTCGAGCTGAAACATACCTTCTTATCAAGAGTTAGGAAAAGTGATATAAGTTTTTTCTATTAAATTTGAGTTCGATTCAATGGATGTGTTTTCCCTCCAGTTGTCACCATGTTGTTCAGTATGTTTCCTTATGACATTTCATATTTACTACAAGTATGAGTGGTTTAGTTTTCCATTGGAATAATTCCCAATACTAAAAGAGTTTCAATTCCATATTACCACATGGCTCCAACTAAACATAATGAGCTAAAGTCCAAGTTGAATAATATTCTTGAGGATATACTTCATAATTTTGTTCTCGAATTTGATGGGTCTTGGGATGGCCCTTTGGGGTTGGTTGTGTTTTCTTATAAAAATAGTTACCACTCTGTGATTAGAATGGATCCTGTTGAGGATTTGTTTTGAAAACCTTGTAAATATCCATTTTTTTGGTCGGAGATTGGTGATTGTTCCTGGGATGGACCGAGTTTGGTCTAAGAGATGACTGATAAGATTCAAATGGTTCATTAGTAAAATTTAATAACCTAAATAAAATATAAGTGCTATATTGATTGTCATTATAGAAAATTAGAATTCTATATGGGTGACCTGGTCTTCTATATGGTTTCACCTTATTGGATCATTAATGACTTGTGACGCAAGAGATTTTTACCTCACATTTTTTAGAACTTTTGATATTTTTGATCATATGGGGAATGTTTCTTACAATTAATCAATACCATCGTACCTGACGTTGATAATTAACATGTTCCATGTATCACATCTTTGAAAGTCTCTCTGATCCACATAAAATTTTGAGTGGGAGTGATCTTGAGAATGAACCTGATTTATCTTTGATTGAATGACCGGTCAGGGATGTTGACTCTGGGACCCAGGTACTTTGTGGGACGATGATATCTCTATTCCATGTGTTATGGAATCATGGTTTTAATTCTAATGAGACGTGGTAGATGAAGGCACTGGTGATAGAGTAGTGGCCTCATCTTTTTGATGCAGAGGTTCTTCATAGGCTTTCTAGTGATTGAAAGATCATATGGTGGGGAGGATTTATCATCATGTTAGTATTTTTAGGTATTCGCAATCCCTCTTTTGTTAAATTAAATATTAAGTGACAAGTTGATTTATCAATTAAATTTTGATAAATTTGTTAAGAGAATTGAATGTTAGTTTCTACCATAGAATGTTTAATTAATTATTTATAGAGTTAGAAACTAATTTATTATGATGTTCTAGGGCCAGAAAATACCCGACGATGACTGAAATAAATATTAAATATATTATATTAAGCACAAATGTTTTGTGTTATTCAATTTTTATATTAAATGATTAATTTTAATAAAATAAATAATAAAATACATCACTATTCATGATCACCAGCATCGGTGATCCATCATTTCAAATTCCCCTAAGAAATAAAAATCTCCATTTATCACACTTTCTCACTATTTAATGATAAAAATTCCATAATGAGTTGAAATCAATCATTACACTTTGATTTATAGGGTGAACAATAGGTTAAAATTTGGTATTGATTTCATGAATGTATAAAGAAATGTTTTGGGGGTTTCATTTATAACCAAACCTATGGTTGTGGTTAACAATTGGTATTGTCCTGATATAATGAAATCTTATACCATTTGCATCACTACTTCTGTGTTTTCCAGTTAGATCCTTTGGAAATCTAACCCTTTCTCTTATATGACACATAACAGGTTCATTATTTTATTTTATTTTTCATTGTTAGTTCCCTATTTCACATTTCTGAATAAATAATAAATATTTAGTTCCAAAATAAAAAATAAATTAATAATGAATATATATATTGAATAAATAACATATTAATTAAATTATAAAATGATAATTTTAATATGATGATCGATTGATAATTTTGAAAAAAAATATTCTCATTTGACATTTAATAACAATTATCAAAGAATAATAATTAAATTATCAGAATATAATTTAAATATTTTATATAAGCTTAATTTATCAAGATTCATCTAAGAACATTATTTTAAAAATATTATCCTTGATAATTTTATGCAATTTATAAAAAGATAATTTTCATAAATATCAATGGTTAATTTCCTCAAATTATCAATGATAATCCCGAAAGATTATAAAATGATAGTTTTATATAAAATTATAAAAAGGTAAATTGTTGAATAATAATTATGATGAATCACCAAATGATAATTTCCTCTTATTTTTTAAAGGATACTTATAAATAATTATCAAATGATAATTACAATTAATAATCATGAGATTGTCGTGAGTTGCCAAATGATAATTATTAAAATTAAATATCGATGGATAATTATTTAAATAATGAATGAATTAATATAAATGACTACCACACATCTTATAATTTTAATACAAATATTTATAATATCAAATTTGTTTTATAATTATTCTGAAGAATGTTTTAGGAATATATAGATTGACATAAAATGGTAATCTGGAATTTTATCAAGGAGATAGGATGTATCATCGCATGTGATATCCTAAATGATAAATTTGAAATTATCCAATAGAGATAATGTATTATTGCATGTAAAATATTATTTCTTTTTGAAAAAAAAATAACTAAAATTATTTCTTAGACACCTGGTGAACATTTAACATTGGTCTGTCGACGGTTACAATAATAGGGTCGTGAGGATTTGTATTGAACAACTTGGGGTGGTTTATCTTTACTATATACATCGATGAACATATGTTAAGTGGTTTTATCATGCTGCATAAATTAAATTAGCAATAATTTATTTCATTAAATTTCAATTGATGTAATTCAAATGAACGTTTTTTCAATCTGACTCTTATAGCTTTCATATTTTTTTTTGGAAAAAAAATCTAATTCAGGTGAAATGTGTTTTATAAGAAAAATGAGTTTTTTGAATGGGAATTTGGTTAATCTATATTGTGAAATTTGAGTTGTGGATTGATGGAAATGATATCAATTAAATGTTTTATTTTAATTTTGTAAAATAATTTTGAAATTCGTGTATTTGGTTTTGATTGGATTTCGAACATGTGAAAATGTAATAAATTTTTTTGATTGAAACCTAGTGGGTTTTTCTTGGAAATTGGCTTCTTATTGATTAAATAATGTTGTCATTTTAAATATAATATTTTCATTTGAATAGAAGAATATAAATAATTTTATTTTATGAATTCTTAAATAAATTACCCATTATTGATTGTGTATGTACACATGCTTGCCTTAGGAATTTATTGAGTTATTTGGACACACTATATGATTACTACAACATTTTAAAACATACATGTAGTAGTTCACATCCTTTAAGAACTAAGGATGAGTCATGTCTAACAATTTTTTAGGGGATATATGCGTACATAAATTTCTGTGATCACATTGGGAGTGTGTATTTCTAAAGATGGAATTACTGTCATTCCTATTTGGTAGTGGGTCATGTTTCTCGCTTTTTATTTATTTTTGAGATATAAATGTATGCCAATTATTATTAACTTCATTACATTTTTATTAAATTTACATATACTTTTTTATGTAACCATTTTATCTAAACCGTTATTTTAGAAATATTCCATCTCTTGTAAAGTAATTTATGTAGTTTTAAAGTATTTTTCCATCATTTTTAAAAAATTTAGTTCGTTTTGTTTAATTATTCATTAAAATGAAAAACTTCTCCACCTGAGAGCTTAAATCCATTCTTTAGATAATTGATTTTTGGAATCATTTATACAATATTTGGTGGTATCCTACCGGGAATAGGCTCACACACTACATTTTCCTTATGGTGTTTTTAGCGATCTTCTTCTAGGTTCAAGAAAAGGGAAGGGGTATCGTGGATGCGAATCCAACTGTTGAGCTTTGGTCATAATGAGTTGTGTCCTTTGGGTCCCATGGGCTAAATTCCCATTTTAGAACATTGGTGTAGTGCTTTTGGATGGTTTATTCTTTGTTTACTTCATGATAATTAATCCCAATGGAGTTTCCTTTTTTATACATACTATCTTGTTTCTTTTCATCTGAATTGATTGTGGAAAATTCATTCACACATTCTTTACTTGTGATTCTAGGTGCAAGACACCGACCCATGGGGATTGTGAAATCCCTTCTGGATATGTCAGGGTCAGCTCGGTTATCATGTTATGAGGTTACATATGTTAGTTCGTAACAATTACTTCTTGTAATACACCTCTCGAGGACATAAATATGAGATTCACCTATTTCTTCGTCCTATGTATGGTAAATCATCAAATATTCAAACTGAAGCATGTTAGCAACAATTTTCTATGAAACACCATTCATAATCCTTTATTACCTAGTGTTAGTCCTTCCATGAAAATTGAAATACCGATATTAAAACACATGAAAATTCTAAAATAGAACTCTAAAAGCATTAATACCATTATTAGTTTGAATTTTCATCCAACATTTCTTAATGAGAATCAATATTTTTTGGTATTAAATAAAATTATAGTCCCTCAATGAATATAAATAACAAAAAATATCATTTCATTAATTAACGTTAATATTTCCAATCACTTTTATTTTTTAACAAAATTGAGTAAATATTACATATTAATTATAAAAATTTATCACATCATTTTAGTAGATAGTAAAATTTTATCAATCAATGTTAAACTAAGGTCCACTTTCACAGTTATCATTAAAAATTACCATTATCAAAATAATTTTTTTCACTTTCCAACCTAATATGAACTCTTTTAGATGATAAAATATCATTTAATAATATAGGATTATATAAAATAAAATTAGTTCTAATGATCATATGTGAGATTTTATAATTATAATTATATTATGAGAAACAATAATAAAAAAATAAAAAATGATATTAATAATATATTTGTTTTTTTATTTAATTAACAAATTTATAGTTTAAATTAAACATGATGATAATATATAAAATATAAAATATAATTATGATTTGGGATGCATAAAACTATGATGGAGTCTTAGAAAATCTTCCAATAGGGGGCCACTATTTTTTTATTGTCCACCTCAATCTTCATTATATTGAAATTAGTTCCAAAATATAATTATATAGGGAAAAAATTTCTATTTATTGTCAAAACAGACCATTTATGTTCCACAAACTCATTAATAAGAATGATCTCACCCAATTAAAATTCATTGTACTATGTTTTTAAATACTAAATTATTATATAATTATTGATAAATATGTAATATATTTTCATTTAGAAAATGAGTTCACAAATTTTTTATAAAATGTTATTTTATATTTAAACTCAAAAAATGCAATTGTAAAAAATAAAACCATATAACACAATTCACTATATATTTGAACCATTGATATCACGGTAATTGAAATTTAAAACAACTTGAATGGAAAAATTTAGTTATATTGAAGTTATACTCGAAACATCATTGTTCATATAAAATACATTGGGATGATATCCAAAATGGCTTTGGGTATAGTTTCCCAAGTAGTTATATATGATGTGACGAAGGGTTAACTTTGAATGAAGTATATTATTTGTTAATTAACGTTGAAAAATGATAATTAATATACCCAAAATGTTATATTTCATGGAATAGTATAATTATATCACATAAAAAATATTTTTTTGTGGCTTTTTTAAAAAACTAATGATAAATTTCCCAAATATTAATTTATATATTAATTTTCTTCCTATTTTAATTTGTTCTCCATGATTCAAGAATATTGGAAATTTTTATGAATTTTATTCTACCAAATAGATATCGTTAATTATGTGGTTGTCAATATAATTGGGAATCTAAGTTGATGTATCCATTTCATATAGTTCTCACATTCTTTACAAAACCCCATGACCCAACTATATGGGTTTGAAAGTCTATAATGTAAAGGTCACGCGGTCGGAACATGGTGCGCATAAAACCTTAGGTAAGGATGTAGTTCACCAAAAAATGGAATTGTTGAAACTATCCCCAATTTAAACCAAATCATAGCTCCCCTTATACCCTATACTATCATATGAATCCTCCGATCAAAGGCCCCTATCTCACACACTCTCCCTTTTACAACCTCTTTCTCTTGGTGATTCATCATCTGATTCAAGTTGATATCCATAAATATGAGCCCCATTACTCTCTCCCTTATCACTCATCTTCTTTCTTATTTCATTTTATTCTCCTCCTTTAATTCATTCACCACAACTAAACCATAGGATGGATTTCGGGTTATGATAACATGTTGATCTTGTTTCTAGGGTGTGAAATTGGGTTATCAAGCCTTATTATTAATGTTATTGAAGGATTACAATTGTTCACACTATACCAAGTCGTGTGTTTTAATGGTTTTTAATTTCACTAATATATTCATAAATGTGTCGATATTTAATTTTTTATATTTAAAAATATATATTCCCATTATTAATATAATTTAGAAATATATATTTTTGAATGATTGAATGTAATTCTAAGTGATTTTAAAATGGGGTTTTAAGGAGTCAGTCCTAGTTTTTGTCTACAGTAAGGGAATAATTTTTTTTAATAAAAAGTTTATGGTGGTTTTCAAATAGGAATTGAGTTTTGTAACATTATTAGGTTTGTTTAAGAAGTTTTATCATGTTTATTATTACATTATTTTTTATTCACATTTCATTATTATTCTATATATATTTCCCAAAATTGAGTTCATAAACTCTTATTTATGGGTTTACAGATATACAAATATGTACATAGTCATTTGAGAATATATGAATATTTGTGTAGATATATGTTTTTATATATTTTTTAGTGTCTTTCTGTCTGAGTAATTTTATATGTTTATAATTCTAAAAAGTGATATTTTTAAATTTAATCTCGGCATTTTAATTTAGTTATTAATTTATTTTCAGAAGTGTGTTTTATAACGTAGCGTTTGAAGGCATGAATGACACTTTTAGTTAATGAACATTAAATTCATGACACCCATACCTGATTCCACATGGTATTATGTATGATATGTGTTTCATTATTTATTTATGACTGATTATACATGCATCATGATGGTTTATAGTGTATCCCTTTATTTGGAAGAATATCCCATGGTTTTAAACAACTATATATAATTTTTTAAATGAAATTAATTTTTTAATTGAATGTGATATGTTAGAAATAGATGAAGCCTATGTGAAACGTGTGCACCAAGGTGGGATTATTATGGAAGGTACATTAGGTGTAGGCCTATCAACCATATATTTTTTTAAATGTTACATCCCAATCTAAAAATCCTCTGACATAGATTTTGTTTATCTCTAGGACTTTGGTATAGTATCCCTAGAAGATTATTATTTTGAATGGTATTATATGGTATGATAAATAAGATTATTGTGACCCTTGGATGACAAGCCCAATCCATAATTACCCTTGGGATTCCTATGGTGATTTGTTTTTCTCTTACTTTTGATTATTTATTTCATTATCTAATTTCTGAATAGCCTGTTTCCTTGAAAATATTTTTATCTTTCATTCTTTAGTAGCTTGTTTTTTCATACATCTTTAAAAATAAAATTAGAATTTAGAAATGGAAATTTCTAAAATGGATTATAAAATCAGGATTTTCAATAAATGTATTGTAGGTTGAATATATTATTTTTACAAGATTTTTATCATATATTTTAAAAATAGATAATTTATAAAAAAAAGATATTGTGGTATTAGATTTTTTATTTAAATTGAAAACAAAATTTCCCAATTATACGTTCAAATTATCATTTTTGATCTCTTTTGGGAATGAAAATGCATGTAATTTTTGATTTAAGCATAATGGGTCATTTTTTCTCACACCCTATTCACACGATGTTATGTTTAAATACTGATTGGATTTCTAGGTTTTGAATTTGATTCCTAGAAATGGATTCATGGATTTTATAGAGCGTGACATCTATCCCAATTTTATGGTTTCATTAGGTATGAACATTTTATTTTTAAATGTTTTAATAGTTAATTCATGTAGTCATTATCAATCATTCAATTATGGATATTTTTGGCGCACTATATTTTTTGAAGTTGTAGTTGACCATGGATTTTTTTTCTTGTGATGGAATTAAAGGGTCAGTTTTGGGAAATATTATATATCTATTATAATTATAATGTTCATAAAATATGTAAACTTATTTCAAAATTCTTATTTTTTTACCATGGATAGCTAGTTATGGGTTGGTCGTGAATTTTTTTTGGTAACGTTCAAATGATTTATAGTTATTATATAACTATAAATAATCATCCCCAATGGCAAATTTTGATTCATATGATGCTTATAATCATCATTAATGAATTAGGAAGCCCTTAAAGTATGTTGATATATTGAAAATTTTCTGTTTTGGGTGGAAGATTATGTATATTCATGAAAATCTGTATTATAGCCTTGATTTATTTAGAGGACCTAGGTTTCAATGTTCAATTTGTTATTTTGGATGTCTAGTAGATTTAGCTAGGGGTAAGAAGTGTGTAACGATCTCTTAATCTTTCTGAACCAAAAATCACATGGGGAAGTTGGGATTGATTCATTGTTGATGGTTTTAGTAATTTTTTCAAATGTATTTATTTTATTTTTGGGTGAAACAAAAGTTGATTTGATTGAACATAGTGACTTGACGTGGCTTAAAACCCTTGTTTATCTAGTATAGATGGTTCTTTGTTATTATTAGTGTCGATTGTTTGATTGTAACATGGTCCACTAACATAATCGACCAATTCATGTGTGGTCAGTAGTCACATTATCCTTGGACTAATGTCATGTGATGTTTATCAATTAGGTCTTGGTTATTTTTTTTAATAATGAACTTTTTTGAAGTTTAAAAATGATTTTATGTTAAGGATACATATTTTAAAAAAGAAATTTGTATTTTGTGATTGATTTGAATGTATTTTTAAAATAATAATTTATTTCAAATGGTAGATACATGTGTTTACTATTATCAAGGTTCTTTATGTGACTTATGAGTGTATAATTGATGAAATATGTTATCATTTTCTATTAGAAAATTAGGATTGAAATAAATATTACAGTTTTAAAGCCTTTAATGGGTTTTTAAAATAGACTAAAAATAATTTTTTTGTGAATTTAGAAACAATTTCAATGGAGGAGTTATGTTATTAAATATTTTTAATGGGTATTAAATACATCAAAATTTGATTCTCTATTATTCAAATTGTAAATATGGGTAATTTTTTTATTTTTACAATTGTGGATATTTTCAGTAAAAATTATGGTAATTTTTCCGGGGGTAATTATTTTGAATTTGAATATGATTTTATCTAAGGGTTTTTTTGGATCATATTGGACTCTTTCTTTTGTTTATCCCAATTATTTATTTATGCCTCCTCGAAAAGTCTTGATTGTTTTCAAGTTTAGATGATTATCTATTTTGTGGATATAGTTGACTAAGTTTTGAAGTAGTTCAATTTATGATGAATCTCTTTGGATTTTTTATAGCATAAATATCATCAATGATATGAATTTTCGTTTATCATATACCCTTTTAATGGATATATCCATTGGTATTTTTTAGTTCAAATTATAGGTAAGGGTTTACTTTGGTTTATTAAGAATGTGGAATGCCTTGGGTGTTTACTTTGGGTAACTAGGACGAATGATAGACCAGTTGAGATTATGCACTAACTGGTCCCCATTTGACATTATTGGGATCTATATGATTGATATACCAAACATCCATTTCCAGATTTCCATTTCATTATTATTTAACAAAAGGTTTGAGCACAGGTCATTAATGAGGCATGTTTTCAGTTTATTGCTACTTTATTCTTTTTGTTGGTTGGAGAGTTGGATGGTTTGGGGGATATTGTATTGTATATCTGGATGTGAACTAATTTTTAGTTATTTTAGATTGAAATGATTTTTTTCTCCATGAACACCCATGATATCTAGGTTTTTAATGATAGGGAGACCCAATACAGGTCTCTATTTATATAAATTGTCGTTAGTGTATCATTATAATTAGTTCCTTATGGATTTATGGAATACTGAATATATTTCATATGATTATTATTTATTAGGTAAAATTATTTTTTAGTATCTTAGAGATAATTTCATTATTTTTACATAATTATTATTAAAACTCATTTTGGTTTCCTCCTTATGTTTAATGGATTTATACGCGTATATAGTATTATTGTGGAAAGTATCATAACACTAAGAACAATAGTAATAGAATATTTTATTTAATACTAATTTAATGTTTTTTCATTGATATTTGGATTTAAAATTAAATTATTTTTTTTAAATCTTATTCATATTTCCCTATTTCATGGATTGTGATTAGTTAATTCTAACTATGTGGACATGAAAATGGACCCTATCATGTCATTGATTAATTTCAGACAATTATAGCATGGTTTTTTAAATTATGCATGGAAATGTGACATTCCTCTAGTATTCCTTGACATGGGAATATATTTTTGGTAAACTATATGGAATCTGGTCATTTTCTCTTGATAAAATAATTGAATTAATGAATCTACACTCCCTCTTTTATTCCTAAATCACATATCCCCTTCACCCCACTCCTCTCATGTGATTCCCATGGAAGAAATACACCCTCCCACATATTCTCCCTCCTCTATCCTCTAGTTCTTGGTGATTATACGTAGGATTCAAGAAAATTTATATTCTATTGAGTCTCCTTCCTATATTCCTTCTCCCTCATTCTCTTTCCACTATATTCCTTCTCCCCCATTGAACTGTGAACCATAGTTTAAAACTTAGTGGATTTTAGTTTTAGAAATCATGTGTCACTTGATTCATGTAGGTGTTATGGGATCTTTAATTATTCCTCTTACGGTTGTTAGAGTATTCACATCACATAAAGATTCCCAACGTAAGGATTTATATCTTCTCAATTATCCACAAAATTTTTTACATGGAATTTGTTTTTCCCAATTTGATTTTTTGAAAATATAAATTTCATTTAAGATTCATTAAAATTTGAAATGTATATTATTATTTTATTGAAGGAATTTTATTGACTTAGGATTTGGGTTTCAGAGATTTGGCCCATATTTCTTTCTGTACTCGATGATTAAATTTTTTGTTTATTTAATAAATTTTTTGTGGGTTTCAAAGAAGAATTAAATGTTTTAATGTTATTTGTAGTTTTTTGAGAATGTTTATCCAGTTTCATTATTTTATTATTAGGTAGTTCACTTCTGATTGTTGTTGTATATGTCTTATGTTATATTTGTTAATTATACTCACATATATGAGTATATAAATGAATATATATATATATAATTATATAATTTTGTACATATTCATATGAGTATATGGGAATATATAGATAGATATATGTTTATAATTATATATATATAGGTAATTTAATATATGAATTTTTTTTAAAGGGAGGCTTTAAAATTTAATCATTCTGTTTGAAATATTTTATTAAATGGATTATCAAATATGTATTTTTTCTAATTATTAATTTAATTCCCTGATTCTAAAATTTAGTAAATACCCTTTTTGTTATTGGCATTCTTTTACGAAGACCAATGAAATTGTGGTTGATATTTGTTTTTTGATTTCACAATTGGTGATTATTTATTTATCGTCCTGGTTTAATATTTTTTATCTTTTCATGATGAAAATGAATTGGTTTTAAATAATATTTTTATTATATTAAAAAATAATAATTTTAAGTGGAATGTGATATGTTGAAACATGTAAGGGACATGGGAAAAAAATTCCGTTACATGTATTTTTGTAACCACATGGACTTTGGAAGGGTCCTCCCAAGTGGGTCATGAACATGAATGCTTTTATATGGTGCTATCATAGAGCGATGAGTATCAATGGATAAAAATCTCAAACCATATTTACCATACTGCTAGACATGGTTCTTGGTTATTTTGTGCTTATTTTTAATTTATTCATTCATTATATAAATTTTCAAAACATGTTTTCCTTTTAATTTTTTTTCACCTATAACGTTAAAGTATGTTTTTTGTATTTTTAAAAAAATTTAACTTATTATAGAAATTTAAATTTCAAAAATGGATTATAATTTTTGGTTTTCAATAATATCACCCTGGGACAACGAATATCTCATTAAGATATTATTTTCATTTAAAACAAAAATTAAATGGCATTAATAATGATATCATGATATAATATTGTATTTTTTATGAAATATGAATCTTATTTCTCTTGTTTTACTCTAAATTAATTTTATGTGGTATATACTTAGAACAAAAATAATGGACTCTGTGGAGCCTACCAATTCGGTCATTCCATATCACACCAAACTCACAACACTATGTGTTTGTTGCACAGATGGAATTAAAGGTTTATTCATTGACAATATGAAATGGATTCAAGGATTATATGGACCGTAAAATTTGGTCATATGTTATGTTTTTAATTAGGTATGTTTTTATTTCATTTTACTATATTATTGATTCATCCATGTTGTTATATTCTAGATTCAGTTATGGTTATTGGTAGATAATATACATAAATGGATATTGTATTTCATTAAGGGTATTTTTTGGGTGATAGAATCTTAGGATGAGATGAGGTACATATTCAACATCTCTTATATCTTTTTTTCGTTTTAAATTATTCAAATTACTTTTAAAATGGTTAATATTTTATGTGGATAGTCAAATTATGTATAAGTTATCACATTTTTTTGGAAAAATTATGTTGTTTATTAAATATTATAGATACAATAAATAATCTATAATGATTAATTTTTATTCTTATGACACTCAAGGGGGTCATGGATTCCCCTAGAGTCAATTTCAAGGAGTGTCTGGTTCCAGTTCAGGTGACATATCAAGATGTTTTTTGACATGTTTATTTTTTTGAATATAAATATATTATTTATGGAAATATACATCTATAGAATATATTATATAGATAATTATACATAAATTGGATTTCAATTTTAGGTAATGTAGAATTCCACCAAATTCTATCAACATAATATATCATCTGGCCAGTATGAATAATATAGGATGGTGTTAAATAGGGTTATAATTCATCATAATGAATATTTAAATTCCAAACATTTATTTTAGGTTTATATTGAGTAATATAATATATGTTATAAATGTTATGACATATTGAGAACTGATATAACTGTCATGTTACTCAACCCGTAGAGGATCCAAAATGTCAAATCAATGATGTGAGAAAAAGAAATAAAGGTGCGTGATCTATAGTCATGAATCCCTTTCCCCTTTCACCTTTAACTTATGATACTATAATTTCTTTAAATTTTTTATATAAACATTCAGCGATTTCACTTATCGATATAGATAGTGGATACCGATGGATATTGAATTCCATTTAATATTAAATTAATTAATTTTATTTTTTATTTTTATGACATTTAAAAAAGACAATAAACTATATTATTTATTTAGTATTTTTTTAAAATCTCTTGTGCATTTATCTTATGTAAATTGGATTGTGTTATTATTTCAAAATATTTTGACATGTTTGATATACAAAAATCCCAAAAATAATTGTTATGTCATAACATGAAATTTTATATTTATTTATCATTCTTAATATAAGATGTCTGATTTTCCATCATCTGTCACTCGAAAAGGGAACTAACATACTGAGGATCATTAATAACATTCTCACATATAAAAAATTCAAAAAAATAATCATATTTTTTAAAAGTTATTAATCACTATTATAGTGGATAATTATGATCATTAAATGTATTTAATATCCAATGAATTTGATATACATATCCAATACAATAATATATAAAAAGTACTAATAATACCCCGCACATGATGTGAATTTTAGATCCTATGAATTTTTTATACTATCTCAAGTACATGATTTATTTTATGCATCACACTTGATAAATTATAAATAAAACACCTCACATGTACTCAATCTATAAGTGGTACCTTTGGGGAATGACATATCATATGATGATCAACTACTGAACATATTAGATCATATATACAAAACTATATGGAACAATACAATGTACCATGTTAAAGTTTGATTGAGAAACCACACTTCTATGTGGTTACATGGGAACCGGAGGAAGTGATAAAACAAAATTACCCTCGTCTATTTTACTGTGGGAATAAAAAATTTCAAGGCTAAAATTTCTTACAGGGGAAATATGGCAAGTCCTCAACTATTATAAATAAAATTACCCTTTTTATTTAAATGGTTTTAGAAATAAATTTCACATATTTTGTTTTATTATAATGAATAATATTTAATTTACCATTAACAATATTTACATTTGATAATATATCCATTGATAATTCATCACATTATTAGTATAAATATATTGTTTCAATAAATCCGAAAGATACAGAAAAAGGAATTGATGTCCACAACCAATAGGATTATACCCTATGAAGCCCATTTATTGAAGCATATGAGGTTGATAAAATCATTATGATTCACCCTTGATCAAGACCATGCTATGATCCAACAACATAATCATGAGTGAAACCTTTTATGGGATATGTTTAAGCACATCGATCTGACAACCCAATCCATGTATTTTGAACTACCAAATAAAAGTCTCACCATCAAACAACTAACCCTTAGAGAAATTGTTGAAATATTAATAGGATATGCATCAGTTCCATATAAATATGAGTATTTCGACTATTTTTTATATAATAAGAATATATTTTTATTTTATTATGGTTAATTTTAAAATGATTTTTATTTTGTTTCAATAACTCAATAATAGTTCTTTTGGGTAATATTAAAATTAAAATGAGGAATTTATTTTGATGAAGAAATAGAATTTTTGAAGAAAATAAAATTTATGTAAAATATTATTATTAGATATTTTTAATTAAATATAAATGAACATATCTTTTTTGTGAACTCATATTTAATTTATGTAAGGTTTTGAAACTATAATTGTCAATAAAACACATTAGATAATAATAAATGTCGATTTTATTTTAAAATGATGGTTCACAGAGGTAGATAATTATTTATATAAATGAATATTATTTTTCTAAATCATAACATCAATATATTTTAATGGATAATTATTCATAACTCTCTCAGAGATTCTAATTTTTTTGTAAAAATTAAATACCAAATAAATATTCAATATATATTAGGACATCATAATAACCCATAATTTATGAACTAATTACTATAAATGGGATCCATGATTAAATAAATGATTTTTATTTAATATAATTTTATTTTATGTATACTTAAATTATTTTTACAATCCATTGTTAATCCTACAAAACTTATAATATATTTTAAGGTTTTAAAATCATTTATTTTAGAGTGAGAGTCACCTCCACATAATCAATGGAATGATTTTATTGACATAATCCCTTGGAGTTATAATATAACTATAAACACACATATTTAATAGAAAACATTTTAAAACCCATCAGATGTTTTTTTGTTTTGATTGTTTAATTATTTAGATTCCAAAACCTAAATAATAAAGAAATGCCCCTATTTTCATATATAATCCCACTGAAGAACCCATTTATCATGAATCAAAATAATTTTGTCACATCTTTACACTTTAATCCACTCACTAGAGTCCCCCCATGGTTCCTATAAATTCTCATGAATCCCCAACCTATTATTTGAAGTCACAAACTCACATAAGGGTCCTACCTCTCCTCCTATTAAGTTAAGAACCTTATTTGAAATTGGTATTTTTTATTTAAGTTGGTTATATTTTCATTAATTTACAAACCATAAATTACTATAAAATTAATTCTATTTAAATGATATACCATTTATACTCTCTCATTTTTTCCTTTAAATATTTTTTTACTATGCCAATGTTTAGTACAGTTTCATCAACTCTTCACTTTTTATCAAGAACATCTTTTTTATGTCTCTAAATTATCATTTTCCTTATGTTTGGATGTGTTCATACATATCAACTTTACATTCCTATTGATTTATAATTATTAGAGGTTAAATTCACTCTCATTAACCCTAAAATGATCCTTTATGTACACTCGTTACCATGTTGAAATTTATTAAGAGATCCTAACCTCTTTTTACAAATTTCCATATTATCTTATACCTTATATTACCAATATCTATTTTCGGGATATGTGTTTCATGTTCTTGTTACTACCCATTTTACTTCTATGTGATTATATAAACCCTTCCCTATCATTAAACCAATTTAATGAATCTTAAATTGACATTGTTATCCTACTGAAGTCTCATTTTGATTTTCGGAGCCAAAATAATTGGGTAGTGAATACAATACATAATTCATATCATGGGAGTAGACATTTATGAACATATTTTTAGGTACATATATATATTTATTTAACTCTCTTATATCATGGAGTAAATTTTGTTGATTAACGTATCCATGATTTATGATCTATGTTTCACACTTAATCATGATAATGAAATGAATCTGATCAGTGTACCCAAAATTATATTGACCTCTAATGAATTAGGTAATGTATTTTATCATGATACATAATCTTATGATAACAATTGTACCAGATTCATTTATTGTAATTTTTCACCATGATGTCTTGAAATATTATCATTTAACTATTTTTATGATTTATTGTTTCATGTTTTTCAACATTTCCCATATCTTCTTTATGATTATTATGATATATCATGTCTCATTATTCTTTTTTATGATTCCTACAATTCATATGCCTCATTGATATGCCTATTATCTAACCTATGTCACTCTATTCCATGTTTTTTTCCCTTGATAAGATTTATATCTCACCACTTTATTATGTTTTTATCTAGGTTATATCATTAGTTTTAAAATACATGAAATTTTAGAAGCATGTTATGAAAAATTTCAATTATATAGTTGTACCATGTGATCATGTTTTTAAGTTATGTACCTAATTCCATTATAAAATATAATTCCCGATGTTCCAGTTTTTTATATGTGTACTGTGAAAAAATAAATCATGTATTAATGTAAAATAAAGAGTAGTGTGTTTAAGAGAAAGTTTCCTAGTCTACATGGGGAAAAATTGGTTCAAAAGGAGGCTTGGAAAAGTAGTTGATAGTAATGATGTCACTGTGGTAGAAAATGAATAGAGTCTTTAACAACATATTGAACAATTACTTGAGGAATGTGATGAAGACGTAATAATATCAAGAGGATAAGAAATTGAAAATGAAGATTCATAATAATATATTGATGTTGAGTTGAAGGAATTAATTTTTTTATCTTTATAGAAGCCAAAGTGTCATGAAATAAAGGATCGGAAAATTATAATTAGTGATCAGGTTTTTCCAGTTAAAATATCGGGGAAATCATTATATAATGAATCATTCCTATCTCAGGTAGATCATAAATTTTTCGAGGAAGTAGTTAGATATTGTAACTGGGATCAATCTATGAATCATGACACCAAATTAATAATAATTAGATATTAGATATTATATCATGAAAAAAGGAAATAATTTCATTGAAGTCAAATAAGTATTTCCCAAAAAGATGAATAATAAAGATACAATTTTTTTAAAAAAAATCACGAGTAGTCTCAAAAATGGTTATCTAAGATAGAGGATATTTATGATGATGAATCATTTTCAATAGTTGGAAGGATTGATAAAATCATATTATTTTTGTCCCTAGCTGTGGAATGAAATTTCAATGTTTTTCAAATGATATTCCTGTCATCATTTCGGAATGGGGTTATATAAGAAATAGTGTACATTGAAAATAAAGATTGTTTTTTCATTCATGAACATGATAACACATTTTTTAGAATTAGGAAGGCTCTATATGGGATTAATGAATTGATGAGAGTGTGGTATTAATACTTGATCAATTATTGATAAAGCTCAGTTTTTAGAGTGGTTGATTTGATTACAATATATATATCAACAATTTCAACTATTAAATATTGGAATCTCTAGTTTATATTGATGCATTAATATTATTTGTGTTTAATTATCTGTGGTGAAACAAATTCCAGAAATTTATTAAAATTGAGTATGATATGTTATTGATTTGGGAACTGACCATTTCCTATGGTTTACACGTGACACAAACAAGGAATGACAAACTTGGTTCTCAATGAAAATATGGCAAGGTTGTATTGAAAATATTTCTTAATGGACAATTCCAATGATATGATGACTTTGGTGGGTAATCAGATGTAACTACCATAAGATGATGAAGGATATTATATTAATTTCATCGAATATAGGAAATTCATTTATTTTCTATTGTATATAATAATGAAAGGATATTTTATTGTTTTTTACACTTTTCAAGAAACACAATTTCTATGCAGTATTAAATAAATAAAATTAGTTAAAAAAATATTACATCAATATATCAAGAGATAGTGGATTTTATTTTTCCTTCTAATAAAAAAATTCTTCACAAGGTTTTGGGCTATACAGATGTAGATTTGTCTACTTCAGCAAAAGATAGAAAATAAAAATCTTGTTGTGGAATCTATCAGGGAGAAATGTGTATATGTCTTCTAAGAAAGAATCACTATTTCATTTCATTGAAAACCATATATGCTTAATATATTACATCCTCTCAGTCGTGCATGTTGTCAGTTTGGATGAAGTAGTAGCTTGATGGTATAATATTTGATATGAATTATCTGATCAAAAAACATTAAGATAATTTATGTTTAATTAATCATATAAAAATAATATTCCATCATTCATATATGAAGCACATTCAAATAAAGTATAATTTTATCATGGATATAGTGGAGTAGATGATTTTGAATCCAGATTATGTACCTAAAGTACAGTAGGATATGTACCTTATAAAGATGGTATTACCCAAATAATTGTTTGAACATCATCAACAATCATATAGATTCTAATCGACTCCCCACACTTGAACATGTGTGGATGTGGGAACCCCTCTCCATGAGGTATGATGTTTTTTCCTAATGTATTTATTTGTGTTCCTTACCCTCTTGAAGACCATAAAGTAGTAACATTAGGGGTAATTGATAAAGGGGGTTAAGTTGTAAAATGTATTCTGATATAAGGGGATAAAATTTCATGATTAATACACTGTAGAAGATGATTGGGGGGGAAGTTAATAACAAGTGAAGTAGGGATTTTTTAGTTATAATGATACTGAAAAAATATTAGAATGATGATAAATCATAATATAAGTTCATGACCCTATCAGTTTATATTATATGGATGAAGAATGTAGTATTCATGAGATACAAAATTGGTATCAAGAAATTAGGGACTCATTGATGAACATTAATTCTTCATTTGTTTATCAAAATGACTATGGCTTCTGTGGGCTTAGTGTGTGTGTTAGGTAATACATTGATCGCAATATTTAATTGATTGAAGAAAATTTTGGTAGAATACAGATAGAGGGTTAATGAGGTGTCAAAATGTGTTGTGTTTTCAATAAACCCAGAGGGGATTATTTTTCTTATAAAATCCATCATGGTAATATTGTTGTTTTTTATGTTTAATTTTTATTTTGACAAAGTAGGGTTCCAAGGTCATTATTGGAGTTCCAGAGAACTGTTTTACAACAATGTTGAAAATTTCTCAAGAAAAGGAAGTGGATAATCTAGATGTGGTAAATAATGTAATGTATACATAGTGGTGATGTTTCAATGTGTTTTCCATATTTTTGGGTTAAAAAATTTGGAGTAGGTCTCATGTTTCATGGAATCCTGATTTCGATGATTTCCTAAAAAAATACATAATACTTCCTTAATGGTTTTGAATTTAAAAATTTATAGGGAGCCTTGGAAGGATATGGTGGTTGAATATCATGATCGGAGAGCCTTGAAAAAATATTATGTAAGTCATTGAAGGTTTAAAAATGGGAGGAAATGCCTATAAATACACATTTACAAGCTCATTTGGAAGATAAATAATTAATATATATATAATGGATCTCAATTCATGAATGTGATTCACAATGATTTCACTTACAAAAAATATCACTAACAAAGGAATTATTAAAGGTATAATAAGCTAAAAAAAATTAAATCATCATGAAAGTAGTATGATTCTGGAAGGGTTGGGTTTCTTTTGTGAATGTTTTTTGGATTGTCAAAGGCATTGTGAAATTTAAAATATTAGTGTTCTTCATGATGTATTATTTAGCTTCGTGAATGTGGGGATCATTCTAAAAAGTGTGGGTTCATGATAGAAATATATTCTTATAAAGAATTATGATTTTTCATATAGGCTATGTAATATTCCTGAATATTGTGTGTAAAAAAGTGTTGAAAATTGATTTCCCCATTAATGTATGGTAATGTTTTATTGATCATGTGGATGAATTTGGAACATACTGTTGAAAAAAAGGAGATACAAATCATATTTATATAAATTATAAAAAGGATAGACATCTAAAGTAGTACTGAGAACACTTTAGTTCCAATTGAATTGATATTTAAAAGTAGTATTTATTGTAAAATATGTTGTAATGGGTGTTTGATCTATACATTGTATTGGTAGTTAGCATTATTGGATTTGTTACACAAGGATATTTTCTTTTTATATTCTATGGGCATAGCCCAGTGTGGGTGAAACAAATACAATTGATGTGTCCTATAAATTGTTGAATTCGTATATTTTTATATTTTACTATAAAGAGTGAGGGAAGAGTGTTTTGTTTATTTAAGTAACATTGTTCAACGTGAAAGTTAATTTAATTATTCATTCCCATATTCACACCCCCTCCCACAATATATAAACTTTTTAGACTAATATATATCCTTGTCGCGTACATAAGAAATATGTTAGATATAAATCCCAATAAGGGAATAAATAAAGAATAACATTAGGTAAATTAGTGCAAGTTATCCGTGAGGAAAAAAGGTAACATATTATTGATGACCAAGATAATCACAAACAATGAACCATGATAAAACATTATAACATAAATGTAACATAAGAATATGGAAAGAATGTAAAACATTATATCAAAAATATATTTATTTGTAACCAATAAGAATATACAATATAGTTTTATTTGGAAAGACATTATTTAAATATACATACAATCTCATGGGGTAATTACATTACCCAATGCGTTGAATGACTATATTTTTTTAGGAATATATGTTATATTCATACCAGTTACATGCGTAAGAGTTCCACATATATAATAAAACATAAGGATGTATTTCATAAATTTTAATAACACAATTAAATAAAGGGGATTAAATATATATAAATACCCAATAAATAAAGGATATATTTAATTAGTATAATATTCATTAGTTGAAATAGCGATATGTATTTACTATAAAATTTTCTGTCCTAGAAAATCACATGATAAATATTCAATCACATAATTTTTATATAATGGTCTATAAAAATGTTTAATGAGAGTTAAATTGGTCTCTCATTAATAGGGAATCATTAAAAAAACATGATGTATTTGTTAAAAAATATACCAACTTGGTAAATTGGAAATCAAAAGGCATGGCTGAAATAAGGTTCTTGAATAATGAGGAAGAGGTAATATATTACATTTATAGGTTACTTTTAAAATCATGGCCGGATCATCATAAAATATAGGGGCACCTTTGAGGGATATATATAGGGAAGGGTATAATAAAATCCAGCTCTAATAATTTTTAATGAATAGGAATGGTGGGTTCTGGGGGTATATAAATGAAATGAGAGGACAATTTTTTATTAATTTCTAGTCATATGATTGGGAATATATAAGATAAATTAATCTTAAAAAAACCATTCCATGTTTTTCCCATAGTTTATCTCAAATATTGGGACATATAATTAGTTTATAAGGATATGTTTAGTGTCAAAAAAATTTCAATCATTCATATAATATTTTTTATATTAGTATACGTTACATTAATCAAACACATGCTTAAGGAACATAATAGTTTATTTTCTATGAGGTACTAGGTACACAATCTTCTAATTTTGTGAACGAGATTCAATATCTCCCATAAATATATTCTTCTTTACTACCCTTAAAAAATAAGCCCTCCTTAAAATATTTCTTCATAAATTGAAGATGGAAATCATAATAATGAATGATATCATATTCTCCATAAGGATAAAAAGGGGAGATGAATGGTCATATAAGGAACATAATATCAAGATAAAATTAGATAACATTTTAAAACCATATCATTCTTATCAATGATTATAATCTTGAGTGATGGGATAAAAATTGGATGTTCAAAATACATAAATCATAATATAATCAAATAAAATTATCCACGATAACATGAAATAATAATAATAAAATAATGTGTGGCATGAAAATATGCATATAAATCATATTTCAATGTTACACAACAAGAAATTTATAAAATAATTGTCTTGGGATAAACACTCATATACCTATCTTAGGCATTGAATGATCTCCCGTGTACCATCTATACGATATGAGATAACCTAGAATGTAACCTTTGATATCATATTACATTAATCACTACCCAATTACTTAGAGGGATATGTAAGGCTCAACCACCACATAATCAATAATATTTTGACCATAATATCATATAAAATTAATCACATTACAATACATGAAAATAATTGATTTTCATGAAACATTAATCATAAAATAACCCTTGGAAAAGACACGGGATTCATAAATATAGTTTATTTATAAACCTAAACCATTTAGGAAAAAAAAGGTATCCTTGTATCATTTCACACGAAAAGAAAAACACACATATAACGATTCCTTATTAGATGGAAGATTATATAGAATAGAAAATATTTGGAAAATTTCTTGAGGAATATAGAAATAACACCTTGAAATAAATTTTCAAAACATAATTTTTTCAAAATTAATTAATTTATAAATAAAAATTTAATATTATAAAGTAATATTTTCATAAAATATTGGTCATGAATGTTGAAAATATCATTGATTCCATATCGCCTAAAATAATAATTCCATTCACATATTTGATAAAATCTACACATGTATTAATTTGTAAAATGACATGAATATTCCCTTTAATTTTTTTATAAAACCTAGAAAATTGGGAGTGTATTTCTATAATAAATCTCATTTATTATTTTTTTAAAAAATTTAATACATTGTTTTTAAATAAATGGGTTTGGAATAAAAATGGGGTTTCGATCATTGAGATAAATAAATATGTTTTTCATAAAAACATATTTTGAACTCTTGAGTATATAAGGAGATGAAAATAAAGAGAAATAATGCCTAATAATGAAATAAATATATTCTATAAAAAAATTGAGTTTCTTAAGATACGCATCATAATATTTAATTATTAGAAGCACACATACAAACAATCCTAATAATCGATGAGATTGTGCTATTAAACCATTTCTATTTTGGTAACATTGAATCATAACACCATTGAAATTATAAAATAATGATAAACATAAAATAAAACCTGAAAAAATAAAATCATGATATTATATGTCACGTGGTATGGGTATAAATCCAATAAAATATGATATGTGCATAACTTAACCTATGTCTCAAAGAAGGAAATTTTAGGCAAAACCCTTCACCAATTTGGTATATTTTGAATCATAAAACCCATAAAATAGATCTCCTAAGATAGATAAGTAAATTCCAATAATTTTTTTATAATTATCTTGAAAAACATTCAAGGAAAGTATATACACTATATGAAACAATCACATAGTGAATATGGCTTCTGTGAGAAAAAAATACATGTGTGATAGAAATCCCTTACCAAAAGATACAAAATCCCTTATAGACATTGAAAGTTGAATTGTAATTAATATAAGTTTATTATAATTCTATTAAATAAACATAAATAAATATATAATACTATATATGATTTACTTATGAATTTTTATTAATTGGTTATAAACAATTCCTTGTTGAAATCATGTTTTTGGTAATTCACACTATGTTTTTCTTGTATGTTTTGATTTCATTCCAATAATTATACTTTGAACAAGGTCAAATATTATCCATAATTTTAAAAATAATAAAAATAACATATATATATTAATTATATATTTATTTAAACTGATCTATAAAATCATGAGATAGATTATGTAATACACGATTCAGTGAGACGATAGGTCATATGGACAGATGAACATTGTTTCCATTTTACTAATATAAGGAAATAAATAAGTAAAATATAATATTATCATTATTTAATAATTTTTTAAATATATATCGCATATCATCATTAAATACATCTTTAATACCTTTCATGTAATGCATTAACAAATTACATTGCATCATGTGGGTACAGTCCTCCAAACACAGGAGAGACATTATCCTATTCTCATACAATGGAATGGTTTAATGTATGGGTGATAGAAAAATTAAATATGTCTGGAAATATCATAAATGATATATATAAATAATAACCATCATTAAAAATAGTCATTGGAGGTTTTTATTGAAATTAAAAATGAAATTGTTTTGTGTTCTCGAGGATCTTTTACACACAAATGTTGATTTTATAAGATATTTGATGGAAGTATATATGGTTTTAGATAATAGAATTTATAATAAAAAAATTTAATTATATGTAACGAAATAATATTATTCCATCATCATAGTTTAAAAATAATTTGAATAGGTGTATAATGAAATGATATAAAAATATTTTTTGTTGAATGGTACCCCTTCTTACGGTATAATCCTCTGGTTGGCACAAAAATCCATTACTGGATGATTTTATTTCAAAAATAATAATTCTAGGAGGAGATGATATAATTTTTAAAGTTATTTTTTAGTTTTCTTCTGAAAAATAGGTCTAAAGGTGTTAAAAGGGTTGATATGGGTGGCTTATTATAAGTGAGCTGAGTATCAGACATGTAATTGTTTCAAAATAAAATAGTTCAGCCATTTTTTTCATCTGAAAAGGAATCAAATGGATAATTATATATCATTCAAAATTATATGGTCTATATAAGGAATGAAATACAATTTATTAAGTCAATTTTACACTTCTCTTTTTAGTTTATCCCCTTGGTAAACACATTTTATCATTATCCATGGTAATTTTTTTTATATTTTTACTGAAAATTAAAAAAAGAATTAATGATTTCCTTGTTATAAAATATATATTATTTTTATTAAAAATATTTAATCCCATTTTTCTACTTCTGTTAATATAAGTGGAACATTTTAATTTGAAATTAATCCCACAGATATAAAGTAAAAGTTGGTTGTCAATGAGAAAATGTTTATATTTTTAAAATGTTTTTATATAAAACTTCAATATAAAAACTATTAATATGACAAAAATAGAATAATATATATATAATTCAAATAATTTAAATTTTAAAAAATTTAAAATATATCATAATTATAATTATAATTTAAATGAAAGATATGTTTTCAAATGAAATTCAGTATTTTCAATATTTTTCAACAAATTATTCTTTTTAGAAAATAATTAAAAATTATTCCTAAAATAATTTTCTCAATTTTATTTAAAATGTAAATATTAATTTTCATTATATGTTCTTAAAAGTTTAAAAATATATTATTAAAATAAGTGTTCAAAATGGAGGAATTTTTTTTAAAATACAATTTTTATACGTAAAAGTGGACTTACTATTATCAATTTTCTATAAAAATGATGTATATTAACTAGTTGGTTGAATATATGCTATATATATTTAATTAAAATTTTTAACTAAATGTTCACTGAATAATTTTTTGAGGTAAACTCTATTTTTTTAATAAAAATTAGTTTTTTTGAAACATATATCACTAATTTTCAAATGAATTTTTATTTTCATTTATAAATAATTTATCACTATATAATTAATCATGTATACATGTGAATAAAATTATTTTCCTAATTTATTTAACACTATTAATATCTTCCATTTAAAGATCTATTTGATAAATATCGTATTAAATAATTATTTCTAAATATTTAGTTACGTTTTGTTTAAACTCGTTGTTTCATTTAACAAAAAACAAATTCAGTCTTGCATATATGAAAAGACAAACTCGGAGTTGTGTGTAATAGTAAATATCAACAAGAAATTCTTTTTGAAAAAAAATCATAAAATATCAAGGTCTTATATATTAAATACCATTAAATTAAATTTCCAAATGAAATTAGTCGCATTCATCAAATTTTATACATTTTAAAATTCATTCATTGAAACACACATCATAAAAAATATTAATATAACATTCCCTTGAGAAAGATAAAGAGAGGCATGAAATTCATCATGAATAAAATATTTTTGGTTTCCAAATAAGAGACCGTTGGTTGGATGGTAATATATTTACATAGAATAAAAGTGTAAATAATTATAGAATGTGATAGAGAACATTGTTTATAAGAAATTTATTGACTTATACAATGTTAAAGACCTCAAACCCATACAAAATAGTGGTGAAAAGGTCATTAATATCAATAAAAATGATGATAACATGATACAATTTTACTTCATGATACATTTCCCAATGTTGATTAATTACATTTCCATCAGTACTAAAAACATATGAAAATATACTTACATGATAACTTTTCATTCATTGGAAAAAAATCATATATTGGTTTTTCCTTGATCATTTTCCAGTTCAGATGTTATAGTAAGAGATGTTTTTTTTTATTTATGAAGAACAAAATAAAATATCTAAAATAGTGATAATGCATTCCTTCAATATACTAATAAAAATTATAATAGGTTGTAATTAAATAAATATAAATAATCAAATGGTGAATTAGTACATTAATCTATAAATCATAATCTAATGTTGCACATAAACCATTTCATAAATGGATAACATTATTGACATTGAATGTTTCTAAATTTATAAATAAAGAAACTCAATATCACATAATCAACATTAATACTAAAAATATTGTTAAGAATCTCTTAAGGGTTGCAAGAAAAATATCAGAATACCTTGGTTATATATTCTACTAAAGCGTGGTAATAACTATAATTACCAAAAAAACCACAAAAAAATCATGAATGGTTCCTCATTTAATGAATAAATCTATAGATTATTGAACACATTCCAGATAACCTATAATGTTTAAAACTTTATAAATGAAAATATAATCCACATTTTCAACAAATCCATTATCAGTTACGAGGTCCTAAAAACTATCTATTTAATATATTTTTTTTAAAAATCTCTTTATCCCAAAATAATTATCTAATTATCCAAAACATAATACGAGTTACATTACCTAAATCAAAATATCACATTTCCATTAAATAAATTTTCAATCACATTAAAAACATTAAATATATTTGTTAAATTAATTACTGAAAAATTTACACTGAACAATCCTTATATACATTATTATCCATATAACATAATTCCTAAATTAAAATACATAATCACATAAATCAACCCACTTACATGTCATGCAATTAACTAGGATTCATATTCTTATTATTTAACCTATATTTATGTTTATATGTCAAATTTATTATCTATGTCATGACTAATATATCCATTACACATACAACCATTCCAATTCTCTTCTGAAGATTTCCTTTAAGGACATTGGTTTTCATAATTTCGATACTCTACTGATTTAAAACATTCTAGATTTGATTTTACCTTTAGGATACAACTATAATTATCCATTCCGTTAATGAAATGTTTTATCTTACCTTTATAGATTACTTTTTTTGTGTCCTTGTTTTCCACACACAAAACATTTTCTTTTCCCTCTTAGAAATTAACTCGAGTTCTTCATTTCATATTATAGATATATAGGAAACTAATCTTCTTTTCTATATGGTCTCCAATTACCAAACTCTTAGTTAACTCTATCCTTATCTTCAATAGTGATTCAATGATTTGGTTAAGTTTTAAATTGTATATAATGTCTTTGGACAGCTAGTTAGGAATAATAAAATCACCATTCACTCCAGTCATCATCACCATTGGCTTCTCATCAAAAACATATCTATCACATTGAATGGTAACATAGTTTCTTCTAGTTCCCTAAAATGACTAAAACAAAAAATATTTGTGTGAGCACAAATAATCATAGTGTAAAACAATATAATAATTAAAAAAAGCACGTATATGATGTCCAAATCATGGAAACATATTTTTAATCTATGACACCTTATGTTCAGTCTAGGTAATTCATAATCATCATCTAGTAAAATAAATCTTGAAAATTCAAAGAGTTTTTTAATTCCAAATTAATATTCTCTGATTATGTAAAACAATGGGTGATGCAAGGCCTATTTTTGTGCAATATGTGACATTATATTCCAAATTAATATTCAATTTTAATATTAATTACCATTATGTACCTCTTTCCCAGAGCCAAATCCACTTTTATTATCTATATAGAGATTTTATTTATTGGAATACACTTTCTATATCCTTTACCTAAATTCCAAGACATTTTCTGTTACATTTAATCATATATATAAATATAATTATAGAAATCCCTAGACAAATAGTTACAAACATCTCATGGAATCCCCAAAAATGTTTATCATCCAAGTTTCCAAAGGAGAAATAAAATTATCCATTGATACTAAATACAGTGACCCAAGAATTTCATAGATAGATATTACATCATTTTAAACGAATTTTAAATACACTACACAAACACATTATTGAGAGGTGAAATAGTTTAGTGCCTTTGGGTTCGAGGTACAAAATATTTTTATTTAATGAAATATGTTCAACATAACTGATAAATATTATCTCATTTATTACTCTTCATAATAATTATCTAATTAAAATATTTCTCAATATCCTCGTGATTAAAAGCATAATAAAGGGTGAGATCTGATGCTCAATAAGTGTAAAAAAGAGATATATTTAAGCATTACAAGAACATAAGTGTATGATAACATTATTATAACATTTTCTAACCATTCCTTGCATATCAAAGATTATAATCTTGAGTCATAGAATACTGATTTTGTGTATATATGACTTGAATCATAAGATAGTCAAATATAATAATACATGAGAGAATGATATTTTAATAAGAAATAGATATCGGGAATAAAAATAAGTATATAAAATATTAGATCAATAATATCAATAAAAAGATTCATAAAATGTTATTCTTAGGCTAACCACTCATTTTCCAACATTAGGATTTGGATGACGTTTCATGTACCCTCTTTCAGGCTTAGGATAAAATCTAATTTACCATTTGATATCATATAAAATTATTCATTACCATATTAATTATAATGATATATAGGTACCAACCATCACATATTCTATAACATTGTGTTCCATAAGATCATTGATCATTCAAAATTTTAGTTCCCAGGAAAAGTAATGGGTTTTATAAAACATTTCATCTTATAATAACCCATGGAATATATATGGGTTGAAGAATCATATTTTTCAATATAATCATAAGATATTACAAAATATATGAATTTTATCAATGGATTATATGTAGAGACCCGAAGCCTGACGTACATGGACATTACATTACATTTGCGGAATACTTAGTACATAACAAAAACACACACACAAGGATCGTAATAGTTTAGTGTCTTTGGAAACTCGGAATATAATCTTCTAATCCTGGTGAAAGATCTTCAACATCTCCCATAAAGATCTTCTTTCTTTTTTTTTTACCTAAAACCTTTCTTTATATCCTGGGGAAAAGAAAACATAAAAGGGTGAGCTCAAATGCTCAGTAAGGGTAAACAAAAGAAATATCAATCACATAATTTTCATAAGAACATAACATTTTTGTAAATCTTAACCTGCAAAAGAGAGCATAATTTCATAACATGGGATAAATCATAGTAGTGAAATGAAATCATAACATAAAACATTACTCATTGTGGCATACACACATAATCATAGAGAATCATTTCTTGTTAGTCAAGACTCATTGCCAAGACTATCTTAGTGGACAAAGTCCCTTTCTGAATCGAGTAATCCTCGTTTCAGTCCTGTTTCACTGAACTGGTATAACCTACCATTCCAGCCATGTCTATCTCATGAGATATGAAATCTTTACCCAATGCATTGGAGGGAGATATAGGTCCCACCCATCTCTTAATGAATCCTTTCTTATGTGTGCCACAAAATCATAAATCATACATCATTGCATAACCCATGTAATAAAAATGGGATTCTTAAACAACATGACATCATAAAACCATTCATATAAGATAAAGGAATTCATAAACATAATTCCATCACAACATAGTCAAATCAATGTAAAAATATGGATAGAAACAGAACCCTTTATTATCTTATATGGAAAATAATTTTGATAATTCACTTGAATTGAATTCTTGAGGAAAATATCCTTTTTTCTTCAAAATCAATTTCTTTTAACAAAACATCATGCAATTTTAAAAGAAAAAGATTTTATTGAAAATAGTAATGAAATCTTTTAGAGGAATCTTCATGAAAATAAGGCTTTATAAAACAGTATAAATCCGTTCGTGCCAAGAAAAAACATTCTTCGTACTTTTGTCGGAAAAGTCAAAAAGTACCTCGTACGACAAAAGATTCCTTTCATAGATATTACTAAAAACTCACCGAAGGGTAAAATGGTTTTAAAAAATTTTAGGTGGATGGAAATAATATTACATTTTGATGAAACATGGATGTGGATGACAAAATACACCCCAGTAAATACTTACGAATAAACAATCTCGGATAAAAAATGAAATTGTGATATTTCCCTTACCTTAGGTCCGACTTGCTTTGTAAGTGTCCGAACCTCTTGTATAATGATTTAAATCATGTTATTGACTTATTATAGAATCATATTCATTATTATGATATCATATATGGTTCACTTATGACATTATATTACCCGTTTTTTTTGTAAACTCCATGTTAAAGAAGCGTTTTGGGTAAAATCGTTTCATTTATCGTAGGTGTTTTGACTTGTTGTTCTTGACATCATTATTACTTATATCATGATTTACTTACTTCCAGAATATAAAATATGATTTATATATCATATATATTCAGTATATATATATAATAGGTAGATAAATAAAATGAAAAACATCGTTCATGGAGACGGTAGTCCGTACGTACGCATGAACGCTGTTTTCCTTTCCTTATTGTCTTGAAATGGAAGTAAGTAAATGACATACATATGTATATATATACATAAATCCAGTAGCTTTATAATGTCATATATTTCATTATTATTTCTTATATATACATTATAATCATTCTTAAATGGTTAACATGGAGAATGAATCTCATCGCGTCGTGGAGACGGTATTCCGTACGTACGCACGAGCGATGATATCATTTCTATAAATATTGAATTGAATTGGAGTGGATTATACAATATATCAGAATCAATATGATGTTGTAATAACTATTTATAGTTATTATTTACACCATTATACCCATCCATGTAAGGTGGTGGTGGAAAATAGATTACACCACAGCGTGGAGACGGTATTCCGTACGTACGCACGCGCGGTGATTTCTTTTTCCGTAGGATGGATAGATGGTGAAATAGGGTTGTTTCATACTTATAATAACATATCAGTATATTAGTGATACTGATTTTATTACTTCATAATGAAACAACCTAAGAAGAAGAAGTGGAAGAAGAAATAAAGATGAAATAATTGGTAACGGTAATTACCTCTTATTTGAAGTGCCTCTTTGAGACCTCCTCTTAGGGCACTAAAATTGGTCTTTGAGGAAGACCAGAACCTCTAGGATGTTGCTAGGGAAGTGGAGAGGAGAAATTGGCAGGGTTTGGCCGAGCTTGAGTGCTCAAATTGGTGTGAGGAGGAGGGGGAGGAGGTGTCCTTTTATAGGGGAGGAGAGGGGCACCTTAGGAATATCTCAAAATATTATTTTATATTAAAGTCAAAATCGGTTTATAATGGTTCCAAAGGGTCTTATTTCGAAGCTAAAGTGGGGATGGGTCGAAATACTATCAACCAATAGAATTTAGACAAGTTTAGGATATTATTTTAACCTTATCAATTAGATTTAACTCTAAGCTAAATAATTTAACTTTTACCATGTCTTTTTGTTTTCTTTCACTATATAGTTAATAAACTTACTATAACATTCCAAACGAACCCCAAATGGTTTATTATTAATATATATATCCTTATCTAAGTCATTTGGCCGAACCTTAGATTTTTAGGAATACAATAACAATTAATAATATAATATTTGATTTAAAAACTATTTTGTGTCAATTTTGACACTATTTGATATATGATTTTTGTGAAAGTCATAACAGAATTAAATGTTCGAACCAAGTTTATTAAATCAACATTAAGATATCATAGTAACCTATAAAATTAGTGGAATTCATAAAAAATTTCAAATTACATTTATTTTGGTGTTTATAACATCAATTATGTCAATATTTCATTAATAAGATAATTACTGCATCATCGTTGTGTCATAAATAAATTAAATTATTTTATGTCTAAAAATTACAAATAAACTACCATCATGTAGGAAATCCTCTTATCTTTCTAATGAATATTTACAATCGAATTTATCTTATGTATAACCCCATATTAAAAATGATTTACTTATTAAACTTTGATTTTAACTATTTTAACCCTTCTTTAAATAAATTAATAATAAATGTCCTAATCTAATCCAAGTGGGCCTAAATGGTCATATTTTATTCCTAAGTTTGTTTTTGGTCGAATTACACTTGTCCAATAGAATTATGACATGTGTTAGGGTAATATTAATATCATATTTACCCTTAGTTACCCTATTTACTATTAACCGTGGTAAAAAAAGTAAAAAGTTACTATTCACCAAAAAATTGTTTTCATCTCATTGAACCACATTTTAGTCCTTGATATTAACCGTGTCTCTCGGATTTTCGAAATTCCATTCACAGAAACGGTAAAATTAAGTTTTATGCAAAATTCAGTTTTTAACCTACCACTTAGTAGTTTCACTATTCATCAAAAAATGATGTTTTTTCAGAACAATGCCAAAATTTCATCCCAAGCTATATTTAATATTCCTAATTCAAAAATGAAGTCTATTTTACCAAATTCATAACATAAAAGTTGCATTAATTAATTTTATAATTAAATCCCGCTGTTAAAACAAATAGCGTGTTTTTAAGAAACAATATCTATCAAAAGATTGACACTTGTTTATGTCTAGTTTAAATGTGAAATTACATCCAATGACCAACATTGTATTAAATTGTAAAAATATATTCTAAATATACTTTAAAACCACTCAAATTAATGATTTATCACTATTAATTATTTCGATTAAAAAAGTTGTTTTTAATTATAATTTAGTAATTTTCACTATTAATCAGAATATGAAAGTTATCTGAAAAGTACCAAAATTTCACCTTAGGCTAAATTCGATACTCCGAATCCAAAAATAATGTTCATTTTGAAAAATAAGATTTACTGGATTTCAAAAAGTGGTTATTACTATTCATAACGGCTAGTTTTAATAATATTTTTATAGCATATCGTTGTTTAGTGAAACTCGGTATTGCGTACTACACACGCTATCGAGGAAGGTCGCGATTGCGTGTAATGCAAGTCAAGTCAAGGATGTGTGTTGTGCAAGCTCCTTTTGGTGTAGCGTACAACACAAGTCATTAATAAAATTAAAAAGAATTTTTTTTTATAAAATATTGGGTTGTTACATTCTACCCCCCTTAAAATGAATTTCGCCCTCGAAATTCGTCGGGGTTATAAATGTTTTACTATTTGAAAGTTTCTTTAATAGAAACCCACATCGTAAAAAGGAATATCAAAACCAATCTTTAAAAACAAAAGTATGAAACGTAACGGTTACCCAAATAAACTAATCATTGGGTTTCCACATAGGTGAAAATATGGATATGGAAGAGAAATATAACCATCATGTTCTGATGGAGAGTGGTAGAGAACATGGCTATGGAAAAGCCAGTAATCACAAATCCATAAATTTGTGACGATCTAAGGTACCATCTGATTCATCAGGTATAAGAGAACTAGGACAACATTTTTGGTTTTCAAGATCATTTCCCTAAAGTTAAAGAATTTGAATTAGAATAAATACTTACTTTATTTTGGTACAATCTCACTGTTGTTCGTGCCTTTAACAATTTCCACTTCATCTCTTAAATAAACGAAGTTGAATTTGTTATTCGTGAAGTGTTAGCAGATCATGTGATAGAATGACGGGTCATTCCATCTGTTTCAAACAAAAGGTTAGCAAAATTATATACATAAGTCGATCTATAGTGAGATTAATCACATATGGTTTCTAAAATGGACTTATACTTCATATATCATACTGCTTAATATGATAAAACTAGTTTCTACTAAACAGGGACTTCCTGTAGGCTAGTGGTAGGCGATAAAGGCCAGTCGCACTTCGGTTGTGGGTTCGATTCCTACAGCCTTGTCCGAAGCGATGGGCTGTCGCCGTCCTGCAGGTTGTCCCTTTTTCTAAAACTACGTTACTATAACATCCCATCAATAATATCGAAAATCTTCTATCCTTAAACAATACTAACTTATGTCCAACATAATCCAGTCTAATCTTTAGGCTTATACATAATAATGCAGTCCCCTCTCATAATATAGTGACAACGATTACCAGAGATTTAATACTGTCGTTGATCCCCACATATCATAAGATATGTCTTGTTGGTCACATTCCAAACATTCAAAGTCCTTAATCGTGTATTCTCTTGAATAACTTAGTGAAAACATGAGTGCAGTTAAAAGTTACCAAAATCCTCAAAATTCTATATACTCAAACCATGATATCACTTAGTCCTTATATCAATCATGAGCTCATGAATACTATTAAACATTTCATTTTCTCGTCTTCATTATGCGCATATCATCTTATTTCCAAAAAATATCTCAATCACTATGAATACCACATCAATAAATATTACAATACTCAATGATACAACATTATTTTGGAATCCCATTACATAAACACTTAATCATTCCACCACATCGTTGTCATATTCAACATTTCCAATAGTGATCGCATGTGATTTCCCTTTGTCCTTTGCCTTCAGTGGTTGGTCATGTTGATCATCACTAACCCTTGGATTAGGGCAATTATTAGCATAATGCCCCATTTCCTTGCACTTAAAGCATTGAAGTGTTGGCGGTGCGTTCTCTGCAGTGTTTGCTTTATTCACATCATTAGAAACCCTTTTTCCATTACTTCGACACTCAGCTGCTCGATGACCTTATTTTCCACACTTAAAACATTTTCTAGTCCCTTTAAGACAATCTCCACCATGCTTCTTTCCACACTTTGTGCATAAGGAAACATTCATCTTCTTTTCACCATTATTCTGAGATTTCTCCTTGAACTCCATCTTTCGTTTCTTGTCAAAACCATGAGATGGATATGTAACACCAACTTCCATTTCTACCTTGATAGCACAATGCACAATTTCTTCATAGCTACTGAAGTCTCTTATAGCTAATGCCCTTCGAAGACTTGGTTTTAAGCCACTGAAAAATCGATCAACTTTACTTTCAGGTTGGATGATAATTCCAGAAGCATACCTCGCAAGTCTTGTAAAATTTGCTTCATAGGTACCAACAGATTCATCATCCCTTTGCTTCAGTTCAAGAAACTCTTTCTCCATCTTTGTTCGAAGAATACGAGGGAAGTACTTATTGAAAAATAAGTTCTTGAACTCGTCCCATTCCATAGACTCAATTTCATCCCTTTGCCTTGTATTCTTAACAAGATTCCACCATTGATCAGCATCTCCTTCCAAACGATACACTGCTAGGATGACTTTATCATGTTCAGAACATTGAAGAACTGAAAATATCTTTTCAGTAGTACTAATCCATTGTTCAGCAACTAATGGATCAGTAGACCCACTGAAAGAAGGTGGACGCTGCCTCATGAAGGATTCAACAGAATGTTGCTCCTTCCTTTGCTCGTTTGGAAGTGCTGCATGATTCATAGCTTGAGAAAGTTGTGTGAGCATGGCTACAAGATTTTGCATTCCAGCTCCTATATCGTTTGGTTGCTCAGGGGTACAATCATTGCATTGCCCATCACATTCCGCATTAACACGGTTCCTTCGGGTTCCAGCCATCGTCTAAAACCCCAAAAGAATTGTGTGAGAGGCAAAAATAATGCTAGGGAAAACAACATAATAAAGGGTTAGTACCCTCAATATCTAACATTTTAGGTTAAATTCGAAGATCGTTAGCGCAATTCTAGGACTATAACCTATACGTATACTTAACCTTAGAGACATCCCTAGACATACCTTAGAAATATCTCTAGGGATCTCACTAACGTTTTCGCATCCTAGTTTCCAAAGGTTGACTAAACCTTTCCTCTGATACCAACTGTAGAGACCCGAATCCTGACGTACATGGACATTACATTACATTTGCGGAATACTTAGTACATAACAAAAACACACACACAAGGATCGTAATAGTTTAGTGTCTTTGGAAACTCGGAATATAATCTTCTAATCCTGGTGAAAGATCTTCAACATCTCCCATAAAGATCTTCTTTCTTTTTTTTTTACCTAAAACCTTTCTTTATATCATGGGGAAAAGATAACATAAAAGGGTGAGCTCAAATGCTCAGTAAGGGTAAACAAAAGAAATATCAATCACATAATTTTCATAAGAACATAACATTTTTGTAAATCTTAACCTGCAAAAGAGAGCATAATTTCATACATGGGATAAATCATAGTAGTGAAATGAAATCATAACATAAAACATTACTCATTGTGGCATACACACATAATCATAGAGAATCATTTCTTGTTAGTCAAGACTCATTGCCAAGACTATCTTAGTGGACAAAGTCCCTTTCTGAATCGAGTAATCCTCGTTTCAGTCATGTTTCACTGAACCGATATAACCTACCATTCCAGCCATGTCTATCTCATGAGATATGAAATATTTACCCAATGCATTGGAGAGAGATATAGGTCCCACCCATCTCTTAATGAATCCTTTCTTATGTGTGCCACAAAATCATAAATCATACATCATTGCATAACCCATGTAATAAAAATGGGATTCTTAAACAACATGACATCATAAAACCATTCATATAAGATAAAGGAATTCATAAACATAATTCCATCACAACATAGTCAAATCAATGTAAAAATATGGATAGAAACAGAACCCTTTATTATCTTATATGGAAAATAATTTTGATAAATCACTTGAATTGAATTCTTGAGGAAAATATCCTTTTTTCTTCAAAATCAATTTCTTTTAACAAAACATCATGCAATTTTAAAAGAAAAACATTTTATTGAAAATAGTCACGAAATATTTTAGAGGAATCTTCATGAAAATAAGGCTTTATAAAACAGTATAAATCCGTTCGTGCCAAAAAAAACATTCTTCGTACTTTTGTCGGAAAAGTCAAAAAGTACCTCGTACGACAAAAGATTCCTTTCATACATATTACTAAAAACTCACCGAAGGGTAAAATGGTTTTAAACAATTGTAGGTGGATGGAAATAATATTACATTTTGATGAAACATGGATGTGGATGACAAAATACACCCCAGTAAATACTTACGAATAAACAATCTCGGATAAAAAATGAGATTGTGATATTTCCCTTACCTTAGGTCCGACTTGCTTTGTAAGTGTCCGAACCTCCTGTATAATGATTTAAATCATGTTATTGACTTATTACAGAATCATATTCATTGTTATGATATCATATATGGTTCACTTATGACATTATATTACCCGTTTTTTTTGTAAACTCCATGTTAAAGAAGCGTTTTGGGTAAAATCGTTTCATTTATCGTAGGTGTTTTGACTTGTTGTTCTTGACATCATTATTACTTATATCATGATTTACTTACTTCCAGAATATAAAATATGATTTATATATCATATATATTCAGTATATATATATAATAGGTAGATAAATAAAATGAAAAACACTGTTCATGGAGACGGTAGTCCGTACGTACGCATGAACGCTGTTTTCCTTTCCTTATTGTCTTGAAATGGAAGTAAGTAAATGACATACATATGTATATATATACATAAATCCAGTAGCTTTATAATGTCATATATTTCATTATTATTTCTTATATATACATTATAATCATTCTTAAATGGTTAACATGGAGAATGAATCTCATCGCGTCGTGGAGACGGTATTCCGTACGTACGCACGAGCGATGATATCATTTCTATAAATATTGAATTGAATTGGAGTGGATTATACAATATATCAGAATCAATATGATGTTGTAATAACTATTTATAGTTATTATTTACACCATTATACCCATCCATGTAAGGTGGTGGTGGAAAATAGATTACACCACGGCGTGGAGACGGTATTCCGTACGTACGCACGCGCGGTGATTTCTTTTTCCGTAGGATGGATAGATGGTGAAATAGGGTTGTTTCATACTTATAATAACATATCAGTATATGAGTGATACTGATGTTATTACTTCATAATGAAACAACCTAAGAAGAAGAAGTTGAAGAAGAAATAAAGATGAAAGAATTGGTAACGGTAATTACCTCTTCTTTGAAGTGCCTCATTGAGACCTCCTCTTAGGGAACTAAAATTGGTCTTTGAGGAAGACCAGAACCTCTAGGATGTTTCTAGGGAAGTGGAGAGGAGAAATTGGCAGGGTTTGGCCGAGCTTGAGTGCTCAAATTGGTGTGAGGAGGAGGGGGAGGAGGTGTCCTTTTATAGGGGAGGAGAGGGGCACCTTAGGAATATCTCAAAATATTATTTTATATTAAAGTCAAAATCGGTTTATAATGGTTCCAAAGGGTCTTATTTCGAAGCTAAAGTGGGGATGGGTCGAAATCCTATCAACCAATAGAATTTAGACAAGTTTAGGATATTATTTTAACCTTATCAATTAGATTTAACTCTAAGTTAAATAATTTATCTTTTACCACGTCTTTTTGTTTTCTTTCACTATATGGTTAATAAACTTACTATTACATTCCAAACGAACCCCCAATTGTTTATAATTAATATATATATCCTTATCTAAGTCATTTGGCCGAACCTTAGATTTTTAGGAATACAATAACAATTAATAATATAATATTTGATTTAAAAACTATTTTGTGTCAATTTTGACACTATTTGATATATGATTTTTGTGAAAGTCATAACAGAATTAAATGTTCGAACCAAGTTGATTAAATCAACATTAAGATATCATAGTAACCTATAAAATTAGTGGAATTCATAAAAAATTTCAAATTACATTTATTTTGGGGTTTATAACATCAATTATGTCAATATTTCATTAATAAGATAATTACTGCATCATCGTTGTGTCATAAATAAATTAAATTATTTTATGTCTAAAAATTACAAATAAAATACCATCATGTAGGAAATCCTCTTAGCTTTCTAATGAATATTTACAATCGAATTTATCTTATGTATAACCCAATATTAAAAATTATTGACTTATTAAACTTTGATTTTAACTATTTTAACCCTTCTTTAAATAAATTAATAATAAATGTCCTAATCTAATCCAAGTGGGCCTAAATGGTCATATTTTATTCCTAAGTTTGTTTTTGGTCGAATTACACTTGTCCGATAGAATTAGGACATGTGTTAGGGTAATATTAATATCATATTTACCCTTAGTTACCCTATTTACTATTAACCGTGGTAAAAAAAGTAAAAAGTTACTATTCACCAAAAAATTATTTTCATCTCATTGAACCACATTTTAGTCCTTGATATTAACCGTGTCTCTCGGATTTTCGAAATTCCATTCACAGAAGCGGTAAAATTAAGTTTTATGCAAAATTCAGTTTTTAACCTACCACTTAGTAGTTTCACTATTCATCAAAAATTGATGTTTTTCAGAACAATGCCAAAATTTCATCCCAAGCTATATTTCATATTCCGAATTCAAAAATGAAGTCTATTTTACCAAATTCATAACATAAAAGTTGCATTAATTAATTTTATAATTAAATCCTGCTGTTAAAACAAATAGCGTGTTTTTAAGAAACAATATCTATCAAAAGATTGACACTTGTTTATGTCTAGTTTAAATGTGAAATTACATCCAATGACCAACATTGTATTAAATTGTAAAAATATATTCTAAATATACTTTAAAACCACTCAAATTAATGATTTATCACTATTAATTATTTCGATTAAAAAAGTTGTTTTTAATTATAATTTAGTAATTTTCACTATTCATCAGAATATGAAAGTTATCCGAAAAGTACCAAAATTTCACCTTAGGCTAAATTCGATACTCCGAATCCAAAAATAAAGTTCATTTTGAAAAATATGATTTACTGGATTTCAAAAAGTGGTTATTACTATTCATAACGGCTAGTTTTAATAATATTTTTATAGCATATCGTTGTTTAGTGAAACTCGGTATTGCGTACTACACACGCTATCGAGGAAGGTCGCGATTGCGTGTAATGCAAGTCAAGTCAAGGATGTGTGTTGTGCAAGCTCCTTTTGGTGTAGCGTACAACACAAGACATTAATAAAATTAAAAAGAATTTTTTTTTATAAAATCTTGGGCTGTTACATTATATCCCTAGTAATGTATAAGTAATATCAACATATCTCAATTTAGATATAAAATGATTTCGAAATAAAAATTAGTCAGAACGTTTCATGTGGAATGGTTTCATTCAACATTGAAAAAGACATTTTAAAAACTAAAATATTTTAAAAATTATATTATTTTAAGATAACTCTTTAAACCTATAAATGAATATTTAAAACATTGTGTGGTGATGATGGTGGAAATGACCGGTCGTGTTGTACAGGATAAAAAATATTCTTTTCACATATTTGGTAAAAACCAAATTGGCGTTGTATTTACAAATTAAATAACGAATCCTTTTATTTTTTAATGATGTAATAAAATGGGTAAAAAATTAATTAATACATATGGTTAAAAATTATATTTTTTAGAATCAAATATTTCGAAATCAAAATGGGTTTTCGACCGAAGAGAAAATGAAATATCATTTTTTTAATAACTTTAATATGAACTCAGGGGTACATAAAAAAACTAAAAATAAAGGGAAAATTTTTATCTCATTTAATGATTAAAAGAGAGTAATATTAATAAGTTAATTGTGATATTTATCATAATATATCATCATATGGTGGATAAACATAAACAATCATAATAAAAGATGATATAGGTGACATAAAACCATTACCATTTTTGTAAAATGAATCACATGCCCCATGAAGGAATAATATTAAATGAAAAATAAAATATCATTACAAAAAATATATTAATGATATTACATGCCAATGTGGCCTTATATACACATCATAAAAGAAGATAGATTCACAACACAACATATATCTCATGATTGAAAAATGATAGAAAATTTCCTTCCCACATTGCTTTCATTTGAATCAAAAAATAAAAGAAATATATATACTATAATGGATGTTTTAAAAACATAATTTATAGGATAATAATAATAAATACATTCATGGGATGTATATGAACCATATAAATTAAACAAATATTGATTTTGGCATATGTCTTATAGAAAATAAAAGTCTGATGGAAATCCATTACCTTAAGTATCAACTTCATTCATACACATTCAAACATCCTATATATTAAATTATAGTGTTATTGTACATTTATTATTGAAACGTAATTATATATGTAATACCATATATGATTTACTTATGACCTTTTATTGAACATTTATTAGTAGTTCTTAGTTAATGTCATGTTTTTGATAATAACAACTTAATTTGTAATATATATTTTGATTTTCAATTTTTATGACTATTATATTGATCTTGGTTACATCACTTAAAGATATTTTTCATTGATATAAATATCATATATATCAACTATATAATTATTTTAAGTGATCCAAAAAAGTTATATATTGAAAAAGAAATACACGGTCCCTGGAGATGGTATGTCATACATACTCATGAAAGTTGTTTCCATTTTCCTAATATATATAAATAATAGATATTAACAAACATATTTTAATTTTATTATAATATTTATTTCATATATATATTATATATTCAAAAAAATCATCCTTATTAGCTTCCATGTAATCCATGAATTATCAATCCCCCTTTGCAAGGAAGTAGTCTGTTGTACCAATGAACGACGTTTTACTATTCCAAAAGAATGGAATTTATGATGGTATTTATTATATAAAAATTAAATATAATATTTATAAATTTAATAAAATAATTAAAATCCTACATTATATGTGTTTATATGAAAATGAATGATATCATTTTGCAAGTTGGTAGACCATCACACACATGAATGATGATTTCGTAACCTATTTGATGAAAGTTGAGATGGTTTAAGATCATTTAAGTACAATAAAAATATATTATTACAATGATATAATGAGTTTATTATATCATTATTTATATATAATAAATTAAGTAGGAGGAGGGAGATATAAAATAAAAATGCTTATTGAATGATATTACATCGTCATCTTGTATCCTCCATAGGTTTAACCCATAATCCTTTCTTTGTTGTATATATGCATAAAATAATTATTCATGAATGACTTGAGGGAATTTTGGAAGTTATTTGGATATGTAATGTTTGATATTAAATGATGTGATGTTGTGAAGAAGAGGGGTGGCCTTTTATAAGAGGGGTGAGTGGCATAGTTGTAATATTTTGAAAGGAAATGGTTTACTGATGTTTGTATCATTCCAAATGGAACCATAATAGTGTATTATATAGAGTTAGACAACATATGGTCTAAATAAGATCAAATAATATATTTTATTCTTGTTTGTATGAAATTTTAACTCTTATTTTTTTATTTTGACATCTAGTAAACCCATTATTACCTTAAATTTTAAAATAACTTTTTACATGTCACACTATTAATTTTGTTAAAAGTTAAGATTAAATTATTTGATAATTCAAAAATTTATAATTTAAAAAATTTAATCAGTTTTTATAAATTAAATCTATAGAAGAAAAAATTATAATATAATATTAATTCCATATATGTGATGAGAAAACATGTTTTCATTGGGAAAAAGATCAAGGGTTCAGATGGTTTTTAAATAAAATTTGAACATAATAATGATTAAAATCACATAATTGGATTAATATATTTTAAATAGATGTAATTATAGTAGAAAATAAATTTAAAACATAACATAACATTATAAATAATTTAAATGAAAAGGTTGTTTTTAATAAAAATTCTCTTTCTTCACTATGAATAAGAACAGAATAATTTTAAAATATTATAAAAATTTCCCAATAAGATAATTTTAAAATAAATATTTAAAAATTTAAATACATTTTTATAAATAAATTTTCTAAAATTACCACAAATAATTTTAAATCAACTGCGCAAAAAAAGGGATAGAAATACTTTTTATAAAAATATACAATTTTTAGGCATAAAATTGGAATTATTCTTAAATATTTTTTAAAATCACATTATATAAATGTAAAATAGTTTATTAAATATACACTATATAAATTTCAATAAAATATCTAACTGAAATTGTTTTTCTAATTTTTTGAAGTAAAACCTATTTTATTTCATAAAAATTTTCAAAATTAGATTTCAATGTTATTGACATGGTTTATATTTTCATCTATAATTAATTGGTCACCATGGATATCATTTTATATAAATGAGTAAACCATTTACATTATTATCTCTCATAATCCTTTTAATACCCTCTATTAAATTGGATAGTTGATTACTATCAGATTAAATAAAAATTTATTAATAGTAAATCATTTCTCATTTAATCTTGTTTTTTTATGAAATTCATTCAAAACTAAATGTTGTGTGTAACTCAAGCTAAACATGATGTCGTCAATAACAAGAAATAATAAATTTTTATATTTTAAAAATAAAAATATCATAAAATCATGATTTTAAACTAATTAAAGAACCCATTAAAATAATATACTTGGTGTTGTTATGGTGAGTCAGGTTTATTATGAATTTATTTTAATGCCTTAAAATATAATATAGGTTTTGGAGGGTTGATTATTTGTTTAAAAAGTTAATAAAATAACATGTAAAAAATATTTGATTAGTGATGCATAATTTTGGTCATAGAAAAACATAATTCTATTTACGAAATCACTTTTCAGCTTCTATTATGTCATAATACATACCTTATATTTATACAGAATTTAATTTTGACCCAAAAATACTTCTGTAGAATAAAAATATGAAAACAACTGCATATGATAATTTTGACATGATGATTTCAATAATAATATTTAATTTAACTATATAATTCTATAAATATTATATTTTATACTTATAAATAAAAAAATCCATATTTATTGGAAAATACATGTTCTTTTAAATTTATAGTTTTTAAACTATTAAAACAATTAGATTTAACTTCATAAAATTATATTATAACATATATGAAATAAATTTTATTTAATAATAAAATTTTAATTATGTAAAATTTAGGTGAATTTTTTTAAATTAGTTAAAAATAGTGGATTTAATGAAACTATATATTTACCTAAAGAAATATTTGTGTTTAATCCTATAATAATATATTTATTATATAAATAATTATTTATTTAAAAATATATATTAAATATATATATATAATCATTATTTAAAATAAAAAATAAAAAATTCAAACTATTAAGATATAGATACATAGACCTATAATAAAAAAGTGAATTCCAGATGGTTTAGGTGTCTGATCGTCATATTTTCATCAGGTGGTTCAGAGAACATATTAGGTTTGTGAGCCCAATTATATTGAAATCATCTAGTGAACAATTTTTTCCCACGACTAAATTGTTTCGTCTCATATTGATCTTATTGAAGTTAAAATACAAATTATTATATCTCTCATTGAAGCTATAATAAATGGGCTTCATACATAACAATCGTATTATTTGGGGCCATCACCTCATTTGTTGGTGTCAATTGAGATTTATCATAACCCATCATATAATTACCATAAAGGTAACAATATAATTACAATAATAGACATTAGTATGATTCATAAAAGACAGCTAATTCTAATAGGATATCTCATATAACATTACTAAATATCTAAATTAGTACATGTTTTTCAATAAAATCATTTCATAATATGCAATTTACTCATTTAGATAAGGAATTTGATTTATAAAATTTTTTTCATTACATTATTCACTCCTATATAATTTCCACACTTAAAATTCTCATTTTTAGACTAAAATATGTGATGATACTTACGATTCATTTCTTACTTTGGAAGCCCTGTCAGTTCCTCAGACTTTTTGTTTCACCACAACACTTTAACCGGGTGATTTTTCTTGTTTCATAAAACCATGCCTCTACAATAGAAGATCATAACTAGATAATCTTCATTTTCATGAACATTATCCAATGTTACCACCTCTATATTTAGTATATGTCTGGGTTCTTGTTTTTGAATTCTTACAATGTATATATGTAACAAAACCTGCACTTGAAATCAGTTTGGTGGTAAGGATAGTTGATAGGCCACCACTCCGATGTGATCGTGATTATAAAAGGGGATTAATTATCTTGGAATACGAATTCCCTTATTCATAGACCTCGGTAATTTATTCCATTTTTTTATATTAATGGAAACATTATCTATGACCTAAACCTCTAGGTCTCATCTATGATGGAATTTATAGATTTTTGGTATAATTTTTTTTGGATTTATTATGAATATGAATGTTTTGAGATTTATCCATAATTTCATAAATAAGCCCTAGTCCCAGTATCTTCCTCTCTCTAACGTCACACCAACACATTTGAGTCTTATACCTATTTCAATACAACGCTTCATAAGGTTACATTGGATTTATTGAATGGAAACTATAGTTATATGAGAACTCCACTAGGGTAAGGTGTTGATCACATATTCATTGGAAATAAATTTTACATGATCTCTACATATCTTTCAAATTTGGAATGGTTTTTTTAGACCGACCATTCATCTGAGGCTTATTAGTGTAATGAACCAACCCCAGAAGACCAGAGTCGTTGCATTATTACCTATTATTGGCATGATCACATGAGATCATGTCTCTAAATACCGATTAGTTTATTAGCCTTGGAAGTACTAGATACATTTATAAGGTTTAAATTACATCGAAAAATGGAAAACTACAACCACAATATTTCCATAGACAACAGTGAGATCCCATAGACTATACCTAAAGGTCAGTCAAAATATGATTCTTCGCATCCTGGGAAAAATAAAACATAGAAAGAGGTGATCTCAGATGTTCAGTAAGGATAACAATATAGCAGAAACTTTCATAAATAAGAATAAACATTTAAGGAAATATATATGACTAAAAAAAATCCTTTTAAACATGAACTTCAGAATAATACGGAAAAGATAAAATTAAATAATTCCATTCAATTATTGACATGGATATTATACTAGTCGAATAATCACATGCAATATCAATTGCCACTTTCATAATTATGGAATTCATAATTCTAGACTTTCATAACCACAGAGTCAATGCCTTATGCCAAGCCTACAAATAAGATTTTGTCAAGGCCTTGTTCCATGACAATAGTTTGTCTCATGTGACATATCGATGCATCGAAGAGATATAGCAGGCTCCACCTGTCACTTACTAATTCCAATGAATTCCTCATATGAAAATTTTGAAACATAACATAAACATTTGTATTAAAACTAGCATTTGACATTTCAATACTTTATCCACAAACCATGAATGGTATAAAAATATCACATCCACAGTCAAACATATCTCATTCAAAAAAATATTGAAGATTTTATTGTAATAGATTAACATCTATTGAGAATAATGAAGGATATTGACATAGATGAAAATAATCATCGAAACTATTTAAGAGAAATATCGCCCTTTTTCATGAAAAAATTTAAAAGTCACACTATTTGTCAAGAAGTCGTTTTAAAATGGATTTTTGAATCAATGTTTCTCATACCACTTTCGAACATTAATCATTATTTTTAAATTTAAAACATTAATGTCCATATAAATAATACCTAAAAACTGTTTTTAAATTAAGTACATTAATGAGAATAATTTAGAAGAATAAATTTTTAAAACTTTTAAAATTGTATTTTAGTTTGAGTTACTATCAAAATGAGAGACACTTGAATACAGAAAATTTAAATAATCAGAAAATTATAATACCATAAGAATAAATGATTTCATTATATATTATATCAAAGGATAGTATATATACCATATAAAATTGAATTGGTGCATAACAACAAAGGATTCTCAAAAGAATGTAAATTGAGATGAAATACCTTATAAATATAGTATCCTTTGATAAAGGATAAATAAATGACATAGTATTGTGTGAAAATTATAAATACACTCAATATGATTATATATTCATTGTAAATAAATCAGAGGACATTCACACCTATTCTGGTAAAGACAACACCAATAACTTGGATGTTTAACTCAATGAATGAAAATTGAGTTAAGATCAAGCTTATATCAATGACATGAGAAATTATCAATAGAGTGATTCTGTGTATCAAAATTATATCCACCCAAAGGAGATTTTAAATTACTTAATAAATAATAAATAGGTATTCCACAAATAATCTTGGTGTAAAATAATCAATGAAGTTTGCGTAAAGCCCACTGAGTGGAAATTGAATTTTGAAATTCCCTTACCGATTTGGTAACTTATGAAACATATAACCCATGAAATAAGGATAATAAAATAAAGATTTAAATACTCATAATTTAAATTATATTTCACCAAGAATACAATCTTGGATAGTACATAGACCACACAATAAGAAATTGTGGCCAATATATCATGAATTTCATGGGAATAAAAAGTGAGATTAAAACCCCTTACTTCATTGTAATCTATCAAGTCGTATGACCAAAAGTTAATAACCACCAAATTAATCATAGAAAACGAGGAATATATTCAAAATAATGATTATATATATATATATCAAATTTCATTACACAATTCACCACATGCAATAAATAAGTGGTGAATGATGGAAATCTTACGGAATTAAAAGTAAGATATGAACCCCCTTACATTGTACATTTCCTTTTTCAAGGGTAGTATAACCTCTTGTATAATAGTAAAATAATTGTTATTATATTATACAAGAAACATATACATTAATATGATATCATATATGATCTTATAATATTTATATGTTAATAATATTTCTGTATTATCGTTGTTTCAGGTGTAAGCTGATTCGTTTTCCTTTAGATGCCTTGTTTCTTAAGGTGTGTTTTTTTATGAATAGGATGTATCTTATTAATATCCAAAATTAAATTATGTATTTAAAAATTACTTTAAATTATCTAATGAAATTTAGTCTTGAGAGGATTACGATGGGGAATGAATCTCATCACTTTTGTGGAGACGGTAGTCCGTACGTACGCACAAGCGAAAATATCATTATTTTGATATTAAAATAATTTATAATTGTATATTATATCATATATAGGAAATCATTTTCATTTTATATTTATTATTTAAATCAATTAAACATCATTATTATACCCATCCAATAATAATGTATTGAATAACAATTGCACCACGACGTGGAGACAGTAAGCTGTACGTACGCACGTATGGTGACATGTGACTCAGAGGATGGATAGAATAATGAATATGTTTTTACCATATATGTAATAACATCATAGTATATAGAATATATGGGAGTTTTTATTTTATAATGGAAATAACAAAGAAAGAGGAAGTGGAAGAATAAAGGAACTTGAAAGAGGTGATGAAATATTTAACTCTTCTTCGGGTTCTTCCTATTGATTTGATCAAAAAACATCATTGGTTAGCTTTCTGACTGAATAAATTCCTCTAAGATTAAGGCAGGACAGTTGAGAGGGTATTTGGATAGAGGTTGGAAAAGACAAAAGGCTTTGAAGGTGTCAATTTGTGGAAGGGGTGCCCTTTTATAAGAGGGGTGTGGGTAACCTTAGGATAAACTAGAAATATTATTTTATAATAAACTCATTTTCAGTTTATAATGGATCTAAAATTAATTATTTAAAGGATAAGGTGGTTATGGGTCTAGAATAACTCAAAAAATAGGTTTTAGAAAGGTTTGGGTCACTGTATTAACCTAATCTTTTAGATTTAACTCTTAGTTAAATAGTTTGACATTTACCATGTCTCTTTGTATTTTTATATTATATGGTTAATAAACATACCATATTATTCTAATAAAACCCCAAGTTGTTCATTAATGATAAACCTATCATTATATAAGTCTTTTGGATAAAACATATATTTTTAGGAATATAATATCAATTAATAATAAAATATTTGTTTTAAAAATACTTTTATGTCACTTTTGTCACTACTTGTTATTTTGTATTTACGAAATTCATAACAGCATTATTAATTCATAAAAATGTAATCAAACCAACCCTAATATTTCATATTAACCTAAAAAATTATTGTAATTTATTAAATGTCTCAAATTTCATTTATTTGGATATTTATAAGATCACCTATTTTAATCATTCCTTAATACCGTAATTACTACATCATCATTGTGTCATAAATAAATTTTATTATTTAATGTCTAAAAAATATAAATAAAATACCATTATGTAGGAAATATTTTTAGATTTCTAATGAATATTTATAGTCTAATCTATCTTATGTGTGATCCTATATTAAAAATAATTTTGTTATTAAACATTGAATTTAACACTTTTAACCCTTTTTTGAATTAAATAATAATAAATGTTCTAATCAAATCCAAGTGGAAAAAAGCATAATATTATATTTCTATGGTTATTTTTGGTCTAATTACCCTTATCTAATAGAATTAGGACATGTGTTAGGGTAATAATAATGTCATTTTTATCCTTAATTACCCTATTTACTTTTAGCCGTGGTAAATAAAAGTAAAAAGTTACTATTCAGCAAAAATTATTTTCATCATATTGAACCAAATTTTACATACTAATATCAAATTTGTCGTTATGATTTTATAAATTCAACTAATAAAAGTGGTAAAATTATGTTTTAAGTAAATTCGAAAAAGCTCCTATGATGTGGGTAAAAGACGGTAAAAGGTTAAATAAAATTTTTATATATCAAAATTTTTTATAAACTGACTGCAATGAATTACAATGAATTTATATGGGTATTATGTATCTATTTTGGCATAAAATAAATTTAAATATAATAATTAATTATTTAAATAAAAATTAAGTTTTAAACTATAACTAAGTATTTTCCACTATTCATCAAAAATTGATTATTTTAAGAAAAATACCAAAAATTCACCCAAATCTAATTTCAATATTCTGAATCCAAAACTGAAGTCAATTTTGAATGATGAAATTTATAAAATTTCAAAAAGTGGGTATTACTATTCATAACGGCTAGTTTGATTGGTCACGGTGTGTTTGAATCTCGATGTTGCGTACAATGAAACATATTACATTATTCAAAGGAAAACGTACTGTGGAAGCTTGGGGTGTTACAATTAGTAGTTCTAAAGCAGAGTTCTGTATTTAATTATTACTAAATTCTTATTGAAAACATCAATGTAAACCTTAGATCTTAATTGTATTTTATAATAATTGTAACTGTATTAATTCTAACAACAACCATTATGTATATCCTGGAATTTTTTACAAGAGATAATCTTCCTTGATTACTATGAAATGTACTATTTTAGTAAGGTTTTCGAATACAACCCAAATAATATTAGTTCCTTTATGTGTCTTAGGGAGTCCTATGATAAAATTCTTGATTATGTTTTCCCATTTCCATAATAGTATGGCAAATGGTTTCATTATATAATTAGATATATATCATTCCACGTTGACTTGTGGTAATAGAATGAAATTATATACAAATTCATCAATCTAAATCTTCAAGATATCCAATGACAATATTTATTCAAAATTATTATACATCATAAGGATTATTGGATGAATAAAAAAGGATTATATATTAACATCATTCATAAGTTCCCACTTATATAATAGTTTTCATGTGACACATATTCATGTTACAATCCTTATAACTCTATATTCAATATTATCAAACTGTATGATATTCACTACCTCATTTTATAGAAACTCATCATCTTTATGTGCATCCTTAAAACCACAAGGAATAGATGAATGAGTAGTTATTTGACTATTGTTGGATGAATATAATTTTTCTATTCCCATTTCCATCTTCTTAATGACCAATAATATTGTATCCCTTTATTCTCCATCATGGATACGATTTTAAGATACTTTCTTATCATAACATATGGCAGTTTTTCCATTCATATATTGATAATGGATTGTAAAATCATAAAACATGATCATCTCAATCCTCATTCATTGGAAAATTATAATATTATTTTGTTTTAATATATATTTAATTCATTTATGAGACATATAGATTTCCCACATTTCTATATAGAGGTAATTTCATATAATCTTCGATGTCATGGTCTCTGTAACCAATTCTGGATCATGTATTGTGTAGTTTTTATCCTCGATCTTTAAATTGTGGGAGGCAAAAACTGTCAAATTTTTATATTTAATAGGAAAAAATCAATCTTTTTTTATATTCTTATTAATAGATAAAAAATTCTTCCCCACTTGTGGGTAATGTGTAAAATGGTATAGAGAATAACCTTTTCTTCATATATTTTAATATTTCCTTACATTCATTAGTCTAGATAATGATAAATCCCATTAATGTAACCATAGTTATTGGGATTGAAATCAATGATAAATTTCTAAAAAATCAAAGATTGTAATGATCTAATCTAATGAAACTATGGAATTCAGTGACATATAATGGTATGTGCCATCCTTTGATTACCTCTTTTTTAAAGGATCCACAAATAAAACATTATTAGAGATAACATTTCACATGAATGTTACATTATATATCCAAAACATGTTTACTATATATTTCATATCAAATTTCCTTATTTAATTACTTTAGTATGATATTTAAATTCTCCACTTGTATCTCCTATACTGTATATTATATAAGAATTACATCCCAAAATCCATCAAAAATAATTTGTCTAGTTAATCCCTTAAGACCCAATTCATTAATTCCATTACTATTAATAGGGAATTTTGGAGTCCAAATTATTTTTATATGAACTACTAGTTATCATAACATGTAAGAAAGGATGTCTTGGGGATATCCACCTTCTTCATCTTTATTTGATAATATCCTGGATGATCCACCTTAGACAAATAATCGATTCAAAATTATTAATATAACAAATAATCAATATATTATTGGGGACATATTTTAATTGTCATGATCTAATAATGTAAAACAAAATCAATGGATTGGCACATTGATCAATCATTCATCATGAAAAAAGGACCAATTATCCTCATTGGGAATCATGTGGGCATATAAACCCTTTAACCTGATTATCATGTAATTGTTTCAATAGCTCCTCATATTTATTAACTCCCATTGTATATAGAGTCTATTATATTTAAAAAAAATTAGGTTTATTATTTATTACTAACCCAAATTCTCATATAGTAGAAGTACTATAAAATTCTTCAGAAAAACATTATAAAATTCACTTACAATATAAACATTATCAACATTGATCTTTTATTTAGCCTAAATAATTCATTATAGGTTCACATTATCTCACGAAAATAATACTCCTTATTGATATGATTTCAAAAAAGATTATTCAATATCCTAATTTTAATTTTATAGAATAATATTTTTATTTTTGATATAGATGGTGATTTCCTTCCCTTATCAATTTATGTTTGATTAAAACAATGAAATCCAATCCATTCCCATAATATTATTTAATTTAACTAAAGATATTATCAAAGTGTGTCTTTGGGAAATTTTTCCCAACAATTTGGATAATTGATGAGTTATGTGATTTGGATGAAATAAATCCCTAATTTTCTGTCTTCATTGATAGCATGATATCCATGTTTTGAGGTGGTTATTTAATTGTTCTACTAATCATACATGATATGAATGAATTTGTAGAAGCTGAATCAAATAGTAAATTATTTATCCATGAATGAATAAATATTGAACATATAACCACATCATTTTCAGTATCCTCCATAAAAGTTATAATGGAAAAATTATTCACTTTATATCATGGAATTGGAGGTTTTATTTTTTCTCTTATCATCAACAACCCTTATATTACAGAGTCTAATAGAATAGTTCCACTATAAATTGTAGTTGAGGAATTGGAAAATTATACAAGGGTTGAATAAAGAATTCATTTATTCTATAATGTTATTGGGTTTTCCAATCAGTAATAAGTATCTAGGTTCCCTTCCATTAAACATCTAAATCATTTACTTATACACTTATGTAAATTTCTAGGAGGCTTATTCTTACACATTTAACAAGTGGTATGTTAGAAATTATTTTCACCATTGTAATTTTCTATCACACCAACATTATTAAAATATTTTATATTATTATTATCTCAAAAAACATTATACTATTATGAATTATTGATTTCTATTTCATCTTTAAGGGCACATCAGACAATGTCATTATTTCTTTCAATATATGAAATAACAAGTTTTTTTTGTAGACTTAGTTTCATCCCAACAGAGTAAGTGGTAACATTTAATTTAAGGGAAAATTAATTAGATGGAGGAATATCACATTGGTCTTCTAATGTTTTAGTTATACAACCTAATGGATTCATCTTATCCCTCTATTTAATTACCCAATAGTTGGAAATTTTATTCTTTATATAACTAAAGGATAGAGAAAATATTTTTGATTGATTTAATCATTTTCTCCATGATTATGGGATTTGATGATCCAATAAAAAGTGATGTCCTTTTTCTCCTAGAGGTATCAATTTATAATTTAAATTTAACATGTCTATTTGGTTATTACATTCAATTTAGGATTCTATTCGACACTTCAGTTAATTAAGAAACTATACTCATATAAATTGTTATTCCTTCTCCCATCAGTTTGGGCATCACATTTGAACAGTCATCACATTCCCCCTTATCTTAGTTATTGACCTGGATTCTCCAATTTCCAAAAACTAACTAAAAAGGGTAAAATTAGGGATGAATACTTTTAAAATATTTAATTTTTAAAATGAAAACAACATAAATTAAAAATATTACTATAAAATAAAATATATTACCTAACCTATGAATTTTTAGGTTCGCATAGAAGTTATCCACAATCCATTTTCTAATATAAAATATTTTCATAAATTTTTATTTACTATACAATTTTTTAATGATATTTGGAATTTCCCAAATAAAATACCCTGATAGTGTAAAATTAGGAGTGTAAAAAGTCTTGTTTTTGTGCACTAGGTGATGCTAAAGACCATCTTAACCATCCCTTTTGGGGAGAATATTAGTAGGTACATCTGTGACAATTCCACATCCACATAAAGTATCCATACAAGGATTTATTCTCTTTTAAAACACTTAATTTATACATTCCTGAAATGTATGGATATTTTCATATGTTTACCTGTATCCCAATTTTTTTCAATAGAGTTTCCTATTCATAATGACCCAAAAAACTAAAAAATTCCTTAAATTAACTATGATTACTGATATTTTATTTTATATGAATTCGTGATTTATATTATAAAGATACATCTAATACAATCCAATATGATCATTTGAACTTGTTTATTATATTAATTAGGTCCATAGAACCATAACATGAATTATGGGTAGAAAATCAATGTTTAAAAACCCTGAAATAATCCCTTATATTCCATTGATCATGTTCAACTGTATGGAATAACTCTTGGACATAAATATGAATAGGGTGTGATATAAATTCAAATAAGATAATAAATAAATCATAACAAAATTTAAATAAATAAATATTTTACAAGAGTCATATCAAGGTATCATAATAGTTATGAGAATCATAATCTTATTCAATGATTCATGATTTCACATGTATTCATAAATCCATCATATGAATGTGGTAAAAACAGAAAAAATTATATAATAAACATAGAAAAGGATAAGAATCAATAAAACATAACATAGTGGGATTAGAATAGTCTCCCTTGTAACATGTATTGAATATGATGTTATAAAAACAATATCGATTTCATTACAGTGTTATATAATTTAGACCAAGCCCATAACTTCTACATCAGGTATATGTATAAGTGTTCAACATAGACACTACAACATTAGGATTTCATTCATAAACATTAACAAAAAAATTAATTAGTGTGGGGGACATACCAGTAAATCCCCAAAAAATTGAGAATATGTATAACTAGGTGAATACCCTTGAGTTGAAATGCATGTGAGAATTTAATACACTACAGTTTTATAGAAGGAATGAATGACATTCAAATGGTTCTATTTTTCTGGGTAATAAGATGGTCAATAAAAATAATCTCTAAATCCATATCACAAGTTTAATAATTATGAAAAAAACTCTTGATATAAATAAGGTACTTGAAAAAAGAGGAGATGATGAGGATCACTTACCTTGAGATAATGATCCAAAAAGATTGAAATAAGATTAATAAAATATTAGTGGAACCATGGTAGAGTTATATAGATGAATAGAAATATTAACGTAATTATAAAAGTTTTTTAGTGAATATTAATGGGATGTCGTGTGTTTTATAGAGAAAATGTTTGGATAATTCTTTTTTAATTTCTAATCATAATTTTTGGACTCTATATAATAAATTAATACATACCATAAACAATACCATGGTTTGTTCTCATATTTTATTCCTAATAATAATGGATTTCATTATTATATAAGGATAAGAACCAAAATCCTTAATATATTACCCTTGGTGATGTACAATTGATCAATGTTTATAAAAAAAATTATAACCATAAAATATCATATTATTCTTGGATGATGAATTAAGGGTTTATAAAAATATTGAAATAACATCAAAAAAATTATTTTAAAAGAGAAATATAATTTTACTCATATATACAATTTTTAGAATTTATTATATAACCTTTTTTTATTTTATTATATTATAATAAAATCACTATATTTATATAATAATTAATTTTCACCCAAAAATATGACTGTATCAATAAATAATGTAAAATTTAATGATAAGAAAATTTCAAATATATTACAAAAAATTAATATTTATTTTATAAAAATAATTCAATAGATATGTGAATTTATAATATTAAATAAAAAATATTGATTTATTTATAAATACTCATTTTTTACAGTAATTTTTTTTACCCTTTTTCCAATTATATTTGACATCATAAAATTAAGCCTTAATTTATATTTTATATTTTTTTAGTAATAATATTTCTCAAAAATAATATTTCATTCCAAAATTATTTATTATATAAAAAATATTATATTGACTGAATGTGTATATTTTAAAAAAAATCCTTTTTTTGATTCCTTGTATTAAAATATATCTTTTACAGTAACACCCCAAGATTTTATGAGAAATAATTTTTTAATATTTATAGATGTCTTCTGTTGTACACTACAACATGTTTAGCATGCCATATACACAACATCATATTATCTTTTAGTATACTCAAATACTATTCCTGGCTTGTGTTGCATGCAAGATCGACCTTCCTCAATAACACGTGTTGTACGCAATACCGAGTTTCACTAAACAACGATATGTTGTTATAATTTTATTATGAACTAGACATTATGAATAGTATTAAAAAAATTGAATTTTATAATATTATCATTCATTGTACACATATTCTAGAACATGATATGAGAAAAAAAAATTCGTGGAAAATAAGTATTTTTCAAAAAAAAATGCAGTTTTGCCACCTTTTGATGGTGCACCCACTATAAATCTAGTTTTTGAAACTTTTATGACATAACTATTACCGAATAAACTTATTAATTAAAATAATTATTTAAAAATTTACATTGGAATTTTTTTTAATATTTTTCTGTTAACATTTATATTTTTAGGATTAGTAAAAATACGCTAAAATTTAACTGAAAACAAATTTTTTCATCATTATAATTTATATGTATAAAATATATTATTTAAATATTTTTAAGTATAAATAGATTATATTTTTACCATTTTGTATAATTAATGTCATTATCATTAATTTTACATTAAATTCATGGGTAAAAACATTTCAATCTTTTGCAATGTTGTATCTTTTAAAACTCGTTTTATCAACAGCGGGATTAATTTTAAATTAAATACTGCAAATTCTGTGATTTGAATTTGGAAAAATAAATTCCATATTTGGAATCAGTAAGTCCAAATTATGTCAACATGATACTTTTTATTTTAAGGCATTAAGACTAGTAACTATGGTAAATTTTATTAACAAATGTTTAAGGTAAATCAGGTAATTAAGGGTAAAAATAATATTATAAAATTACCCTAACACTTTTTTTACTATAATTGGATGATTATATGTCATCCTCAAATATACATTGGTCTAAATGGTATCTATTGGAACCTACTAGTTTATGATTATAACCGTTAATGTATTTTTAATATAATGATATACAAAATATAAATTCGATTATTAATACTCATTAACAAAGATAAATTTTCTTCCCTTTATTATGGTAATTTTTTTTTAATTTTTAAAAAATATTTAATTAACTTAATTTCAAATACATTAATTATGCAGAAAATATTTATTTAGTGAAAAATAAATAATATAGTTTTTATTAAATTAATAGTACCCATCAAAAGGCCCAAAAACATGACCAAAACTTATTGGTCGAGTATATCTATACCCTAATCATTCAGGGGCCTACCTGTGGACCATTTGGATCCTTATAAAACAAATTCTGACATATATATTATTTTACTTTAAATTATGTAAAGTTGTCACCTTCATACTTTAATAAAAATAACATTTTAAAAGATGGATGTTTTAGAATATAAATTCACATAAATGTATTCTTATAAAATATATTATATTTATATTCATCTTATAATTTTATTTTAAATTTTTATGCAATAAATATGTATATTAAATAATTATATAATAATATTGTAGAAATTATTTTATTTAGAGAAATATCAAATAAATGGTTTCAAAAATATTAAAATAAATACTACATGAACTAATAAAAGTGCTCCACGAATTTTATAGATAAAGTTAACATGTTAGGAATATATTAAATATTTTGGTTCGAACATATTTTCTATGTGGATTTTATTTAAAATAAAATAAATTAATAGTGTCAAAATTGACACGGTTGATATTTTATATTATTAAATTGTTTAAAAATCACAAAAAATTTAAAAATTATAAATTGAAATTTATATGTTTGAAAATGGATTAAAGTATCAAATTATGGTCAATTAACAACACATAAGTAAGTACTTAAAACAATTTATAATTTATAATATTATTAACACAAATAAAATTAAATATATTAAATAAGGATAAATCAAAATGATAAGGTATAAAATAAAATAATAACATATATAAATTTTATTGTTTGATTCTATTACGACCCTATATTATCTAATATTATAATTAGAGTCACTTTGGAAGTTTAAATGTTAGATTTGAGATTACTATAAATTAAAAAATTGGAGGTTTCCAAACGTGTCCCTCTACTCTCTTATAAAAAGGTCACCTCCTCCCTATTCTCATCACTCCATTTTGAGGTTTCAAACTCGGCCAAAAATGTCACATTTCCCTCATAAACATACCTATAAACATATTAGAGGTCTTGGAATTCCAAGAAGACCAATTTTAGTGCCCTAAGAGAAGGTTTAGAATAGGCACATCGAAGGCGAGGTAACATCCTTTACAGATTCTTTCAAACCTCATTCTTCCTCTATTAACTCTATATGAGTTGTTTCATTTTTAATTAATAACTCCAGTATCAATTGTATAAGGATATGTTATTATGAATATAAAACAACCATATCCCATATCCTATCCATCCTATAATAAAAATGAAATCACCACGCGTGCGTGCGTACGACCTACCGTCTCCACGCCGTGGTGTAATCTGTTTTTCATCACCAACATGCTCGGATAGGTATAATGATGGAAGAAATAATAATAAATAATTCTTATAAACTGATATTGATATTATATAATATACACCAAACACTTCAATACAATTCCACAATCATGATAATGATATAATCACCCAGGCGTATGTACAGCCTACCGTCTCTACGATGTGATTTTATTCGTTCTACATGATATTCATTGAAGATTTATTATATAAATGATTTGAATGAATAAATATGATATATATTATATTAATACCATTATTTAATGATATATATATATCCTAAATAGAGTAATTAGAGTATATTTGATTAAACATGCATAAGAACATAAAGTAGTTAACACCCGATTAACGTGTAATAATGAAATGTTACTAAAAAACAGATAATATAATGACCATATATGATATCATACCAAGGATTGTAATTCTGAAATAAGTCAATGACATTATTTAAATAATTATACATGTGGTTTGGATACGTACCTAGCATATCATACCTAACGCAAGGGAAAATCTCGCAATTTAATATTTATCCCAGATTGTTTATACTTCAGTATTTACTGGGGAATATTAATCATCCACATCAATGTTTCCTCAATATGTAATATTATTTCTATCCTCATACAATTTTATAAATACAAATTTACCTATTAGTGAATTTTTAGTAAATTATATGAAAGGAATATTTTTTCATTATCAATAAATATAATTTTTACTTTTCTGAAAAATGTATAAGAAGAACTTTTTTTAACTTATACGGAATGAATGGATTTTTATGGTTTCATAATGCCTTATTTTCAAAAAATCATCATGTACAATATTTCATTATTACATTCAAAAAAATTATTTCTGTTTAAAATTTCATGGAACCTTCAGAAAAGAATGATATTTTGAATAATAATGGCTATTTTCCTCAAGAATTAATTTCAAGAGTTTTATCAAATATTCATTCCATCAAAGTTGACATTATTTAATATGTGTATGTTTCAAATATAATGTTTCTATTATTTACATGTTTTGATTTTTATTGTGATGAAATGATATCCATTTGTTTTTTATGGATAATTTTATGATGGATGATGTTTATGAAACCCAATTCACTCTTTGGGTTATGATGAATGATTTATGTTTCTTTGCGGCCCACATAAGAATGATATCATTATGAGATGTGTGGGACCCATATCTCCCTCCAATTCATTGGGTAATGATTTATATCTCATGAGATAGACATGGCTAGAATGACATGTGTATTTGGTTCAGTAAAACAGGGCTGGAACATCTTGTAAACCCTCTTCAGTAATGGACATTGTCCACTATGATGGTCTTAGAAGCAATGCCATGGATACTATGAAAATTATATCTTGTGCATAATGGTTTTCCACAGTTACATGTTTTATTCCCATGCTATTTTGTAATGATTATTGTTCTTTTATGATCTATGCCTTACATACTGCCATGATTTATTTCACAGCTTGAGATTTTGATTTTTAGACATTATGTTCATGTTTTAAGTTGAAATGTATATGATCTGTATTATTTTCACCATTATTACCCTTAATGAGAATTTTTTCTCACCCTTTTTAGAATTTTATTTCCTAATGGTAGAAAGAAATGTTTCAGTTCGAAAAAAATGGGTAGATCCTCATGGTAGATATTTATGATCTTTCACCATGATTAGAAGATTATATTTTGAGTTTCCAACGACACTAAACTAATACGGTCATTGGCCATATATCTGTGTCATGTATTAAGTTTTTTTCAAAATTAATGTAATTTCCATGTACCTAAAGCTTGGGTCTCTACATTTGGTATCATAGAAAAGGAGGTAAGAATGAATCTGATCCTTGGGAACTCTCGTATGTGAGCATCGGACGAATCACGGCTCTCGGCCCAATGGATTCATGAGGAAATGCATACCACTGGGGATGGTGGTGTGTCCTAGAAAGGGGGTGCAGTCGCCCATGGAGTTCTCTAATAGGTATCAATTGATTTCCACTCGAAATAAATCCAGACCGCTATAGTTTGTATCATAGTGAAGGTTTAGACAACCTTTTGAAACCTGGAAGTGAAAACATTAGTGAGACCCCGATAGATATTTCTAATGTATGACTAGGGATTTCCCTAAGGATATGTATAAGTATAGGTTATATTCCTAGAATAATGGGAATGATCTTATAATTAAACCTATGATGTTATATATTGAAGGTACTCCACCTTTAATATGTTGTTTCCTATCATGATTTTTTCCTCTCACACTATTCTTTCTGGGTTTTAGAATATGGATTGAACATGAAAGAACCATGTTGATCAATGAAATGGATAATGCAATGACTATCCTCCTAAACAAAACAACGTTTTGGGAGATGGAGTGAGTAATATTATTGTTATACATTCACAAGATATGAATTATTCTAGATGTCCAAATAATCATAAAAGTGATCATTATTTTATTGAGTCCTTCATGAGGCAACATCCACATTCGTTAAATGGTTATTTTGATCCACTTATTTCTAAACAATGGATCAGTACTATTAAAAATATATTTTCTATACTTCACTATTTAGAACATGAAAATTTCATTTTGGATGATTACCATTTAAAATGTGATGCAGATCGGTGGTGGACTCTAATTTTGAGTAAGAGTCCCCAAGATGAAATTGAATCCATAGAATGGGACGAGTTCATGAACATTTTTTCAATAAATTTATCCATCATATTCTTCAAAAAAATATTGAAAATGAGTTCCTTGAGGTTATATAAAAGTATTATTAATCTGTTGGTATATACGAGATGAATTTTACAAGGCTTCTTAGGTATGCATCTGGCTTTATCATCCAACCTGAATGTAAAGGTGATCTATTCTTCAGTGGATTAAAACTTAGTATTCTATGGGCATTAGCTATTAGAGACTTCAGTTGATGTGAAGAAAATGTATGTTGTGCTATCAAGGTATAACTGGATGTTTTAGTTACATATCCATATTATGTTTTTTATAAGAAATGAAAAATATAGTTCAAGGAAAAATCTCAAAACAATGGTGAAATGAAGACGAATGTTTCTTTATGCTCAAAGTGTGGAAATAAGCAAGGTGTAGATTGTCTTAAATGGACTAGAAAATGTTTTAAATGTGTAAAATATGGTCATCAAGAAGCTGAGTGTTGATGTAATGGTAAAAAGGTTGTTAATGATGTGAATAGAGAAAAGAAGACAAAAAACGAACCACCAACACTTCAATGCTACAAGTGCAATGAAATGGGTAATTATGCTAACAAATTCCCTAATCCAAGGGTCAATGATGATCAACATCAATAACCTCTTAACAAAAAGAACATAGGTAAGTCACTTGCAATCACTATTGGTGATTTTGAATATGAAAATGATGTGGTGGAATGATTAAGTGTATATATAACAGGATTCCAAAATAGTCTTTTGGAATCTCATTTATAGTATTATGTAATATTGGAATATCTATGTATTGGTTTTTAATAATTGTGTGGTACCAGTAACCATGAAAATTAATTGAAATATTTTTGGAAAGTTGATGATATGCACATAAAGGAGGGATAAGGATAATATAATATGGTTGATAGTATTAATGAGATCAAGACTGATATAAAGAAAAAGTTACATCATTGTTTGAGTATATAGAAATATTCGGTTTTTTTATATGGAAATAGTTAACTTTTTAAATATTTCATGTTTTCACTAAGGTTATAACATAATTCATGTTTCCCGAGAATACATTATTAAAGTATTCACATGATCATAATATGTCCAAAAAGAAATATCTTATGATACATGGGGTATAAATTATTATATTTACATGCATGTTAGACAACCTCTCTAGTAATATTTTTCATTATACTATGAGATTGGACAGAAGTATTTTGGATAAGCATAAAGATTAGAATGGATTATGTTAGACATCAGATTGTATTTTTTATGTCTATAACTTTTTGATATTATTTATGAATTATTATAATAGTATTGTTTTAGAGAAAGTACAACCCGTAGGATAGGTGACAACAGTTTGCGTCGGACAAGGATGCGGGAATTGAACCAACAACCGAAGTGACACTGGCCTTTATCGCCTACCAATTGCCTACAAGAAGTCCCTGGTCAGTAGAAAATAGTTTTATTTTATTAAGTGGTATGATATATGAATTGTAAGTCCTTTTTTGGATCCATATATGATTAATACCATCTTATATGGACTTATGTATATATAATACCTTTTGCTACCATTTTTTTGAGACAGATGGAATGAACCCTCATTCTATCATATGATCAGCTAACACTTTATGAATGAAAAATTCAACTTCATTTCTTTAAGATATGGAGTGGAAATTGTTCATGTAATGACCAATAGTGAGATTGTACCAAAATCAAGTATGTATTTCTTCTAATTTAAAAATTTCAAATTTTTGGAAAGGATCCTAAATACCAAAAATGTCATATGAGTACACTCCTATCCGATGAATCAGATAGTACCTTATATTATCACAAATTTATGGCTTTTTGATTTTTGTCTTTTTCATATCCATGTTCTCTACAACTATCCATCAGAACATGATTGTTAGATTTCTCTTCCATATCCATGTTTCCACCTATGTTATTTTATTTGGAAAATCAGTGATTCGTTAATTTGGGTAACCGTTTTGTTTATTTATTTACTTTTTAAAATTAAGTTTTAGTATTCCTTACTATGATGTGGGTTTTGATGAATGTAACTTTCAAATAGTAAATGATTTATAACCCCGACAAATTTAGAGGGAGAAATTCATTTTAAGGTGGGTAGAATTTAACACCCTGATATTTTATTAGAAATATTCTTTTTTAATTTCATTGATGTCTTCTGTTGTATGCTAAACCAATATTAGATTTCTCTATATGCACCACCGTATTAGTTTGTAGTATACACAAACAGTATTCATGGCTTGTGTCGTATGGAATAGTGACCTTCCTCAATTGCTTTTATGGTATGCGATACCGAGTTTCACTAAACAATGATATATTGTTATAATATTATTATGAACTAGCCTTTATAAATAGTATTAACCAAATTTTTTATTTTATGACATTATCATTCATCATACACATATTCTATAACATGGTATTAGAACACAATAATTTCTTCGGGTAAAATAAATATTAAAAAAGAATGCAGTTTCACAGCCTTTTGATGGCACACCAACTATAGATCTAGTTTTCACATGTTTATGAGTTAAATTTAACAATATAAACTTATTCATTCCAATATGTATATAATAATTTTCTGTGTATAATTTTTTAATATTTTTCTGTTAAGATTTATATTTTGATGAATAGTAAAAATATGATAAAATTTAATTGAAAACAAATTTTTTATTCAAAATAATTCATACAGTTAAAATGTTTTTTAATGGTCTTAAAATATAATTATAATATATTTTTACCATTTAGTATAATTAATGTCTTTAGCAATAATATTACATTGAATTCATTGGTAAAAACATTTCAATCTTTTGCAATGTTTAAACTTTTAAAACTCGTTTTCTCAACAGTGGGATTAAATTTAAATTAAATGAAAAAACTTATATATTTTCAATTTACAAAAATGGATTACATATTTGGAATCAGTTGGTCCATATTATGATAATAGGCTATTTTTTATTTTAATGCATTATGAATAGTAACTACGACAAATTTTATTTACAATAGTTAAAGGTAAATCATGTAATTATGGGTAAACAGAAAATTATAAAATTACCCTAACACTTGTATTAATATAATATGATGATTAAATTTCGTCCTAAAATATACTTGGGTCGAAATTGTATCTTTTGGAACCCACTTGGATGTGATTAAGACCTTTAATTTATTATATTTAATGAAAGTTAAATATGTTTCCCTCAAACTTTAATAATTAAATAATTTTTAATATAAAGTTATATAGAATATAAATTAGAATATAAATACTCATTTTAATTATAAATTGTTTTTATTTGTTATAGAAATTTATTTTTAATTTTTATTAAATATTTAATTACCTTAATTGCATATACATTAATGATTTATAAATTATTTATTTAGTGAAAAAATCAATAATATAAATTTTATTAAAATAATAATACTCATCAAAAGTCCCAAACACCTTACCAAAACTTATTGGTCGATTATATCTATACCCTAATAATACAAGTGCATACTTGTGGACCACTTGGAACATTCTAAAACAGATTATGACATTTTTATTATTTTATTTTAAATGATGTCAAAGTTGTCACATTCACACTTTAATAAAGATAACATTTAAAAAGATGGTTGTTTTAGAATATAAATTCAACTAAACGTACTATTATGAACTATATTTTATTTAAATTATTCATATTATTTTATTTTTAATTCTTATGCAACAAATGAGTATATTAAATAATTATACAAAAATGTAGTTGTAATTATTTTATTAAGAGAAATATCAAATAAATGGTTCTAAAAGATTAAAATAAATAAAATATCAACTAATTAACATTCTCTATGAATTTTATAGATAAATGTGACATGTTATAAATTGAATAAATATTTTAGTTCAAACATATCTTTTGTGTGGATTTTATTTAAATTCTCATATGTGAATAGTGTCAAAATTGACAATGTTGATATAATATATTAATAAATAGTTTAAAAATAACGAATATATATAAAAACTATAAAGTGAAATTTATATGGTCAAAAATTTAAAAATGGATCCAATTATGGACAATTCACAACACATAATTAATTATTTATAACAATTTAAAATTTATAATATTATTACTACAAATATACAGATATTGATTAAATAAGGATAAATACAAATGATAAGTTTAAAAATAAAATGAAAACATTTATAAATTTTATTTGATGATGATATTACAACCCTATATTTTCGAATCTTCGAATTGGTGTCACTATAGATGTTTTTATAATGGATTTGAGTTTATTATAAACTAAAATATGATGGATTCCAATGGTGCTCCTCTACTCTCTTATAAAAAGGGCACCACCTCCCACTTCTATTCACTCCATTTTGAGATTTTAAACTCTTTAAAACCATAATTATTTCCCTTAATAACATACATACATACATTCTATAGGTCATGGTATTCTTAATACACCAAATTTAGTGACCTAATATGAAGTTTAGAAGAGGCAAGTCAAAGAAGAGGTAACATCATTTACCGATTCATTGAAACTTATTTCTTCTTCTACTTCTTCTATACGAGTTGTTTCATTTTTAAATAATAACTCATGTATCACATGTATACTGATATTTTATTATTAATATTAAACAACCATATTCCATCTCTCTTCCATCCTATAAAAAATGAAATCAGCACGCATGCGTACGTACGACCTACCGTCTCCACGTCATGGTGTAATCTGTTTTTCATCACCAACATGCATGGATATGTATAATCATGGAATAAATATCAATATATGATTATTATAAAGTGATTTTTATTCTGATATATTATACACCATACACTTCAATATAATTTCACAATCATGAGAATGATATCATCGCTTGTGCGTACGTACGACATACCGTCTCACGATGTGATATGATTCGTTCTAAATGATATTTCATGAAGAATGATTATATAAATTAATTGAATGAATAAATATGATATATATTATACTAATAATTTTCTTTAAATGATATATCTATAACCTAATAAGTGGAATAATAATTTATTCGACAAAACATGCATAAAAACAAAAAGCAGTTCACACCGTAATAATGAGTAACAATGAAATCCTACTAATAAACAGATAATAATATGACCATATATGATATCATAACAATGACTATGATTCAATAATAATTCAATGAAATTATTTAAATCATTATAAAGGAGGTTCAGATATGTACAATGCATATCAGACCTAAGCTAAGGGAAAATGTCAAAATCTCATTTTTATCAGAATTTGTGTATACATCAGTATTTATAAGGGAATAATTATCAGTCCCATCCTGTTTACTCAATATTTAATATTATTTCAATCCTCCTACAATTTTTGAAATCCATATTACCAATTTTTTAATATTTAGTAATGTATATGAAATGAATATTTTGTCGTTTTCTATACGAGATACTTTTTGACTTTTCTGGAAAAAGTAAGATACGAATGTTTTTTAACATATATGGAATGAATAGATTTTTACAGTTATATAACACCTTATTTTCATGAATATTCCTACACAAGATTTCATGATTACATTCAACAAAATTCTTTTGTTTTAAAATATCATGGGATATTGAGAAATGAAAATGATTTTGAAGAATAATGGATATTTTCATCAAGAATAAAAAACATGTGTTTTATCAATACTACATTCCATATAAGATAAAATTATTTAATATGTCTATGTTTAAAGTAAAATGTCTCTATTATTTACATGGTTTGATTTTTCTTGTGATGAAATCATATCCATTTTTTGTATGGATTGTGTTATTGTGGGATGATGTTTATGGAGCCCATTTCACTCATTGGGATTTGATGAATGATTTATGTTTATTTTGTGTCACACATAAGAATTATTTCATTATTAGATGGGTAAGAACTATATCTACCTCTAATGAATTGGGTAAAGATTTATATCTCGTGACATAGACATGGCTGGAGCGGCAAGTAAATCTGGTTCAGTAATACAGGGCTGGAAAAGAATGTAAACCCAGTTCAGTAATAGAATTTCTCCACTATGATGGTATTGGCAGAAATTCCTTGGATACTTTGGAAATCATATCATGTTCTTAATGGTTTTCCAAAATTACATTTTTTATTACCATGTTATTTTATCATGATTAATGTTCCTTTATGATCTATGCCTTATTTACTACAAATATTTATTTCATAGCTCGAGATTTTGATGATTAAAATTTATGTTCATGTTTTAAGTAAAAATGTATATGGTTTGTTCTATTTTCTACATTCTTTCCCTTACTGAGGTTTTAAGATCTCCCTTTTTATGTTTTCCCTTCCCCATGATATAACGAAAGGTTTTATGTAGAAAAAAAGGTGAAGATTCATATGGGAGATGTTGAAAATATTTCACCATGATTAGAATATTATGTTACGAGTTTCCATAGACATTAAACTAATATGGTAATTATGCATCTATTTGTGTCATTTATTATGTTTTCTGCAAAATTACTGTAATTTCCACAAATTTCAAGCTTCAGTATCTACAATTTGAATCAGAGAAAAAGAGGTATGAAAGAATCTGATCCTTGGGAAGTCACACGTGTGAGCATAAGACGAAGCATTGCTCTCCGCCGAAGGGCTTCATGAGGAAATGGATGCCACTGGGGATGGTGGTGTGACCCACACAGGGGGTGTAGCGGCCCATGTAGTTCTCTGATAGGTATCAATTCATGTCCACTGGAATGAAATCCAGACTGATAGAGTTGGTATCGGAGTGAAGGTTTAGTCAACCGTTGTAAACTATGATGCAAAAACTTTAGTATGATCCCTATAGATATTTCTAAGGTATTTCTATGGATGTACCTAAGGATAATTATAACTATATGTTATATTCCTAGAATTATGGTAACGATCATATAATTAATACTATGATGTTAGATATTATAGGTACTCCCCCATTATTATATTGTTTTCCTAACATGATTTTTTCCTCTCACAATATTCATTTTGGGTTTTGGACGATGGTTGGAACCTGAAGGTACCATGATGATCAATGTAATGGATAATTCAATGATTTTCCTCCTGAAAAAATCAATTTTATGGGATATAGAGTTCAAAATCATATTTCTATACTTACGCAAGCTATGAATTGTTCTGGACTTCTAAATGAGCAGAGAGGGGAACAATATTCTATTGAGTCCTTCATGAGGCAATGCCCTACTTCTTTCAACGGGCCTTATGATCCACTTATTGCTGAATAGTGGATCAGTACCATTGAAATTATATATTCTAAACATGTCTATTCAAAACATGAAAAAGTTATTTTGGTTGTTTAATGTTTAGAAGGTGATGTAGACCAGTGTTGGACTCTAAATAAGAATACAAGGCCACAAGATGAAATTGAATCAATGGAATCAGACGAGTTTAGGAACTTGTTTTTCAATAAGTACATCTGTCATATTATTCGAACAAAGATGGAAAAGGAGTTACATGAGCTTAAGAAAAAGAATGTTGAATCTGTTGGTATATACGAGGTGAATTTTACAAGGCTTGTGAGGTATGCATCTGACTTTATCATCCAACCTAAAAGTAAAGTTGATATATTTTTTAGTGGCATAAAACCAAGTCTTCGAAGGAAATTATATATAATATACATTAGTAGCTACGAAGAAATTGTGCATTGTGCTATCAAGGTATAACTGGAAGTTGCTATTACATATCCATCTCATGGTTTTTATAAGAGACAATAGATGGAGTTCAAGTAAAATTCTCAAAAAATTGGTGAAAAGAAGATGAATGTTTATTTATGATCAATGTGTGGAAAGAAGCATGGTGAAGATTGTATTAAAGGGACTATAAAATGTTTTAAGTGTGGAAAATAAGGGTGTTGTGCAGTTGAGAATCAAAGTAATGGGAAAAAGGTAGATAATGATGTGAATAGATAAAATACTATAGAGAATGCACCACCAAGTTTTCAATGCAACAAGTACATGGAAATGGGGCATTATACTATCCAATTCCCTAATCAAAGGGATAATGATGATCAACATCAACAAACTATTAAAAAACGACAAAGGGATGTCACATGAGATCACTATTGGTTATTTTCAATATGACAACCAAGTAGTTTAAGGATTAATAGTATATGTAATGGGATTTTAAAATAGTGTTGTGGAATATCATTTACAGTATTATGGAATATTGGAATATCTATTTATCGGTTTTCAAAAATTGTGTTGTACAGGTACCCATGAAAAGTTATTGATATATTTTTGGAAAGAATATGATAAGTGCATAATTAAGGGATAAGAAAAATAATACGATTGATAGTATTAATGAACTCATGATTGATATAATGACAAAGTGGCATCATGGTCCGAGTATAAAGAAATTTTGGGATTTTGGTATATGGAAAGAGTTAAATTTTGACAGCATTCATGTTTTCATTACGGTTATATGGTAATTCATGTTTCAAGAGAATATATTATTAAAGTATTCACACATTTTGAATATAACCAACAAGATATATCTTAGGACATATGGGGGATAAATGATGATATTCATATGCTTGGTAGATGACCTCTCTAGTAATCTTTTTCGTGATACAATGAGATTGGATAGAAGCATTTTGGATAAGACTAAAGATTGGAATGGATTATGGTATACATTGAATAGTATTGTTTAGTGCAAGAACCTTTTTATATTATTTCTGAAATATCATAATAGTATATTTTTGGAAAAAGGACAACCCATAGGATGGGCGACAACCCGTTGTGTCTAACAAGTATACGGGAATTGAACCCACAACCGAAGTGCTACATGAATTTATCGCCTAACACTGGAAAACAGGAAGTCCTTATCTTGTAGAAATTATTTTTATTTTATTATGTAGTATTATATTTGAAGTATATGACTATTTTTGTAGCCATATACAATTAATATCACCAAATATTGACTTATGTATATTTAATACCTTTTGCTATTTTTTTTGAGATAGATGGAAAGACCCGTCATTATATAACATGATTTTCTAACACTTCAAGAATTAAAAATTCAACTTCATTACATTAAGATATGAAGTGGAGAATTTTCAAGGAACGACCAACGGTGAGACTGTACCAAAATGAAATAATTTTTTCTTCAAATTAAAAACATTCAAATTTATAGAAAGGATCTTGAAAAAAAATATTGTCTATGTACCCTCATATCTGATGAATCAGATGGTATCATAGATCATCATAAATTTATGGATTTTTTATTGTTGGCCTTTTTATATCAATTTTCTCCACCACTCCACAGTAGAAAATGATGGTTATATTTCTCTTTAATATCAATGTTTTCACCTATGTTCTTCTATGTGGAAACCCAGTGATGAGTTAATTTGGGTAACTGTTACATTTCATACATTACTTTTTAAAATTATGTTTTAGTATTCCTTTTTACGATGTGGGTTTCTATGAAAGAAACCTTCACGTAGTACATGACTTATAACCCTGATAAATTTCGAGAACGAAATTCATTTTAAGGGGGGTAGAATGTAACACCTCGAGATTTTATGAGAAATATTTTTTTAATTTCATTGATGTCTTATGTTTTATGATACACCAAGATTATCTTACACTATACACAATGCCGTATTATCTTGTAGTATACAAAAACATTATTCTAGGATTTTTTTGAATGCAAGAGCGTCCTTCCTCAATATCATGTGTTGTATACAATACCGAGTTTCTCTAAACAATGTTATATTATTATAACATTAATATGAACTAGCCATTATGAATAGTATTGACCACATTTTGAATTTTATAACATTATCATTCATCTTACACATATTCTAGAACATTGTATGAGAAAAAAATAAATATTTTGGGTAAAATAAGTATTTTTTAAAAAATGCAGTTTTGCCACCTTTTGATGCTGCACCCACTATAAATCTAGTTTGTGACACGTTTATGAGTTCCATTTAAAAAAATAAAATTATTAGTTTCAATAATTATTGAAAAATTTACATTGGATAATTTTTTAATATTTTTATGTTAACTTTCATATTTTGATGAATTGTAAAAATATGTAAACTTTATTTTAAAACAACGTTTTCCAACAAAATAATTTATATTATTAAATTATATTATTTAATGGATTTAAAGTATAAATAGAATATATTTTTACTATTTAATATTATTTATTTCATTAGCATTAATTTTACATTGAATACATAGTTAAAACATTTCAATCTTTTGCAATGTTTTAACTTTTAAAACCTATTTTCTCAATAGCTAGATTAATTTAAAATTAATACGGAAAATTAGGTGTTTTGAATTTGGAAAAATGGATTCCATATTCATAATCAGTGGGTCCAAATTATTTTAATAGGATACTTTTTATTTTAAAGTGTTATGAATAGTAACTACAGAAAATTTTAGTTACAATAGTTAAAGGTAAATTAGGTAATTAAGGGTAAAATTAATATTATAAAATTACCCTAACACTTGTATAAATATAATTGAGTGATTATATTTCATCCTAAAATTTACTTGGTTCTAAATGGTTTCTTTTTTAACCCACGTGGATATGATTAGGATCTTTAATTTATTTTATTTATGGAAAGTGAAATATGTCTCACTCAAACTTTAATAATTAATTTATTTTTAATATAACGTTATACAGAATATAAATTAAATTATAAACACTCATATTAAATTTAAATTTTTTTTTATTTTTTTATTGTAATTTATTTATAGTTCGTAAGAAATACTATTTACCTTAATAGCATATACATTAATGATGCAGAAATTATTTATTTTATGAAAAACAGTAATATAGTTTTTATTAAAATATGAATACCAATAAAAAATCCCAAACACCTGACCAAAACTTATTTTTCGAGAATATCTATACACTATTCATCCAAGGTTATATTTGTGGACAATTTTGAGCCTTATAAAATAGATTATGACATTTATTTTATTTTATTTAAACTGATGTCAAAGTTGTCACCTTCAAACTTTAAAAAAGATAACATTTTAAAAGTTTGTTGTTTTAGAAATAAAATTCTACTAAAAGTATTCTTATGAAAGATATTACATTTATCTTAATCATAGAATTTTGTTTTTAATTTTTATGAAAAAATAAGAATATAAAATAATTATACAAAAAATGTTGTAGTAATTATTTTATTACGAGAAATATTAAATAAATGGTATTAAAAATATAAAAATAAATACAATAATAACTAATTAATTTGATCCTCTAATTTTATAGGTAAATTTGAAATTTTAGGAATCTATTAAATATTTCAGTTCGAACATATCTTATGTGTGGAATTTATGTAAATTCAAATAATTGACACGTGTCAAAATTGACTGTATTGATAGTTTATATTATTAAATTGTTTAAAAACAATAAAACTATTTAAAAATAAAAAATTGAAATTAATATGGTTGAAAATGTCAAAATGTATCCAATTATACACAATTAATAACACATAAGTAAGTATTCATAACAATCTATATTTAGAATATTTTTACTATAAATAAAATTAAACATATTAAATAAGGATAAATCAAAATGATAATGTTTAAAATAAAACCAAAACATTTATAAATTTTATTTTTATGATATTACAACCCTATCTAATCTCATCATATAATTGGAGTCACTTTGGATGTTTTTAAGTCAGATTTGATTTTATTATAAATTAAAATTTTGGAGGTTTCCAAAAGTGCCCCTCCACTCTCTTATAAAAAAGGAACCTCCTCCCGCTTCTATTCACTCAATTATGATCATTTAAACTCGGACAATCCCTGAACATTTCCCTTATAAACATATATATAATCATACTAGTAGTCCTGCTATTCTTAAAAACCCATCTTTAGTGCCCTAGGAGGATGTTTAGAAAAGGCACTTCGAAGAAGAGGTAACATCCTTTATCAATTCTTTCCAACATCTTTATTTTTCTACATTCCCTATATGAGTGTTTTATTTTTATATAATAACTTCAGTATCACATGTATACTGATATGTTATTATGAATATTGTACAACCATATTCAATATTCTATCCATCTTATATGAAAAATTAAATCAACACGCGTGCGTACGTATGGCCTCCCGTCACCACGGCATGGTATAATATGTTTTTCATCACCAACATGCTGGGATGGGAATAATGATGGAAGATAACTATATATAATTATTAAAAAGTGATATTTATTCTGAAATATTATACACCATACACTTAAATACTATTCCACAATCATGAGAATTATATCATCGCTCGTGCGTATGTATGGCCTACCGTCTCCACCATGTGGTGTGATTCGTTATACATGATATTATTAAAAGAATGATTATATAAATGAATTGAATGAATAAATATGATATATATTACACAAATACCATTTTTTAAATGACATATCTATAACCTAAACAGACTAATACTAATTTATTCTTCAAAACATACATAAGAACATAAAGCAGTTAACACCCGAATAACAATTACCAATGAAATGTTACTAATAAAAAAATAAGATTATAGCCCTATATGATATCATAACAGTGGCTATGATTATGGAATAACTCAATGAAATTATTTAAATAATTATATATAGGTTCAGATATGTACCACTCAAATCAGACCTAAGGTAATGGAAAACCTCTCAATCTAATTTTTATCTGAGATTGTTTATACTTCAGTATTTACTAGGTCATATTTATCATCCACATCCATGTTTCCACAATATGTAATATTATTTCTATCATACTGTAATTTTTTAAATCCAAATTAACAAATTGGTGAATTTATTGTAAAAAATATAAAAGGATTCTTTTTTCATTTTAAGTACGAGATACTTTTTTGAATTTTCTAGCTAAAGTATAGGAGGAATGTTTTTTTAACTTTTAGGACATGTATTGATTTTTACGGTCTAATAACGCCATATATTCATTAATTTTGTTATACAAGATTTCATGATTATTTTCAGAAATGAATATTTCTTTTAAAATGGAATGGAATTTTGAGAAAAGAAAATGATTTTGAAGAAGAAATGATATTTTCCTCATGAATTCATTTCAAGTGTTTTATGAAAACTAATTTCCATCTAAGATGACATTATTTAATATATTTATGTTTCAAGTTTAATTTCTCTATAATTTACATGGTTTTATTTTTCTTATGATGAAAGTATATCCATTTGTTTTTTATGGATTATGTTATGATGGGATGACATTTATGGAACTGATTTTACTACTTAGGTTATGATGAATGATTTATGTTTATTTTGTGGGACACATAAGAATTATTTCATTATGATAGGGGTGGGAACTATAACTTCTTCCAATGCATTGGGTAAAGATTTATATTTCATGAGATATACATGGATGGAATGACAAGTAAATATGCTTCAGTAATACATAGCTGGAACGACAAGTAACCTGGTTCAGTAATAGACTTTTTCCATTAGGATGGTCTTGGAAGCAATGCCTTGACTACTATATAAATCAAATCATGTGCTTAATGGTTTTCCAAAATTACATGTTCTATTCCCATGCTATTTTATCATGATTAATGTTCTTTTATGATCTATGCCTTACGTACATCCAAGATTCATTTCACGGCTCGATATTTTTATGTTTAAAATTTATGTTCATGTTTATGTTCAAATGTATACGGTTTGTTTTATTTTCTTCATGCTTACCATTACTGAGAATTTGAGCTCAACCTTTTTATGTTTTAATTTACCTAGGATATAAAGTATGGTTTTAGGTAGAAAAAAGTGGAAGATCCTTATGGGAGATGTTGAAGATCATTCACCAAGATTAAAAGATTATGTTACAAGTTTCCAAAGACACTAAGCTAATATGGTCCTTAGGTGTCTGTTTGTGTCATGTATTATGTATTCTGCTAAAGTAATGTAATGTCTATGTATGGGAATCATGGTTATCTACATTTATCAAACTCATTGTTTAATAATTTAAAAAGTTATATTAAAAATGGATAATTATAATCATTGTTTTATAAAAATTAAAATATAAAAATTTATGTTCTTCTGTTATAGGTATATATCCTTCTTTACACTAAATAATTACCAATGGGTATGGTTGGTGATGGTGAGATTTTCTTATGGTGGTTCGATGAACATGGCTTGGGTTTTGATCTCTATAACCATGAAATTCTCCCATAAGAAAGTTTTCTTATGATTTATTTGTTGAATATAAACTTTTTCTTGGTGAAGTTAAAATCTAAGTGATGATATACCCCTTAAATGTTTCGATAAATGGGATTCATAGGGTATGTTTAAACTAGTTGGGGCCATCACATCATTCTTTTGTATCAATTAGACACTATTATAACCCATAATATGAAAATATCAATGGTAACTATTTCAGAATAATATTATATATTGTTCTGATGTTTAATGATATTTTAAATATGACATGGTAAAACATGTAATGGTCCAAAACAACCAAAGTAGTGAAACTATTTTCTAAAACATATTTTCATAATAATGTATCATCTCAATGATGGAATATCATTTATAAAAGATTGGTTAATTTTACCTTTGGCAATTCTTATAAATTTCATAAAAAGGAAAATAGTTCACTTTTATTTTATTTTAAAATCATAACATAAATCAATATATGATTAAAAATCAGTACTCTCTTCCTTGAATTGATAACTCAAAATTGAAGGGATTATAATACTTATCCACAATTTATTTCTGATATAGGTATCACAATATCTGATTAAATAATGAGGATATTCTTAAGGTTATTTTTTCAAATTCATTATAATCACTATTTATACATATTCATACCATATAGATGTACAAAACACCCTAAAATGTTCATGTCAATAATGAATTATTTCTTCCAATGTTAAGTAAAATTATGTTGTATGGTGTTTTTATCCAATATTTTATTATAACATTGACCTTATAATCCCTATGAGAAAAATGTGGAAATTTGTTTGGTTAATTTAATGGTAGTTGAATTTAAACATAATATTTTAAGTGTGACATTTGAATACAAGTAGTTCATTTTTTTGGCCTATAATTTCTAATAGTGGTATATCAGTGGTTACATAAATGATATTAGTGGTAATTTAATATAAACCACTTCAGAACAAATTTGAGTTTGAAGTATTTTCTATTAATAGGATTTTATATTTTCATTTTTTGGGATTTTCATGAATAAATTCTCGTATAAAAACTCTAAAATGAAATGTTATTTCATTCACATGGAAAGAGGATTGAAATAAATTTTTTCAAGAGATTATGGATCATATCACTTAAATCCATATCCTCAAATTTCTAGACCTTTTATAAGAATATGTAGAATATTTTTATGAATCAATATAAATGGTATACTATGTTCTCATATAGGGAAACAATTTCATATATTAACACTCGAGACATTTAAAAACACATGAAAATAATTATCTAACCCATGATCAATAATAAGATTTAGGGTTCTACATATGAAAATAGGGTTTCAATAACTCATAGGTGAAAACATCACAGTGTTTACAATATAATTAAAATTAGAAACTATTTTTTTCAAAATAAAATTAAAAATAAGGTAATAGTAATGGTTGGAATAAGTCTAGATTTTTGATATGGAATTGGAATATGCACCTCTAGAAAGAAAATTATAGGCTAATTATTTGGGTAAAAAATAATATAATGAAGTGGTTTGAGAGGATCTATACCCATTTTATCTTATGGGTTTTATTGTTGAGAAGCGTTTAGATTTTATATAAAATAATTATAATTTGATTTTCATTATCATTTCTCTTATTATTGATTGAGTGAACCTGCACATGGTGTATTATTAATCACAAATAGACTACATTTCAATGATATCAATACTCAAGGTAGGGTAACCATTGAGGTTTTGATTTTGGATTAAAAATCAATATTGTGCTTTCAAAATGAAATTTTAGTTCCTCTATTATACTATGAACACCTTATTTCTGACATTAACCATTGTAAATGGGTGGTTTTTTATGTAATTATAAAATGTTATAGGGAAATGAAGACCCATTATTGGTGGTCAATTATGAAATGAAAATTTTCTTATTATGTTAAAAAGTATTCAATATTTCTATAGGTAAATAAATAAAACCAATGACCAGCAAAGCATGTTACAAACAATAGATATACCATTTTTAGAATGGATAAAAAAAATTACATTTCATTTTTTATTAATCTAACATAGTAAAATCATAAGAGTGGTGTTATTTGTGTCATTTCGTACTAAATCACCATGTTGGAATATTTTATTCTAACTTGAGAGTATAACATGATGGATAACATAGTAAAAATATATTATAAGAGGGATGTGAAATTACATGTAATAGAAATATTGATTATCTATAACTATGACCCTAAATTCACATAATAATACTTGTGATCATTACATATGTCCTTATCACTGAGTTGACCAAGTGATTGAAATAATGTCTAAAAATGAATGTTTAATTGAAATATATGATTCAAACATTGGAATATTTTTTATGTGATTATGTTATAGTGTTTTCTGGTTCATAGTAAGATCATTCTCCTTTGGTAGATTTTTCTTAAAACAATATTTATTAAGTCATGAAAAAATGGGACTATTAATGGAATAATATTTTTTTCCATGTAAAATTTATTATTTACTGAATAATTACTAGAGAAACATCATTTATCATACCGTTTTTTCATGATACTTCAATGAAAATAAAAAGGATTATAAAATTGATGTAAACAACCTAAATACATTTAAAATAATTAGTAGATTATCTCCAATGGCTCATATAATTTTATGCGGACATCCATGTATAAATTAATGTGCCCTTGAAATTGGGTCACTAAGAATTAATAAAGAAATAAAACATGGAACATTTTTACATCAGAGAGTTTTCAATATTGGAAACTATTTGCAACACTACATATCACAAATCCCTACTACTGAGATTCAATGTTGTCCATAATTTTTCCTTGTATCCCTATTAAAGATGTACCAAAAGAACACTGCGCATGCGATATGATGGGTAAATGCTTCCCATGAAACAAATTCAACATTTAATCTTTCCTAGATTCATATTCTGGATAGATAATGAATTATATTACTTGGGGAACATATCTTTTTGGTATGGATATCATGGAATCATAAACTATTTTATGAGGAAGACTTGGAGTTGGAAAATTTCAGGTTTTATTGATGGCATGACCTCTTATAGGGAAACAATGATAAAAAACATCAAATGGGTTGAAATATCTATCCTATATAGATTTTAAAACCCCCATTTTAATATTATATGATTCTATTAAGGTATTGTCTTATTTATGTTTTGGTTTTACTCCCCTAAAATGGTTAATGAAATATTTATCAAGTCAACGAGGTGAATCAATGGTTTCTTTGGGTAGGGGATGTCAAATTAGGGGAAGGGGATTCTATTTTTGTAGGCATGTTTGACACACGTTTATTGATAATAGTACACCAGAACCATGAACCATTGAGAGGGGTAGTTCACAGTTGATCAAACAGTTCATGGTGGTGGACCAGAATTGGGAGAAATTGGAATGTTCCATACCACATAGTTTATGTGAAATTTTACAAACTGTGTAGCTCCCTAGGAAACCATGCTACATAGGACCCATCATGGACAGTTGGTGGTGCACCAATGGCTTGTAGTTTGGTCAAATTTTCAGAAAAACCAGGAGCCTCATTATGGATGTGGAATTTATGATTTTCACCCATAGACATTAAATAGTCTTCACATATGTTACTCCACAATCATCTTACATCATCATATGTTGGTTAACCCTTCTTCCAAACATCACAAGGATTTCTATCCCTAATTTCTATTTCTTTTAGAGCACCAATGGTTAGAGATCGATGTTCCAAATTAGTCTAACACTCTTCTTCCTACCATTTAATGGATTAGTGATTTTGTAATCTTTTTTCTAATTCATAAAATCTAAACCCAGATTATTCACGTGAATCTTATTATAGTGATTCTAGGGGACCTTGTATCTCAGTTAAAGGAAATATTCATGTGAGAATTCATCTACACAATTTTGGATGGTGTTCTCCATGTTATATCTCATAGTATGAATGTTTTTTGGTGTATGTGGTTGTTATATGAAAAAGTTTCTTGTGAATTTCATTACCTTAGTTATAATGTATAAATGGATTGTCCTAATGATGAATTGGACCCCTTCGTGATCCCTCTAGGATGCATTGTGGTAGATTATACTAGTTTAATGGTCGCCAATGTGGTGTGATTCTTCTTTGAACATTAATTGATATATAATGTGTAAAATTGTATTATGATGAATTAAATCCCATGATAATTGTGTTGAATTTATATCATGAGTAATTATATAGAACTAATTATAATGGTGTCTAGCGGTTGACATGGCCTAATGTGGTGTTGGGTATAATGGTAATTTTTTCATATGAAATAGGGGTTTATAATAGTAAATGTTCTGATGGGATACATCATGTCAATGAAAAATGTGTTAAATGTATTAAGTCATGTAAATTGGAAAATTGAAAATGGCTATGTCATGTAAATAGGGAATGTATAAATGGATTAATGTGTGAATATGACATATGTGTTGGGTGAACTGTTGGTGTAAATGATGAATTTGTTTGACTTTGTTATGGTTTTTAAATATAAAATTAATTAATGGGATAATGATGAACGTGCAAATGGATTAGATGTTTTTTGGGCATTGGGCTTGAGGATATATTCCCATGGGATAGGTTGGACTGAGGATCTAAACTCCATAGTAAAAGTGCAAGGGATAGAGAGTTAAACTGAGGATCTATTCCCCTAATGAATTCATGGGATATGAATACTAGGATTGAGGTTACAAGTTAATTGTTATATATTGATTTGATTAATGTTTTACCTATTTTTTAGAGAACTTATTCTTCCCCATAATGCATTTTTTATGTGACCATAATATGCCAAATTTTATTTTATGAAAATGTCTGACCCATGGAAAAAATTATGAAAATAGATAATGTGATTTTTTTAACTAACATAATATGGTTGATCATCTATTTATCTTGTAATAAATCATATTACTAGAGACACTATCATTTTAAAATATATATTCTGTAGAAATTATTGGTGGTGGCCTACTGAGTTGTACACACACCCTTCTTGGTCCACCATTGGGTACCTGATAAGTCTTCATGGTTGAATTATTGGAAAAGTGAAAGGGCATTATGCTAGATTTTTGTTTGAGATTTACGTGTGTATGGATAAGGAACAAGAATTTGGCATGGGGCCAATTTTATGGATACTTTAGTTTTTATTTATTTCTAGGTTTCCTTTATATTTAAATAGTATGATGTGACATAAAATATTTACTATTTAGTTGTCAGACTGTACCCAATTTTTCAAAATATATTTGTGATGCATGTTTATTAGTTATATTATTTTCATTATTTCTTATTTTTATCAGTTTTTTCTTACATTGATAAAGATGTTATAGTCACTACAGGTATTACATTAAAACCTCATCACTTGTCGGAAACCTATAGCTTGTTGAGAGGTGTTCTTGGGGTCTTGTGGCAACCCAATATTGGGGATCATATGTTATCCCTAACTAGTTGTGGATGTTATACTGTGGTATAAATGGGGTTTTTATTTTTTATTTTCATACAATTTTAAAATGGTACATGGGATACTAGAATGTGTTGGGCCTTGTCAATGATATTTTTCATGAGAGTAGTTAACCCATTTATAGTGGGAAAAAATGCACCAAATTTGGGATTATTTTAATTGATGTTCATTATTATGATTGAACTTAATATCACCTTGGTTGATAAACTTGTTTTGTGATGTGATTGTTTTATTTTATTTTATTTTCTAAAAAATAGGCTAATGTTTTGAATTGATGCATAATTTTAGGAGCCTAGGTTAATATATGACATGCATCTTAATAGGAACACTCATAAAGGATGTTTGGGATTTGAGGGATATAATTCATTTCATTTTCCTTGAAAATTGAATGAAATGGTGGATAGTAAATATGATCAAATGAAGTAAATATTAATAATGTAAAAGAATGGTAAATAATAAGACCTAATAAAGACTTATAAATGAATTAAAATTTGGGTTTTATGTTTTATAATGGTATAAATGTGAATAAACAAGAATTATTTATGTTAAGAATTTAATTGTTTTAAAAATGGTGGCTACTGAATGATGTGTGACCATGTATGTTGTTTTACACCATATGAAACAATATCCATTGTATTGATGGATGAAGTTAGAGATAGAGATGTTACTATATACATTTGGATGGTGTATGTTAAATGGGTTTTTGATGGTCAATATAGATCCATATTTTGTTAGAAATGTGGAATATATTAATTATGTGTTTTGAGAAATTTAATTAGAATTGTAGAGTCATGACACTACAATAACCTATGATAGTTGGGAGACATGAGGATATATACATGAATGATCCTAAAGTAATATTTCATTTAAACCCATTTTTACCAGTTAATAGAATGTAATAGATTCTCTAAAGGATATTATCATGGGTTTTCTATATGATGGATTGAGATTCAGTAAATTTTATTCCATGTATATTTGAATTAACTAGAGAGTTCCATCTATAACACCTTGTGACACTTTCTAAAGAAGGGCTAGGGGGATTGAAGAAAAATTATTCTAGAGAGACATCTTCCTAAATATGGATCACATAGTAAATCCCCATGAGAACAGAGTCATGTTATTGGAAAGAATGCTTCCAGTTCCAGTGAACCCCTTGTGAGATATTTTGGTTCATACTTAATAGATGGATTCATTGTTAGGGAATGATTTCTAGGGAACGTTTATAGAAAATATATATCTACATAAATTTTTTAAGTAAAAGGTTTTATAGTTTATGATGTTCCCTTAGGGGACCATGATAGAGATGTATTATATTGGATACCTCATCAAATTTCATCACTCTGTTCAAGTGTTGGAACGGGATATGGTCACTATGAAGAGTTGTTTTCAAAACAGTCATAGATTTGAGATCAAGTAAAAGGAAAATATAATCCAATTAAATTGTGTTTCTAATGTATAGAATCATGCTCTCATTTTATAATGGAACCTAAAGGAGGCTTATATTACTGGACATTTGGTTGAAGTTGGATAATTTTTTGGTCTCGCTTTAGATATAACAAAGTTCCCATTTTAGATTTTTCACCCTGGTGGTAGTGGAAAGAGTACCTTAGGAATAGTTTTGGCCTCTTAGGGTGTTTACAAAGTGTTCTGTTATGATTGAGGAATTCTAGTATAAATGAGTGGTCAATGTCCATGACCACTAGTTTAGTACTAAATCTTGTGGAAATATTGGTCATGTGAATGGTTCTGTAGGACACCTGTCAGATGGGAAGATGTGGAGGATCAAGCTCAATGCAAATTGCTGGTAGGGGGTCAGCTAACCCATATGTGGAAGGTAGATGGATTTCCATTTTCCTCACTATTTGTGTTGTAAAACATAGTAATTGATGAAAATGGTTTCCTTATCAACATGGAAGTGTAGAACTAGGTACTCGGACTAGAACTCATACTAGTGGGATAGGTAAAATCCATGTACTTCATCAGAAACATGATGGTGGTGAGGATGGACCATCGAAAGCCCAGGTTATAATTATTATAGATTCAAATATTTATTTTTCTTTATTTCATAGATATTTCTCTCACTCTTTTATATGTAATAAATTTTTTATATTTTTTTATGTGGTAAGATATATTTGTGGTGTTATGTTTATTGATACACTATTAGGGGTACAAGAATAAATTATCCAAAAACATAGGGAGTGTACCATTGAGGTTGGAGGGTACTGTTTCCTAGGGGACCTAATTGTTGTCAATATGTTAGGTTTTCAATTGATATTTGGGTTGAAATGGATTGTATTTTCTTATTCCCATAATGATTGTTACATCTATAGGGTAACATTAACATCATTTAAGGGGGATACATATGTTCAGAGAGGGTAATGGGATAACTGAATAGGATGTGAAGGACCATTTTTTAGTTTTTAGGTGATCTCACATCCCTAGTTCCATATCGTAGGATTGATTATGTAGGAGTAGATTATCTTGTATTCCCTCTTATTCTATATTAGTATTAGGACCCATTTTCTATGGATTTCTTGGGGTTTACGCCCGAGAGATATTTTGAGTTTACAATTGATTTTCTTCCTAGGGAAGTGCCTATTTCTATCCCTCTATATTGAATTCCAATGATAAAATTTTATGAATATAAAACCCCATTGAATGAATTATCAAATCAAGTGTTTATTAATTTGAGTAAGCCGCCTTGGTGGTGTCCAATTTTGTTTTCTACGAAAGCTAGTAGGATGTTTCAATGAAGTGTGAATTATAGATGGTTAAATTAGATAAAATTTTGGAACTGATACCCTATTATGTTAATTGTTGATCTTTTTTACCAATTGTTATGTGATTTTTTTACATTAAACTTTACTTGAGATCGAGGTCTCATCATGGAAGTGTGATACCTTCAAATATATTTTTGACTTATTTTCAGAGTAATTATGGGTTTTATGAGTGTTTGTGATGTTTTTATAGTTGGAAAAAACACCAAGGGTGTTTATGGCCCTACTGGAGAATATATATATATTCATTACCTAGATTAGATTGTAGTTGTGTATTTGAATGACATCTTACAGTACTCAATGACTAATTAAGATCATTCCGAACATATTCACATCATCCTAAGTAAACTAAAAGGGCATAGACTATTTTCCAATCTATCTAAGTGTCATTTCTATTTTGACATGAAAAATTTATTAAGTCACATAATCAATTTGTAATTTGATTTAATGGACCTAGATAAAGAGAATGGAATTGTATATTGGGAGAATCCCAATAACATTTTTGATTTCCTTTGATTTTTGAGTTGGGATAGCTATTATTGAAGGTTCATCAAAAACTTTTCCCTTTTAACAGAACCACATTATAGCTTGAACAAGAATTGAATCATGTTTTAATAGTACATATAATATGTGAATTATTTCAAAATGATAAGTATTTGGATGATATGAACATCAATTTTGATCCTACCCTAGTCGGGTAAGTAGTGTACCTTGCTTTGTGATCCACCCGATATTGGGCTTCAATTAGTGTAAATATAGGCTAGTTGGGATGTGGAGTATGAGTCACAAAATCCAAGGCATCATAATCAAAACAATAATATTCATGATCTTGAGTTTTCCATGGTGGTTTATACCTTAATGTGTTGGTGATTTTATTTTTTGGGATGGAGGATTACTATGTATAAACATCACAAAATCCTTGAGAGCATCTTCTCCCAACGTTATTTGAATCTTCAGTAGTGAAGATGTGTTTATTATATGAAATATATTGATATTGAGCTGGTATACACAATAGTAAATGTAATTTTTTTATATGATTTGGAATACTTAAACATAGGTGATTCATGAATACTGTTTTAAGTGGTAGATTATAATGTTTTTTGCAGAGATACATCTCAAGGATCATAATTTATAAGGATTAATGATCATTACTTCTTTGGAAGTTTAGTACACACTTTTGAACTGGATCAAGGTGAGGCAGTATAAGGATCTGTATTTTTTGACCTTAAGGGAATTTCATGAATATGTAGAGTCAAATTCAAGTTGTACTTTTTATGATGATGAAATTTTTTATATTTTTGATCATGTTTTCATGAATACTTGTAGTAAGGAATATTTTATGCATTATTATCATGATTCGAAGAGGGTGGTGCATCTTGGTATTAAAAAAATCTATCATGAAATCAATATATATTTTTATTTCCCATGGATGAAGAATGAGGTGGTTGGATTTATAATGTGATGCTATATCTTTCAGCAAGTGAAGGAAATAAATTTAAGACAATGTGGTTTGTTATAGGAAATTCCATTTCTAGAATTTAAGTGGGATGATGTTATGATATATTTTTTTGTAGGACATCTAAGGAAACCTCATAATAATGATACAATAATGGTATATGTGGATTGGTTGACCAACGTTTGACATTCTTTAACGGTATGAGATACCTTCATTGTTGATCAGTTTTTTATTTATATTTTTAGGATATGTACGGTAACATGTGGTTATTTAGACTATAGTTTTGGATCATTTCACTTATTTTACATAACACTTGTGGTAGGGGTTAATGAATGTGCTTTCTACATAGTTATTTGTAGTAAATATTTCCACCCCTGGAAAAATGGGAAGTCATGGATTACTATTTAGGTTATAAAGGTTATGTTAAGGGTATATGTCATTAACATGGTGGATTGTTGGAGACGAAAATTAAAAAACTTGAGTTAAAATATATCAACAACTACCAGGAGACTATTCATATGGAACTATATTAGGTGCCCCGTAAAATACAATGTTGATCTCTATTATATTTTATGGATGCAAAGGAATCAGATATGTTGGGATCGATCCACGTGTATGGGACAATAGAGTAGGTTAATTTGATTCAAAAAAATATAAATATGTATCAGAGTAGGTAAGATGTTATATGTATATCACCATCATAAAACTCTTGAGTTTATGGGGAGTTATCATCTGTTCCTTTGGGTGTCTCCAATTTTATCTCAAGATCAGATTCAGAAACGGAATATGTTAGCACCTATGTAAGTAGTGTTGTTTGAGATTTTGGAGAGGATCGAACCGATGTCATACCGATTCACTCTCCAAAACTTGTATATCAGAATGAATGATTTATTCATGCATCGTATCTTTTATAGTATCACCCCAACCCATCCTATTTGATTTAGGTATAGGATGTTGTCATTGAGGATAATGCTTCCTTTGAGGAGAATCTTATTCATATCGATCCCTATAGTGAGAATGTATTTTGAGACAAGACTAGGACGTTGGATTGATTGTTATGGAAGTAAGGTAATGTTAATGAAGAGGCCTAAGAGTTTGAGATGGATATGCTTGCCCTATAGACTGGCCTTTTTACAGGTAGACTTGGTGTTGTTTGGATGTATGGAGTCAAGATGATCTGATATAATGTGGAGAGGATATATAATCCTAGGTTTCTGTTGAGATATTTTTTTATGACTTTGATTTACTATGATAAAATAATTAAACAAATTATCTTATGTATTTTAGGTGATGTGGGGGTTTACTTGGTGTTCAAGACATGACAATGGGGGGAAATAAAAAATACAGTTGAGGATATGTGATTGGCACATGATCAGTACTAACTATGTGCTAGAACCATGTGCCCCCCCGGAGGGGGTGGTTCACGGTTGATAAAACCATGAATGGTGGGGGTCCAGACCTTGTATTATTGGAAAAATCCATCCCACATGGCTACTTTAAAAATGGTCAAACCATATATCTCATTATGAAGATGTTCATCCCATGCCCCCTCTTGGATAGTTAGTGGAACATGGTGGGTCATAGTATGGTCAACCCTATGGTCAAACCATATTACTCATTTAATATGGGTAATTTACAATTCCCCCAGTAGGATTTATGTTTTCTTATATGATTTCCTCCCTAATATTCCAATAAAACTGATGGGGGAGAACCCTTCATCCCATACTTTTCAATGACCAATCTTCCCCATTCATAATTCATTTGGAGAATAGTTTGGTGATGATCAAATCCATTTGTGACTCTAAAACTATACTTGCATCATTTTTCAATATTGTTTCATATGCCATAATTCTTATTATTTTGATCCTTGAAAAACATGATTTTTTTAGTAGGTTCTAGGTTATAAAATCAAATGGTTTTAGAATTAGAATCAATGAATTTGGTTACAAGAAAATTCATCTAATAAATTGAGTTAGGTGGTAAATAGGTTTTATCACATTGTATTGATGGTAGGTATAGGTGTATGTGGTTTTTATATGTTATCAATTGTTTTGAGTTGTATTCCCCTAGTACGAATGGATAAATTGTCTAGAAAATGATGAATTGAAGTCACCCATGATACCCATGGGATGAATTGTGGATGATTAGACTATGTTAAGGGCCACCAATGGGGATATATTCTTCCTTCAACAAGAATTAAAATGTTATATATATAATTTAATTATTATGAAATAGATCCCATGATATTTGGGCTGACATGGTATCATTTGTTATGATGTACTACTGATGATAATTGTGTCTAGTGGATGATGTTTCCTAAGGATGGTGTAAAATATAATGGTATATGTGTTAAATAAACTATGGGATTAAATTGGTAAATGATTTTATGTGTAAATTAATGAAATTGAAATATGTGTTGAATGGGTAATTCATGTAAACAGAGAATGTGGAAATGAGTTATGGCATTGAGATGCCATATGTGTTTACTGAACTCTGGATTTCAGTGATGAACTTGTTAAATGTAAAGAGAATCATGTTCACAAGAGTTAATGGTATGTGGGGTATTGGAATTGAGGTTCTGTTACAACAGGCTGAGAGGGACGGAGGATCTATGTCGAAGCCCTATAATTCATGGATTAGGGAGTTAGACTAAGACTCTATGCCCCAAACAAATGCATGAGATTTAATATATATACATAGGATCTAAGGAAACTAATAAAATTTTATTTTTTAATGTTTTATCTAGTGATGTATGGTAATTTATTCTTCCCTATTATTCATTGGTTATCTAACCAACATATGGTGACATGTATTTGAAGAATGTGGATAACCCATGTAATACATAATGAAAATGGATAAAGTGAATCCTTTTAACTAATGGAACATGGATTATAATCTTCTTATATTTTTATTCATTATATTATAACATATACTTTTATTTGAGACTTGATATTTTGTTGACATTATTAGTGGTGGACATATTTGTTGTACTCACACCATGATCTATCATTAATTCAGTGCTTGGATAGGCTTCATGTTTGGTTGTCAGGACAGGGAAAAAAACCTATGTTAGATGGTTTATTTGGGATTGGGATTTTAATGGAGGAGGGAACTAGATTTGTTGTAAGGATCGGTTTTGGGGATTCATCCATATTTATTTATTTTGGGTTTTCCTTACCTTTATCACTGTTTATCATGACATTGAATATTTACTATTTGATTGTGGGCATGTACACAGTTTCGGGAAATAGATTCTCAGTGCATGATTATTGGTTATGATGTTTTCTTTATGTATAATTATTATATTCTTTATATTACTCTTATTAAGAAATTAATGTATCATTATGTATTACATTGGAACCTCAATGCTAGTCAGTAGCCTCTAGTGTATGGGGAGGTGTGCTTAAGGTCATGTGGCAACCCAGCAGAGAGAAACAGATTTAGTGGCTACTAGGTCGGGAAAATTATATATATTTTGATAAAATTTCTTAATTTATTTCCTATTTTCAAGTTAAAAGGTACATTAGTTAATATTAATAATCATTTTGGTTATTTGGGATGATTTTTGAAGGTTTTGTGATGTGTATGGTTTGGACCCTGTGAGGAGAAACCATGCAATTTTCTCGAGTTTACCGTTTTTAAACTAGTAATTAGTTATATATAAGAACATGGTTAGATCATTGTTTGGATAAATTTTTATATATTTAGTGGGTTTTATGTGTCTTGGATTGATGTAATATTTTTTGTTGGCACACAGTTTTCCGAACACTGTGGATAACTTGTGGGACATGAATTATTTATTTTAATTTTTTTAAGAACCCAAAATCACTTGGAAGCCCATATTCTTTATCCTTTATCATAGGATAATCAATTACATCACTCCCCTAGTAGATATAAATGATAATTTTCTTTCTGGTGGTCTGTTTTAATTATCATAGAGTTCGGGATCTTGGACACTGAAGGCAAGAGACTTGTTCTTCTTCTCCCTCCCCGATACATGTATCATCTATGAAGGGGACCATATATCTATCCATATATTCATTGATATATTTCTCACAACATGTTTTGTTAAAATTATTTGTGATTTATTCATGTAATGGTTTATTAATCCTAGATCTTCAATATCATTTGAGAATTGATTGTGCCAGATGGGTCAAAGGTAACTGGATTCACATATTTTTCCATATTTTTTTAGAATATTAATTCATTATTTTTTAAAAATAAATTTAATATTATTATGGATGGAATAATATTTTAAAATAACTATTATAAATTCATGTTGATTGATTGGTCTTAAAATTAATATTTTGGGTGATGTATGAAAGGTGTCTGATTAATTGATGAATTAAATTTTGTTTTCAAAATAATGGTTTTGAATGAGATTAATTATAGTTAGCATGGTGTGTGTGTGTGTGTTAATATGAACATTAAATGAAACAGTTTGTTTATTCATATAAGAAATAATAATCTATTGGAACTTTGTATTTTGTCAATAAGTGGAGACTTTTGACTATAGGGATATAAAGAGATTGTAAGTTAAGTAGTTTAAGGTTTTCCTTCAGAAAAAGGTTTACCTCATTTGTGATTCTTATATTTTTTTTATGTTAATTATGTCTATGTGTTTCAGGTTCATGTTATTTCAATGAATTAGGATATATAAATGTTCATAATAAGTTTCCATGCTTATATATAGCTAATATTTTAAATAAAAAATGAGATACTCTATTTAATATTTTAGAAGGTTTTGTGGGATGTTGTGTGGTTTATTTCTGGGTTATATACTCATTCTGTGTATATTCACCTTGGGTATTTTAAAAATGGTGTTTACTATTATATAATAAAGGCGAAGTCTTAATATTTAATCAATTATTCTCAAGTAGTTTATGTCCTAGATTGTCTTGAGTTAGGGGTCATGACATTTTTACATCATGGAGTCATAAGTTATGCCACCCTAGAGAATTGGGGTATTTATTATTCAGTGTTATTTTCCTTGAGTACTGATTTTTTTTAAAATTTTACCCATTATAATTTTGTAATATTTAATAGTTACAATAATTAATTTTTTGTTATATATGTTTGTGTTGGAATCCTCATGTGTTAATCATGTTTTAATAATCACAAATATCATTACTATTAATTAATCTTGACCTTCAGTCCACATCTCGCTAATGCTCTTCAAACTAAACAATAGGTGCATATCATGTTTTTATAATAATAAATCTTATGGATTTTAGTTACTCTTTACATGTTTTATGAATAACTACAATTCTCCCATATATTATCTCTAATGAGTAACCTTAACTCATATTCTGCATATCAATGTCTTAGTCCAAATACAGATTTTTTTTTTCTAAGTATGGACTCACCGTGAAGGACTCACCGTGACCAGACACCGTGACCAGACACCGTGACCAAACACAGTGACCACTCACCGTAACCCAGACACCGTGAAGGACTCACTGTGACAAGACACCGTGACCAGACACCGTGACCAGACACACTGACCAGACACCTTGACCACACACCGTGACCAGACACTGTGACCAGACACTGTAACCCAGACACCATGAAGGACTCACCGTGACCAGACACCATGATCAGACACCGTGAAGAAGACACAGTTTCCATGATCACTGTGACACTGTTTCTTAATCTTTTGTCAATATTATTTTAAGTGATGCTAATGGTCATATTTGTTGTTTTTAATGCAATTAATGTTATTTAATGCTAGTTATTGGCTTGATAGGAAACTGTATCTCGTACCTATGAAAAGGGAATCATTCCTACTGCCAGAGCTCATGGAATATAAAGAAGATTGAGCTACATTAGATAAGGCACGAAAGAACGCACACACGCATACACACGCCTGGAACGTCTCGACACATATACTACAATACATGTGAGCTCTGTTCTGAACCAAAGAACAATCTGGAGCACAACGGTGAAGAACACATCCCACGATTCTCAAAGAAGTTCCATAAATACAATCCTACATTTTTAAAGAACACACGACGAATCAAGAGACTGTAGAACACAAGCCGAACTACGACACTCTGTTTTTCAACAGAAAAACTAGAGAAAGACTCTAAAGCATTCCTGCTCAATCCAATGAGTCCAGAGCTACATTGACAATCACTAGAGACATTTCTAAACTCTACATATCTGCTCTGTGATTCATTATTTACATTTCGAGCAGGGTGTGTCATCTTCTATATTTTTACAAACACTGTCTCTTGAACTTTAACCAGAGGATCTGTAAATCCTCAATCAAACTCTTACATATTTTATTTCCCACTGGGAGAGTGGTAGAGGTCGTGTGTGACCTGAACAGCTGGTTTTCTGTTGTTTTGTTTCCCACTAATAATAGTGGTAGAGGTCTTGGACCTGGACAATTTTTTTAAAACTATTGTTAACCCCGATCTGAGGTGTGGATCAATTTATTATATATTTTTGAGGGGACTAAGTCTCGGCGTGAGACTGAACCTCTTGTTATATCTATTTTTCATCTTTTATTTAAGTTTAATGTATATGACATATATTATATTTATTCTTCTTCTATTACTTTAAAATACAAAATTATTTTGAAGCTACTTTGATAGTTAGATTAGCAAGTGTTTACACTTATTGTAAATCAGTAGATTAGTTTCAAAAGTTAGTTTGATCTTGTGGTTAAACTAACTTAAACCTAATCAATCTTTGAGAAGCTAAGTGAATATTTACAATATGTATAAATTCACTACAGTTTATCTGATTTTATAAATTGGAGGATTTTATCTAGACAAAGTTTTAACAGAAATTTTATCTGGAACTCAATTCACCCCCCCCCCCTCTTGAGTGTCCACTCTGACCAACATTTGGTATTAGAGGATTTGTTTTTTGTTTGTTCAATGATTTTTGAAATACTCTATTTTTCAACTTTGATTTTAGTTGCATCTCTAAATATCTTAAATTTCTGTTATTTATAAACTTTTTCTCTTTAAATTGTCTTTCTAAAATCTAGTTATGGATAATAGACTAGAGGGTGCTACTACTAACAGGGCACCTTTCTTCAATGGTACCAACTATGCCCAATGGAAGCATAAAATGAAAATTCATTTAGAAAGCATAGGTTTTGATATATGGACTTCCATAGAATCTTAATATAAACATCCCACTACTGCTAGATCCACTTGGGATGAACCTACAAAGACAGCTTACAATAATAATTGTAAAGCCATAAATGCCATGTACTGTGCTTTAGGATATGAAGAGTTTAACAGAATATCTTCTTGTAAAACTGCTTTTGAAATTTGGGATACCTTAGCTGTTTCTCATGAAGGAACAACCAATGTTAAGGAAATGAGATTAAATACTTATACTATTAAATATGATAATTTTAAAATGAAAACTGATGAACCTATTTCTGACATGTATCTCAGGTTTAATGAGATAGTCAATACAATGAATTCAATTAGAAAGGTTGTTCCAGCAAAGGAAAAAATTATGAGAATCTTGAGATTGTTACCAGACCGGTGGAGAGGCACATCTGTTTCAATCATAGAGTCATGTGACATTGCTGCTCTACCTGTTAAAGAACACATTGGTAAGCTTATGATGTATGAGGAAGAACTCAAAGTAAACAAAGAAGAAGAAGAAGAACCTAGAAGAAAGTCTGTTTCTTTCAAATCTTCAACTTCCATGAACAAGGATAAGGAGAAACATCACGCTATAAATGAGAGTTCAAGCTATGAAGACAGTGAAAGTGATTCTGATAGTGATGCTGAAATGGCTCACATTTCCAGAAGGTTTAAGATGTTCTATAGGAAGAAGAAGTTTTTCAGAAAATCAAATTACAAAGGAAAGTATGAAAATAAGGAACATTGGCAGAAGGATTGGAAAAAGCCAGATAAAAGTAATGAAGTTGTCTGTTATTAGTGAAAAAGGAAAGGACATATTAAAGTAGACTGCCCAAAGATCAAATTCAAGAAGAAATATTATTACAAGGACAGTAAGTACAAAAAGTCTATGAAGGCTTCTTGGAGCGCTTATGAGGATAGCTCCACTGAATATGAAGTCTCTGAAACTGAACACAGAAATAAGGCAAACATGTGTTTTATGACAAACACTTCTGAGGTAACAGCTGAAACTCCTGCTTTAAATTCTTCTTATTCTGGAGATGAAACTGACTCTGATAACATGTCAAAATCTGAACTATTTGAATAGTGTGATATGTTATAAGAAACATGTAATGAGCTGAAAGACAAATACAAAGGTTTAAAGAAACAGTATTCTTTAACTGTTAAACATAAATCTGATCTTGATATTGAAATGGAAAAGATTTCTCAGTTACTTAAAGAAAACACTGAACTAAAATTATCTAATGAGAAACACAGAAAGGATTTCGAGAAATTCACAAATGGAAAGGATACACTATCTCAAATGCTAGGAAAGAAATTTCCGCCAAAATACACTACCGGAATAGGCTACAAACCTGGACAGAGATAGTTTACTAAGAATATATTTATTCCTAAATCTGGACAGAATGCAGCTAATTCTAGTTCTAGACATTTATATGATTCAACTAGTAATATTCATAGTTATGGATCTAATAAGGTTTATCTTTCAAAGTCTGTTGATTCTACAACTTTCATGTGACCCATAAGACAAATTTGGGTACCAAAAGCTTTGATTGCTAACCTTTCTGGACCCAAGAAGATCTGGGTACCAAAATCATTTCCTATCTAAATAAGTTTTGTAGGAAACCTACTTAAAGAGATCATGTAGGAAGACCTGGTACTTGGACAGTGGATGTTCAAGACATATGTCTGGAGACTTCTCATACTTTAAAAGCTTAGTCAGAGTTCATGGAGGTTTTGTCACCTTGGGTGATAATTCTGAAGTGAAATTCATCAGCATAGGCCAAATTGGTCACACAGACTCAGTATTGGTTTCCAATGTTTTATTTGTGGATGGACTTTAATATAATCTGTTAAGTTTTTCTCAGTTATCTGATGACAGTTTTAATGTTAAATTTGAAAATGATCCGTGCAATGTTTTTAATTCTAAACATGCTTTAGTATTTTCTGCCCTGGGAAATGAAAATGATTATGTTATTGATTTAAATTCTTTAGCTAAGAAGAATATTACTTGTTTAAATGCTTTTAATATAGAGTCTTGGCTTTTGCACAAAAGATTAGGACACTGCAATATACTCTCGGTTAGAAAATTTACTAGGAAGAACTTAGTTAGAGACCTACCCAAACTTGAGTTTCCAAATGAAAAAGTTTGTAATGTGTGTCAAAAGGGAAAGCAACATAATGTTTATTTCAAATAAAAGAATGAAGTGTCAACTTCTTAACCTCTCAAGTTGGTTCACATGGATTTATTTGGAGCATCTAGAGTTTCTAGCTTAAATGTGATGAACTATTTCTATGTCTTAGTAGATGACTCTTCTAGATATACATGGGTATATTTTCTAGCTCACAAAAGTGGAGCTTGTTCTTACATTGTTAAATACTCAAAATCTGTAGAAAACTTTAGTGGACTTAAGATTAAAACTCTGAGAAGTGATCATGGCCTTGAATTTGAGAATCGTGAATTTGAATCTTACTACTCTCACAATGGCTATAGTCATAATTTCTCTACCCCTAGAAAACCCCAGAAAAATGGTGTAGTAGAAAGAAGGAATTGAACTCTGCAAGAAATTTCTAGAACTATGCTTAATGAGTATGACCTACCTATTTATTTTTGGGCTGAAGCTGTAAATACAGCTTGTTATGTTATCAATAGAGTCTTAATCAGACCTGTTCTTAAGAGGACCCCTTATGAGTTGTGGAACCATAGGAAACCTAAAGTTAACTACTTCAAAGTATTTGGATTCAAAGTCTTTATTATTAATACTAAAGATAATCTTGACAAGTTTTCACCAAATAGTGATGAAGGAATTTTCCTAGGTTACTCTATTTCTAGTAAAGACTATAGAGTTTTCAATAAGAGAACCAAGTGTGTGGAAATATCTATTCACATCATGTTTGATGAAACCGATCCACATGAGTCTAAAATCTCTCTTGAAAATCTTGAAGGTGATCTCTCTGTTTTGAACCTTAATGATAAAGACAGTGGACCTATAGTTAAAATGTCCAGTTCTGGAAATTTTCTAGAACCTGCTTCGGTTGATTCCCAACCTGTTGATGAACCTGAAAATTCAATCCCTACCTTTACGAGATCAACTAGAATTCTGAATAATCATCATTTAGATTCTGTTGTAGGAAATCTTGATAGAGGGACATAGAATAGAGCTTCTCTTAGAAATCAGGTTGAACATCAAGCCTTCTTGTCACAGCTTGAACCTAAAAACATTGATGATGCTATTAATGATGAATTTTGGGTAATTTCTATGCAAAAATAACTCAATCAGTTTGAGAGAAATAATGTTTGGACTCTTGTTGAAAGACCTAAGGAAACTTTCAAAATAGGAACAAAATGGGTGTTTAGAAACAAAGTAGATGAATCCGGAAACATAGTTAGAAATAATGCTAGACTAGTTGCACAAGGCTATAGTCAAGAAAAAGGTATTGACTATGATGAGACTTTTGCACCAGTAGCCAGATTAGAAGCTATTAGGATTTTACTTGCTTATGATGCACATCTAAATTTCAAACTATATCAAATGGATGTCAATACTGCATTCTTAAATGGATATATTGCTAAGGATGTTTTTGTTGAACAACCACCTGGTTTTTCAAACCCTCATTTTCCAAATCATATTTTCAATTTATCAAAAGCTTTATATGGTTTAAATCAAGCACCAAGAGCTTGGTACGATATATTAAGTACTTATCTAATTTCTAAAGGTTTTACAAAAGGGATAGCTGATCCTACTCTTTTTATAAAATGAATTTCTGAAGATGTTTTAGTAGTACAAATTTATGTTGATGATATTATCTTTGGATCTTCTAAAAATTCTTTATGAACTGATTTTTCAAAAATGATGCAAAATGAATTTGAAATGAATTTATTTAGTGAACATAAATTCTTTCTTGGTTTTCAAATTTTTCAAAATGATGATGGAATTATTTTAACTCAAAGTATATATACTAGAGATCTTTTAAAACGTTTTGGAATGGATAACACAAAAAGTTTTGACACTCCCATGAGTACCACATGTATGATGGATCTTGATGAAAATGGTAAATCTGTTGATCAAACCACTTATAGAGGAATGATTGGAGGTCTACTCTACCTGACTGCTATTCGTCCTGATATTATGTTTAGTGTCTGTATGTGTGCTCATTTTCAAGCAAACCCTTAATAGTCACACTTAAATGCTGTAAATAAAATTTTCAAATACCTCAAGAATACTCCCAATTTAGGACTGTTCTATCCCAAAGGAAAATCAATTGAACAAGTTAGTTATTCTGATGCTGACTTTGCTGGATGTAAGCTAGATAGAAAAAGCACCTTTGGAACATGTCATATTTTAGGCAAGTCACTAGTATCATGGTGTAGTAAGAAACAAAATTCTGTTGCATTGTCAACTGCAGAAGCTGAATACATAGCTTCTGGAAGTTGTTGTGCACAGATTTTGTGGATGAAACACACATTACTAGACTATGGATATCAATTCAGACATGTCTCAATAAATTGTGACAACACAAGTGATATTAATATTTCTAAGAATCTTGTTTCTCATTCTAGTACGAAACATATTGATGTAAGACATCACTTTTTGAGGGATCATTATCAAAAAGGTGATATCACTTTGGAATTCATTGGTATTGAATATCAACTTGCTGATATATTCACTAAACCATTAAATTCTGAAATATTAGACTACATCATACATTATATTGGTATGATTAATCATAAATGAATATCTTACTGTTTCTAAGTTACTTTTTTTATGCTCACGGTTTGACAACTCACTGTCTCACCGTGACTATATAAACTGCTCATTGTTTCACCATGATGACTATAAACTGTCTCACCATGATGGCTAGTTTTCTATCTCACCGTGAGATGTATGATAATTTTTATTATTTTTATTTTATTTTTACCCGTATCGTGGTAATTTTTATTTTTTCCTCTATTTTATTTCTCACGTTCGTGTTTTTATGACGTTTGCCATTCCCAAATGATAAAACATAAGGGTTTCATTCGACTCCTTACCCGAATTCTCTCTTAAACCTTCTTTTCCCTCTCGCCCGAACCTTTAGAGAATGCCAAGGATGAAGCGTCCATCTTCACCCTCGTCTGAGAAGTGTCGCTCTATGAAACAAAGGAGGATACCACTGATAGTGCCCGAAGGACCTCTAAACCCAAACCTGGTAAGTCGTACAGTTGTACCTGAAAAAGAGGATTGCCCTGAATGGTTGATGTCTTGTATATCATTAGTTTTGAAAGTTTTAAAAGAACAAGGATGGCCTGAATGGTTCACTGGATAGAATAGACCGATTTACCCGACTCTTGTATCTCAATTCAATCAGTATGTGAAGTTCTCTTTTGAGTTTGGAGAAAGCTTTTTGGTGACCGGTTGGATGGATGTTCAGAAGTGCTCCTTCTATTCAATGTTGTGGGCTGCATGACTAGGAATTCCACATGAAAGAGTGTGTGAATATTACCAAAGAGACCCTCCTCCAACAACTGACATCTTTGACCTAGAAACCGCTTTGGAAAATCTAACTGGAAATGGATCCAAGTGAAGGTCCATAGCTGCTGAACTGCATTGGGAGACATGACTTTTGTTCAAGTTTGTTTAGAATTTGATTAGTCCATGAAAAGGAGATTTTGCTGTGATGAAGTATCAGGATGTGTTCCTGATTCACTTGTTGAAGAATGGCCAAAATTTCAATCTGTGTAAGTATGTTATCAACTATATCTGTGAGCGGATCAAAGTAACTTCCAAATCCACCTCCCTATTTTATTCAAGGATGATTTAAGCCATGTTAGTCTCAAAAGGAAAGGTTGGACCGAATGAAGAAAAATTATAGGACTTTGATTTCTGCCTATCCATGCCTATCATCAGAAGGATGAAGATTAGCTGGAATCCATGGAAAAATCAATTGGTTGAGGATAGTGATCAACTGTATAAAACATTTAATCTTGTTGACTATCCAAGAAGGCCTAAGAACCTAGCTGAACCTAGTTTGGAACCAGATGAAGTGGCTGAGTACTTAGAAGAAGAAGAACAAGAAGAAGTAACAGGTGAAGTTCCACCTAGAGAAGAATCTGTAATATCTCCAATAGAAACAGTTCCTGTTGAAGAGGAAATGGTTGTTATCCCTACTGTTATCCCTGCTGAAATACCTCGAGGAGAGGAAGTTGTTGTTGAAAAAGAAAGGACTGAGGATCCTTCAGTTGTTCTTCATAAGGAAGAAGCTCATCCCAATTCATCAAGGAAATTTCTTTTTCCTGGTTCAGAACAGCAAGCAACCATTGAGGAAGTTATTGTTGAAGAGACTCTTTCTGTTTAGAAAGAAGCAAGTCTGGAAGCTTATCTAGTGGAATAATCAGTTCATTAGATTATTCCATCTGCTGAAGAAAGAATGGAACTTTCCATTCAGCTGGAAAGGAAAGAATTTGATGAAGAGATTAGGGATAATCTTGTGGATCTTTTCCATGTTCCTGAACCTCAAGAATCTGAAATTGAAGCACAAGTTGAAGGGGAGGAAACTCGAAATCGTGATATTGTGGAAGCTGGATCTAGTGAACCTTCTCAACCTTATGTAACATTCTCTGTACACTCTCTATATAAGTTCCGAAGATTTTATGATGTGAATGAGTCACAGAAAGTGACTGCAACTGGAATGGATCTTTCTTATCTATTTCAACTGAAGTCCTTATCTCATTCAGAACCAGAATCAGTCCCCCAACCTCAATCTGGATCAAAATCTGAATCTGAAGATGAATCTGACCCTCAAACAGAATCTGAGCCTCTACCTTTACCTGCATTCTCACCTGAGCTTCATTCCTTTGTAACCAAAGATGATCTCAAAGCTTTTGGTGAGACTTTGTTAGCTGGTTTTGAGAAAATTGTCTCCACTCAACCTCGCCCAATGACTCAATTAAGTCAAGAAGATGCATCAATTCTCTTTTAAAATATTATCAAACATATTCAACAAAGAATGATCCGAGAAATTCAAGAAGTCTGAGTAGAGAATAAGCTGCTAAGTGCTGATGTTGCAAATCTAAAAAGTATGGTAGAAAGTCTGCAGAATTAGCTATCTGTGAGATCAGATCCTGCTCCTGTTTCTACCCCTGCACCTGTTATTATTTCACCTGAGTCTTCTAATTCCCTCCTTTCTTGGTAGATTATGTCTCAAGTTCATCCTTACCTTCTATCCTTTGATGAAAATATTGGAAAAAGTCACACGAAGATGCTGGAACGCATGAGAGAGCTTGTGGAAAATCTGAATAAGCTTACAGATGAATACATTGGATGTCTGAAAAATGTTCTGAAACATCTCAAAGTTCTAACCGAAGCTGTCAAGGCTTCACTTGCTTCTGGTCAGACCTCTAGACCTGCTTTGGATGATTCTCTTATGAGATCCTCAATTAAGGAAGAATTACAAAATGCCTTCAGTGTCTTGGATCTATCTTCTTTGTCAGAAGTAATTAAGAACAGTGATATAGCATTGGACATGGTTAGGATCCATTCAAAGATAGCCAAATATGATCAACAAGAGACCTCCAAGAAAATAGATTTGTATCTTTCCTGGATTTTATCTAAAAGTGACATGACATATCACTTGAGATATCTTGTGGAAAATCTGAGAATGCCTCCGGTGACTCAAGCTTTTAATGCTCAAGTTCAGAAACTTTCAGAGTTCACCAGATTGTTGGAAATATTTCTTGAGAATAAGGATGATTTTGAAAAGGCTATGCAGTATGGTGGTGAATTCATTAATGATTTCATCAATTATTTGGAGTCGTATCTTCATGTGCAGAGTACTGCTATAGTTGCTCCAGCTGATGCACCCCTTAGACCTGGACTTCCTGCCATAGCATCTACTAACATAACAGTTAGCCAAGCCCATTCTCAGATCCGTCCAGTCATTCTTGACCAACCAAAGCCTTAATCTTCTACTTCTCCTACTTTGGCTCCATCTGTTTTTGATGGTCTACCCTTACCCTCGTTGTCTTCCTCTTCTATGCCTTCTTCTACTTCAGCACCAGCTCCTACTGCTGATAAAGGCAAGACAAAAATGGATCCCCTAAGAGTTTACCGCTTGTCTTTCTTTTTGATGGGATTCCATTTCTTATATCCAATTTGTACTTCTCCTGTACTTTGTATTATGAATGCTTTGGTTAATGATAATTACCGAGTTTCATTTTCTTTTCTATACTTTTTGATAATCCCAAAAGGGGGAGAAAAACCTCCAAGTATCAGTTCTATAATAGGTTAAATAGGGGAGAAAATCTGCAAGTATCTATTCTATAATGTTTTTTCTATGCTAGTATCTTTAATATTACATATCTTTTATATTCTGCCTATATATGATTTGTGATCATCAAAAAGGGGGAGATTGTTGGACTCCTCATGTGTTAATCATGTTTTAATAATCACAAATCTCATTACTGTTAATTAATCTTGACCTTTAGTGCACATCTTTGTAATGATCTTCAAACTAAAAAATATGTGCATATCATGTTATTATAATAACAAATATTATGGATGTTAATTACTATTTACATGTTATATGCATAATTTCAATTCTCTCATATATTATCTCTAATGAGTAACCTTAACTCATATGCTGCATATCACTTTCTTAGTCCAAATAAAGATTTTTTTTCTCATTATGGACTCACCGTGATGGACTCACCAGGACCAGACACCGTGACCAGACACCGTGACCACTCACCGTAACCCAGACACCGTGAAGGACTCACCATGACCAGACATCGTGACCAGTCACCATGACCAGACACCGTGACCAGACACCGTGACCAGACACCCTAACCCAGACACCGTGAAGGACTCACAGTGACCAGACACCGTGATCAGACACCGTAAGGAAGACACTGTTTCCATGATCACTGTGACACCGTTTCTTAAGCTTTTGTCAATATTATTTTCAGTGATGCTAACGGCCGTATTTTATATTTTTAATGAAATTAATGTTATTTAATACTAGTTGTTGGCTTGACAGGAAACTGTATCTCTTACCTATGAAAAGGGAATCATTCCTACTGCCAGAGATCGTGGAATATAAAGAAGATTGAGCTGCATTAGAGAAGGCACGAACGAACGCACGCACGCATACACACGCCTGACATGTCTCAACACATATACTACAATACATGCGAGCTCTGTTCTGATCCAAAGAACAATCTGAATCACAACTGTGAATAACACATCACACGATTCTCAAAGTAGTTCCATACATGCAATCCTACATTTCTGAAGAAGAAATGACGAATCTAGAGACTGTAGAACACAATACGAACTATGACACTCTGTTTTTCAACAGAAAAACTAGAGAAGGACTCTGAAGAATTCCTGCTCAATCCAACGAGTCCAGAGCTACATTGAAAATCACTAAACCCATTTCTAAACTCTACATCTCTTCTCTGTGATTCATTATTTACATTTCGAGTAGTGTGTGTCATCTTCTGTATTTTTACACACACACGGTCTCCTGAACTTTAACCATAGGATCTGTAAATCCTCACTCAAACTCATACATCTTATATTTCCCACTGGGATAGTGGTAGAGGTCGTGTGTTACCTGAATAGCTGGTTTTATGTTGTTTTGTTTACCACGAATAACTTTGGTAGAGGTCTTGGACCTGTACAGTTTTTGTAAAACTGTTGTTAACCCCGATCTAGATAGTGGATCAATTTCTTATATATAGTTGAGAGGACTAAGCCTCGGCTTGAGACTGAACCTCTTGTTATATCTGCTGTGAATCGTTTATTTAAGTTTAATGTATACGACATATATTATATTTATTCCGCTGTAATTAATTTAAAATACAAAATTATTTTGAAGCTACTTTTATAGTTAGATTAGAAAGTGTTTACACTTATTATAAATCCGTATATTAGTTTCAAAAGTTAGTTTGATCTTATGGTTAAACTAACTGAGACCTAATCAATCTTTGAGAAGCTAAGTGAACATTTACAATCTGTATAAATTCACTACCGTTTATCTTATTTTATAAATCAGGGGATTTTAAATAGACAATGTTTTAACAGAATTTTTAATTGGAACTCAATTCACCCCCCCTCTTGAGTGTCCACTCCAACCAACAGTTTGTTTATTCTATTTTTGTATAATGCATCATATTGTGTCTCTTTATTATTATCTTCTTTGGGAAGAACATCCATCAAAATTTAGTAAATCCATTTAAAATTTATTTTATGAATTTGGTTCCATGGGTACAAGACCATTGGTTAGATTATTTCAAGTTCCTCACAACTAAAGGATTAGGTTGGGATGTGACATAATGACAATATTTTAGAATAAAAATATGGTGTATGGGTCTTGAGGCGTTATAGTTGGTGTCAGGGTAGGGTTTAGATAACTTTATATAAAAGGAATTTACAATATGAGGATAAGATAATTGATATATAACTAATCATGTATTTTTAGGATTAATGTTGATTATGAAAGGAAAAAAATAACCTTTTCAGTTATTACATAACTAGATTTTAAGGTGATTATTTGATTATTTCAGATAATTAACATATAGATAAAAATTTGGGTTTGTGTCTTATTTCATATAGATCTAATATTATTTAATATTATTTTGATTTTTTATGGATTGGGGTGATAATAAATTAATGAAAAACCCTAGGATATGTTTGGGTATAGAAAAAATCATAAAAGATTGTTAATGTAAATGTGTGTTTTTTTGGAAATAATGTTCTTGTATGAATAAAAATAAGTTTATGTAGAATTTAGTATAAATTTACCTTGTACTCATAAACCTAAAAAAATTCATTGAGTATTTTATTGATCTTATTTTCTTTCACAAAAAGTGGGACAAAATGTAAATATATTTGGACACTTATCCTCAAATCCATTTTTATATTTTCTTAGTAACATTATGGTTGAGTGAGAACACTGGGTGTGACACTCTTGTGCTGATATTTATTGGCTAATTCACATAATATATAAGAACCATTATTAAAGATAGGAATATGATTTTAATGATTTATGTTACTGTTGTTATAGATAATTGGGATTCTGGGTTAATTTTTCTTGGATATATAAGTTCTGAATTATGGATAATCATGAGGATTAAAGTGTAATTTTGTGATAAAGAAATTATTGTTAATTTATGAAAAGATTAATATCTTTTTGGGAGCATATATGATTAAAATGTAAATTGATTTTTATGTTATTTTTTTCATGATTACTGTTTTTTGGGTATAATGGTTATGTAATATTTTGGTAATATAGGTTTCTAGGAATTTTAGTTCTAGTATATGAAAGGAATATTTTTATGAATTAATATTGATAAAAAATTTGACATAAAATTTATGTAGACTTTCGAAGAAAATGTTATCTAATTTTTTTTGTTTAAAATTTTGATCATCCATTTATTCTAAAATTTAGGGTTCATTATTTGTTGAATAATTTAATTTGAACTTTGTCATTCATTATTGAGGCCGCTACGATTAATTTATTATTCCAATATTTGAATGTTTACTCATATTTAGTAATATATTAACATTTGTTAACAAATTTGGATATAAAAAATAGAAATATAAAATAGGAATAACATTTCATTATTATTTTTGGATCATATTTACCATTAAAATTTTATTTTCATGCTTTAGGAATGAACAATTCGTCATGGATATATTGTATATGGATTATTGGAAAAATCGGGGATGGAAAATTTCTCATAACATAACCAAGAGAGAAAATTATGATTAGGGAATATAAATAAATAAAATAAGAATATTTTATTATATTCTATATCCTTAGAGTAAAATATATATTGAACTCAAAAAAAGAGATATATATTTTGTGACACTTATATAGATGATATCATTCAACTATCAATGTATGATTTTTGAATCTCCTTCATCATTATGTGTATTATAATGATACATATATGGTCATAGAAATATATAATAAATTAAACCAATGCTTCATAGTATAAATTAATATTGATTACACGAGATATTATTATTTGGTTTTTATATAATATTTTTTAAAGAATTGAATTTTTTTTGAGGTTTTAATTTATTTAAGGGAGAAAATGAAACAACCTGATATTTTAATATAATTATCGACTTTAATTAATATTATGACTAATAGATTACATTATATAAATATCCAAACTAAAATGGGTAATTAAATATTACAATAAACATTCCCTAATTAAAAATATAGTATTCTTTTTGTATACTTACACTATATTACATTGTATTGATTTAAAGGATTTTATCATCATAATGTAAATGATTTATATGATATGATTAGAATCATTTAATGATTAAAAGGTGTATTTTATAAAATAATTTACTTTTTGTTATTATGTATTTTAATAAATTTATCATATTTAAAATAATTTAATATATGAAATAATAATTTAACAGTCAAATAATTATATACTCTTATGATATTACATTAGGAATTGTTGATGATTTAAAAGGTCAATTTTTAATAATAATTATTTTCTTTTATATTGAATATTTCAATTAAAAAGATAAAAATATAAAAATATAATTTTAAATTTTAATAAATTATCATCAATTTTGAATTCTAAAAATTAAATTTATCTAATTTTTTTGGGAATTTTCAAAATTAGTTATTTGTTATATGAATATTAATAATATATTGTTCTAAAATAATATTTCTTTTCTAATTATTATATACTCAAAAAGTGAAATTTTTTAATATATTTTAAACTCAAAAAATCATCTTTTTTTCATAAACCCAGAAAATTAATGTTGATAAATTCTCCATATAATTATGGTGTAAATTCATTATTATACATAAAAAATATTTTTATAAACTTGATTTTTATTGAATTTTTTTGTAATTAATAATAAAAACAATTTTTAACAGTCATAGAAATTTAATCTTGAAAACATAATTCCATATTTCAAATAATCACATTCAAATTAAGAAATATATTCCATAAAATTTTTGGTATTAATAAATAATTATTAGTGTAAATGTGTTTACCACGGTAAGGGTTAAAAGGGATTATTGAGGTGGTTAAACTAGAGGATAATGCCAAAAATAATCTTTAAATATTTTTTATATTTTGTTTTATGACCTTATTTAGACTATCAATAATCATAAATTCAATAAAAATTTTATTTGGTTTCATTGTTTATAATTTATCAATGATTGTTTTTTGTAAAATTCATATAAACAAAAATTTCACAGACGCTCACTTATTGATAATGAAAATGATAAATGATTATTATTTATTAAAGATGTTAATATTATTGATTAATAAATTTAATCATTTTTTTAAATTGTTATTACTTTTAAATGATAGAAAAATTAACTAAAATTATTACACAACAGCGAAAAAATACTTGTGAATGAAATAAAAAAAATTATATTATATTAAAAACTTTATATTTGATAAGGTTTAGATAAATTATTATTTTCTAACAACATTTAATAAAATAATGAAGTATTTTTAGTATTTTTTTGGCATATATTTGACTTATGTAATTATCTTGATTCATTAAAAATAAAAATTTCCAAATAGTCCCAAAATTGTCATTAAGGATAATAAATGTGGAATAATATTTAATAAATTTATTTAAAAATAATTAAATTATTATAATATGCTAATTGGTATGATAAATTGTCTACTATTTCATCCAATGTGAATTTTTTATCCACTTTTAATTATTATAATTACTTAAAATACTATTAAAGACATAATATTTGTGAAAAGATCATTGGTGTTTTCCGATAAAATGGGGCTTAATTTAACAATTCAAAATGCTCATATGAATTTATTTTTACCTAAAAATCATATTAAAATTAATATATGATATAATCATATAAAATCTTCAAGGCCTTGTTTAGACCATGAACCTCTCTTTTCAAATCATTAATCCTAATCAAAATGATGCCATAAAAATAATTGTATTCAAATTTAACAAATTACTCAATGTTTCCTTCTTATTAAAGAACATTAAAACTATTTAAAATCATAAAAAAATAATTAAATAATTATCATCGATATTTTTTTTTGGGATATAAAAACCATTATATTCCTTATTTACATCCTATTTAAAAAGAAAATGTCCCGCATTCATGCATGCATACTACCGCCTCCAAAAAGTGATGTATTTCAATATTCATTGCTGCCTAAATAAATGGTATTAAAATTATATCTAATTTATAAACATTATAACTCTAATTTTTTTGATTCAGTGTCTTTTCAAACCATGATGCTTTTTCGAGGACCATAACTATCAATTTGAAACAGTAATGGAAAAAATAACAATTAATCTCTAACTATATATTTAAAAAAATAATTGTAAATTACTGGTTGATTAAAAAGTATAATGAAATTATATATAGTAATATAATTATGAACATAATTTCTATATATATATATATTAAATATAAATATATTTTGATGGTTGTTACACCACATATGAATCATTTTAGAACACGAAGCCTAGGTTTCATCTCAAATTCCCTTACTCAAGACATGTTTTTTATTATGAACATATTTTTTTATATATCATAGGTATGTTACAAATTTATATTATTATATAATTATTATATATTTATAAATTGTATTGAATGTTTCAATACATTTTTCCATTTTAAATAGGTTTTGAATCAAATGATATAATCTCTTTAAGGTTTTCTCATCGAATATTATTTTTATTGAGTTTCATGCCATATTCAACATTTTTTTCAATATTTTAATGTATATAACACACTATGAACTTTTTATAAAAATTTAATGATATTATAATAATATTTAAATACATTTTAGGTCTATATTTTAGTGTATTTTGATTCAATAGATAACAAAATTGTAAGGGTTTCTTAATCTCAATTTCCATTTATTAAGATATGCTCTATATTCACGACCTTTTATGTTTTGTTTGGTAATTTTTTTCCATGAATGTATTTCATCATTACATTCATGAAAAATATTATGGTTTAACAATTCATATGAGGTTCTCCCCATAATAATAATTAAATTAAATGGATACCAATATGTAAGAATATGTTTTATAATCAATCTTTTAATCGGGCATGTTTATATTTTATTCCCCATTATAAGAATTCATTATTTCATTTCCCTTCTTAACCGTAAATATTTTATTAAATGATTGTTATTTATAGATTTATAAAGTATTATTTCCATTTACCCCATCATTGGCACTAAAAAAGTATAATTTTTTTTAAGAAAACATTACCTCCTCTATTAATTTATGTTGGGATTATTTTCCAACCATATGAGTGTTCTAAAAAAATCATTTATGTTATTATAAAAACATGATAATTTGAAAATCTTACCTTCACAAAAAGTTCAATTTATTTTGACATTATTAATGTGAATCATTTCTATCATTTTCTGTAAGAATCAATTTTTTTCTTCTGTATGAAATCATAAAAATAATATTATTTAATTTATACAACATTATCTGATTTTACAAGAAAAATGATTTTATTAATGATTAAAACTCCTTTAAATGTTTCCAAGATTTTTAGATGAAAATACTCATCCAATTTAGATGAATTTTTAATTTTATTTAATAATTGAAATAGAGAAGGATATGTATTATTATTTTGACAATAATATATCAAAATATTTTTAAAATTATTTTTCATCTATGTCAACAACATTATGTATTTTTATGATTCATCGGGGACATAATAATAGTGAAAAATTAAATTTATTTATTTTTTATGATTATGATTATGGTTTTTTGAGGATGATTTAATAAAACCCATTAAATTTATATTTTTTATCTATGTTAGGATAAAATGATGTATTTGTTTATCATATTCTGTAAAGCATATATATGGTTCATTATTATATAAAGGTAAGGACAAAAATTATATATCATACTAATTTATAGGGTATGTTTTTATGTCTCATGATCATAAGAAGGTTCAAATGTAGTTTTTCCATGAACAAGTGGTTATACGAGTGATTATTCGAGTCCCAAGAGGGTACATTAGTTATTATCCCAAGATTAAGAGGATACATGAGGGATTATACCAAGACTATTGTAGGGTCCTGAAAAATCTGAAAATGAAGATAATTATCCCCTTCATTCGAGAGAGGATATTTACCCAATTCCCTCTAACAAATTGGGAAAAGGAATGAGTCCATTACCCCAAATTGGAAAAGGACCAACCGGTCCGCAAACCGGCCCTAGTGTTACGCGGCTAGTTCAGCGAACCGTTTGCCTCCGTGAACCAGCCACATTTCTGAGATGGAGGCGGAGATTCTCCACAGGCGCGAAGTATAACTTGCGCGGAACCGGTCCACCGTCCCGATCCGCCCCAGCCGCGGACCACGTAGACCGTTCCAAGCCGCATCCACTATAGTTCATTAAATTGAGGCGGAAACCTCCGCGACTGCGAATCACTCTCCGAGCTCGTTCAGTTTACAGTGGAGATCGTTTGGTTCACGGGGGAGATGCACTCATTGCCCCCAGCGAGTTGCTAATTGACCGAGTCATCTGTGAATTGGATTTTCGGTCATGGACCTCCGCAAAATGAGCTGCATGACCAAAGATATATCTTTTTCCCCACTCTATAAAAGGAGATCCAGGGGAAGAGAAGGGATGATTTTGGAGAACCCACAGAAGATCAATAAGATTCGGGTGGAAGGATTTCAAAGGAAGGCTTTGGCTTTCAGAAGTTCCAGTTTGCGAACCAGAGCGAACCTGGGAATGAACTAATAAGGAACCAAAAACACAAAATAACATGGTGAACTGCAAACCCAAAATAACAAAGAAGAGAAAACCGTGAACCATGGTCCCTACATAGATGTACTCCCCACGGACCAGGGAGTTTATTCCTCTTTTACGATATGGCACACCGCGTAGCACCCTCTTACGCGGGTGAGGCCCCGACCGACGAACCCCCGACAGGTGAGGCCCATGGACGCCTATGATCACATGGGACCCTCCGCGAACCACACTAGTTCACGGATCGAACCCGAAGCAGCGAACAACCTTGGTTAGCGGAATTCCCAACAGTCTGAAGACCACCCTGGTCCGTGGATCGATCCCGAGGCTGCGAACCACCCTGGTTCACGGGATTCTCACCATTCTATGAACCACCTTGGTTCATGGTATTCCCATCAATCCACGAACAACCCTAGTTCGTGGATGGCTTCACCAACCATGTAGCACCTCCCTACGCGAACGGTGCCACGACACATACCCCAGTGTGGCCCTCCGAATCCTTCGGAGTTCCCATTCCCCAAGCCACATAAAATCCTTCCAATCTAGCCTAATCCACTCTGACTCCCTCACTGGAATACTCATCGTCCCCAAGCTGAGGCCTCAACCGGAGCCACTGGACCTGTGTGATGTAACCCTCAGGCGCATCAGGAATCCCCCATGCACTTCGGTACATCCCCCGGGAATAATGGAGTTGACGAGAACAGGAGAACCTCTTTCCCTCTCCTGTTGCGCATTGTCACCATGGTCATCCATCTCAGAGTAAGCCCCGACCTTATGGGAAGACATATTCATTAGCCCTACTCCACTTCTAATAGATTCACCTTTCGCGACATGATTGTCTGGTCCCTGCTGCCTCTAGTTTCTCACACCGAGCATGACTCGTGTGGTCTTATACTAAGCATCGACCATGACATCCTCTTATTGGCCTCCTCAGAGTGAATGCCCCAACTCACCCCTCTGGCCTCCTCAGAGTGTAAGCCCCAATCCTGTGTGAAATACGAGGACATTGATCCATGTTAAGGCATCGTACGTAGGAAGCCTCCCCGAGGTTAAAGCTCGATCGCCATCGAACCCCCAGGTCCACCTTCACGTCGGTTCTCCGACACCCCAATTCGAACTATGTGGACTTTTATCCCTGTCTCCTGGGAAGGGTATGTAGGAAGCCTCCATGCGGTTCAAGCCCAATAATCGGTTGATCTAACTGTCATCACGATGGTTCACCGAGCCACTCCTAGCACCGTCTCAATGAGTTCAAATTCTTCATAGCCATTAATCCATTGAGGTATGGTAATCCTCCGGCCTAAATGATTCTGAACCCCTACGTCCAGTTGACCATTGCCAACCAGGAGTAATCCGTGGATACTATGCTTGGTTATAAACCAAAGATTCACAAACAGATGAATACATATTTGTTGACGCTCCTTTCATCACAGAACTATAAATATTGGAAAAGGGGAATATCTAAGCTCAAAGTGATTAATCCTTTGGAGAAATATCAAAAATTGACAAAAGGAATGAAAAATAAGAACCATGCACAAGGGTTGTGCATGTTCTATAATGGTCGCGCATGTACAGTTGCGTGCCGCAATGGTCGCGCAAGTACACTTGCGTGCCGCAATGGTCACACAAGTACACTTATGCGCCGATGTTGGTCGCGCAAGTCACATGCACACCATAGGTGATAACCACCCGCGGTCTTCTCTAGCCTATAAATACCCCCGGTGGGCCCCCATTTAGAGAGTAATTTTTGCAGAATTCATATACAGAGCTCTGAATGCCCAAGTCTCTTCTTTAGGTCTTCTTAACACTTCTAAGGTAATTATTTACCTAGAATGGTAGGTCTAAACAAGAGGAGTACAATATAAGTGTTAAAATTCACTAACACTTGCGCACCTATGTGGTTTTACCATTAAAGGAAATGGACACACTTGCGTGCCACCCTACTTCATCACCAGAACTGGCGCACCATCTTCTGGAAAGCCTCTATGGATAATACCAAGGGTTTGAGCCAAGTCTCACCCAATTATTACCCAAAGGGATGAAAATTGTGAAAGTACCCATATGTCGCGTAGGTATACCTACGCGACCAGGACTTGCGCGCCCACGAAGTACCCGCGCACCAGCCAGGACTTTCGCACCCCTACCTTTTTGGGTGCCTTTCTGGACCATTTCACCCCTCTTATGCTATTCCACCTCTCATATTCATGATTCAGTCTTGAAGACACTCTTCAAAGCCATTTATTGAATGATTTCATGATTTGGCTTCCTTATATGAAAGGAACTTCTTGGAACATCTCTCAAAATCTAGTGATTTACACGTCTTTAAGTTACTAAAGATTGAGATTTCATTCATTCAACCTCATCCTTTAAGATGAGAGAATCCATATCCTGGGACTCTTTTTCAGGAGTAAGACCCAGTCTAAATTCTCATTAATATGGGCATCCTCCATAGATGTAAGCCCCAAGTCCTCATTAATCTGTGCCTACTTTTCAGGAGTAAGCCCCAATCTTAAAACTATCAAATATGGGAATCCTCCTTAGGAGTAAGCCCCAACCATAATTCTCTTAACCTGGGCCTCCTTTTCAAGAGTAAGCCCAAGTCTCAAATATGGGCCTCCTTCTCAGGAGTAAGCCCGAGTCTTAATTTCCCTTAACTAGTCCTAATTTACTTTTTGATTTTGGATTCTTTCTCAAAAGTTATACGCAATCATAAGTCCCATCCTAACATGGCCATCTTACTTAGGAGTAAGCCCCAAGATTAGAGTATCCAAATCTCCATGAAGCACATATACCTTTATGGACCCTATTCCTGGATATCTTCCCTGATGTAAATCTTAATCCTCATTTATTTTGGGCTGTCATACACACATAAGCCCCACATCATTGCATCTTTCGTGGCACAAATTGTATGGTTTCACCGATAACATTTGTTTCTCACACCAAGCATGACTCACGTGAGCTTAGAGTGTAAAAGTAATCATGAAATCTTTCATGATCCATCAATCATGCAAAAACATCATACCCCCTTACTCGAACTATGTGGGTTTTGATTACTTTTCCAAAACAAAGGATACAAAGGTAGCCCATCAGCGGGTATGATCCCAACTCTGAAATAATCCATGTCCTCCTGAATGACAATAAACTTTAGGTGCCCCACTTAGTGGCTTTAAAACCAGTATGGTCATCATAATGGACAAGATACATTTATGTATTTTTAAGGATACCATAAACTAAGAATCTCAAACAAATAAAGATGATTCTTCATAGATGAAGAACCACGAATACATATAAAAGATTCACTGAATTTCCTACGTACCAATCATTGATTGTCAAACAAAAGGAAAACTCATTTTATACATGGTAATGTAATAAGGATTCATGAACATAACATAAATCTATAAAGAGAGTCCCGGAGTAGACAATAACTCCCCGAAAAAAGGTGTGATGAGTCCGAACTCCCATCCTCTCGACCAATGCAAATTCCTAAGCCTCATCAGTCCACAACTAATGAGTGCCTACAATTGGAAAGTATATCCAAATGGATATGGAATCATTGGATGTTTCCGATTCTGTGAACAAACTCATTAGAAACCTCTTGGAATGTTTGAACCTTCAATTAATGAGGTCATCCCCAATTCCATTGCGAAACAAAAAATGGCGAACCTGATGTGAATCCTTAACGTAGTTTAAAATATGTTTTGCTTATTTGCTAGGCCACTATTTAAAACTAAATGAGAGGGCAAACAAAACAATCATTGAAATATGTGCTCATCCAAAAGATGTAGTGGTTGAATTTATCTTGATTACGTCTATTACATCAAACAGACACTCTTTTCCAAGATTTTCTACATTCTATGAAATGGTTGCTCTCATGTTCACACCTATGAATACCACTGCTGTGAATACCGCTGCTGCAAATTCCACTGCTGCTACTCTGGCTGGATCGTCATCCGTTCTGAGGATGACATCACCTACTCAGCGTCTTCAACGCTGGGTATCAAATGCGCTGGTTAAGTAGTACCATCAAACGGTACTATTCAATCTCTGGAGGCTGCACGAAAAGCCCTCCAGGTAAACAATTCACCCTAGTCGTCCGGAAAGCAATGAATCGTGATCAAGAAGCATGTGGTGATAGAAACCATCTATAACCGTTTCAGGTCATTATCCCCAGAACACAATCACCATTCACTTCCATATTCTGGGTAGGTTAATGAGAAGGTCCCTCATTGCCTTAATTCAAAGAAGCAGGAGTCCTTCCATAGGGCTCCAATCAACAATCGCCGCCAGACTTCTGCGGTTATGCGCCCTCAACATGATGAGGGTACCGACTCCAGGCGTTCGACTCAGGTTCCTCGAACCCGAGTAGGCAAGATGAATCACCAGAGGCTAAATCTGGTCAACAGTGAGCAGGTTCTCATCTCTTCCATCTCCGGAGAAGTCCACCAACCTAACTTGGTGGCAAGAAACGAGTGGGCACACATACCTACCCATTTTAATTCTGTTGTCTAGAAGACTCATCTGGCAGCATCACGCCAATCCCGCTAGGAAATTCTAGCGGAATATTATAGGCAGGAACATACACCTGTTTATACATCATCATCTAGTCAACAGGCTCATCTGACTACATATGATGGAGCTCGTCAACAATGTTCGGCAATGTCCAATCAGCAGGCACATACACCTGCTAGTATTAATCAAGCCTACCAATAGTCTCGCTTGGTAGAACACGGATAAGTCAGTCGGAATGCTCTAGTGACAAACAAGAGGTAGACTCAACTTTTTTCCCCCACACGTGAGTACTATAAGGATTCACTGAAAGGAAAAGGAGGACAGGAGCAGGCACATACACGTACTCCAATCACAGAATGGACGTATATCCCCGTTCCGTCAGCTAAAATCACCAATCATATTTTATCAATGGTGAAAGAGAAGAAGAAAATCCCTGCTTATATTCTGGAGGCTTTCCAGGATATTATAACAGCTTCAGCAACATCTCATGGAAAGACACATAAATCTATCCCTACCAATGGAGTGACACATCCATAGTTCACTCCAGAACAGACACAAACATTTGTTCCAGTTCAAGAGGGTTGTGGGGCGTACTCCCCCTTATCATACGGACAACCTAGTCAGGTACATACACCTGATTTGAGTGGAGATCATTAGCCTAACCTGGTCATCTCTCCTGATCAGGCACAAACACCTACTCCGAGTAGCCACTTTCGTTAACAAGTGGTTTCCAAGTAGAGTAAAAAAGGCGTCTAATAAGAATACCTACCCAGCACAGTCAAAAGATCAAGATCCAATCAATAACAAGGCCTTGCTCGATGCTGGAGTTCTTGAAGCCCTCATACAGTTATCTATTGGAATTCAAGATTCTACACACTCATTTCCCAATAGTGGGAACATTAATTCCGAAGTTCTTCAACAGACACTTCCTCATGAAGGCTTGCTTTTTGACAATTCGGTTGATCTCGAAGTTTCATCATCAAATGAGAGATACAATAAACATCTATGTGGCCAGAAGATCATGGAGCAAGAGATCTCATCTTTTATTGTAACCCACCATGGTGGTCCTCCCCATGATGATGAGTTTTGCTGCAAAAGTCCTCTATGCATTAGTGATGCACATTGCTTGGAAAATGCTCTACTAAACAATGTTGTGCCGAGAAATCCCTCTTATCTTAGGGCACTTGCAAATGTGAAACCAGTCATGTCTGATGCTTCATCGCTAGCAGTTGAAATACCTTCTCAATCGGAAGATAGCCCAGGGTGTAGGTCATTCTCCGAACCACCCCTAAGTCATTCATCTTCTAGTTTGATCAGTGGTTTCTCTACCAATCATGTTGAATTTGATGAAACAACAAGGAAGCACCAGCTCTGGTCAAATCAGGTAGAAGAATATTCATTGAATGATAAAGAGGAAATGCTGAATATTAGAAAACAACTTGAGAAAGGTGAAGTGCCAATCATGTTTTGGCCTCTGGATAAATCTCAGTATGACATTCCAGAGATGTTTAAGGAAGATGGGTTTCATGGTATTCATCTCAACATATGGAAAACTATTTATTAGTTGAAAAAGAATGTATTAACTTATGATGAATATTAAATTCATGTAAAGATAATATTAGGGTTACAAAATTAGATTTATTTGGCATCTCTATCAGTTTCCCGATTTCTGAAGGCTGAAAAGCAGTAGAGAGCCCTTAAACCTTCATGCCTTGGAGAACTAAGAAGATTGTGCCATTTAATTGCCAATGCCCCATCTGGTATTCATGTCAGAGGATGGGGTGTTCATGGAGCACTACATTTCACTGTGCTCTAAAGTCAGCCAAGACCGACGAAAATGGTCTCGTGAAATGTTATTTCATGTGGCTGGCCACAATCAACTGGCTTTGTTTGTAATCAAAGTCTTTCCCAAGAGAAGGCTTCAACTAGTTCCTCTCAAATTCAAGAATATAGAGAAGAAGTTGTTGAATTACTCCTGCATCAAGGAAATAAGAATATTGAACAGACCTCTCTTATAGAGCAAGCACATCATCAAGTGAAAGAAGTGTCAGAAATCAACCAATGGTGTTTTGAACCGGGTGATAAAACTGGAAATCGATTGATGCATCCAGCTAATTTCAAGACTATGGTCCGCAAGATCAGGACATATTTTATGAAAGTCTCAGACATAGAATGTCAAGAGCCACCCCAACTTGCCAGACTGGGGACTCTTTTAAACAAACCATCAGAATCGACAAATAAGATTCGAGGAGTTGAGCGGAAACAGCAAGAACAGCCCCATTCCACAGGAATTGGGACTCTTTCAAATCATCAATCCCCTCCTCAGAGAAAGTCGGTCTTTTCTCGATTGGTAAAAAGCCTCAAGAGGAACTAAGAGCCAAATTATCAAGAGATTCTCTCCAAATTACGGTTCACCAAGAATTTCCTAAGAGATCAAATCAACAAAATGCCATGTCTCATCAAAGACATGGAAGAAGACAATATCACAGAAATGTTGATAGAGGGGTTGCGATGCGTTATTCATCAAACAACGTCATCAATTCCATTGTTGTTGATCCTCCAAAACATGACGTTCACTCATGGGACTCTGATGAAGAGGTTCCTGCTCAAGAAGTTGAATGCAAAGACACAAATGAAGAAGGTATGCATACACGAAATCAATGGTTTACCCAGAACATGGGTGTTCCATCAAATAACCCACTTCCCCCTCTCCGAAAGGGATTAAACAAGGGGAAAGGAAAGAATCAGGTTACATATCCTTACACTGGAGAAGGCCAATCACTCTCACTAGAGCAATGATTTCCACAACAAGAGGAAGAAATGAAAGATTTCATGAGGTGGAACGCAGAATTACTTCAAGTTAGTCTTCCTCCTAAGCGTGCTGGAGTAAGTTAGCCAAGGGAGTTTGTTGTAGCTACTGAGATGGATAAAGAATATCCTCCTTTATAAGTACACCCTCACATGTCTAATTTTATGTGTCAAGTGAAACAACAATTGGTAGTGCTGCCATCGGTTGTAGTACCAGCAACCACATCTGTTCAAGCTCCAGTCATTGCACCTACCCAAGTCCAATATCAACTGGATGTTTGTCAAAAGTTAATAACTTATATTGAGTCATTAATAGCATGGTTGGAAGCTATGGAGGGAAAGAGTGCACAGGTTGAACCAGAAAAGAAATCTTACCCATAATGGGTTGATTCAATCTATCTCCCATCAAATTTTGGGAACCCTATTTTCCCTATTTTCAATGGATCAGGAGATCCTGAACAGCATTTGATGCATTATGTATCTTGTTGCGATCCTACGATGGGAACTCCAGAGCAGCAAGAAGCATTGAAACTCAGATACATCATGCAAACCTTGCAAGGACCAGCTTTTGTCTGGTATACAAGCTTTAAATCCCAGTCAATTTCCAGAGGGGAAGATCTCCATCAACGATTTCTTCTTCAATTCATCTCAACTTTTCCAAAGACAACAGCTTTTGATCTTACAAACTATAATCAAAGGGAGAATGAATGAGTCCTTGATTTCTTTTCTTGCTGGGAGGGATTAAAATTTTCTCTAAGCTTAGCACTCCCCCAAGAGGAAGTGTTGTCAATCTGTGTGGAAAATCTGCGTGACAAATTTCCCACGCCATTAATCCCTGTGAAATACACAGGAGGGTTTCGAAACCTTACATAAATCTCTTAACAGATTTATGTTTCTCTTATATATACCAAGGATAAATATCATGTAATTCCATCAGCTCTAGGATGGAGAATTGGTAAAGAAGAAATGGCTACAGTTATGCTTAAACAAGCTCATGTACCTGCTTCTACCTCAAAACCTTCATATTCTCGAAGGGCTCCACCTCCTGAGCATCAACATAAAAGGCCATTTCGTCAAGATGATCAAATAGATCAAAGAAGGAAAAAATTTGAGGACATGAAAAGAAAAATATACTCTTTCCAAAATGAACAAGTTCCTGGTTACTTCATTTTGGCTCTGGAGAATAATTTGGTTCAGCTTCCAAGGCCCAAGAGGCTAAACAAGGAAGGAGATGAAGACCATCCCAATTATTTCCCCTTTCATAAATTGTTGTGAGAACCCATCCAGGAGTGTTTTTTTCATCAAAGACCTCCTGAAAAAGATGGTCGACTTTGGAAAAGTCAAAATGAATGGCTCTTCGGCCCAGGTAGCATGTGTTACTACTACAACTTCAGAGGAAGAAGGCGAGTGGTAATAATTCAAAAGCAAAAATGCACAAAAATACGATGATTGGATGGTCAGAAAGATGATCAAATGAACTCATGCTATTTTGCGAGCACAATATAAGAAACCAATTGTTCCTCCTTCGATGAATGCCGCAACAAAATCCTATTCAGAGGGAAAATCCTCAAAAGGGCGGCATAATTCCCAGAAAGAGAAAGAATCAGAAGAAGATGAGTATGTGTCAAATCCTAAGTTGTCTTTGACTCTTGAAGACTTCATTCCATCTACTTCGAAGAAATAGGCACCTTCCCACCAAATGGCACAGCCTAAACAGGCTAATTAGGCAGAGTCTTCATCGGATGAAGAGTTGATTTTCGGTTCTGTTAATATTATTCAATTAACAGATCCATATTCTAGTCGCAGTTTCGATTTCGATGAACCTGAATTCCATGTATCAAACATAGGAATTAGAGGTAGTTCTAGAGGCTTAGGATACAGGGGAAGACGTGGATCTTTTAGAAACCTCTATTCCAATTCTACCCTTGATAGAACTGTATACGTAGCAGAAAATCATGGTAGATCCCTTCAGCAAGCTCAGCACGAACTAGAAAGTTCTTCTACCAATAGAAAATTCAGTCCTGGAATAGTTATTCTGGAATACTGGTTGATGGTTCCATCTTCATTCTCTCAGCATGTAAATGGATCTAATTGGTCTAATCTTCCAAAACCCGGAATATTTCCAACTCCTACCCCGATGCAAGATGCATCATATTCCAAAGCATCTGCTCCCAAGGCACATGCTAAACCACATGTTCCTATTGGGAAACACAGACCTCTACATCAAAAGTATGATGTATTGAAACACTTGGCCCATGTACTTGCCAAGTTATGAATTCTGGATGCTTTGAATTTGTCAAAGGATCTTTGAGAGGCACTCATTGAGGCTTTTTCATGTCCTCGGGAGTTTGAAAGTGAAATTGTTGTAGCTAAATTCTATCTCATAGAGAATAATCCTACAGAATTCCATGAAGTGATATCATTCAAAGATGAAGATGAAGATGATTTCATGCATGGAAATATTAGACCTTTGTACTTATCTGTCAATGTCAATGGTGTAGACGTCTGAAGAGATTTTATTGATAATGGTTCAGGAGTCAATCTCATGCCCGTTCGTACACTTCGTCTATTGGGCCTCACAGAATCTGATGTATCTCCTTCAAATATGATGTTACAAGGATATGATAAAAATGAACAAGAACCACTGGATGAAGTTTCACTCAGAATTCGGTTTGGAGTTCTTGTATCCTATTCAGATTTTATGGTTATTGACCAAGACTCAGCCTTCAACATCTTTCTTAGAAGGCACTGGCTACATCAACATGTGGCTATCCCTTCATCATACCATAAATGTCTCAAATATTGTTTTGATAGTCAAATTGGAACATTATATGGTGATAAGGTCCTGTTCAAGACATGTGAGTCTCAATACATTGAGTCGGAATTCTATCACATGAAATAAAATGATAAATCCACAAAAAAGGAGATTACCAAAGTTAATGCTCCCTATGGATGGGAGAATATTCCATTAAATCCATTTGCGCATGTGAGTACAGATTATGTGTTGCCTGTTAGTCAAATTGACAGGATATATCCAAATCAAAATACTCTTATGGAAAGATCCATAATGTCAATTACATCAATCAAGCCAGACAACATGGGAGAAATTGGTGATCCTCCAAGCAGTGATGAAAGCCCAAATGGTGACGTCTTCATTTCATCTACTTAAATCCAACAAGTTTATACTTTACCAATCAAGCTAGAAGAAGTTATAGCAACATCGGAGGTGAAAAATGTAGTCGATTCTCAATCCATCATCTCCTCTTTATTTCCCAAGGAAGACCCTTCATCATGAATTGGGTCAGAAATGGAAGCTTCTTCTTCTAGATGTTCAAATTTTAACATCTCTTCTGATCATGGAAATTCTGCTTCATCATCTACTATGCAAGTAGAAACAGAAGAAAGACACATTTTGAAGAAGAATAGGAAGATCTTAGAGATACTCTTCCATCATTTGAGGATGGTATCTCTACCACCGTGGATTAACTCCGAGAAATAAATTTGGGTACAAAAGAAGATCAACGCCCCACATTAATCAGTGCGGCCCTAAATCATGAAGAACAAGAGTTGTATATTTCCTTTTTAAAGAAAAATTGAGACATATTTGCTTGGAACTATACAGAGATTCCCGGGCATGATCCTGATGTTGCTACTCATCATTTGGGTTTACCAGAAGAACATCAAGGATTTAAGCAAGCCATGAGAAGAACACACCCAACTTATGCTTCCAAAATTGAAGCTGAGGTGGATAAGCTTATCAAAAATAAATTCTTCAGAGAAGTTTAATATCCCAAGTGGTTGGATAATATTTTCCATGTAAAGAAGAAGAACAGAAAAATTAGAGTTTTCATCAATTTTAGGGATCTTAATTGGCATTGTACTAAGGATGATTTCCCAGTTCTGATTAAATAACATTTAATTGATGGAACAACTGGATATGAAGCACTTTACTTCATGGATGGATATTCTGGATATAATAAAATCCCAATGGCCCCAGAAGATGAGGAATACATATCCTTCAAAGCCCATCAGGGTGTGTTTTGCTACCAGGTAATTCCCTTTTGCTTACAGAATGCAGGTGCAACATATCAGCATGCCATGCATCGTATCTTCAAACCCTTTTTAGGGAAGTTTGTTTAATACTATGTAAACGATTTGGTGGTTAAATCCAAACAATGTTCTAATCACATGGCTGATTTGGAAGTCATATTTCGCAAGCTTCGACCACATAATTTGAGGATGAACACCTTAAAATGTGCTTTTGGGGTAACCTCTGGAAAATTTCTTGGCTTTGTTGTACGCCATCTTGGTATTGATGTTGATTTTAATAAGACAAAGTCAATCGTCTTTATGTCACCTCCTCAATACTTGAAAGAATTAAGAGGACTTCAAGGACACTTAGCCTATATTCTGTGTTTCATCGCCAATTTTCCAGGAAAAAGTTTACCCTTCACCAAATTGATGAAGAAGGGAGTCACTTACCAGTTGACTAAATAATGTCAATAAGCATTCCATATTCTCAAGAAATACCTCTTGAGTCCACCGATAGTCATGCCACATGTTGAAGTAATACAACTAATCCTCTACATGACAACTCTAGAGAGATCCTTGTGTGCCTTTCATGCTCAAAAGAATGATGTTGGGAATGAAAATAGCCTTTACTACCTCAGTCGGACTATGCTTGTAGAAGAAACCGGGTATTCAAGTGTTGAGAAGTGCTGCCTGACATTAATCTTTGCAGTTCAAAAGTTGAGAAACTACCGGAATCGTTACGAGGTCCAGTTGGTATCTCTCAATAACCTGCTCAAATTCATCTTTAGTCGTTCAATGCTTATAGGATGTCTGGAAAGGTGGGTAGTTATTTTTCAGCAATTCTACATTCAGTATATGTCTCAAAAGGAAATAAAGGGCCAAGCTATGACTGATTTCCTGGCTGAACACCCTTCAGTGGAAGACACATCTTCAGATATTGAACTCCCTAATGAAGAAGTCTTTTCTATTAAAGAAAGTCCTCTAGCATGGGAAATGTATTTTGATGTATCTTCGAGAAATCCAACAGAGAGAAAAATTGAAAATCCTAAATTCAACAAATTTGTCTTAGGAATTGTGCTCATTTCTCTATAAAAGGAAGTGTTACCTTATTAATTATTATTGTGGGAAGGTGGTACAAATATTGAAGCAGAATACCAAGCTCTCATCGCAGGCTTGGAATTGGCGCTTCAAGCACATGTGAATCACTTAAAGGTGAAAGGGGATTTAGACCTGGTAATCAAACAAGTCAATGGGGATTATACAATCAGAAAAGAATAACGGATCCCTTAGTATGATTACGTCAGAGTGTTAAGGGTGAAATTCCCTTCGGAACCAAAATTTTCTTATGTCCCGCGATCACAAAATGCTCAAGCTGATGCAGTGGCTAATATAGCCACATCACAGGCAGATCCAAATCGGGATGAGACAAACATCAGTATTTCCACCGTTGTACAATTTCACCTTATGTTCAAATCAGAATAGAGGAAATTAATGAAATTAGTCCCATTCCTAAACCGTGTAGTCATACTATAGGATAGAAGTGACCTATCAAGGAATACCTTCAAAATGGAACACTTCCACTTGATAGAGCCGAGAAACAACAAATCTGGTGACGTGTGGCCAATTTTACTCTTTATGATAGCCCAGATCACATAGAGAAAATTATCTACAAACATGGTGTTGATGGAGTTCTCTTCAGATAAATTGATGGTGAAGAGAAAATGGCAGTCATGAAAGAAGTGCATGCAGGAGTCTGTGGTGCCCACCAGTCTGGACATAGGCTGTCTGATCAGATTCAAAGGCTTGGATAATTTTGGCCTTCAATGGTACAAGATTGTGTTGATTTCACAAAGAAGTTTCATTAATTACAATTATATTCCAACTTCATTCATCAACCTCCATAGTTGCTTCATAAAACTAAATACTTGTGGACATTGTCCACATGTGGAATGGATGTGGTGGGACCTTACCCTTCAGCTACAACCAAGCAGTTTATGTATATTCTTACTGCTACTGATTTCCTTTCCAAATGGGCAGAGGCAATACCCCTCAAGGAAGTCAGTTCTAAATGCATTGTTAGCTTCATCAAATCTAACATCGTTACCAGATTTGGTGTCCCTCATACCATATTGACGGACAATGGCACCAACTTCTGTTCATCCGAGGTGAAGAAATTGTATCACAAATACAACATCAAATCCAACCATTCATCTCGGTATCATGCAGCAGCCAATGGCCAGATAGAAGCTATCAAAAAGAATCTGTCAAATATACTACAAAAGATGGTGGATAACGATAAGAAATCATGGGCTGATAAACTCTTCCATGCTTTATGGGCATATCGGACTACCACCCGCACTGCAACGCGGTCAACTCCATATTCACTGCTATATGGAACGAAATCCATCTAGCCCATTGAAGTTCAATTAACCTCACTCAGAGTAGCCATTTGTGATCTGTTATCTACAAATGAGAAAAAAAATAGATTGAATGAATTGGAACAGTTAGATGAGAAAAGATTGTGTAATTTGCACCAATTGAAAGTCTATCTGAATCGAATAACATGAGATTTTAACAAAAAAGTTTGTCTTCATTCATTAACTCAGGGAGAATTGGTATTAGTTCTCAGAACTCCAATGATACCAGGAATGAAACCTCCCAAGATTGAGCCGAAATGGGAAGGACCTTACTCAATACATAGGGTCTACCCCAATGGAGGTTATTCATTAATATCGATGGATGGAGACCTCGTCACTACTCCAACCCATGACAGATTTTTTAAGAAGTATTTTGTATAAACACAAAATATATCATCATTGGTCCGGTATGACCTTAAACTGCACCACCGTCTAGAAAGACATTAAACTGCATAAGCAACGTTCCATGCATATGACCCTAAACTGTTCACACATATGTCCAACGTGACGTTAAACTGTGTCCCCTTCATCGTCCTTGCTATATAACGTTAAACTATACAGCAATGGTCCAAACATATGACCTTAAACTATTTGTACATTCGTCCAACCTGACGATAAACTATGACGTCCTAACTACATGCTGCTAAACTGTATAAAAGTCATGTACGTCTGGAAAGACGTTAAACTACATAACCAATGGTCCATGCATACGACCTTAAACAATTTTCGCGTCCCTTACGACCATCATGACGTTAAACTACATCATCCACGGTCCATACATATGACCTTAAACTATTTGTATTACATTCATCCCACACGACGTTAATTTGTGAAAAAGTTCCCTAATTCATCCAACATGACGCTAAAATGTGTCCCCTTCATCGTCCTTACTATATTACATTAAACTATATAGCAACTATCCATGCATATGACCCTAAACTATTTGCATGTCCCTTACGTCTAGCAAGACGTTATACTGCATCATCAACGGTCCAAGCATATGACCCTAAACTATTTTCACATACGTCCAACATGACGATAAACTGTATCATCTTTTTTTCGTCCAATGTGACGTTAAACTGTAAAAAGTCCCTAGTACGTCCAACATGATGTTAAATGGTGTACTCTTATGTACTTACTGCATGACATTAAACTTTACAGTCCTATATTTGTCCAACATGACATTAAACTGTGTTGTCCCCATCATCCTAACTACATGACTCTAAGTTGTACATAAATTCCTTTGATACGTCCTACATTACATTAAACTGTACTTTGTCCCTACAACATGACACTAAATTGTGCAGCACCAATAGTCCTACCTATAAGACTTTAAACTGCAGAGTACCTTTATATGTCCTACATGACATTAAATTGTGCGTCGTTAAGGTTGTTGTTACTTCTTATTTCTCACACCGAGTATGAATCACGTGAGCTTAGAGAAAACATCAACCATAACACTCTCTCTGGGCTACTAACCATGTATAAGTCCCAACAACGTCATTTTTTTTGGTCATTGTCCCAAAGAACAACTTGATCATTAATTCATTAATTAATTGAACTACGTGGACTTCGATCCTTGCCTTTTAGGCTGGGTACGTAGGCAACCTCCCAAGTATCAAGCCCAAAACCAATATCTTCACATCGGTTCACCTCCATCTCATACGATGTTGATTCTTGAAACCGCCCCTAGAATCAATATCTTTACATTGGTTCACTTTCGTCCTTGCTATATGATGTTAAATTGTACAACACTTTTTGTCCTGTACGAAAATAAAACTACAATATTCTTTGATATCCTCACCTGATAGGGAACCATTATTTACATTGATTTTTCAATCATGTTTCATACCATAGACTACGTGCATACATGGAAATGCCCAAACCTTTTATCTTGGGTTAAACCATCATTGCACTAAAGTCCCCTTTCACCCTTCACATGTACAAACCAAATTTGTACAGAGGGTATTTCTAGAACTACGTGGGATTGATTCCCATATTTATGGGATACGTAGGAAAGTTTGAGTGTCCCTCGAATCCAGCCCCACGCCTTTTGGGCCTAACACCAAATTCCACTTTCAGTCCCCTGGCTGAAAAGTCCCCAGGAAAACACACACTGTGTATTTCTTCTAATGGTCCAAGATCTATGACCCTAAACTAAGATTTCTAATCCTTTTGTCCCACACGATGTTAAACTATATTTTATGAACTACATATGGCTTGATTACCATCCTTATGGGATACGTAGTGAAGTCCAACATTTCAATTCAGTACCCAACCACAACATGATTATGGTTAGCATTGATATGTGTATCTTTGTATACATTGGACAATACCCATATTTATGTGTCAAAATACTAACCTTAAATATTTTCAGATATTCATAACCCTTTTCTACTCTTTTAATCACAAAAATGTCAAATTTCTGAGAGTTATTTTACCTGACTATGCATTACGTGCCCTTAGGCGGCCTTGTATAAACAGTCTCTATAACAGATTTGTCAGCCAAAAGATACTATTATTTGACTATGAAGCCAATGCCCTTAGGTGGCCTTGCATAATTCAACCCCCTAACGAGTTTGTCAGATACTGGTAAATTCATTCCTGGGATGAAAGCCTATTTTTACATATTGGTCTTAAATGACAGTATGTATGGATCTGAAAAAATAACCATCCTTAACATATTTGTCCCATATCCTTTTTCAGGATCTGAAAGTATTCATGTTTATGTTTTATACTCTCCTTCCCTACGTTTGGGTCAGACCTTCGTAGGAGTGCTATCCATCTAGTTCTTTGATAATCTTGTTTGAAAATATCTTCCCATATTCAATTACCTATTTCCATACAGAAAACTCTATACTTTGGAAAATTTGAATCTCCATAAACTTTCACTGGCTTTTTAGCACTAGTAAAGTAAATTATTGAGAGTTCTTTTTCCTGACTATGCAGCACGTTCCCTTAGTTGGCTTTGTATAAACTGTCTACATAACAGACTTGTTAGCCAAAAGATAATATTTATTTGACTATTCATCCAATTCCCTTAGTTTTCCCTACATAATTCAACGCCTAACAGGGTTTTTAAATAATATTAACTTCATTCCTGGAAACTACTTCTTATAATTCCTTTTAGATCTTTTTCATATCATTCCACAGATTCAAATATTCTTAAGACATATTTTACAAATTTTCTCTCATACTTGAGTGTGGTAATGTGTTTTCAGATAAATTTTCAACGAATTGAGTCAATTCTAATTCATTCGGTCAAAGATATTTTAATCATAAACATTAGCCTCTGTATGTCCGTCGTGCATGACTTTAAACTACCCACAAAAGACAAAGGAAATCTGAATAAAAGTCAAGTTCCAGCTAACTAAACATACATTTTGTATGATTTAGGTAATATTGAGCAATTAAAAGATTCAAATTTTATAGGGGTATTTACATTAATCCTAGTAAAAATCAACCTATGCTAACTATACCCATTGGCTTCGGTAAAATTTAAAGCAGGTAGAAAGACATCTGTGAGATCCGAGTGGTTTGTGTGGAATGAAGCCCCCAATTTATAGATGCGACCATGTCCCTGGGCGCCATACCCTGTGCGACTAAAGTTCATACCGCTGTGCACCAGACCCTGCGCGCCCGAAGCACATTTGTGCGCCCAACCTTACGTGACCCAAATTCATTTTGATTCTCGATTTCCTCAGATTCAAATCCTTATTTCTTTTGGATCCAACTCTGAGGGGGGACTTTTGTTGATGCTCCTTTCATCACAGAACCATAAAGATTGTAAAAGGGGAATATCTAAGCTCAAAGTGATTCCTCCTTTGGAAAAATATCAAAAACTGACAAAGGAATGAATAAGAAGAACATTGCACAAGGGTCGCGCAAGTTCTACAATGGTCGCAGAAGTACACTTTGTGCGCCTCAATGGTCGCACTAGTATACATGCGTGCCGAATTTGGTCGTGCAAGTCACATGTGTGCCCTAGGTGATAACTGATCTTGGTCTTCTCTAGCCTATAAATACTCCTAGTGGGCCCCCCATTTAGAGAGGAATTTTTTCATAATTCACACACAGAGCTCTGAACACCCAAGTCTCTTCTTCAGGTCTTCCGAACACTTCTAAGGTAATTCCTTACCTAGAAAGGATGGTATAAACAAGATGATTGAGGTCTATGTTTTAGAATTCACTAATAGTTGCACACCTAAGTGGTTTTACCCTTAAGGTAAATGGACACACTTGCGTTTCGCCCTACTTCTTCACCAGAACTTGCGCGCCATCTTCTGGAAATCCTCTACGGATAATACCAAGGGTTTGAGCGATGTTTCTCCGAAGTATTACCCTAAGGGATTAAAATCGTGCAAGTACCCATGTGTCGCGCAGGTATACCTGTGTGACCAGGACTTGCACGCCCATGCAGTACCTGCGCACCTGCCAGGACATGCATGCCCCTACCATTTTGGGTGCCTTTCCTGCCCATTTCACCCCTCTTATGCTATTCCACCTATCCTATTCAAGATTCAGTCTTCAAAACACTCTTCAAAGCCATTTATGGCATGATTTCTTGATTTGGATTCCTTATCTGAAAGGAACTCCATGGAACATCTCTCAAAGTCTAGTGATTTACACATATTTATGTCACTAAAGATTTATATTTCATTCATTCAACCTCATCCTTTAAGATGAGAGAATCCTTATCCTGGCCCCCCTTTTAAGGAGTAATACCCAGTCCCAATTTTCATTAATATGGGCATCCTCTTTAAGAGTAAGCCCCAGGTCCTCATTAATCTGGGCCTTCTTTTCAAGAGTAATCCCCAATATTAAAAGTCTAAAATATGGGAATCCTCCTTAGGAGTAAGCCCCAACCATAATTCTCTTAACCTGGGCCTCCTTTTCATAAGTAAGCCCCAGTCTCAAATATGGGCCTCCTTCTTAGGAGTAAGCCCTAGTCTTAATTTTTCTTAACCGTTCCTAATTTAATTTTTGATTTGGGCTTCTTTCTCAGAAGTAAAACTCAATCATAAGTCCCATTCTAACTTGGGAATCTTCCTTAGGAGTAATCCCCAATATTTGAATATCCAAATCTCCATGAAGCAAATATACCTTTATGGACCTTGTTCCTATATTTCTTCCCTCATGTAAATCTTAATCCTCATTTATCATGGGTAGTAATACACACATAAGCCCCACATCATTGCATCTTTCATGGAACAATTTGTCTGGTTTCACTGATACCTCTTGTTTCTCACACCGAGCATGAGTCACGTGAGCTTAGTATGTAAAAGTAATCATGACATCTTTCATGAGCCATCAATCATGAATAAACATCATACTCCCTTACACAAACGACGGGGGTTCTAATTCTTTTTCCAAAACAAAGGATTCGTAGGTAGCCCATCAGTAGGTACGATTCCAACTCTGAAATAATCCATGTCCTCCTGAATGACAATAAACTTCAAGTGTCCCACTGAGTGGATTTAAAACCAGTATGGTCATCATAATGACCAAGATACATTTATGTATTTTTAAGGATATGATCAACAAAGAATCTCTAAAAAATACAGATTATTCTTCATCGATGATGAACCTCGAATAAATATAAAAAATTCTCTGAATATCAAACGTACCAATCATTTATTGTCAGCCTCAAGGAAAACTCATTTTATACTTGGTAACGTAATATGGATTCATGAACATAACTTAAATCTATAAAGAGAGTCCTAGAGTAGACAATAACTCCCCTAAAACGGTGTGATGAGTCCGACTTCCCATCCTCTCGACCAATGAAAATTCCTAAGCCTCATCAGTCCACAACTAATGAGCGCCTACCTTTGAAAAGTAGGTGCAAATGGATATGGAATCATTGGATGTTTCCAGTTCTATGAACAAACCTGTTTGAAACCACTTGGAATGTTTGAACCTTCAATCAAAGAGGTCATCTCCAATTCCAGAGGGAAACAATCATAAATCAATAAGAGAGTCCCAGAACATGCAATAACTCCGCCCAAAAGGGTTTGATGAGCCTGACATCCCATCCTTCGGACCAATGTGAGTTCTTAAGCGTCGATGGCCTAATTGCCTGGAGAAAGCCTTACTTTGGAAAGCAGGTCCACGCATCATCAGATATAGAACCGATGGGCATTTCGAGACCGAACCTAAACAAAAATGGTGAACTCGACGTGAATCTTTGACCAAGAATGACGGATTTAACATAATCCCACCATGTTCCCCCTTATACTCTCAAGGAGGTACAAGAAAAGTCGTTAATTACGCATGGGATCATGAAATGTTGCTTTGATGGGTTTGTTGTTTGTATTGGTTAAAATATTTTACAAGTACCACATGAAACCCCCTTCGTTCCAATGGCACCCCGAAGGAACTCGCATGTGCACAATTCAAACTACATGAAGACCAGGCATCCTCACCGATGGAGGACCCCGTCACCCTCCCAGCATATTCAACACTGGGTCTCAGACACACTGATCTGAGAGTACCCTGTGAACGGTACTCTCATGATGGTGGAGGCGGCCATGCACGCCCTCTAATCCGCTTGGACTCGCCGGTCGCCTGCCCAGCAGCGGTCAAAACTTTGGATCCAGATAGCCCCTGTTGCTGTCTCCAACCATTTCGGGAGTCTATCCCTAGAACGTGACAATGCGTACCTCCCTTATCATAGGGAGGCAGATGAGTTCGACGATGAGGACCTCATCCTCGTTGAACGGGGGTTCTGCTCCAAGTCCCACAATGGAAGACGACGTCGCAGTCATGCCACGAATCAACATCCTCACACTCAAAAGGATGTAACTCTGAGGATCCAGGCCCATGCTGTCTGAGCTCCGTCCCCCTCCGACCACCCGATGAGGGCGGAAAACTTACAACTGGGGACCAGTCATCACCATTGTCCTCGTGGAGGAGCTCTGCCGCCTAGTCATGGATATACCTCACGAATAGGTAGATACACCTATTCTCTCCTCCAAAACCCGCCATCCAGATCTGGAGGCATCATGTGAGTAGGTGTGTTTCCCTGCCAAGCTCCACCAAGCCCGTCGCTCACACAAGACGACACTTACCGGGCATGCACTTCTCCCTACCCTGGGTGGTGAAGCCCACCAACCCGACGTGGTGGCGACCCAACATCTATAGGGTCAGCTTCTATTAGATCCCCTTGACACCCACCATACCAGCATGGTGGCAATCAACAAATCCTGCCACCCAGATGTGGCGGAAACCCATAGGTTGGCCCGTCTCCTCGCCAACAAAGCCCACCGACACAATACGGTGGGAAACCAATATATGCAGGGCCAGCTCCCTGCGGATGCATGTAAAGTCTGCCATCCCAATGTGGCGGCAAAGAGAGAGATAAACTGGTGTATCCCGATACAGCGGCAGATTCGTTCACCTACCCCCACACAAGAGAATTGTCAGTACCCACTGACTACCGAAGGACCGGAGCAGGATATTCCTACTCCAATACCGGAATGGGCCTTCATACTCGTTCCAACAAAATATCTCTCTCTACATATCCTAGAAATTATGGTGGAGCTGTTATCGATCTCAGATGATATCTTGTAGACTTTCTAGAATGTAATTGCATCAGTGGCAAGAGAAAGGACTCAGGCCCGTGAGCCAGTCTCCCCAATTGAGGCAACTCATCTAAGAGACGAGAAAACCGCCTCAAAGCAGATATGCATCCCTACTTTATCCCAGGAGGGTCTCAAGCTATATTCTGCGACGCAAGGGAAACCATATAGAGATTCTTCACTCGTTAAAACTGGGGGACTCCCGTCCATCATGATGGATGCTATAGAGCAGGCATATATCCCTGCTAAAAGTCAAGATGTTTGTCAGCATATCCCGGCAGCATCACGGGACCCAATTAGATAGGGACCCAAAGGTGAAGGATGGTCTCAATAATAGACGTTATCCACTGCCCACAAAAAGGTGCCCTGAACGCGCCGAAGGAAGCCGGAAAATAAAGAGCAGGTTCCTAACCCCACTCTGCTGGATGCTGGGGTTCCCAACGCCGCTAAACCTATATCGAATGCTCTTAACCATTCCCACCCATTACCATATTATAGGAGTGGAAGTTGTTGTTGTGAAGGTCCTCCCCGCAATGTCGCTACCGTCCACTCTGAAGGTCCTCCCCAGAGCACCCACGAGGGCCTCCCCCGTGGGCATATAATGATCGGTCACGATAACTCTTCTTTTGATGTGAGTCATGGAAACCCTCCACATGACCAAAAGATCGTGAAACAAGAAGGTCCTCCACTTACAGCAGTTCACCCTGAAGGTCCTCCCCGGGGTATACACTACAAACACTCTCCATGCAGTGGGACCACAGATTATGATAGTAGTCCTCGCTATCATAGTCGCAATTGCATAGGCCCTCCCCGCAGTGATGTCTCATCATGACAAGAAGGCCCTCCCCTTGTCGTAGCTTGCCCTAAAGGTCCTCCACAAGGGTTACACTTTAACGACATTCCACGCAGTCGGCCATCAGATCACGGTGGTAGTCCTCGCCACCCTGATAATGGAGGTCCTCCCCATAGAGACATTAATCAACGAGAAGGCCCTCCCATCATTGTGGTATATTTTGAAGGCCCTCTAAAGGGTATACCCCGCAGATATTCTCTCTATAGCATCTGTAATTGTAGTCCTCGAAATTAAAGTAGTTGTGGTAGTAGTCCTCGCCACCATGGAAAAAATTGCGAAGGTCCTCCCCGTAGTGTCCCCAAGAAACAAGATGGTCCTCCCCTTATCGCAGTGTGTCTTGAAGGTCCTGGCCAGGATAAACATCGAACGTCAAACCATGATGGTCATCCTCACCATGATGGCAGTTGTTGTGAAGGCCCTCCCCATAACAACACTACACATCCAAAAGGTCCTCCCCTTGCGGTGACACACCTTGGAGGTCCTCCCCAGGGTATGCACTGCAAAAGTCCTCTATGTAGTGAGGAGTCAAGAAGTGATGGAAATCCTAGCCATTATGGACATCATTGTGATGTCCCTCCCCATGATGACATATCATATCGACTGGAAGGTCCTCCCCCTGAGGAATCAAGAACAGAAAAGCCCTTGTATGCAGATGCACTCATAAGGATGGGATTGAGCATGTAAAATTCCCAGTTAGTCGCCAACGACATCCTTCTTCAATCAGGAGATAATCAGGGGCCACATTCATACTATGAACCACCTCGGAATCACCCACACGATGATTCAACACCAATCAGTCCAACAACCACCAACCACACTATCAGAGGGCATCTCAGTTGGGCCGACCAGGTAGAGGAATCACTAGTGAAGGAGTATGCCGACATGTTTCACCTGAGGAAATGACTGGCTAGGGATGATATACCAGTTATGTTATGGCCCATGGCCACCTCTCAATTCGACATACCCATAGAATTATCATAATAATGTGTGCATGGAATCTGCCATAATATATGGACGACCTCTGCAGGATGAAATCAATCATCAAGCCCTACGACGGGTATGTAGACCACGTCAAGAAGATATGAGACCTTCTGTGTCACATAGACCTGGAAGCTCTTCCTTTGACGCGGCAACAATGACCTGAGAGGCGCAAAGGAAAAATGACGATAGCCTACCCTCGTGCACTGCACCAGCTACACCACCGCATCGTTGACGCTCCAATAGGATTCCATATTAGAGGATGGGGGGAACATGGAGCTTTTCATTTCACTCCACGCCCCGCCAAGAACAACCAGTTCGACATGGTGTCTTGAAACGTCATTAGTTCAAGATGACAATCGGTGGTCTCCTTGTTCGGGAAATGCAGTAAACCCAATAGAGTTGGGCCTTGAGTATGTCCCAGAAGCGTCAGGCCCAACGATAACAATCTATTCAAGAACTCCTTAATCAGGCCACCAATGGCATTCAACAGGCTTCTCGCCTGAGAGAGGCCAATCAATGATCTTTGCTTGCCTCCCCAGAAACGATTGATTCACAGAAGAACTCAGCACCAAACCCACTTCACCAACAAATGGGGGCACACAAGATCAGGCAGGTAGCTATTGCAGCTGCCACTACCACAATCCAGGATCAACCACAGCCTGCAGGGCTGGGGGAATTTTTAACAACAAATTCCCCAGTAAGGCCAATAATAATGGGAACAGGCCCAACGTCCAGGGAATGGATCCAACCCCAACCCTCAGGGATAGTGGCATTATTACCCCCTAAAAACAACCCCCCCCCCCCTCCACGAGAGTCAGTATTCTATCGTCTATAGAGGACAACCACAAGAGGAGGTTCTTGTCTTATCCTGTCATTTCAATCATCAGCCCCTCCAAGAGGGAGGCGTACCATAAGCGTGCATCAAAGAACTCTCAGTTTCACCCTTCATCGAGAAGTCTGAAGGCAATCCCAACATATGAATGGGAAGGCCAGTAAAAGATGTGGGAGATCCTATTCCTATTTGGAAGACGATATCTTCCATGCCCCGCGATATGAATCTATGAACGTCATAGAGTTTAACCCCACGGGTGACACCAGAGATGAGGCAAATCGGGATGGATTGGGATACGATGGTTCTGATCAGGCTCCAACATACAATGAACCACCAGGTGTTCACACCCGGAACCAGAGGGCCGCCCTAAATATGGACACCCCTTCAGCTAACCTTCCTCTTCTTACCCTGCGAGCATCTAACAAGGAAAAGAAAAAAGGACTGGTTACCCTTAATCCTTCCCCTCCTAGTGGCAAAAACGATCCACTCATGCTCAAAGGGAGGTTCGCTCGAAAGAAAGGGGAAATGATGAAATTGACGTGGCTTAACGCCGAGCTACTACAGAGGAACCGTCTTATTGAAAACGCTTCCCAAGAGGAGCCACATCCTACAGTCCTAGTAAGTGCACCTTAAAGACCTAGGTTTACCCTTCCCAACAAGGCGCCTGGTCTGTCCAACTAACTAAATGTAGATCTGGATGAATACCACGACTTCCCTCCACTTAGGAAGCAACCAGAACAAGTATGCCCGAACACTCTGAGGGTGTCCGGAACGGAATATGCACCCTTGGTACCGGCAGAGATGGATCCTCGAGCAACGCCTCTGGATAAACCTTCTCAGGACCAGGACCAAAATGATGTAAATCAGGGTCTCACCAACACCATCGAGGAATTAATGGCTCTATTGCAAGTGATGAAAGGTCATCACACTCCGATACAGCCAGAGTGGAAGCCCTACCCAGATTGGGTAAGAAATATGCCTCCTCCACCCAATTTTGGGAGCCCCATATTCCCTATATTCAATGGATCAGGTGATCCAGAGCAGCATTTGATGCACTACGCATCCAATTGTGACCCTATGATGGGATCTCTGGAACAACAAGAAGCAATGAATCAAAGATGCTTCGGGCGGACCATGAAAGGATCTTCCTTCGTCTTGTATACATGTCTACCAGCCCAGTCAATAAAAAGGTGGGAAGACCTTCGTAAGAAATTCCTATTCCACATCAGCTCAACGTTGACTTAGACAACAGTCAGTGACCTCATGAACTGCAAGCAGTGGGAGAATGAGAGGGTCTCATATTTCATCATTAGATGGAATGGTTTGACCTACTCTCTGAACAGACCAATACATCAAGATGAGTTTCTTGTTATATGCATCGACAATCTTCTAGATGAGCTGAAGACACCACTCATACCAGTGGAGTGCACCACTGGTTTCTTCCATCTCTCGGCCATTTTCCAGAGAATTGAGAACTCCCTGCAGTGGACCAATTTGATGTCATGAATAGCCTCACAGGCTCCTGCCTAGATAACAGCCAGAGCGAAAGCATCCTCTGTCATGCTCAAGCCAGCCCATGTGTATGCTCCACCACTTAGGCCTCCACCAAATCATCAAGGCCCCTCTGTACATCAGCGGCCACCCCCGCCCAGGTAGGATGATCAGAGTGGGAAAAATTGGAACTAGTTATAAGAACGAAGATATAAAGGAAACTCATTCCGAGAGGACCAAGTCCACGACTATTTCTTCGCTGCCATGAATTGCAACTTTCTCCGCCTCCTGGAGCTGAGGAAACCCAATGAAGATGGGTGTGATGACAGGCCAGACTAATGTCCATACCATCGAATGTTGGGGCCAAATATTCAGGAAATCACCATCTTCAAAGACCTCTTGCAAAGGATGGTAGACTCCGAGAAGGTCGAGCTGGGACCACCCCCAACACATGTGATATATTTGTATACCATAGACTCCGACAAAGGGGAGGGGTGTCATGAAGTCACAAGCAAAAAGGGGCAGAAATTTGATAACTGGATGACTCAGAAGACTATCAACCGAGCCCAGGGAATACACTGAGCTCAACTACGGCAGCCAGTGTTGCCGCCAACAACCCCTGATGCCACACAACCATTAGCATCGACCTAACAACCCTCCACGATCCAGTCATCCGGGCCTAATATAAGAAGGAAGAAACAATTGAAAGAGGTCCAGTCCACAACGGGACCAAGGTTAGTCCCAACGCTGTCAGATTTCAGCCCCCAAATTTGGCGCCATGGGCACCGACCAACCAAACGGCACCATCAGGGACAACCGACCAGGCTGGCCTGTCAGAGGATGAAGAGCCAATCTTTGTTTCCATCAACTCAATCCATATTATGTAATCGTCCCTAATGAAGGGTACGGTTATGACCCCGATTTCCCAACACGAGGAGCCGCAACGAGGAATCGCATAGGCAGGGGATACCAAGGGAGGTGTAGTTGCGGCCGAAACCAACCATACAGTTGGACCTAGGACCAAACCGTCAATATTGTGGAAACCCGTGGGAGAGCTCTTCAACGAACTCAGTATGAGAAATAATACTTCCCCACCTCCACAAGTGGCCACCCTAGCCCCGTTATTCTATGATACCCTTCAGAGGAGGAACTAGTGTCTAGCCACCTAATGTGAACAAACAGACTGGTCGTGCCGAGTCCCCAGAACCTGGGAACATCGTCGGCACCCAGCCCCGCAGCGGGTCCCTCCTCGTCACATACTCCAACTCCCAAGCTGCATGCTAGAACTCTCCTGCAATCGGAGAACCGTCGGCCATTGCAGAAAATGTACGAAATATTTAAGCATCTGGAATCAGTACCAGCAATGTTGTCTATCCTGGAGGCCTTGTTTTTTCTCAGCCGACCTCAGGGAGGCACTGATAGAAGCCTTGCTCAGCCCCCAGAAGTTTCAAGCCGAGGTATCTGCCGCCGAAATTTACTGGACGGAGACAGGCCTGGCTGAATGCAATGCATTGATTTCCTTCACCGATCGGTATGAAGATTCCATCATGCAAGGACACATCAATCAACTATATGTGTCCGACACATTAGATGATGTTGAGATCCGCAAAGTCTTCATTGAAAGAGGTTCTGGATTTAACCTAATTACCCTATGGACACTCCATAAGTTAGCCTACAGTGAGGGTGACCTAATACCCTTATCCACCACGCTTCTAGGTTACAACAAGATTGAGCAGAAGTCGATGGGACAAATCAAGCTAAAGACCCATTTTGGCGACCTTATGGGCTACTCGGAATTCCTTGCTGTCTGGAAGAACACAGCATTCAATGCCCTACTGGGGAGGCTATGGCTCCATAAGCACATGGCTATTCCTTCATCCTACTACCGGTGTATTAAATATTGCGTCAATGGGAAATGTGGGACATTTCCCGCTGACAGGGCCCCTTTTGAGCTCTCCAAGACGATTTACATTGACCCCAAATTTTATGAGCAAAAGAAGAAGAAGCTTTTGGCCGATGGTGTGGACTAAACCCCCACCCCAAATGGTCATGATGTGGTTCCTTACGACCCCCTCAAGAAGCATGGTAGGGACTACGTACTACTCATCAACCATATTGAGAGTAGAGATTCATGTTCGGACACACACTCAGTTGTATTCATGACATCAACCATAACAATCGAGCATGAAAATGTGGAAACGTACTCCAACCCACAATCTGGGGATGAATACTCGAGTGGGGATTCCCACAGTGCCTTTCCATCAAACCCCGAGAACCTGTGTTGGTGACACTCCTCTTGTCGGATAAAGAAGACAAAGATTTGAGAGAATAAGAGGAGGAAGATCTCAGGGATGGACATCCCGCATTTGAGGAGTGTATCTCAACCACGGTGGATGAGCTCAGGTAAATAAATATGGGTAATGATGAAGATCCAAGGCCTACTCTCATTAGTGCAGCCATGTCCCCCGACGAGCATGAGGTATATACCACATTCCTATGGAAACATCAAGATGTTTTTTCCTTGAATTACACAGAAATGCTGGGACTCAATCCCGATGTGGAAACACATTATCTGGGTCATCCAGAAAACCACTAGGGCTATAAACTGGACGCCATAAGGAAACATCCCTCACATGATGCCAACATAGAGGCTATAGTCGATATTCTCATTAAAGAAGGCTTCATTCGGGAGGTCCAGTACCCCATCTGGTTGGTCAACATCGTCCCTATTAAGAAAACGAATGGTCAAATCCGCGTCTGCATCGACTTCAGAGATGTTAATCAGCATTTCCTGAAAGATGACTTACCGATCTGGATCACCAAGTTATTAATCGATGCAACGACCGAGTACGAGGCTATATCCTTCATGGACGGCTATTTTAGGTATAATCAAATCTGAACAGCTAGAGAAGATGAAGAATATACTTCTTTCAGAGCCCCCCGAGGAGTATTATGTTAAAAGGTTTTTCCCTTTGGCTTCAAGAATGATGGCGCCACATATCAGCGCGCCATGAATCGTATTTTCAAGCCATTTCTGTGGAAGTTCTTTGAATTTTATGTAGATGACTTGGTGGTCAAATCATGGTAGTGCTCAGATCACATTTCAGACCTTCAGACCATCTTTAAAAAACATTGATAGCATAGACTGAAGATGAACCCCTTGATGTGCGCCTTCGGTGTTACCTTAGGGAAATTAGTTGGCTTCATTTTATGCCATCGTGGCATTGATGTTGACTCTTAATAAAAATGATATTCTTGTCCTACCACCTCCATGCAACCTCACTGAGTTGAGAGCATTCCAATGGAACTTGGCCTATATCAGACAATTCATAGCAAACCTGGAAGGAAAATGTTTTCCCATTACTATGTTAATGAAAAAGGGGGTCACGTACCAATGGACAGATGATTTCCAAGAGGCATTTGACAGGCTAAAGAGGTACCTCTTAAGCCCACTAGTGCTCATTCCCCCGATTGAAGGAAGAACTCTCCTCCTATATGTAATGGCCTTAGAGCTATTACTAGGAGTCCTCCTCGCACAAAAGAATGACTCCAGCAGGGAAACCAGTCTCTATTACCTCAGCCGAACAATTATTGATGTCGAGACTCGATACTCAAACATTGAGAAGAGATTTTTGGCCCTAGTCTTCACAATTAAAATGTTGTGACATTATCTACAGCATCATGAAGTCCATTTGGTCTCGCTTAATAACCCTCTCAAGTATATCCTCAGCCACCCAATACTGAACGGGTGCCTATCCCGATGGGCAGTCGTCCTGCAACAGTTTGACATCCGGTTTGTTCCTTAGAAGGTCATCAGGGGCCATGCATTAGTAGAATTTTTGGCAGAGCACCCCTCAGTAGGGACCACCACACCGGACATTTATCTACCGGATGAAGACATCTTCTTGGTTAAAGGGGATCTCCCAACATGGAAAATGTACTTCGACGGCACATCCCGGAGCCCAACCGAGAAAAGGATGGAAGATCCCAAAATTAACATGGTGGGTTTGGGGATAATACCCATGTCCCCGAAGAAGGCAGTTCTTCCATATTACTTCCTACTGTAAGAAGGATGTACGAACAATGAAGCGGAATATCAAGCCCTCATTGTAGGCCTGGATCTTGCACTCCAAGGACAATTACATCACCTTAGGGTCAAAGGTGATTCAGAACTGGTTATCAAGCAAGTCAATTGTGACTATGCTATCAAAAAGGAGGAGTTGATTCCCCTATTTGACCATGTCCGATGATTAATGGAAAATTTATCTACAGAACCCACATTAACTTATATTCCCCGGTCTCAGAATGCATAGGACGATGTGTTGGCGAATGCGACTACAGCCATGGATGACCCATACCGGGATGGAACCGTTATCAGTATTGCTCACCGCCAAATGGTCTTGCCGTATTTCCCGACCAAGATAGAGGAGATCCCTGAAGCGAGTCCTATCTCTGATACATATGATCCCACCACTGGATGGATGAAACCCATTGCAATATTCCTTCAACAGGGAGAACATCCATCAGACATGACTAAATGAGAGAAAATACAGAGACGGGCAACCAACTTTTTCTTGTATGGCAGCGCTAGTCAGCAAGAAGTCCTCTACAAATGAGGCATTGATGGAGTCATCCTCAGATGCATTGAAGGAAAAGAAACTGCAACCATCATGACCGAAGTTCATGCTGGAGTATATGGAGAACGTCATCTGGGGACCAAGCTTTCCCATTAGGTTCGAGGACTCGAGTACTATTGGCCCATAGTGGCACGAGATTACAAGCGCTTTATCGCAAAATGCCACTCGTGCCAAATACATGCCAACTTCATACACCAACCCTTGGAGTTACTTCATTAGGTCATGTACTCCTAACCATTTTTCATTTGGGTAATGAACACTGTGGGACCATATCCCCCCGCCACAGCCAAACAGCTAAAGTTTATCCTCACGGCAACCAACTTCTTTTCCAAATGGGCAGAAGCTGTACCCCTTAAGGAATTCAGGGAAAGAAGCATCGTCAACTTTGAGAAAACCAATATCATCACCAGATTCGGTGTCCCTCATACCGTACTAATGGATAAAGGCACCAAATTCTACTCTGCTGAATTGGATAAACTATACCAAGAGTATGGTATCAAGGCAGACCACAAATCCCGCTACCATGCGGCGGCCAACAGACAGATAGAGGCTTTCAAAAAGACCTTGTCCAACATTCTACAGAAAATGGTGGACAAAGACAAGAATTCATGGATGGATAAACTACTCCATGCATTGTGGGCTTCTCGAACCACAATCTGCACCACTACTCTGGCCACCCCGTACTCGTTGGTGTACGACACAGATGCGGTCTTTCCCATTGAACTCCAACTCCCCTCTATCCGTGTTTCCATCTATGATCAATTTTCTGACGATGATCCATTAGGAAAACGGTTGGGTGAATTGGAATAGCTTGATGGGAAGCGGATTCACACTTTTCACCATCTGGAAGTATACCAGAATCAGATTGCATGAGCCTTCAATAAAAAGGTCCGTCTTCAGTCTTTCTTGGAAAGAGAATTGGTATCGGTCCTCCGGACCCCAATGATACCTGGAAGGAAACCTCCAAACCTGGAGCCCAAGTGGGAGGGACCATACGTGGTACACAAGGTCTACTCCAACAGAGCATATACCCTGATCTCCATAGACATGAAATTCACTACGGCTCCTACCAATGCGAGATTCCTGAAGAACTATTTCGCATAAGGACCAAGTGTATTTATCATTCTTACCACACGATGTTAAATTTCACAGATAATAAGTCATAATAAGAGTTATTAATGCCCCATTACCCTGGTGTATGGACCAGAACTGCATGCGGTTTTTTCTTCATCCGAGCATCATGACATTAAACTGCCAAGAACCCAACAGTCCAAACTCTATGAACATAAACTAATAAACATTTCATCATCACTGCATGACGTTAAACTGCACGGACAAGAATTTTTAAAAATACCCTCTCCCCCCGTGTAGGGACCAGACCTGAATGGGGTGTATCCTTCGTCCATAGAGTAGGACGTTAAACTACACAAGATTTCAGACAACTATGTACTGCTTGATTCCCACGTTCGTATGATACCTAGCGACGCCAGGGTTCCACACCCTGGCCCATCCACTCCCGAATTAAAGTTAAAATACCCCCTCCCCCATGTATGAACGAGACCTACATGGGGTGTATTTTATTTCAGATAAATACATACGGCTTGATTCCTTCCATCACAGGATACGTAGAGATGTCAGGGTTCCACATCCTGGCCCAGCAACCTCTCAAATAAAAAAAAATAAAAAAATTCTCCCATTCCTCCATGTATGGAACAGACCTAAACAGGGTGTATTTAGCAGATAACTATGTACATCTTGATTCCTGCCTTCTCGGGATACATAGCGACGCCAAGAACCCGTCCTGGCCCAACCACTTCCAAATGAAATAAAATAAAAGTTAAACAATGTCCTCTTCCCCTGTGTACGGACCAGCCCTGCACGGGGTGTAATGATTCCAAAGAACTACGTACGGCTTGATTCCTTCCCTTGCAGGATACGTAGTGACACCAGGGTTCCCCATCCTGGCCTAGCACCCTGAATAAAAGATAAGAATCCCCCCCTCCCCGTGTACCGACCAGACCGGCACGGGGTGTACATGTCATTACAGCACAACATTAAACTGCACTGATAGCAAGTTTTAAAAATGCCCCCTTTACCCCGTGTATGGGCTAGACCTTCACGGGGTGTATTCTTATATCCTCTCTACATGATGTTAAACTGCATGGATAATGAAGGTTAAAAATTCCCCCTTCTCCCATGTATGTACTGGACCTGCAAGGGGTGTATTTTTTCATCCTCACCACACGACGTTAAACTGCATGTATTTTGTCATGAACCACCTAATATATATGGTGAAACGAGTTGGAAATACTCCTTACACATTTGGATGCATCCTCCTCATACATCATACTCCACGACCTGGATAATTATGGATCTTCATTACCATTCATGGCCATCGGAAGTGTAAAGTCATCGACCCGTGGACACCATTGCATGACTATGCATACCAAGCCCTCAAAGTCTCTTCATATTGATAGCCCCTGGCCCGTATACCAATGGAAATATTTCCATAGGTGACACTCTTCCTAGATTCATATGCTTACCGGCCTCAAAGCCCCCATGTCATATCTCCTGATCCAGAAGTTTATGCCGTAGTGGTTTATTAGTTTGTCCCATTTTCACATCCAAAATCGCCAGGGTATCCCTACCCTGTTAGCCTATGTATCTTCCCATGGTTCACATGACAACCTATTTCTATGAGCATCAGGCCAAGTCTAGGCTACTATGACTCAACAGACAGTTGCAGTGAAGATGATTCTTGTATGCTCAAGCACCACTATCCCCATGAGCCGAACTATGTACTGTGAGCAATCATGGATTTTCATATCATTCATGGCCATCGGAAGTGGAATGTTATTGACACGAGGACACCATTGTATGACTATGAATACCATTCCCTTTGCAGCTTTGCATAATTGTATTCCCTGGCTCATCCATCAATTGTAAGATTTCTTGGGGTGGTATTATTCCTAGCTCCGTACACTTACCGGCCTCAGAGCCCCTACACCACGTCTCCTGATTCGGGAAACCCCAGAGTTGCAGTTTACAACCTTCATCCCCCACCATGTTCCGAGTATATCAGAGCATGTTAACTCAGTTGTCCTTCGAGTGACTGCAGCAATAGTCACCCAGTGGTCCGAGCTCTATGACCGCTAAACTAGGAGTACTTCGTCCTTACCGCACGACGTTAAACTGCATGGAGTGAAAGTACACACCTGTGCACAAAATAAATCAGAGCACGGATCTCTCTAAGATTTAACAACAATCAGGGCCAAGTATGCTCGAAATGGCTGGACATTTCCTTCCCATACGACAGACTTCGGGGCCCGGAAAATTGCGGATCCTCATAACCACTCATGGCCATCGGATGTGAAATGTTATCGCCTCGTGGAAATCTTTTCATGACTATGCATACCATGCCCTCAGCGGCTCTGTATATTTATTTCCCCTAGACCGTCTACCAAAGGAATGATTTCCACAGGCGACACTCTTTCTAGCCTTGTACGCTTACCAGCCTCAGGGCCCCATATCATTCCTTCTAATCCAAGAAGCCCCAGAACCACAATTTACACCAATCAACCCCTCTCCACATCTTGGACATGCCGAGATGCTCAAGTCTAGTTACATCCTAATCATGAGAGTCCTTTGAGACTACATATTTACCGCATGATGTAAAACTTCACGGATCATCTTGGCCACTTGACGTAAAGCTACAAATATTGAGCATTAAACATCTAGGGAAATTCCTCTAACCACGAGTGTTTTCACTAGTTTGAAAATACCCCCAATATTTACCACATGATGTTAAACTGCACAGTATCTAATAAAACTCTTTGTCCTCATTGCATGACGTAAAACTACACAGCATCCTTTAAAAATGCTATTTGTCTTTACCACATGACGTTAAACTGCACGAATGCTCTCTCTACCGCATGATGTTAAATTACATGGAATCCTTCTTTACCACTTGATGCTGAACTTCATGGATGTCGTCCTCACCGCATGACGTTAATCTACACGGAGTTCGTACTTAACACATGACGTTAAACTGCACGGGTTTCGTCAAGACCCAACCAAGATTTACGGAAAAATGGAAAAGGTATACTCTTAGCACATTTGGATGCATACTCTAAATACACCATACTCCACGACCCCGATAATTGCGGATCTACATAACCACTCATGGACATCAGAGGTGGAAGGACGTCGACCCGCGAACACCTTTGTACGACTACACATACCATGCCTTCAGCGGCTCTTCATAATGATAGCACATGGCTCGTCTGTCAATGGAAAAATTTCCCCAGGAGATACTCTTCCTGTCTTCCTACACTCACCGGCCCAATCACCCCCATGTCATATCTCCTCATCTAAAAATTTATGGAGCAGTGGTTTACATGTTCATTCCTGACCTGCATCCAAGTGTTGTCGGGACACCCCTGCCCGATGAGCCTATGTATCCACCCGCGGTTCACATGAAAATTTTCATTTTCAAGCATCACGCCAGAATTGGGATACCCTGACTCTGTGGGAAACTACCTTGAAGATGTCTCCATTGTGCTCAGGACACCATTATCCCCACATGCCGAACTCTGTACTGTGAGAAATCTCTTATTTTCATGATCATTCATGGCCATCGGGAGTGGAAATCTATCGACCTGTGGACTTATTTGTACGACTATGCATATCATGCCCTCAGCATCTATGCATAACGATATCCCCTGGCACATCCATCAAAGGCAATATTTCCCTAGGAGATACTCTTCATAGCACCTTATGCTTACCGGCCTCAGAGCCCCCATATCATCTCTCCTGATCCGTGAAATCCCAGAGTCGTAGTTTACCCCTTCTGTCCAACAAACTTGTTCAGAGCATGACAGAGAATCCTAACTCAATTGTCCTCTGAGTGATTGTAGAAATAGTCACCCAATGTTCGGATCTCTATGACCGGTAAACTAAGAGTACTTCGTCTGTACCGCATGATGCTAAAATGTACTGGATGCAAAAAAATGTCCCTCATCCTTACCACATGACGTTAAAATGCACAGAATCCATCATTACAGCATGACTTCAAACTTTAGGGCCAAAGTCATCATGAGTCCAGCCAGGGATAGGGTTTTTCCTCCCCTCTTCAGTGCGAGGGCTAGACCATCACAAACTACTTCCTCACATTAGCGTGGGGAGGGGTGACTTTACCCTTTCTCAGAAATTTAGACGGGACGTTTCTCCTGTCTCCAGGAATCCTCTTTTGTTAAACCATATTCTGCACATAGAAAGAGCCGAACCCTTGTAAGACACCCCTGGTGGTCCCGAATCTCAACTTCTCTGAAGTTTCTTAGCTATTGGATGAATAAAATCATTGACCTTAGGACACCTTTTTATGACTATGAATATAATGACCTCAGCGGCTTTGCATATTGGTCACCCCTATCTCATCTACCAAAGGAAATATTTCTTTAGGAAATTCCTCTTTCCATACGCTTGATGGACTCTGAGCCCCCCATATCCATTCGAAAACCCTCTGAGCTGTAGTTTACTATCCCCTTTCACAACCGTGCCTGAATGTGGTAGAACGACTCTGACAAGATTACCAAGGACCAAGAGAAGTCGTTCCATTCTAGATGATGACCGAGCTGCATGACTTTAAACTGCACCAAGCCCCAACCATCCTTTACTCTATATAAATGCGTAGGGCAGGAACCTTACTTCCACACTCTTGATTGATACCGATGTTCTCAAAACCATTCAGACATCACATACCCTTTCCTGGAAACCCCTAGTGGTTTTCATACTCCTCTAAGCCACCCATGGTGGTTTCCATAATCCAGACATTTATGAAGTCCTACGACCATCATAAATGGAGAGTCATTGACTTAAGGACACATTCGCATGACTATGCAAACCGTTCCCTCAGTGGATCTGCATATTGATCTCCCCTGGCCCATCTACTAAAGGAAAGATTTCATTAGGAGATGCTCTTACCACCTCTGCATTCTTATATGGATCACATGCCGTGAGACATGCCCTGCATGACTTTCAAATCTAAACACACTCCCCCCACATGCATCTGAAGGACACTGAGATGTCTAATTATCAACCAAACCAAATTGGGTACATTTCCCCACTATATTTGGACAATGGTGTTCAACCTAAAACATCAGTAATGATAGTCTTGACGGCCGGACATTAAACCACTCACAGAAGAGGCACAAAGCTTGTTAGGACAAAAAACCGAAAAGGAAGACCTATGAAAAATTATGTCCATACCCACTAGGTTCACACTAAATGAGCCCAAAAAAAGTAGGAAATTAAATGAAAAGACTGGAAGTTTGTGGTGTTTTTCTATAGAACCCTAGAAATAGTCATACTATGCTCTCTAGACCCCATGGTCAATGAAAAAGTTAGAGTTTGTTTTCCTGAGTTAGGATTAATTCTAATTCAGTGATTTGTTATTTATACAACAATTTTTCTAGTAATAATCAAATTTCACAGAGACAAGTGATTGGCAGAGATTGTATTCCATTCGATCATAAAGGAAGGACGTCCAAAAGCTGGGGTCTCTCCCTCGACAAAAATAGAGGGGTATGTAAAACAGAGAGTACTAGAATGGGTCCGATGGTCATAAATGAGCCTTGCTCACCCTCTCCACCAAATCAAAGACCATGCAGCGGAGGTCGTTGCATGTATTCTCCAGTACGGCCTTCGCCCTAGCCTCAAACTCTACCACCGAACGAGTATGATCCACTGTTGTTTGGAGATCATTGATCTTTTTTCTGGTGGATTCATGGCGACCAATCACAGTTGATAATTGATCCCTCAGCATCGCTTCCCGTTATTCACATTCGTGCAACTCGGAAGAGAGGATGGCCGCCTGATCTCGAGAGCTCTCCTACTGTGCTATCAGTTGATTGAGATTTTTCATGGCTCCCTCCAGGGATCGAGTCCCGCAATGAGAGACAATGATGTGTGTATTTTTTCGCTCACTAGTAGAAACATCCTCACGGGCAATGAAAACCTCACAGGAGGGAAAATGAAACTGTCGGTAGTCAATGCCAACTGACCCCAAACACAAGAAGAGTTGTCGGAATGCATTAGTTTTAGTTTCCATTTCGGCCAGGGGAGTTTCGGTAAAAATCTCGTGAATCCGGGGTCAGGCCCACTTACACAAGGCTCGATGGTCCGCCATGACATGAGGATCTTCTGTATCCTCACAAGACAGCAAGAGAACGTAGCCTGTCATTACGACCAGTGCAGGCATGTGCACGCTAGACAATGGTTCCGAATCTGGAATGCCCGAAGCTTCTAACCCCGGTTCAGGCTTGGGAGTTGAGTTTCTAAGACAGGGATCGGTCAGCAAAATATCAGGAATTGTCTTGATGTGACCCGAATCCACAAGGTCATCCTCATCCACATCTAATAAGGTTGGGTCTGTTTGATCTTCGGCCGCAAAGGGGATGGTAGGGGAAAATCTCATGAGTCGCTTTGACCAACGATCCATCAGTCAGTCCAACCTCAGAGCTGATGAGTAAGGTGTGTTTGGCATAGTAGCTGCAATGACTCTTGACTTAGGAACCTGCCAGATACCTTTCCCCAGGATCCCATTGGAGTAATGTTTTACCCACATCATTGCATACTCCAAGGATAGGTTGTCAACCGCTCCCATACCAGGGAGGATAATGCTTGTATTAGATCCCTCCCGTGTCAGCATCAACCACCATTGACGGAGAGTGGATGAGTGCAGTCCTCGAGATTGAAGAGGAAGGGAAGCATGGAGTTTCGTACACCCAAATTGGTTGGAAAAACGATGTCGGGAATACAACTTGCATAGATTAGCAACGTCAATCTGCGCAGACAATAACCCGTCCCACAGTGAAATCATATAATAACGTTCTTCAAGGCTCCCCATGCAGTTGTCAACCACAACGCCAGAAGGTTTGGGGAGGGGAATGAAGGAAAACTGGTAGAAATCACTCATAATACCAATGAATTTGTCAAAACTAAAGGGCTTTAGACGAACCCCAGCTATATCAAGCAGGCTAGGCCGAAAAGTTGGATACGGGATGACCGTGTTATGACAATACTCTTAACAGTGGTAGTGATTCCCTATCCAGCTATATAAGAATAGAAATGGACAAATCAGACTGTAGGGTGACCCGCCCTCCTGCATGTGACTCAGCAGTTCGTAAATACAATCCAAAGTGGGCACAGATAGGTTCACCAGTCAAACCTATGCGAACTCGACTTACATCATCAAGGTACAAGCTCTGACGCCTGGGTTGATATCCCTAGAATGGAACAACCACCCGCTCAGAAACGTAGCAAACAAACATGCTAGCCTGATAATAGGTGGTACCCCGGGGTACACCTCATAACCCCATGAAAAGTCATCACCAGCCTCCATAACCACCCAGTATGAACCTGAGATGGTTCATGACTGTTGATAAGGATGATTCTTAGGGTGATTAATCTTTGGCATAGGACCTGTGATGTTCAGAAATAACCCTATCCAGCTGCTATAGGGAAAAAGAGAGCGGGCACACAAGGCCCGACCCAGTGATTGCTCTTCCATAGCCAGCAGATCCCTCACCAACAAAGGAACTTGTTCGACATCATCCCACACGCTAGGAGTGGGTAGAAACTCTTCGTACATCTCGCAAATAATTGGGAGCCCTCCCAATTTATAGATGTCTCTCATACTAATGCCAAATTTTCCATGGGAAAGTTGAAAAGTATTAGTGCAAGAACACCAGCAACTGATCAGGTCCGGTAGGATCAAGGATGTTGGGTAAAAAACAAACAAGGAGGCCCGTACTTTGGAGTACAAATTTACTGCTTCTAGAGACTCGAGAGATTCTTGGAAATGATGATGTTCCTAGAAGGGTCAGGCCCATTCATTTGAGATGAGCCCCCTGGACAAAAGATCCCACCTAGTAATCCATCGTACGTCAAGATCCATTAAAGAAGGATTGATAATATAGGGTTAATCCTTGAGGACAACTTCTTGAGGCAAGTCTTGTGTGTACTGATCACTTTGGGTCCAGACATATCCTCTCAAAATGAAAGCGTCTTTTGGATCAAAATTAGAGGTTATCTCCCCAATGGGTTAAGGTTTGCCTGAATGCACTTTTGTAGCACTTTCAAGAAAGGAGACGGAAGACTTGAGAATGTAGGGGGGATAGGGAAATCGTTCTGAAGACAGGAGCTGTAAAGGTGAAACTGATTTGATAGTTGAAAAACGAAGATCTCAAGAGAGAGTATTTCCTTTAAGACACAATCTTCAGGAATGATTGATTGAATAGGGTCCTCTTTGAGATTTTCCTCTCTCCGAATCATTGCCAGATGTCATTTTGAACCAGTTGGGAGAGGCTCTACGGATGGTTTGGGTGCAGTGTGAGGGGGAACCATGTTTTCTCCCGACATCAAGAAGATGAGTGAATGGTTAGTCCAGAATAATAAAATCTAGACAATGGAATTGAGAAGCCTTCTTGAGCAGCCCTCAAAATGTGGTTTGCGATGACAGTATCCCGCGAACCAACCTTATGCGGAATGCGTCCCCGAAACATTGGCCCGCGGAGCATTGGCCAGAAAACCGTGAATCAAGATTCCTTGCGGAACCTCATCTCCGAGCATTAAGGGTTTATGTTCGGACTAATAATGTATTGTTTTCAAAGTTTGGATCACTTTGGTCCGCGAACCATGTGAAACCATGATGAAAGTTCCTCCATGGACTGTGGCGTTACTCACTTTTTAGTTAATTAAAAGGTTTGGTTCGTGGCTGAAAAATTGGTCCGCTGGTGAAGGCATCCGCGAACAAAGGTTGGTTCGCAAAAATAGTTGCTAGTTCACAGATGAGGTGTTTCGTGAAGGAATGAGCACGCGAAGATGAAAAAGAGAGAGGGATATGATTTCATGAAGAATCTTGTAAAATAAAAATGAAGGGCCCCCCCTGTATTTATAGGCGTGGTCTGCCACCAAGTCCACTCCCCTACCACAAACCGTCTAAGTTTCAAGTCCACTCTACATTGGAATAGAATCCTCTTCATTCCAATCGGACCCCATTATTATGGGGGCATCTATAGGGTCTTGAAAAATCTTCAAATGAAGATAATTATCCCCTTCATTCGAGGGAGGATTTTTACCGAATTCTATCCAACGAATTGGGAAATGGAAGGAGGCCAATGCCCAAAATTGGCAAAGGACCAACCGGTCTGCAAACCGGACTGAGTGTTACGCGGCCGATTCAGCGAACGGTTCCCCTCCGCGGACCAGCCTTGTTTGTGAGATGGAGGTGGAGATTATTCGCGGGTGCGAAGTAGAACAGGCTCTGAACCTATCCACCGTCCGGAACAGCCCCAGCCACGGACAGTGTCGACCGGCCAAAGTCGTATCCACTGTCGTTCACGGAATGGAGGCGGAACCCTCCGCGGCCGCGAAGCACTCTACGAGCTCGTTCGGTTCGTGGGGGAGATCGTTTGGTTCATGGGGAAGATGCTCTCAATGCCCCCACGAGTTTCTAATTGACCGAGTCATCCGTGAATCAGGTTTTCAGTCATGGGCCACTGCAAAAAGTGCCACATGACCATAGATATATCCTTTTCCATGCTCTATAAAATGAGATTTGTGGGTAGAGAATGGAGGAATTTGGAGAACTCAGAGGAGATCAATCAGATTCGAGTGGAAGGATTTTGATGGAAGGCTTGGGATTCCCGAAGTTCCAGTTCGTGAACAAGAGCAGGTATGTACCTAGGAACAAACTAATAAGGAACCAAAAATAGATAATAACTTGGTGAAATGTGAACCAAAAATAAAAAAAAGAGAAAACCACAAACCATGGTCCCTCTGTGAATATAATCTCCACGGACCAGGGGTTTTATGCCTCTTTTCCGATCCGTTGGACCACGTAGCACCATCCTACGCGGGCAAGGCCCCGACCGATGAACCCCCGACCGATGCCACCCAAGGCCGCCGCTGCTCGCATGGAACCCTCTGCGAACCAACCTGGTTCGCGAATCGAACCCAAATCCGCAAGCCACCTTGGTTCACGGGATTCCCAAGAGCTCGAGGACCACCCTGGTCCACGGATCGAACCTGATGTCACGAACCACCCTGGTTTGTAGGATGCCTACCATTCCGAGAAACACCTTGGTTCATGGGATACCCATCATTCCGGGGACCACCCTGGTTTGTGTACGACTTCTCCAACCACGTAGCACCTCCCTACACGAAGGGTGCCAACACCCATACCCCCGTGTGGCCCACCGAATCCTTCGGAGTTCATATTCACCAAGCCACATAAAATCCATCCAATCTAGCTTGATCCTCTGTGACTCCCTCACTGGTCTACTCATTGGCCCTGAGCCGAGGCCTCCACTAGAGCCACCAGACCTGTGTGATGTAACCCTCAAGCGCATCAGGAAGCCCCCATCCCCTTCGGTACATCCCCTGGGAATAAGGGAGGTGACGGGCATATGAGCACCTCTTTCCCTCTCCCGCTATGCTTTGTCGCCATGGGAATCCATCTTGGAGTATTCCCCGACCTTATGGGATTCCCTATGTGTAAGCCCCACTCCACTTCTCACAGACGCACCTTTCGCGATGTGATTGTCTGGTCCCTGCTGCCTCTTGTTTCTCACACCGAGTATGACTCACGTGGGCTTAGAGTAAGCATAGACCCTGACATCATCTTATGGGCCTCCTCATAGTGTAAACCCCAATACACCCATTGGGCCTCCTCATAGTGTATTCCCCAAGCTGATGCGAACTATGAGGACTTTGATCCATGTTAAGGCATGGTACTTAGGAATACTCCCTGAGGTTCAAGCCCAATCACCATCGGACTCCCCGGGTCCACCATCACATCGGTTCTCTGACACCCCAATTCGAACTATGTGGACTATGATCCTTGTCTCCTGGGCAGGGTACATAGGAAGCCTCCATGAAGTTCAAGCTCAACAATCGGTCGATCTGACTATCTTCACAACGGTTCATCGAGCCAAACCAAGCACCGTCTCAATGAGTTCAAATTATTCAGAGTCATTAATCCAATGATGTATGGTAAACCTCATGCCTAAAGGATTCGGATCGCCTTTGTCCAGCTGACCATTTCCGACCAGGAGTAATCTTTGGATACTATGCTTGGGTATAAACCAAATATTCACGAACATATGAATACATAAAAAATATGTTAGAGAGTCCCGGAACATGTAATAATTCCCACCAAAAGGGTGTGATGAGCCCGACTTCCCATCCTCTCGACCAATATGAGTTCTTAAGCACCACTGGCCAAATCACCCGGCGAACGCCTGCCATTGGAGAGTTGGTCCATGCATCGTCGGATATAGAACCGTTGGGCATTTCAAGACCGACCTGAAACCACTATAAAGGTACATTTATGGTTAAAACCATCATATTATGTGATTAGTGCCATATTGAGAAGCCTCAACCAATGATTTTTATGATTTTTCTACTTCAAAAATTTCATTCAATAAATTTATGTCGTATACTTATTATGTGGTCGCAAGGATATTGATTTATTATTAATGAGTCGTCACTCTTATGAATGAAATATTTTATAATAAAAAATACTTATTCTATGATTCATTATTTCTAGTCTGTATTTTTTGGTATGATATCATATGTTATGATAATGTTCTCATAATATTATCACACTATTATGATCACATATAAATAATTATTAAAATATCCTATATTTACCATTATTGATAATATAATATAAAACATTATTATGTTTCCATTTCATCAGCTTATAATTAAAGGTTTTCTATATTAAATCTATTTTAAGGTTACTATGTGAGATTAAATTTTTTGGATATGCCAAATAATTATTATGGACAACTAAATCATGGATATATTGTTAAAATTTTACAATGGAAGGGAAATACATGGGTTCTTATAGGTAAATGATTACATAATTATCTAGATCTACAAAGCAAACAATGTATTTATTATCTAATTTACCCAATAATTTATATAGATGTTGTAATTATGAATGGTTAAAATTGGTTCAATTTAGTTAATATTAATGAATATATTTAAAGAATATGGGTTAGAATTGAACTTTGGTGTATGGGTATTGGGGTGGTATAACATATGTCTCTTGAGATATATAAATATGTTTACATGATTTAATATCTTGTTTACATGAATAAATTAATACCTAGAAATATATATATGTGTAATACAATTATTTGAATTTTTTTTCCATATTTTCATCTATTTTCCATTAGATCATTACCCTCAATGACCTCAACCCACCATAATTCTATATAAAATTATATGTATTGTAAGAAAATTAAATATATTATATTTTACACATGGTATTATTTTATGGTTCATATATATTTCATTTACAATAATATTTATTAATTGATATCAAATTCCCCTTCAATTAAGTACTTCAAAAACCTATTTTATTATTTTGATATTTAATAAGTAACTTATTCTATCCTTTAATGAGATTTAATTAATTAAATACTCTTTATTTCCATGCTTCAATAATTATATCTGAATTTTTGTTCAATACATAATTTATACTTAGGTATTATCATCATATACTTAAAAGGAAATTCATTAATATTGTGGACATTCTTCAATTTATCATCAAAATATTATTATCATGGATTATAAAAGGTAAAATTATAAAATTTGTTTTTGAAAATCATAAAATATTTCAAAAGAACATAGGACAAATTAATAAAATTGAGGAGTATATAATTATTATTTTCACTCTTTTAACAATGACATCAAGAAAATTCATCATGATATTACCTATAATGTGTTTTATATAGTGAAATTACTATGGTTATATTTATAAACAACATATTCCTTACAGGAAACTGTTTTATTAATTATGTGATATCGATATGTGATAAGTAAAATTCATTTTTCATATACAATATAATCTCGATCAATTATTGAATAACAATATTTATAATAATCATTCTTTTTTTCATAAAAAAAGGTAATGAAAATAAGGATCTATTCCAATCATGGGTGGGAACAACAGATAAAACCCTTATACATACAATATAAAAATATATAATTAACCACATAATTTTATTTCAATAAAATATGACAACAATAAATGGATTAAGTGACTATAATGCACTATTGAACTCATCCTATATATAATCTATCATGTTTTTCTAAATAATCTATATAGAATGAGAGAACTAAAATTTAAATTTATCATAATAAACTAGACTATGAAAAAACACTTGATAAGACATATCCTAAACATCATATCCAATTTTGATGAAAATTTATTTAATTCCATAAAATTTTTAATGAAATATTATACTCATTATGAAACCCTATTTTTATGAATTTTTATAAATTTGTTATTTATTTTTTGTGGGGATTTAAAATATAATGAATTTTAAATATTTTTTTATGAATATTTGATTTAGATACATGATATATAAATCGTGCATGTGAACTCTATAAACCTAAATTTTATTTAATAAATAAAAAATATTGAGGAATATTTTTTTATTTTTCCATGTTTATATTTAATTTCTTTAATTAAGATAATTAAATTATTTTGGGCATGTTGATGATTTTTTAGTGTAAATTGGATGTAAAAGAGATTTATATAATTAATTCCAAAAAAATATGTAAAAACATAAATATATATTTTAGTTGATTTTATGTGAGGTAAATTATAACCTCCCTCCTCTCTTCTAATAATTATCCCTAAGGGAGATCTGTGATATCCTTCTCCAACTCCATTATCCATCTCTATATCACACTAAGGATGGTCATTTGTGATTCTGGATCTAGGTAACCTCTCTAATATATATCTTAAAATATGGTGTCCTCAATTATCTATGTTTGGGAGGTGAATATTTTTTATTTTTACACATTTTTTTAGGGTTCCAAGGGGGTCATGGTGAAACCCGTTATATAAACATGGATTTTTATACAAATTTTTCTAAAATATATATATTATATAAGAACTCACTATTTTTTTATCATAGTTACTATATGTCTTTACTAAGAGCTCCCACAGGTTGAGGACCTCTTTAGACCTATTAAAATAATTTTTATATTCTAAATTTATGTATAAATTATTTGATTGTGTGTGTAATAAAAAATATAACATCACGGTGACAACATTGTTTTATGACATAGTGTATTGTTATATGGATTCCCGTTCTCTTTATTGATGTGATAAAAATGGTTTTTATATTTATAGGATAATTCTATATTCCCATATATATTAGTTTTAATTTTTTGTATAATATCCATTGATCATATTATTTTTTTGACATTTATATGGTGTTTTTTTAGAATATTAGAAAAAAATATTTTTTTAAATTATTAATGGTTTGAATTCTAAAATTTATGTGATTGAATTCAATATAGTTTTTTAAAGATGTTTATATTTAATTTATAAGAATTATATCAATTAAATAATAAATTAATTATGGTGTCCTCATATATATTTAATTATAGATAATTTATATTTAAAATTATCATGTGTGATGAAGGAATTCATTTATAGTGTCAATATGTGTCGAGATCACTTTTGAACGTCAATATTATACCTTGTACCATTCCCGTACATTGGAAGATTATTTTTAATATATTTTTAATTTATAACAATCCTGACTGATTTATTTATATGGTTTATTTAAGGGACATTGTTCTCCTATAATTTGTGTTTGTCCCTCTTTATTAGACATTAGCCACTAGTGATTCACATGTAACTATAAAAGGTTAATTATTTTTCCTCTCAAAGTTGGGGTTTTCCAATCCATGTAATTTAACTAAAATATTAATTAAATATGCCCTTGAATAAGGGAAATTCATTAATATTAATTGACATTGATAATCTCATCAATTGAATAATATAATAATTGATTCTCATATACTTGTCATCAAATGTTATACTTTTATCCAAATATGTTTGCGATCTGTCAGGTATAGTAATTTTTTATTCCTCAAATTTTAGAATAATTATTTCCCATTATATCATATTATAAACCCCTCCATTTTTTTTGTACATAATAAAAAATGTATTTTTCTCTAAATAAAAATGAGATAAATTTAATTAATAGAAAAATTATATAATTTTTTCATCATACGGAGTTCCTGGTTTATATAAAACATTATACCAATAAAAAATTCATCATCATTAATTTCTGAATATCCTCTAATAGTGTTTTTAATTCATTAATTTAAGATATGATCTCCCATATTAAATCAAGAAGGTGGTATATGCTATATAATGTTCAACAATTTAAGAGTGTATTTTCTCCCTTATAAAATATAACATACTATGAGAGGAAATTATATGAATTTATTTTTAAATTGTCTTTGATGAAATATATTTTGGAAATACACTAAAGAACTCATTGGGAATTTGCGTATTTACGATTTGTTATTTACATAATTAAATAGTAGGGTTGGAGGATATATATCATAGAAGATAGAGATCATATCACAAATGTCTATATTGCAATGTGACTTATGATGTTTAGTTAAAAGTGTTGAAAATAAGATTTTTTTCATATTTGGTTAGTGGTGTTAAATGATTATTTTATGAATTATATTGTAGATTCAAAATTTTATCTACATAAGATTAAAAATTTATGTTATTATAAATTATTTGTTGTATTTTGTGCCTCAATACTGGAGATCATATCCGGGAATTCATATATAAAACTACATGTGAATACCACTAAATTTTAGTGTTATACCAGTTACTAGAACGTGAACTATGAAGAGTATATTGTATTATACTATATATTTTATTCATTTATAAAAGGAACAATATGAGGAAAATATAAATGTATGAATCAAATAGAGGTTATATTTATAGTAGGATAAAGAGAATGTGATGTAATAGTTTTCATTTCATTATGGTGATTTAAATATAGATAGATTTTATAGTTTCAATGTTTGTATCATTCATGAATTTTTATGTGATATAAATTTATTGTTTTTAATTTATATTAAGAATACATTAATGTCTGTATTTTTTCTATCAATTTATTTTTTTCTGATTTGAATCAATGTAGAATTTTAATATTCAAGTGATGATAGGAGATATATCATAGTGCTAAAAATATAATGGGTATTAGGGATTTAGGATGACTATTATGAGAGAGGAGGTAATATTTACTTTGATGGAAAATATAATATAAGTATTCCTGAGTAAATATCACAACAAATATATGGATTCTATCTATTTGATGGATGATGACTGTATTACTACACCATGTTTTTGAGTAATTATCATTACTGGTTCCAAAATGATAGTGGTGTTTCACTTGGAGAAGGAGTGCATTATTAATCTGTGAGGAGAGAATAGTGTAATCAACATTGTAAGGGTTGTAATCCTTGATTTTTAGTGAGTCTTATTTACTTTTTTAAAAAATAATAGTTATTGTTATTAGAAGATATTTTTACATCTACAAAAACCATTTTATGCTCCTTGGATATATCCTTGTGGGAATAAACGAAGTGAAATTTAATTTACAAGATTTTTTAAATTTTTTTTTCAAATATTATATTGATTAATTTTGAGACTATGTGCTCAGACGACATGCAATTCCAAAGCCATGTGTGCCCGAAATAATTTCTTCAAATATATTAAACTTTTAATATCATGAGCGCACAATTTTCCTAAAAGAGTGGAAGAAATCATAAACGGATGACCAAATCTATTACCTTATGGAACTATTGAGTATGTAATGGTGTATTTACACATATAGTGACATATCATTAGTCGGGGTGGGTCTCTTGCATGAAAACACGAAAAGGACATTATCATCATTAAATAATTTCAATAAACTTTATTTTGTTGACCTATTGATTTAGTTTAAGAATATCATTATGATGAAATCCAAGGGTTATCCACATAACCTAGGGAATTCAAAAGAATACCTATAGATGGATTTGTAGAAACCTCTCATGTAGTTGATGATGGAATAACATATCGATGTTCGAAGAATGCCATTTTATATGGATCTCGACAGCGAAGGAGATGCAGTGACATATCTCTGTTAGCGAGAAATACAAATCAATGTTCGATACATTAATTTGGATTTCATCCCTATTCATTGGTTCTATGATGAATAGAAAACATATAATGAATAGGTTAATCCATTGTTTGATCGTTCCTTGAAGGATGGGATTAACATTGGTATTATTAGTGTTTTATAATTTGAGAATTTTTTTATTTGATGATACTTCTTATGGAAACAGATCATTGCCATAATGAACAATGATCAATGATTGTTCTCTATATTTTTTTCCATCTATTTTTTCTCCCTCATTTTCTAAAAGTTAATTATTCTCCAATAGGATTATGAATGAATGGTCATTGTGTCTTCATTTCATGTCACAATGATATGACATTTAAGATCTGACCTTGGGAAGACCTAATAGAGTTGTGGCGTTGATGGCGATTGATGAGTTATAGAAAATTAGAAGAAACATTTCATCAGGTGGTTTGCATTGAAATAGATATAAATATATTTTAGATCTAATTGAAGGCATCGAATATATTTATTCTATGTTTGGGTGATGGAATGATATTGGATCTAGAGTTTCCTGGTGAATGGATCACGGAAACAAGATCTGGATCACCAGTCGAGGTTCATGGAGGAAAAAGGTAAGATTCTATAAAATCTTAATGAACACGGTCTGTAAACTAGTGTTAAACCAATAGTGGTCTCCATTGACCATTGTATATGGTTTTGGGAGAGATTTTAATGTCCCATAGAGTGTGACCGAGTCACATGTATTATAGGACATTCCTAGATAGTCTGTTTGTATCGCATGAGATACACGACCATGAGGTGGAGTACACAGGTTGGATAAATGGAATGTACCCCACCACACAACTGGTCCTGGACTAAGTACATGGACTAACCCATGTACTGGTACATGAGAAGATATATACGGGTTAACACTATGTACTAGAACATTACTAGAGTACACAAGTGGACCAAAAATGGAAGGACATGGCAGTTGACATCTTCTATAGGTCGTGTACCCATCTTCTACATCACACAGTTTGGAATGACACAGTCCATTGTACATTGGATTTACCTAGGGTCATGGAATAATAATAGTTACCATAATACATTCCTTTTATCCCTTTCCTCATGGCTTAGTTATATTTTCCTCAGTATTTTGGACAATCTTTATCCGGGTTTATTCCCTTATCTCTTCCCTAGAAGTAGGTACGAATCATTTTCTACTTATAAGACTTTGATCCCATTAAAATGACGTCCATGATATCATTTCTAGAATCCCCTGAGTGTCATGTATTAGGATCATCTATTCATTCTTCATGACCTAGGTATATTCCTTCTTACTGACATGACCAACTTCACCGGGCGTCAATCCTCTACTTAGAAGTTTAATCCGGATGGAATTGTTTGTATCACCCCACGGACCTGGATATGATCCTCAAATGTGGTATCATATTATATATTGATCTATTATTGTATGTCTCTCATGATAGATACCTATGAACTATACTTCTCGAACGAACATCATCAGTGAATTTAGACTGAGTAGTGTGTTCTCCTAGAAGATAGTCTCATGAAATCATTGGACTGAATCCCTAGTTTTTGTATGTGGTATATGTGAAGTACCTATATGAAACATGACATTTATTGATTATATCTAGATATTATTGTTATATTTTTTGTAGACATATAATTTATATGGATTACTTTACTTTAAATATAATATCAGTTTGTGGACTCAGGTTTTCCTACAAATTATTTTTATACTCACCCATGCATTGTCTTGTCTCGCATGTGTTGTGTCTTGAGAAGATAACTTCCCTTTTGATATATTCCTAGGTGGACCAGGACTGGATAGAGCATTGTCAGATTAGGTAGGCTAGGTTTTTTCCTTTAATACTATAGAAAAATGTCCTATTATATTTTATTACAGGTTGGAGTTGTGGATATATGCATATTTTTGTGTTCTTTATTTGGAATACTTTCACTATACTTTAATTTGTTTTTTATCATTTTCATTTTTAATATAGCTGTGTTCATGCATTGTTTTATTATTTGTTTTTACATTTCATCATTTTGTGGGACTGTATATGTGGGTGGATAGACATTTATTTAGGAAATTACACCCATGATAGTGATATGCCTACTCGATGCTAGTCACCAGCCCCTGACCAACTAAGAAAGGTCTTGATAGAGTGGTATCAGAGGTTGTCAATTCCACTATAGGACCAGGAGTCTATGGGATTTGTTTGTGGAAACAGTGTTAAGTGTTTTGAGTTTAGTTTTTAGGTGAGGTACTATAGTGTTGGTGTAGTCGGCCGACATGTCCATACACTTGGACACTAATAACCTAATTTTCGGCATCATATATGAGAACATTATTTATAGGGAATATAATGGTACATATAACATATTAGAATTGAATTTGGATTCTATTACTTATAGAGTCATCTAAATATATACAATCATTAACCGTTGTACATATTGTTTTCAATCAAGATTCCTCCAAGATGCATACCAGCTAGAATTCAACCACATGATCATGAGGATGATCCCCTCAGTAACTCGGATATGATACATGTAATAGTTCCCCATGTTTTTCTTTTCGGTGGTCCACTAGCTATAATTCCATCTATTGAGTAGCACGTCATAACCGCAGTACCAGAAGATAATGAGGGATGTCTGAGAACACATAAAAAGTTTCATAGATAGAGAACCCTCATGATCCATGTTGAGTCTGACCCTCCGGCAGTTGAGGACTGGCTTGATGCAGTGAGATAAGTTTCATGCCTAGTACAGAGATAAGAAAATTAGATGGAGGTCCGGGTGGAAATCATTCAACATGGATCAGTAGGGTGATGGTGGATCATGGATATAAAAACTCATGATGAAGAGACACATTCATTGATAGAGTTTGATCATATATTTTGAGAGGATTTATCACCAGTTACGCTGAGAGTTATGTGTATAAAACAACTTATTTGTCACTAGTAGGGTACCATGACAGTGTATTATTAATCATCAAAGTTCACCAACATATCTAGGTACTCGATGGATATGGTTAGAGATTATTACATCCTAGATAGTCCATTCAAGTGATTGTTGTGTAATGATATATAATCTAGTGTGATCCCTCTCTGTATTCCGAATTATGTTGGGGTTCTTGAGTGATTTTTGGTGGTAGAAAGCTTCTTAGCAGAGAATATACAGCCACCTATTGCCATTAGTGGGTGACGAGGTGCTGATACCTTGTAAATAAAAATATGAAATCAGTTTTAGGGACCTGGGCATGAGATACATTTCTAGAGGAGGTTCAATAATAGAGGATTTGAAATTCAAGGCTCACAAGGTCTGTCTAGTCTTCCTTGGGAGAGGCAGTGTTATTCTTTTGATGACAGGGGACATCTCGCTCGGGAATGTCTAAACTACCATACTGTTGTCAAGGATATAGTGTATGAACCAACAAGGTATATTCATGTACATGAGAAGGTAGATTTGTAGGGTTGTGGATGTGTAAGAGGATCTGGGAGAGAAGGATGCAGTGTTCAATATTTCGACATGTTACCACCACTAACCCATGTGGATCATTCTAGGCTAATGAAGGTAGAGGTCATGGGTGGGGATGGATGCATGAGGTTGAGGTATTAGACCTAGGGGATTCAAGAATGACTCCCAGAAAGTCATTTTTCTTTTCTACATTCTCTGTAATGATTCTAAACATAGGTTCTTGTCATTCCTTTCTCACCACATATAATTTTTTGGGACCTACAGATTCGGGTTGTATTGTTTACTAGATGATTACACTTGGAGACACCTAATGGTGAAGAATCACTAATAAAACATCTATGATGACAATATAAAAAATCCCTTAGAGGAGTGAGTTTCAGTTCGAACCTCCTGGTTGGCAGCATTAGGGCCTTATGATGTCATTTGTGGTATGGATTGGTTATCCATACTCTATGCCCAGATTAACTATTTTAGGGAAAGGGTACAATGTGTCTAAAATCACTAAATGAAGTTTTCCTTTCTATATGAAAAGGAAAAATAGACAATATATTATAAAATTATGAAAATCAGGGTTTAGCTGATTACTCATCAGTTGGCTAGCTTTACCACTGGTGTAGCTAATGTTACGAGCATCTAGCTTCCAGCAAATGTGGTGGAGTATGGGGATGTCTTCCCTAAAGATGTTCTTAGAATACCTCTCCACTTTGAGATAGACATCTGCAATGATTTACACCCCATGAAGGTACCAATATCTGTACCATCATATCAAATGGATCCATCAACTCTTCACAAGATGAGGGTATAGTTAAAAGATTTAAAGAATAAAGGATTCATGAGACACTGGGATTCTGATTGAGTGGACCCACTCTTTTGAGAAAAGGTAGACAAGATTTTGTGGTTGTCTTTGGACTTCTGAAAATTGAACCATGTGACCATGAAGAACATGTATCATCTATCGATAATTGATGACATCTTTGATCAGTTTAGAGGGGCACGATGGTTCTCGATGGATTACCACTGATCAAGATATCGCCAGAAACGAGTAAGAGATAAGGATATACTGAAGGTGGATATCAGTTGACATTACCGTGAATATGAGAACTTGGTGATTCCCTATTGATTAACCAACTCCCCAAAATTTTTCATGGGACTCAAGAACCAGATATTTTAGCCTTAAATAGACCGGTTCATGGTAATATTTATTGAAGATATCCTTGTATACATGGTGTTTGAGGAGGAGTTTTATAGAAACATAAGGATGTTTCTATACATAGTCCTAGAGTACCATATTAATTGGAAACTCTAATTGCTCTATTTCTATATTTAGGTGGTCCACTTTCTGGGACATGTTATTTCAGTGGATGGAGTAGATTTTGACCTGACCGATGTCAAGGCAGTGTTAGTGTGGGATCCACCTTGTTACATGATGGAGTTACAATGCTTACTTAGTTTGGTAGGATATAACCTGTTATTCATACCCGATTTATCTGGGATATCATCACTAATGACATACTTTATTTGAATGGGGAATCCTTTAATGTGGAATGAGAAGTGCCAGCATGCATTTCAACACTTGAGATAGAGTTTGATGGTTTCTCTAATCTTTACATTTCTATAGGAGGGTGTCATTTAATTATTATTCTACAATAAATCATGGAATCGGCTTAGTTGTGTCATTATATAAATATAGTGGTTATTTCCAATTTTTCCCACCAATTGAGACCCCATTAGTAGAACTACACAACCAAGGATCCTGAGTTAGAAATTGTAGTCTTCTCATTGAAGATATGGTGAAACTTCTAGATGTGGGACCGGTTTAACCTATACTCTAAAAAAACACACTAAATCATATCATCTCTCATAAATATCTCAACTTCATCCAGAGGCGGTGGATATAGATATTATAGGACAATGACATTGAGATTGTATATACTCTTGGTAATGTGAACATGGTGGAAGATTCCCTCAGAATGAGATCTAATTCATACTTTCTGAAAAATGTGTCAGAGATGTTGAACTCATTAAAGATTTCATTTATGGATGGAGATGGAGAGGCATTCATGTAATTGATGGGTTTTACCCCTCCACTCATATAATGAGTCAGAGTGGCACTACGTGGGGATTCTAACAATGAAACACTATGAGTTCATATATCCATTGGGCATTCGCCCACTACAGGGAAATTCCAATTTCATAGACGTTTTTTTTACTTTGGTAGTGGTTTAAAGCTATTATATATGCTTATTTGGAAATTTCCATAAACTACCTCTATATTGCGTGTCATGAAACTATATTCGGGGGTTAAATAGATTTAGCGGGAGTTTATGGGAAACGTCGTAGTTGGTGCATTTTCACAGTGGTTATATTATTTCTCATATTGGTTTCTCTGGGAAGGAGATTAATTTTCATAGCAGTAGATAAAAACACCACTAATAACAATATAACTACCGTGGAAATTCTCAAGAGATGGCCCACTATAGTGTTTGTTAAAACTGCCACTAATAGAGAAAATATCGACATTTAGCGGCGGTTAGAACTATCACTAAATGTATCTCTTACAGATAGTGGGTGTTAAAACCGCCTATAAGGAGTATATTTAGAAAAAAAAGAATAATTTTTTGAGCCCCTGTACTAGTGCCCAGTAAAATAAAATTCCAATAATACCAAAACACCTGCAAAATATATACTACATTCAGTGTGAAAAATTATTCTTATCAAATCCCAACCAAATTCATCATTCTATGAGTAAATGAATTAAAATTAACATATAAAATGGCATAATATTAGTATCCAATAAAATTTAGTGGTGAATTTATGTATTTAAAATTGACCATTGTAGACTCATATGTACTAATTGATCATTGATTGGATGTTAACATGTTGTGTGAAACTTATATGGTCACCCATTAGGTGATCTATGTGAAATGGGACAATATAATTTTTTTTCAAATGTTAGTACTCCCACATATCTTCTGGAATTGTTCAATAATGTTATATCCCTTTATATATGAATATTTGATATAACATAATCCATCCATTAGGTGTTTGGACCAGTTATAGTTGGAATTTATAACGTGGTAAATTTCCTAGATTAACATGTCACTATGTAAGTGACTCCATTGAGATTATATATGGTTTTGCCAAGTTTTAATGAATTAAATGAGTTTAATGTAACTGGTAACGTGAAATGGATAATATTTATGGGTTTCATTTCTTAAAATAAATCAATTAGTTTTAAATGTAATGACCTTAAGTAATTTTATTGTCATGATCTTGATTTATTCTTCATAAAATGATTCATAAAAATGGTAATATTTTAAATGGGAATTTAACATGGATAAAGACATGAAGAAGAGGTTATTCCTTATCTATTATGACACAAATGATTATGACATTAATATGTATATGGTGTAGACAAAAGAGATATATTTGAGGTAATTACTATTTCAAGTAATATTTAATATATGCCTTTATAGAGGTTTTGGTATGATGGTATAATATTGTTGAGAAAAAAGATATCACAATTCCTTACCTTAGTTGTTGGTGATGGTGTATAACAAAAATGTTACTATATAAGTATTGTGATTTACTCACCAAATTCCATGAATAGATTATTGACCTAATGGTGCACTCCACATCCTATGTGTGCTTTCATGGAATCTGTCACTATATTGGGAACCAGGGCATGTACCCAATTACATGAGCACATAGTTTTGTTAGATAGGTTAAGGATGCATGTGTTATGCCATGGTCTATTCATTGGTTTTATTATAAGTATATGGCTATATAAATATTCACATACCTTGGAAATATAAGTGCATGAAATATATATAAATTATATATATTACTACTATATATATAGTATCTATTTAGATTTCTATTCCATTTATGTGTCTATAACTTTAAACCCTAATAGAGTCCATTAGGAACATGATTGGGTGGTTATTTATTTATTATTTTGTTACTCAAAACATGTGGGGTGTAGTATGTTGGTGGTAGGCCCTTCATAAATGAAACATAACATAGGAATTATGTAAAATCATCTCTCACATGGGTTATTCCATGTTGAATTATTATAGATGACACTAAAGATAGATAAAATGTAAAATCATCTCTCCCATGGGAAGGGGTTCCTAATTTTTTATGAGTGATACATCATGTTCAAGTATCATATTTTTTTCAGTCATGTGATTTCATTGGAAAATTCGTCTTTAGTGTGGTTTCCTTAGAATGAATGGAATCTGGATCCTAATATATTATTACTCCCATTATAAATCCTAGTTATTTTTATGTGAAGAATATAATAGAAGTGATCAAGCTCATTCATTCAATGGGAAGAGTGTCTCGTAAAGGGGGTTGGTATATTCTACCAAGGAATATTAGTGCTTATAATAAATTATTTTTGATAGGGCAGTTGGTGTTATGAATGGTAAGCAAATGATCATGTGGTATATTTAGCATTTTTTAGGGCCTGGGGTTTACAGAATCTACTGGGAATTCACCATCAGCATGTCATTCCTACTAAGAAAACTAACAAATACATTCACACTACCTGACTATTTTTTGTGGCAACTTTGGAAATGGTGGGAAAACCCCATTTCAGACAGTGTAACAAAAGTTCCCATAATCTCGTATCAGTATCTATGGATTCCATCTATTTTTTGATATTTTGGATACAATGACTATGCCACACTAAATGGTGAGCTATCATAAACATCTTAGTGAGACACACATTCTCATCCCAAGGGATTGATACAAGATGATAACTAAGATGTAATTCTCATAAATGTAAATGTACTGGTAAATACATTGGGCAAGAAAATGTTGGGTATGTTATTATAATAAAAAAATGAATTTTGGAAAAATGTATCATCACAATAAAAATTTGATATATATGGTCTATACCACACTCGAGAAATCTAGACAAAAAAGGAAACATCATAAATCAATAAAATACATAAAAGGAAACATGAGAAATCAAAAAATGTTTGTTCCTAAAAATGTTTGGAGTAAAATATGTACCAAAAATGATACATATTCAAACCGACTATCAATATATTTCCACGTATCGATTATACTAATAATAAATGTTCGATGATGAATTGATATTTTCACCCTCTCCACCTTCATCTCCACTTCATGCTACCACCTGTAAGAAAATTATATTGAAAATTATATAGTTTTACATATTTATATTTAAACATAAGACCAATAAAACTTTATAAACTAAATGATTATAAATATTTGTGATTTACCTACTCACCACTTGTTGATTCCATATGACCGGGGATATCTACTCATCTTCTGACATATATCAATCAACACTTTTTGCAAAGTGGATATCTGAGCCCCCTGGTATTGACCATTGTTTCATAGGGAAACAATCTCTCTTCGAGCATCTCTGGGTATGGACAGACTACAACCAGAAGTAGATAGAGATTCAATCCCTGATGGCCATCCTAAGACCTCAAATGGTACGTGTCCCAAACCCATTCATCACACTCTTGCAGTATGCTCCTCTCCAAGGGCTTTAGCAACTAGTTCATCATACAAGACTGAGTAGGACTGCCTAGGATTGACATCCCATATTTCTTTAATTTTTACCTATATATCAAATATCAATATATATTAACATTGTTAAAACATATTATAAGTTATTATAATGAAAAAATATGTTCATACCCCAACTTCATTGGCAGTCTCATTAATAAAACTTCCATTATATTTTTTGTGAACATCCAACTACACTTCAGTTCAGGATGCATCATGCCGTAAAATCTATGACTGCATTAAAAAAGATAAATCAACAGTTTAATATAAAAAATAATAATATTTTGTTATTAATATTTAATATATTGAAAAGATTACCAGAGTCAATCGACTTCTAGAAAAGCTTTTTGACCCCATAGTGTGATGGATGACTTGCTCATCCCTGCTTAATGCACTCTTTCTTGAATGGTCCAGAAATAAAAAAAATGAAATTTAATAGTAATGTATTTAATTTCATCTACTCTTTATATAGATGAATAAATGTAAAATGAGGTTAATATAAAAATATATATTTAAATACCATCTGCTTCTCATCACAATGACTGTCGAAAAAAAAATTCCACTATTTTCTGGGTACCCCATTGGGATGCTTCCCATACATTTTTTGGACAGTCAAAAAAGTATTGTTGAAATCACTCCACAATATCCATTTGATGTCTTTCCAATTCTTACCAAGATTTCTCAACATACACTTTCATGCTATCAAACCATCAACTGCAATGTGAAAAAACATATGTATACAGAAATTCATTTCGAATATATTAATAACTTGACATACAATTACACCACAATATATTAATATTACCATAATTAGGAAATCAAAAACATCATTTTACCAAATTGGAGGCATAAATCACTAATCATCATAATAAATAAGATGGGAAATGGGCTCTTGTGTAAACTAGCCAAGAATTTGGCCATGTAATCTTTCATCATCATCCGTAGGGACCCCATATGTATCAAATGGAAAAAATATCTTCCCTCCAATAATATTACAAACATCTTCATATTTTATATTTTTCTCCATAGTTTCATTTTATTCATCTTTAATGAACAAAAAATAAGTTTAAAAAAGTTCCATAAATTTATTTATATTAAAATTGGAACCTATAATAGTGACCCTCCAGTATACCTATGAGGAACTAGAAGTGGCACACTGCTGCCCCACTGTTGAGGTTGGTGAAGGGGGATTCGAAAACATAGATTCTAAAGGGGCACTCACAGATGGTGTGAGAGATGGTTTAGGGGGAGATGGTGCAGGGGGAAGGAAAATGGTGTCTCAGACGACGTTGGAAGGGAGATAAATTGATCGTCATCTGTCACAATAGTGAATGAAACAGTGTATCGATTCCACCTTGGAATTCCTATCATTTAATAAAATAAAATGAGCTTCAGAAAACATATTTCAAAAATGATATATATAAAAAATAAAAAATTAAAATAGATTCCCAGTAATAACAAACAAAATATACATAATAATGATAATGAATGGCTGCACAAGTTTGATAAGTGGTTGTTGAATGAATAAATAACTATACATACAATCAATTTCCTCTTCAATCATGTCAATTTACTACTCTATTAAATCATACACTTCATTTATCCTTGCTATACTAATATTTTCAATATCATTATGGGAAAATAGTTCTGCTTCTTTTTTATGATGAGATTCAATTTCAGAGGTCAAATATTGCACTTCATCACCCATATCATACACATCTCTTTGTATTACTTGAGAAAATACACTCCACCCTTCATCCATAACATAATTTACATAATATTAAATTTTTTCGATGAAAAGATGTATGGATCATGCAGTTCACGATCACTAACAACCATCAAGCGAGAGAAGTTCACAGAAGTAAATTGTAAGTCATTTATTTTAACACCTTTGATAATATCAACCCAATTGTATGTGAATAAAAGAACAAAAACATTCCCATGGTAATTTAATTCAATAATATCAGTCATATTTCAATATAATCCCACATTAGAAAATGAAAATATACCACAATTCTGTGTTTTCTAACCCCTTTCTCGATTGACTGTACAAAATCTTAATCCTTTCACATTGTATCTGTCGAACTTTTTCAATTGTTTTGGAGTACCTCGGCCAAGAAAAATCATACCTTAGGACCACTCTTCTCGAGTATTCGTATTCATGATCGAAAAAAATAAATAAACATTATTAGATTTATAAAATATATGTGTTGAACTAATATTCATATTAATTACAATATTTATGAACGTAAAAGTCATACAAACAATTCTACAAGCACTTTATTAATAGCTTTCATTATATATTTCTCATTTCATGTTGGTCATTTCATTCATCTGTTTTTTCTGTATCCTCAACTCATCAAAAAATAGAACTTTAATTTCATTATTCAAAAGCACTTTTTTATGAGCCTATAATAATTTTCAATGTCACATTTGAGGTCCTCCCAAATGATTAACCAATAGTAGGAAATATTTTTGATTTCTGATGTATTTGAGATTGTGTCGATGTGTCTTCAACATGTAAAAACTGATTAAATCTTGTCTCAATATCATCCAAGTATCTAGAACAAATGGTAAGACACTTATTAGCCAAATATCCTTTAGCAATAGAGCCTTCTGGTTGAGCTTTATTTCACATGTATTCTTTAAAATTCCCAAGATATCAGTGAAATAAAATAAAGATAATTATGCATTTAATTAAGTTCCAAAAATTATTTTCAAAACTTAAATACATATAAATAAAGTACCTCTCAATTGGATATATCTATCGGTAATGAATGGAGGCTCTTGATTTAGCTTCCTTAACCAAATGCGCAGTTAAATGCATCATGACGGTTAAAAATGACAGAGAAAAGATCACTTCCATTGCACACAAGTGTCAATAAAAACCTCTCATAGTGGTTGTCAAGCTGAAATTGATGTAGAGATTTCCCACATAGTTTTCTGAAAAATGTGTAGGATTGGAGTTCAATAGCAGTATGTTTTTAGGCAATAATGTACGTAATTCCAATGGTAGTAACTTTTGTAATAAAATATGTGAATCATGACTTTTCAATCCATGTAACTTACGATTCATCAATTCAACAGACCTAGATATGTTACATGAATACCAATCATTTACCTTCACATTCTTTAAAAATTGAAGGAATGTATCTTTATACCGATTTTTCATTGCAAAAATATTCGAAGAATACTTTTCATCCTCATCTGGCTAGAGATCACGTTTTATTTTCATTACTTGTATGTCTTTGCGAGCATTGAGATGATCCAAAATTTCCATTCTCATTAAGCAATGTGAAAATAAAATTTTCACAGACATTATTATCAACACGTATCACATCATGATTATTCTACAAAAAATTAAATTCCGAATATGGAATTTTGAAAAATATTCCTTTTTTCTTCCATTGTTGTGTTCTTAATACACTTGGCGATGCACTTCGAACTCGTTTCCCACTATCATTAAAATAATGAACCTTCCCAAATTCTGTTTCAACATTTTCAGGTTGTATTAATGCAACACCCTGAGATTTTATGAAAAATATTCTTTTAATTTAATTAATGTCTTGTGTTTTATGCTACACCAAGATTACCTTGCGCTATACACAACACCGTATTAGCTTGCAGTATACGCAACACTATTCTTGGATCGTGTTACACACAATTTTGATAATAGTTATTCTACGCAACATTGAGTATAAATATATATATATATATATATATTCAATGTATAAATGAAATATGGTTGGATTCTATTATATTAAACAACGAAGGATTCTTGCACAACACGCAACCATGACTTGTCTTGCATTACACGCAATCGTGACCTTCCTCGATAGCATGTGATTTACGCAATATCGGGTTTTACTAAACAATGATATATTATTATAATATTATTATGAACTAGACGTTATGAATAGTATTAACTAAAATTTGATTTTTATAACATTATTATTCATTTTACACATTTTCTAGAACATGGTATAAGAACAAAATAAATTTTTCGGGTAAAATAAGTATTTTTAAAAAAATGTAGTTTTTCCGCCTTTTGATGGCGCACCCACTTTAAATCAAGTTTTTGACATGTTTATAAGTTCAATTTGACAAAATAAAATTATTCTTTGGAATCATGAAATAAACATTTACATTGGATAAAATTTTCATATTATTCTGGTAACTTTCATATTTTGATGAATAGTAAAAACATGCTATATTTTAATTAAAAACTATTTTTTTCATCGAAATAATTTATATGGTTAAATTATAATATTGAATGGTCGTAAATTATATATAGAATATATTTTTACCATTTAATATAATGTATGTCATTAGCATTGATTTTACATTAAATTCATAGGTTAAATCAATTCAATCTTTTGCAATGTTTTAAAGAAAAACCTATTATCTTTCGACAACAGGATTAATTTTAATTTAATTTCTGCAACTTTTGTGTATTGAATTTGGAAAAATGGATTCCATATTTGTAATTAGTGGGTCCAAATTATGTTAATAAGCAACTTTTTATTTTTGGGAATTATGAATAGTAACTACGGTAAATTTTATTTACCATAGTTAAAGGTAAATCGGGTAATTAAGGGTAAATATAATATTATAAAATTACCCTAACACGTGAAAAAATTCAATTGTATGGATAAAAGTAGACCCATATAACCTATGTGTCGGATTAGATTCATTTTATGGACTTTTTACCATGAAAATAATTTAATTATTATTAAAACCAAAGAAAGTGACAACATGTCACTTTCTCAAATCTTATAAGTATAATAATTTTAATTTAGTGATAAATATCATAAAACGTCAAACATGAATAGTATCCAGAAAGCTAATAAAATTATCTACATCATGATAATTTATTTACAATTTTTAGGGATTAAATAGTTGTCATTAATGGTGACCCATTAATGATATAGAAATTATTTATTAAGTGGAAAATAAGTAATATTGTTTTTATTTAAATAATAATACCCATTAAAAGGCCCACAAACCTTACCAAAACTTATTTTTAGTGTATATCTAAACCTTAATAATCCAGTGACCTAATATATGACCGTTTGGAGCCTTATAAAAGTGATTATGACACTTATATTATTTTTTATAAATTATGCCATAGTTGTCACCTTCATAATTTAATAAATATAACAATTTTAATATTGTGATTTTAAGATGATAAATTCGAGTAAAAGTATTATTGTGAAGGGTAATAGATTTATCTTCATCATAGGATTTTATGTTTAATTTTTATGGAACAAATCAGTATATTATATAATTATACAAAAATGTTGTAGTAATTATTTTATTAATAGATAAACCAAATAAATGGTTTTACAAATAATAAAATAAATAATATATGAACTATTTAATGTGATCCACTAATTTTATAGATACATATTAACTTTTATGAATCTATTAAAGCTTTTATTTCGAACATATCTTCTGTATATATTTTATTTAAATTCCAATAATTGAATAGTGTCAAAATTGACACTATTGTTATTTTATAAAAATAACAAATTATAAAATTGTTTAAAAATAAAAAAATATTTAAAAATAATAAATTCAAATTTATATTGTCTATACTGTTATAAAGTAAAAAATTATGGAAAATTTAAAACAAATAAGTAATTATTTGTTATAAATTAAAATTTATAATTTTATTACCACAAATAAACTTAAATAGATTAAATAAGGATAAATCAAAATGATATAGTTTAAAATTTGATCCAAACTTGTCTAAATTTTATTGGTTGATTATATTACAACCCAATAACATCTAAGATTCTAATATGTGTCATTTTTGAGGTTTCTATGTGGGGTTATATTTATTATAAATTAATATTTTTAAGAATTCCAAAGGTGCCCCTCTCCTCCCTTATAAAAGGTCACCTCCTCCCTCTCTTCCACACACCAATTTGAGCCTTCATGATCGGCCAACCACTGAAAAATTCTCTTCTCCACTTCCCTAGAAACATCCTAGAGGTCCTGGTATTCTTAAAAAACCCATTTTAGTGCCCTAAGAGGAGGTCTCAAAGAGGCCTTTCAAAGAAGAGGTAATTTCCGTTACCGATTCTTTCACCTTTATTTATTCTTCCACTTCTTCTTCTTAGGTTGTTTCATTATGAAGTAATAACATCAGTATCAATAAAATACTGATATGTTACTATAAGTATGAAACAACCTTATTTCACCATCTTTCCAGCCTACGGAAAACGAAATCACCGCGCCTGCGTACGTACGAAATATCGTCTCCACAATGCGGTGTAATCTATTTTCCACCACCACCATACTTGGATGGGTATAATGGTGTAAATAATAACTATATATGATTATTTTAAAGTGATATTGATTCTGTAATAGTATACATACACTCCAATAAAATTCCACGATCATGGTAACGATATCATCGCTCGTGCGTATGTACGGAATACCGTCTCCACGATGCGATGAGATTCATTATCAATGATTAACCATTCACAAATGATTATAAAGTTTATATAATAAGTAATCATGAAATATATGACATAATAATGAAACTGGATTTATGTATATATATATATATATGTATTTCATCCAATTAATTCCATTCAATTCAATGAGGAAACGAAAACAACATTCATGCGTACGTACGGCCTACCGTCTCCATGAATGGTGTATTTATTTCCATTTATCGATCTATTATATATATGTATATTATGAATATATATTATATATAAATAATGTCTTACATTCTGGATGTATGTAATCATGATCTAAGTAATCATATGAATAATTACAAGTCAAAACACGGACGATAAATGAAACGATTTTACCCAAAACGCTCTTTAACATGGAATCTACAAAAGAACGGGTAATATAAATTCATAAGTGAACCATATATGATATCATAAAAATTAATATGATTCTTTAATAAGTCAATAACATTATTTAAATCATTATACAGGAGGTTCGGATACGTACGAAGCATATCATACCTAAGGTAAGGGATAATTATTCCAATCTCATTCCTATCCGAGATTGTTTACTCGTAAGTATTTACTGGGGGTTATGTTTATTATCCATATCCATATGCTCTCAAAATGTTTTCATAAAATTTTTACTTTCCTTCGATGTATGTTTAAGATATTTTTACCCTTTTCTCACTTTTACCACATCGTATGGATGGAATCATTCTTTTACGAGGTACTTTTTGACTTTTCCGGCAAAAGTACGAGAAGAATGTTTTTTTAACTTATACGGAATGAAAGGATTTTTACAGTTTTATAAAGCCTTATTTTCATGAATCTTCCTCCAAAATATTTCATGACTATTTTCAAAAAAATCTCTTTATTTTAAAATTTCATGACGTTTTGTGAAATGAAATTGATTTTGAACAAGAAAGTTTATTTTCCTCAAGAATTCATTTCAAATGTTTTATCAAAACCATTTTTTCCATCTAAGACGACATTATTTCCTATGTGTAGGTTTCAAGTATAATGTATCTATGATTTAAATGGTTTCACTGATCTTATGATGAAATGATATCCATTTGTTTTATATGGATTATGTTATGATGGGACAATGTTTATGATACCCATTTTATTCTTTGGGTTATGATGAATGATTTATATTTATGTTGTGGCACTAGTAAGAATAATTTCATTATGAGATGGGTGGGACCTATATCTCCCTCCAATGCATTGGGTAAATATTTATATCTCATGAGATAGACATGGCTGGAAGGGCAAGTTAAACCGGTTCAGTAATATAAGACTGGAACGAGAAGTGAACTCGATTCAGAAAGGGACTTTGTCCACTAAGATGGTCTTGGCAACAATTCCTTGGCTACTATGGAAATAATGTCATGTGATTAATGGTTTCCACAATTAAATGTTTTATTCCCATGCTATTTTATCATTCTTAATGTTTTTATGATCTATGCTTTACATACTTCCATGTTTTGTGTCATTTATCAAGCATTTTATGTTTACACATTATGTTCTTGTTTTTAAGTTCAAATGTATATGGTATGTTTTATTTTATCCATGCTTACCCTTACTGAGAATTTGAACTCACCCTTTTTATGTTTTCTTTTACCCATGATATAAAGAATTGTTTTAGGTAAGAAAAAAAGGGGATGATCTTTATGGGAGATGATGAAGATCTTTCACCACGAATAGAAGATTACGTTCCAAGTTTCCAAAGACACTAAACAATTACAGTCCTTGTGTGTCTGTTTTTGTTATGTATTAAGTATTCCGCTAAAGTAATGTAATGTCCATGTACGTCAAGAATTGGGTCTCTACAGTTGGTATTTGAGGAAAGGTTTAGTCATCCTTTGGAAACTACGATGTGAAAACGTTAGTGAGATCCTTAATGATATTTCTAAGGTATGTCTAGGGATGTCCCTAAGGATAGGTATACATATAGGATACAGTCCTACAACTACGATAACGATAATATAATTTAACCTAAGATGTTAGATATTGAGGATAATCCCCCTTTACTATGTTGTTTTCCCTAGCATGATTTTTTCCTCTAACACTATTCTTTTTGGGTTTTAGAAAATGGCTGGAAACAAGAAGATTCACGATAATGGAGGATATGATAGACAATGTAATGATTTTATTCATGAGAAAACAAATGAAACAGGATCTAGAAGTCCAAACATCGTTACTATGCCTAATCAGCAATCTCATAATATGATCAATAATCTCATCTTGGGTAAGTTTCCCGACTCAGATAATAGGAGAAAGATGGAGTTTCATGATGATCATAGAGGAAAGAAAGTTTAATTTCCCTCATGTAAATCATCTGGGAAGAGGAATTAGGGAGATTGTTTCAAAGGAACTAGAATATTCTTTGGGTGTGGAAAAGAAGGACACAAAGCCAGTAGGTGCAAAGGAAAAGGTTTAGTTAACACCATGGACAAGGATAATGGTATTTCTACGACATCAACAAAGATTAAATGTTTTAAATGTGGAATGTACGGGCATTATGAAAACCAATTCCCTAATGGAAAATATCATGAAGAGAATCAGCATGGTCATATGGGTAGTATTTATGTGGAAGATGATGAGGAGACTACAAATGATATATGAGCTGAATGAAGTGTTGAAGCTCAGTCGGTTGGTTTAGAAGGTAGTTGAATGATTGTATGTTTATCGAGAGTTATGTTGTATAGTTAATGGTACTGTGGAATAAAGAATCATCTAAGTATTGTTACACGATTGTTTTTTTCCTAAAATTATTTGAAAGTATATGTTGAATGGTACCAGTAACCATGGAAGGTTATTCAGATTTTTTTAAAGTAGATGATATGCGCATAATGAAGGAATAAGAAGATAATGAAATGTTTGATTGTATTAATGATCTCATGATTGATATAAGGACTAAGTGATATCATGGTTTGAGTATATAGAATTTTGGGGATTTTGGTATGTGGAATGTGTTAACTTTTAACTGCATTCATGTTTTCACTATGGTTCAATGGGTATTCATTTTTCTAGAGAATACATTATTAAGGCCTTTGAATGTTTGGAATGTGACCAACAAGACATATCTTATGATATATATTATGAATATATATTATATATAAATCATGTTTTACATTCTGGATTTATGTAATCATGATCTATGTAATCATATGAATAATTACAAGTCAAAACACGGATGCAAATGAAACGATTTTACCCTAAACGCTCTTTAACATGGAATTTACAAAAGAACGGGTAATATAAAGTCATAAGTGAACCATATATGATATCATAACAATTAATATGATTCTTTAATAAGTCAATAACATTATTTAAATCATTATATAAGAGGTTCGGATACGTACGAAGCATATCAGACCTAAGGTAAGGGATAATTATTCCAATCTCATTCTTATCCGAGATTGTTACGTGAAAGTATTTACTAGGGGTTATGTTTATTATCCATGTCCATATGCTCTAAAAATGTTTTCATAAAATTTTTACTTTCCTTCCATGTATGTTTAAGGCATTTTTACCCTTTTCTTACTTTTACCACATCGTATGGAAGGATTCTTTCTTTTACGAGGTACTTTTCGACTTTTCCGGCAAAAGTACGAGAAGAATGTTTTTTTAACTTATACGGAATGAATGGATTTTTACGGTTTTATAAAGACTTAATTTCATGAAGCATCCTCCAAAATAATTCATGACTATTTTCAAGAAAATCACTTTATTTTAAAATTTCATGACGTTTTGTGAAAATAAATTGATTTTGAACAAGAAAGGATATTTTCCTAAAGAATTCATTCCAAATGTTTTATCAAAAAAAATTTTTCCATATAAGATGAAATTATTTACTATGTGTATGTTTCAAGTATAATGTCTCTATTATTTACATGGTGTCACTATTCTTATGATGAAATGACATCCATTTGTTTTATATGGATTATGTTATGATGGGATGATGTTTATGATACCCATTTTATTCTTTGGGTTTTGATGAATGATTTATGTTTATGTTGTGGCACAAGTAAAAATGATTTCATTATGAGATGGGTGGGACCTATATCTCCCTCCAATGCATTGGGTAAAGATTTATATCTCATGAGATAGACATGGCTGGAATGGCAAGTTAAACCGGTTCAGTAATACAGGACTGGAACAAGGAGTGAACTCGATTCAGAAAGGGACTTTGTCCACTAAGATGGTCTTGGCAACAATGCCTTTGCTACTATGGAAATGATATCATGTTCTTAATGGTTTCCACATTTACATGTTTTATTCCCATTCTATTTTATCATTCTTAATGTTTCTTTATGATCTATGCCTTACGTACTTCCATGTTTTGTGTCATTTCTCATGCTTTTGTTGTTTAAAAATTATGTTCATGTTTTTAGGTTCAAATCTATATGATATGTTTTATTTTATCCTTGCTTACCCTTACTGAGAATTTGAGCTCACCCTTTTTATGTTTTCTTTTCCCTAGGATATAAAGAAAGGTTTTAGGTAAGAAAAAAAGGGGAAGATCTTTATGGGATATGTTGAAGATCTTTCACCACGATTAGAAGATTACGTTCCATGTTTCCGTAGACACTAAACTATTACGGTCTTTGTGTGTCTGTTTTTGTTACGTATTAAGTATTATGATAAATTAATGTAATGTCCATGTACATCAAGCTTTGGGTCTCTACAATCAATATTTTAGAACAATTTAACTACATTGGAGGTGGTATAAGATCAAGGAAACCATTAAATTTTGATCTGTTCACCTGAAATCTATGAGATGCATCGAGAAATCATTGATGGAACAAGAAGCACCATTTTCTAATGTGAGGTAGTTGTTTGGGCTCAAAATCAATTTAAAAAATCAGACATTTCAGACCTATGTAAATGTTCCAACTAGATAGATTCCCAATCCCAGAGAAATCACTAATCGTTCATGTTAAAGCAGCATGCATTTTGAAAATTTCTTTAGAAGAATCATCAAATTCCTCAACACCGTTTATCCATAACTCCAGTAATTATTCAATCAAAGGATGTAAGTATACATCTATATCATATCCATGCATTTGTTTTCTAGAAGATTAATAGAAATCATATAATATTTTTATTGTATACACATCCACAGAGGCGGATTTTAATGGATCAAATAAATTGGCCAAATGCTATAACTGGTACACAAAAGTCCCAAATGGGTTGAATCAATTGGCAGCCAATCCCAATCGAACATTCCTAGAATCAAATGAGAAATATGGATGTAATGAATCAAATGTGTTCAACAATTTTGAATCTTGTGGATGTCTCATTAACCCATAATTGTTATTATCTACAGAATTCCACTTCATGTGTTTGATGGTATTCAATGACATGAATAGTATTTGCAATCGATGCATTAAAATAATGTAACGCAAAACCATTGCGGGTGTGTTCTCTTTCTACATCTTCATGAAAGTATGTTGATTTTGACTTCCAATATCACCCACTGACTGCCCTCTAGAAGAAGAAATGTTTTTGCAATTCTGGTTACCTGAATACTCTCTATTAAAGAATACAATCATTGGGACACACATATATTTTTTTTATAATTCAAACCATGCCTGTTACCAATTTTTTTCATATCATAAAAATAATCAGGTATTTTTGTTTCAAGAAAATTCATCACGCAACAACACCAATATCATGGACATTTCCTTGTTTGTAATTCCACAATGACTTTTGATATGCTAAAACGTCAGTGAAAATAATGATTTGAATATTTCAAATATCCACTATACAACTCAAGATTTCCATCGTCAACTAAATCAAGAAACATATTTTCCTCAGTGATGTATTATATTACTTTTTTCAGCATATAATCATGAGTAGGATCCAATGATATGTTACAATCTTGATCTGGTTGTGTTACAATCTCAAAAACATCACTTTTTAGGTTCCAATTTGATGCACCCTCATCTGGTTATTCTGTTATGTACTGATGTTTATAGTGGTGTCTTGTTGGGCCAAATGCATCATTTATGAGGTTTTTCATCTCATTTTTAATTATCGACGATGTTGGGAGAACATTCTGTGGATTAAAATTAGTTCTCAGCCTTTCTGTAAGGATCAATTCTCCATGCCAAATCCAACACAAATATTGATCAGGGAATTTCTTCAGAATTAAATTTTCATAAACATCATCTCTCTTCAACCATCTTCTAAATTTACATTTAGATCATGGACATCTCATTCTCCCATCAACAGATTGATTTGAAATTGAAAAATCTAAAAACACCGTAAAACCCTTAACATACTGAGGTGTGTTCCTCAATAATGTGATCCATATTTAATCCATATACATCACAATGTGCCTAAAAAATATAAAAAATATTAAAACACATAGGTACTACTAAATATGGACGAGATTCATATATACTAGTTAAACATTTATATAAATATTTTACATAATGTATTCTTATATAAATACATATGGTAAATCAACCACTATAAAATGAAAGCTTAAAAAATGAAAATATACATAAAAGAAGACGAGAACAAGGATCCCATCCTTGTAGTTTTTTGTATTTCGTGCTCCACTAAAATAGATAGAAAAATAAATGACTCCATAACATTAATTTCACTAAGGTATGTGCTTGATAAATCATATAATAATTGAATAGACGTTTGGAATATGAAATGGAAACGAACACTTTCCTTAAATTGGATCATTATTTAAGTAGATAGGTATGTATACAATTTAAATTTGACCCATTGGTTCTTAGGTATTTGTGGAATAACAAGGATATGAAAATTCCATGTCTTCATTGAAATATAGAGGTTGGGTTGTTTTCTTTGTTTCTCTCGGTCCTCGTGTGGACTGTCTTAACATGGTAATGAAGATGATAATGGGATATTTTGGGTGATGAAATTTTTGATAATGTTATAATACAAGTAAAAGATATACACTTCTCATTACATCACACATGGTGATTCTAGTGGATCATATAAGATTAGGTGATTCTAGATCATGCAAAGGGTTAAATTATCAATCTGGGTTGTGAATCTTATATATCAAGTTTCTTTTTTATTTTGTTTCATAGTGTGTGTGACTTTATTAGTGATTTTTCTCACTCTAATAGGTAAATTAGGTTTATTATTCAAGAAATCATAAAAAGAGCAATGAATTATTGTTCACTAGTTCAAACCAATTTCATTTAACCAACTCTATACTCATGTCCAACACATGATGGTCATGAGAATATTTTATTCACTCATAGAACAAAGAATATTTCTTTATCATTATTTTCACCAAAGTTGGTCAAAGAAAAATTAACTCTCTAACCATGTTCCAACACAATATAGATATGTAAGAACACTCTGAAGATTCTTTAAATGGAGTTTTACCAATGGTTAATCAACAGATATTATCATCGTAAAACTCATCCATTGGGAAATTATTCACCTAAGAACCTATAAAATCATGAATAAACATCTCCAATACATCCATTAGAATTTGGATCATTCTCTCTATCTAACCTTCTATATGGGGATGATAAGTACAGCTTAGAAAAAATACTAAAAAAAAGAATGCAGTAAAATCATCTACAATTGGGATGTAAATTAAGATTTTGAACATAGATGAGCATTGTTGAAACCACATGAATATTCACTACAATAGAAACCTATTAATTGAATAGCATACAACAAAATTTTTGATTGAAAATAAATAAGTAAGATTCAACCAACATTAATGTTCAATAAGAGGTGTTTGAGGATAATGTTTTATTGTTTTTGGAGTAACAATGATTAATCTAGCTGAATGTGATTAAAATAATGCATTATAATATAATTATTTTGATATAATTATTAATTATATCGAGTTTTATATTGTTTTTTTTTCATTATGTGGAGTTAAATTAATCAACTTTATCATCAAGAAGATGATATCATCTGGCCTTAAAGAAGAAGTGCACAAAAACAATGATGTGTATCTTGGTAGATACATAGACATGGGGTGGAGTACACGAGTTTCGTACATGGTCTGTACCCCACCCCATGACTTATCCTAGACCAACTACATGGACTACCTCATGTACTGGTACACGGGATGAAATTCTTGAGTTTACACTATTTACATGTAGAGGGATGGAGTACACGGGTGGACCCCAGATGAAAGGACATGGATTTCTAATTCTTCTACACATTGTGTACCCATCTTCAACAGGACACATTTTGGAAAGACAGAGGAAATTTTAAACGGGTTATACCGGGGGCATGGAACACAGTGTGTTACCCTGCTAAACTCTATATATCCATCTCTACATGGATTATTTCTCTTTTACTCTTTATTTTTATCATGTTTCATTACGTTTCATTCCCATATTACTTCCTTGATCATAGGTATGAATCATTTCTTACTCATAGGAGTATACTCCCTTCAGTGGGACAACCTAGTTAGTGTTTTTAGAAACCCCCAAGAGGCCCAAAGTAGGATGATCTATTCATTTTTCATATTATTGGTGGATTCCATGGTATTGAAATGAACAACTTCGCCAAGATTTTATCCTAAACAGAGTAAGTTAATTCATATAGAGTTGTTGGTATCACCCCATATCCCTGTCTATGATCCTAATCTGTCGTATTGTATTCTCTTCTGAACTATCATTGTTTATCTATCCTGGTAGTTCCTGATGAACTATAATTATAAATTTATTTTATTAATTTTATGAGAATCAGGATTGTGTTCTCCTATATAAGAATATTGTGGAATCTTTGGACTGAATTCCTATCGTTGATATGTATTAGTTGTGACATATCACTAGACTATATGTACTTTATTGAGTATATCTGGATATACATAATATATGTGTTTTTGACTTGTACATAGTTGAGAATACTGTGATTTATTTTGGGTATTTCTTTTTGGTTTTGAGATTTCCTACTGAGAATTGTTATACTCACCCATGTATGTTATTTTCCCACACACTTCAAGTCTTGAACAGATGAGTGATCTTTTGAAAGATTCCAAGGCATACCAGGATGATACGGTGCATTGTGAGGTCATAAAGGTTTAGGTGTGTTCTTAAAGTTACTGACAATAGTTTTTGTACCATTTATTACAGGTTGGACTAGTGGTTATAATCGCCTTTTGGTGGGATTGTATTTTTCTCAATTCACATTCTTATCTAACTCTATTAGTTGGAATTTAGTGGTATGCATGCATTTTTATATTAATTGTATTTACATGTCTACATTTTGTGGTCATGGAGATTTAAGCATGCCTATAGGAAAATAAGAAATACCTCCCATGTTAGTGATATTCCTTCTCAGTTCTAGTCACAAATCCCCTAGCCTATTGGAAGAAGGAGTGGGGAGTCATGGAATAGGCCCCAATAAGAAGGGTTATGAAATAAAAAATCACTTATTTCATGATTAATCACTTTTATTATTATATTATAAGGGGGAGAGGGGTGTCTTAAATAATGACATTAAAAAATAATTCATAAAATAACATTATAATATATTTATTTCACTAAAAATGGGTGAAATGGTTTATAATTTTCTTTTTTTATGTTCCACCTATGAAAAACCCTTATCAATTATTATATTGAGTGACTAAATGATATTCTAAAGATCTATTTGATTTATTGTATTATGAATAACCATCAAGAATAATTTCACAAATAGATAGTTTAGATGATATCAATATAGATAGATTTAATATGAAATTTATCTTAAATCTAGGAATATACCCCTCTCATGTTTACCATTTTATCATATCGTGGTGTTCATAGATTAAATTTATTGTGGAGGCTTTCTATGACTAATTTTGTGTGGAAATTTATTCATTATATTGATTTTATTCCATGTTTTATTGATTTGAAACAATCTCATCGATAATTTGAAATATATTTGGAGTTGAATGGAGATTCAAAAAAATGAAAATATTGAAGATCGATCATTTTTGAAAAATCTATGGTGTGATGGGTGTGAACACACCACAATAAATCTGGGTTAATATAATATATTAATGAATATATATTATATGATAAATAATGCATATTTTATGAGTTTGTGTTAATATTAATCATATATGAATTAACCTAATGTGGGAATGAATGTCACTATAATAGTTTTCTTGTTTAATGATAATTTTAGTTGATGGATAAGTTAATTTGATGTGATATTCTTGTCTCACTGAGCTAATATGTTAGGAGAAATAGGATATCTGTATATGAGAATAGTCATTAGGTGATGATGAACTGAAGGAGATCATAATTTTGTACAATGTACCACACCACTAAAACCTAATTAATAAGTTTTTAGGATTTTTAGATTCTATATATTCATCATGGACCACATCATAGTGAATTATCCACTTTGTGATGAATCTGTATAAAAGAAACCAATGGATTGACAGTTATGAAAGATTTGATTTTGTGATGCTATAATCTGAGTTTCAATTATGAAATATGATAATATTTCATAATAAATACATTAATTTCATTATGATTTTTTATTTCTATATTTTATATATGAGGATCACACTACATTAAGGATCAAGTCATGAACAAACCCAATTCAACCTCGAACTGGTCACCTGATACGATTTGTGGCAAGGCCCGAAGGGAGTTTTTGAACCACATGGGCTAGAAAATAGTTTCATGAATCAATAGTGTAAGAAAAGCTAATTATTCAACCAAATATTACATAAATAACCACATAATGAAATCAGGAAAAAGAAACCCGAAAACATTACACTTTCAAACTAAACATCTTTTTATCCACGAACCTAAAAATAGAACCAAACTATTAAATAAAACCCAAACTAAAACCTAACAACCCAACATTTACATTTGATCCAACCGGTAACTCTCTAATTACAAGAACCATTATCTCCCATGGCAATCAATATCAAGCAAAGACCTTCACTACAACCTAAATAACAAAATGAACTATATGCATGAGTATTAAATCTAATTTGGATATCTCGATAATCTATTCTTAATGAAATTACATTAAAATAAAATAATAATCTTCTACAAGTTTGGAATAAAATATATAATATTAATCCATTCGTCACTTTTTACATTAAAGAAAAACACAAACCATATCCATCGTCATTCTAAAACAAGGTTCTATTCCATTAAAGAGGCTTAATATTTTTCATGGGGAAAGTGATTCCTTCATTTCAAAACATGTAGAAGAGTTTATAAATCACTTTATACATTATATTTTTCTATTATAAGACATTGAAATCCATAACATCACTTCCCCAAGATATAAACCCCACTTGAGATAACCACAATAATCAATATATAATTGTAATTTAAATAAACACTCATGAGTAACAAACCAACAAGCATATTAATCACTCCCTTAATTAAACTAAGTGAAAATAGACATGGTTGAACCTTAGAGATCATGAATAATAAAGAACATAGTAATACATGAGGCCTATACCAAGATGTATTCCTCATATGATGACTTCAAATTTTCCCTAAATACTCTCTCCTACCTAAACTCATGATAGAAAAATAGGAAAATCCCATTGCAATAAATCCAATATATCCACCTACTATATGCCACTATCCAGTGAATAATCATTCCAATGAAGAAATTATGCCCATAAAATTTTCTCACTATACCGGGTTCCCATATCTCATGTATAAATGGGTCAACCAACAAATGTCAACTGATGATCCAATCACATGCACATATAATATTAATTTAACAATAGGCATCACCCGAGTCACCCAAGGATTGATCTCATGTCGTGGAACCAATAGAAATCAAGGAGTCGTTGTTGAGGATATCCAGTTAAAATAATGGATCACAAGGATTAAATTATTTTTTAATCCCATATAGTAAACATAAACAAGGAATTGGAATAATCCAGTGGAGGGTTTAATAATAATCACTTCCATTGTTTTCAAAAAAATTCTATAAGGGACCTTAAGGCACTATTACAAAACCATAATTTTTATAAGAAACAAACCATATTACCAAAAGATGTAAATGAACCATTTACGATTTCACAAAAATTTATAAAAAAATCCCTCCAATGTAACCACATTAAATTTTTATGAAGAATCCATTTTTTCAAAAAAAATCTTAATGGTCTGCTAACCAAAAACACATGACAAACCACATTTGAGAACCAATACAGATTCTTTATATATCAAAAACTAAATTCAAATACATTTCAAGGAACCCAAGTAAACATTTATCATATCAATAATATAAAAAATATGTATAACCAGGATTTAGTTGTCACAAAACACATGAAAAATCCAACTGGACATTTAATGAAACACATAGTGTGAAATATTTACCAAAATAATCTATTTAATATTATAAAATGAATAAATACCCACATTTCACAAAAAATAAATATTTCAAGATAAAACATCACTAATTAATAAATAAATGAGGTGAAAAAGGAATGAAACCAATTAATCTTAAATTAAAAAGGGTATGTTCTTGTGTGACCTACCTTAACTCCATGGCGCATCAATAACACGCACCCAAAACCACACCGTAAGTGTTCGAGAAGTAATGAAGATTCAATAGGAACCCTAAATGAGAAAAACACCAACATAAATCAAGGTGAAATTGAACCCTAGGTTGACATTACCAGTTAATATAGAAATCCTCAAGAGAAAATGAAGGAAATATGAAGAGGGGGAAGAGATTAGGGGAATTACCTTGAAGATTTATGTAGAAACCTTGAAAACCCTTTATATATACACCATGGGAGAGGAGAAGCCATTTAGAGAGAAAGGGAGGGGATCATTATGGATTTCATGAAGCAATATTGGGGAGGATGCAACATTTTATGTATAATATCCTTAGAAGGAAAAGATTAAATTTAAATAATTTTGTGATTGGAGAGACTCACATGACATGGCCACACCGTTTATATAATTGTGCACCAACCGTGTGGTAGAAAATTCTTGAGAGAAGGCTAACAGTATTAACACCCCACAATATTTTAATTACCATGCACAAACAATGTGATAGATTTTTTCTAAATGTAACACCTACTAAATAGTAACATAGTTTTGGTTACACGGTTTACACTATCATGTACCAACTATTCGTAGACCATTTCCAATCCAAAAATCCAATATTTTCTTCAATAACACCAAAAATAACTGAGGATCAACCACTAGATAAACCTAGGCTAATGTACACTTCAAAATTTAACCCCCCCATCACCTATGAAACTCTAGAAAGACCATGATCCCTAAACAAACCATGACATAAAAGGATGAAGAAATTTTGGGTGTGACAATTCTCCCCACCATTAATTCTAGTCACCCTTTGAAATCCAAAAATATTCCATTTATTTGATCAATGAAATTTTATTCCATAACCATGTTATAAATCCTTTTAAACCATGTACATCTGACCCACTTCCTAATAGATCTTATGCCTCTTTCCCAAAACAGAACAACGAACGAAGACTATATCCTGGGAAATGAATGGAAACTTGATAAAAATATCCACAACCATGACTAGATCATGACAACTGAACCTTCTCCAATGAATCCAAACACTCATCTAAGCAAAACATTACTCAGAAAACATATACGGATGCTATAATGGACTCCCCACCACTAGAAAACCACTAGAACCCAACACATTTTTAAGATAAAAGTCAACTATACCTATGGTAGGTGTCCATAACACTATGAAAAAAACCAATTTTTTTTTATAATGAACCAACATTGTTTCTTTCCCAAAAATTATATTAAAAAATCATTAAAAACGGAAGAACCCAACTACAACAAATGGTCTGCCCACTCTCGAACTGAGGGAACATGACCTAATCCAATGCCCCACACCCCTAGATGATTCATGACTAAATGAAAAGATTCACATTGAGACAAATTGATGGAGTTCTGATGTTTGAAGCGTCTAATTATTCATAGTAATGAATTCATAAACCCATAAATGTACACATATAATCTAGTTATACTAAATGAATTACCTGAATTTATGAAATTAAAATCACACATTCATTGAAAATATAAGTTCGTTAAAGGGATGAAAACATTCCAATACTATTTTATCCAAAAATACACCACCAGAACACATGCCACAATAAAAAAACCCCATATGTATAGAAGGAATCTTTCAACAATGTAACATTAAATTAGTTCCCCAAAACACATCACTTTATAGAATTGGCACCATGGCACTCTCTAGAAGAACCCTGCAAAAATCACTAAAAGTGACCTAAGAGTCCATAATTATCGTAGAGTGTTAGGGCACCTAGAAATGATGTCTTCTTGTGACCCTGCATTTCACAAAGATAACATAACAGGATCTCATGCCTATAAGATTTCGAATATTGATAATGACATATTCTGATTCCTTGACCATATTCAATATCTTTCATCCACTTTCCTACCTCCATAACAGAGTTTCACCCACCACCTCCTGAGATTTTAGGAGGGAGGAAAAAATCATATACTCTAGTCATAATGGATTTAACATGAATATATTTCCTTAACACATCTATGATAGAGGTAAAATAAGGCTCTAACATCTTCAATTGTAGGTCGTGACAAAGCCCAAACTAAAAACATAGAGCCTTTATGGGATTGTAAGCATTATACGCTAGAATTTATTGAACCAGACTACAATGTGATGAAAATACTTCAACAACATTCCATCACCCTAAAAAAACATATTTTCATCCCATTTCTCACCCTTTATTTCTCATGAAAATACTAACAGATGAATGAATCCTAGGAAATTTTTTGGTGAGATACTTACAAGTATTGTTCCAAGACACCAACGTCCACCACATCCATGGTGAACCTTAAAACATGAATGTGGAAAAGTTTACAATAAATAACACAAGAATATTAATGAGAATAAAGTTACATTGAATATTTTTCATCCAATCTTTTTCATCCATAGGTTCCATTTGGCAATAAATGATAGGTGGTTTTAGAATTTTATTGTCAAGAATGAAGTCCTTAGGTTAATCAACTGGTAAGTATTATAATAGAGAATCACCCATTACATCACCACAATCACCAATTGAATATCGATGGGGGATGCGGTAGGACAATAATAACTCCAAAACGTAAATCAAAACCTACTCATCGACAACAATTTTAAGACCAAACACCTTATAGTTAACATATTTGAACATAGAAAAACAAGCCACTATCAGCATCAAAAAATTCTTCATGAAAACACTTTTCATTTAATGAAACTTAGTGGTTTGCACACTATCTATTGTATTCATTGGATTCTCACTCATATGAACATATTCGTGCCACCTTGGGAACACATCAGACATTCAATACTAGTAACCCATCCACATTTTCACATAAATCCATTCATGTGACAACCCATAATAACACAAAAGGACACAATAAATCATTTCATTTTCAAAAAGAAATATTCAACCCATGATTTCGCACATTCCACCCACATCCTCTCTAAGGTTTCATAAAACCTTTATAACTATCACTAGCCACCATGTTAGAAATTACTTTTTAATCCCACACATCAAAATATTTTATCTTGATTGAAAATGAAATTCCATGAATTGACATAAAAATTATTATTCATTTCTTGAAAATAATTTTTTAACAACTAAACATATTTTATTCCCTCAAAATAATTTTATAAAAAATTCAATTTCTCATTTATTCATTAAAATAAAAGTTAAAATACATTTTCCATTTTCCTATAATCCTAACATTTCCATTTTTAAATCCAATTTTGAAAATTCCAATACTTTATATAGCCACAACAATTCACAAGGGAAGCTAATGTAGTTTGGTGACATTTCCATGTGTTTAGAGACCATATAACAAACAGACCACCATCATATAGAGCCTTCTAATAAATGTCCAAGCATCAAATGTATTTTCTGGCCCGACAAGATCATGGAAACCTTTATCCAAACTTTTTATTCATATCCCAAACACCAAAAAATCCACAAATAAAAAAGTAGAAAACCAAACCAGACATCCCAAGGATACTAGAGAATCAAAATGAGCCAGGCTTCATGAATTTCTTCCCCTTCCTACCACTCGATTCCTCAAAATCATACCCATCTACCATGAAATTTCTAAGAATCCTTGAGTAGTTTTAAAATAAAGTTCCTCTAAATACTAACTCCTATGATAACATTTTTTATGAACCAACATGGGTCATCCCCAAATCGGTCACCCTATCTGATCCATGGAATGTCTCGAAGGGTGTTCCCAATCCTCATTGGCAGGATACTAGTGTCAAGAATCAATAGAGTATGTAAAGGAATAAAATTTCTGCCAACAATAAATTAATAACCAAACTACATAATGATAAAAAAGCAGGAATGAAACATTTACATTACCAACTAAATATTTTTTATACTGGAATAAGGAAATACAACCAAACTATACAATAAAACCCAAATTAAAACTTGAAACCCATCATCTCTATGTGCCCCAATGTTTCACTCTATTACTCAAACCAACACTATTTTCCATGGTGATGAAGACAAAGCTGAGACATTCCCCACAAGCTAAAAACAAAAATGAACTATCAGTATGAGTATTAAAACATAGTAGGAAATCCCACTAATATATTCCCAATTCACCTCCATTAAAAAAACAAAAAAACATCAAGTTTGATATATATATATAAAAGTAGTCATTTTGATAATTTATTATTTAAAACAAAACATTTCCCATTTCCCACTTCATGCAAAAACCCGGTTCCTTTCCATTAACATAATATAAAAACACTCAAGGGGAAAGTGATGCTTTCATTTAAAAACAAGTAAAAGAGGGTGTAAATAACTTTTTACTTTAAACATTATTTTATAAACAATAAAATATATAAAATAACATTTCAAAGAGATACACTACATATGAGAATACCAAAATAATCAAAATATTAGTTATATGTAAATAATAAATCATGAGTAATAGGCCAACAAGTATATCAATATTCCAATGCAAGGAACTAAGTTATGGAAAACATGAATGTACCTAAGAGATCATGGATAATAAATAAATTAATAATACATGAGAGGAATTCCCTAAAGCATTCACACATTGTGAAATCAATAGGAACTTATGTACTACCGACCAACCTAACTCCGAAAAGACCGAGGGTAAAAATCCCATTGCAACTAACCTCATATATCCACCTACTATTGGCCACCTGGAAGAACATAATCTAGAAATTGTACAATAATTATAAGAAAATTAAATCACTATGCCAGGTTCCCATGTCTCACATATAAATGGATGATCCTACATATTCGAACAAACCATCCACTCACAAGCACAAATAATAATAATTCAACAATGGGCATAACCAGGGTCACCCAATGGATCGATATCACGACATGGAAAAATATAACTCAAGGTGTCGATGATGATAATATTTAATTATTATAATGGATCACAAGGATTATGCAATGAGTAAATCTCATATATTAAACATAAAAAAGGTATTATAATCATCTAATGGATGATTTAATAATAAACACCTCAATTATTTTTATAAAATTTTTAAATGGGCCTTTAAGAAGAATTCACAAAACTATAATTTTTAGAAGAAACAGTCCCAAAAGGTGTAAACACACTATTTTACATTTCAAATCCATTTATAAATCAATCCCCTAAATGTAACCTTTTTTAACTTTTATGAAAAATCCATTTTAATAATAATTCCAAATGAGCCACTAAAAAACAACACATGCCAAACCACATTCTAAAATAAAAAAAATGATTTTTAAATCCAAAAAATACAATAAAATATCATTCATGGAACCCAAATTATCATTTCACATATCAAAAATATAATCCTAATTCCTAACCGTGCATTTTATGACACAAAAAACATGAAAAATCCAACCAATCATTTAATAAAACACATAGAGTAAAAAAGATTAAAAACCCATTTATTATTACAAAAGGAATAATAAACCACAACACACACCAAAAAAATATTTCAAGGACCACACAACACTAATTAATAATAAAAGTAGTTTCGAAAATAATTAAACCAATTAGTCATAAATTGAAAAGGGTATGTGCACGGGAGACCTACCTTAAATCTATGGCTCATCAAAAACGTAGACCAGAAACCACACTACAAGGGTTTGAGAAGTCAATAAGATCCTAGAGGAACCCTTAATGAACAAAAACCCCATCATAAATCAAGGATAAATCAATCCATAGTTCAAAATGACCATGGGTTAAGAAAATATCAAGATAACTAGAAAGAAAGGGGAAGGGGAGAAGACATGAGAAGAAATACTTTGATTTTCTTTCTTGGGGCCCTGAAAACCCCTACATATACATCAAGGGATAAGAGGATATGCCTGAATTTAATGGTATGGGATCCTTATGGGACTCAAGAACCAAGAGAGGGAAGAAGGAGGTGATTTAGGATTAAAATCCAAAGAGGGAAATGTTATAATTTCAAGAAGTTTTAGATCTGGGAAACTCACATGGTTTGGCATCATAGTTTATAAAACTATGTGATAATCATGTGGTAGCCAATTACTAAAAGAAGATAAACAACATGAAAACCCCACATAGTTTTACATACCATGTGAAAATTGTGTGGTAGCTTCTATGTAAAACAAACACCTTACACATGGTTTCCTAGGTTCAGCTGCTTTGTTTAGTAAACCTTTCTCAAACCATTCACATGCCAATATCAAGACAAAAATATAAATCTTTCTACAAATAAATATTGAACCAACAAATTATTACACACATCATAAATATATTAAAATATAAACATCAAAATTTACCCCATATCCCAACCAGAACTCAAGAAAAAGAACGAGATCCCTATACAAACTAGGTTAGAAGATGAAATTGAAAAACCTGATGTGACTTCACAATGTATATTAATTAAATAAATATGTTATTACCTAAAAGAAAACATGTTTTCTGTAAAAAATATAAGACTATAAGATAGCCATTAATTATTTCAATGAGGATTTAGTCAGATATTTAGGAGAATGTAAAGGGTTCACAAAGAGTCAATATTCCAAAGGAACATGAGGTACTTGAAAAATATATCAATCAAATATTTGACACATAATTTTCATCTAGTAATCAATAATTAAATATAATTATCATTTTCCAATACCATATCCTTTTAAAATAAATTAATATGTTGGTAGAGGGATCGTATGTTATCCACACTAAGGATTATCCACCAGATAATAAGTGTGAGTGTACCTTGTAAAAAACATCGTGTTCATGTGTGTTCATAATCAATAAATCAAACGTCATTACGCCATCACTATAGATTTCTTACTAAAACGAACCAGTGAGAAAAATAGAGTTTTATAGTTTTTATTTTGCGTACAACTATTTCAACACTTCCTCTCAGTGTTATCTTACTCTCTCGTGAAACTATCACATGATATTATAGAATTATTTCTTATAGATCATTTTTAATAATTTGATCACATGATAACCTTTATAGAGTATCATATAATTCATGAAATGTATCACACAATACATTCCCAATTATCTATTTCTAATTTAAATTTCATATATATTATATCGAAGATATCTATGGAGTAAATTAAAATCATAAACTATAGTGGGGTCCTCATGTTTTATAGAAATTGATTCAATATATAAAGATATGATGTTGTTCCATATCATCTATAACATAGCCTAAACATTCTTGGTGTCACCATGGTTTATATTAATATTTTAGAAGTTAGTACAAACTATGGTTTTCATTATAAGAGGAATATTAAACCTGATGGAAAACTGCAAAATGTGTTACTCTCATCACTATCATAGAATGTATTTACATGACTTATTATAAGGAAGGAAACAAATGGAATATAAATAAAGATTCATGGTATCAATGAAAGATATACAAATGTGAAATGTTTATAGTTATTATCATAGTGGCCTCAATTTTAAGATACCATAATTGAAGAAGATGAATTGGTATATGAATTATTCATTTGATTGAACAAAATTATTAATTTAATTTGATCTTATTGTCAAATTATTGAATACAACATCATCATGAAATTTTAATGACAATCCCTCTAGATAATTTTGATTGAAATAATCCAATACTTGAAGATCATGACATGGATGAGTGGGCCATCAAAAAACTAAATAATATTTTGATCACATATGAGATTATTATTTGTTATACTCAAGGATAAATGTCAAAAAGTATGGGAAGATATTTAAATTTTTATAATGATAAAAAAACTTTAAGTCAAAAAATTCACATGAGGACGAAACTAATTCCAATGATAATGAAGATAAATTTTAATAAATTATCTCTTTATGCAGAAAAGGTTCTTAATAAGCTAATGGTAATAATGAAAGAAATATACCATTTAAATTATATGATTATGTAAATATTATTCATTTTATAGTTGTTATAAATAATAATAAAGGTGTAATAAGAGAAAAAATATCAACATAAAATACAAGGAAGATATTGGTGTTATAGTGTATATAGACACAAAAAATACATGTCATGGTAAACTACTATAAACAATCAATAAATTAGAAAATTGTATGATGTATGATATATCAATTTTGGAAATTATAAATCACTAATAATGAAATAAATTAGATACCACAAGGTTTGTATGAGGAAATCATGTGATTCTCTATTTTCATTTGGTTAGAGAGTAATATAAGTATTGTTCTTAAACACATTTTTAATGGGAATTAGGTGATATTTTTTAATAATGAATGAGTTATAAATGGATTTAAGGATGTTATAAATATAATGAAGGGGTATTAAACAAAAAAACTAGTTCTAAATTTCATGAAAACAAAATTCATGATTCCAGATTAGAAATGATGAAAACCGTATTTGAAATAGAATACTGGTTCACTTATTAAATAAGAGTATGTCTCGGATTATCAAGAATATATGTGGGAAAAATATAATCACTATAAAATGTGATATATTGAAAGCATTTGTTACTTGTCATAAGGGGATAATAATGAACAAGAGTCACTTTCTATTGGAATTTCAAATGATGAAACCGTGGAAGGTAATACACTCATATATGTGAAGGATAATTATATTCAAGTAAAACAATAAGGAAAAGTGTCATGTTAATTTTATTGATGATTTTAATCATGTTTGTATTTTCAATTTTATATCAGGTGATGCATAATCTCTTAATATATTTTCAATCATTTTAGGGATTTTTGAGGATCAAACATGGTATAGAATCAAATTATTTTATTATGATAATAGATTTTAACACAATCAGAAAGAGTATTAAAAATATTTTTGGAATCATGGGATAATTAATGAACATATTTCTATATATAAATCCTAAAAAAATTTATTTATTGAAAGAGATAATAAAAGTATGGTAGATATGATAAAATCAGTGTTCTCATAGCATGGAACATCAAAAAAATTAGATAGAATCCATAATTATGACTATATATATTCTAAACCAGGTCTATTATGAACCCATCCAAAAAATACACTATATGATTTATGAAATTATGATTTTTAATATAATGAAAAAACAATTTTTTATCAATATTAAAAGAAATTATTTCAGAAATATCAATGATATTTCCATATAGGTATATTTCTTGGGTACACACCCGATGGAAGAAGATATTAGTTATATAACAAAAATGTTGGAAATTGTTTTTCAATGAGTTTATGTGATTGTGTTGGAAAATGAAATTTGCCCAGAATTATTTGTTCACATTTATAATGTTGAAGATACAGAGGATTTGGGAAAATAGATGGAAATTCTTATTTAATGATCTTATTTTCATTACTCTAAAGTGTGTTATGATAATTCCATTAATGGTGAAGGATCAAATTATGATTTTTTAAGAAGAATTTACATAAAAACATTTAGAGGAAAAAATGATGTTGTAGATTGGTTAAATTAAATACAAAGCCACAAAATCATGATAATTTATAATCATACCATCTTTTATTCAAAAACATTAATAAAAGGGTATAGATGAATCCTTATACCATAAGATTCATATTTTAGTGATATAAAAATATTCAAACTATATTGGTAGTAATGAAAAATAGAAATTTGTGGTATATCCAAAAAATATTAATCTGGATGCTCTTTATAATAATAATAATGAAAAAGTCAATTATCAAAAAATAACACCTAATTAATAGAAGGTATTATAAAATTTAGTGTATTTATTTAAATGATACATCTTCTCTAGTCACATGTATTAAAACTATCTAAAAATTATATTTTTTTATTATTACTAAAAGTAAATTTTTTTCCTTAGGACAGGAAGCCATTATTTTTTAATGGAGATCATAAATATTTGGTATATATTGAACACTTATAATGGTTTATCCTTAATGGTGATTGTTAATTAGTGTTCAAAAGAAATAAAAACTATATGAGTTCAAAAAATTTCATCAATAATGGTATTCAATTATAGAATGTTTCTTATAGATTATGAGTTTCAATGAATAAAATATAAATTCAAATCATTATTTTACGTTAGAAAAAAAACTAATTCATTTTTATTGTGTATGTTGATTACATAATTTCTTATAGAAAAAATAGTGGAAGGTGTGTGAAATTTTCAACACTAATTGGGAATATTTTCATTATGTTATTGATATGGGGGATAAAAATTTAATTTTGATATCATGTCCTGGATATTGAAGATTTTATATTTCTATAACATGATAATTTTTCTTCTAATATACAATAAATGTTTTTAATAGAGTAACTAATTGAAGTTTTCACTCATAAGTTCCTTTGAAATATTATTTTTGTAGATAAATAACTGTTTATAATGAATCAATTAGGGTTATTAAGGCCTATTTAAAAGATACTCTATTTTATTCTGACAAGGATATTCAGTTGGTTTAATGATAAAAATTATTCATGATTCTAATCTAATTTAATAGAATCATGTCTTATTGATGAAAAAAACCAAAAAATACATCAAAGGAACTCATATTAATATAAATAGTTATGAACTAAAATATTATTTATTTATAGTTATTCAGATTCATATTAAGGATTATATGTCGGAGACACAAAGTCAACATGTAGCGGTTATTTCATTATTTGAGTAAGATGCATTGTATTTATCTCTAAAAAGAAAAATTCTATTACTCTCAACTCAATATAATATTCGTATGTTATAGAATCACAAACTTCAAATAAATTTATATAGACAATGTCATAATAATAATACATGGTGGTTGATTCTTCATACTGATCGATGACTGGGAGTTAAATTTAGCATATAATGATTATATCAATGATTATGGTGAAATATTCATTGTTAATGAATGTTTATTTGAAGTAATACATAGTGAAATATTTGTTATAGAAATATGAGATTTATTCTAAGTAGTTATTCACCAAATATGATGTTATTTACATCTTAACAAATCATCTCTCAAAGGATTCATTCTGACTCTCATGAGTGTTTTGGGTTTACATTATTTCCCCAAATACCTTCAAGCTTTCGTAGTCAGTTTCACTATTTAATTGATTTTAAATTATTAGAAAAGAGGGATAATACACTGAAATATGTTATTATAATTCAGTGATATAATCTATTTTTTTCATTTCATCTTCATGGGGGAGAATAGTTTATAACTCTTCCAAATTAGGGGGAGCTTGAAGAGGTTGTAGTTTAAGACTGCATAAGGACTCATTATTATATTTTAAGTCACTAATAAATACTAGGAGAAACATTTATCATCACAATTAGTGATTTTAAATTGATAAACCCATATAAAATGTATCAAATGGGGGATATTAGATTATCTCAGTAGATATGTACTCAAAATCAAAATCTCCTTACTAAATGGAATATATCTCTATTATATTCATTGTTCTATTTTATAATGAGGTGTTTAGAAAATCATTATAGTGGAAGAATGTTAAAACTTGTTTCATAAGGAAACAAATCTTTGAGTTTAGGATGATATCAAGCTTTTTCATTGGAAAAATTCTCATGGATGATTTGGATACACTTTTCAGTTTAGTTAATGTTCACATGAATGAAAAAAATTATGTTCTACAGCAAGTGGCAATGATATTTCATGATGAGTGTGATCTAACAATAGAAAGAATATATTCAACTACCACAAAACTGAATATATAATATTTGATAATGAATAAATATTAACTACTATTAAATAAATATTTTGAGGATATGAATTGAAATTACATGAGAATGAATCAAATTGACATTATTTGTTGTGATAATACTGAATGAGGAATGATTAAATATTATACAACAGGCTTGTCTAATAGAGTTAATATATCTTGAGAAAAGGGTTAATCATGTGTAAGAAGAATCATGCTACAATCATATGGTTTAAACCATGATATGAATCCTATTACTCCAATTATTCCATTGTTCTAGGAATTTCATCCTAGTAAAAATATGTGACATGCTTGTTTTGGAGTCAAGTCACCTCATTTCATGAAACAATGCATCACACTATGGGGTGGGGAAATGTGAATGAGAACACGAAACAGTATAAGGAACCACATCACTAAAACATATTTTATGATATTTTTAGGTTTATCTTGTATTATATATTCATAGTACACCATATAATAGTGACCTGTCTATGAATAGTGAGTTTGGATTGAGGAAATTAGTGGATTTTTTTCTCTAGAAAAGTTATTTCTTCCATGTAGCATTTTTAGAATTTCACTATGAAACTCATCAATGATATTATAAGATACATTGATATGTTTAAGATTTATTCATCCATATATTTTGGGTCATAGAATCACATCACTGTCGAGATAATAAAATTATATTATATTTTATTTACACAAATTTGTGGTTTCCTTCCAAGATAAATGTTTGTTCTAAAAAAAGAAAACTATTATAGGGTCATTAAACATTATAATGGGGGTTTGAAAGGATATTTTGGAGAAGAAAAAGGGTTCCCACTATGAACGAATTATATATAAATACACGAGGAATTGGAATTGAAGTTCATTCGACTTGTTAATGCTCCATGTTAATCCAATAATCTATAGTTCAAAACAATCCTATTCCTATATTACTTATCCAATTTCAAAATATTAGACAATGGGTACTTTGATCAAATCCACTATAAGGATTAGACACCTAATAAAAATGTTGATCTTCCCTTTTAAAAACCATGGAGTTTAAGTATTTTCTTGTGTTCCCGATCTCTTATAATCACATCATCACCATTGAGATGAAATATATAGTAATCGATGATGTAATTTTTTTTTCAGTAGATGGTTTTATAAAAACCACTTATTTACCGCCACCCCCACATATCGATGGTGGGTTACTCTCTTAGGGGACATTACTATCCACAATTATCAGTTAAATTGAATCCATGAATTTATAAATTTTACATTTTATTTATAAATGTCACCACTAAAAATGAGTAGATAAATCCTTAACATTATTGAGTAAAACCTATGATAATGAAATCAACTAGTTTCAACATGTTGGATATAATGTGTCATAGTCGGATCTCCCATGGCCTGTAACCTAGTCACCTTACCTCAGGGGTATCAAGTAATAATGTATATTCCATTCCAACACATCACTAGATATTACCTGCTAAAGTCACTTATCAAACTAATTACTATACCCACATGACATCACATATTAATTTAATGGTTCAATTGGATTAAAACATCAACCCACTTCATTGAAAAATTATTCAATTAATTAAATAATTCCAATACTTTTTAGAATTATTATATGATTTATTAATAATATTTTGTTTTGTGCGTGTGAATCACTATGATACCTATTATTAATTTTTTTCATATGAGGTGTGTCTGTGTGTGTTCCATTGGAATATATGTTTCAATTTTTCCTATATACGGTTTTTATTGTTTCAAATAAAATTTTAATTTCATTAATAGCTATCTGATGAAGAGATAGGTCCATGTGGTGGATGGTAGAGTTTGTTTAGAAAGTGGTTCAAAGGGTTATAAGACGATGTTTGTGATGAATACTTATGTTTCTGTTTAGTTCCTTACATTATACATTAGTCAAAATCCTGTAAGTATCCTTTATTATTTAGGTTCATTTGACAAAAATACCATACCATTACAACCTTGGTTTTGTTAATCATGTATAATGATTATCTGGTAATTTATTTATTTATTTATTATTCCATTTTTATTTCTTACATTACGTACTCTAAAAGAACAAAGTACATATGGAATATTCTCTCATTGAAGTTCTTTATTGATCTCATATGTAGTCGGAAACCTCTTGAATATGTGGGGCATGCTTGAGGTTGTGACGTACTCAAAATCAATCCTGTAGGTTTGGGTTTTGGTTTTACATGATGACTATGATTAAATATTTTACTCAGAATACATAATGTGAATTTATAAAATTTTCCATTTTCTCTCTTACAAACATTGTTAGGAAAATTTCTATTAAAAAATTAAGATGACCTTCAACCAGAAAAGTTTTGTATTAAATTGGTGGTGTTCATCTTAATATTTAATTTCCACAATCAAATAACAAATTTTGTAATATCACGAGTGATCTCATTGTTTAATCTTTTCTACTCCCTTAATTTTTCTTTTCAACATACGATCTCATTCATTAAGTGTTCCAAAATTCCAATTTGTTAAAACACATAAAAATATTGTAATTCAATCCAAAAAATTAAATTTTTAATTTCAATATCAAAATAATAATATCAATATCATCTTCCATAGACACCCATTACAATATAATACATTTAATCACACTATGATTCAATATAAGATTTATATATTATTTGTAGAAATCTGGATTGAATTTCAATAGATTCATTTGGAACCAATCCAACTGTGTCAATAAATCAATTAGAAATCTATATTTTTCATATATACATATAATGTTTGATACAAACAACATTCTATTAATGAAAAATTAGATAAAAAATTTATAAAACGTTTTTAAACATTCCAACACTAATATAATCATGATATTTATGGATATTCTGTTGTTTTATGAACTAAAGTTCCATGACATGTCTCTATGACATAGTAACCCTCAACATGGTGGACATAAATTTCTAATGAAAAATATGACTTTTTCATGTTTTACCATTGAATAAAAGAATAGATTTTGAATTCCTAGTTCACACCACTTTCAACCAATAAATTTTCATTTACATGAGTATAATGCTCTTAACTATTTTCATCAAATCTGGGAATGGAATGTACCAGAGGATACTGACCTAATAAATTATGTTTTGGTTCTAATAAAATAACCTTATCAATTTAGAATAGTGTTATATTTAACTAGTAATATTACACCAGGGACCATAAAAACTAAACTATTTCATAAATATATTCCTTATTTCAGAAATTCATTTTTTTTAAACTCCAACACCTTTTAAAATACATGTTTCATAATATAAATTTTTTTATCCACTAATTAATGTTATCAATTTATCCATGTTAATAAGAAGTATATTAATCATAACACAATTAATAAAAAATCATGTTTCAAATAAACCATGCTAATTTACTCCTTTGAGAATCCCTTTTCGAAATGTCAATGGTATAGTGAAGTAATTTTTTCATACCGAATTTCTATAAACACCAAAAACTAAATTCCAAACCACTTTAATCCTATTATAATAATTATAATGTACTTAATAAAAAATAAAAAATAAAGAGTCACCCAATAATGAACAAGATCGATTAATGGAAAACACACCTCCAGTGTCGCCACCTATTAAAGGAATTGGTTAAATATTATAATTTATTAGTATGACACCAAATCAGTAAGACTTATAAAGGGTAGTATATGACATGATAAAAATAATATATTACCCCAAGAAACATTTCTACCTATCTTGAATGTCTAGTTCAAAATTAAAAATTATCAATTTAATTAAAAAAGAAAACGTAAAAACTAGTAAAATAAATATGAATGATCGATTTAATTGGATTTTATAAATATGGTATCATGAAATATTGGAGAAATAATGATAATATGGATATACATGAAATAGTCAAAATTATGTCTAAGATAATCCTAATTATTGGTTATCATATTTAATAACTAAAATAACTTTTTCTTCTAGTCAGTTGCTATGGTTTAGCAAAAAAATAGGTGACCCAACACCTTGTTTAAATAAAACCACTATAACACATGAAATTTTCATTCATTAATCATATAAATTATTTATGTAGTTATAAATCATTACAAACAACAACACCAAATAGTCATGCATGAAGGGAGGATATAAGAAATATAATAATAAATGAATGAAAAACCTATCATGAAAACCCATTTCAAAGAGTAATACTCCAAATACATAATCACCCTTCATTAAACAATTAATGAAAAAAGATCATACCCCCACATAATATCCATGATAGAAGAAACAAAACAATAATATAACCATACCCATGACCATCAATCCTCTAAGATGATTTCCCAAAGTGAACCTCCGAGAAATATTTCTATAAAAGTTTGTTGTTCTAGTCATTAATATTCGAGAAATTTTTTTAGAATCAATATATATATATATATCTCTATTTTATTATTTTATAATCAATATCTTCATCCATAGGCTTCGAAATCTGATCCACATGAAACTGAAATATCTAAAAACATTAGGAAAAGATTTGATTCTAAATTCGTAAAAATATTTCTTAAATGACTTGAACTTAATTATCAAACTCATTTCCATCCTTGATTTAGTAATAAATTACCTTGGATATGCCATTATTAATTCCCCTATTGTGTAAAATAATTTATCTCAAATAATATTCAAAACCTTGAGACTCTATATACTAATCACCATTTAATATATATTACATTTTATTAATTTTAATTTTCAATATATCTTCCTCCACTCTAGCCATGACATGTATAAATACACAATATATGTTTCTCTTTACCTCTCCCCTTCAAACACTGTGAGTCTTCATCTTCGCCATGATCTATATGATATCTACAATGTATGATTCTCAAAAATAAAAGATCAATTCATTTATAACATTTTATTAATCATTTTTCCATCATTTAATTTCTTTCATGTATGTCAACCACATTCAAGGCCATGCCAAAATTCTCCATATGACATGTTTTTTAAATCCCAATGATCCAAGGGATTAATCATCCAAAAGATAACTTTCATCATTTTCACCATCAGAATGGAAACCAATAATTAAAAAATAATCTAATAAACATTGTCTTATGATGTTTACATAATCATTTATTAGGGTATTCTTCCTGAATTTATGTGAAACATTTTATTATACTCTATCTAATCTCACATGACTGGCTACAATATGAGATTATTTATTTTAATCTATATGGTACATGGAATTTAACATTTTGTGTCAGTGAAAATGTATGAAATATTACATATCATCTTATGAACTCTTACATATTAGGTTTCATCCATAGTTTACCATTATGTATATACATTTCACATCTATGGAAAAGGTAATACATTAACATTTTTAGAGATTCATAAAAATAACCCATATATATTCTATTGAAAACCCATCTCTTAACTCTTTCAATGTCCCATTTATTCTAATTTTTCTCCAAAAACTCCCAAAAATTAATTTCCTTCTCTGAAATATTAGAACCAATAACAATTATAATATCAATTTAGTTATATTAAAATTACTAAAATTAATAAAAAAATATTGCAAGAATTTCTAGCTATCGAATCCACAAAATCATATAATCATTCATTTCCTCAAAGAAATCAATATATAATCAAAATGAAAAACTACAATACCATGTTTTTTAAAATATAGTTCAAAATTAATAAAAAATTGTCAATAAATAAAAAAATTCAAACATTACATGAAAAACATTTCGTTAACTCATCACTTTTATGAAAAAACTATCAAATATGAATTATATCTTTCCTATTGAATTGATTATTATTTTCCCAAATTACAATCAAATATTCTGCATAATTTTTTCATTAATTCCACATGTGATGTAACACCCCAAGATTCTCTGAAATATATTTCATTCAAATGAATTTAATTTTTTTTCATTTTTTATTACATGAAACACTGAGTTTAAATGAAACATGACATAATAATAAAATAGTATAATTCAAAATGAAAGGTATCACCAAGACATTGGAATGATAAGTGTGAATAAAGTTAACCAAATCATTAAATTATTTATTTTACACACACGTATATATATCAGTAACTTATGGTGAAAAATTAATTAGAAAATAATATAAAAACTATTTGAAAATAATGGAAATCATATTATGAAAACCTATTTTTATGAAAACAAACACGTATTAAATTAATAAAATAAACAAACCAATTTTTGAATAATTTTTTATGAAATTTATAAATATATATATAATTTTATTTAATATTCAACATTATTGTTATCTATATATGATATATAAATAATTCAAATTTTACTCGTAAGAACAGCATTTTTAGAAAATAATATTTATGTCTCATTTTTCAAATATAATTTTAAACTATAATTTTAAAAATGATGAATAATAATTTCTTAAAAATAAATATTTTCTCTATAAAATTAATTTAAAATTATATTAGGCTTAATATTTAGGATTTTCTGAGAAGCTAAATTTTTCATCGAATAGTGAAATTAGTTAATTTTAGTATGAATTTCCATTTCATGTAATGATTTGAAAAACTTAATAATTATCTTAAGACCGTATTAAAATCAATATTATATATATTATAAATAAATATATAATTTTAAATATTTTATTCTTTTTTATATTAAATGTTTATATAAAAAACTTTTAAAATTGTGGAATAGGTTCTCTTTAAAACTCGCATTCTCGTCCCGACTGTGAGATAAATTTGAAATTAAAATTTTCCACTTCTATGTGTGGAATTTTAAAAAATGGGTTCCATATTTTGAATCATAAAAATATATATTATATAATATGTTCAAATAAGTTTTCTACCCAAATTCATAGAAAGATCATTAAAAATTATTTACCACAGTTAAGTTAAAAATGGATTGACAAGGGGATAAAAATAAAATGATAAGCCTAAAAATGACCCAAAACATGTCCAAAGAATATTTATTGGACATATTATTATTTCTTATAGGTTCAATAATGGGCCATTTTGGATACTTTTTCATGTGAAAGACGTGGGTAAATATTATTTTTAGAAATTACTAGTGTCCCACTCACATCATTTATTTAGGCCACCCAATATTTTATCATCTTAACTCTTACATGACCATTTTTTAAACCATAAACTACATAAACTTCATTATTAAATATATAATATCATCATAGTATCCTTATTATTTTCATAAATATAACATAATATTCCATTTGGTGCAAACAAAAAAAGGTTTTCTAAAGAAGATGTAACATCCCTTAGAAAGTCATTTATTTTGTCTATTCTTAAAATACAATTATACTTAATAAAACACCTTTATATAATAACATATATATATTAATTATACTTATAGATTATTTTGTAAATTGAATAAACTATATCCTTTTAAAATTATAAAAACTAGGATATGAATTCATTATTTGTTTTTACGACAGACTACTGTCTTAGAACACAATACATTTTCTTTCTATCTCTATCAATCATATCTAGATATACTGATAGATATATTATTTATATAATATATTATTATATTGTTATTTATGAATTATTATATCAAATTTTTCTTCTTACTTTCTTTTCATTAGGGAAAAAATAACATCATTTGTGTGTACGACAGACTACCACCACACAAAGTGATGTGATTTTTTTATGCTTTACTTGGAATGTAATTTGGACGGGTTTAATGAAAATATGTGATATTTATGTTGAAAATATTATTCAATACAATAGATATATTATTTAACTACTTTTATATTTCTATTTTGAAGATATAAACAATGATAATGCGTATGTATGACATACCATATCAGTGAATGACATATTTTATATTCTATCACCATATTTTTTGGATCATGATAAAGAAATGTACACTGAATTTATATGATAACTATATCATGGTTAAAAAATTTATGATGATGGAATCATGATAAATAAGGAGGAAAAATATAACTTATCAAATAATACATGAAAAACAAAAGCAGTTTTTTCATGAAATGTTTCAGTAACATGGAAGTGATAAGAAACAGTAAATAAAATGTCATAAGGAAATAATATATTTTGTAATATGTGTCTTTGTGTGTGTGTGTAAAGACTCCCTCCCTCAAAATATATCCATCCTGAGCTGTAAATGATGGAGGAGATATAATTATCCTCAGTGTCCTACCTCTAGTGGTCCTCAAGGTGGCGACAGACCGCAAGTGTAATACATCTCAAGAAATGAGAGGAATTACCATTTTTAACAACCAAGATCAGGATATAATATGCATAACCCTTAAAAAATCAATACATATGTTTAAATTAACCCAAAATCCATTCCGAATTCATTTTTTGATATTAAACTGATGAAAATAAAACAAAACTCTAATGTATGTACCAGAAGAACAATGCTATGAAGTGACAAAACAGTTGTCCCAAAGTACGAGCTAGTAATTCCCAACACGGTTCGTGTTGTCCTCCTAGAAACATAAAATCAGTTTTATAAAATAGGGTGAGAATACATGTATACATAGTTGTAAAACCAAAGTCCCACATGCACATGTGCAGAAGCATACTAATTCCCCTCTGAGAAAAAAGATTTTCAAATAGAACCTATCAATTGTATCATAGACATCATGGCCTCAAAAAGGTACACTCACCAAGTAATAAAAGTCATGTGAAGTCATATATTTAGCACATCAATGATAGGGTACCTCACACAATAGTTTCCCAGATTAGCCACACTCACACCCAAACATAAAATGTTCTAGAGCACCCACCTCTTTTGAATGTACCACTCCGCTACCCCCAGATATAAACATGGGCCTCGCAACTAGTCCCATGACCTAGGATAATGATGCTCATAACATATCATCTGAAGACACCTAGGCCTCATAACGACATCTCACCCACATAGACCGAGGACACATACCATGTCATAAACCACAAACACCTGGAAATGCACAACATATATCATACCAATGATGGATAGGAAAATAAATTTCCCCCCTCACACCTGGGCCCCAAAAAACACTACTTGACCTGCGAATCTTGGGCTATCACTACCTACAAGAGGAAGCAAGGAAGAGAGGGTGGCCATACATCCATTCACCCACTAGGATGACTAGGGAATACACCCTCCTTTTGGAAAATGGGGGTGTTCATCACGTAGTTCTCAACTAGGGTGGAGTGTGTATAGAAAACACAAGGATAATATAGGTATTTATATATAGAATAAAGCACTCAATCCCCAAAAATGGGTTCTCTATCAAGGAATCAACCACCCTATTATACTTCAAACTCCACTACTACCTATAAATTCATTCTACTAACACCATCAAGAGTCACTCCTGATATTGATAAATTATATCCATTTACAAAAATAAACAACTCAAACATTCCCCCAACTAACTCATTTATGTGATTATATTTTTTAATTAATGAATCCATGTATTCATTCAATACCTATCTAAGAAACTACTAACCACAACACTCCACAAGACACAAAACATAAACCAGTAAAATGAAAAAGAACAACAAAAAAGACACTCACTTAATATTTCCACTCCATTAAACACCCATTTAAACAATTTCTATCATCATTAATCCAGGATATTCCTCCCAATCCATCCCTATAAAGAGAATAATCTTGATCTCATACCCACACCCATCAACACCTATCTTCACAACCAATTACGAAAACCCCTCTATATAAAGCACCACACCCATCACACCTAGTAACATTAACATAGAATAACTCTAACCTACATACCCACTACTCAAGCACTAGCCATCCATTCCACAATCAGTCAATCTCTCTTCTTGAGATTCCATTACACCCAATGTACCACCAGACCTTACATTTATGACCTCAACCCCATTACCACACAAGGCATATGGAATAAAATAACCACACAACAGACAATCACACTGAAAAATATAGGATGCATTTAAATTTATAAAACACTCATTAATTAATTCCAATTTGATAATCCATGGTGTATCACAAAAAAAGATTAATCCTAGGGAATTAATTTAGTAAACCAAATATATATAGTTAATTAATTCCATATATATAGCTGTTTAACACATGATCAAAAAAATCTATCACAACTCATCTCGAGTGAACAAATAAAAACCAATAATGAACATGATTTTTTGTAAGAATATAGCCCCTATAGATCACAATATCAATAAACAATGAAATAGAAGCATGAATCACTTTTTCCAGTCCTTGTTTATTGGATTAAAGCTCATTATACTGGATTTATTACATTTTCATTCAACTTCCTTTTCATAGGATGTATTCATGCAGCCACCCCATATGATGCAAATTTATGAGGGATGACCGAACCCCAACCTAGAAAAAAAGTCAATCAGCACTTCCTCCTTGTGCCGAACAGATGGTGCACAAAGCCATAGTGAAATGAGATCAGATGGTGAAACACAAATGCATGCATCCTTGAGAATGAATGGTTATAGACCGCCTGGGTATCAAGAGAAAATGGGAATAAAAGACATAGTAATAGATACTGAATTTAATGTTTTAGATCCTATAATCAATGGATATGATACCTATTTGAACTCCCCATTAAAAGTGGGTCTTACCCACACGTTTTTACTAATATAGATCCACTCGAGCATAAGTAAATTAAATATATAATCTATATCCTTTGAAAAAGAATAAAAAACCAATAAATATGGATTTGATCCCAATTTACATCAAATAAAACATTAAAAGGTGAATATGGAAAACATGGATGAAACAAAAAATTGAAAAATCATGATAATGACTCATTGTTGGGTGACTCCCCATCCTGAGTCACTGGTGAAAGAATCAGTGCTATAAATGTCACTTGTGTGAGATACATGTGATGAGATATCAATGGAAAATAACTATTTGGTGAGCTACTATCGTGAATCGCCATCACGACCCACCATCAGCAATTCAACATTTCAAGTCACCAATGTGACTCACCATAAAAAATTTACCAACTCAACTCACTGTTGGGATGAAATATTGTCACCAACTATCTTCAATGAATCACAATTGTGATTCATCAATGCGATTCACCATTCTGAATCACTGGTCTTGACTAAACATTGAGAATTACTGATAGATTAACCCCTGTTAGATGAGCTTCCATTAGCTACTCACTATCATGAGTAACTAATGTGACTCGACATTTTAAAAAAACTTTATTATTCGATAACTCCTGAAATGAGCCTCCATGACCTCGAGAACACCTCAAACACTGGATTTTCGCAAAGAAATTGACTGGGGAGGTCTGGCCCATTACACCAGATACCACTCAAAATATTCTAGTACAAAAGAATTAAAAACCAACAAAAAGGAAAATAGGGGTCCAAACAACCACCCCATGAGATACCCATCAAGGATCCCACTGTGTAAGAAACACTCTTACTAGTACAACACAACAATGTTAAATGATAAACCACCATGAGATGTTCGAAAGATAATTTGAAATATTTACATCCAAGAACACATACTAAGACATCTACTAACCAAACCAGCCTAAATAAAAATCACACAAGAACCAAAACAACACTGTTTGGAAATATGAATCAGGTATTTACTTCCTCCTCATCTAGATACTATCTTCTCTTGGTAGCACTGACTCTCCTGCATTAGATTAATTATATCATAGTTAATTCATCTTTATTTGGAATATGGTCTTCACCTCTCTAATTTCATGACATTATCACACAACATGGAATAAGGAAACAACTCATCTCACAAACAAAGGTTAACAGATTACACTATAAATGGAAACACAACCAAAAAAATCTGAAAAACTCTGGGAATTGGGTACGGATCTAAATCTCCATTTCCCAAATACTCTCCTCTAAGACACCATGCCTGTATAAAACATGATCCTAACGAATAGATCGACATCACATCTCCAACTCTTAATGATCCTAGATCTTTATTAGATGCTCCATGAAAGTCATGTAATCTTTGAAATCCAACTCTCCATATTCAATGACATGTTATTTATCATGAAGATGTTGAAAAATCTATGATATGTGAAATATGTTGTGTATCCTCTCCATCTACGATGGAAATTCTAACTAGTACCCCTCTCCTCCAACTCATCTGAATAGCATGAAGGGTCCGATGAACCTGTAAGGAAGCGTACTTCCTTTGTTGAACCTACACTGCCCAAGATAAGGGGAAAAAATCAAGAACACATGTTCTACAACCTATAACTCCATGGGCCTTCTCCTACGATCAGAATACAACCTCTATTATTCATTTGATACTTTCATTCTCTCACAGACAAGATGAACCTTCTCTGTTATTCTCTGTGCTTCCTTGGGACCAAGAAAATTAGTCTACACCACCTTTGTCCACCATAAAGGTGAATGAAACAGTCATCAGTACATAAATTTAAATGGAGAAATGCCGATGGAATATTGATAGCTATTATATGAAAACTATACAATTGGGAAGTATCATTCCCAAGATCCCCAAAACATCCCTCTCATGCTTCGATAAATCTTGTAAACTCCTCGGTGTACCACTACAGGTTATATGAGAGGTCACAAATAACTCCATCATTTATCTCCACTATAGTAAATATCCTTACATGGAACGACATAGGATTATTTCCATCCTCAGAATGTCCCTCCGGAGCATCACCGTGGTCAACTAAATCGCGAATCACTTCATCCATTGAGTCCATCACACTATGAATCAACCACCTAATGAATAGAATAATTCATCACTATCATATGAAAAAAAAATTCTCTACAACCATCATCCCATGCATCCAGTTTAAATGATTCCAAACCCTCGATCTCCTTCCATGTGTTCGCACATTCCCAAACTATCGTCTTCTGTGACTTCTTGCTCAAAGAATCATCCATGACATTTCTCATTCATATGGTTTAAGAGATTACGAATTCATTGTCCTTGAGAAACACCAATACCCTCTGCTATATCAAATTATAATCTCAATGGGAAATGACATTCCTCATGCTCGTGCGATCTGTGAAGACCACCAAGTGCTCGCCAATGAGGTAATGTCACCACAAATAAAATACAAACATGAATGTTTCTATCTCTATATCATAGGTGGAATAGATATATTCATGGTTGCGTAACTTCCTAGAACCATAAGAGATCTGTCACAAATGTGTAATCATCACACATCCCTTATCCTAAGAGGGATGACCCACAAAAAACTCAAACATCACACATTATTTTAGAAACTGGATTACTGGAGCACTAACTAAATTCTCCTTTAGATAGCCAAAAAAAATTTGGAACTGAAAACTCCACACAACAGCTTTGAGAACATTGTTTAGAACTGCCAGTGGGGTTGTAGGTTGAGATAACTCAAATAAAAAACTCTAATAATTGCATGCCATGATGAGAAAACAATGAACCTCTACGACAATATTGGGTGCTTTATAAGAAACAACATCCTGAACCTTTTACGGTTCCTCCACAAAATCCTACTAGAACACAACATGTCCACAAAAATGAACCTATCACATCTATAACATACACATGTATAGATTTCTACCAAGATGGTGGTGTTGATGAAACATCAATATAGTAATGAGATTCCTGGTATGATCCTCCTCTAATTTTATGTATATCTGGATGTCTTCGATGAATAGAACAAAAATATTTTCTCGAAACTCACGAAAAACAGATTTCATGATCCCCATAAATATGTTTGGTGCATTTGTAATAATAAACAACATAACTATGAACTCGATGTTCCCATACCTGCACCTGAAGAAGCCTTCTGGATATCACCCTCCTTCACCCTCAACTAGTGATATCCAGACCACAGATCGATCATAGAGAACCAACCCACTCCCCACATCCGATCAAAATGATCATCTATCCTCAAGAGTGGGTAACCATTCTTGACCATCTCTTCATTAAACATCTGGTAGTTTATGGACAAACATAGAAAAAAATCTACCTTATTTTCTAAGAAGAGTGGAGAACCCCATGGAGACACAGTGGGCCAGATTAAACTATTCTATATCAGATCATGTATTTTAATCCTCATATCCAAAAACTCTATAGGTTCGCTCTGATAAGGATACAAAAAGAGAAAAAAATCCCCAGGTTTCATTCCAATGATGAACTAAACATCATTTTGATTGGGTAGATTCAAAACCTCCTTATGGAAAACATCCACAGACTCCCCAGAATCTATAGGTCTTTATTGTTCAATACATCTACTTACAGCTGGGTCAACAAAGAATGAAGATGCTCTAAACGCAAATTTCCCATTTAGAAAATCATTTCAACAATTAAATCCACACACTGTCCATCATTTTCTAAAAACAAGAATCTATGTAAAAATCAGTTCGTAATAGCATGAACATAAAACAACTAGTTTGTGACATAGATAAAATCATATGGTTGCATCTGTAACAAGAAAAGATCCCCATGGGAGTGATTTGTTCCCATTATCAGCCTAAACCCTCCTAATACATCGAATAAGATGGTTTGATCCCCAAATGTTTTACTAAACACCAAAGGAACGAGGTTACTCCTAATGTCTAGTCCTAGATAATAGGATATACCATGTGAAAAAAAGGAGTGTGAATCTTTTGAATAATATAAAGCTCATAAAAAGTACTGAATAAACAGATTGTACCTCAAACAACATATGACACTACAAGAACTTCATCCCATTTAGTGTGAAACTGACCACACCCATTTCCTCTTCTAATATATTGAAAACTTTAGCTTAGACCACACCCATTCATAGGTCCTTGAAGAATACTCTTTAGTCATCCTCTACCTAATCTATCATCTCTAGGAAGAGTGTCATGCTGATGTCCCTGCTATAGGAATATCCCTTCCAACAACTGCTATTGAGGAGGGTGTTGGACCTTCCCTCCTCCAACATAATGAGCTCCAAAGAGCACTGGTAACTAAATTCAATGAAGTCCATAGACTCCAAATATGTAACACATCATCATTAAGACCACATTATAGGCATGAGTAATAGTAGGTGGAAACAGAAACAACTTCGGCCACCTCCCCACCGGTCTGAACCTCGAAGGCCCTGGATCATGAGACATACTGATGATAAAATTCCACTTTAAAGAAATAGGTCGGCATCACTCTAATGGTTGACATCCTCACAAGGGTATCCTATCAAATACCTCCTCCATCTTCAGTACATCCATGTATGTCAACATGGTAAAGGTAGTAACCAGATACTAGAGAGAAGGACGACGTGCCTCCTCTAGGAATCATGCACGAGACTCCACATTTGGAAATAGATCCAGAGCATAATGTGGGATATTCTTGAACTTTATCCCACAATCCCTTGAAAAAATAATCCCATATGGGAGGGAGAGTGGTTTCTTGCCCCTTATCAGCTTTCATGGTTGAAGAAGTGTATTCTTCACAAAAATCCTTCTCAAAATAAACTCTCAGAACATCGGTCTCCTTCCTCTACACCAGTTAAAGCATCCACTAATGGTGCCCAACTCCAAAAATTTGGCTCACCGCCAAAGGATACGAGTACTCTGTGAGAGCATAGATCACGATGATGGTGATCATACACTCTTTCACCCATCACTTTTTCTCCATGTATGAAACACTACACTCGTAGTTCCCTAGATTCTATCACCTAATATAGTATAATGTTTTTGTTCACTAGTCATTCTCCTCCACTAGGTCAACCCTCCATTGATCAATGTGGTCATCTAGCTGAGCCTCCACTGCATGTACTAAAAGCGAACGATGAATGAGTCCCATAGATAAATCTAAAATAAGGAATTCCGAATCCCATGTAGAATGTAATATCATTAAAGATTCATTTTAACTCAACATTTATTTGAATTACCTGAAACAAACAATTAGAACAATAACAATAGTTATTATGATGCATGTACCTCTCATAGTGTCTCAACACAAAAAATAGTGTAGCCTCACTTGGTTGTTCGGGAGACATATAGTCCTTGCATCAGATCATGGTGGGACCTAAAATCCAATTTCCTAGCCAGTATTTTGTAGCCTATTTCACACAACAAGATCACTAGAAATTATTTCCCAACCAACCCATGAAATAATCATTTTTTATTAGATCCAAACTCCACCTAGTATCTCAAACATCCTCTTTGATAGCATTCTATTATGACCCCTCCCCCCCAAAGATTCCCCTCATATGTGGTAAATGAAGGGAGAGAGATAATGACCCCCATGTCCTGCCTCAAGTAGGCCATAGGGTGGAGACCAACACCAAGGGGATATGATCTCAGGAAATGGGAGGCATTTCACTTTTTATAGCAACCAATATCAAGAGAAAAGAAATATCAACCTTAATAAAACTCTATTAAATATGTATAAAAGAAAACATATCCATTCCAATTGAATGTTTGAAAATAAAAGTTATAGAAATAGAATAAAACTCTATTGTAAGTACCAAAAGAAAAATGCTATGTAGCAACACGGTATCAGTCCCAATGTATGATGTAGTAATGCCATGCCTGGTCCCCGTAGTTCTACTGTATACATGAAATATTTTTTATATTGTAGGCTAAGAATATAAGTATACTAATAAGGAAAACCAAATAATATTGTGAATAAGTGGATAATCATATTAATTCCCCTATGAGAAAACTGAATAACCAATTGGACCTAACAAGGTATCCATGCCACCCCAACTCCCGAAGGCAGACACACTATGAAACACATCTCAATTAATGTAATATATCATGCACGTCATATATAGGGTAAATGAACAACTTTTCTACTAATTATTATCTCTCACACCCTGATGGAAAGTATCAAGGCACTCCCACATCGTCTGAAATTACCACATCAAAACATTCATGCACCAACCTAGGCCTCACAGTTAGTTGTGAAACTTGAGAAAATGAAGCTCATCTCAACTATTCTACACTAACCTGATCCTTACAACCATGTCCATCCAGTAGAAACATTTGACACATACCATGTCACATCCCAATAACACCTAATAAAGTGAAAATCGTCTCATCTGAAGACACTTGGAAAAAACAAAACTCACCCACATAGACATGTGGCTCACAATCCACTATCTTCCTAATAAATCATGGGATATCACCACATGTATGACTGAGAAGGTAAGAGAAGGTGGCCATCCATTCATCCTTTGTTTGGGATCTTTGGGAAATACACCCTCCTCTGTGACAATGGGTGTGTTCATCACAGACTCCTCTACAAGGGTTGGGTGTGTATAGAAAACCTGAGCAAAAAACAGTTATTCATATATAGTATCAATTACTAGAGCCAAACCTATGGGTTCTCAATCAAAAATTAATTCAGACAATGAAACTTCTAACTCTTATAATGCCTCTAATTTTTTTTATTAAAACAAGCAATAGTCACTTAAAATGTTGATAATCAAAAGCCATACACAACAGACCACAACTCAAACGTACCCCCATCCAAATAATTTCACCAATTGTAATTCCTTATTAAGAAAACCATTTATTCATTCCATCCTTGCCCAAAAGACTAACAACCACAACAATCACCTAGCCATAAAAAATAAATCACGTAGAGGAAAAAGAACTTCTACAAAGAAACTCCCTTCATATTTCCACTCCATTTAAAACCCATACCACCTACTTCCATAATCATTATTCTAGGTCATTCCGCCCAATCCATCCAACAAAACAGAAAAAAAAATCATCTCATACGCACATCAATCCACACCTTTCATCCCAATGAATCCCAGTAGCCCCTCTTCATGGAAGCACCACATCCATCACACCCAATAATATAAATATAGTGCAACACGAACCTACAGCCCGGTTGCTCAATAATATCACATTGATTCCACAATCATTCAACATATCAACCTATGATTACATTACACCACTCATACCACCCCACCATATTTCTGTTCACTAAACACAAATACCACACAACCAAACAAGGAAAAAAATTGCACAAAACCATACATAACTCACAACCAGAAAAAACAAGGAAGGGTTTATTAAGAATATTCAAACACTCGTTCTATAATTAAACATTGATAATTCAAGGGGTTACCACAGATCATATTTTATTCTAGATATTTCATTTATTTTACCTAATATAAGTAGTTAATAAATCTCATATATACACCCATTCAACTTTTTTTTGAAAACATTCCCTAAGAAATCATACCATGTCCATAAGAAAATACCACAAATTACCATGATTTGTAGTAGTATTATATCCTATATCGATCAAAAAATCATTAAACTATGAAATGGAAGCATGTTTCAATTTTATTGATCACTTTTTATTGGTTTAAAGCCTATTACAATATATTTATTACATTTGGATTCAAATAAATTCACATGGGAGACATTTTTACACCCACCCAGCATGATCCACAAATCCGAGGGACGAAGGGATCTTAGCCTCAAGAAATGGACGATCATGAGATCCACCTCACACCAAAAAGATAGTACATAAGGCTCCATCAAAATGTGATATAGGGGTGCAACACAAACGCACGACTCATCAGGAAAGAAAGGTTCAAGAATTCTTGGGTATCATGATAAAAGAGAAAGATAATTTGAGCCCTATAACGGTTGGTGAGGACTCCTTATGTGTGCAATAGAGACCCGAGATCAATTCTAGGAAGATGGATTAATTTCGGGTACTATAGAAGTATTGTGTTATGTACTACAGTGGTACCTATAGCAGGTACTATTTCACACTATAGAAACATGTAATATTCCCCCGTTTGGGCCTTCGGGCCACCTATTTGGTCCTCGAGTCCTTTAAGGCCTTCAAGCCACCCAAAAATTCTTGTTTATAAGACCTTACAGCCACCTCAAGGGCTTCGGGACACCATAAGGTCTTCAGACCACCATAACTGTAGATGCAAACTAGTCATCAAACAAGAACAATCTCTAGAACGAGGATGAACAAGCAGCGTTCTCCATTTTAGAAGCTAAATAGGTTGCAAGAATGAGAGGGTATAGAAGTTTCAATCAGGACAAGCATGTGAATGCATGATAATGCCTAGACAAACAACCATGAAGAGGCGGAGAGCCGATTTCACGATGAAGATGAAAGTAAAGAATAGTTCCAAGTTGTTATTCAGGGTTTTATGTAATGTTTGAAGCCTAAAGGCAATGAATTCCACTAAGGCCTATAGTCGATGTAATACTTACACCAACGGCCCTTGTAAGGGTTCCAAATCATCCCTTGAAAGGTCGATTATCAACATAAATAAAAATTGAAGACCTTCAGGCCACTGTAGGGAGGAGATAGAAGAGAAATAAAGAACGAAGGAAATGAGAGTTACTTTAAAGAACATATTTGAGACTCAAGGGATATCAAACCATTTCTAACTACCCATTAAAATTGGATCTTTAAAACATATTTTGACTAAATTTGATCCTCTCAATCATTAGAAAATTAAATATATAATTCATATCCATTAAAAAGTCTTTGAAATCACATCAACAAGTCTTTAAAACAAATATACCTCAAATAAAACATTAAAGGGTGAAAATGGAAAAACTAGTGAAAACTCAAAATTGAATATTTGTGATAATGACTCACCATTGGATTAGTCACCATAGTGAGTCACTGGTGGATGAATCACCACTAGAGGTGTCACCAATGCAAGCTAATGGTTATGAGAAACCCATATCGAGTAACCATTCGGTGTGCTACTATCGTGACTCACCATCACGAACCACTTTCAGTGTGTCACCGTTTCGATTAACTAAGGTGAATAATAGTCATTGAATCACTAATTAGACTACCCATTATGATGACCAACTATCACCATCTACCGCTAGTGACTCACCATTGTGAGTCACTAGTGAGAGTTACTATTCAAACTCATTGATCATAACTCACTGTTACAACAATCCTATGGATGAACTACCGTCAAACGACCTACCATTAGCGACTCACCATCATGAGTTACTGATGTGACTCATCATTGGAAAAACATGATTCTTGGAAAACTCATGAAATTTTCCATCACGAACTACGTAGAACCTAAAATACTACATTTTTTCAATGTAATGGACCAGGGTGTTAAAGCCAATAGATATTTATTTTTTTATAATAAATTTATTATATAATAATATTTCTTATATAGATGTTTCAAGTGTGTATGATGGAATTTGAGACTTTTGGTAATGAATTTCTATCTCAAATTTTACTTCTATGAGGAACATGACATATTTATCACGGATTGATTATATGTGGTATATATAATACACATGAATTTAGATGATGATTCATATAATGAAAATTATTGGGATTTTCATATCCATTTTACGATCTATAAATTTAATAATTTATGGTTATATATATACCAAAATAGTAATGATTTTTTTTTCCTTTTTTAAGGTATATGTTTTGCTAGGAAACTTAATTTCTTTCTGAAGTATATATACATCCACATTGAAATGTAATATCATGAATTTATCTATTCTCAAGATATTATACATTTTATTTAATGTTATTCATTCATGGGTTTTGCCATTCCATGTTACCAATGTCTTAAGGGTTTTATGTTAAATCACATTGTTTATTGGGATAAATCCTGATTATACCTTAAATGGCGAAATAATATAACCTATACCTCAAAATACATCCTTTTTCTCCTCATGTTATTTCTGTAGGATATTTTATTTTCCTTAATTTCACACTCTTTATGTACTCAAGAGTTGAAAATATTTTTTTTATGAAAAATCATCATTATTTATCACTTTGGTCACAAAACCTATTTTTTCCAAAATCATGTTTGAAAAAAAAAATTCTAAAATGTTTTACAAAAATTTTAAATAATTTATTAATTTTGTTTTTCCCATGTTTATGTTTTTACTAAAAAATTGAATGGTATTTAAATTTTGTCTCCCAATTATGTCTATTTTTCCTTTTATGAAAATGGGAAAGGAATGTTTTCATAGTATGTATATAATGAACATAAATTAATGCCATCTGATCAATAATATAATATAAAATTAATTTATATTTATTAAATATTAATTTAAAATTAATATTTATTCAAAAAAATTTCTATTTTAGAAATTGTCTTTAAAGTAAAATAATGTTTTCTTAAATAGAATTTGGATGTTTTTTTAATATTATGTAATATGTTTAGAACGTTATTTTGAATGAAAATATTTTTTTAATTTTTTTTTAATTTTTTTCTTCAATTTGGAAAATATATATTATTTAATAGATGTTTCATGTGTTATTTCAAAAATAATTTTTCATCTATGATAAAATCCATTGTTGTAACTTATTTTTTTACCTTGGATAAGAGAGAATAGTACCATCCTTATTCAATATATATATATTATTAATTTTTATCATGATTAATTTTTTTAAAACCAATTTAGTTTTCATGGGTTACTCTATGATGAATTGATGAAATGACTATCAAATCCATTTTCTTTTCACATGTTTGGATGTGATGATATGATGATGGTTTTATGATATTGTGGAACACATATTTATTATTGTCATTATTATACAACTAGGACCTATACCTCCCTAAAATGAATTTAATAAGTATTTATATCTCATGAGATGTAAAAGCGAATCAAATCAATGGGATAGATTTAATATGGGAAATAGGGGAGTCAGAATCCACTATAGGAAACCAGTGCATCCCGATCCACTATAGGAAATAGTTGATAAATCATTATCTAATATGTTGTTGGTATTGGTAGTTAACTTTCAAATATTAAATGGTTTTCTATATTTATGACTGTCCCACATTTTATGATATAATATTATGGATCATGAATGATTTATGATGATTTCTCAATCATATGGACCGCATTTTTTGAAATGATAATGTTTTATTCTATGAATCATGTTTATGATCTATGATAGGTTGAGTATGAACTTTATTCGTGAATCTCATGACAACATACACATTGTATTTTCGAATTCTTTCTTTGGTTCATAGATTGATATCTTTTATGTTTACCCCAACTAATCATTTCATACAAGCATTTCATATGTTTTCATCAATCTGTTATTAAAAAAGGTTTGGATATGGTATGTATAATAGGATTACTTTATAAAATAATATATAATTGAGATGTTGTTTATCTTTCATGAGATAATAATATTATGTTTTTATTCTTCAATTAACTAAACTATTTTTATCCACTATCATATTTTTATGAAATGTTTTGATTATTAATTTTAAAAGATGTTAATTTTATACATGAATATACTGGTTATTTATATTTTGTATTAGAGGAATGGTTTAGTTAAACATTTGAATCTAGGATAAGAAAATATTACTAATATACCTAAGGATATTTCTATGTATATTTCAATGGATCTATATATAGATATGCCTATGGATTTCTCAAAGTATAATAAAATGTCCTTGAATTTTGGTAAAGGGTAGTTAAAGTTGTTTCCATGAAATCAAAACCATTTATAGAAACTAAAAGGGGATATGGATCTAGCACAAAGGTAATTAAGGGAAATAAGTCTGAAAAGGGTGTGTATAATTAGAATCGATCATCGGTTGGTTCATGACAACATTCCTTGCTACACATATAGATTAACACACATAGCGGACATGCTTTAGAAATTCACAACTCATTACAAACCATCAAGAAGGATTTAAAAAGTAAAAATGAATTAGATTTCATAAAACTAAGCTGAAATAGATTAAAAGGAATGATTTATGATTTAGAAATACTATATGTTATTTTAATTTATTTTGTATTTCCCAATTATGAGTAGTTTTCCTCACAATACTCTTTTTGGTCTTATTAAATCATAAGAATCATAATGAACTATATAAACATTCAATTTGATAAATAATTTGTTGATGAGAAACAAAATTGGATGTCAAATTGAGTGAAGTATATTCTGATTATGACTAATTAGTTATCATGATATCTGATTAAAAACATGCACGTTAACAAACAGTAAGACACAACAACAAAATTAAACATAGATTTTCTTGATATTTGAAGTGATTGAGACCATAAAAGAATAATGATTCAATTTTACATATGTCTGGAATGAGGGAAGAAGAACCCAATTGGATATTTTAGTGGAATGGGATTATGTTTTGAGAATTTGAAATAACTACATTAAATTATTAATTATATAGGATCAATGAAATTTTTAGATAATTAAATCGATGAGAATATTGGTATCCTTAAGATATCATCCAAAGTAGAGTGATTCAAGTGTTTATTTATTGGAATTCATGAATTATGTTATATATATCATAAAATATATATGTATTATTCAACAATTGTTTTTCAATAATGATATACCCCAAAAATTTGAATGTTTTTGATGTTTTAGAAAATCAATTTAATGTTCGAGTGATATTTTTATTAAGGAATGATAACCCTTATTATGTTTCTAATGATAGGAAAATAGTTTTTAGATGGATAAAGAGACAAATTATATGAATAAATTAAATTGGATAATAGTAATGACCTTATAATTGATTAATGATTTTTGAAAAACGTGGTTTATGTTATCATTGAATACATATATATATATATATATTTACTGGATTTATGGAATATATTAAATAATAATGGGTTTTATTCATGGAATGAATAATTTTTTACGATTTTGTTAATATTTTATGGAAATGGTAATTATTACCATGATTCAAGGAAATATATATCTAATTTATTCACATATTTGGTATATGATACTCAAGAGAAACCATATTACAATTGGGGGATTAATGTTAATAATAGTAGTGAATGTATTTAAAAATAAAAAATTCCTGATGGGTTATAAGGTTATTTATTTATGTATTAGTTTATGCTAAATATTGGATGAAGTTAAAAAGATTAATATATTATTTATACAAATGAATTATTTGGCATTACATGTGTTTACAATACTTTTTATAATAACTATAGATATAATTAATTACTTACCATTCATTTAAATATATCGTATTTAGTGATTTATACATGAAAAAAAATCATCTCTTATAGTAATAGATGATGTGAAAGTTGATCGAGGAATGACCTAAGGGTGATATTTTTCATAGTAAATGGAATTTATTCAATTAAGTATAACGTCAGATAAAAATTCACCAAAATTAAAAAAAATGCCTTGAAATATAATTTTGTCATATTATCATCATTTTTAATGATATAAGTTTTCTTTTAACGCATATTTTATATGTATATATTATAATTAACTTTTTTAACCATGTTATCTGTCACTCTCCATACATATTTTGGTATAATTTTTCAATTATATATTTTTTTAATATCCCAACAATATTATCATTTTGGAAACCTAGTTCATGTCATTCTTTATGACATCCACACATCCCATTCTATCTATTCAAGATGAAGTTTAAATTTCCCAGTTTTTTGATATGGGTTTCCCAAAATAAGATTTTAAATTGTAAATCCCTATATTTCTGGGTTGAAGTTAAAATTTAGTGGAAATAATTTATTTAATGTGGTTATTTTGTAACATCCTGTGTTTTTGTGAAATATTTTTTTCAATTGAAATTAATCTTTTTATTTTTTTACACGCAACAACATGTTTACATGAAACTTGAAATACTATTAACACATTAATTTTTAATATGATAATTATCACTTAGTCATTGAAATGGATGTTATTAATAATTTAAAATAAATTAGGAAAATATATTGTTTTGAAATTTGTATAAAATGAAATATTTTTTGACAAAATAAATAAAAATGAAAATACAAAACATTCTAAAAATAGAGGAAATATTTTTTGTAGAAAACTATTAATATGAAAAAAAATAATTATTAACTCAATGAATTAAAAAACCACATTTGGTGAATGATTTTAATGAAATTTATCTATTATATTTTCAATTAAATATTCTACTTTCGTCTTATGTGTTTTCTAGACAAGCGATAAGAATAAACCCAATTTTACTCTTAAAAAATGTATTTTTCTAAAAATAAGTCTTATCAAATTTTTCAATCTTATTTTAAAGCATATTTTTATTATTTTTGAAAATTAATTTGAAAAAAAAATGATAATTTTTTAACTCGTCATTCTATAATTATTTTAGGTTGAAATTTTGATGATTGTATAAGATGAAAAAATATTTTATGAATTTTCAAATAAACGGTTTTTATTTAAGAATTTAAATTTGTTTTAAATCATTTTAAATTATAAAAATAGTTTAAGATGGTTTTACGAGAAAAAAATTCCATCTATATAAAAATTAATTTCATTTATGTAATTTTAATCATTTGAATATTTAATACTGAAAATAAGACATTTTAAAATTTCCAATATTTTATCATTCAAAACCCACTCTTTATTCATTTATATATGATTAATTTTGATTTAAATTTTCCTAGCTATGTGACAGGAATTTTTAAAAATGATTTCCTTATTTGTTGTAAAATAATATTATATTTTAAAATAATTTAAACATAATTTTTATACATAGTAAATAGTAAAAATATATAAATTATTTAACAAAGTAAAGTTAAAAATGGGTTTACAAGGGTGTTAAACTAAAATAATAAGGGTTAAAAATTACCCAAAACGTATAAAAAATCATTTAATGTAAATATTTATACCTTATCTCTTATAACATAGATAATGGACACTATTTTAGTTTCTTAGATTGTGAAAAATGTAGGTACATCTTTTTATTTTAAAATCTATAGTTGTTCCATTCACCTCACATATAAAATGTCACACCTCTCTTATACTCTTAAGTATTATGTATCCCTTTTTTGAATAATAATTCTAAAATAATTAACTTAATTCCCTAGTATCATCCTAGAATCGATATTATGTTCATAAATCAAACAAAAGATTTATTTTGGTGAACACTAAATAATGTTTTCTGAATAATATGTAATATGTTTAATACAGAATGTTATTATATTTATTATTACACATCCACAAATTATAATTAAACCATTATAATATAATTTAGTTACTATATTAAATATAATATATTTTATAATGTTAATTGAATAACCCAAATCTATATTTTCTTCTATCTAATGTGTTATGAAATTATTATTCTTGTGTATAGAAAATTACCCAACTAAAAAGATGTTATTCATTTTCCATCACCACATATCATGAATGGATATAGTTATGTTTTATTACTTATATATTATATTTATGATAATATTATGATTCTAGAATCATTAAATAACATGTATACTAAATAAATATAAACATTTAATTTCATTTTATATATCTATATTGTATGTATCACTCTAAATACTTGAATATTGATAATATATATGATATGTATATCATGGTTAAGATTGGGTAGATGATGGAACCATGATTAGATAAATATGAAATAAATAACGAAAAATCAAAACATACATCAAATAAAATGCAATTATTTTCAAAAATGCCTCTTGAACAATGAATTGTTAATAAAAATATAATAAAAGGTCATTATTAAATAATATAACGTGTGAAATATATATCTACATTAATGGTTCAATAATATATTTATAAAAATATATATATATTATATAAGAGGTATGAATGTCTTTGAAGGATGTCGAGACTTATGGACCTGGATTTCCATCTCACTGTTTACTTATATGAGACCAATTATATAGTCAACGCATATTTATTCTATGTGGTGTATATAAATCATATGAATTTATAGTATTAATTTCTTTATAAAAATTATTGGTATTTACATATACATTTTAGTATGTCTCATTGATGGGGTTTACAGTTCATGATATACTAATGTGATAATTTATTTTCGTATTATTTTTTATTCTATGATAAATATTTTATTTTTTAAACCTATATTATTTTATGAGGTGTATATTTAGCCCCTTTGATATGTAATGTCAATAATTTATTTATTTTGAAGAAATTATAAGTTTTATTTAATGTTATTCTCTCACGTGTCTTATTATTCAATGTATCCAATGTGGTTAGGGATTTATATTACAATCTCATCATTTAATGTGATTTGTCATGATTTTTCATCAAATGATGAAATAATATCATCTATATCTTAAAAAACTCATCTATTTTCTTATAAATTAGTAATTTATATAGAATAAATACTTTCACTTTATTTTACTCTCTTTATATATTAAAGAGTTAAAAATATTTTCTTTAGTAATACTCATATTTATTTCCCTCTTTTGCTGAATTTCTTTTTACCCAAAACCATATTTTCAAAAAAATGTTTTCAAAAATGTTATTACAAATATAAGATAAATTTTTTAAATTTTTTTACATATTTTTAATTTTTTACAGAATAATTTTAATGAAATTTCGATTCTTTATTCAAATAATTCCTCTTTGGGATTTTCTAAATATGTAAAATGATTAATTGTTTTAACATGTACAGTGTGAACTAAATTTCACACAATTATGAATATTATTGTCATTAATGATTAATTTATATATTTTCATAGTTTTTAGAAAAGTAATGGATTAAAAAAAACATTCAATATTGAAAATATTTTTTCATATATGAATGAAGGGTTTCCTGAAGAAAAGTTTTAATTTTTCTGAAGAATTCTTAATATGATTCAATGATTTTTTATAAAATTTATTTTGAAAATGTTTTATGTGATAAAAAGTTTTTTCAAATTAGAACGACTATATTTATAAAGTAAAGTTCCAAGTGATCATTTACAATAAGTTATTATATAGGATGAGTTCCTTTAATGATACTTTTTCTTTACATGGGGAACTATTAAATTATACCATCATTATTCTTTCTTGGGGTGGTTATGTTGATATTGATGAAATGTTTATCATACCAATTCATTTTTCGTGTGTTATGCTATGGTGAATTTATGAATTTACTTCTAAATATATTTTCATTTAATTTACTTTGATGTGATGATATAATGAGTGTTTTATGATATTATAGAACAAATATGTGTGCTTTTATTTATGAGATGTGTGGGACCCATTCATCAATCCAATGAATTAGGTAGATATTTATATCACTTTAGTTAATAGTGGGAAAGATGTTGATGATCTTGATCAACTATGGGAAAAAGGTGAGTCCTCGACCGCTATAATAAATAGGTAGGTTTTGATCTTTTATAGGAAATATGTGATAATCCACGATCAACTATATTGATGGGCATGGTAGTTAACATTGTCATAAGAAATGGTTTTATATATTTATGATCAGTACAAAATTTTATGATATTCTATTAGGGTTCATGATTGATTTGTGTTGATTTCTCAATCTTATGGCCCTTTCTTGTGAAATGATAATGATTTATTCCATGACTCAGGTATATAATCTATGATAGGTTGGGTATGAAATTTATAAGTTACGCTCATGATCACATATCCTTATTATTATCTTATTATTTAATATGATCATATATCAATATATCAAAAGATTATCCCTACATATAATCTAATCTTACACTTTATAATGATTCCATTCATAGGTTATGAAAAAAAATTTATGTAGGGTTTTCTTAAGTGGACAACTATTTGAGAAGTTATTGATGGGATATATTCACGATCTTTTATAAAATAGGAAGATTGAGATTCTAGTATACAATTAAACTAATCTATTATGATCCTCATTTATGGGTTTGTGAAATGTATTGATTATTCAATGAAAAATATATTATATTTATGTATGAAAGGCCAATGTTTCTATATATGATATAATTTTACATTAAACATTCCTCCCATAACTCGAGTAACAATTTACTAGAGTGTTGTTTAAACATTGAGTATAATAACCATAACCCTAGGTTTCCAAATAATTTAAATCATTACCCATTAATTCAATACTTGTATTAATCATGAGGAATTTGAATAAAATTCTTCATTTTTATATCATAAATTTTCAGTAAAAAGTACAAATAGGGTGTATTTTAATGTATAGTATCATGGAAATATGTTAAATAATACATGTAATCAAAAAAGTATTATAAAACATATTAAATGAAATATTAATGGGATCACACTAGATTAATTGTAATACATCTCACATCTTGGGGACATACATCATATAAAATGGGTTGAATTAAGTCATTTATGGGAATTTTCAATAGAGACATATATCATGTGATCTTGAGACAGAAAAATAATAACATAGGGAATAATGATAGGGAATGAAAGTGAAAAATATCATAATAATAATAACATGAATCATGGAATGGAAATGTGGATAAAACATTTGAATGATAAATTCATAACCAAATCACCAATGTTTATACCCAAGGTTTTATAAATGAAAATCACCAAGGATTCTCACCAAGGTAATGTAAAACAAGTCACTCTATATATTAAATTCATTAGACAATTCATTGGAGTGGTATCTGGGAACATCCTTCATATTCGTTAAATTTATTTGATCCACATAGATCATAATAAATAATTTCATTAATAACTCATTGAGAATAATGAACGGGTTTCATATCCAAATCATGGCATGAAAATTAGCTCAATGACATGATCGTTGCGTTATTTATCATCCCATGAAAATAAATAGGAATTACATATATGTAAATGACCTAATTAAAAACCCATTTATACATAATTTTTAGGGTCTGTTGAAAATAAATATGGTTTGTTATTCATATTGAAATGAAAATAAATTTCTTTTCATGTAATGTAATGAGTTTTTTAGATGTAAATTTGATGACATGATGGGTAGAAAACATTGTTTTTGAAAAGTGTAAAATGAGAGAGAAAAATGGCATCCAATTTAAAAATGAATGTTATTATATTAATGAGAAAATTGAAACTAAAAAAATGATATTATTTTGAAAAATATTATACATACCACATGAAAATGGAACTTTAGTGTAAAAGAAAAGTGGATATTTCCATTACCTTGAAGAGTTGTTCCTAAAACCTATAGATGGAACCTTAAGGGACAGCCGAAACATTGGGGGTAACTAATTTCGAATAAAAACACAAGATATTTGTGAAGGATGTATTGGGAGTGATGTTTTATGGAAAAATGGGATGTTATTTATAGAAATAGCGGATCAATTTTTTTTAATATTTTAGTAATACAGGTCATGGAAAACTATGTTGTGGAAAATAAAAAACAAATGGATTACCGATGTTTTCCCATGGTTTTGGAAATCACTGATTCATTTTTTGTTATTTTCATCCACTAGAAAACAACATCAACTTTTAATTAAAATTATTGTTTGGAAATATAATGATTCCAAAAATTAATGTTTTTATTAATAAGATTCAATTTTTTGGACATTAGAAAGATTTTTATAATTTTAAAAATTTATTTAAGTTTCTTATAATTTATAATATTAATAAAATAATGTGTTTTAGGTATTGGATTGTATATAATTAATTATCATATCATTATCTAAATAATATTGTCTTATGAAATATAAAGAAACCCAAAAACTGTATTTTTTAACTATTTATGGACAATAATTTAATTTTTAAAGACTAATTATTTCTCCTTAACATAATTTTGAAGTGTTGGATTCCAAAAATATGTTTATTTTAATATAATAATTCTATAAATTTGATGATATAACTTGAAAATAAAAAATCTTATATATTTAAAATAATAATTTTCAAGTCCTAGTCAAATTTTTGACACAGAAAATATTTTCTATGACATTCTTATATTATGTAATCATTTATTATTTAAATTAATGTTTTTAAAAAACTATTTCATCACAATAAATATCACTTATTGTAAAATTATTTTTTATTAAAAATTTTTAGATTTTCTAGAAAAAAAATTATGTCTTATTTGCGTCCAAAAAAACAAAATTAAAAAAAATTAAAATTATATTTTATTAAGAAAATATATTCATAATATGATTTAATTTGAAATAATTTTATTTAAAAAATGGAATTTGAACTTTATGTATCTCTTGATTGGGAACATAACCCCTTATTACACGTCCATACGCCCTAAGTGTAAGGTGTATTGTGTTGGTAGTTTCTTGTGGTTACTCAGCAAAAATCGACCAAGTGGGAATGTCCACTAACATGAAAATATAGCATTGGTGATTTTTTTTCATGAGTTTCTTTATGAGGCTCATATCGGTCTTGATAAATGGAAAACCCACAGGATAATACCTCGCTCCAATTTTCAGAAAAATGGTCTTCAAAAGACATGACTCTACTGGTGGAGGCCAACATTTCTCAATTATATATAAATTATCATTTTCCATTAATATTTATAAACAAAAATTGTAATTGTAAAATTATGAGACATGTTTATAGTTTCCAATTGTCATATTGACCAGTGGTTATATAACGGCCTAATTCCAATGGTCACATATCCATGTAAACCATATAAACAGCGCCTCATTCTTTTAATCAAAATTAACAAAAAATTCTTTTTTATTAAAAATCAATTTTCATAATATTTTGATTAGTTTATTAATATTTAATTTTATTTCAATATAATTTTCAATGGGGGAGATGATTCTAGTAGATTTTGGTGATTGATACATTCCCATTTCAGATTTTTTTTATTATTTTTCTCGAGTTGGAATGTTTTGAATTTTTATTTATTTCCTCATAAACTAATGTAATTATTTCTAATATTGATATTAAAATATGTTAGTTTATTTTAAGTTCATATGTGTATAATATTATATATTAAGTAAAAAAAATTATTTAGGAGAAATATATCATTTAAAAACTCAAGTTTGTTACATTATCCCACCTTAAGAAATTTTATCCTATATATTTCACCCCATTTTTCCAGTTGAGAAAATGTGAAGCAAATTCTATATCATTATCTCCTATAGTTCCCATATCACTTCTTCATTTTTTAAAACAAAACACTTTGATGAGGTGGGTTGTATTTTTTCACAGAAACTTGTCTCTCTGGTCCATGATTTTCACTGGATAATACACAAAAGAGATATCATGTTCTAGTTGTACTTCCATGAGATTCAATACATGTGGGTTATCATGTATGTTCTTTCTCAAGAATGACATATAGAATACATCATGATCTTGAGCTAGACTTTGTCGAAGTGCTACCTGATATCCCACTTCTCCTATGTGATCAGGGTTTTCAATGGGGGGAATTTACCTAGGGTAACGCTTCAATTTCATTCCAAATCACGTGATTGTCTTCCATGGTGATATTAAAAGAAAAAAAAATTGTCACCAATATCAAACTCCAATTCCCTTCAATGATTGTCCGCATATCAATTATGCTGAATCATAGTATCCTATATATATATATAAATGATGTTATCCTTTTCTATCATCGGTCTCACAAGATCAGGCCTAATAAATTTCCCCTCACTAACTTCATCCTAAAAAGTAGAATTTCTAAATCACTTTCCACATAGATCATTATATTTTTCAATTGGAATAATATAGTAGAATATGTTTTTTATCAAATCTCAAACAATGGTAATTGATGATCCCATCAACCATTAAATTCCAAAGAGCATGTTCCCATCAAGACATCATGTTTTTTAATATTTCATTCATATTGTCCATCGATTTTTTGTGATATTGTCATGACCTATCCCCTGGGTCCTATGTCGTGACTACCCCATGCCCCCCTTTCATTGGAAAGGGTTTGGCGACTAGCATTGGAAATTTGAATCCCTAAATCGGGAAGGAATTTCATTTGAACCTGTACAAACAAACAACACATGAACCCAACAGGACGTAACCACGAAGTAAGCCATAGTAGTCCAAGTGTGTACTGAATATAAAGGGGTTAGAATTCAGTCCCAACTAAACAGTACAATTACAACTGAAAAATAGAAAACAACTCCTATAATTGTCCACAAAGGATCCTATGTGAAGGGTATGTACATCTCATCACCACTGTTGTCCACATCGACCAGTAATCATCACCTCTATGTACCATCTTCTCCTAACTTCCTCAGGTCTCATCCAATTTTCACATCATCTGCACAAGACAAAACATGGTGTGGGCGATCCCCGTGCATGTTGAGTATAAAAATTCTCAGTAGTAACCCCAATACCCCTTATGTTCTCAAATAATTCTAAATGGAAACCCACAAAGCATGATATCAATCACAAATAATAAATCAATTCACACAACTCAATCCAAGATTAAGTGAATTATAGAATTATAGATGATTAGTTGCAAAACTAGATCATCTGATATAGTCAAGAGGCATTTTTGCTGACCGTATAGAGTGTGACCCACACATGATAGATAGGTAATAACCCCCATAATAACCACACAAGATCTGGCCCACCAGGAGTGAAAAGGTACTAACCCCCACTAACCCACATAGGATATGACCCGTACAGGATCAGTGTGTGGTGACCCACACTGGATCGTCGAGCGCTGACCCACCCAGGATCTAACCCACATAGGATCGATATGCACTGACCCACATAGGATCGATGAGCGCTGACCCACATAAGATTTGACCCTCAATACATAGGTTCTGGACAAAACAGGATCGCTCAATAGTATCCTACGTATGGTCATTCTCCAACCTTTGCCTCACTTCTAACCACTAGATTCTAGCTCATAGTACGCTCGGTTCTTGGGGAACCGGTCCTCAATCCATAATGCATATTTCACCTGGAAAAAAATTCCAACTAATTAGTAACCTAATGATATTTCACATCATAAGGATTCCAATGTAACAGATGGTGCATCAACCGGACGCCAAGTCTGTAAGTTAATTTCATTTTAATGCCGATGACCCGGTTGGATTCAGAGTCGATCCAGCCCGGACGTACATGAATTTTCTCCAAAAACACATGCAGTATCTCAAAATTATTGTATCACCCCATGTATGCCAATAACTCATCCGGTTCATCATGAAGTCATCTAGAACACATGTTACAACCTTTTATGTGTTTCTAGACCTGAGGGGGGTCTCTGTAGGGTCTTACCCATCCAGACCTGGTTTATGTCTGACCCGACCTGGCATAAAACGGCTAGGGTTGACCGGATTGGGAAGTTCCAAGGCAGACTCTACCTGCAGGCTTGAGGACCAGCCCGACACTCCGTTTGGGCATGATCCGCCATGCAGTCCGACCTGCTGTCTAGCGCGACTGGAAGGGGTTGTGCAGTTTTTCTACCCCTGAATTACTCAAAAGAGCCATTCATATCAATTATGGGTGGCTCAAGTTGGTCACACATTGTATCATATGAGACCCGTAGGGAGTGGGTCCTGACCTTCTCCACCACTACAGATTCAAATCTATAGCCCTTCAACGAGGCAAGCGGCGGCACGCCACAACCACCTCTACAGCTGGCCAACAGTCGGCCACCTCTATTGCTACAGCAGCACCGAATGGTGCCAATCCTCCACCACGGCAAGATGTTGCTGGCTAACACTCATTATCCATAGCTACATTTTTCCAACTATCAATCTTTCACCAAGGTTGGCGCTTCTTCTTCGGGTCATCATGTGAGCTCTGGTTGCCCATTCTTCATTTTATATGCGCCTACAGACCTCTCGCGATGCCTTTTTCATCACACTCCACTCAGATTCAACATTCCATCATATTGGAAGAATCCACCACCAATGAATTCTTGAAAAATCAATCGTCTAAGGGTCCATTCCTTTTTCATTTGGCATACACCCTCTACGTTAGATTTATAGCAACGAGATATTTATAAATCATATCAATATTGTTTAAACCCTGTTAAAATCACCTGAAAAATTCCCCCAATAATTCAATAATGAGGAATATAATTGTGTAAATTTATTAAATTAATAATCAACCACTACCTCGAGATCTTTTGGAGGTGTCATAGTTATGGCAGGAGGAGATTCCATGTTGGATGGAGTCGTCAGCTTTCTTCGATCCGGGATCATTGCTACCCGAGAATCCATCCTTCTCTAATGGATGTTGCCATAGAATTTTTCATGTGTTTCCACGTTTGAATAAACTATGCCAAAACATCACACGAAGCTACATTCAAATATGAGGGGGAAATTTGAGTAACACATTGAGGAAATAATGTTTTTCATTAAATGAATTAATGAACCTCTTTTAACTCACAATGGTGGAGTTACATAGTTGATGAGTGAATAAATTAATTGGATTGACAAGTCACTGGTGGTGCGGTCCGTGCGGTTTGGCTTGCGGGTACCTGATGCTCGACCTTCACTTGATAACAAGTGAGGCATCGAGATTAAATCATGGCTACTTCTTTCTTCATCCCTGGACACCAATATTGGAGCTGGTGGTCCTAGAACTTCTTCGCCACTCCAAGATGTACCGCTAAAGGGGATGTATAAAAATCTCTCAACTCCTCCTCTCGTAGGTTCAGTGTTACCACAGTGCATCCTCTGAAGAAAACAATGTGATCCCCATCTTTCGAAAGTCTCTCAGAAGCATGTCTTGTGGATATCTGCGAACTTAGGGTTTCATAGTCAACATCCCCAAGTCTTGCCTCTTGATCTCGCTGAAGAAGTTGGGGAGTTACAGTCATATAATAGAGCTGTTCTACTTTATCTATATACATGAAGGATATCTAAAATGTGGATAGCTACTCTATCTCCTCACTCAGAAGTTGTAGACCAGAACTATTGCTGAGTTCATCTTGTACTATTTTCCCCTTCCCAGGAGTGCAGACTATATAAAAGATATAGTCCTGGAAGAACTCTATCCATCTTCACTATCTCAGGTTCAGGTCCTTCTGTAATAAGATATACCTGAGACTCATTTGATTAGTGTAAACTGTAAACCGTTCAAACATCAAGTAGTGATGTCAGATCTTCTTCGCAGAGACCACTACTGCTCACTCATGTTCATGGGTAGCATAGTTCTACTCATGTTGTCTCAACTTCCATGAACCGTAGGTGATAAATGCTCACTCCTGCATTAGGAGACAACCCAATCTATTCCCTGATGCGTCAATATAAACTACGTACCCAATGCTCTTTTCTGGTAGCCTCAAGATGGGATCACTCTTCAGTCTCTGCCTCAGCTACAAGAAACTATGTTGGCACTACTCTCCCCATAATAAAGGCTTCCCCTACTACATCAAAGGTGAAAAGGGTGATGCTACCCTTCGGAAGTTAGGTAAAATATCTCACAGTACCCAGCCAATCCCAAGAATCTCTGCACCAATGTCACACTCCTAGGTGGTTCCCAATAATGTATGACTCTATCTTCATCTGATCCAAAGAAACTCCAGCCTCTGAGATAAAGTGCACTAGGATGTGGACATCTCATATAGAGAAATGGAACTTAGAGATTATTCCATAAATATAGTTCTCTTAGAGTGTATCCAAGACTATCTATAGGGGTGTGGAATGATCCTCCACCGATGACAAGTATATCAAGATGACTTCAATGAAGACCACCACAAAGTGATCAAGGTATGAAAGAAAGATCCTATTCATGATCCCAATGAACTCTACCAAAGTGTTGGTCCAGCATGAAAGAATCACCATGAACTCGTAATTTCTAAAACAACATTTAAAGTCTATCTTCGGTATGTCCTCATCTCGAACTAATAATTGATGCTAGATTGTTGTAAGGTCTATATTTTAAAACCATTGATCTCCCTTCATTTGGTTAAAAATATCACTTATCCTCGAGAGTGTATACATGTTCCTCAGGGTCACCTCATTCATGTGCTGATAGTACACAAAAATCCTCATGCTCCCATCTGCCTTATTAGAGAAAAAGATCGAGGATGCCCATAGAGAACACTGGGCCTTTTAACCCCCTTACCATGTAAGTCTTATAGTTATACCCTCATCTCACGAAGATCCACAAGATCCATCCGATATGCTAGTGTAGATATATGTGTCGTCCCGGGGTACAGGTCAAAGTGAATGTCTACTTCTCTACCTAGAGGTAGTCCAAAAACATCATCAAGAGGGAAATCATCACACTGGTCCACCACTATAGGATATATTGGAGTCCTCACATCAACTGCTCTTAGGGTAACACTAGAAAAATGATGAGTAATCAGCTACACCCTCCTCCGAGAAAGTCTATCATGTTCTGAAATGGTTTCCTTCTCACTGGTGAACGAAAACCCAGTCCCATCCTTACAGACACACCACAATTTACACCTGATATAGTATATCTGAGCATGGACACTGGATATATAGTCCATACCTAGGATTTCATCGTAAGGACTCGACAATGCTACTAGGAATTCTCAGCCAATGCTCCCACCTCATAGAGTATGATCACACTATCGACACCAGTCTTTAATTGTCGAATATTTTACTGTAAAAGTCTTTAATCGCAAGGAATGAGCCAATGGCTCCATCGGAATCTCCGAGATCTGATCAAGTGTCTTGGAAAATAAAGAGTTACCGGAATTTGTGACTATAAGTAATGAAACTATGGTGGAATAGACATAGATAATACCTTTAATAATCTCTGGTGTGTTTTTGTCTTAGGACTCATCTGCGTAATGCTGTTATCTCCCATGTACACATAAACCATGTGGTCGAGGTGGACCTCCTAAGGGTGGTGGCGGTAGAACCTCAAATATTTGCCAACAAATTATTACACGACCTGATCCTCTGCCTCATCTGTCGCCCTATGGACCTCCTTGTTCAAATCTCAACCTTTACATCGGTGGTCCCACAACTATCAGTTGATCATCGTTGTAGAGGGTCAGGCAGTTGTGAGATATGTGGCCTGGCCTACAACAGGTGAAGCATAGTCTGCCTCCCTACTGACCTCCTTTTCCTTGCGAGCTCAACACCACCGAACCTGCATCCTAGGGTCGTCCACCAGAGGTCGCGCCCACTTGGACCTCTGTGACATCTTCAAACTACCTCATACAAATGACTTGGATACATGTTGTGTGGTTTTGTCTCTCACTATTACTGTATTCTCACCAATGTTTCTCTCTAAAAATAATTCTCGCACGAGCACTACAACCTGCGTCAAAATATTCTGTGATATCATTGATGCTATGATCTCCCAATAAAGACCACACTTAATGGTCCGGGACCTAAATAATTGGTCATGCACCATGTCGGTGGAGTAGCATGAGATGTCTGTGAATCTCATTGAGTACTGGGCCACTGGTAAGCTGCAATGTTATATGTAGAGCAGCTCCTGGATGTGCACTGAGCGTAGTGTTGCTTGAATAGACTCTACCCTAAAGAGTCTCTCAAAATACGACCAGGTTAGGGTCTCCCCATCATGTGTCTGGAGCGTCAGGAACTATAATCTCCCATTTTTCCATGGAAAAGCCTAGTATCAAGGAAAACCATCTTCTATGCTGCTGTCTCAACCATGATAAAAACAATAGCAAAAACCTGTAGCCAGTCCTCGACTTCCTAGGGATTTGTATCACCTTGAAAAATCATAGGCTTTGATCTCTAGAAGTCATGAAATACACTCAGGATGTGTGCAATATTTGTGGGTGGGGATGTTTTCATATGCTACCCAATGGGTTGTGCGGCTACTGGTGCACCACCCGGAGGTGCTACCATAGAAAGAGGGCCTTTCACCCAAGCCTCATCTCTAGGTGGGCCGTCATCATATACTCTCTCGTGAATCAATACTGACTATTATGTGGAGTATTCATTATATGAAATAGTTTCTCCAAGATCAATAAGTTATACCTTGTGAGATGACTCAAAAAAGATAAAAAGTAAAACATTTCAAAATCTCATGCAATCAGTGTTTTCGGGCACCGAGTCGGAAATCAGAATTCATGGTCCTAGTGTATGGATATGTTGGTCACAACACCAAAACTGGACTCTATAAACAGATATCCATACTAGAACACTTGGCACTATATCTCTTTTAAAAATATCAGTGTCATAGATCGTTGGTAGAACCGAATAATCTTATAACACTTTGTCATGACCCATCCCTCGAGGCTCGTGTCGTGACTAACCCAAACCCTCCTTCCATAGTCCATGGGTTGGCGACTAGCACTGGAAAGGCATTTCCCTAATATGGAAAGGCATTTCCTTTAATCCTCTACAAAAACATAGCCCTAGAATAAAACAGGAATCAATAATGATATTAACTATAGTAGTGTAAGTGTTTACTGAAATTAATGGGGCCAGAATACGAACCCAACTGAAAGGTACAACTTCAACTAAAAAATAGAAAACAACTCCTAGAATTATCCACCAAGGATCATAATTGAAGGGTAGGTAAAACTCGTCTCCAATAATATCCACGTTGACCATTCAATGTCACCTCTGTGTAATATCTAGTCTTGGATCCCTCAAGTATAAACAATGCAGCTCATCATCTGACCATGACACAAAAAGGTGCGGGCGAAGCCCATATAGGGGTGAGTATAACAATACTCAATAGGGTCCCCAATACCCCCATTTAAATCACAAAATTATACAAATTAAAACCTCAAATAATGATCTAAATCAAAAATATCAAAGCAATAGACACATGAAAACCCATGTTTACGTGAATTATAGAAGTACATATGATTAGTCACGAAGCTAGATAATGTTATTCTATCAAGAGGCACTAGTGGTGACCATATTGAGTCTGACCCATAGAATATCATTAGGTAATAACTCCCAAAAGACCCGCACTAGGTCTAACCTACCCTGAGTCGATATGTACTAACCCCCTCTGACCCCTACAGGATCTGACCCAAACATGGTCGATAAGCGCTGACCCACTCTGGATTATTTAGCGCTAACCCACACATGATCGGTATGCGCTGACCCACACAAGATCAGTAAGCACTAACCCACATAATATCTAATCCTTATAGGATCAGTGTTGACCCACATAAGATCGTTTGGTACTAACCTCAGTATGATCTATCTCCGACCTCTGCCTCACTGCCACCAACTGGATTCCCACTCCTATTATGCTTGATTCTGGGAGAAACGCTTCTCAAGCCATTGGTCATATATTAACTTGTACAGAGTCCCCCTGTTATATAACATGATGATCGACCACGTCATATGGGTTCCAACTCTACAGACGACGCATCAAACAGACGCCAGATCAGTAAGTTATAGGAATGTTAGTGCTGAGGGCCCGGTTAGATTCAGAGTCGATCCAACCTAAACGTTGCCCAATTTTCTCCAAAACTCTTGTTGAGTATCTAAAAAGGACATACTACCTCTAAGGATCCCATATACATAGATGGATCATCAAGTGGATGTCTGGTTCGTATGTTACGGCCTTTTAAGTGATTATGGGCCCGAAAGGGGTTCAGCCCGTTCTGGGCCGACCTGACCCGATTCAGGGAACCCAACCTAGTTTGGGTTGGACCTGGATTAGCTCAAACTGGCCTAGTCCATGTCGGTTAGAATAGGCCTCGATGGCCTTGGCTAGCTAGACCGCGAACCTGTGCGGCCCGCCGACTGGGCACGACCAACCAGGTGGTCTGACCCGCTGGCTGGTGCGACTCGCTACTTCCGAACGACTCTAAGGAGTCATTTAGGTCCATTATGGGCAGTTCCAGGTGGCCTCGCCTTGTCACCTATGGGACCCGTGTGGAGTGGGTCTAGACCATTACCATCACCGCTACATCAAAGCTACTTACCTTCAACGTGGCACACGATGGCGCGCAGTCTCTCCCTCCCTAGAAAGCCCACTATCAACCCCATGTCTATCCATTGAGGTGCCGCTCTTCCACTGTGGCCAGCAATTTCTGGATACCACCCTGATCCGCCCATGTAGGCACTCATTCCACAAGCCACCAGGTGAGCATCAATGGTCCTTCCTTCCTTCTGGACGCTCCTACAGTCCTCTAGGTATTCTGTCATCGTCGCGTGCCTTTCGGATTCTTGGTTCCCTCAATTTGGATGATTTCGTCTCCAATGAAGGCATGAAAAATCAAGTGGTAGAGGGTCCAGAACATGTTCGTTTGACCTGAGCCCTCCGTGTTAGCTTTATAAAATGGGGAATTTGTACATCACATAGATATTGGTTAATCCCTATTCAAATCCTGACCATCAATGTCCTGCATATTCTAGAGTGAGGAATATAATGTATGGAATTTCTGAAATTAATAATCAATCCCTACCTAGAGTTTTTTTGGAGGTGTCGCGGTTGCGGCAGGAGGAGCAACCTTGTTGGATAGAGTCATCGTCATTGATATATCCTAGACCATTGCTGCCCATGCATCCATCCTCCCACAATGGTTATTGCAGTAGAATTTCTCCAGGGTTTCCACACATGACGATGTTTTGTCAAAACCCCACCCCCTGATCAATTTTAATATGAGGGGAAATGTGAGTAATGTGTTCAGTAGTTAGTGAGGATCCTTAAATAAACTAATGAACCTATTATTATTCATAACGTAGGATTTACACATTTGATAAGTGAAGCCGTTAATTGGATTGACAAGACACATGCCCTTCCACCACCACCCATCCATTAGAGAAAAATAAAATAAAATAAAAATTATATGTTATTGTACTTTTCCTTAAAAATGTCAAAAAACATCCTTTTTCTCTAACCTACTATGGTCGAAGTTATGCTTCCCCTAACGATTCCCAGCACTACAGATTCAATAGTGCCCTCAGATTTTTAATTCAAGCACTGGTTCAAATGATGAAAAATCCCTCCAACCTGTTTAATGAACATACACTAACAAATGGTCAAAAATTTCTTTCAGGCACACCTGGCCTTGGAATCACTCGTTGTTAATTGTTTCAAAATCGTAATAATTCCATATAATTAATTAAATTACATGGAATTTTTTTTGGTCTTTACAGATATGACATTCTAAAATTCAATTATGTACATAGTCCATGTTTTAGAAATTTTTTAAAATTATATGTGAACCTTGTATCACAATTAGAAATGATTGAACGTGGTACCCCATGAAACCTCACCACATACTTTACGTGTATTGTGACACATTGTTCAATGGAAGAAAATCCTAAGGACTAGTTATTAAATGGGAATTCTTAGTGAGATGATCCCCTATAACCCATATTTTATTGTTTGCAAGAGGTGTTCTTGGTAGACTAGTGATGAAGTATACAATGATATTTTCACACATCAATGTTTTTATGCATAAGGGTTTCAATACCCCATTAGTAAATAATTTCCCTGCCATCACTTTTTGGCATACAAATCACCTTGATGTGTAGTCAAAAATCATTATTTTTATATTATATGACCAATAATGTTATTTAAGGCCTCAATAAAATTTTATTTCATTATAGATTTGTAAATACTGTTGAGACAAGAGCATCACCCACTATCTCCTTCTTTATATCCAGAATATATTGGACATATATGAAGGAAAAAAAATTTATTATACCTTTTAGATAAAAAGATAACCTAGGAAACATCCCATTATTCACTACCGCAATCTTACATTTTAATAATGGATTTTCCATTTGAGATTTGTTTATATTCATTAGTAATGACAATTGAGAAATAAATTTGGATAGGATTGATGATGAATATTCTCTTATGATTACCAATTCTAGTTTTACAAGGAGTTTGATCAAAGGATCTTATTGAATCCCCACTGTTTTAGCACAATTTTTTGATTCCTAATTAATGTATATGTTACTTTTTTTACCATCCAATGTGATATGGATTTCAATAGTTATATTCCATAGGATGTTCCAACCACCTCCTTTGTCTCATGTCCATTTAATTTTGTGTGAAAATATACCTCAAACATTGGTGGTCTATGTATATATCCAAATTCACCCCATTAACATAGTGCCTCCATAATTTCATATGAAAAATAGCTGCAGCTTACTCCAGGTCATGTGTAGGATAATTTTGATCAGAAGGCTTTAACTAAAAAGATTCATATAAAATAGACTTTTCTTTTCTATGAAGACACACCCACTCCATTTTAGGGTGAATCTCTATAAATAACGAGTCGTTCTTCAATTGAGTGTAGTGTTGAAAATTGTTTAGTAACCATTATCTTCTTCAGTTCAGGGAATCATGATTCACACTACCTTTTCAAGATGAACTTATCCCCTTTTCGAGTTAACATTGTTAGTGGATTAAAAATTTGTTATATATTTTTCACGAGTCTCCTCTAATATCCTTCTAAACCATGGAAAATATGAATCATAGCTATAATTTTAGGATTATACCACCCCTCTATAGAATTTTTCTTAAAGGTTCAATTGAGACTCCTTCATTGGTTTTATTATTCCCTAATAATGAAATATTTTGTAAAAAAATCACATTTTAATAATTTTCAAAAAATCTTATCCATAATCAATGTTTCCAATATGTTCTTTTGATTATCATTATGCTCCTTGATAATTTTAAAACATATAATAACATCATCAATGAAAACAACGATGAATTTACCATGGCAGTCCTTAAAGTATCAATTCGTTAAATCTATAATTACAGTAGGAGAATTAGTAATGTTGAAAGTCATAACCAGAACCTCATAATTTCTATATATTTGTTACAGGTAGCTTGAGAAATATCTTATTCCATTTCCCTCGTTTGATCATACCCAAATAGAAGTTCTATCATTGAGGAGAATTTAACAACATGAATTTTGTCAAATAAATAATCAATTATTGGTATACGGTACTTGTTCTTTAATATGGCCCCATTAAATTCTATATAGTCATTGAAAAGACACATTTATCCATCATTGTTCCTCAAAAAATAATAGTTTCTCCAAAAATATCACACCTGGACAAATAAACAAATTCTCCAATAGATAATGATTTTTTTCATTTCTTTGACTAACTCCCTATTCTCCATTCAATATGGGCTCTAGGATATCAGGTTAGATGTATGGATGAATTCAATGGAGAAATCTACCTATATTTTTTTGTGGATGTGTAAGTATATATTTATTAAATATATAATTTTAATTTTGAATGGTATGATCATTATCTATCATTATACTGTCGTTTCATTCCCCTCCTCACCGATCATCTCCATAAAGAAGGCTACCAGAGATGCATTCAGACAAACCTCGGTCTGGGATATATCCCCATCAAAAATAAATATTGGTTGTTCGTTCAAAACTACATGAATTTCTATTATATTATAGATGATCTTATAATTATACATTGTGAGCCAATACACCCCAAGTATAGTTTTCAAGTCCACCATGGTAATTACTACAATAAGTTTCATGATTTTGTAATGACAAAAGTTAATACAAGAGTTTTTTTACACTATATATTCTAGGATAATCTATCATGGACTCTTAAATAATAAATATACTTCTAAAAGATCAATAATTGAATCTATATTCTTTGAAAAATATTATAAAATAATGGAATAAGATTAATTAGAATCAAAATATTTACATGGTATCATTGAGAGCATAATGATTGTACATACCAAAACATCATTTAATTCCTCCACATAATCCATCGTAATAGAAAATCCATATCATTTCTCCCTTTTCCAATGTTGAGGATCATGGTAGTTCCCCACCAATATCATATAATTTATTTAATGATTTTTAATGATCCCAAGTATTCCACACATTAATTATCGAGCTTTCATATGGGACTACACCATCTACTCTTTTTCATTAGTTTTTAAAATTTGAGGCTTCACCTCACTATGATAATTCCAAAATATATTGGAATCTCATTCACACATGTATCAATTTACACTACCCTGAAATATTTACCCCAATTGCTTATTCCCCCTTTTTTTCATGTGGGATGTTTCACTTTTAATCCTCCACTTTTCTGGTCAATGTTCTCCCCTGAGTTAGGCTCCAACACTATCTTATTATTAGTCGACCTATGTGACTATTATGTTTATTTAAACACCAATAAATTGTTAGTTTCACACTTCACTATCTTATCATAGCATATAGAGTCTCTATAATTATAGATTCATCTACAGATGGGGTCTCCGTCCACCAAATTATATATCAATATTTTCTATTGGATCCATAACAAAGCTAGATGTGTATTGAAGAATTATAGAAAATTTCATCTCATAGTATCACTCCAATTCATTTTCCTTCTTCATCAGTACAAGTAATTCCTTCAAAATTTCTATTAAATTTGATCGAGGAAAATATTTATGGAAAAATATTACCACGAATACTTACCACTACATAGTATCAACCGCCCTTATTGGCTTCATGTTTTTAATAATTTTCCACTACTAATTAATTTTTCCATCAAAGAGGTATACTAAAAGGATGAATTTATATTACTCTAAACGTTAGAGTATAGAAAAGATCATTTGAATACAGCTTATCCATTTTTATACAATCAAAATGTTGGTAGATCAACTAAAACAAAGTGTTCATTGACAAATGAAGCTCTCGAAAAAATAATCTTCCCCTTTGGGGGAATTTGGTCTATAGTCTTGATTCAAGTTATTTATCATAACTCATGTTACTTGATTCATCATCCTAACAATGATTTCCATTTAATATTATATTTTAATCTTAGTAGGGAATCTTTTGTTTCATTAAAAATTTATTTTATTCCATATATTTACCTCTATTTATATAAAAGAATAAATACATAGATAGAAACATATTAATTTTATTAATATTAGAATTATAAAATGATTTTATTTATTTAAACATCATGGTTGAATATGTTATAAATGTACTCTAATAGTAGATAATTATTTTATATATCTATCATACTAGTTTATAAAATTATTGTGATGATCCAATCATATCCCTCATGAGGGTAAAAAGAAAACTATAGAAAGGACCATAATTATGATCTAGTTCCCATTTGAGTATAGATCAATGTAGTGATATGAAGTGATAGTCGAAGGAACATATGTACAAGCTCAACATATATTTTTTACCTGGACATGGATTTCATTGACCGTAAACACTTACATAATACTCCACCAAAATACCATGATTTCTCATATTTCTATACATTCCCATATTGTTATTACTAAATTATTCAAGTCCCTATTTATAGAAATAACTAAATAGTCATTTCATTCCAAATATTTCATCTTTATTTTAATTACAAATATTTTTATTATATGGTACAAAGAGAGGATATTTTAAAGCTTATTTTCATTTAAATAATGCAGATAATACATGAAATCCTAAATAGTATTATAAGACTATATGAAATACATCATCACTAGTTCAATATATGTTAATTTTATTACATCTCCAATTTTATAGGTATAAATCAATGGAAGGTGGTGAGCATGAAGCCCAGTAAGGGAATATAAAAGAGTGAAATATAACGTGTTATCTAGAGAAATATCATAAAGAACATAATGTATAATAGTATGGAATGAGAAAAAGGTGTGTACTAATAATAAGTACATGATTAAAAATAAAGGAAATTTTCTACAAATGTTAAGTGATATATACAAAAGAATTTCCCATGTTTTATCATCATGGCCTTATAAATAAAAATTACATTTGTTAGTCACTATGGTATTATAAACCATTTCATCTCTAAGGATAAGAATAATTTTCTAATTCATTAGAAAAATATTAGGATGAAAGCTTCAATTAAATTAATTTCATGTTAGAAACATATATCATAATAAATAATTTCATTCATAACCCATGGAGAATAAAGGAAATTTTTCTTCTAAAAATCCTATCATAGAAAGTGTTTAAAGAAATAATCATTATGTCTATTTCTAACCCACAAAATGAAATGTTCATTCAATATATATTTAAATAACCAAATAAAAAAGTCATTTTTAAAGATTTTTCAATAAAAATTGAAACAAAATAAGGTTAGGTACTCATTTGAAATGTAAAAAATAATTTCTTTACTAAAATAGTTAATTTTTGAGAGGTAAAATTGATAGCATGATGGCTATAAATCCTGGTTTTTGAAAAGGGTAAAATGAGAGGTGAAAAAGAGTATACCATTCACAAAATATTCTTCTCACAAAAAATATATAATAGAATTTGGAGGAAATAACTTATTATGAAAATTAGAATACATACCACATGAAAAAAAACTTAAATGGAAAAGAGAAGTTGTTATTTTCTTTATCATGTTTAGTTGTTCCTTAAACATTCAAAAAGACCATGGCGGATTTATGATACCATGGGGGAAACTCCATGGGAATAAAAACCACTATAACATAAAGGATTATGGATAGGGAATTAAAGGTAATTTAGATATTCATGTGTATTTATAGAAAAAGTTCAAGAATTGTATAAAAATTTCAAAAATATTGGTCGTTGACAACTTGGTTGTGGGAAATAAAAAACAACTGTCTTACATGTGGTATATTTCCATGGTTTGGGAAATTTTTGAAACATTTTATTTTATTTTAATCCACCTGAATGCAAAATAATTTTTATTACTTCTCTAAGCATGGAAATTTAATGTTTATAAAAATTAATGTTTTTAATAATAATTCTTATATTTTTAGAATTTGGAATGATTGATATTGTAGTAAGCAACAAATATTTAATTGGAAATTTTAATCATAGAATTATTTAATACAGTATAAATTGAATTAAATAACATAGATAACTAAATAAAATATTTATAAATTATGAATGGTATGTAAAGTATTTATAATGATTATCGAACCCAAACAAACAGAAAAATAACTTTCCCATTATAATAGTTATATGTCCCATAATAATAGTAAACTAAAAAATAGAATCGTATCCTCACACATAAAATTCTAAATAATATTTATGCATCTTATAAATGTTAATATGATATAATTATATAAAAATATAAGTAAATAAATATTTTACAAATTATTAATTAAGTGTAGATATTTTTATAAAATATAAATTCTTATTTTAAATATTAAAATTAATATAATTGCTATTTATAGTAAGACACTGAAAGGGGTGAATTAGGTGCCAATATAAATATCTATTGAAATGTTTATTTATAATATATCCCCAATTAAGAAAATTAGCTAGTTAACCAATGTATAAATGATATAATATGTCGACTATTCATATAGTTTCATAGAATATTAATTAATTCTTAGTTATAATAAAATGAGATATTGATATAAGTTTTGAAATGTCGCTAATAAGGAAAAAAAGTTGTAACTACTATCCGAGACAAACTATCAAAGTGAAATTTATTTTTTTGAAAAATGTGTTAAAATAAATAATAAAGAAACTGAAAAGCACAGCACATATAAAACAAGAGGTTTAGTCTCAATAAGTGAATTAGTCCTCTCCACATGGTGATAAACTACCACCAAACAATATATAAAGATAATGATTCCTAATCCACACCCTGGATTATAGTTAACACAACAACACATATACTATATATCACACATGACCTCTGCCACATTTGTACATGGGATTAAAAATATAACTAGTTTACATAAGAATTATTCAAAAGTTTCACATGGGATAAAAAAGTGTAAAAGATTGTTTTTTTAGAATATCTAGTAATCTCCAATTTCATGTAGGATATAGTGTGTATTTTTAGTATACACACACACTGCACTAATGGTTATTAAAATTGTACATAACAAAGAAGAATATAATAATAAAGGATTAGAAATGCATTGATTGAAATGCAATTTAGTTCTGGACTATTTGATGTATCACAGTTGAAGCTCAAGCCCACATTTGGAAACAGAGACTAAAAACCTAGTGTAATTGAGAATTTTGTTATGTCATGTAGAGGGTGAGATGTTCTTCTCATTTGGTATAGTTGGACGCGGCAAATATTATGGAACATTGGTGAACAATAGTTCTCTGGTTCACAACAAGATGGAATAGATAATTCCTCATGTGGTCTTCCTTCTATATGTTTCTCATATGGGTATGCTCGTATCTTATTATGTATACAAGATTTCACATGTATATCTTTCATGTTCTCTTCTTGGTATATATGTTATTAAATATCGACAATGTTCATGATTGAGGAAGATATTGTACCTTCTATTTCTGATTTTCTGATTTAAAATGTCTGGAAAAATAATTCAGTTAATCAGCTACATTAAAAAACATAAAATATGAACATTATAAATATTATTAAATAGAATAATTTTTAAACATCATATCGGGGAGTCCTCAGTTGGTATATCTATGCATCAGTGATTCCAATATCAGTATCTCCTTCTATTCCTTCTCTCATTTTATCGTTGTTTCAATCTGTCGGTATGTCTATGCGTTGGTGACTCACTGTAACTAATTGTGTGACCTTGTACTAGTATCACCATGCGTCATCAAGTCCATTTAGTAGGTAGGTCCTTGTGTGGTAGGTCAATTAATCTATTATTGATTAATTTGAGCTATCCTTGATACATCAATTCTATCGGTTTTAGTCTATAATACATAGAACATATTTCTTCTTGGACCATCTTACAACATAAATATTATCAAAATGAATCAAATTTTAATGTAATAATTGATAAAAATATATTCATATATTGAATTTTAAATAAAAATGATTGAAATTTTTGGAGATGATTAATATGAATTTACATCATTTGTGATTATTAAAACCATTAATACAAGAGAGGATTGCCAAAAGTATCCTATGGGAAAAAAATATCCCCATATTTTACAATCACAAATCATGGAATTGTTTATCATAGTCATATGATTTGGAATTAAATCATCTTGATTATCATATCTCAGTATAAATGAATCTTATCAATATATAGATAAGATTAAAAGGTAAATTAAATAAAGATATTGCGAAATCGTTCTACACCTATTGGGATTATTAAAAAGTTAAAGGGGAGTGAAAATTGTTCTCCCCCCATGGAGTAAGAGCAAGAAATAATATACTTGAAAGGAAATAATAAATATCATATAATAATAGAGAGATGATAAATATATTAAAGACAAGAACACTAAATTACATTTAGAAATGTAGTATAGTGTGATTCAATTCATCATTCAATGATGATAAAAATCTACAAAACATCCCTTTGAGAGAATGATCCACACTACTACTCATGATTAAGAGGTTTCATTCCTTTCACAGAGGGATCAATAGAGGGTCTAGTAGTTGGTGTCTTAGAATATGGAGGGTCTGATGAAATTTTCTGAGGAGGTAGAATCAATCCTTGAACATTAGGTACATGGATGGGTTTGTTAAGTGAGAATACAAGATGTCAAATCTATTTTTGGATCATTGGTCTAATATTATTCAAACCCAAAGAAACTGAATTTTGAGGTGGATGAATTGATCTAGTAGGTCTATGTGGTGAATTTGTAGTTACTAGAATCAATTCTATTTGTAAATTATGGTATGTATTTAATATATTTTTTATAACCTCAATGATTTCACCACAATACTTAATTTCCGTCTCAGTGTCATCTTTATTTTCTATGACTTTTTCCAAAATAGAGCTGGAGTCTTTCAACTTATATACTTAATCATTAAAATCTATTTTCATTGGAGTAAAAGATATGATCTATATCATATACATAAACAGAATAGTGAACTAATTATTGGAAATGATCTCCTTGAAATAGTAGTCCACTTTTTATGTGATATTATCATTTTCATTCTCTGTATTCTTATAATAGATTTTGACGATATCATGAACATTGTCACTATGTTTATCAATCACTACATGGTTGGAAAAACCAAAATCATCAATCAGAGATTTAATTTCTTCTTTACCAACACTTAAAACTACCTCAATGCCCAAATTCTGAGAATAATATCCATATGTATAAGGATTAACATTTGGAGATGATGTATGAGTCTTCAATGATATAATAATAGTCTCAACACATCATTTATACTCCGAGGTCAAATTATATTTTTGTAGAGGTAAGCCCAAAACTTTCCTTTCTCAACATTTACGTTCTTGCAACATTTTTCTCAATAGTTTTAATTAAGTTGGGTTGAATAAATTATATTACATTTATGGAAACATTAGCTACATCAACCTAACTTATTTTCACTATCTAACTTGGAACCAAAACAGATTTCCCAAACTACCTCGTTTCGGTATTGATGATATGATAGAGTGAAATTCATCACTCATCTCAGTGTTTTCACTTATATCATGTAGGATATAGTGCACCATATGAGACTGAACTGATATACATTCAGCTGAACAAAATACTTCTTTAATCCTTTGAAAACATTCTTTAGTTATATAGCCACTACAAAGGGTCTCATCCACTGATTCTCTTGAAACAAGTAAAAACACCTAATCATCTAAGTGTTAATAATCCAAACAATGTTCTACATACCCATGATTTTATCCCAATTAAATCATTACATCATCTTCAAGAGGAGATAGAGTGTCAAGTCTTACACTTCCATGTTGATGCTCTTTATGAGTTGGACCACCCCATTCTAGAGGATCCCCCAGAATATTAGCTCTTCTCACTGGTTACTCACCGTCAACATTATTTATCTTTATTTAATATACTAACAGAGGAACATGAATTTTTTGAGATTCCACTTAATATTAAACACCATAATTTTCCTTTACATTAACTACAACATCACGATATTCTTTTGATCATTCCTAACCCACAACTTCAACCATTTAAAAATATCCACCTTAATCATCCTTATGATGGTCATCATCACTTTCACTACATTCATCATCATTATGTTCAAAAAAATGATCATCATTTCCATTTCTATCATCATTTTCTTCACCTCATTCTTCTAAACTACCACTACTATATTCAAAATATCACATCATTATTCATCTTCTTATTATTATTTAGAGCCATTGTGTGTATATACATATTCCACAATGCCTGAGACGTCTTTCTAATCATCTATATTGTCTTTAATTTTTGGCTCATCAGATGGTAAGAAACTAGAGGAATAAGGGACCCAAATTAAAAACATTTTTGAGCATCAGTGGTGTTAGTATTACTCCTATCATCAATAGGTGACCCTTTATCTCTAACAGTGATGGCAGTCTCTTCTTCTTCTTCTACTTATGAATATTATGCATCTTCTAAATTTGGTCCCATAACTAGATCCTCTATATTTTTAGGTTTAGTTGGATGGTGTAGAAGATTGAAAATATCATAATTTTTATCATAATATTTAACCCATTCATTTTCCTTGGATTCTAGTTGATCTTTATCCTTCAACATATCTCATTATTGAGGTAGATCCCACTGCACATAGAAAAACATTCTTCTCCCTCACAAACAGAACCTTTTTATTTTAAAATAATAGTGATTAACTTTGGATAAAATAGGGAATTTGTTTTTTTCCAAAAGATTGATCATTTCATTCATGTTCATAACATGGTATCTACACATATTTACCATAAACGAATTTCTTATCAGATAAACCATGTAGACATCTAGATACATCAAAGATTAAAGGTTACATTTTCTTGGATAGATTTGATGCTGAATAAACGTGAACAAAATATTACATTATCCTCTTAACTATATCTAAATGGCCCTCTTGTTCTCATCATATTGTGTATGCTCCTTCAAATCTATCCCGATTTAGAAAAATTCACTCTCAGGTGGAGAGGTACCTTGATAATCATTATAAACAGCTTCATAAAAGAATTTAAGATATTCTACCCATTGTCTTGATGAGAATGAAATTATCTTACCTTTAACTATGGACTTAATCCATCCATCATAACATACCTCCCTTAGGAACCCCATATTCATGTAAAATTGATAACGTATATTTGGGTGGAAGGGAATTTAATTATCTGAGAACCACTTAGGGCATCCCTGATCCTGTAGTACCCTAAACTGAAAATTATTTCTCTCCAATAGTAATTCTGTAAGAATTTTTTTAGAGTCAGTATACAATTCTACAGAGTATGATTAAAAGGTCCACAAGTATTTATCAATTCCCCTATTTTTTTTATTAGATGATCGAGACACACCATTATTAAGAACTCACTTCACACGTGTCATTCCAAAATCTCAGTTTGATGTTCAAAAGGTGGAAGGTCGGGGGTAGATAGATTAATTGTTGAGTTACTGTAAGGGGAAACAAGTAGAGTGGATCACCTAAAATTTATATCATTTTGGGCTTTTGAAATAATAAAATCATGAAATCTTGAACCAGGTTCCAGAAAATCATATATACAGTTTTATTTTAGTAAAAACATAAAACAAATAAAAATAGTGAGTCATCGGTATCAGGATAAAAGATTTTTCATAACACAAATAGTGGAAATGTTACAAGGAATTGGTGTCGACCTGATAGGGTGTCATCATGTAAAATCATCGGTGTCAACATGAAAACTATGTCGACATAAAAACTACGTTAGCAAGAAATGACATTGGTATCATAATGTTATCATTGTCATCATGACACTACTAGCTTCATATTGTCAGTGTCAGCATGTCATCTTCACTAAAACAATATCAATGTAATAAAAAATTAATGTTCTATATATTGATCATTCCTCACCCATGTCTAGTATATTTAATATATTTATTGTTCAATAACATAGGGAAAATGTAATTAAGATGATGTTTAGTTCCAATGAACTCAAAAGTTATATCACCTTTTTTATAATTGTATCTAAAAAAGTAATGTCTTATATCATTGTGTTTTTTCATAGAATATGAAACATTAATCAAAGAAATGTTAATAGCACTTTTTTTATCCCATTATATAGTGACATGTATGACTTAATATCCATAATCTAGTAATGTTTGTTTCATCCACAAAATTTGCGCACCAGAACTGCCAGTAGATATTTACTCATCTTCGAAAGTAGATAATGCCTCAACTAAAATTTCATACCACACAATGAAACTAGAGACATTACCAAAAAGTGACATGTTCCAAAGGTTCATTGACTATATAACCTATAGAAACAAAAATCATCATATCAATAACTCACCAAATCAAAAGTTTTTACACTAGGATAGAATAGTCCTAAGTTGGTAGAATGTTTGAGGTATTTGAAAGCCCTGTTAACAGAAAGTACATGAGTTTCTATTGTTTTTTCTTGGAAACGTGCACATGTGCACACAGAAAACGAAATATATGTCATAATAGTAGTTAGGTAGAGTAGTCATCTAATCTTTCCTCTATATGGGGTTTAATCAATATATTTACCATCTTCATCAAGGTCCAACATACATGTGGTACACATCAGTGTGTCACTACCATTAGTTCATTCAAATAAAAATATTTTTAAAATATCCATAGTATATTTACATTGATTCAAAACAATACATTCATTATTTTGGAATATTTCAAATCCAATAATGAATTTGAGTTCACCCATTAAACTCATTTAAAATTAACTTTTCATCATCATTGAAAAATCAAAACAGAATGAATTTTTAGACGATCCCAAAATAATATCATATACATAAAACTATACTACTAAAACATCTTTTTCAATTCATTTTATTAAATGGTTGATCATAAATACCTTTTTTATATTGATTAGAATTAATAAACGTGTTGATCCTATCATAGCAAGCCCTTTGAGATTTTTTAAAAACATACAAAGATTTAGTTAATTTTAAAAATTGATCTTGAAAGTGGGGATTTTTAAAAATAGGGGTTTCTCAACAAAAACATCCCTAATTACATAACTATTTATGAATGAACTCTTGAAATACATTTTATTATGTTTGAAATCTAGATATTCTTTAAATGAAATCATGATTCTAATGGACTCATTTCTAGCTACTAGTTCATTGGTTTTTTCATAGTTAATCTATTCTTCTTTAATATAACCTTCATCAACCAATATAGATTTGTTTCAAGCTATATGAAAAGATTGATCTACTTTATTCATGAACACCCATTAAGTACCTATAGCTAAGGTGTATTTCCGTATATCTACCAGTTTTTAGACATTGATTCTTTCAAAATGATATTACTTTTCATGCATATCCATCACACAAAATTAATCTTTGATATCATCATTGATGTTCGTAGGTTTAATCTGTGACAAAAAATATTTCTGTCCATGATAATTTCTGAGAGAACATCTAGTCTGATTTATTTTATCTAAATCTCTAACAATAGAATCAAAATGATGGTTTATGAGATTTCTAATTGGTCTAGAAAAAGAAGGTCTAGTCACATCTGGTTCTTAAAAAATTTTATGTTCATCGTGACTAGAATCTAGAAAATTTCATGAACTAGACATTTTAACAGATTTCATCATAGGATGGTCGGAATATTTAGTATTTCTGTCCAATTTGTACATATAATCCTAAAGATATCTTGGAAGGTATTTGGCTAATGTGCATTTATCTCATAAAACATGAAATATACATATTCTTCAACACATTTGTTCCTCTAATTTAATAATCTATTGGATTTACATGAAATTGAATAACCTAGGATAATTCCTTCACCACACATGGAGGAAAAATTGTCCAGATTATCCTTACTGTTATGAATATAGAATCTCCAACCAAAAACATTCAAGTAGTTAACCTAGTGTTTTCTATTGTTTCATAACTCATAGAGGGTTATTTTAAGGATAAGTCTTATCAAGACACCATTGATTATATATCATGTTGCATATAAAGCTTCTTCTCAAAAGTATATAGGTAGGACATACTCACTAAGCATGGTTCATGAAATTTATTATAGGGTTTTATTTATTCTTCTAATAACTCTATTTCGTTGGGGTTCCCTGGGATCATAGAAGTTATGACTGTATCCATTTTGTGAGAAAATGGATTCAAAATCTTGGACCTCAATCTCATGGACATGGTAACTTCTTATGGTTTTAATTCTAAGACCAATATTAATTTCTATTATCCTGTCATACATGATGAAATGTGAGAAAGATTCACATTTGCGAGACAATAATACTATCCATGTATATATAGTCATGTCACCTACAATATCATATACATATTGATTCTCATTAAAACTTGTAACTCTTGAAGAACCAAACAAGTCCATGTGAAACAACACAAGATGTTTACATGTTTAAACCTCTTTATTTGGGTTGAAATATATTTTGTGTTATTAATCCTTTTGAATGGTTACAGACTTTATCATTGGGAAACTCTACTTTAGGTATATCCACGACTAAGCCTTTTATAGTAACCTTTATACGTGAGTCTGCATTACAGTGTCCTAATCATCTATCCAAATCCATGATTCATTGTAAAAATCACTCTCAAGTAAGAAGTATTTTGGAAAATTAATGATTCTAAGTTAACATCACAAACATTTTCATTTCAAAGTAAAAAAATAATAACTTATTTTTAGATTAAAAAACATTTCATGTATCATTAAAAAATGTAACATTATAACTATCATCACATAACTCAGAGATTGTAAGTAAATTGTATTTTAATCTATTAACAAAAATTACATTATAAATTAATACTGAGTAAGAGTTACCAATCTGGCCAAGGCCAATGAATTTTCTTTTACCAATGTCACCAATGGAGACATGCACACCATCAATCATTATGAAGTTCATGAAGCTTGAGTAATCTCCAATAATGTTTCTTGAAAATCCAATTTCCATGTACCAAAAGATTTTACTTGATCTCTTGAAATAGTTTTCCTACTAAAATATTTTAGAGATGAAATAATTTTGGTACCTATATTGGTTTGGGTCTTGTAACATTAGTTATAAGAGCTTTAGGAACACACATTTTCATAATGGGTATTATATAAATAGTTTGTAATGTATTTGAGAATAGATATTATTGGGTTTGGAAATACTTGAAATACTAAAATATGTTTCACTGATGGAACTAGTAGAAAATTATTCATAACTCTGCATAAAATTGGATTTTCCAGATTTTCATACAAAATATGTTTTTTTTTCACATTCATCTTTCTTAGTTGGTATACTATTCTAGTACTATAATAAGGATTAAATTTTTTAACAATAATTTGAATTAATATTTTATTTCCATTAGAATATCTTTATGAATACATTTTCAATTTATCATTTGATATTTTAAGATCGTTGTTTTCCTTAATTAGTTGAGATTTTCTCTTTTTACCGAGTAATTTCAAATTTAATAGTGTGTGTAAAGTTTTGATATTTCATTAATGATTGGTATTTATCTTTTGGTTTATTATAAGAGACTTCTAGATTTTTCATTGTATTCAATCATTTCCTCATTTTTCATATTTTTAGAATCACATTCATCTCTAGAATAATCATTAATATGTTAAAAAGATTTTTGTGTTAACTCTGATGTTTTTTTCATAAAACACATATTTTCTTTATTATCCTTTTCATCATAAAATGAATTTGTGTCACTTCAGATTTTCTTAGAATCACACCATGATACCTTTATATACCTTTTAAACATAATATCCTTATCATGAAACATCTTCTTGTACATTAGCATGGGACAGTCAGCCTTTACATGTCCCTTTCTCTTATATTCATAGTATAAAATTTCATTTGATGTATCACCTCTTTTCAAATACTCCTTACAATGAACCTTTTGAATATATTTACCATTGTACTAGGTCTTTTAGAATAATTTCATCATCCTGTAAAATTTATTATACCTTTTGTCTATTTGAGCCATCTCTTCATTATTGTCTGTTGTTTATTGTTCACCACAGAACATACTATTTCTTCTTGAACTTTTTCCTTCTTCTTGGAGGCAGTAGATTTGAATGAAATATATTTTCTTTTTAGTTCATCATCCTCTTCATTAATTTCCTTTATTTCTTCCTCATACATCATGAACATTCTTATCATATTTTTTACTATAAATTTTCTAATGTATGAAGATTCTCTAATTGTTACAGAAGTTCCTCTCAATATATTGGATAAAAATATAATTATGATCATGATTTACACCATCGATGTAACATCCATTCTAAAAGAGATCACAGGATTCACAATTTCATTAAACTAGAGATATATATCTGAATTTGGTTTATCGTGATTTATTTTAAGGTTTTCATATTTAATAGTATATATGTTAAGTCAAATTTAATTATCACTGGAGATTTCTTCATGTGAAATAGATAAAGTCATCGAGATTTCATGGGATTATTTACATGTATAAATTCAATTAAACACATAACCAATTAAATAACATTGTAGGTCATTTCTAGATTTGAAATTATTGTAATATGAATACTTAATTAGGTCATCCCAAGTATTTCTATCAATTGAATGAAACATATAATCATCTATAATTGAAGACTAAATCTGAAACCCATACTTTTTATGTTCATTTTCATTTTAATTTTCTATTGTGTGTAATTTGATCCATTAATGAATGGAGTTATTTTGGTAGTATCACCTTACAATCTATTATATTTAAAAAAGAGGAAAATTATATGTTATAAAGTGCTTTAAATTTAGGAGAAGCATAAATTTAAAGATCATTAAAATACAAATAAAATAAAAGATGAAAAATATTTTAAAATAGATTTAATATTATAAAAAACAAAAAAGTTAAAACAACGTTCAATAACATGTTTTGGTCAGAGTAGGACGATCAAGATAGTTGGTGAATTGAGTTCTCATAAAAATTTATTTTGAAATGTTTATTTAAAATATTTCCCCATGTAAAATAAAATTGGCCACTAAAACTAGATAGTAATGTTATAATAGATTGAATGTTCAAATAGTTTTTCATGAGACTGATTAATTATTAGTTATAAAAATATGAGATATTAATAAAAAAATTTAAAAAACTCTAATAAGGAAAAAAATTTATAACTACTATCCAAGAATAACTATCAATGCAAAATTTATTTTTCTCGTATATGAGTTAAAATATATAAAGAATAAATTTTAAAACATAGCAGATATAAAACAAGAAGTTCAATCTAAAGTAGTGACTTAGTCCTCTCCCCTTGGTGAATTCCTACCACCAAGAAGTATATAAAAATAACTATTTTTGATCCACACCCTGGATCAGGGTTAACAAAACAATACACAGACTGTCCATATCACAAAAATTGTAACAAAATTCTATGTTCGAAAAAATATAATTATGTAACATATGACCTATTCCATTGATCAATGTTATATAAACAAGTGTATAATGATATTTGTTTAATAATATCTAGTATCCTCTAGTATAGTGTAGGATACTGTGTATGTTTTTAGTATAGTTACACACACAGCTACAATGTTTAGTAAAAAATTATACAATAGAGTATAATATAATAAGAAGGGATTATAAATGCTCTGAGTTTTCTGAAATTCAGATCTAGTCTCTTTGATGTATCAGAGCTGGTGCTCGAGTACTCTTCTAGAAACAAACACTAAAAATAGAGTGTTGTGGAGCACTGTGTTCTTTCTTCTAGGAGGGTGAGATTTTCTCCTCATTTAGTTTAGTTGGTTGCTGCATAGATGACAGAACTTTGATGAACAAAAGGTATCTTATTCACATCAAGAAGGAATGAATAATTCCTTGTGTGTTCTTCCTTCTATATTTTTCTCATTGGGGGTTTCTTGTATCTTCTTCTATTTTCATTCTTGAACATGTATATCTTTCATTCACTTTTATTTGTATACATATTGTTGAAGCCTAACAATGTGCATGTTTTATGTATATATTATACCTCGTATTTATGACATCCTTATTTCAGATGTATATGAAAATCATTATGTTGATCAAGAAAATTTACAAAAATCAATATATGACTGTTATAAATAATATTAATTTAATGAAATTCCAAACAATCAATCGGTGAGTCCTCGGTTGGACTGTCAGTGTGTCAGTGATTGCTTTATTGGTATATCCATCTGTCATTGTCTCATTTTATCGGTGTGTCAATATGTAAGTTTTTCAATGTGCCAGTGACTCATTATAACTAATGGCGAGTCCTTATATTAGTATAAACATGCATCCATTAGTCCATTAAATCATTTAGTTTATGCATCATTATGTCAGTTGAGCAGCTCAGGAATCATTTAACATATCAGTGAGAAATTATTTTTTTCGATGTCAGTCTGTCATACATAGAAAATAATTTTGGTTGGACTATCTTACCACCTAATTATTATTAAAATGTATAAAATTTATATTTGATTATAGATAAACAAAATTCCACATATTAAAACCTAACAAAACATTATGGAAATTATTATTTACTATTAATAGGAATTGACATGATTTATGATTATTAAAACCATCAATACTAGAGAGGATGACAAACAGTCTCCTATGAGCCAACAACAATATTTTAAACGAAGGTATATTTCCCTATCATTTTTCAGAAATTATTTTTTTTGTCTTATTATTATAATTAAATTTTATGAGACTATAAATAAATTTTTGATTTGTTATAAAATTATTTATAAATTTAAAATTGGTATATTCTAGGTAAATAATTATTTAAATAAAAAATTAAATTTCTTATATTTAGAAAATTATTTTTATAAAATAGAGTCATTTTTATAATATACATGTCAAAAAATGGTTAGTGTGAATTTTTTGTATTTTTATAAATTTTTTGAACTTTTGGTTAATAGAAAAAACAATAATTTACAATATATATACATTATATGTTTAATAAACTATTGATTGATTCATAAAAGGTGTATGAAACATAATATTGTACTCCAATTAATTTTTTTGATATATTTATTTATACATCTCAAACTATTAATAGTAATTAAATAAAATAAAAAACCAATTAATAAAAATAAGGAAAAACTCTCCTCTCCTCTATTATAAATACAATATCTTCTCCTCACACCTTCTAAGCATTGAGACGTGTCCATATTCAAATAAATACTCCTCATATTCCACTCCCCCATTACCACAATCCCTTTTTCTAAAAAAATACGAAACAATTTTTATAAGGAGTTTCTCAAGGAGGAGAAATATATGACTTGATATCCTCTTTATTTTTCTTTTCTATTATTTTCATTTTATTTTTTGAAATTTCATTTATTTTATTATTTTATCATCACCCAATTTCACCCACGTGGAATGATAATTTCAGTAAATAATATAAACTATAAATTTATTTGGCTAATGGAATAATCCCTCACCAAACCTCCACTATTCTCACATTATTTAAAAAATTAAAAACGTATTCTCTGAGGTGTTGATTTATCACCTTTGACGTACAAAATATTTCATTTTACATTAGTAGTTCATGAATGGTCATTAAATAATTATATTGTTTGAAAAAAAATTGATTTAATTTTATTACCATGTATGTATTATCAGAAAAACATATACAAAAAATTTTAATTAATGAAACATAACACATTCATTGTGAGAGAAACCCACCAAAAATAATTCAAACCATTATCAATAACGTATTATCAAATGAAACATACTCACCCTAATTAAAAAAATGAATTATATAATAATATTTCTCTTTGGGAATTTCATTAAAAACATATAACATAAATTCTAGATATCTATTCCCATTTTACATGAACTTATATACTTTTATACAATTGAACTGATCTTGAAAACGAACACTCTCGAGCAACAAAATTGAAACATATAACTCATAAAAAAGGCTATAAAAGAAGATAATTAAATTAAAATAATTAAAATAAATTCTTAAAGGGTTGTAAATTAATTGACTAATGGAATTATGTTTATTATCTTGGATATTAATATCATGTGAAGAACAGTTTCATACACAACCTAAGGGATTATTCTTAAACCTCCTTTTTCCCTTTATTTAATTATCTCTCCATCTTTACCATAATTTAATGATTCGTTATTTTTTTAATTCATATAGACTCTATATATGAGATATTAACACATGTATATAGATCATATCATCCATCATTTATGGGGAAATGTTTGTTTCTAAAATATTCCCTTTTCAATTATTCTCGATGAGAATGCCAAATGAAAGGGAAGATCCCAATTTCATACCCATTTTTATGTGTACTAAATGGTCTACATGAATGAAATTTTTTTTTTATATAATCACTCATTTCACCTTGAAATGATTTATTTTTTTATTTATTGTTTTAGGAAATAAAATTTTCCTTTTCATCTATAAATTTTAATTAATATTTTCCATTAACAACACTAAATTTTTTCATATATAACATATTTTAATAATATGTTTATATTTTTTCACTTCATTTTAACATGACCGATTATGATTTAATCATATTTTACATTATGAATGTCCATGTATAATTTAAATCCATTCTTTCATGGACACCATTATGAAAATAAATTTTTATGCCTTATGACATCATTATGTTATGTAATTATTTCCATGGATAACGATTATGTGTATATTTCATTCTGTAAGTATGGTTTATCAAATGTAAATCATATTCAACATTATGTTATGATGGGTTCACTCAGATTGCACTCCAATTAATTGTTCAATGTTTATTCTCATGATATATCCTATTGGGACAGGAGAAAACATGATTCCTTTATTGGACGTTGTCCACCATGTGATATTATCATGGAATTTATCCTTGAATCATGTATATTTAATGTTATATATTTTTACACATTACTATTATTCCATGATTATATTTTTCTATATTATTCATACTATAATTCATTATTTTTATTCATGTCTCATTCCAATTATGTTATCATGGTATGTCTTGAAACCCACGTGTTATGTCTATTCTTAGGCCTAATCCATTACTGAGAAAATTGTTGGAGAATTGTGAGTTTGAAAGAGATAAATATATTATTTGTTGTTCCCATAAGGATAAATTGGAAATTAGAGACTCTCAATGTTCTAATGGGCCAAGTGAAAAGAAGTGGATAATTACCACGCCCTGTTCCTCATGGCCCATGTCATGACTACCCTTGAACCGGATTCCATAGACCAGGGGTTAGAGACTACAACCAAAAGTCATATAAAAAATAATGCATTTCGATTAAATATATACACAGACATATCCCTAATTGCAGAATATAAATCTGAAACTAAGATAGCAACAACAAGTATGTCAAACAAGGAAGAAACCACACAAGTAAAGGTGCAACTGAAATGAAAAAGGAGGCCAAAATAAAAATCCCAACTAAAAAGAAATGTAAAGTAAAATGAATTACACTCTCTAGAGGTTATCATCCAATGATCTTACCTATAGGGTGGGTGTATCTCACTATCAGATGACGTTGAAGCATACTACATCTATAGATCCACATATGAAAACCACATGGACCTTGCTTGCTAAGATCCCAATAAAAGTTGTATACCATTTGCACAAGACACAATAGGTGTGGGTGAAGCCCGTGAAGGTGTGAGCATAACAATACTCAGTAGGGACCCCAAAAATAACTTGGGTCTCATGGAAATCCACAATTGAAATAAAAAAAAGTCACAAATATTAGAGTCACTAGAGTCAGCTCGATATAAGTATAAATTAAAGTGTTGATAAAAAATCCAAAGGTTGAAAACAATGAACATCAATAACTGAAAAAAAATAATTCCCAATAGGTAATTTAGGTTGGTTAGATCCCCAATAACTATTAATTATCTAATTCAAAAATAATCACTGGGTATCGAAGTCAAAGAGCCTCAGTGACAGTTTAGTCGTCAAGCCTCACTGGTTAGCTGAGTCACATAGGTTAGCTGATAGCTGATTCACAAAGTCTTGTTGGGGTTTTGAGTCACAGATTATCATTGATAACTAATTCACAGTGTATAACTAGGTATCTTAGTCATAAATTCTAGTGGATATATTATTCATGGAGTCTTGCTGGTAGCTAAGTTACAAATCCTCTCTAGGATAACTTCTATTAAATCGTGAATAATGAATTTTTTGAGGGCTTCCCCATCATCTGAGGACCCATCATCATAGATAGATTTTCAATCAGTCCCATGTTCTGGGATATACGTCCCTTTTGGTAAACATGGGTCGCTTGCATCCTGGCCCAGTCTAACTGGTTTGGACAGACCTGACCAACTTGTCTCTGGGTCATGCAAAATGAGATCATGTTCATCTACCAATTTTATTTTCCCATTGAGCTTTAATAGACCCAGAAGATGTTGTTTGTGGGTCTAGTCTACTTAGTCACCTTGTGACTTGAATTTATCTGGCCCTACCCACACTAGCGGGATGGTATCTTTTCTTAACCTGTGATGCCATGCAGCTCGACGTTATCCCATTTCCCCAGTGTACTAATGCATACGAACAAAAAAATTGTCGAGCCTCTAGGGTAGCCCGACCTGATGGGCCAGCTGGTTCAGTTGGGGAATTCGTAGCCAGTTATACAGCCTCCCCCATGGTCTGCAGATGACCCACATAGAGTGGGCCACTCGCCTACGCGGTGCCGCACTACCTCCACATTAATCACACCACTGTGGCCATCCTCCACCACGGGGCACCCCGGGCATGCTGCCTCAACCAGTGTGGTTGGGGGGGGGGGGTTTGGAAGCATCATCCCACACACAACACTGGTCGGTGCCACATCCTTCATGCAGCCACCACCGCATTCCACCACAATCGCCAGGTGGGATTCACATTCCATGGGCCATCAGGTTTGATCTGGTGGTCTGATCTCAAATACGCATTCCCCCTCAAGCATTTTGGGTCACCTCTGTCAATTCCAGGGCCTCTAATCCACCATGCCTCTATTTTGAACGTCAGTTCATGAGTAATTAAAAAATGGAGGGGCTCAATCCATGTTGGTGTCATCCCACACCATCTGCCATTGATATTTAAAAACAAAGGTTGTTTGGGATCAAATTTCTATAAAAAATAGTTTAATTATCCTATATAAAACCCAACAAGAACACAATATCCCGTTAATGAACAATCCATGGATAAAAATTTTCATGGGTTGATATATGTTGTCTCTTTTTAGAATAATAATGTGGAAAAATTAAAACAAAAAACCCATATAGTAGATGAAATTTGCATCTCGAGCGTTCTATTCACCGGGATTGAAGAGTTCGATGTCAGTCATCACTCACCAGTCCCATTCTTTGAGATTCACTAAAGTCTTTAACGATATTCTGGAATTTTTCATTCGAAGTTAGAGATACTTCTCACCATCAGTTCATTAGAGAAAAATCTGACATTTCATTCCCAATTTTCCAATGTGTTAACCAATTAAAATAATACACTTCGCAGTGTTCTTGTTACACTGCAACGTCGCATCATTATGATATTGCATTTATGAAACATCATTTCTATTATGATTAACAAAAATTAGCCATTAATGATCTTTAATTAATATGCCTCAACACAACACCACATTTATCTTTTCCACCACTCAATAGTTTTGAAAAAAATATCTTTTTTAATTTATTTAATTTTTTTTCAAAAAGTATGATAAAATAACATTCTATATAACACTTTTCAGTTGATGTTTCGTCATTTCTAGGTGAATCCTAGCATTTCTAGTTCAACGGTGCCCTCATATTTTTGATCCAACCACCGTTTTAAATTATAGAAAATATCATTTTCACGTTTACATAAGAGAAATTAAAAATGTTGAAAATTACTTTTCAGACTCAGCAGTCCTCAAAATCATGTGATGTTAATGATTATAGTCTCAAAATAATTCCATATAATTTGAAAAAATTACATGGAAATATCAGGACATTACATTACTCCCCCCCTTTTCGGATTCATGTCCCTGTAAGAAAAAAAGTCTAACATAAAAATGGGGTACTGAGCACGAATGCGAGCCTCCCACTCCCATGTGCTCTTCAGAATATTCTCATGCTACCACTGAATTTGCACTAGTGGGATTGACCGTCCAAAAAGGACCTGTTCTTCTCGATCCTCTATCTCTTTTGTGAACTCTGAAATCTTTTCCCCATCATCAATGTACATATTTCCCCAGTCGACAACGTGTGATGAATCATGCACGTACCTCCATTGCTATGACACATGAAATACATCATGCATCTAGTGAATATATGGTTAAAGAGATTGGTGTCCCCCCTTCCAACATTGCTAAAAATATAATAATGTCTGATGATCCTCAGATAAAACATGTCGTCATAGCCAAATACCTGCAATCCATGTCTGGGTGAGACCAGGTGGAAATCATGGTCTAGCTACTAAAAATCCAAGCATCTCTACCTTTTATCAGCATAATATTTATTCGTACGATGTGCAGTCCTCATAATATCCTGTTTAATCTGTAGAATCTGAGTGGTATCCCATACCAACTATGGATCCATGAGTGCTGACTCTTCCGGGCATGTCTAGCAAAGAGGTGATCTACATGGTCTCCCGTAAATGGTTTCAAACTGTTCCATGTACATGGTGGGTTGATATCTGTTGTTGTATAAAAAAATAATCTATTGATAGGTGGTCCTCCCAAATACGACAAAAATCCAGGATGCAAGCATGAAGCATGTCGTACAAGGTCTGTATGCTCTTCTCCATCAGTCCATCCTTATGTCGGTGAAAGGCTGTGCTCAAGCACACATGCGTCCCAAATGACTCCTGCAATCCCTTCCACAATCAGGATGTATAGTGTGAATCACATAATCATAGTCTATGAAAATCGTCAATGGAACCTTGTGAAGGAACACTATCTCCTAAATGTAGAGGCATCCCAATCCCTCTACAGATCCCTACTCATGGATAGGTTGAAAGTGAGCCAACTAGGTGAGTCAATCTACGATCACCTATATAGAATCATGGCCCCCGGATGTTTGTGGTAACCCCATCACAAGGTATATGGAGATACCAACCCACTTACATTATGATTCTTCATGTGGTTATGCAAAACCCAATGGTACCTAATGCTTGGCCTTCACTTGCTCACAAGTGAGGTAACATGAAATGAACTCTTCCAACCATTTCTCCATCCCTAGACACTACTACTGATATTGTAGGTTTTGGAACATCTTCTAATCACCAAGACATACTACCTAAAGGGATGTATTTAACTCCCTCAGCAACACATCTTGCAATGTCATCGGCACTATCATGTGTCCAATGAAAAGGATGGCATGCTCTAAACCTATCCAAAATCCAACAATAGCCTGTTCTAAGGATATCTGACCACGTTAGGCCTCATAGTAAATATCCTCAAGTTGTGCCTCCCCTACATTTTGTTATAGTGGAGGAGTGGTAGTCATCAAGTGATGGTAAGCTTCTCCAACATCATCCAAAAAGGATATATACATCGCGTCTAGCTTCTCTATCACGTCACTCGATATTTGTTATCTCGACCTCATGTTGAACGTGTCTGCCACCACATTACCATTCCCATGAGTATTTACTATCTCCACGTTGTAGTATTGGAGGAACATCATCCATCATTGTTGTCAAAATTTCAGGTCTTTACGAGAGAAGATATACTTGTGAATCTTGTGTTCAATGTAGAAGGGGGACCATTTACCCATCATGTTGTATTTCCACATCTTCAAGGAAAAGACCACTACTGTTAACTCAAAGTAAAGGGTCTCACAATTCTTCTCATGCGGCCTCAACTGTCGTGACCTTTTAGTGATCACTACTCACTCCTACATCAGGATACAACCTAGTCCAGTTCCTGACACCTCATAGAAGACTAAATACCCAACACCCTCTTTCAGTGGTCTCATTATAGGTTGACTTTTCTGTCTCTACCTCACCTCCAGGAAACTCTACTTTCACTTCTCCATCCACACAATGTGCAATCCCTTTTGGGTGAAGGATTATAATGGGGATTCGAATATATAAAATTCACACATGATCTTCTTATTGTATCCATTCAACCCCAAGAAACTCCAAACCTCAGTCACGCTCCTATGTGGCTCCTAGGAATGTATTGCCGATATCTTCTCTAAATCCAATTCAAATCCTTCATTCAAGATGGCATGTCCTAGAATGTGGACCACCCAAATATAGAACATTCATTTCAAGATCATAACATAATTCGGGTGTTCTCATAGTGTATCCAAGACTATTGGTAGGTGTCTAGTGTGCACCTCCTCTGATGCTGAGTACACCAAGATGTCATCAATGAATACTATGAATAACTGGGCAAGGTAAGGATAGACGTTCCAATTCATGAGTCCCATGAACACTACTATGGCATTTTCACACAGAAAGGAATGGAAAAACACTTATTAACCATACAATAATATAAAGGGCGTCTTATGTACATCCTCATACCATACCCGAAGCTGATGATAGCCCGATCAGAGGTCGATCTTCATGAAACATCGTGCATCCTTCAGCTATTAGATGAGGACATCAATCCTATGAATTGGATTCTTTTTCTTCAGGGTCACTAGGCTTAGGCACTGAAATTCCACACATGTCCTTAAGATCCCATATTACTTCACGTAATACAAAACTGGGGCTTCCCATGGTAAAACTGTGGGCCTCACGTTACCCTTCTCATGCAAGTTCTCCAACTATTCCCTCAACCCACGAAGCTCCGTAGGGGCCATTTGATATGCTAGAGTTGAAATCAGTGTTGTTTAAATGTAAATGTCGATGCCGAAGTCTACCTCCCTATGGGGAGGTAGTCCCACAATATCCCTAGGAAATACATCTATATACTTTTCCACCACTACTGAAAAGCTCAAACTCCTCTCACCCACTACACCGATGGTGAGGCTCACCAACTGGTGAGTGATAGGTTTTCCCCTCTTCTGAGAAATTATGTCTTGTGCTTCAAGATTTCCCCTCTCACCATGATGGAAAACATAGTTACGTCCTCACAGACACACCACACTATTCTCCTAATACATTTTATCTGATCATGGACTATAGATAACCAGTCTATACACAAGATGAAGTCGTAAGGCCTCGATGCCATTATTAGGAGATCCTAGCTGAAGCTCTCACATCATAGAGTAAGATGACAATACTAGATTCAGTGTTTAATTGTTGAATTCCCTCACATATGAGTCTCTAATTTTAAGGGTCAAGCTAATGGATCCACTGGAATCTTAGAGCGACGAACAATGTCTATAGTAAGGAAATAGTGACTGGAACCTATGTCTATAAGAACTATTTCTAATGTGTTGTGGACCTAGATCGTATCTCTAATTATCTTTGTAGTGATATGGTTATAGGGATCCTCGCATGAAGCTGGCCCCACCCACTTCAACCTGCTCCTGGAGATTGTGTGGGATTGCCTAGGGGTGGTGGTGGAACTTACTTGTAACTCCACCCACTATGTACTACTTTGAAAGCTCCCCTTCCACGTTCATCTCTCTTTTGATCGCAATGTTTGACTATGCCTCTTCCATGACCGTATGCCGACTTCTAGTTGATTGTTTGTATGGATGGTCAGGCAGTCTCGAGCAATGTTCCACAACCATCTGCACGTGCAGCATAACATGTTATTCTACATATGTACACAACCCATGGGGCCTCACACTACGGATCCATTATCCCAAGGTCATCCCATGGAGTGTATGTTTCTCTTGGAACCCATGTCAGATGTTAGATAGACACTACTAGGGACTCCGCTACCTTCCATCCTATGGTACTTTTACAGATGGTGCACGTTCTTCAAGGATGTTCTCCACAAGAGGTCATTTCTCCATCACCCCAACCTACACAGGGTTAATGAGAGAGATCATTGATGCCCTGATCGCCCCTTTGAGTTGCTTCTCAAAGGTTAAAGTCTTGAATAAACGGTCCTATACCATATCATAAAAGTATCCAGAGAGGTCTATGAACCTCCCATAGTACTCATCCATGGTCAGGTTGCCCAACCATAAGTGGAACATCTCTTACATGAGTACTGAGCACAAGGTTGTTTGGAGGATCTCTTACTTAGAAAGGTGCTCGAAGTCTTCCTAGGTAAGGTTCACCTACTCGTGCATCTATAGAGTCAAGATCCACTATCTACATATAATTACCTATATAATGATTGTGGATAGAACCTTAATCTATTCTGAAGGTTTCCTCACTAGGCGGAAAACTTACGCCACCACCTCTAGCCAATCCTCACCTGACAAAGGTTCTATGTCGCCTAAAAACCTTATAGGCATCTTCCTCTAGACCTCATGAAATGTTCTAAGTTGGTGTTCATCATCTTCATGTAAGGATGGTAGAAACATCTTATCAAAGGGTGTGTGTACCTCTAGTACACCACATGGGGGTGCCATGTCCTGAACCAGACCCTGTACCGATGCCTCATAACTAAGAGGACAATCTTCGTTATGTTGTACCAGGATCCTGACGGGATATCTACATAGAGGAATCCTAAATGAAATATAGATGAACCAATGTCAGTTAATTATACCTAGTTAGATGACTCTGATTGAAAGAGATCATTAAATACATTTTAAATACATAGGAAACCAGTGTTTTTATTCACTATATCAGAAAATAGAATTCTTGGTCATGGTGTGTGGACACGTTGGCTGCCACACCAACACTAGACCCCCTGAATCTAAAAGTCAAAATCAAAACATTTATCATTGATTCCCAAAATCAAAACAACCAACTCTAGTTCATTGAGGTAGAACTGAATTCCTTTGATACCACTCTATCACAAATCTTCCCCTCATGCTCATACCATGACTACCCCAATATCGCCATCCAATGGCTAGGGGCAGGTGTCTATCACCAAAAGGAATATCTCAAAAAAGGAAATATTTCCCCTTAAACCAGTAAACACACAACCAATACTACAGAATGTAAAGATGAAACATTGATACCAATTACAATTATGTCACACGAGGATGTAACCACACAAGTAACGATGTAAATTAAATGAAAAATGGGGCCATAATTCAAAATCAACTAAAAAAAGTACATTAAAAGTAAGTACATTCTCTGGAGGTCATTCGCCAAAGATACTACTTGAAGGGTAAGTGTAGCTTACACATAGATGTGGATGAGGTGTATTTCATCTATATATCCACCATCGATCACCACTTGTCCCTCACTCCCCAAGATCCCAACCAAATATTTCTTTCATATGTACAACACACAATAGGGGCAGCCGAAGCCCATGCTGAGGTGAGCATGACAATGCTCAATAGGGACCCTAAAAATAACTAGGGTCTAATAGATATTCACAATGTAATTCACAAAATAATTTATAAATATTATATTAACCATAGTCATCTCAATAGAGGAATAAATTAATGTGTTGAGAGAAAAACCAATGGATGAAAACAATGAACATAATTCACTACAAAGTCACTCATCCACTGATGATTCCTATAATACAGCTAGGTCTCATAGACCTATTCCATAGTTGATTCATGAAGACTCACTGGGTAGCTGTGTCATGGAGCCTCCATGATTGCTGAGTTAGAAAGCCTCATTGGGTAGCTAAGTCACATATTCTCACTGATAGCTGAGTCTCTATGTCTTGTTGGGTAGATGAGTCATGTAGCATCGCTGATAGTTGATTCATGGACTCTGGTTGGGTAGTTGTGTCACGATGTCTCAATGGGAATATGAGTTACATAGTCTCATAGATATATGAGTCATGGGGTCTCGCTGGGTTGTTGAGTCACGTAGATTCACAGAAAGTTGATTCAGGGAGTCTTGCTGGGTAGTTGAATCCCAAAGCCTCACAAGGTCAACTTCTATGAAATCGTACCAAGATAATTCCATAAGGACCTCCACAAAACATGGGTCCTAATGCCACACACATTTTATCAATCAAACACAGGGTCTGGGAGATACATCCCTATTTATGAATAGGGGTAGGTTCTGTTCGAGCTCAGTCCGAATGGTTCATAATAACCTGACCAACCCAACCTGGGGTCCCGTATGACCCGATCTTAACTGTCTAGCCCATTTTCCTAACCTCTTGAGCCTCACTGGACGCAGTCGTGGCTGGATGTTGGTCCAGTCCGCTGGTTCACGTCATGACCTGAATTTATCCCTCCTGACTTGCTCTGGAAGGCCGGTCTCTTTTCCAAACCTGGGCCATCAGGCGGCCCAACTTTATCCCGTTTTCTCGGTCTACTAAATCGGATCATCTAGAAATTTTAGTCGGGCAGCTTGGGAGGCCCAATATAGTTGGGGAACATGTGGAACCATGTTGGTGCCACATCTCGTTAGCTTTCACATCCCTCCTCCACCCTAGTGCACACCGACTCTATCTTCTCGACCATTGAGGGTCGGCCACTTTATCCTGAACGAGGTACTAATTAGCGTCTCCTCCCACAAGAGATCGCCACCAAAACACACGCTGACTCTGCCATCTCAACCAGTGAGAGTTGGCCACTTTATCCAAAACATGACACCAATTGGCGTCACCTCCCAAAAGTGGTCTCCACCATGCCAGTGGTGGCACGCCGGTTGAACCATCTGTGGGACACCAGGTCCACTTTGGTGGTCTAATCTCAAATCCTCTTGCACCATCTTGTCTCCAACATCATAGCCACAGCCTCAGATCCACCTTGCTTCCATTTTGAATATGTGGTAACAAAGAACACACATACGGAGGGGCTTGGGCCTTGTTCATGTCTACCCTTTCACTCCGCGTTATAGTTTTAAAAACACGAGAGGATTGCGATCACAATTTTATCAACAATAATTTAATCCCAATATAGAATACCCTAGAACAACATCCTCTTGCATGAATGAAAAAATTTTGTATCAACCTATTCTTCAGTTTATCCACATTCATTATTACTAGAATAAGACTGGGGGAATCATAAAACAAAACAAAACCCTTACATCGAATGAAGGTCTCCACTTGAGAGTTACATTCATGGGGATTAGAGTGGTTGAAGGCGTTCAACACTCACCTTTCCTGTTCGTCGATATACATTAAATTTGTTAACAATCCACCGTAATTCATCATTGGAGAGAGTTTCCGCTGTCATTTCGCCAGAGAAAAATTCACCATTTGATTCCCAACTCTTCAAAGCGTTAACACATTAAAATAAAACATGTCACAACATTTATGTTACACTGTGAGGTCACGTAATTATGTTATTTCATTTTTGGAACAAAATATCTATTGAACATTAGAATAATGAGACATTAATGATCTTTATTTAATTGTCCTTGTCGCCACACCGCAACACCTCCATCTACTGCTCAACATTTTCGAAAAACTAAATTTTATAGCTTTTTACGTTATTTTATTTTTTTCATAGATGTCTGAAAATTAACATGTCTGCCCGACAATTGTAGGTCAATTTGGGGGTCCTTTCTTGGTGAATATTGGCATTTTTAGTTCAAAGGTGACCTCAAATTTTATATCCATGAACAATTTTTAATGTTAGAAAACACATCATTTATGTTTACTCTAACGAACATAAATTAGGTCAAATTTCCATTCAAAGATGACTGGGAATCAGAATCAATTGTTTTCAAAGCATGTGGTCTCAAAATAATTCTATATAATTAAAAATAATTACACAAAAATCCCAGACATTATAAAAATGGAGTCTAATATGGGTGGATCAAAAAATAAATCATGTGTTGTAATAAAGACCTGACATTCCACATTTTAAATGTTTTGGAAGAAGCATCCCGTTAACTACATAATGGGAACCAAGAGATTCTTCAAATGTGAAAGATAAGGAAATGTTAATAATTAATAAGGAAGGGATTTGAGGAATACCACTATTGTGTTAGAGTAATGGTGGGATCATATCAACACTCAACATGTTGTGATGTATATAAACAACAATTTATACATAAATTATAGAATCAATTTCCCAAAAACTATGATTTTTGGACGAATTCAACAACAACAGCCTCTAATTTTTAAAATAAATGAAAATTATATCTCTACAGCTGAGGTGGAGCCTAACAATTATGTGGTGATATGTATTCTAGTTATTCATTCATGAATAGAAAATCTAATATTTGATTCTCATTTTAAATATTATTTCATATCATGCAGGTTTAGTAGAACTATTTAATCACCACCTATAAATATAGATGTTGATTTATCTCTAAGAAAAAAATAGGGTAATTATTTTATACAATGTATATAAATCGTCACTCGTTATGGTTTGTGGACGAAACCTCCCATAAAATTTCATCTTACATCATTTGGTTGATTTTTGTGATATTTTGGGCATGGAATTTCAAGCCTTTAAATAATACATCATATATTATTGAAAAACAATGAACATTATTCATATCCTGAGAAATCCTACAATTTTTTACATGTGTAATGATGAATATGAATCTATTTTAGAATTATCATCTCAATTTTGGATAATGTTTCCTTATTAGCAAGAATATCTATCTCAATGGATTACAGCAAAGGGGAGAATCATTCTTGAACAAATTCCCTTCATGAGGGATTCCACATATATATTCTATTGAAAAAATCATAGTCTTACTCTTGATTTAGTAGTTGAGTTCTAAATTTTAATTATTCATCAATATACGACTATATCATATACACCATATAGAATTGACACTATTGAGCTAAATGAACTAGAGAAACTATTATATGAGAATCAGGACAAGTGTTTCATATGCCCGAGTTCTTCATTATATGGTTCACCAATCCACTTAATGAAGAAGAAGGATGGACCAATGGATCCTTGTATTGATTATCATGAGATGAAAAGAATCATAACAAATAAAGACTATCCTTTTTTATTGAATAAATTACATTCTTGATCAACTACATGAGGATAGTTATTTCTCGAAGGAGGAACTTCATTTGGGATATCGGTAATTAAATATGAGGAATGAAGATATTCCCAAGGCTTCTTTTAGAATGAGTTATGGACCATATGATTCCATAATTATTCCCTTTAGACTCTATAATTTTATATCAATTTACATGAAAATATCAAATAAAATATTTAGTGATTACATTGAAATGATTATGGTAGTCTTTATTGATGATATTCTAAAATACTCCATGAACAAGGAGAAACACGAGGAGCATTTTTATAGTATCCAAAAAAAATTGAAGGAAAAAAATATATGTATAATTCCTCAGAGATGAGTTCTGGATGGATGATGTATCATTCATGGGGCTTGCTATCACAATTAAAATAATATATGTGGATTATTATAAGAAAAAGGAAAGTGAATAGTGGCCTAGGACAACAACTGTAATACATATCCATATATTTTTTTATATAGTTGGGTGTTTCCAATAATGCTTAAAGAACTTATTAGGATTTTCAAACAAAATAACTATGATGACATGGAAATGAGTGATGTTTTTTCTAGACATGTGAATGTATAGAATGCCATAAAGGGTTGAAAAGGAGACTTATCACTAAACAATTACTCACACTTCAAAAAAGTGGGTAACTCATTGTGACATATCATGATGCTTTAAAATATTTATTATTTTGTGTAATTATGAAAAATGATAAAGTAATAATTTATCCTCAAGGTAGATGAAAATTCATTAGATAAACTATCCCATGCATGATCTAGAGTTGGAATCTATGATCTTTTTGGAATTATCTCTACGGGGAGATGTGTGAAATATATATTTATCATAAGATACTAAAATACATATTCATAAAGATGGATATTAATACGAACAAACTAATATAGTTATAAATTAACAAGGAGTATTACATATCATTCCACTACAATCATGGTAAAGAAAATAAGGTGGAATATTCCCTAAGTAGAAAGGATCCTACATCATTATCTATCATGAAAATTTATAAGGATACAATCTTCTTAAACCTTCAAATGGTTGACATGGGAATCATTAATTAATGAACATTACCAATCCTTTCTCAAATGACTTCCCAAACATCCCTTATCGAGAAAATAAATTATTCTCAAATAAATGATTTTCATATATCAATAAAGGTGGAATCTATTAGGAATGGTAAACACCTAGAGTTATAAATAGATGAGGATAGAGTTTCGATATTTGGGAATGACTTTTTATAACATATAATCAATCAATAAATAATGAGTTCTGAATGATTCACAAAACTCAACCTTGTCATTTCACTCAGGGAACACAAAGATATATCAAGAACTCTAAGAGTATTATTGGTTAGATGATATGAAGAAGGATATTGGAGAGTATAGATCAAAGTGACAAATATGTCATAATGTGAATTCAAAAAGGAAAAAGTATAAGGGAATGATAAAACCATTACCCATTCTTACATGGAAATGGGAAAACATGACCAATGACTTTATAACTAGAAATTCAATGAAATCTGAAGGAAACAATTCTATATGGGACTCGGTGGGTTGTTTAACAAGGAAATATCACTTTATCATAAATGAATATGACATTCATTGGATAAAATCTGAGGGATATATATGAAAGAGGTTTTAAGGATACGACATGACAAATATAGATTTTATCAGATCGAGATCTGAGAATTTCCTCCTTGTTTCATAAAATTGTCCAAAATGGTCTGAATACTGAGTTGAACATTAGTACAACATACAATCCACAAACTAGTGGCCAATATTTAGTGAACTGTAAGGACATTGAATGACATGTTGAGAGTGTGTTATGTGGACTTTAATGGAGGATGGAACCAACAACTACCACTACTCAAATTATCAGAGAAAAATAGTTTCCATTGAACCATAGAAACATATAAATATAAATAACATTGGGGAAAATATGATGAAAACAAACATGTTTGGGTGAAGTCAGTGAATGTAAGATTTTAGGAAATTAAATGGTTCATGAAATGGTGGAGAATGTGAAATCCATTCAATATTATATTTGAGATGAAAAAATTATAAAAAAGATTTATGGAGACAATATTATATAAAATGTGGAGTTTATGGTTGTAGAAATTATATTATTTCACTTATATATATGGATGTGATTCATTATATTTGAAAAGAAAAGAACGATTAGTCTTTTGTACTTCGGCCCCAATGATATTTTTGATCGCATTCGAGCTACGACATGTCGAATAGAACTTCTACCAACTATGTTGCATGTAAAAGATGCATTCCCTATAACCCTCTTGAGGATGTACAAAACAAATTCCTCATATGCACTAAATTCATAGGTGGTACATTTGGGGAATGATATGTCGTATGCAGATAAGATAGTGAAGATTTTAGATCATAGAGGTAATGCTCAACCCAAGAAGGATTCTCACCAGTCCAAAGAACAATGGAGGAAACATAAGTACAAATAAGAAACATGGGAACTAAATGATGTTATTAATAGAAGTACCGTCACTTTATTTCACAATTGAATGAAAACCCAAATTTTGAGTGTGAAATTTCATAAGGGCTGAAGAATGAGACAACCCAAAATTTTACCAATAGGAATTCCATTCTTATAATTATGTCGTCTGGTATAAATCACATAAAATCACATAGATAACCAAATACAAACAATATAAATAAATAAATAATGAAATAAGATGTATTTATAAAAATTAAAGAACATATACCCGTGGAATAGTAACTTGAACATTGGAATAGTAATATGACCCTTAGAAATAGTAAACCATCCAATAAAATAATAACCTCGACCATGAAATTATAAATTGATTTTAGGAATATTATGAATGGTAATATGATATAATTTTACAATTTTAAATGTAAATAAATGTAATATAAATTATTAATTAGGTGATGATATTTTCATAAAAAAATGTTTATTTTTATTATTATAATTAATAAAATGTTTTTAAAGAATGTATGTCAATAAATTTTATTCATAAATTAATGTTTTGTTTACTTATGATTATAAGATAATTTTATGACACCTTAATTAGTTTTTCAATGTGTTATAAAATCACATACAATTTTAATATTTTTATTTTTCAAATAAATGATTAATTTAATTTGAAATTATCTTTCAAATATTTCGAAAATGATTTTCATAAATAAATTTTATATTAGAATTATACCAACTATGAAATTTTTACGGTGAATGTTTTATTATTGTTCTAAAATAGTTTAATTTTTGTTGAGTGGTGAAATATTGTAATATATAGTATATATATATGTTATAAATTAAATACATTGTTCTTTGACTCTTCACTGACATTAGGAACATAATTTAGAAATTATATCCATTATTTTAATTTATATAGTTATAATTCTAAAACTATAAATAGTCATGAGACAAAATAATTAATTGAGGAATAAAATATTGATGAAACACCCATCTTCGCTGCTATAAATACAACCCATCACCCCCTCTTCTCGTCACATTATTAAATCATTGAGACTTATACAAAATCTAATAAATAATCATCCAAAGTTTCTCCTCTATGACCAATATCCGTTGGTATTAAAATAACATGAAGTCATTTTCCATAAGGAGGTCCTCATGGAAGAGAAATACAAGTGGTAAAATCCTCTTTCATTTTCTATTAGTTTCCTTCCATTTTTTCTATTTATTTTCAGTTTTTATTAAATATTTCCCATTATTAATATAATTAAAAATATAATTACAATGAATTATTTAAACTATAATTTTATTTATTATAATTTATTAGTCCATCATCGATCATTCTCTCCTCTCCCTTTAATCTGAAAATGATAACATCTGCTATGAAGTGTTGATTTATCACCATTATGGACAAAAAGTAGTCATTTTACATTACCACAGTAAAAGACGTTATTAAAACAATTATGATGGTTGATAAATATTTAAAATTTCATATTCATTTTTTTATTTTATTGAACTATCATATAATCATAATACTAAATAATAAAATAAAACCAGTCTTTTGTGAGTGAAAACCGCCCAAAATAATCCAAATGATTATCACTAACGTCTTATCGAATGAATAATCCTCACCAATAATAAAATATTTAATTATATAAAGTTTTTATTTTATATATATTCATTAATAAAATATAAATTCAATTCTATTAATCTTTTCTCCTTTTAAATGAACTTCCAGACTCTTATATAAATGAACTGATCATGAAAACCATAAAAAACTCTTCAGTGATGAAATTGAATATTATAACTAATCGAAAAGGTAATAAAAGAACATAATAAAATTATAATAAACTAAATAAATGTATAAAAGGTTCTTAATTAATTAAATAATGTACATAATTTTAATATTCAGAATATTAAAATTAATTGTAGCACCGTTGTAGACATAAGGTGTTCGATTCTACCCGAACCTCTACTTTTTTCACGTTACTCTCTATATATCTAACACAATGTAATGTTTCATTATTTTTTTATCATTATAAATTATTTTTTTATGTTAAAAAATCCAATTTTAAAATAATATCATACTTTTTTATGTGGAAATTCATGTTTAAAATATGTTCCATTCTCAATTATTAATAATAAAGAAGTCCGATTAAAGGGAAATTATCAATTTCATACCCATTTTAGGTGAACTCAAAAATATCTTTTATGAAACCATTATTTTTATAAAATTAATAATTTCATCTTGAAAAAAATGGTTCATTTATTATTTAATGAAAATAAATATTAATTTTACACCATAAACACTCTTTAATGTTTTCCTTAAAACCACAACTAAATGTTTCACTTCTAATATCTCTCAAGCACTCCTTTTTTTACTAAAAATTGACATCCCCTATAATGATATAATCCCATTTAAACATATTATTTCCATTTATTGTTTAAATATATTATTTCATGGACATCATTTTCATATTCCCTTTTGTTATGCCTTATTACTTGATTATGATTCCCAATTCTTTCCACGAGCAACCCTTAAGTTTATGTTTGATGACTTATATATGATTCATAAAGTGGAACACATATAATTGAAGTTGTAATGATGGTTTCTCTCAATGATATCTTCAATGAATTGGGTAATATTTTGTCTCATGAAATTTCATTTTGGGATATATAGTCAACCTGATTTTTTAGGGGACTTTTCCAGCATGTGATATAGTCTTGGAAGATAGCCTTGAAACAAATATATGTAATTTTATATCTTATTTACACATTCTTATGAATCCATGATTATATGATCCTATGTTATATGTGATACAATTAATTATTTATATTCATGTTCAATTAATTTTATGCCATAATGTTATATCTTATAACCCAGGTGCAATATTTATCCCAATGTGAATTTTCTTATAGAGTTTTTAAGCTCCTCCCATTTGTTGATATATTCTCTTTGGTATTATATTCATATAGACGGTATGAAAGGATTTAATGTTACATTATGATGATTAATTTTTTTTAATTTTTTTTTTCATTTTTTTAATTATGCACCTAATATACCAAAAGACACTAGAATTTATGATCACTAGGTGTATTTGATGGTTAATTATGATTCAAATAATGTAATAAAATTTTTAAAATGATAGGGTCACTATAATGATAGTGTTTGAAATAAATTAAAATCAATTAAAATAATTAATATTAAAAAAATAACATGTATTATATCACAGATTCTGTTTAATTAATTATCACATAATATGAGATAAAAATAATGTCATAAAATATACTAAAACATTATAATTGAATGTTTTAATACTCAAGAAAAAATATATAAATTTTAAAAAATTAATATAAATTTACCCTAAACTAATTTTGTAATTATTATTTCAAAATTTATGTTAATTTTATCATAAATTTATTTGAAATATTGTAATTTTATTTTTTAAATATATACATCTTTATATATTAAAAAATAGTTATTTTAGAGGCATGGTAAACTTTACGTCACCTAATAAAATTTATTTGGCCAATTTAAAATTGTTTTATTATTTATTATTTAAATAAAATATTTATAAAATACTATTTAAATAAAAAAAATTTCTATGAAAAAAATGAGAGTTTATTATAAAAATTGTACATATTTTCTTGAAAAAATAAAATTAGGTTTTATTTACATCCAAAAAATATATTATCAATTTCATCCCAATTAAATATATACATTATTAAGAAAAAATATTCTGAATAAGAATTTATGTAATGGATATTTTATTTATACAAGAAATATAATAATTATCTTACTATAGTCTAGAAAAATAACCCCTTATTACACCCATATATTCTTTATAAGTAAGGGGTGTGATGGTGGTAGATTAATTTCATGCCTCTTCTAACATCGACTAAGTTGTAATATCCTCTATCATGAACAAAAATAGTAGATGATTTCATTCAATCATAACATATCAAATATCTAATTGGTCTTAGTCAAGGTAAAACAAATGTAATGATACCTCCCTCCTATGATTGGAAAAATTGGCCTCAAATTGAATGACTCTACCTGTTAAAGATATTAATTCTCCTTTACCTATCAAATATCATTTTTCAGTAATACTTATAAACACTAATTATAATGGAAAAATTTTCATCCAAGGGTATAGATTCAAACGTTAATATAGTGGTCAAATCACGACAGTATCATTTCCCTTTATAAATTATAAAATACACTTTTTTATTTCACTCTTAATTAACATCAATTTCACTCAATGATATATTTTTATTTTCCAGATGATTTTGATTGGTTTAATAATATTTTGTTTTGTTTCAATATTGTTCTCATTGGGGAGATTATTGAAGTATAGTTGAGAGAAATATAAATATACATTTTATGTATTTTGTTTTTTGTTTTTTATTGAGCTGTAGTGTTTTGAATTTTATTTTGTCACATAGTAGAATAATGTAATGTTATTTATTAACAATATTAAAATTATATGTTTTCTATTTATTTATTATATGTATAATGTTATAAAAAATGCAACAAAAAATTATTTAGGAAAAATATATCATTTAAAAAGTCTAGGTCATCATAATTTTATTAAAGTTTTAAATCACTCCCAGACAGAGCATTTTTATGTAATTGATGTAAAAACTCATAATGATTGAAAAATGGTTAAACATTAAATTTTAGTGAAGGATAATTTATATAAATATAATTGAAAAACTCATCCACTTAATATATATATATATATAAATTAATATCACCAAGCAACCATCAACCTCATATTATAGGATCAAAATTCATGTAAATAATCACAATTAACTGTTCCCCCACTTTTTAATAATAATTCATATTTTTCCAATCATAATTCACATGAATTGTTTTCTTAAATACTATTTTTATTTATTTATTAAAGGGTTAAAAAATTTAAAATGATATCTAATATAAGAAAATTTCCCCTAAAACTAGTGATAACACGTCACATCATGCATATTTAAATACACATCATCCTGTTTACTACCTGAAACAACCTATTAAACCATAATTATCCCATCTTAAATCATTCATAGCATACAAAGTTAAAGATAAGAAATATAAATATTATTGTAATATGGATTTATCATCATGGTCAGTCATCAAATCTAAATGATTGACATGAGTTTATAATGATATGGTTTTTCCTAGAGGTATTAAGGTTTCAAATAAAAAATTCCTATGTATTTTTAATGTGAATTTTTTTTTCATAGATTTGAAATTATATAAATGAAATTTATAGTATTTTCATTCCATAATTATCTCTTAATAAATAGTGTATAAGAAATAAGATGAATGAATGTTCTAAAACCCTCTCCAAAAATGAAAACATTATTTTTGGGAAATCACCCACAGTATGAATAATAATATTAAATAAAGAAACCTAAATTTTTTAAAATAAATTCCTAATAATTTTAGAGAAGTTTAATAGGAATAGGTCAACCATTATGAAAAAATTATGATTCATCAAATCATTATTCCCATGATTATCTCAATAATACATCCCCCATCTTATTAATTCAATTCTATCATAATTATATTTAGGGCATGGAATGATATTATTCTTAATAGACTATTTAATCCTAGATAAAAAAAATATAGATATAAAATTATGGAATTCAACTTCTTAAACTTAAAAATCATGTGAAAAATATAGAAAATATAATAGAGGCAATGAATTGGAAGAAATACCTCATATCCAATGAAGATAAAACCTTTTATTTTCAGTTCTAAATGTATTTTTACTTCATTAATTATCACCATGGATATATAAAATGATAATACAACATAAATAAAAAGATCCATTAAATTAATTTTAAATCAGTATAAGTTTCATTAAATTTTTATCCTAAATAAAATTAAAAAACAATTGGTTCTGGAAAGCTAGTATTAAAATACTAGATCATAAGAAAGCATAATAATATAGTTTTCCTCAAATAGTATCATTGTTTAATGTATTTGATCTATAAATTAAATTACGATGTGTCAAATAATACGAGTATGGAAAAAAATTTCCAAGAAATTATTTAACCATGACTAATATTTCTTCTCATCTTGTTTTATATTTCACTTCCTATTAATTAAAACAATATTGAAATTGTACTATGGATAAAACCATAATATTTATAGTACATAAAAATTAATAAATAACCCATTAACCATAAAAATATAGTAATAATCTAATATACATATTTTTCTTATGAACATTCTTCAAAATATTTAACATAAATAATTTTTATTTATCATCTACCACCACATATTCTATCTTTTCTACTTAAATTAAATATCTCTCATATTTTTTAATATATCATTTCAAAATTTTGAGGGTGGAAAACATATCTTAAATATCCAACTTATCTTCATCATAAGAATCATATTCTTATTCAACCTAGAAAATATAATAACTAAATGATTTTTCCTCATGTTCTACATCAATTTCAATTTTGTAATTATCTACCTCCTTTGAATTATAGGTTACATTTTCTATTTTATTGAATAGTTTTGGCCCATTTTATAAGTTGTATATGTATTAGTCTTTTGAAATAAAGTTTGTCTGTGGAACTCTTCCATGGATCTATATATTTCACTTATGTAATATGATTTGTTGTAATATATTTTCCATTGATAACTCCATGTTTATATAAAAATTCTGTATGAGTTGATATGTTACCACAACCAATGAAATGCAATAAAATAAAAGAAATAATTATAAACTAAAATTATAAAATAGAAAGAGATGATAAAATTATATATCTTAATAAATGATACTTATTATTATATTAGGTCCCATGTCACTATAAATGGTTCCAAGACATGAAAATGCTTAATAATTGTCACATATTGGGGGATTTGATGAGAGTTTATAATTAATACTAATTGAATTAAAACATTAAAACTAATAAAGGGGTTTTTATGATATGAATGAAATGAGTACTATACAAATGAGAAAAGTATACCTATCATAGTTCTTTAGTTAAAAAGATAAGATGATATATTTTATTTAAATGGAAATATTAAATGATTCAGAGAGAATTATGAATGGTGGATGTATTGAAACTTTATATATATAATATCAAAATATGTTAATGTATAAAAGATATATTTGATATCCATGTCACATTCATAATTGGAACTAGGAGAAGCTTTATTATCATTATTCAGTCTATAATCAATAAAAAAATATTTTCATATGCTCATTTACTTCAGGTTATGATGAAATGAAATGATCCAAAAAATTTGAAAATATAAATACTCTAAATCACATAATGGTAAATCATGAATCAATGTAATTAATGATAGAATTAAAAATAATATTAATCACTAAAACATAGTATCTATGTGTGAATAATGGATATACGATATATTGAAATAAATTAATGAAATAACAAACATGAAATTCCATTAAAAATGAGAGTACATAAACTACCCAATTACCATAAAATGTAAAATTCTTCAAAACATAACATTCAACGTCATTATAGACCATGGAGATTTGAAAAAAATAACCCTAAATATACTGCAACCTTGAACAAAGAACCCCCTCACTGATCCCTAACATTGATCCTTCTACAAATATTGCCTTTATTGTGTGTAGTGATTGACATTTTTTATAAAAAACCATCTGAATATTCAAATTATCTATATATACCACTTCAATATTATTTAAAACTACAACTCATCATATTTAGGAAAAAACATTTATCGACATCCCACAAATAATAACGAAAAATATTGGTCCAAGTTGGATTTAGTAATTTTAAAAAATGTTTCAAAAATAGTTTCAATGTCTTAATAATTCCTATTAAAGTCATTATTTTAGATAAAATATGCATTGTACATTCCCATGTTAACTTCACCCTTCATAATATAATTTATTGAAAATAATCATTAAAATAGAAGGAGTTGTCTCTTCATAATTAAGGAATAATTTGATATTTTTATTATTTCATTTAAAATAATCATTTCATATTATATAGCAATTAAATCTATTAATATAAAATGGTTATTTCTATTCATAGTTATCACTTGAACATGATAAATTTTCTTTATTTACCATAGTAAACATGGTATTTGGTAGGTTCAATTCTTCTCAAAATAAAAATATCAACTCGTCACAAACATTTCGTTTTTTATTTTTTCATCGTTTCATTTATTTTATTTATATAGAACCACATTGACAACCATTAAAATATAATTTTTTTGTAATGAATTTTAAATCCCTATGATCAAATAAGTTCACCTATATGAAGTAACAATTTTGATTTCTATCTTCAATGTTCACTTGTTTCATTCAACTTTAATCAGATTGACATTTATTCATGTCATTGGCATTATCATTTCAAAGGGGTTCCCCATTAATTTAGGTGGACCATATTTTTATTCTACATTTAATCACACATAACTATTTGGATTCCTAACATATTCAGTTTAATATCATTTAGAAAAAATAATTAACCTTCACACATCAATGTGGTTGAGGGAACTCTTACATATCATATTAGGTAATATTTTATATTGTGTTTCTTTAATGAAATATCGATATTTATATATTATTAGATTCTATAGGAATATTATAATTTTTAGGTATATAGGGATTTAGAATAATAAATGATGTATATTACATTTATAAATTTTTTACTTAATGATTTAATCTATAATTTGTCCTTTTTTTTCATAAAATAACCATAATGCTTTTCTTACCATAAAATAATAAAACCAATAAAAAATGAAAAATTTAAATAATTTTAAAAAGAAAATAATGAAAATAATAAGATTAATAATTCCTGAATTTTAGAATATCATTGTAATAAATAATTAAAAAAATACATCAGAAAATAATTAAAATATGTAACATATAAATTTATGTTTGAACAATCTCCCCCATATGTAATCACATTCATGGGAACAATTAATATCAATCATGTTAACATGCCATCTAATAACCCATTTTTACATTCTTAACCATCAAACATAAAATAACCATTTTAATTTTCAAATATGTTCTCATTTAATCACTCTAAATACTGGTTGAGTGAACTCTGGGTAGGAAACAAGAACTATGAATAGAAAAATTAAAATTTTCCATTCTGGTATGTTATATCCACATATAAGAACATTGTACAGATTACTTTTTCAACCCATATCATCTAAATTGTTTTCTTATATGTTATAGAAAAATCATTCCAGTACATATAACCATGAATCAAATTAAAATCATTCTCTTACTAAATTCACAACTTACACCTTTGAAAAACACATCCAAAATATAATCATCGTATAATGGGAAAAACTATATTCAATGAATTTATATTATTATTATACCCATATAGTTACCAAAAAACTTCGAAAAAAGGGTGGGAATGAGATCATCATAACATATCTTTTTTTAGAAAATCACTTTAACTCTAATTTCCATCCCGAACCTATTAAATGAATCCTTTTCTAGGGATTGTAAAAGACATTATACAATTGATCATTTAGATGAATAAGAACTAAATTTAGAATACTGTAATAAAACATTTATTTAATGGTGTGTTAGATAATATTTAACTAATTCAATACAAGATTTTAAACCATATTTCTCAAATATCTCATCACACTCTGATTGTCTATACTCATGATCATCTATAACATCAGATCCACCTTATGATCTTCCAATTGAGTTTTTTTCACTTTAATTTTACAATATATTATATTAAAATACATACACTATAACACCCTAAATATTATTAAAGTATAAAATTTTATTTTATTTAGATTACTACACACAATAATGAGTTATCTAGTGTTACATGGAATAAATAGTTACTTTGATATTTTTTGTGTACTGGAATAGGATGTTTTATCAAACAACAAAACACAATGAACATTATTTTTTAATATATACCCTACATGATAAAATGGTGGGTGTTAATTATATTTATGAAATGTGATAAAAATATATATTTTATAAATTTTAATGGGTTTCTTACTACTGATAAATTAAAAAATAATGTTTTAAAATAGAAATAGATTTTTTTCTAAACAACCATATTTTTTCTTAAATGGTGGACTAATCACAATTTTCATACAAATTTAAAAAATTGATCACTTTTTAAAAAATCATACCAAAAATAAATATTATTATTTGAAATTGGGATATTAAAATTATAGTAGGGTGATATTTTTAGACATTTCTCAGTTTTTTCATTTTTTGATGAATTGTACAAAAACAAAAATTTATTTGACTATTTAATTTATGTTAAAATTATTTATAATGTAAAATTATATTTTGAATTATTCTAAATTTAAAATCATGTAAATTATAAAATAATTTATTCAATTTAGGACAATGAGATCATTTTTATATTTAATTAAAATATAAAAACATTTCAAACATTTCATCATTTTCTCATTAAAAACATTCTTTCCCATCAATCATATGGGATAAAATTTAATTTAAAATTTTCCCTTATATGAATTGAAAATAAAAAAATGGTTTCCATGAAGGGAATAAAATTAATTTATATATTATTATATTCAAAGACAAATATTTTACCAAAATTAATTGTTAATGTAGTAAAAATAAAATTCTGTTGTTAATGTAAAAATGGGTTTACTAGAGGAGGGTTAAAAAATATATGGATAACTAGGACCTATAAAAAGGTATAAAAACTATTTTATGTACATATTTTAACCATTTGACCACCAAGGATTGATTATTTTCTTTTTTCTACACATATTAAATATGAAAAATGTGGTAGCACTCAATTCTTTTTAAAAACACCATGTGTGTCTTCTCCCCAACTAATAAAAGGTCACTACCCGTACTCTATTCTTCACACCACCATATATATATATATCTTTAAAAATAAATTCCCTAATAATATCCCAAATTCTATACCCTCATTCAATATAAATTATTTCAGGTATAAATCCAAGTGTGGAAGTCTTTAGTGCAAACCTAATGAGGATTCCTGAAAAAGATGTAATGTTCTTCATCAAGAGTCTTTATTTTACATCATTACCCATATAATTTATTTTTATTAAACACTTATCACATAATATAATAATTATCGTGAATATAACATTATTATTTTTCTAATTATTTAGTTACGTAAAATCATCTCCACTTTAATCAAATTGGTTAGAAAATAATCGTGTGTGTGTACGGGAGACTACAGCCTCAGAAATTGATGTCATTCATTTTTACATTTTTACCATTTATGGTTGTTTATTATGATGGATACAAAATATATATAAAAGTTTTATAACATAAATATACATATGGAATAACTATAAAATATATATCATATGTACATTTGATTATGTAGAATATATGATAACGTCGCTCGTGTGTATAGCAGACTACCACCTCACGAAGCGATGTGATTGTTCATTCAGTAACTCTTCACATGGAATGTGATAATTATAATGGTAATTATTATATATAATATATATATGAAAAAAACATTTATATTCATGACATGTTTAGTATTCAATAATTATAATTTTTATATCAATTTTGTTCATTCCTTTTCACTCACTTAAAGATGATAACATCATTCGTGATCGTATGGACTACCACCTTTACCTATATATGTGACTACATTTTCATCACCACAACGAATGTATTATATAAATAAGTATATAATATTATATTAATTATATTATGATAATTATGTAATGGTAAAATTTTACTTATCAATTTTCCATAATGTTTTGTGAAAATAGAAATGTTACTCATGAATATATATAAACTACAATCTCTATGATGATAACATAATTAATTTGTCACAACCAACATTCATGATTAGATTTTAATATAATGTTTATGTATCAAAATTATAATTATTTCCTTTTTCTTATATTGGAGATAATATAACATTATAATATTTCCTAGAACTAAATCATTCATGACAAAACACGAATGAAAAAACTAGGAAATTAACACAAAAAACAATGAAACTAATGAAAGATTATTTCTAAATGGGAAACAAGATGTTATGAAAATATAATATAGGAAATTATAAATATTAAAATATTATTGGAATAAATTAACACCATGTTTATGAATATTATAATAGTGATTAATTATTGTTCAATCAAAAGAAATCATGAGGTAAACAATTTCGACTCAATTTCATTTCATTGAAAAATAGTGTAATTTGATGAGCCAAACTCACCTTATATGGAGTATATATTGCCCATTTTAAATGTAATATCATTATTAATTAATAATTAAAGTTAAATTTACTATCAATTTTAATTATTAAATATACGGTGATATTACATAAGTGTTACCATGTGGTAAAGAATTTCATAACTCATCTTATTTTCATTGGGTTATATTATTTCTCCATTTTCACTAATATTATAATATTATATGTTTAATGATTTTTTATCATTTTTTTATTTAAAAAAAATGTATTTGGATATACATTTTATATACATAGTTTATTCATTGATTGATTATCACTTTAGATTTAGGATCATTTCTTAGTTTTCTTCAATATCTTACTTTAATCGAGACTGTTTATTATCAAATTTCAATTGAAGGTGTCACGACCCATCCTCGGGGCCCGTGCCATGACTACCCCAAGCCTTCCTTCCATAGTCCATGGGCTGGGGACTAGCACCAAAGGCGTAAATCCCGATAAAAAGGGAAGGCGTTGCCTTAATAAAGTAAACAAACACTACAGAGTACGCAAGCTTAAGTAATCACTAAGTAAAATGGGTTCAAATATAGGTGCTGGAATGTATATGGGCCTGAATAAAATCCCAAATGGAAATAAAGTACAACTGAAAATAAAGTACAGCAGCTGAAAAGTAATGTAGCAACACTGAGCCGTCCTCTAGAAATCCCACCTAAAGGATGGGTACAGATAGTCTCCTCAGCTCCTCGGGTCCAGTCGTCCTCTCCATGTACGTCCCGTCCAGTGATCCACCTCCAGGTACCTTCCAGCTCCACGAGCCTCCACCTCGATCAGTGTTATCCATCGTCAGCACCCAACACAATGTACTGCGGGCATAACCCATGCATGGGTGAGTATAAGATACTCAGTTGGGATCCTGAGACCCCGGAAGGTCTCCCAAAATACACAAAGGATAAACCACAAAGTAAAGATACAATCACGAAGTTTCAACCAACTCTACTTAGGTATATTCCCATACATATACCTAAGTCATTAATTCTAGTTCTGCTCCAACTCATGAGCCCAAGTTCATCCAAGTCCACACAGGAAAGTACAACCCAATCCACACTAGAATTCACAACCCAATCCACATAGGATAACAAGTCAATCATATCGAAGATAATGATTGGAATTCAAGGCTCAGCTCACATAGGTATACTACTCATGAAGAGGGGTGGAGATGATAGATGTAGCCTCTGAATCATCTCCGTTGCAGAACCCAGGTAGAATCCATGTACAAAAGACATCGCTGCCAAACCCACGTAGGATCCAAGCACAGTAACCATCGCTATCAAACCCACATAGGATCCAAGTACATTATTCATCACTTCTGAACCCATAGAGGATCCAGGTACATTTTTCCTCATTTCCGAACCCACAGAGGATCCAAGTACAGTTGTCATCGTCGTCGCCGTTGCAGGCAGCTCTTGGGTTCCCGCACACAACACGCTCAATTACAGGAGGGTCCACTCCACGATCCAAGGGGTTTGATATATAAACTATCATGATGACCAGATTTTATGTATCACAAATTTCCGTCTCGTTAATATGAACTCAACGCGATAGACAGCGCGTCAATCGGACTCCCGGTATGAGAGTTATTGGCTTTTTTGTCTCAGGGGTCCGGTTGGTTTTTAAGCTAAAACCATACAGACCATACTCTATCTGTGTAAATTCTCAATCGGATTAAGCCAATAGAACTGTCTCACTAATAGAAATCCAACAAATTCGATGACTCGTCAATTGGATGTCCGGAGCTCGAGTTATAAGCGTTTCCGCTCTGTGGGACCGGTTGGTTTCGTGTTCGAACCAACCTGGATGTACCGAATGTTCTCCAAAACCTTGAGTTTAATATACCAAAATGATCTTCTTGATCCAAGGATCTCTTCGCAACTTACAGCGCATTGATCGGAGGTCTTTAGCCCACGTTATGGGCATTTGAACAAATAAGTCCGTAAACAGGGGGTTTGGGCCCGGTCCGACCTAGCCCAATACCCCCCGGGTCGACCCGCCCTGGGTCTGGGTCTGTCGTAGTTGGGTACGGCCTAGCCCAGATGGTGCGGCCCGAACCATCCAGTGCATCCCGGCCCGGAGCGGGGGTCCGGCCCCGCTGGTGCCGGCAGCCGGCTCTGCCGACCGCTCCCCTGAACCGCCGCGACCATGGGCTGCGGCTCGTGCCTGTTTAGCACGGCACGACGGCCCCGCGCCCCTCTGTGGTGGACCACTCTTGGCCACGACCTCTATTGGCCTCACTGGTGGGGCGCAACGTCGCCACGTTCCTCCACCGCGGCCCACTCCGGCCGCGGTTCTCTCGTTCCCGCACAGTGCAACGGCACCACGTCGCCTCCGTTTCAAGCCACGAAGAAGGTCTACAACAAAAGGGTAAGACGATCAACCATGTTTGTGTAGTAGGACCTCCACCCATTATATTGGTAATGGACAAACAATAATTAACAAAGAACATCAAATTAATCTTGAACATAAAATCCACCCCTACCTCAAAGAAGTTTGCGGAAGCTATCATCGTGGAAAACAACGCGTGGGGTAAGGCTCCGTATACCTCGATGGATAACGTCCGAGGAGGAAGCAACGTCTCCCTCTGATACCAAGACATACACGGAGTGGACGAATGGACCCGAGGAGATAAGGAGACTATCTCTACCCACCCTTTAGTTGAGATTTCCAAAGGACAGCTCGGTGTTGCTGCTTTACTTTTCAGCTACTGTACTTTCTTTTCAGTTGTACTTTATTTTCAGTTGGGTTTGTATTCTAGACCATTTACTTTCCAGCACTTGTATTTATACTCAGTTTACATAGATTTTACTTAATCTTACATACTCTATGAATCTTATTTACTTTATAAAGGCAACGCCTAACCTTTTTATCAGGATTTATGCCTTTGGTGCTAGTCACCAGCCCCTGGCCTATGGATGGTCGTCTTGGGGTTGTCACAGCATGGGCCCCTAGGACGGGTCATGGCAAAATGAAAATAAATTATCATTTCATAATAAACACATTTAATTTTCTTATAATCTATTTATTAATGATATTTTAAAGTAGTTTACCATTTTTTGTATATATTGTCTCTTAATTAATTTAGAAAATGTTTTGAGTAAATCAATCATTATTTCTATCTTTGGTTGGAAATTTATTTTCTTTAAAAAATTTGTTTTCTAAAAATGTTATCAAAAATGTTTTTAACCTTTATAAAATGATTTACTAGAATTTTTTTACCTAGTTTTACTATTCACATAAACATTTCAATGAAATGATATATCATTTTCAAAACAATTCCCATTTGGGTTTTATAGAAAACATTAATGGAATTTTTTGTCATTTTCTGAACAAAAAAAATTCCTAACATTTTTACATTTAAAAACAAATATTATTTACAGTTTATATGTAATTTAAATAATTTATCTCCACCATGAATTTTATTTTATTGAATCTTCCATTTCAATTTTATAAGGATAATTTAAAATAATTTTTTTAAATGTTATTTTCAAATAAAATAATTTTATTTTTAAAAACAAAAAATGGATGGAATATTTTCCTCAACAATGTTTTTAAATATTTTTTAGGGTCTTTCTATTCATAGATGACAAAACCCATTTAATCATTCTCCAATTGTATTTTTTGATACCATCATTATTCATGTCTTATAGGATTTATGATTATTTTTATGAAGGATTGTATCGACATTGAATTCCATGTTTCATTTTAATTACCATTGAAATATTAAATTATATGTACTCATTAGACAATAAATTTCCCAAAAATAGATAAATTATTTTCAATGGATATGATTCTTTTCTAAACTATATCTCATTTTTAGACACATTTTTTTAAGTTGTTTTTTTTGAATGACTATTGAAATATTGATAAATCCATAATATTTAAGCAATATGAATATTTAATGATTATGAAGATAACTCATTAACTAAAGTAATTATTTGATAGATAATAAATAATTTCGACCTATCGTGACATGTGGGGCCTAATATAGTACTGGGACTCGATTCATCGGTATGTCTCATGAGATAGGTCACTTAGGATTTAATTAAAAGGGTTTATACCTATTGTTTTAAAAAATATTGTGAACTGTATTCATTATATAGGTGACATGATGCCTGAGATCATGGGATTCCATAATTAAAAATTTCTTACATATAGTCTAATTGTTATTATTTATAACATTCTCACTATCACATTATCTCTATATGCATTTCATTTTCTATTTATTGATAAAATGGAACGTTTTTTCATATAGTTAACTTTCCATATTGATTATGTTTATCTAGCAATTTAAATTGAATGTGTTCTTAGTTGTTTCCATTGAAATGTTTATTATTATTTATAAATGATTGATTCAATTTTACTTGACCCAAAAGGATCATTCGATCTCACCATTATTGTTTTATTTTTATATGAGTCCGTGAAGTTTACTATGTTTGATCTGTAAGGACATACTGTAAGGAAAAATGTTATTCTAAAAAAATTATGTTTTCATGTTCATATTCAATTAAATTTTGGTAATAAGTTATGTATCTAGTTTACCAATACTACTAACCATTCTATCCTTCATAATGTGAATCCTTGATTCTTAAGCCAATGTAATAAAGTAGGCATCATCTCTAGGATATAGGGTTCAAGGTGGCTACATTTGGAATAAAATGTAGTTTTTTAGATTAAATGGGAATTAGAATTGAAAAAAATAGAATAATGATTATAAACAAATGATTTTGGCATCTGGCCACATATTCCACTCACATGTGCCGAATTATTGTTTCCCAAAATTCACCAAACATTTATCCTATAATACTAGATTATGTCGACAAATAATGAGGGCCCAGTGTTAGTCTATGGGGAAACTACACCATAATTGATTAGATTAGAGCACAATAATATAAATACAAGAAATAGTAGAACTGATGGATAATAAAAAAAATAAATACATAATCACACAACATAGGAAATAAAGTAGTGTAAGATGAAAAAATAAATATAAGCAACTAATGATGGGATTTTTTCACATATATTTAAAAAAATGACTAAAAAGGGATAGAGATACAAGTGTATAGAACATGATATCAAAATACAAAATATTAACCACTTCAATAACTAGAATCTTGAGAATTGGCTCAGTCATATACTCCCAACTCTATCATATAAATGTAAATCAAGAATTGGATGCTAGCTACTTTACTTTTTCTAAACCTATAACCAAAGTCAACTCGGGTACCAATTGTTCCTAAGTAGGGTGTGTGATACAATATCATTAGGAAAAAAACTATGGGGTATAGTCCATTCCATTTTTAGTAATAGAAATTAAAATGTGTTCCATGGTAAATTACATTCATGAGGAAATTAACACATTATTATATTGGACTGAGTTTTAATTCCACACCCATTAAATCTACCTGCTTTGGGCTAAGCCAGTGAGTCTTAACGGAATGAACCTTAATGGGTATGGTGAGATGTATAATATTCTAGATAATGATATATCTCCATTATTTTTCTTGGTATTAGATGAAAATGACTAAAATCATTAATATTAAGGGTTATTTATATTTTTTTAAAATGTTCATTTTCATTTTTAACTTCATTTTAAAAACACTTTATAGAAAATAGTGTGTCACCCAGAATCCATAATTTTCATTACGAGAAGATATTCTAAGACACTTTAAATGGGATCATCACATAACAAATGAGAATGATCACATACATTGTATCCCAAATATGATTTCCCAAATCTCACTCTAAGAATGGTGAAAAATAAATTACTAGCATTAGAGTCCAAACATGGTATCTCACACAGGGTCTTGATTATGTCTCTAGTCGTTGTTCAACCAATTATATTTTGGATCCCATAAAAGGGGTATCCCATAAGGAACATGAATAACAACCCTAGAGGTGAATATATATATAATTCTTGGTAATCAGGTCCTAGGAATATCTTATGTCACTCTTGATAAGTTTACTAATCATTAACAAAATTAACAGTGTCATGAGAGTCTGTATAAGCAGTGAATAAGATATACCCCAATAATTCCCCATAAAATCTAAGTATAAATCTCCAAACAGATATTTCATATATAAAAATTTCAATGGAAGTGTAATAGAATATGATTCAAACCATTAGATCATAGTAACAATATTTTCCAAAGCATGTCATTGGGTTAATGAACATAAACAATAAGGCATAACACATATATGCTAACCTGTTATCCAATTAATATAATATAAAAAACACACTAATTCTATGTGGTAATGTGTCTTATGCACATGGATTACCACCAAACCAATTTTTGGTAACTAGCTAAGGCATTGGTTGCCTAAAAAATCATTATTTTACTGTAAAATCAATTTAGAAAAAATAGAAAAAGAGCCCTCTAATGTATAAATCACCCAAATGGATAGAATAATCCATTTTGAAACACCTAATAGGTGATTCTCCATAAAATAGGATCATGATACACATTTGGAACCACTAAGAACAAATTGATTAAAATTTTGGAGGCACTATCAGAATGGTCTGGTGTGCGACACAATGACATAATTTATTAAATGAAATGAAATGATGATAAAATTAAAAAACCACCTATTTTATACATTTAGATTTTCCCTCATTCTTTATCAATGTTTTATTCTATCTAGGTTGGAAGAAATATATGAAACCATCAAAAGAACTAGAAATGGGGAATATTAGATTGCACCAAAATAGATCAACACATTAGAAATATAAGTTGAAATATATTATAGGGGATTGATGATTCTACCTTTATATTACGATAGGATCTGATGTTGAATGAAAATAGAGGTTGGATGGATGGGATAATAGAATTCCAATCTTGGATATGTGAATAGGCTTTCAACAGGGGGAAGAGAAAGTTACTGGAGGAGGAGAGGAAAAATAAAAAGATTGAAACTTAAAAAACTAAAGAGGGAAAATTGGATATTCACCCCAAAAAACCCACTACAAATAGTTTGACCACATGGATGGAAAACCCTGATCCAATCATGCTCTACTCACAGTCACTAATGAGAAACTCACAATGTTTTACACATTTTTTAACTAATGATACACAAACTATGAAAAAAATGAAATGTCACAAAACCTACAACACTTTCATGAATGTGTGTATTGGTTTTCAAAATTGTAGAGAAACCATGTGCCCTAGTTGTCTGCCATTATTTTCCTTCTCTAAACATAAAACATGCACTGAATACTCCAAAAGCCTACTATAACCTTTTAATAATCACATTTAGTGTTGTTTAAAAGAATAAAAAAATATTAAATGTTTTAGCCTTATGAAAAGACGATATGTTACAAACAACACTCTAAAATAAAACTCGTCCCTTATTTCCATTATGAGGTTAATAGAATTTAATTATGGTAATTTTGTGTCTACTACTCATGTAGATGATCTTCATGCCCTGATGTCTTATATTGTATGCGTCTGTGCTCGTATAACACCCATACCAGAGGAAATGACAAGCCTCAGAGTCTCAATTATACGAATCAAATGCACCATGAATGACACATCTTTTTCCAGCTCAATATCCTCATGGTCAAACAAATGATATTCATATGGATGATACTACTGAAGTTGAGATATATGGAATATATTGTGCATGGAATGTTAACTCATTGGTAGTAATAGATGATAGGTTATCATACCCAATCTCTTCACTATCAAGATTGACGTAAAATATATCGTCTATATCTTGGAATTTCTCATGATTCGTATATGACCTAATCTAGGCGATACATGTAGAAATATTTTATGTCCCACTTAAACATATGGAGTCTATTTTTATGGATGGTGTAAGAATTATTCTTATATTGAGATGTATCCAAACTTGTTTGAGTTAAATGGACTTCCTCAAAAGTCTCCGGAACAAGATGAGGACCCATCATAGCTAACTCACCCACCTCTTGGTAGAATTTAGTTGAACAGAATGTCCTACCATAGATAGACTCATATAGACCCATATGTTTTTTTCCTAGAAATTACTATTATGGACAAAATAAACCAAGGAATTTGGATTTTCCCAAAAACAAAAAAAATTCAAAGATTAAGGTCCATATCATATCCTCTAGCAGTCATATTTTTAAAATCGAACTACATGTTGGTGTAAGGGTGATATGAATTATATAGGGGCTCTTGTGAACATAGTTCCTTCTACAACCCTTTTAAGAACTATGATTTAAAGAATAAATCTTTGTCCAAAATTATATAATGGGATACACCGGGTAGTTTCACCATATCATGGATTTAAATCATTCCAAACAAATCAACATAGAAGGTATACATGATCAGTAGTAAGTGCGTGGTATTGGTCAGCCTATTGATGATCACTAAAACTAGGTCACTACCTCAAGGGGATATAGACAATTCTTCCAGGAAATACCTGGTGATTTCATTCGATTTCCATTTAGGAATGGGAGAGGGTGTAGAAGTCTAGTTGGTCACTGGTGCCCTACCTTCACCTCCTAACTGGTGGAGAACAGAGTAACAAAGCATGTCATCTACATCTTCATACCTAGCCAACAATACTGATAGAAGATGTATATGTACATCTTCGTGAGACTAGGGAGAATCTCCCATACCGAGGCATGTGATTTCATTATTATCTCTTCATGTATAATTCAAGCCACACATAAACAGTCACATATGAGTATGGCCTCACTCCATTCCAAATCCCAACTAGGTGTAGGGTTCCCTCCTTGGACACTCTTCTTTAGAACAAGGCCTTTTTAATCTGATAACATCCTCATCTGAACCAATCCTATAAGAGATGATGTCACATCTAGATCATCTAGAATATGTTTGCTATTAACATTCCTAAAATTCTATATGACTCTCATAGAACACATATATAAATTTCCACTCACTGCTAGCCTCCTTAATAGCTTGTGTATGAGTCTTCGAGATTAAGGTTTCAGCTACAACATTTTCCTTTCTGAGTGTGTATGCGAGCTCAAATTTGAAATGTTATATGTATTAGACCAAATGAAACTATCTTAGATTCATGTATGTATAGGTAGAGTTGTATTTGTGACTTTCATGGTTATTGTAAACAATGAACAACTCACCCAACATGTAAAACATCCTATAATGCCACGTATGATCCAATATTTCCTAGATTTACGTTGTGTATATGATAGTTATAATAAAGATTCCTTTTCTAATGAAGGATATAAGAAATGAATCGATCACCTTGCATAATAATTGTACCCATACCAATCCCTGAGGCATCAAATTAGTCGGCATTACTTATTCCCAACTTAGGTAAAATCATAATTCGATATAAATATAGGCTCCCCTTTAACCACTTAAAATATATTTTCCAAGTGTCATTCCAGTAGAATTTCACATCCATTTGGTCAAGCCCATAAATAGAACTTCAATGAAGAAAATGTCTTGTATGAATCACCTATAGTAACCATCCAACCCTATAAAATGGCGTATATCAAACACATTATTGGGATGCTCCTAGAAAACTATAGCTCTTAAATTATTTCATTCAACTGATATTATTATCACATGTATTATATGACCCATGAATTTAACCATGATGATCCAAAATAATAAAATTCTAAGATTCACATATAAAAGGTTCTCTATAATGTCACTCAACGCGTTCTCATGATGGTAACAATGGTCATGTATGGTGTGAGAATTCACTAATATGTTTCCCACAAAAACTACCAACAAATAATCAACATATAGGTGAAAAAAATGATTCATCAAATCCCTGAAAATATATGGTATGTTCATTAGATTGAACGATATATTCAAATACTCATACAAGTCATACCTGATCCTACATATTGTACGTGGTATTTATCATAATCTTTCATGATCCTGATGGTATCCTCACCTCAAATTTATCATGTAGAAAATTTTGACTCCTTATACCTTATTTAAGAGTTCATCTATACGTGGAAGTGGATACCAATTATTCATTGTAACTAGTTTAGTCAACAATAAATCATGATATATCAAATGTTCCCATATTTTTTCGGAGAAATGGACTGTTAAACACCATAGAGATATTCTTGATCATATATAACAATTATCTTCTATGTCATGACTATTATTCTTGATTTCATAGATCACTTAGGTTGTATCCAATGAAATGGAATGGACACTGGTGTCGCACCTGACCCAAACTCAATGTTTATCTCAACTTCTCCTTGAAATGGATAGGAAGAGAAATAATATTGGAAAACATCTCTAATGAGTTCCACATCAGGTATAAATTCCACAAAGTTGTATCCCATAATTTCTCACAAGGAGACTAGTCATCTGGGTTGTCATCCTGCATAACCCAGTATGCCTAATTAAATTTCAATTCGCCTAAATATACCAGTCCATGTTATAGAAATACCTATTTCTTTACTGTGAAGTGAATGACACTCGACGGTGATGGAAAGTCATATAGTCTTGATAAGAAACAAACATATCCAATCTAAGAATGATGTTTAAACAAGTCACCTCAAATATGATGAAGCTCTTTGAAAAAATAATACCCACCTATCTTTAGGGGAACTCCTTTCACTTGCATTTACCCTAATCCAAAACTATTAATGGTATTTATTGTGTTATAACATCACTAGAGTATTTTATTACTAAGACCGGAATTCCCACGGTTCAAGAAGATATAGTGGAATGTGATTCACCTATATCAAGTATTGTAGACACTAATGTAGAGGATATGAGAATAGTAGCTCTAACCATATATGACACTAGAATGTTCTTCTCATGAATTGGTTGCACTGCAAAGATATATCCCTAATTAGGGACCTATAATAATTCTTGATAGACATAAGTAGGTCTACTCGATTGATGAAGAAACTATGAAGCATTAGCACCTTGTCCAAAACCGACTATTCAACACGAACAGACTATAGAATACCACCTTCCAGCCTATTGGGGTGTTAATGATATTTCTCCTAACTATGGTGCTAACATAGAACTTCGTTCTTTTGGGACTGATAGAAAATAATTGAATAAATTTTGTAGGTGGCCCATCCTACTTTTTACCCAAAATTTTATCGGGTTCCTTATAAATAAGGGATTTTTGTGTCCTAGCCTACCACCATGGGGAAACACCAAAAATATTTAGTTGTGCACCACATGGCTAGTACTACCCCCACAGGTACCATTAAAGCATTGCTTCATCGCTCTTGATAAGCCACTACCATGCCAGAAAGCTGAACTACCCTGCTTCACATCTATTGATTCCCTCATGTACCTCTCAATGATGAGTTCATGGAAAACTATTTATATAATGTTTTTAAGGAAAATTAAATTCACCTACAAGAATATATAATTAGTAATACAATCCTAAAATCAACTCATAGTAGTAATCTCAATTCCTATCATGGTTGTTATGGAATTTTGAAATTCAATGAAGCGAGTAGAGTATTCCATCACTAACATGTCATTATTCCCTAGGTGCATAAATTAAAAAATTGATTTGTTATCATGGTCTTTGGGAATAAAAAGATTAAGAAGGATACTTGGAAATCCAATCATACCATCCCCTTATGCTGACCGACCTGAGTTAGGATATCCCACAAACACATGGTAGAGTCCCTCAACATATAGGTAAAAATATTGACACTCAACTCTATAGTAATATTAATGTTATATAATTTTGACCCAATATACACTAACAATGATTGAATATCCTGAGGTCCACCACCCATAGATATGGTTTTAGGATGTTTCTACTAAAAACCACGGGTCATCTCTTCCACAAAAGGTGATGGTCAAGGGTCACCTTGCACTAATTCCTTAAATAAAAGAAAACTATCGAAAAACATGGTATCAAAACCCAATGGTTATTCTTCAAGAAGTTCCTCAGGTGGAACTATAGGAGGTGTAATATATGGCATATTTTCCATCACCTTACAAGAATGCTCATCTCCAATATCCTAGCATACAACATGAGTTTGTCACGGTGGCATGGATATAAAAATTATAATCACACAACTCACAGAAGATTTATAAAAAATATAAAAATATGAAATAATGGAAATGAAAAAATCAATCCTTGTATAGAAACACACCCCTCTTCTTACTCGAGGAGAAATGGAAAGGTAACTGAACAAGAAACAAAATGGTTAGGGGTGAAATAACATATTTCCCAATACTAGGTTAGGTGAGTCCTCATTTTACATATATGTAACCTAATCATTTTCAGGATCAATTAATTTTAAATTATTTAGATTCCTTATAATTTAACTGGTTATTAGATTGATGATCAATTTAACTGCATCCCTAATCACAATACATAAGAGCCCATCCACCTGATTAATTCTTATCAGTTTGTCAATTACCTACATCGATACCTTTACACAAGAAAATAGTGAATCATTCCAGAACATTGATTTAATAGTATGAGATTCCATTAGAACTCACCAATAAAACCATAAAATGTTTCATTATTTTTCACTTGAAAAAACTATGTCATCATTGAAAACATAATCTCAAAGAAAATAATAAATAATAAGAAACAAAAAATAATCATAGAAAAACCTGCAAAGACCACTGGAACGTAGATATGGATTGGTGTAGTACAATGAATTTCATTCGAGTGCTTCCGTGTATGGTTCATGTTTCTATGTACCCTCATATCCTTAGGATAAAGTAGTGTTACTAATTCAAATATAATAAAAAAGTATACTTTACCAATATGTGCCTCACCCAATGGTTAAATTCATTGAAATGATAACAAGTACAGATAAAGATAATCAAATACCCATTGTAGGTAATTTGGTTTTCCCTTATTCATGTGATAGCTACATCCAAGTACTAGGTATGTTCAAAATTTTAATGTCCTAGTATATTATTTTAACCCCAATATTTAGAAAAATGGAAAATAAACCCACTATACCACATTATTGAATCCTTCCCCGAATGAAACTCACTGATGGCCAGAGACGTTTGGCCGCAAGACCCCACGAAAGAATTCACAAATGCCAGATGTTGCCGGCTAGAAATAATGGTCGGGCGTGTGTCCATGTGAGGATTATTGTATCAATGATCATAGTGGATTTAATAATTATTAAAATAATAAAATATAGAAAATATAGATTACAATGAAATCAAAAATATATAATCATGTAAGGAAAGGAAATAAAGTAGAAAAAGATGAATAAATAAACATAAGAAACTGGTGATCAAACTATTTTACACTTATTCAGAATAATTATTAATTAAGGGGAATGTGATTCAACATATAAAAAATGGTATCAAAATAAATAAAAGAAAAAAAATACTACCACTAGTATATCGAGCATAGTCTTGGTACTCTACCCCGATCTCCAACCTAAAAATGTACATCACACATTGGAAGCAAACTTATTTTCTTTTTCAAAACATGTAACCATAATGTATATCTCAGTATCAATGGCGCATGAGAATGTTGTGATAAAAAATCTCAATAGGCGAACACCATAGTTTATAAGTCAATAATTTTTTTGAAATATAAATAAAATGATGTGGTAGGATAAATTACATAAAATAAGAATGAAATAATTAAATATATTGTACTGAGATCCACATGGACACTTGAACAATTAATCTACTTTTCTTAAGATAGTTTTTATTAACCATGTAATCATGTAAGGGTAAGGTGTGATTTATAATGTTACGTAGAATGGTTTATCCCGAAACTTGTTTCTTGGTGTGTATGATATTTAACTAAATTCTCAATTCCAAATATCACTTCTCATTTTCAAAATGTTCATTTAAAATTATAATTTCATTTGAATACAACTTGATAGGGCATAATGAGAAACCTAGAGCCCATCACTGAATATTTTATAAGACACACCAAGTATTTCTCATATGTATCATCATAAAAATAGTGAAAATGAACCAAATAAATGTTATCCAAGGATGGGTACCCATGTATCTATCCAAGCATGAATAAAATTCAAATACTAACATCCAAGTCTATACCATGTATCACACGTATGGGACCTTGTTTTTATCCAAGCATGATTTGACCAAATAGAACTTATATCACTTTTAAGGGGTATCCCCTTGGGAACTGGCATCACTTTCCTGACAGTGAATATAGATAATGCTCTATAAACCCATCCTAGGAATAACTGATTTCTCTCCGACCATCATTAATAAGCTTTAACATATCTATCATAATGGCATGAGAGTCTCTCCAATGTGTCCTTACGTAAGAAACCGTTTTTCTCCCTCATATCTAAAGGGACTGAACCAAAGTTACATTTTATATTTAACAAGATCAATTTATGTTCCACTATAATTAATTAAAACAATTATATCTTGACAAAAATACTTTAGAAATAATTTCATTGGGTTAATCCACTTGATCTATAAGGGAAAAAAGATATATACTAACACATTATTTTTACATCTAGTCTAAGAAAATCACAAACAGAATGAGATATAAAGGAATGTGAACAAGGATTACATCCCAATAAACTTAAATTACCTACATTTGAAATTGGATTCATGAAAACACCCCTCGAGGTGGTGTAAAATGTTTTTAAAAAAAATGAAAAAGGGTACTCTAATGTTTACCTCATCCAAATCGGTGTCATAAGCCAATGTGATCAACCATAGTGGTGATCTAAAATAAATTGGATCAATGTACACGTGTGGAACCACTCAAAATAATTTAATTAACATTTTGGTGGAATCACAGGAATGGTTTGAAGAGTATCAAAAGGAAATAATTTATGAAATGATATGAAATAGTTGTAAAAGGCTGTGACCCCCTACATTAGACTTGTAGAGCTTCCCTCATCCCATATTATATTTATATTTATCATAAGTTAGAAGTAATAAATGAAACCATAAAATTAAATGAAATTGTTGAAAATGAAATCACACACGAATACTGAAACATATCAGGTCATGAACTATAATGATATTATAATCGATTAAATATCATACCTCTAGACTTCTATCTAATCTGAAGAAAGATGAATCAGAGGTTGGATGGAGGGGATACAATAATTCTAATATTAGATAAGAGATGAGGGTTTCAATAGTATGAGGATAATGCTTCTGGATAAGGGGAATTAAAAGAAAAATAAAGAAACATAAAAATATTAAGAGGGGTAAATTGGTAAATTCACATAATAACCAACTATTCACATTTTGCATGCATGATTGGAAAACCGTGATCCCACTATATTCTTCTCAAAACCATTAAGGGGAACCTAACATGATTTTTATGTGGTTTGACAAAGTATGAAAAAACCATTAAGAACATGACTATCATAAAAACGAAAAACACTTACATGGTCATGAACCCTAGGTAGTATGGTCATAAAAAAACATTCATCCTTGTCTGTATCCGTGATTGTCAAGCACCAAGATTTGAACAATCTCCCAAATTCCATGAAACCTCTATGAACCTTCTATCCATCACATTTAGCGACATTTAATAAATTATCAGAAAAAATTAATGGCCCAAAACTTTATTAAAATATGGGATGTCACAATTATAGTCACTAAGAATATGTATAGAAGAAAATCCTAATGCTTTAGTAAGATAGAGATTCAATGGTTTTCATAGGATATAAATCTATTGAGATACTACATGGAGAAATGGTTTTTGTATTGTTGTACCTAGGTGTAGTAAATACGAGAAGGGTTCAATGGGGTTGATTAGATAGCCTCCAAGATTATATAAATAAGTCTTACTACGATCCTAGTTTGACACTACTAGGTTATATGCTTAGGATAATTCAGAATTTTTTACAAACCATTATGATGTATTTGAAAATATAGGTATCCCAAATGAAACTATATTTGTGATTATGATCTAATATATGCATAAAATTTTCAATTTATTTTATGTATTTCACAATTTTTGGGAATATTCATTGTGGTTTTACAATTATATGACATAGACTACTATATTCCATCGTTTATAAATGGATCCTATAAGAATTAATAGGTTGTATATATGAAAATATTCAAAATTGTATGAATGATATTTCCATTGATGGTTTTAAACCAATATTTAGAATTCAATTAGACTTCAAAAAAATCTCATAATATGTGAAAATATTATCATGTGCTAAAAACAAACAGAATATATTCTATAAATATTGTGTCTTTAAATGGAAGCATGAGAAAAAGATGATGACTAGGGAAAAGATGGACAAATCAAATAAGAAAAAGAACAATTTTCCCACATGTAAAAGTTTTGTAATTAAAAACCATGTAACTAACATAAAATAAAAGTTAGATTTTTACAGTTTTGTAGAGAAAGGAAACTATTATTATGATTTAATGGGTATTAATATAGTTTTCAATCTAAAATGGTTAAAATGTAACAGGATAGGACACTATGTAGATAACTGTATCAAGAATAAATATAATATACCACGAAAGACGATAATATATCATAGTCAAGATTATGGTACTACCATATAAGAAGATTAAGGACTATTTATCCTTTGATTTGATTCTGGATTTATTCCATTTGATTATTTAATCAATGATATACATTTTATTCAAATTATGAAATGTATAAGTATTTTAGGACAGTGAATATTTATTAAGAATTTGAAAGCATCTGTTAAACGATACCAATGGACATGAAAATTTATTATGTTTCAATATGAACATCATGGGAAATATTTTATTGAAGGAATAATAACCTTTAATATAATCTTGATATTGAGAAAATGATGTTGTGGTGAAAATATTATTGGAATGGAGAAATTAAATTGTATAGTACTAACTACATTTGAAATAAGTAAGGATAAGTTATTTATTAAATTAAATAAACATATTTGTAATGATATAGATCATAATCTTCTGAAAATGACATATGCACAAACAATTATGAAATTGTATAACATGAACATTGAATGGGGTTTTAATGATTAATTTATAACTTCATTATATTGTTATTTATGAATATTGGACAACAAATGATACCCATATTTGTTTTAAAAGTATTTGGAGACAGATTGACATACTTGTCACTCTTTTATGGATATTTTGATCTTTAAAATTGAATTTTAGTGGTTTATGCATAAAAAAAATTATTGGTATCCATGTCATATATTAAGGGATGAGTCTTAAATTTATAAAATTACCACCAAAAGATGAAACTATGCTTATAAATGAGAAATGTATCGAGTAAGTATATTTTCATATAATTTTAGAAATTAAAATAATTCCTCTATAATATATAATGTATCTTGAAATAAAATTTTATCAAACTAAAACAATTTCAGATTATATCATGTACCTTTTCACAAAAATTAGAATTACAGTTTGGAGGCCCTTATCTTTCTATGGATCATTCACTTTCTTATGACCAATAACCTCAATCACTCAATAAAATCATTTAAACGTTTACATGATGTACTTATCTTCACATGCCTCCAATATTAACCTAATTTGATTACAATTTATATGTTATTCCAATTGATATTTTCTATCCACTTCATCTCTTATTATGTTGATATTTTATTTAATCTTTAAATGAAGAGGTTTTTGAGTAAATGAATTTCAAAATATTAAAAACTTGATTACTGAGATCAATTTTAAATCGTGTGGATAAAACACATAATAGTTAAAAGAATCCTAAAAATTATAATTGAATATAGTTTTATTTTATATAGTATGTTACACACTATACTGAGTTGTCCTGTATTACATGCAAAAATGTATTTCTCTAATAGCTTACATTACATAAAAGACCATTTTTAATAAAAAAATTATTATTTACATTTTTATTTAATATATCACATTTTCATTATAATTGTTGTTATGAATAAGATTAAACAAATTATAAGAACATATAGTTGACACATGGATATAAGTTATTTATCAGATATAAAAAAAATTTAAATTCCAGGTTCTTCCCTTGTGGTATGGATAAATCCTTTTTAGTTTTTATTTGAGAAGTTGATGAAAATATAACAAAGGTTGTCTGCAAGGCTCTTACATGATGTGAATGGTAGTTATATGCCATGTATTTCACATAACAAATCACGTAATGGGCGTTTCAAGATGTATAATCCCATTACATGATAATGTATTGACATAGCCATGATTTGTATATACACGACATGTAGTTTCTAGTACACGTCGTGTACTATTCATTATTTTTTATTAAATCATACAGTAGAATCATTTTTTCAAACGAAAAAAAATAAAACCTTTTAGAAGTATGAAACACATAAAAATACCATTGAGGGATTTTCTCTCTATTCATTGTACGATCTATGATTTGAACATCATCGAATCCATTGGAATCCTCTCGGTGAGTGCTTGATTCCTTTTCATCCATTCTTCCAAATTTATTCTCTCGACCTTGTTATTGAGGGATGATAGTTTTGCTCATTTTTTATTGATATACTCCGACTGAGGTCAATTTGAATGACGACACTAGATAAGGATAATCATAAGAACACAAGATTGGTGGTCTCATGCCCTTCACTAATTTTCATGTTTATTATCTGTGACATAGTATCATGCACATATTTTTGGGTGGATCCTATGTTTAATATTGATCTATGTTGTTATTTAATAATGATTTGTTAATTTGTTTAATTATTAAAAGGATATTCTGAGATTGATATCCTTGATTGAGGGCCATCCTATGGGTTCGTTTTCCCTTGGATGACCAACGTATAGCCTTTTGGTGAAGGAAGGCTATGGTCATGCCTTTTATTCCCATTTATAGATTTTTTAAAATGTATTTTGTTAATTGAATGAATTTACAATTTAATATAATAAATTTCCATTCCTTATGATAGTTTAATTCACATGTTAGTCTTTTTATATGAGTTTACCAAGGGAGTTTATAATTGTTAAGCCTAGTAATGGAATGATTACTTGAATGGTCTATGAAATTTTTTATTCTCATGTCAGTTATTATTTTGTTAACCATGTAATAGTATAAGTTAAATGTGTTTGTTTTATGATGAAATGCATATATATTGGGATTTGACCCTGACACATGTTGAAATTCCTATATACTCAGCTTTGAAATGAACACATGATGAAATTATTGTATATCGGGTTTCGACCATGACTGACTACTAAAATGCATATATAACAGGTTTTCATCAAGTTTGGTGTTATGTTATGCCATGGTTATATAGTTTTTTTGTAAAATTCAACAATAGTGACACTTTAATTCCACTTTAGGGTGTCAATACTAGACTTAGTTATAAATGTAATTATGAAATGATATGATATATGAAATGTATGTCATGCCAAATAAAAATCATGGATTCAGTATTCACTTATATTTTCTCATATGGTCTCTTCAGACATATGTTGTGATTACTGGTAGAATTATTTACTTTTGAGTGTCTTCCAGTTTACTAACCTCACTATTGTACACTACACGACATTTATATTCATTGATTGATCGACATATATATTGGGATGATGCCTATTAGGATACAGTCTCACACCTTGTTTCGGCCATGATTTTGGGTCCAGTAATATAATATAATTACAGGTGTTGATCGGGGTAAGTGACCTTCTGCTGGTTCTTGATATGTTGTTTAGGGGTAGGAGAGCATGGGATCAATTCAATACATGTGATTCTTATTAGAATCCATTGTTTCTCTTGTTCTTTTTGAACATATATTTTAGATTATAATACTTTTCATACTTCGGTTGTGTTATTAGAAAATAACAAGTTGCATCGTATTTTGTATGGGATGATATTCGAATACTTATAATATAAATATTTTGTTGTTTACTTTAGTTTTATGTTGTTTACGACTTCTTCTATTGTATTATTAATTATAAGGTTGTGTTACACTGTGAAAATGAGGGAATTTTTTCCCCACTATCACACCCAAGGCCATCACTGCTACCCGACATCCTTTGGAATTTAGGGAAATGCTCTTGAGGCCACAAGGTCAATCGGTTACGGTGCACCAGTTGAGTGGCATCTGTAACCGAGACATTATAAAATGGTATCAAAGTATTGGATTTCTCTTTTTCATTATTGTTTGGTGACCATAGGAGTAGATAAAAATGCAATTGGATTTGGTTATGTTGTGCTCGAGAGTAGCTACCCCACGTACATGGAAAATCCAAATTTTCCTGAATATAATTGGGTTTTTTTTTACTTTCAGTTATTATAGTTGAATCAATTCCACCGTGAGGGGAATCACTTATTATTTTGATGTTATTATTGAAATCAATGTGATTTATTTTGAAACCTGATGAGATGAGGCTATTCCATCTCATGCATCATATAGGCACTTATTGGAAATCACATTTTTGACATTCATGGCATGCCATTTAGAGAGCATTACTGATTGCAGGTTATTACGATAGATGTTGTCCAGGATATGCATATTTTTTTGATAGGTAATGTGATAGATATTATTTCTATTGTAACAAGAATATTTGAACGTGTTGTGGTTAAATTGGATAGATTCCAAAAATTTGGTCCCTGATGAGTATGATACCTCTTTGAACGTAATTCGGTGGATCGTGTTTCGGAAATGAATTGAATTTTTTTTATGTTCTATATGTGGACACCATGCTTTGATACGTGGGGAGTATGGGCCCCACAGATTGTTATTGGGCACATTGTTGCTTTAATTTTTTTAAGGGTTTCTAGGGAAGATTCTTAGGCTTGCTGTCTAGACCCCAGACAACATGAAGTATGGTCCAATGAACACCCTCCATGTGTTCATCTATTCATGAAGCAAAAAAATATTTCATGTGCATGATGTGTACCCTATGTATAGTCTGTGTGGTCGATGGTCATGTTACTGACAATGTGAGAGAAAACATGGTTTGTTGGGTTTGGATTAGAACATTTGGTGTTCCTTAAGTACACCATTTTCTAACATAGGGTGGCCTCGTGTGGATCTAGCCATGTAAATGTACATTTCATATAGGGAAGACATGATTACACTCTATGTGTTGTCCGGACCTGTCATGTACCTAGGATGTTTACATTACAATTGTTGGTAGAGTTAAATGCCCAAGTGTGGGTTTAAGGGGAGGTGTTGTGTTTAGTTTCTACACACAGTGTACCCAATGTTAGTGAATATTTGAGTATTTTCGTCTCATGTTTAGTTATTAATCTCTTGAACTATGTTCCTTGATGAATATGATTTTACTGAGGTGTATGTCATGGACATTATATAGAAAATCGACCATGGCGATATCCAGTAGTACATTAAGAGTGTGGTTATTATCATACCACAGATGTGGTAGGACATGGCATACCTGTGAATCATCCGGTTATTCCAGTTAAGGCACCAGTGGTTGTTCTGGACATAGGTACTATGGAAAAATTCCCGGTCAACTTCGCATTCTTTATGTAGAATATACAGGGAGAACCTTAGTCTGTCACTTCTATGGCTCAGATGACTAATGTGTTTTAGAAGAAACATCCTCCCACATTTCCTAGGATTTTGGGACCATAGGATTCTGAGTCATGGCAAGAGGCCATATTATATATCATTTAGAATATGTATATTCCCCGTGAGTGGAGTTATACTATTGGGACTTCTATACTATGTGATTCTGCTAAGAGATGGTTGGATGTGGTTAATCAGATATGGAATCGTTGGGATATTCTTTAGGAAGACATACATAGATAATTTTATGACTATTTCTATCCTGATACAATTAGTGATGTAAAATCATGGGAGTTCATACATCTAAAGTAGATAGAACAATCTGTTATAGAAATTAAACTTTTTTTACTATGCTCGAGTGCTTCACACCTATTCTGATGGGTGACGGTCATTCATAGGCTAGGAGATTTGTGGATGATCTCTGGTATTACATCTGATCATTGGTGAATATATTTTTTCTAACTACTGTATCAATAATTTATAATGATACACTAATTACCAAGAAGAATCATAGGAAAAATGGAGGTGCGAACCAGGGTGGTTCGACAGTGAGATCAGGTAAAGTCTCAATAGGTAGCAGAAAGCATCGTATGGATCTTACTAATGGAGAATATCATAGTCTAAACATTTCTTTATGTATCTAGGTGAGATGTTTATAGTGTGAAAAATAATGTAATATGATACCTTATTCCCTGATGGACCTAGTTGAGTGCTGAGATTTCGGCATGATGTGATATCTATAGTACTTTTGAAAGACATTTCTACTAGTGGCTATAGAGAGAGGATCTTCACAGACTCCACATTTTGGAGTAGGTATAACTGGTTCTCACTGGTCGGGGAGCTATAATGCATCTGGTTACTTAGGCTAAGGTGGTGTTCATGGTTGTAGTATCCAGAATCTAGGTTTTTAGAGACATCAGAGTGGATTTGATAAGGGTAGCGATGAAGTGTCACAAGACCATGGTATAGGCTAAACTTATGTTGTGCTACAGACCCAGCAGGAGTAGGTGCCCAAACCTTATATTGATCAAGGTACTATTCTAGTCACATTGTGTTAGTTTATTCTCTTTTTGATATAGTGGTTTCAAATAGTTTTATATCTATGCCTTTCTGGAGAGTCTAGGGATCTGTTTTTTTTTACTCTTAAAGAGGTTTTGAATCTAGACACTCTTTTAGAGATTATAACGGTTGATGCACGGTAGTGCATGGAGTTCCCCCATGAGATTTGTGGGTTTCACTTAATTTGGTATCTCTATGTATTAGATATGACACCCTTTGATTTCATCCCCATAATGAATTTTCTAGAATCTGGTCATTCCTTTGTTAATTGTTATCGCCATAGGGTGAGTTTCACATCACCAGAGGGAGGATCATTTTTACATATGGGAGAGTGGGATTCCAAGCAAGCCGAGATGGACCCAATCCTCATGGGTTGAGTGGGATGATATCACAAAATTATAGTTTATATCTATATGACAGGGGGACACATAATATAGATTTTCCCCTAGTGGTTGATCATTTTAGAGATGTCATCTCAAATAATTTTTTTTCAGGTTTACCTCTTGAAAGGGACGTATATTTATCAATTGAGCTAGTTATAGGAGCTTCACTAGTATCCATATCTTTTTATATGATGGATATGACTAGGTTGTAGGAGCTCAAGAAGCCACTTGAGGAATTGGTAATGAAAGGGTTAATTAAACCCAATAATTCTCAGTGGGGCACACCTGTCCTTTTCGTGAAATTGAATGATGGTAACCATAGGATCTGTGTGGTCTATCAGAATGTGAACTAGTTGATTATTACAATATAATATAACTTTCCATGGATAGATGGCCTATTTTATATTATTCGTGGGGCTCGAGTGTTTTCGAAGATCAACTTGTGGTCATAATATCACCAAGTACGTGTTTTACATACTAACATAACTCATAAAAACTTTTTTAATAGTTTTGTGATATATGAGTGTCTGGTTATGTCATTCAGTCCCACGAATGAACAAGAATTATTCATGGAATTGATTAACCGAGTGTTCCATCCATATCTTGATGTTTTTTTGGTGGTTTTCGTTGAAGAAAATCTTGGTCTATTTTTATAATCGATACAACCATGCCACACATCATGAGATCATTTTGAGTACACTGAGAGAGCATCAGTTATATACTTAACTCATAGAGTGAAATTCTAGATGTATCAGATTCACATCCTGGGTCATGTCATCTCGTAGATAGGAGAACTAGTGGATCCCGAGAATGTGAGAGTAGTATTTACCTGGGAAAATTCTAAGAATGTCTTTTAGGTAAGCAGTTTTCAAGGTCTAGATGGTTACTAAAAGAATTTCCTATAGGAAATCTTATACATAGTAACACTGATGATGTTCATGAAGAATAAGGGTGGAAATTATGTATGGTAAAATTCATGTGAGATGGCCTTTTACGAGATGAAAAGGAGATTAACGTAAGTAGCGATAAAGATTTTTCCCAAATCGGTTAGAAGTTACAGTGTGTACAACTACACATCATGTATTAAACTGTGACTAGTTATTATTGATAGGGATTGAGACGTTGTGTATAGGTCACAGTAGTTGAGACCTCATGAGAGGAATTACCCGACACACAATCTCAATTACATTGTAGTTGTTGATTCCTTAGGCTATCAAGGATGTTACTTCTAGGAGAGAATTGTTTTGTGTACACATACCAAAAAAGATTCATGTACATATTTACTCAGTGTGATATAAATTTAAGGTAGAAAAGGTGGGCAGAATACCATTAGAATTTTGACTTCGAGCTTTCCTACCGAGAAAAAGAAATGCAGTGGATGATACACTGAGCAAGAGGACCCATATATAGGTAGTGAAGTTTTCCATTAGTGAGTGTTAGCTTATGGATTTGTTCTCTGAGATTAATTTGGATGCGTAAGATATGTAGAGACAAACATTTCTTACATCCTTATCTGTTACATATACCTTACTAGAAAGATTGAAGATGAGGCAACCATCAGATACTGAAAGTCGTGTTCTACGGGAGAGTATGTCAGGTGAGAACCTCCTCCTGATTGGACCATTTATGGGGATGAAGTCCCACAATTAAAGGGTCACATATGGGTTTTGGTATACTTGTGTCAAGAGCATATGCATGATTTCATGATTCGGTTTAGGTGGTGCATCCTCATGTCACCATGCTGTATCAGTATTTACATCATCTATAATGGTGTCTGGGTATGAAGGGAGATGAACCTAGATTTTTCATGAGATAGGAATTGTCAGTTGTCTTCTCATTTTTGGAATAAGATATAGAGGGCCTCGTGTAGACATGTTTTTATGATCATATCTTAACTCCCCTGGAGAAATGGTATGTTAGAACACAAAATATAGGTGACGGAGGACATGATGCGAGACTGTGTGCCAGAATTTGGGGGATCATGGAAGATTTCCCATTCCACTCCAGATATTTTCCTACAACAACAGTTATTAAGAATCTGTACAGGTGAAACCTTCTGATATATTTTATAGTAGGCCATGCCATTCTACACTATGCTGGTTTGAAGCAAGGGAGGAAGAAAAACTAAGACCATGTATTTTGTAGGAGACATACGAGTAAGTCAAGTTGATTCAGAAACAGATGGATACTGCACAGTATTATCAAAAATCAGACATTGATGAAAAAATATGACCTTGGGAGTGTGGGGTCAAGTATTGAGTTTTTTATGTGTAACCATGAGGTCGAGACATAATAAGATCAGATTCCCTCATAATTTTTCACAGAGATACATTAGCCCGTTTGAAATTTTGGTGGCGGTCAGGTCGGTAGCCAATCGATTGAAGTTACCTTAGATGTATAGGGCAATGCAATATTTCATACATGTTTTTTAGTTGCAACATTAATTTTTGGAGTTTCATCAATCCTTTTTTCCAAAAGAAGTGGAGTTCCAAGAAGATGTGTCCTCTGTGGAGCACCCCATTCGTACTGTGGATCATAGCACAGATGTTTCCCATGGATATTATATTCCTTTAGTACAGGTTTCCTGGAAGCATGACTAAATGTAGGACGAGTCATGGGAGACGATAGATGGAATTTGATCGCAATGACTAGAGTTATTCATGAATGTTCCTCCACCCCCCTTAGAAGGGAAATTTACAGACAAATTTAATTAAGGGGGATGTTTGTTAGAACTCAGTTCATCCCTTGAGGTAAAAATAATTCATTTTTAGTTTTCACTTATAAAAATGGAGGGAAAAAAGATAAATGGCTTGATTCATGAATGTTACATGATGTGACTAGGAGTTACATGACATATTTCAAAAAAACACGCTGTGTAATGGGGGTTTCACACCATATAATCCTAGTATTGGACCATGTACTGACATGGACAGAATTTTTATGGATACAACATGTAGTTTCTAGTACACATAGTGTAATTTTCTTTTTATCATCATTAAATTGGGTAGGATCATCGTTTGTATCAAAAAAATAGACACAACTCCATTTCAACGTAAGGGACACCCAAAAAATATGAATGAGGGTTTGGTTCCCAATTAATTATACAATATCTAATTCGAACCCCGTTGGTTCAATTTTCCATGGATGACCAACGTTTAGTTGTTTGTCCTAGGATGCCTATGGTAATGCATTTGATTTGATTTTATGGGTTTCTTAATATATAATTGGTGAATTAAATGGTTTTATCTTGTGAGATAATAAATTGTTAGCCCTATGATTGTTTAATTCCCATGTTAGGCGTGTGATATGAGTTCCCTAGGTTTTTTATAATTGTAAGTTTTAGTAATGGTTTGTTACCTGAATATTTTATTCCATGTTTGATTCCCATGTGAGTTATTATTTTTAAACCATGTAATATTATAAGTTAAAAGTGTTCTTTTTTGTTGAAATGATTATATACCAAGTTTTTACCCTGCGAGATGTTGAAATGCTTATGCACCGCGGTTCGACCCTGATTGACTAATTCCATTCTTATATGTCAGGTTTTGATCTTGTTTGGTTTCTTGATATAAAATAGTTATATGGTTTTGCACAAATACACAAAGAGAGATACATGAATTCAAAATTATGGTTTAATGACCAGACTCGTTTATTCATTAAAGAATTATATGGAATGATATATAAATCATCATCTTAGACAACACACAATTTTGGATCCAGTCTTCCCTTGTATTTTCTTAGATCATCTTCGGAGACAGTTGTTGTGATTAATGTTAGAACTATTTACTTTTGAGTATCTTCTTGTTTGGTGCCTTTACTATTATACACCACCTGTTATATGAAGTTACTGGCAGATTACCAAAGATCAAGTGTGGTTGTCTACTAGGCTTTAGTATCACACCACGTTTAGGTCATGATTTTAGGACAAAAAATATTATATGATTGCAGGTGTTGATCAGGGAAATCACTCTTCTACTATTTCTTGATATGCTGTTTAGTGGAAGGATAGCATGAGACCGAGCCGAGCCTTGCGATGCTTCATAGTTTTCATTGTTCATTTGTTTCTTTTGGAACATATATTGTGGATTACTACAATGTACATGTTTTGACTATTTTAAAAAAACATAACAAGTTGTGTTATCTTTGGTATGGAATAATGTTCAGTTATCTATAATACAATACTTCCAATATTTAATTTAGTTGTAGGTTTTTTACTACTTCAACTATTGTATTATTATATACTCCATTGTGTTAAACTTTTCTAATGAGGCCATCATTTCCCCACTATCAAAAAATAGTCCCTCACTGCTAGTTAGTATCCTTTGGTGTTTGGGGAAATGCATGTGAGGATATTTGGCCAACCAGGCATGGGGAACATGTTAAATTTCTCATATAACCTATACCTTACAAAACAATTAATAATCTAAAATAAAAATCTTTTTTTTCTAAAAACCTATATTTTTTCTAGAAGATGGACTTGTTTACATTCTCTCACATAATTTAAAACTAATTTTTAACAGTATTAGAATATATAAATGAGAAAATAAACATCAACATCAACATTGCGTGACAAAAATAATTTTAGGGTAATATTTTTATATTTTTCTGAGAAGTTTCATGATTTGATGAATAGTGAAAAGTACTGTATGTTAATTTAAAACTGCATTTTCATTTAAATTATTAATAATGGTAAATTATATTTTTCATTGGTTTAAAAGTATAATTCATTCAATTATTCATCCATTAATCAATTTTTTTCATAAGGATCCATTTAATTTTTAATTTTGATATAAAAACATTTCAATCTACTGCACATGTTTCCTTTAAAACCACACATTCTCATCACTTCTACTGGATTAATTTTAAATTAAAACTTCACACTTATATGAATAAAATTTGTAAAATTTTATTTCCTAATTTTATTCCAGATAATTTATAATTTCTAATATGGTTAACTTAATTTTGGACTAAAATGAACGTTGGGAGTAGTAAAAATTAATTAAATTGGTTATGGTAATAATGATCTTAACTATAACACCCCAAGCCTTCACGATACGCTTCTCTTTGAATAATACAATAGCGTGTGTTGTACGGAACGTTGAATTCTCACACACCACAACTAATCCAAATAGCTATTACGAATACTAATAACTAGTTTTTGAAATTTTATAATTTTATCATTAAAAATGGACTTCATTTTTTGGATTCAGAGTATCAAAATTAGCTTAGGGTAAATTTTTTGTATTTTTCTAAAAACAATTAGTTTTTTATGAATTGTGGAAAATACCAAATATTAATTGAAACCAATTTTTTAACCAAAATAATTTATCATGCTAAATTACACTATTGAGTGGTTTTAAAGGATAATTAGATTATAATTTTACCATTTAATCCAATGATGGTCATTGTATGTAATTTCACATTTAAACTATATATAAACAAGTGTCAATCTTTTGATAGTTATTATTTCTTAAAAAAATATTTTTTGTTTTGACAACATGAATTAATTTTAAATTATTTTTTTCTACTTATGTGTTATGAATTTAGAAAAACGGATTCCATATTTAGAATCAGGAGGTACAAATTTTGTAATATATTTAACTTTTATTTGTAGACATTTTGAATAACTACTTCTGTAAATATTTTATTTACCATGGTTAAAGGGTAAATCCGGTAAATAAGGGTAAAAAATTAAATAATAATATTAATAAATTACTCTAAGATGTGTCCTAACCATATTATATGATACATGTCTGACCATGGGCATCTTTGGGTCTATTTTGGGACTCCATGGAGCCACTTGTAAGTGATAGTGATACTTTATATTAATTAAGTCAAATTAAACACAAAAATTACATAATCATATATGTTATAGTAAACCAATTTTTATATAGGGTTATACATGTTATAACATTCTATTTAAATATAAATTAAATATCTATAATTATTTCCTATATAATGCTATTTTATTTTTATTTTTTGGACATTGAATAATTAAATTTATTTATGACACAATGATGATGTCGTATTTTCATTATTAATGAAATAATCTAATAAATGATATTATAAATACTAAAATAAAAAATAATTTGAGATTTTTGATGCCATACACAAGTTTTATAAGTTAATATGACATATTATGGTTGATTAAATGTATTTTTTTCTAAGTAATAATGTTGTTAGGTATTTAACAAAAATCAATTATTAAATAATCTCAAAATTGACATAAATGAATTTTTAAAACAAATACAATATTCTTGGTCGATATAATCTTAATATAAGAAAAATGTTAGGAAAAATAGCTAAATAGTATTATATGTGTCATTAATGTACCTATTTTGGTTCTATTAGATGTTTATGGTATGTTTATTAACCATATAATATAAAAATACAAAGAGACATGGTAAAGATAAATAATTTAACTAAGAGTTAAATCTAATAGATATAGTTAATATAGTGAATCAAACCGATCTAAATCTTACTTTTTTAGTGTTTTTAGACCTATCCCAACCTTATCAATTAAATAATACAATTTTTAGCCATTATAAACCGAAAATTATTTTATTATAAAATAATATTTCAAGATTTTCCTAAGGTACTCCTCACTCCCCTTATAAAAGGGAACTCCCCCTTCTCTCTAATTCACACCATCAAATACTTTTGGATCAGAAAAACCCTACCCAAATACCCTATCAAATATCCTAAATTCAACATAGAGGCCTTAATTTAGTCAGAAAACTAACCTAAAAATCCATTTTGATCAAATCAAAAGGATGAACCTGAAAAAGAGCTAATGATTTCACCACCTTCTTTCAAGTTCCTTTCTTCTTCCACTTCCTCTTTCATTTTTGTTTCCATTCTAAAATGAGAAATATAGTATATTATTTATACTATTTTTGTTATTATAAATATGGTACAACCATATTTATTATTCTATCCATCAATTTAATGAAATGTCACCATACGTGCGTACGTACGACTTACCGTCTCTACGTCGTGGTGTAATTGTTATTCAATACATTTTTTTGAAGGGTACAATAATGGTGTGTAATTGATGTAAATAATAAATATAACAAGATAATTATTCCCTATATATGATATAACATCCAATTATATATTATTTTAATTTCAACAGAATGATATTGTCTCTCTTGCGTACGTATGAATTACCGTCTCCACGAACGTGATAAGATTCGTTCCCCATCATATCCATTCAAGACTATTTTTCACATTAAGATTAAAAATAATGTTTGAATACTTGATATCATTCTAGATATGAATATAATACATCCATTCCATAACAAATATGACTCAAATAACAAATAATATAATGTAAAATGAATTCTTTAACACCTGAAATGATGATAATACTAAGATATTATTAACAAAGAAATGTGAAAAGATCATATATGAAATCATATTAATGTATATTATTATTGTATAATTTTAAAAAAATTATTTCACCATTATAATAGAGGTTAACCTACCCTCGACCAACGAAATTTACAAGGTAAGGTTTAATTCCACATTATATTTATTATCTGAGGTTGTTTTTCGTAATTACTTATTGGGACCTCTTTATCATCCACAACCATTTTTCATAAAAACGCATTCCAAAACTTTTTTTCATATTTAATAGACTATTGGTTAAAGTAATTTATAAACTTGTTTGACTTTTTATAAAATGTTTTGAATGTAATAAATCTGTCATCTTACAAATAAGGTACCTTATGATATTTTTTTCAAAATTAAGGTAAGAAATTTTTTTAACTTATACGGCAGGTGCAGCTATTTTCTGCCATTATAATATCATTGAAGCATCCATTAAAATCTTATAAGAATATTTTTAAATTAATTTTTTTCTTTTATAATTATGTATCATTAAATGATTTAAAAAAAGAGTTATTTCTATCAAATAGTTTTGATTTCCTCTATGTCAACATCCTTCGATGGATTGTATAGTTGTTTAAAGTCGAGTCATTATGATAAATATCCTCCATATTTTATTTAATGTTTTATGATATGTTTTATTGGGGATGTGTTATTTTTATACCATTCATGATTTATGGTAAAGGTATTTACATTTCGTATTCTAGTTTTAATACGAATTTTTATGTTATATTTCAATCATTTCATATTAGGAATGTATTAGATTTAGTATTTGACAGGAGGAGCCCAGTATAGCTCCTTGATGCATTAGTAGGTCACATGGGACAACTAAACGTGGAATTGGTCGATGATTTTCCCAATTTGATATATCGTTTTAGTCGAGGCCATAATCATTTTAAGACGTCTTGGCCGAGGCCTTGAGAAAATGTTTCATAATGTCCGACATTATACATTCCCTTGATATGAAAACAATATTGAAGGTACATGTGGATATTTGTCTAGTAAAATACCCATGATTATGTTTTATTATCGCATTATTTACTCATCTCATATTCCTACCATAAAATTATTCATGTTTATTATTGGTAAAGGCATGTTGTTTCAATTATTCACCATGGTTAATATTTATTTATCTTCCACTATATTGATTACCCTTACTGAGCATTTGATTTCACCCCTATCTTATGATTAATTTTCCCAGAATATGAAGAACTTACTTATGAGTGACATTCAGGCATAATCTAAGAGTATTGGATTTTTCTAATGGAATAAATTAGTGTTGTATTTATTTTAAAGTTTTAATGTTCAACTTATGTATGAATGTTGTTTCCATTAATATAAATTGATTGGTTTTTTGAGACATGATTTCTTTGTGATCATGAAAATGTAATGTAATAATGCACCAAATCTAGGTAACTGGGGTCGTGGCGTTACAGTTGGTATCAGAGGATTTTTTGTACAAACATTGGAATCTAGATTTAGATAAACTTGGATTAGGGCACATAGACCTAATATAGACTTTGAGGATTTGTATAAAAAACATCCAAGAATTTTGGTATTGTATAGATTTTGAGAGTTTTCCAAGAAATACATCCCTTAATAGACACGAGCAGGTACAAGCGGCTTTGGCACAGATGTACCTACGGGTAAAACCTGAAAACACCTATTTGAGCTAGACTCGAATGGGAACCTGTACATGACAAGAGGCCTTGTTGCAATCATGGTTATGAAACTCCTGAGGGATATGATTGGGATAATTCTAATTTTCTTTTCAAACCATTATGAAGGGTTTATGATTATATACTTCAACAAAAAAAATATTTATATACTTATGGATTATATCCATAAACTATTCAATATATTTTAAGTGTTTTAAAATTTTGGAATTATGTATTGAGATTCATAAACTAATCTATTATATGCCATTGTTTAGAAATGCCACAAAGTGGAAGGAATGGAAACCGTATCAATGAATGCACTATATTTAGATATTTACCTCCTTCTCAAGATAATTATATTGGAGTTAGTGATACAACTGGTGCAGATTAGCTTATCACCATACTGGGATAACTCACATAGTTTATGAACTCACACAGGTTATTTATAATAACCATTCCCATATAGAGAACCTTGATCCACAATGCAGAGGATCAATGTTAGACCACTTCATGATAAAACAACCACCGAATTTCAATGGGGGTAAAATTCCATTATTAGATGGACTATTGATAAATTCCATAGAGAAAATATTCCGCATCTTGGAGAGCAGCGAAAGAGAAAAAGTTGTCATTGCAGTCTACCGCCTCACTAGAGATTCTGATAAATGGTGGTCATTGATTAAAAACAAAAAGGATGATGATGAAGTATCAAATATATAATGGATGGAGTTTAAAGAAATTTTCATAGAAAAATACTTTCCTAATGACCATCGAGCTGATATGGAAAGACAATTTATGCGTCTGAGGCAAAAGGAGGATAAGAATGTTGCAATGAATGAAGCTAACTTTACAATGTTAGATAGGCATGCTAAAAATTATATACATAACCAAAGAAGTAATATTGGCAATTTTTTATGGGCTAAAACAATTTCTCTGTCAAGAATTAGTATCACAATCCTTCTCATCATATGAAGATATTGTATAATGTGCTATTAAGAATGAAAAGGAATTCTCTAAGTCATATGAATTTCATGAAAATCATGAGAAGAAAAGATCTGCTGAACTCTCTTGGAAATGAAATAAGTATACATTGAAGAATGGAATAATTGAATTTCGAAACTGTGATAATTATAGACGGAAGCACCCTGGTGACTGTCTGAAGGAAAAGGAGTATTCTACAAATGTTGACAGAAAGGCCATCTTGCTGGTGATTGTAAGGGAAATAATGACTCTACCAATTTTCAATGCTATAATTGTAGGGAGAAAATACATTATGAAAATGGATTTCCTAATATTCACATAAACATATCTCAGAAAAGGACAGGGGATCAAGGCAAAGCTTATGTTATCACTACTTCTGAGGTTGAAGCTCTGAAAGTCGTATTGGCAGGTAATTTAACGGTTTCATCATGTCTATCCCATGAATGATTTGAATCTGGATCATCAGATTGTTTCATATCTTCCCAGTTTTATATGAAAATTAGATATTTCCAATTTTATTTAACAATGGATTTGTCAGTAAAAACTCATATGGGAAGTATCATTACTACAATGTTTTGTGAATCAGTTCCCATTAGGGAATATAAATGTTCTTTATCTACTAATATAATCGTCATAACAATTATTGAATTTGATATAATCTGAGGTATGGATTGGATATCGGATCATGATGAAAAAATTTATTGTAAGAAGAATGAGGTTACAATTTTTTTATGAAGATTATAAAGAAAACCTTATCATTAGAGCAGAATCATCACCACCTAATTCTTATCTAGATCCACCCTCATTAGATCAACTAAATTCAATTATAAGGGAGGAAGATAATGAAATAATTTTTTGTGAGGAAAGAAATGTTCAAATAGAGTATGTACCTATTGAAAAAGAGTATGTTGATGTATTTCTAGGGTATTCACCTGGAAATCCTCCAGAATGAGAAATTGAGTTTTCTATTGATTTAATTCCTGGTTCAAGGACCATATCAAATACCCCATATAGAATGGCCACTGTGGAATTAATGGAACTAAAGAAACAAATAGAAAAATTGTGTATTAAGGGATTTATTCACCCAAGTGTTTCTCCATGATGAGCCCCTTTCCTTTTTGTTAAGAGAAAAGATGGATCTATGAGGTTGTGCATTGAATACAGGGAGATCATTATTATAACAATAAATAAAATGTATACCCTACCCTGCATTGATGATTTATTTGACCAACCTCAGGGAGCATAATAATTTTCAAAGTTTGACCTTCGATCTGGATACCACCAGTTGTGTGTGAAGAAGGAATACATTCTGAAGAAAGTATTTCGAACCAGGTACGAGCATTATGAGATTACTGAAATGCCTTTTGGGATTAGTAATAAACCCACTATCTTCATGGATCTAATGAATATAGTTTTCATGGAATATTGTGATGACATTTTAGTGTTATTTATTTATGATATCTTGGTATAATAAAAAATCTACAAAGATCATTAAAATCTCATGTGTGTTATCCTGAAGACTCTGAGAAGACATGAATTATATGGGATGATTAGAAAGTTTGAATCCTAGATTTAGAGGATTTCAATTCTTGGCCATATTATCTCCAAGGATGGAATATCTGTTGATCATTCTAAGACCATGTAAATCCAAGAATGGCCAGCACCGACGAGTATAACAGAGGTGCACCGTTTTATTGGGATAACAGTTTATTATCGTCCAGAATTTTGCCCGATTGGCTAACCCATTAACCAAGCTCACATGTAAAGGGTTTAAATTTGTTTGAACAAAAGAGTTTGAAGAATGTTTTGAATAATTGGAGAGAAGATTAGTCAATTCATCCATCTTTACTCGACCATCATAGAATTATGGGATTGTTATTTGTAGTGATGATTCATAGAAAGGACATGGTTGTGTCCTTATACAGAACTATAGGGTTATTACTTGTGCACCACGATAGCTAAAATTTCCTGATAAAAATTATTTGACCCTGATCTTGAGTTATCAGCTGTAATAATTTCTTTTAATATTTTGCGACAGTATCTCTATGGTGAAAAATGTGAAATATATACTGATCATAAGAGGTTGAAGAATATCTTCTCACAGAAAGAACTCAACATGATGAAAAGGCGATGTTATGAACTAATCAAAGATTATGATTTCAAGATACACTACCACCTAGGGAAGGAAAATAAGGTGGCTGATGCTTTGACCAGAAAGGATCATGGAGTTTTGAAAAATTTGAGAGTTTAAAGTGATCCAATTTTCATGGATCTAGTAAATATGGATAAGGGAATGACCATGGAAGGTGAATCATCAATGATTTATCAAATTCTATCCAAAAAATCATTACTAGAAAGGATAAATTATTCTCATACCATTGAAGAAGTGTTTCGAAATATGATTAAATCTATAATTTATGGTAGATTGAGTGACTTTGTGTATGAAGATAGAATATTGAAAATTGGGAAGAGACAATGTGTTTCTGATATTCATGATCTAACAAGGAAATTGTTGGATGACGCTCAGAGTTCTAATTTTCTTATACACCCTAGTAGCACCAAGAAGTATAGTGATTTTAATGATGATTTTTGGTGGGGAAACATGATGAAGGAGATTTCTAATTTTGTGTCAAGATTTATGGTTTGTCAAAAAGTGAAAGCTAAAAAGAAATAGCCCAGAGGAGTCATGGAACATCTTCCCATACCTGAGTGGAAATGGGATAATATTATGATGGACATTTTCATGGGACTACCAAATACTCTTAGAAGTAATGATGCAATATGGGTTATTTTAGATCATCTTACCAATTCATCACACTTTTTTTGATATAAGAGAATATTTACCACATGAACTTCTATCACGAATATATATTGATGTTGTTGTGAGACTTCATGGAGTACCCATATCAATTGTTTCTGATTGTGATCCATGTTTTACATCACGATTCTAGAAAAGTCATCATAAATCCCTAGATACTGAACTTTTTTTGAGCACTACCTACCACCCCCAAACTGATGGAAAATCAGAATAGACTATTCATACCCTAGAATATATGTTGGGATCATGCTCACTTGACTTTCAAGGTATGTCGTATCAATATTTACCTTTGGTAGAATTTTCCTATAACAATATCTTCTATTAAAGTATTCAGATGACACCATATGAAGCGTTATATGGAAAGAGATGCTGCACACCATCTTATTGTGATGATTTTGGTGAAATAAAACTCGTAGGCTCTGAACATGTGGTTGAATTGATGGAAAAGGTGAAGTTAATCTAAACCTGCATCAAAGAAGCTCAAAGTAGGCAGAAGAGCTATGCCAATAACTGAAGGAACGATTTGGAATTTCAGGTAGGAGATCATGTTTTCTTGAAGGTATCTCCATGTAAGGGTGTTATATGTTTTTGTAAGAAGGGTAAATTGAGTCCCAGGTACATCAGATCATTCGAAAATCTTGAATTAATTGGGGTTGTAGTTTATTGTTTGGAAATGCCTCCAAGTCTCTCCAAAGTTCCTAATGTATTCCACGTATCACTCTTGAGAAAATACATACCTGACCCAATGCATATACTCACCTATGAGGAACTAGAACTGGAACCCTATCTATCCTATTGTGTAGAACCTATCACTATTCTTTATAAAAGAGAACAAGTGTTGAGAGACCAGACGACATGTCTGATAAAAGTTCTATGTAGAAACCATAAGATGGAATAGGCAAAGTGGGATCCTGAGGAACATATAATGAAGAACCACCTAAGAATCGTTATGCAGTAATATTATAGATATTTTCAGGAAGATATTACTTGAAGGATTGGAGAATGTAACACCCCATGCTTCCATGGTACACTTCTCTTTGAATAATACAATATTGTGTGTTGTACACAACATCAAGTTCTAACACACCATAACCAATCGAACTATCTATTATGAATAGAAATACCCACTTTTTAAAATATTAAAAATATTATCATTCAAAATGGACTTAATTTTTGTATTCGGAGTATTAAAATTATATTAGAGTGAATTATTGTATTTTTCTGAAAATATTCAGTTTTTTATGAATAATGAAAAATACTAAATTTTAATTAAAAACTGCCTTTTGTAATAAAAATAATTTATAGTTATAAATATTACTATTGAGTGGTTTTAATGTATAATTAGAATATATTTTTACCATTTAACCAAATTTTGGTCATTGGGTGTAATTTTACATTTAAACTCGACATAAGCAAGTGTCAATCTTTTGATATTTATTTTTTTTCAAAAACACGCAATTAATTTTGAAAACGGGAATTAATTTTAAATTAATTTCTTCCACTTCTGTGTTTTGAAATTAGAAATTTTTTTTCCCTATTTAAAATCATGATGTCCTAATTTTGTAAATATGTAACTTTTATTTTGAGAAATTTTGAATAATTACTTCGGTAAATACTTTATTTACCATGGTTAAAGGGTAAATCAGTTAAATGAGGGTAAAACATTAATATTATAATAATATTAAATTACCCTAACACATGTCCTAACCCTATTGGATGATAAAATTCTGACCATGGGAATATTTGGGTCCGTTGTGGGACCCCATAGAGCCACTTGTAAGTGATAATGGCACTTTATATTAATTATGTTAAAGTAAACACAAAAATGACATAAGCATATATCTTTTAGTAATTTTTTTTACATAGGGTTTTGAATGTTATCTATTCTACTATAAATAATAAATATAAATATAAAAACATTTTCTACACAATGGAATTTTATTTATATATTTTAGACATTTAATAATAACATCTATTTATGACATAATGATTATGCCATATTTTCCTTATTAATGAATGAATCTAATAAATGATATTATAAATAAAAAAATAAATATAATTTGAAAATTTTGATTCCATACAAAACTTTTCATGGTTAATATGACATATTAGGTTTGATTAAATCTATTGTTTTCGATGTAATAATGTTTCTAGTTATTTAACAAAAACCAATTATTAAATAATATCAAAATTGACATAAATGAGCTTTGAAAACAAATACAATATTATTTGTTGATATAATATTCCTAAGAGTCTAAGGATTGGAAAAAGAGATAAATAATATTTTCTGTGTCATTAATGTACCTATTTGGGTTCTCTTAGATGTTTATTGTATGTTTATTAACCATATAATATAAAAATACAAAGAGACATGGTCAAATTCAAACTATTTAACTAAGAGTTAAATCTAGAAGATAGGTTAATATAGTGACACAAACCTAACAAAAACCTATTAGTTGAGTGGTTTTTGACCCATCCACACCTTATAGATTAAATAATACACATTGGAGCCATTAAAAAACTAAAATTATTTTATTATAAAATATTATTTCTATCTTTTCCTAAGGTTCCCCTCACTCCTCTTATAAAAGGGAACTCCTCCTTATCTCTAAATCACACCTTCAATGCCTTTTGGATCGACCAAACACTTCCCAAATACCCTCTCAACTAACCTCCCTTAATCTTAGAGGCCTTCCTTTAGTCATAAATCCATCTTAAAGATCCCTTTTGATAAAATCAAAAGGAAGAACCTGAAGAAGAGGTAATGATTTCACCACCCTCTTTCAAGTTCCTTTCTTCTCCAACATCCTCTTAATTTGTTGTTTCCATTGAAAAATGAAAAATCCAAAATAATATATATAATGTGATGTTATTTTAAATATGGTACATCCATATTCATTATTCTATCCATCCTTTGAATGACATGTCACCATACATGCGTACATACAGCTTACCATCTCCTCGTCATGGTGTAACTGTTATTCAACACATTATTATTTAGGTGATTATAATAATGATCTCCAATTGATGGAAATAATAAATTTAACATGATAATTATTCTGTATATATGATATAACATCCATTTATATATTATTTTAATATCCAAAGAATGGTATTGTCGCTAATGCGTACGTACGGATTATCGTCACCACGAACGCGAAGAGATTCGTTCCCCATCGTATCCATTCAAGACTATTTTTCATTTTATGATTAAAAATAATGTTTTAAGACATGATATAATTATTGATATTAATAATATACATCTCCTCAATAACAAATGTTATTCACATAAAAAATAATATAAAGGAATACTATTCTGTTAACACCTGAAACGATGATAATACTAAGATATTTTTTACAAAGAAATGTTAAAATATAATATATGATATAAAATTAATGTATATGATTCGTTTATAATATAATAACTACCTGATGTGGTACATTTTATTATTATCATATCACATTGATAGTATATATAAGTTTATTTTAAGTAAATATATTATATTTATGGTATATTATTAATAATATAATAATAAAATAATAATTTTCTTATTTACAACATGATCATTGAAAAATGTAAATGTTATACGATCATGTGTGCAACATATCCTCTCTATGATTTTAACATGGTTTTATCTTCATAAAAATAAACCAGGTTTATTTTTAAATTTATAAATAATTTATAAAAACTATAACTATTTCGTTATTATTAATCTATGTAAGTAGTAATAATGATCCATTGGACAATTTTCAATACTCTGATACCATTGTAAAATTATGAACTGATCATCCTCAAAACCCCCAACATGGACACAACTGATTAAGTAATTAAATAAATCATTAAAATGAATTAATAAAATTGTTTTAGTATAATTTATTTAACTTTTTATAATGTTATTATAAAAGTTATTAATTTAGATATGTTGATTATCCATGAGATAAAATACACACAAGAGATGTCTCGACTCGAGGTAAGGGTTTAATCTCAAAAAATCATCCGTTAAGATAAATGTTATATTATACACATAATTTATTTTATACAGTTTATAGATATATATCAGCATTAATTAATATATAAATAATATTTCATAATTCATCCTATTTTAATATGAAATACACTTAATTCTTTTGTGTGGGTTTTTAATCAAATTTTACCAAGGTGGTAAGGGTTTATCCTTCAAACTCATTTTATTCATGATTATCTATGATTGAAAATCCATTAAAGTAATTTATTTTATAATTATAAAATAAAACCCTTATATTTTACTCTCATGTGTATATTATTGATAATTTCAAACAATATTACAGTTTTACACTCTTTAGTAATTATAAATATTGATAAATTGTTTTCATGAAAAACTTACTATATTTATTTCTTCAATTGAAAACACATTCTATTCCATGTACATGATTTATTTATAGTTTATTTAAAATTTACAATTATAATTTTGTTATATTTTAATATAATTTATTACCATGATATTATTTTACAAAATTGTGTTAATGATATCCTACATTTTTTCCAAATAACATAATTTTGAAATGTTTTCAGGAATTATAGAGGAGTCATTATTTTAACATGGTCAATATCTACTGAATTACAGTTTTTCCCGACCACTCAAATTTATCAATAATTTTTTTATATTATTTTATTGATATTTTCAGAAAAAACATTTTATAAAATATTTTTTTTATGTTTGGGTTATTAAAAGTGATTTTGAGAGTCGTAATGTTATTTTCCTCAAGAATGTTTTAAATTTATTTCAATTTATCAGTGAAAAAGTAGTTATAATGATGCAAAATAATTATAAATTATGTATATATGTCTTTTAAATATATAAATATCTCACTATATATTTATTTTATTTGGTAAAAAATTACTAATATTCATTTATCAAATTCTTTGTTGATGAAATTTACCTTGATTATGATATGAAAAAATATTACAAATCCATTTTTCATTACATGGATAATTCATATTATATTCCTTATGAATAACTATTTATTTTTGGAACAAATATATAATGAATTTGTTATGTTGGTTGAAAATTGATATCACTCTAATTCATTGGGTAATGTTTTAGCCTCATGTTATATATTGTATGAGATTAGAGAGTTAGCCTCAAAATTATGGAAAATTGTCCACTAAGTGATATTGTATATGGTTTTTATCATCGAATCTTGTTTATTTCATTTTTTATTTTTCTACAAAATTAAATATTATTGATTGATCTTATGAAACCATTTAATTTATTTAATGTTTCTTTTTCAAAAATCATTTCACTTATATTTTATAAAATCAGTTTATACCTTTGACTCCAATATTATGCTTCATTATCATTTTTTTTACATTATTAGTCTTTTATATCACCAATTTTGACTATGAATTACCTAAGTTATCCCATGAATTTTTAGTAGATTTAATGAATTAAGGATGTCATTATTTTGAATAAAGTAAATATTTTTTATTTAATCCTACTTTTGATGTATTATTAACGTATTATTCCATAGACACTATGACTCATTTTTTTTGGTATTCAATTAATATATTTTTACAAAAATGATCATGTAATGATTTGTGTAATATTCTATAGGATTTTATAGTTGCTACAATACGAAAATGTTATTTAACCAATAATAAATAGGGTTATAAAAAAACATGATAACTATAGGTATAATTAAATGGATAATTCTATGAATAAAAAAATATCTGAGAATATTGGTGGTATTAAAAGATAATGGATTCCATGATATTCAACCCTTGTCTTGATAGTACAACTGGATGTGGATTTTGAACAATTATGCCTAGTTTTAAAATCCCAGAAAGTATTTATTGAGATAGACTTGATCATCTTCTACATCATAACAATGGTCCATGTGGCACAACTAGTTTGACACTCCTAGTGGATATGTTTTATTAAAAATTTGATGAATGTTTAAAAACTATCATGAAAGAATTAAATAAATTAAAATCATCGATGGAATAGGGTAAACCTAATGGTTAATGGTATTTTTTGTATAATGTTTATAATAACTTAGATTCTTAAATACACATTTTAGTTTTAATTCATCTAAAATAATGACGATCAGTAGGATTTTGGGTGAATTTTAGTAATATAACATTTGTGTTTAAAATGGGTTTTTGGAAAACGTTTATTTGATGAATAATTTATTATATTTTATGCACAAATGTTTAATGGTATTGGTAAACATTTGGATTTATCATATATTTTATGTTAAGTTCATAATATTCAATTATGATTATCTTATGTTGTGAGAATAATAAGTTCAATGGAAAAAATTAGTTTTTTCAAACTTTTATGTATATTATTTTTGTTTAGAAGATGTTATCATATTTTTGGGAGCATTATAGGAATTATCTGTTCAATAACATGACATCCCATATTCTATGTGATAACTCATTTTATCCAGCAAGGCTTTATATGATAAACCCACAACCAAAGGGTGATATAGGTTTATTGCCTACTACTAAAAAATGTAAGGTAATGTTTATATGATATAAATTTTTTTAAATTATTTTGGGGGTAAATATTTTTTGATTTTGGTTCACATATTAGAGGAAAAAATAAAATTTAGTTTTATGACTTTGAGGTGATTAAGAAAAAATTTGGGAACATTTTATTAGGTTAATATATTTATAGAACCTTTATTTTTTAAATAGTTAATTATTTTGGGAGAATCCTACTTTGTTTTTGGTGATGTATGTTATAGGTTATAAGATAACCTTTGAGGTTAAAAACATCATTAATATTGAGGTTATTAAGGTTATTTGAGAGACAGTGTAATTTATGTAAGTACTTATCAATGTTTATCCTTTTAGATTATTGTTTTATTCTTTATATAAATATATTCATATTCAATTTGGGTATTATATTTCCTTTTGTTGACCATTTCTTCATTTGGTTAGTGTCCAAGGGAAATAGTAATATCATGTTTTCATATTTCAGAGTCATGAGATCCATTAGAAGACAATTTTGGGGTTTTAGACATAATAAATTCATTAAAATAATGATAATTTATAAAAACTATTGAGATTGTGGTATGAAATGATTAATGGTTGAAATTATTCTCATCTAGTAAGAATATTTCCTTATTTAATAATTCTACATTTTGAAAGGATCCCACACAATTAAAAAATAATCTTGAAATAAAAATGTTATTTATTCTCAATAAATAAATGGTCTCTTCCATATTAATGATTATATAATGTTATCTTCAAAATTCATCTTATTTTCAAATAAAAATTATCATTTTACAAAAATGTTATCTTATTTGGAATCCTCGTTATGTTATGACCTTCATTTTTCTCATTACCTATTTTTGAAATAATTTTTTATTAACATTTTTCATTGTGACTTATCTAAAAATGAATTTTTTAATTTACAACCCTTAGTTACTAAGAATATTTCCAAATTGAGAAGACATAATTTATTTAAGGGGGAATAATGAAATACCTACATAATTTAAATGAAAAGTATCTTTAATAGTTTATTCAGCTTAAAAAACACTATATAAATGAACTATGATATGAAATTAAAATATTATACTTTAAATTTGATAGATATAAACTGGCTATTAAGTTGGAATGTATTAATGATATTAAATATATTATCAAATATATATAAATTTATTACCATATATAAATTTATTTATAAATTATTTATAAATAAGTAATCATTTTTAATAATGATATATGAATCTATAAAAAAATATGTTTCCTTCAAAAATAATTTATATTGATTTTTCTGAAAAAATAATAAAATTAATTTTTATATGATTTAGTAATTATATTTTATAAAGTTAAAATAAATTTTTAAATCATGATATCAATATTAACATAAGATAAAGTTTTGGGATTTATTGGAAATGATTATTTTTTTAGTGAGTAGTGGGAACTACCTATTATTTCAAAACTACCATTTCATTTTAATAAATTAATTAATTTGAAATTACCATTATTATTTTAAATTGATTTTAAATTGAAAAAATAATTATTTAGTAAAATTTATAAAATTTAATTACATTTAAATCATCATTATTCACAACATTTATATTTATATTTCCTCTTAAAAACATGTTTTTCTAAAAAAATTATTGTGATTAGAGTATCTCTATATTAAATATCTTGAATCACCATTAAGAAGTTACTATTTAAATAAAATTAATATTTTATATAATTATAAATATTAATTGAATTGAAATGAATTATTATTACATGTCATATAGTTAATATAAGTTCATCTTATGCTTTAAAAATTCATTTCATGAAACCCCATTTTTCCATCACAACCACAGTTTTTATTAAATTAAATTTTCCCACTTATTGGATTTGAATTAATTATATGGATTTTATATTATACATCATTATAATTTATATCATATAATAAGTTAAAATTATTTTTTTCATTATAAATATAATAAACAATAACAAAATAGTTACCATGGAAAAAAATTAAAAGGAAAAAAATGAGAAAACATATAGGTAAAGAGTATAAAATGTTAAAAACACATTTATCATTAGTAGAGTATTTTTCTATTGTTTTGAAATCCCATAAATTAAATTATTTTTCAATGGTGGTGGAACTTGTATTGATAATGAGTTCTCATTATTGATTTTTTTGGGATTTCAAAGGAATCAAAGTCTTCATCCCTTGTTAAAGGGAACCCATATCCTATCCATTAATTATTTAAAAAATCCATTATCATGGAAAATAACTTCCCAAATAACGTACATAATTTTCTTATCTCATTATAGATGTTTTTTATCATAAATCCAATCATGCAAGGCTTTAGGTATAATCATAATGAGGTGGTCTGAAGAATAAATAACAGTATTCACTAAGATCCTTTTTTCTCCTTTTTCCCACTCTTATTTATTTCATAACCGTTGAAATATAATGACAGAAATTTCATATATATAATGAGGGGTTATTATTGTTCCATCATAATATTCATTAATCTCATCTCCCCTTAAATATAAAATTACAAAATATTTTGTGTGTATGGTGGACTAGCACCTCATGAACCGATTGAATTTGTTTTCCATAAACATCTCTCATTAATGTTTATAATTAGGGGTTTAGTGTTCATCTTGATATTAATGACATATAGTAAAATGAAAAAACTTTTATAAACAAAATTACTTTTTTATTTAATTTAATGTCTTTTTCTTTAATGTGGTTATATATAACAAAAGGATATATTTGGTTTTATTATATTCTTTTAAATTTAAAATAAATTTAAGAATCTTTATCAGTGATAATATAGCCTATGAACATTGATCTCGTGGTTAGTATCAATTTTTTGGTTTTAAAAACATCTTTTGAAGTAGAAATAAGAAATTATCGACTCAAACGGTAGGATCATACCCTATGAATCATATTAATTGGAGCCACTGAGGGAGATAACATCTATGGGATTTACTCTTAATCTATATTAAGATGAGATCTAAAGACATATGACTAAGGAAAAACATTTATGGGAGATGGTCAAGCTCATCTAGATCACAAACCAGACCAAGTATGTGAAACCACACCATGAACGTCTTACCAACGCACACTGTACACATAGAGAGTGTGTGGGTATATTAAAGTGATATATATCAAGGGACTAGAGATATGAGTATGTACTATATTTTTATATAATAATTAATATATTTTAATAAAATTACTTTTACCTTACAAATAATTTTTATTTTGATTCAATAAAACACATATAGTATTTTTTGGGTAATTTAAAAATTAAATTAAAGAGTTTATTTTTATTTTTTAAATTAAATTATATTTTAATAAAATATTATTATTAAAAAAATATTAAATAACAATGTTCATATAATTGTTATTAATTCAATGTAATTTTTATATGGCTTCAGTAACAGTTATTCTATAAAAACTAGCATTTCTAAATGAATATTTATCCGTATTTTAAATGTAAAAATACACATATTTAGAAAGTGATTTTTATGAAATGAATATTTTTTCCAATTATAATGATTAGGATAAATAATGGTGAATTTTTTATAATTTTCTGACATAGTTGAATTTTAGAGGAAAAATTAAATATTGTATACATATATGGTGTGTATTATGACTTTATAATGAACCAAAAGTGATGTAATAAATACTATAAATGGTATCCAATACTAAATATATGTCTTCACTTTAAAAAAATGTTTTTATGTATATTGTATTAATTTTATAAACCCACCATAAATCAATCAAAAACATTAATATATATAAAGGTTGTAAAATCATTTCATCATGATTATGACACAGCTCCATATAATAATCCAAATTAGTTTATTTTGATCATCACATATACTTATTAAATAATTTATACCACTTCTATTTGGAATAAACCATTGAAACAAAATGGGAAGTATTTTTTTAGTTATTTTTTTATACCGAATACAAAACCTATGGTTGAGAAATATTAATGAAATCCTGAAATATTTCATATATAAACCCACCCAAATTCCCATTTATCGTAAAATAATTCATATTGAATGTCCTTTATCATCTATCCCCTCTCTATAGGCCTCCCAATATTAACCAAATCACTCAAGAAGCTCATCTCAAGCATCTTGAGTCACAAACTCTGGTAAGAGATTTCTCTCTTTTTATTTCCATTCATGTACCTCTTTTATGTTATAAATATTAGTATCCATTTTTGGTTTCTTGGGTGTTTTCTACTAAAACAACCATAGTATACATTTGATTTAAAAATTATGAGATAATCCTTTCAATCACACTAATCCACCCATAAACCTTTTTCTACACTAGTTAACATGCCGATGTTTTGTAAGGGGTAATCAAATTTTCTTCAATAATATTGTTTCTTTATTATCATATAACTTAAATTTACAATTAATTATACTGGTATATGTTTTTAAATATCCATACAACTACAAATTTTATGTCTATATGAATAGATACCCCTTTCTCAATCATCTACCCATTTTTTAATACTTTTATGATGTTATTATAGTGACAAAATTTCCCCATTATTTTCCATGCCAAAACAGTCATGTAGTGAATACCATAGCCATTTGCAATCATGGGTGATCAACATTATAAAATTATATTTCGTTTAATTGGGACTTAAATGTATTTACTACACACTCCTTCATCATGGAATAAAATATGATAATGAATTAACCCATTTTGTATGATCTATGTGGCACACAAAAATAAGAGATGAAATGAAAGTGATTGGTGCACCTTGATTTATATAGTGCACCATTGTATTGGGTAATGTTTACTCTGATGATACATCATGTTGGGATAGGTAGTGAACCTAATTCAATTATGGGCCTTTTTCTATTATGATTCCATACCAGTTAGACTTTTCTTATGCTTATGCTGAAGTGTTTAAAGTTGTCACCACATTTCCCATGTTATGATTATTATGATATATTATTCCTTATTATTCTTGTCAATTTTATTACACATTTGTATTTCTATTTTATAAAATTTATCATAATATGAAATAACTATTACATAATTTGTCTTCATATCTCACCCCATTCTTATGTATTTCCCCAGGTTATCCCATATAGTTTTAAAATCTATTTATTATTATGATGATGTTAACGAAGTTTTCAATAAATTTGATGTATTTATTGTTTTAAGTTGTTATGAACTACACATAATTTCTAAAGAAACTATAATTTTCGATCGTATGGTTTGTATTAAGTGAATTAATATGTAATAAATAATTTAATTATTTTAAATAATGACCAAGGTTGTTATAGTTTCCATCATTGGATAAGTACAGTTATTTTATGGGTTTATATTTGAAAACTCTTGTGATGGTCTTAGGGATAAGACAAAGTATTGTAAAACAACCCAAATTTGTTTTATATATAGATTAAAAGGTTTATCATGAAAATAAATCCATCTCTTTACACTACACATGGATATGATTCTGGAATAGATTTACATAGGGGTAACTACACTGACAATGTGTTTCATGCCAAACTTGATGTAACTTATTACCTGAAAATGGGACTTAATATAAACCTATATTGACACTCCTGGTGGATATGCTTTGGGAAATTCAAAATCTCGTTAAAAACCATAAGTAAGGGAACAATAATTCTCATATGATTATATATGAATTTATAGAAAATGGATATCATAGATTGAATTATAGAAATTCATATGTCAATAAAACATATTTAATCTACAACATAGCCCTTTAATATACTTGTATTCCCCATTTATAGGCTTAATATTTTAAAAAATACCCATCCATACTTTTTCTTTTATTTGAGTTAATGCACAAAAATAAGAGGATTCGTGTAAACAGTCAATGTGAAGTGAAATATGATGATTGAACTAATGAGATATCTAACCCAATGGGAGGAAGAATTTAAAACATGGTGATGTTAATATATCAAATAAATCTGGTTCTGAATAGAAACAGAGATCAAGAGGATCCCCCAAAACCCCCTGTGAATGAATAAACTCTAATCAATCCCTTTATATGAAAAATCAATCTGACATTCAATAGATCATATTATACATCAATCATCAAATAATGGATCAACTCCATTGAGAAGATATTATATGTATTTTAATTTTCAAAATAATAGAATATTATACTATTTTTTTATCATATGAAAATAATATCTGATCATTGGTGGTCATTGATTTGGAATTTAATTCATATGGAATATATCATTGATATGGGTGGAAGGAATTAAAAAAATCCAATTTTTTTAAATATTTTCCTCACTATCATTGACTTAAAATAGAAAGGGATTTCATTTATCTCATGAAAAAATATAATGAATATATTAGGGGTGGTGGAGGAATAATTCACAAGAATTGAACGATATGCCTCTAAATTATTCATTACCACTAAATGAAAGGTTGACTTCTTCTTTATTGGGATAAACCCTAGAATATGAAAACTACTAGAATCCCATGACTTTGATATATATGAGGATGTTTTCGGATGTTCCCTCGTAGTCTAAATGGAGATTGGTAAATCTTATGGTTATCAATTGTATAAGAATCAGAAAGTGCACTTTAATTATATTGTATTGACGGAGAAATATATGGGTTCCATGAAATATCAACATAACACTTTTCTAAGGCAAGGAAAGAAGCTCATCGAAAATTGCCTCAGGGGATGAGGAAATGTTTTAGGTGAGGCAAGGTAGGTCGCTTAGTTATAATTATCTGAAAGGTGAATCCCGCTAATGCGATGTACGCAAATAAATCTTGAGTCAAACCAGAGATTATTTTTTAATGATAAAACTTCATTAAATTGTGGCACTTTGCAAACCTATGCACTAAGAAAATAATTTATTTAGATAAAACCAACAACCTTCAAAAAATAAAGGTTTTTCTTTTTTCATCACAACCACTAAGGAAGATATTGACAATGAAGTGGTTAAAAGTACACTAGTTATCTGATAAAGAATATAGAGTATAGTTTTGTATTCTGGTTCTAAGAATTCCTTCATGTTATGAATGTTTTTGGAACTATTAAAACACCACCACAAATCATGGAAGTAGAGTTATCATTGAAAATGTAAAATTAGGAAATTATTGTATCTAGATTATATAAATCCCCCTCTTTCGAATATGTGGTATGAAATTCCCCAAAATCGTTATCACAATTCTTTTGGTGATATTTGATAAAATACTATGTATGGATTCTATTTCACTATATAGATCCAAAAAAAATTCCATAAGAAAAAAATATTCTCTGTATTGAAAATCTATCCATGATTCGGTACAAGTGATTAAAGGAGGATAAATCGTTTTTAAAACTGTCTTCATAATCCTAGAAATGATTAAACTATGAGCAATAGAATTTATCTCACATTAGGTATTCTCAGGAAGAATAATCATTGAAGTGATTCCCATTGTGAGGGAATAGGAAGATGTGTTTCCCAAGGAATTCTCTAGTATTCCTCCCATCCTAGTGGTTGAAATTTCAATCGATCTTATATTTGAAGAGTTACCCTTATCCAAGACTCTATATAAAATGGTTTTTGTGGAACATGAGGATATGAAGAATGATCTATAAGAGAATATGGATAAAAGGATCATATTACCAAGTGTTTAACCATTGGGGTGAACAAGTCCTCTTCATCAAGAAAAAGGATAGATCAATGTTCATTTGAATTGATTATCATGATCTCAAATAGATCACGATGTGGAACAAGTATCAATACTACAAAACAAGAAATTAATAACGATGGCATTTTTCATTGATAGATTTTTTTGGATAATGGTTCCCTTTATCATTACAAAAGAAGAACTCATAAAGGGTACCTTTTATTGGCACCTTTTATCTAGCGCGACCTAAAGGAACCCTTTATCACCACATTTTCTTAGTACTAATAAAGGGTTCCACTTATCAATGCTTTATTTTATGCACCAATAATGGGATCATTTATCATATCTTTTTTATTTCTTATAAAGTCTGAATAAAATGTATTAATTATGTACATAAAAAATAAATCTACTTTTATTAAAAAAAATATTATTTTATTAATTTAATGTTTTACATAAAAATTAATTAATTGGTTATAAAAAATATAAATTATAAATAGTAATAAATAGTTTACATTAAATATATAGATAAATGTAAAATTAATATTGAACAAATAAAAATTTAAAATAACTAAATTGATAAAAATATTAAAAATTTAATGAATAAAAAAATTATTGATAATGTTACTTAACAGTATGTATTATATATATATATAAATGTATATAAATATGATTTACATAGTAAAAAATAATTATTTACATTAATAAGTAATATATTTATTGAATAGTGGTTTATAATTAAAAATTAATATGAATTAAAAATACTGACTAATTGCATCGAGTAATGGATATAATTGAATTTTGTGATATTTTTCAGTTTAACATAGATGAAACATTTTGTATATATTAAACATATATGTAATAAGTTCTTTTTATATAAAATTCCCACACAAAAATTATTAATTTTTAATTTAATTAATTTATAATGATTATTATGTATATATTAATTTATTGTGTTTTAATATATTAAATATGTATTCATATCTATTACAATATATATCCATTTTTTAATGATTTATATTTAATTAATCAAACGTATCCAATATTTCAGAATTGTTAAAGTGTACTAATATTTAATTATTCAATTTTACTCATTTTTAACATGCATGTGCTTTATATTAAATATTTATTAATAATGTTAAAAATATATTCATAATTTTTTTTATAAATATATATTTACTATTTCTAAAAATTTATAATTATAAACAAAACAAATTAATTTAAAATAATTTATGTAATTGTAAATTTATAAATAAATATATTTAAATAATTATAAAATTATAAAAAATTTAATTAAATAAATAATATAATGAATATATATATATATATTTATAATAAATTTATCAATATAATATAAATATATATATATATATAATATATTTATGTATAATTATATAAAAATATATAATGGAATACATAAATTATTTAATTTATTTATATATTTAGAGAATAAATAATCATATACAAATTTTTTTTAAAAATTAACATTTAAAACAAAAATTGTTCTATGTATTATAATTATATGAAATAATTATACTTTTTAAGAAAATTAAATTTTTTAGAACTTATTATAAGTGTTTAACATCGTTTTTTAATACTGATAATCATAAAGATTTATCATCACCGATAAAAGCCATCATTTTCAGCGCTAATGATTTAGTATATATAAATATGGATTTTATTTGTGTTTTCAGTTTTGAAAAATCTCAAACAATATCACCACTAAAAACCATTGATAAATATTAATTTTATTCGTTCTTATTAAAATAGTGCCAATAAAATTGTTATGTTCTATTTTAATAACCATAACCATTGTGAACCACGTTGCGATATCTAAATAACTCTGCAGAATCCTCCTGTTATAGGTTCTCATCATCATCTAATCTATGATTGAATCAAGGTTGTATCTATTCCAAATCTCGAATCCAAGGCTCCAGTTATTCAAGGTTCAAACGAAACCAAATATCTCTCAAAATCTAGTTTTTTCAATGTCTCTATTTTCCATTAGTTCCTACAGTAACACTTAACATCTAAAATATGTGTGTCCCTATAAGTCCATTTTCACTATACCATAATAAAACAATTCAGAAATCATTCTTTTTTCGATATATTGAAGTATCGTTTCTACCGATAGCATATGGATATTCTTTGAATAATATTTTTACTATGTGACTTTAAATATATCAAACACAACGTTGGGTCATGCTTTTGTGAGGTATAATAGGCTCCCAATACCAATATTCCATAACATCTACCTCATTTCAATCATCATATTTTAAAAAATGCATCCATATAGTGGTCTATATTTTCAATGTTTCAGACAATTCAATTTCAAATCAATTAGCAACAACTTTTTCATATTTTGGTTGAGAAATTATTATGATATTATTTCCTTGATATTATTATTACCCGAGGAAAATGACGCACCATTATTTGAGATCTCAATATCATACCGCATCTAATTCACAAAAAATGCACTGTGCTTTGTCTAGTCCTGAAATATTATTTCTCTGACAAATATTAGTACCAAAATCCTTTGATCATACTCCTTTGTGATGTAGAGGTTGTGATAATCTCTACCTCACTAAATACAATGTTATCTTAACTGCTGATCAAACCTTAAATACCATTTCCTCGGTGATTTATTTTTCTTATACAATTAATTATTTTAATGAGAACCGTTTCTCTCATTTTTATCCATAATAAACCCATCTGGTTTCTCAATGAATAATCCCCCATTTATAAGTCCACTAGGAAACATTAATTTGACAACCATTTGGTAAAAATTTTAATAAAATTTTCACTAAAATTTACATAAAAATTCAAATACATTCCAACCAGGCCATGAGAGTAAATTTTTCATAAATATAAATTCCTTTTATCAAATAGTACCCATTACACACAAAATTTTATTAATTTGAACGATTTTTCCATATTCATTTAGTTTATTACTAAACACCACATGGTTATGATAACATTTATGTCTTATAGTCCAAGAATAATTTTTCATGTAACATTTTCATTATTCAGATCATGTTCTTGATGCATAATATTAATTCAATTATCATCCATGGAATCCTCTGAAAAAAATTTAGGATGTATTTAGGAAAATATGTTTTTTTGTATAGTGTTACTCCATTAATGTTTCATAAAAAATGTTTGATCACCAATGAATTTTTATTCTTTAATTTTATCCTTAATTTTATTTCTTGCAGCTGATAATACCACTTCTTTTTCTTCCCCAGATATGTTTTATTTTGAGTCTTTTCAGCCTCATGTTCTCCCCATATGTTACTCAATTCAAAATTAGTATCCTCTTTTATGTCATGATTATTTTCATTTTTAAGAAACCTCTATTTCTAATAAGTAATCGATATAAATAAATTATATATTTTCACCATAGAAACAACTTAGACAACCATTTATATGTTTGTATTTAATTTTATCAATATCTAATGTGAGAGATTTTCCACTGCCACATATCAATTTTCACTTTTAAACAAAATTTACATTAATTTTTACTAACCCCTAATCAAAAAATGTTTCAACATGTTTTTATACCGTTGTAAAAATATAACCATCATTGAAATTATAACCAACTCATTAATACTTCATAAAAATGATTTCATTTCATTCATCAGTCATCTAATAAAAACTATGTATGTTTTATGTTAATTCATATTAAATCATTTCATTATTTATCATTTCATTTTGGGTATACAGTTAGGACTATCTTATTACCTACTCATTAATAATTCAAAAAAATATAGTTGTATTTAAATAATAACCCACTAAATAATAATTCATAAAAATAACTTCATTTCATTCATCATGTATTTAATAAAAAATATGATTGTTTCCTTTATATCTCAAACAATTATTATTCTAATTTTCTTCTTGGGAATTGTCCCCCTTATTTTTTATGTTACAATTAATATACATACCAGTAGTCGTCATATGTATGGCTGTTGATTTGAGTATTTCAGGAACCATGGGTGCATGGCCAAAAATTATGGAGTATGAGTGATGAAAAAACGAAATGATAACTATTCAGAAGATGATATGATGATGATTCCAATTGTTTATTACTTTCAAATTTGGATGAATTCATAACATAAGACCTACAAAAGTTGAATAATTATTTTCTTATGTTCAATTACCCATTTTCATCTAAAAACAAAAAAAAAATCATAAAATCAAATATTGAGTTTCCATTATTATAATTATTTATAACATTCACCTTTGATAATGAATATCTTATGTGTATTTATTAATTTCTTATAGAAAATGAATATTTTATAAACCCAATTTGATATCTCTACATTCTATTATATGATTCTATGCTTCAATCCATGGTATCTTATTTTCTATTCATCCTCCTAACTCATTGATTTATTGTTTGGTGAGTTCTATTTTAACTTTTTTATCATCGTTATTGTATTATTATTGACATATCCTACTATTCCAAAATCATTTCATAGTATAATAATTATCCATATAATTAATTTATTATATCATTTTTATGTATCATTTATTTATTATTAGTAATTATCATATAATAATTGTTTTAGTTTATATTGTGAATTTTTTTTTGTTCAATTTGGTGTTCTTTTTTTAACCCTTCTCCACATCGTAAGTTATTCTACATCGAGCATGAAACAAATATAATTAATACCAATAATAAAATTCCTAAAAATTAAATACAACTATTAGAGAGAGGTAAATTAATTATACTTATTAAATTAATTGTTTCCTCATTGTATATATATTTCTTAATTAGTTTCTTTATTCTTTTCAACTAATACTTATTTATTTTTTTGCATAGATCTTTCGGGAAGTCATATTTTTCTTTAAAAAATTTGTCATAAGCCACAACAATGATAAAATGATTCTTTTTTCCCATATTATCAATATTTCCAATTTTATTTCCTTTATTTTCTTTAAAATACAACACTATATATTTATGATATATGGTTAAATAGAAAATATTTTTCGTTGTTGAAATCCAGAAGAGTAGAGGAAGATCATGTGCCCATTTTGGTGACTTCTCATGATACAATGGGTTCATTTGATTCCTCTGGTCCTCTGAAATTGTACACTGAGATAGGTTTTTAATATAAGAACCATTAGTCAATATATAGTTTCATTAGTTTGATATTGAAATATAATGGAAACATGATAAAATTGGTAGTTATGATTTTATTGAGACATTGGGATATGTAGAAATTAGTCCACCTCAATCTAACACATGGTGTGATCGGTATGACTCAACGTTCTTATTTTTATAAAAAATTGAAATTATTTTTAATATAAATGACAACTGACATACTAAAAACTGATAAAAAATATTCATATTATTTTAAAACATTAGGGAATGATCCATATGTCATTTTTGGTGTGAAGGAGTCAATCACACCTCAAATTGATTCATTGTGTGACAACTATTAGTCAATTTGTCTATTATTAGAATAAAATCAATAGTTGAGGTTAAAAAAGTCCACTCACTATAAATAGATATAAATTGAATTAATTTTATTGATAATTTAGTAAATTTACTCATAAGGTCTATGTGATGAATATGAATCAGTCTCACATCAATCTGATAAATGATGTGATTGGTGTGAGTAAAAGTGACTGTTTCGAGTTTAAAATTACATTTTAGTAAAAAAAGAAGTGAAATAATAAAAACCTATGAAATGAATTTGGATTGATCGATACTTTTGTGAATCTTTCCATAAGTCATTGGAGACATGTATGAATCAATCACACCACAATATGATGTACTATGTGGCCATTATCATGCCAAGTGTGACTTTTTATATATAATTGACAGTAATTTTAGTTAAAACGGTAAATGACTCACTATAAATTGATAAAAGAAGTTAATATTTTTATACACTGGGAAAACAATCCATAATCCATTATGTATGTGTAGGAATCAGCATCACCTCAATCTGAACACAATGTTTTCTATTAGACTCAATGTGTTCATTATTAGTTTAAAAAAGGCAGTTTATTTTAAAAGTTTTCACTCACTGATAACTGGGAAAATAAGCTCAAAATGCCTTCATAATTTTATAAAATTTTTCATATGAAATAATTGACATGTATAAATTGTTATCAAATCAAACCTACACATGAGTCGATCGATATTAGTCAATGTACGGGTCTCTAATTTAGAATTACGTTTTAGGATAAAACATGCTAAGCTTAATAAAAACTAAGAAAACAAATTCCTATTGTTTTATAATTTATTAAAACAATACATAATCCATTTCAACATGTTTGAATTAATCATACAACAATTAGATACATTGTGTGACTTGTATAACTACATGTGCAAAAAAAATCATACTGACATCAATTTTAGTAAAAAGGAAAAACTCACCTACTAAAAAATGCGAAAAAATGAAATTTTATTTGATAATTTTGGAAAATGATCAATAAATCAATTTTTTCATGTAGGAATCATACACACAAAAATATGATTCATAGAGTGAATAATACGACTCTATGTGCTTATTTTCATTTTATATTGACATCAATTTTATTAAAAATGACAACTAACCAACTCAAAAATAAGAAAAAAATGCATATTTTTTTGATACATTATGTAAATAAATCATAAGTAATTTCATATGTGTTGGAATAATCCACACCTAAATCAGATACAAAATATTCCCAATATGAATGAAAGTTTCTATCATCAGTTTAAAATCGACAATTGAGTTCACAATATGTTACTTCTCTGAAAACTATAGAAAACACCCATTGATTTTATTGATAATTTAGAACATAAATTCTTATTCAATTTTATATGTTTTGGAATTTTTATCATGTCAATACAATACGTGATATGATCAATATGACTTATATTTTTTGTTTCAATTATAAAATGAAATTTTAATAAAAAATACAAGTCATGCACTCAAAACCATGTTCAAATATAATATTGTTTTGCTACTTCATAAAAACAGTCCATATGTCATTTGGGTTATGTAATAATCATTTTTTACTTTAACATGATGCATGGTATGACCGATATGACTTCATTTCAATATTTTTATTTAAACATGACAAAAAATTTATTAAAAATGAAAGACGACCATATGAAAACTGATCAAACATATTCATATTGTATTTATAAATTATGGAAAAATAATTTATGTTATTTTGGACTTCTAAGAATCATATTTATCTCAATATTATACATTATATTTTTGGTAGGACATAATGTGTCCCTTATAACATGTCCATCATCAGTTTCAATTTTACATCTTTTTTTCAATCAAATTAACCCCCGGAAATCAAACAAAATAGGCTATGATTTTCATGATTATTTAGGAAATATATTCATATGTATTTTTTGACCTATATGAATTGGTCTCGCATCAAAAAAATACATGATTTCATCAGCATGAGTAAAATTATGTGTTTCTATTAAGAAAAATAATTCAATTTTTTTTATAAATTATTTAAATGATTTATAATCCATTTGAGGCACATTTGAATTAACGAGACGTCAATCTGACGCATGGTGTGAACTCTATGAAGAAAGTGCATCTTTTTATTTATAATTGGAATAAATTTTAGTAAAAAGGATAAATGGACTACTCGATCCCCAAAAAACTAATTTATTTTGTTTTTATACTATAGGGAACCGATATATAAGTCATTCATGACATGTAGGAATCAGTCACACCTAAATCCGATGCACGATGTTCCTAGTATGACTCAATGTTTTAGTTATAAGTTTAAAATTGAAAATTTAGTTCAAAACATGCAACTTACTGTAAAAAAGAAAACATTATTGAATTTAATTATTAACTTAGGAAAAATATTTATAAGTAATTTGTGATGGGTTGGAATTAGTATCATTTAAAACCAATTCACAATGTTATTGGTATGAGTCAAAGTGTATGTTTGGAGTTGAAAATGAAAATTTTGTAAAAATGAAAAGCATCACATTCATAATTGTATAATTTTTTTGAGGTATTTTTATAATTTTTGAAAATGATCTATATATCATTTGGGAAAATTATGAATAATATTCACCTCAATCTAGTGCACAGTGTGACCAGTATGAACCCAAATACATATTCACAATATATAAGTTTCATTTTTGTTTAAAATGAACATCACATCTCCAAATCTACGAAAATGAGGAAATATTGTTTTCTAATAATTCTATCATCTATTAATTTAATTTTTTTTAATATTTTTATATTATACTTATTTTGTTAATTTCTACAGATATAGTTTTTGATGATGAAAAAGATATGGTGTGAAATGGAAGAATTAATTTCAAATCATTCTGATATAAAGTATTCTTGATATAAATCAATTAATTGTTTAAAATTAATTATTTCTGTTAATTTATTTCTTTATCTTATTAGAAACATAAGAATTATTTTCTTATACATGATAATATTTTTATCTATCAGAGGTTAAGATCAAAATAAGTACTAATACTACTATTTTTCAATGTATTTAATAAATTTTTCTTATATAATTGTATAAACAAATGTTTGATATGACTATAATATAGTGTTTTTATTTTATTTGTTTTGTAAATTTTATTTAATTTAAAATATGTTTTTGTAATGGATTTTTTAGATATCATGGTGCTTTCTCAGCATCGATGTGCTATTACATCACACTGCATTGGTGATGTAGTGTGTTGATAAAGCATAATGTAATATGCCTCTTTCGTAGTGATTTTTAATCACTGATTGTGGATTCTATTGTCATTAATTCATTTAGAACTGATCAACATGCCCTTTATTAGCACTTCTAAATGTGCTGATAAAAGAAATTTTATTTTAATCATTCTCTTACTATCAACGCTTCTTTAGCACTGATGAAGGTCATTTTTATTGGTGTTAAAGGCCTATGTTGTTGAAGTGTGTCATTTTCCATGGATTGATAATTTTTTCAATTAGGCATGGGGAGAACAATAATTTTACTAAGTGGATATGTGGTTTGGATATTTTCTTTTTTGGGTGAAAAAGGAAGATATCCCGAATATTAGTTTTCATATAAGGTACGGGAACTATGATTTCATAACAACGCCTTTTGGACTCACTAATTCTCTATAATTATTCATAGACTTGACGAATAGACCCTTCATTCATTACATCCAAAAAATTAGTAGTATTTATAGATGAAATTTTAATATTATCTAAATCGAAGGAGGATCATCAAGAACATATGAGGACCTTGTTAACGTTCATTAGAAAAGATAATCATTATAAAAAGCACATAAAATGTGTGTTATAGTAGATGTATGTATCGTTCGTGGGGAATATCATTACAACTATTAAGATCTCTTTGGACCATTGAAATGAAGCAATTGAGTATGGATGATACCAACATATGTGATAATAATCAATAGTTTTATTGGGTTTACTGGGTGTTATTGTTGAATTCGGAGAAATTTCCCATTATTATCAAATCCTTTAGCCATGATAACTTTGTAGGGTTAATTATTTATTCGAATGATGATTGTGATGATTGATTCTAGGAGCTAAATAAAAAGATTGTCACTGAACATGTTTTCACATCCCCCACATGTGGATTGATTTTCATGTTGTTCAGGGACACATTGGAGATGGTGTTGGATTTTTTTAATGAATAGTGACAGTTTTAATGCCTATGCTTCCTGTAAAATGAATGTTCATGAATAAAACTACACAAAATATGATCTGAATTTGGTAGGTGTGATATTATCTTTGAAATTATGGTTTCATTTTCTATTTTTACAGAATTTTGAAAGATATACGGATCACAAATTTCCAATGGATGTATTCACACAGAAAGATTAGAATATTCACCAATAAATATGGTTATAGTAGATTATGGGCTATGACAACCCAATCTCATACCGTGCTGGGAAAGTGAAGAATGTAGAATACAATCTATGTATAAAGGATTTTTAAATTCTATCATTTGTAAGAATTCAGTTGGATATAGTCTTCTTGTATTAAAAAATTATGGAGATGGGAATCATAAATTATAGAACATCATCATTACTTTGATTAATTATTTCTCAACCACTCCTTATGTACATGATGAATGATTCTTAATGGGATGATCTGAGAATTCTAAATAATGTACAAACTAAAAAAATGTGAAATCCGTGGAGTTAGATGTTTGTGAAGAAGTTATGAGATTTGGGTCATGACTCCGTGTACAGTTAAATACTGAGTTAATGATGGATGTATTAGATGACCCACATAGTTCGACATTCTCTATTCACCCAGGATGTAAAAATATTAATTGAGATCTCTAAATGTACTATTGGTGAGACAAAATAGAGAATTAAATTTCAATATATACATTAAAGTGATTGTAATGTCATCATGTGGATGTTGTAAAGAATAATTATATGGCTGTGATGCAACCATTGTCCATAACAACATGTAAATGAGAAAACATCACAATTAACTTTTTCACTGGACTTATAAAAACATATATGATAAAAAATGTTTTATGTGTTTTTGTTGATCATCTTACAAAGACAAGTCACGTTATTGAAATTCAAGATGTCTTCTCACTAGATCATCATGTATTATTATAAATTATATAAATTTAAAGGCTACATGGTTTACCAAAATATATTGTATCTCATCAAGATATGATATTTTCCTCCAAGTTCTAGGAATGTATTCATCATGATCTAAACATTAAGTGAACTCAAGTACAACATATCATCATCAAACTAGAATGTCTATCTATGTAGACTATTAAAATGCTAGAATACATGTTTTGAGAATTTTTCAATGTAATTTAATGAATGATGTGACCAAAATCTATTTCTGTTCATGTTATGTTACAATACTACTTGCCACTAGAAAATCAAAACGACTCTATATGATGTCCTTTATGTTAAGAGGAAAATAACACATAAATGATGGGATGATATTTGGGAATAAAAACATCTAGGTATTCAAATAGTCGTAGAAATGGTTGAAGTATTTAAGACAGTTTAGCAGCACATTAAGTTTGCTCATAGTTGAAAAAATAGTTATGCAGACAATCATTGATGAGACCTATAGTTTAATTTTGGAGACATGGTATTCCTAAGAAGATATCCATTTAATAATGTGCTGGGATATGGGATGAAGGGAAAGTTTAGTCTGATTTACATCGTCCCCTTTGAGATCCTTGATCGCATTGGAGAGGTGGCCTATTGACTAGAACTCCAACTAAATGTATCTCAGGTACACTATGTATTTCATGTATCCCTCTAGAGAATGTATATACTGGACCCATCAAATGTACTAAATCCATAGGTGGTACCATTGGATAATTATATTTCCTATGAGGGGAATCATGTGATGATCATAGACTGTAAAGACAATGTTCTACAAAATAAGACAATTCACCCTATAAAAGTGTTGTAGGAAAACCAAATGATTGAATAACATATGTGGGAACCCTAGGAAGTGATGAAATAGAGAAACCCTAGTCTATTTTAGTGTGGAAAATGATAATTTTGAGTGGGGAATTTCTATAAGGGGGAATATTTTAGTGACCTGAACTGGCATAAATAAAATTCATTATATGAATTAATTAAATGTTTTATTGTGTAATATGTTTACAGAAACATTATTCACTTATTTGGTTTTATTATATCATATCATACTTAAATGATTGTTAATCATATTTACTATTGATAATATTTTTTTTGAACAATGATCATATGATTTGTATAAATATAGGATTTTAACAAATACATTTGAAAAGGCAATAGAAGGGATGGTATCAAACTGTATGATAATACACTATAAATCCCATTTATCAGAGAATCCAAGGGAGATATCATATTAAAATTTTACCTCGACCAAGAATAACATGAGATCCAAATACATAATAATGAGCATAACCATTTATCAGAGAAGTTCAATTTCAATGGGATCACAACCCATACCACGTACGCTGAACAATCCCATGAAAGTCTCACTATTTCCCACCATACTATTAGAGAATTCATTAGTTTATAAACGGAATATGGATGAAGAACCTATAGATATAAGTATGTATGATTTTTTATATATAATAATGGGTTTATTTTCATCCTATTATTGTCAGATTATAAATGTTTTTTATTTTGATATAATAAAACTCAAATATAATTTTCATGTTAATATTGAAATTAAATAAATTTATTTATTTTATTATTTTAAATAATTAATATTATAATAAAATATTTATATAAAATAATTATCATCAAATATAAATTATTATAAAATTTTAATTAATTTATATGTAATTTTTAAAAGGGTTCCAAAATTATTGTTGTTCAAAAACCCATCCTTTGTGATTAAATATTGATTCTTATTTTTTTAGTGAAAATAAAATTATTTTGATATTTATTTAGATGAAATGAATATTAATATTAAGATCAGAATTCATAAATTAAACAATATTTTTTTCATTATTTCCTAAGACAACAGAATATTCGAGTAAAATTTAAATATGGTATAAATATAAGGTGTGTATTATGGCATCATAATAAAATCAAAGTGATGGAATAAATACTATTAAAGTTATCCATTACAAAATATATGTATTATATTTATAATAATAAGAATTTATATTTATTTCATTTCTTTTTTAATTCCATTATGAGTCCTCCACAAGCCATTTCTATATATTGAGGATTTAAATCCATTTCTCTAAGAGTATACCTCACCTCCACTTATGTAAGGGATTTATTTTATTTAGTTCTTAACATAGACATATAAAATAATTAAAACCATTCTCATTTTCTAAAAAACCATGATAAATTCCCAGATAATGTTTGTGGATTTGGTTATTTTATTATATAGTATCTGAAAACTAGGTTAGAGAAATATTAAGGAAATCCAAACTCATTTACTATATAAACCCACCCATCATACCCTTTATCATCAATAAAAATACATGGTGGACATCCTTACTACATTATACCATCTCTAGAGTCCTCACAAAGTTCTTCTATTCTCTCAAGAATCCTTTATCAATCATTTTGAGTCACATATTCATGTAACAAATTTCTCTCTTCTCATTTCCATTAATGAATTTGTTTTGTTATGGTAATTATTTTCAATTATCAATTATTTGTGTATGTTTTTATATAACCAAATATCTATCAATTTTATTTATAAACGATTATATTTACATCTCACTTTCACTAATCCCTCCCATGAGTCATTATTTATATGTGTGACAATGCAGAAGATTATTAAGGGATTCTTTATTTTCACATCATTATTCATGTTTCCTTAATATCTTATGAATTATTTTTCCAATTCATTATTTGGGGATATGATTTTTAATTTCCCTATTATTTACCATTTGATAACATAAATGATTGTATGCTCATTTCTATCTCATCAATACATTTTTATGAATTTTAAAGTGATGTTGTTATGCAGAAGAAATATCCATGTGAATTTCAATGCCAAAAAATCATGCAGTGAATACCATACCCACTTCTAATCAAGGGTATTCGACTTTATACACTTATACTTCTTTTAAACATGACCAAACATTACGTATTATCCACTCCTTTATCATGGAGTTAAATATTATGATGATTGAATCTATTTTTTATGATCTATGTGGCACACATACACATGAGAATTAAAATGAATGTAAAGGCTGCGTCCAGGATTAGATAGCGCTCAAATGAATTTGGAAATGGTTTTTCTCATGAGATATCATGTTGGGAAATCAAGGGAACTTGATCCTTTAATAATAATTTTTTCAATATGATTTATTGGGTTATATACTTTTCCTATGCTTATTATGTAGTATTTTATGTTACTTCCACATTTCATATGTTATGATTATAAAGTTATATCATTCCTTAATATTCATGTTCCTTTTTTACCCATTATTATTCCTTCTACCATATCTATATTACCTTATTATATGCTCATTACCTGGCTAGTCTGTATAGATCACCACATTTATATATATATGTCCCCAGGTTATCACATGCAGTTTTAAAAGCATTGTAATTTTAATAATAATGTTTTGCATGTTTTCAATAAAGCTGATGTGTCTTATTATTTAAGTTGTTATTTAATGTTCCTAATTCTCAAAGGCACTATAATTATCAATATTATAAGATTTAATCATTATAATATTATGTAATAAATCATTTATTAATATAAAATAATGAGAATGGTTTTTATCTTTAAATCATTAGTCAAAATTAGTATATAATATAAATTCATAACTCACCATCCCATGAAAAATTATAGCACCGTTTGGACGTACGGTGGACTACCACCTCGTAAAGTGACATGATTTATTTTCACCATTTCAAATATTTGGTTTTTGTAAGTTTATTTAAATGAATAATTTTCTATTTATTATATAATTATATTTTTTAAATAAGAAATATAACTAAACTTATTTCAATGATAATCATTGAAAAATGAAATTTTTATACTTGCATAAGAACAACCTATCATCTCAAATATTTAAAAATAATTCATTTTTTGTTACAATAATTAATTTTTTTTTATAAAAGTAGAATTTATGTATGAATTATATAATTATTTAATGTTTATTAATCTGGATATTAGGGAAAATGAACTCTTTGACCATGTTGAACACACTGATTCTATTTTGAAATTTTCAACTGAGCATCCTCAAAACACATGATGTAGACATAACTGAATAAGTAATTAACTATTTGAATAAAATAAATTTAGGAAATTGTTTATTAATAATCAGTTAAAACTATAATATTTTATCAATTAAAAATTAATTTATATAATTTTTTAATATATGATATAAAATACATACACGACTAGTATGGACTCCTAGAAAGGTGTTTGTCTCCAAATATCCTTTTTTGAGACACATAGTATATTATCAACCAAATTTATTTTATATAGTTTATAAACTACCGATTTTAATAATATAAAATTAATATTTCATAATTCATTGTATAATAAGTTATAATTGAATTGATTGATTCACATGGGGTATAATTCTAAAATTACCATGTTGGAAAGGGATTATAATTCAATCTCATTTCATTCGAGATTATATATGTATGAATTTAGATTAAAGGAAATTATTTGATAATTTAATATTAAAACCCTTCTATTTTATTCTCTTCTTTTTATTAGATAAAATTTCAATTAATATTACATTTTCCTCTCATCGGTAGTTAAAAATATTGAGATTTTTTCTTGGAAAAATGTCATCATTTATAAAATCGATAAGAAACCCATTCAATTACATATTAATGATTCCTTTAATGTGTTATAAATTTTTTTAAATATTGTCTTATAAATTTTTATGTTGTTTTTATCCATTATTAAAATAAAAAAATAAAAGGAATCCTCCAATTATTTTATAAATGAGGTGATATTGAATTTTCTTACAATAATATTAGGGGAATAATATTTTAATGTAATAACCACTTATGAAATTACCTAGAATACAAACTACTAAAACCTTTTAATATTCTTTGACATGACTGTATAGTTATTTTTAAAGAAAATTTTATCTATAATATTATTGGAATATTCCATTTTTTTTCAAAAGTGATTTTCAAGGTTGTTTTGATTATTTTCATCTATAATAATTTTAAAATTATTTAAATTATTTACTGAAAATTCAAATAATTTTATTAAATCTTAAAAATTACTTATATATGAATATTTAATATAAATTAGGATCACCCTCCATTATTTTTATGTGACCATACATTTCATATGATCATTTATAAAATTAGATCATTATGATATTTTCATTGATTATGACATGAGAAATGATTATACAACTTATTTTATTTCTAGAGGTATTTATTTTGTATAGAATTTATATTGACTTAATTTATGTGACACACATAGATCATGATGACATTATCATGGGTACTCCAAAATAGAACTCCAATTCCCAGGGTAATGTTATAGTATCATTAGACTATATTTATGAGATTGGTGAGAAAACATATTCCATTACGAGTTTTCCCCCCATGTGGTATTGTTTATGAAGTTATCATTGACTCATTTTTATGTTATTTTATATTTTATTGACACATTTACTATGAATCTATGACCTTATGATAAAATATTATTTAAATAATCTCTCCATGTGATTACTCTTGTGCCTTTTATTTTATGATATCATGTTATACTTTTGACACACATTCTCTAATTTTTTCTCATATTTATTTCCTTTTATTTTTTTATAACACATTTTTAATTGTATTCCTCATGTTATACCAAGTATTATTTAAAGATTTAATGTATTTCAGATCTTTTTATGAAGAATAAATTAACTATGTTTTATTTTATATTCACTTTGATGTTTTATAAACCTAGTGTTCCATTGACATTATGAATCATGATCCTTGGGGTGTAATTAAAAGCTTTTTATGTTAGAAATTATTTAATGATATGTTCTATATTTTGTGGGAAACTATATAAAAATAATTCATTAACTTGTGAAATCAGCAAACTTTTATCAATTTCCCTATTATTCACATCATTCTATTCTTATTTCCTACAAAAAAAAATTTATGTTATATAATAATAATGTATATATGGGTTTATAGAAAAATATATGAAGGAACCTAGAAGAAATCACTATCTTTATGAATTTTGAGGTTTTATTCCTTGATTAACTACTTCTATTTGCATACCCATCGTCCCTATCTTATTCATATTTTAACATTATGGTATTTTATATAAGGTCACAAATTTATCAATATTTCAAATACTTTAATTGTATCTTTCCTTAGTACTTAACACAACCTCTTCTCATGCATCATGAAATGAATGACTCTATTTATTTAAATTGCATTTCAACATGTTATTTTTCATCAGAAAATATTTTTCCTCTTTAAATTCATTAACAATATCCTTATGTTTTACAACTATAACATATATTTCTTTTTAATCATTATTATTTTTTAGAAAGGAAATTATTTCCCCATTTTATATGAAATAAATATTCTATAGAGATCATAAAATAAAGATGTGTTAAAATCATTGTCATTAATTTATTATACCACTAGATCTAATTTTTTTGGATATATGAAAATTATATTTCTAAATACTATAAAATAATAATTATTCTCACTCAATAATCTAATAGTACTCACAACTTCATTGAATATTTTGTGGAATTGATCAACAGGTTCATCATAAAAATTTAAATTTATTAATACATTATCGATGAAATTTATTATTTTTCTTCATTGAAATTCTCCCCACCATGATATATGTTCTAAAATTTCTTGCAAATACAATTTTTATTGAAATACCGTATACATTCATGAATTGTTTATCTGGATGTTATTAAACAATTTAATTAAAATATGGTACATCAATCAAAATGATTATTGATCTACCACTATCATAGGTGGATTTTCAGCCTTAGTGAAAAATCTATTTTCATCCACAACATACACATCCAACCTAATGTATAATTGTAATGGTATAATTATATATTTCAAAATTAGATAAGTATTTTGAAAAAAATACACTTGCTATTACCAAAATTAATGTTGTCCATGATAAACCCAAAAATATAAAATTAATAAATATTGATAAAACATATGGCATTTGTTATGAAAAAATATAAAAAACTAAAGTTTCTTTGAATTAATCTAATACCAATGCTCTAATATCAAATAAAATAGCCCATGAGAAATATGAATTCATTTAGAGGGGAAGAATCAATAAAACCTTCTATTTTTCTAATGTTTTTTATGAGAATACCCTCCATCACTTTTAGATTGAGTGACTATAAAATAATCATAGATCCATAAATAATTTAACCGATAAAAAATAACATTGTTAATTTATAAGGTTTACAACTAAAATTGAATGGATTCTTCCCAGGTATGATATGATAAAACCCATAGTCAAATAATTAACTAGTTTTAATATTCTTGATACTATGGGAATGGTTTATCCTTGATGTTATGATATAAAATGTTTCTTTATGAATTTTTAAATGTGATCCCTCATAAATAATGATTATTTATTATCAAATATAATGAATAATATAATTTTAAAAATAGTATTCTTCCATAAATATGTTTTTTGGTTCCTCCCTTTCAATTATTATACTCACAAGAAATATTCTAGGATACCATGAGTGATATCTGAATCCTTTTTTATATTAACTTCTATAATATTATCTTCTTTACACACTATCAAATTATTTTACTTAAAAAAACAATTTATTAAAACACTCACACAATCCTCTAACTCAATCTTGTTTAGATAATTAATAATTTATCAATTAAAATCATTTCAGTCATTTCATATTCTATCAAATCACACTAAAAAATAAGACTTTAGATCACTAAAATTACTAAATATAACATTATATGTGATTTATATACATTATGGTTTGATTAGAGAAATTCTTAGTGGAAAAAATCACGTTCTATCATCAAGTCTCCATGAAATTTTTTCTACTCCCTAGGGTTTGATGGATTTCACCATAATGTGGTGGAGAAAAAGTTACCAAAATCGATTTCAGAACTGATTTAAAATTTATCTCTCAAATATCATCATAATATATATGGATATCATTTTGTTTTAAGAACCAATGGACCGTTACTTGTGTATACTTCATATTATTCCACATTATTATGGGAAGAATATCAAAATTCAGACCATATAATGCTCAAATTAGATCATGAAATAAATAATCCAATTATCATTTCCAGGTTCACATTATATGCAACCTATCAATTTCCAATTCTCATGTTACAAGGATCGTAATATTTCAACCTCATCTCAAAATATAATTTACCAAAGTAAATTGACATATGGGATTATATTATGGTTTCTAGAAAAACATGATGTTTTTTAATTCATTATTCTACATCTCATATTATTTTTCATTATGAATGTCGACACATTCTCTTCGGTATTGATGTAATAAATATTTTATAAAATGGATTTTTTTAACTAAAAAATAATCTGAATTACACATTTCATGGTTTAATAATCCATTTTCTTAACTATTTCAGGTTCATAACCATTCCATATTATACATATTGTATTTTCATCAGGACACATCACACAACCAAAACACCTGATTCCGAAATACCAAGATATTTTTCTCATAGTACTATCCACATGATAATTTTAGAAATGTTCTTGTAATAGTAATTTTTATTTTCACTCATTCTATATCGAAGTAAAATAAATTATATAAAATACTTGTTAGCCTATCCTAATCCTCAAAATGGAAATTATCCCAATTGAAACATCCTAGATAATCTATGATTGAATTTGGTTCATTTATAGAGACAAAAGAATTAAAAATAAAATGAATCACAAATAAAATAACTCATATTTACTCAAATTTTATCCATTAATATTATCAAATACTTCAAAAAAGTCAAAGGAACCTTCAAAAAACAAATATGTTTCTAGTCTCGATGGTTTGGAATGTTAATATGAAATTAACATCACCATAATCCCCCTCCACCACCAACTCAGAGTATCTTTATTTTATTGGATCATTAATTGGAATCATAATGTAATAAGGGTGTTTTTTTTGTTTTATATCATTGTAAGTCATAAAAGCAATTGTCAATCATTAACAGGTTCCAATCATCTATGAAAACAATAATTATGGATTAATCAAAAGAAACAATGTTTTCAATAATTGGGTATGAATATCTATACAATAAGAAAAAATGGAATTATGGTCAAAATAAAAGCAGAAGAATTATATTTAATATACTGTATTGAGTTGGATATCAAATCCAAAGGAATGAATTCATTTGGGGTATATTTTTCTAATACAATATATAAAATCAAAAGAAATGTTACCTCCAATAAATTCTAGAACTCTAAATAGGAAAATATATATATTAATTTCTATGATGTTTACTTGAATTTACATGAAGAATTCTTTTTTGGTCCTTTGGAATAATTACAAGGACATTTGGATAGACCTGAATATATTTTTTGATGAAATATTTGATCGAGTGAAAATTATTTTATAAGACAAGTGTATGATCTTAGAAACCATAAAATACCATATGATTTTGAAGAATAATTTCGGAATATTAGCACATAAATACAATCACAAGGATGTATTAATCATGTAAAATGATATAAAAGTGTTTATATTAGAGAGTATTTATGAAAATATCATTATATTTGAGATAATGAAAAATTAATATGATCCAGTGGAAAATGAGAAATATCATGGATGGGTGTTTAAGAGAATGAATAATCTTAAAGCATATGATGATATTAGAGAAATTATTATTGATTAGATTATTTCATTACTCTCCAAAAATGTCAAAAAAATTTAACGTAAAATGAAAATCTTTCTCTTATGTTATTTTTGTATGAAAAAATAGGACACCTTAAGGATATGTTTCTTAATATATTTTGAGACTATCAGAAATATGATGTTCCAATGAATAAATATTTAAAATATTCGTAATTAATGATGTATTTATTGTATAAATTATTTAAAAAATAAGAACATTATTGTGTAAAAGGTTTCTAGCTATGACTAAATGAATGTGGAGTTGATTTAGGAATAAAATAATCTCAACAAATAATTTTTTTTTGTTTTCACAATGAACTATAAATTGAGGAGAAATAAAATAGCGATGACATTGAAGTTGAGGGAATATTAGACATTTAAGTGGAGATGGATGGTATAAATGAAGAAATATATTCCTAAATAAATACCCTAGTAGATTGATTATATTGGTTATTGAATCCAAACTCCATATATTGAAAAAAAGATGAAAATGATGAATTAAAGTGTGAGATTAAAATTTATAACTATGAGAACAGAAAAAAACATTGATAAAGTCATTGAACATAATCTCCAAACTGGGAAATTGTATCATGTGATCTAAAGATAATTTAACGGAATTTGATGGTGATATAATAGAGAAGATAGTGGAATTTATTTAAAAACTAAATTCCTATCTAAAATAAAAATATGGTTTGGGGATAAATTTGTATAAAAAAGGTGGTAATTATTGATTCCATTCTAAAATTTCTCACTCCTCAAAGACAGATTGATTTGGGTGACACTAAAAATTCCCGAAATACTACAAAGACAAAAGTAAATACACTTACACTTACAGAAAATATTATTTACTATTGATATGGAAAGATAATGAATAATATTTATGTGTGTACCATAGAAAATAGTAACATTGAGGTATGAGTAAGAAATATATATATATATTGTTATAAATTTATATATCATACTTTTTTTAAGGACATCTTTATTTTTTATGTTTACTAACATAAATCAATTTATAAAGGATCATTATTGAAAAATACCAGGAAAAAATATATCTAATATAGAATAGTAAATCATGTGAAGGAGTCATAATGTCGATTGGAAAATAATAATCATCATACATACATAAAAGATGATATTGATATATAAAATCTGAATGAGGAACAATATTACTCATTGATCCACACATGTATTATGGTGGGTCATGAGTAATAAATTATCTCCATAATGTAACACATTGGTTTAATAGGGTCAGGTGTCTTTAAGAGTTTTCGTAGTTAAGCACTCAGTATTCCAAATTTCTCTTATTCTAGTTGTTGTTTTTTATAATATATTATTGAAAAAAATAAATGGTCATGATTAAAATATGAAACTATAAAGTAATCATGTAATGAAAAGTAGTTAAAATGTAAATTATCCTAATATAATCACATAGAGTTATCATTTTTTGTCTTTTTACTAGTTTCACATTTATATAATCATCACACTCTATCATACATGTGGTCACCCACTAATACAATTTTTATTCATATATAGTACACTCAGTGATTTACATATACACGACACACAAACCTTTTCAATAAATGATGAAAAATATAGAAAATGTTGGTAAATATTATATAATCACACTGAGGATTGCACTGAATATATATATTCTGTAGAGTAACTCAAATAAAATAAAAACATATAAAACAAGGATTATAAAATACATGGGTTAAGACATTTGATAAATCCACCATGAAATTCCTAATCTATTTTAATCATTACCATGAGAATATGATACACAATGAAAATAGGATGGGGAGAAAACACAAAAAGAAAAAAAAATAGGATGAGAGGAAGAGAAGACTAGTATATATTAAACATGTAGAATATAATTAATGAACAAAAACTATAAATATATACAAAATTGATAACTATATTAGAAAACTCATTATAATAGACATAGAAAAAAAATTATACAGTGTGTGTGGCTCAATTTTTCTCCAAAAAATAATCCAATAAATATTAAAAAATTTATCAGAACAGTGTTTGGAAAAAACCCCTCAAACTAACATTGCAACATTTTTGGATTGGTTGTGTTTGTTGACAATACGGTTTTCCATGGTGATCTGCCAAGTTCTAGAGATGTTGTCGAGAATACATGTTGACAAATAACCATGAAAATGTAGTTGAAGCTTTGGATGTGGTACAAATATAGTTGATGCAAGGTGGGATTCTTGATGTGGATTTCGCGAATACAAGCATATATTTGACGGCCTTTTTCACGAATATGACGAGCTCCATGAAAAACAACGTTGAAAAGAATTATAGTGGCGAAGGGCATTACAAGGTGAGCTTTGATGTCAAGGAGCGAAGGAATTGACGGAACGCTGAACGATTACGATGATCTCTATGATCCAAAAAAATTTGTGGTGCATCCCATATAGAGGGAATTTTGGAAAAAATTTGAAGCTTCCCGATTTGAGATGATGTGGTGCTAACTTTGCACTGAAGGTTTGAGGGTCGATGGAATCACATATAAATATACATTGACCCCTTGAGATAAGTAGTGATTTTACATAGAAATATTTTTATCTCTCGAAATGTGGAGATTTTTGGAGCATGGAACATCACAAATGAAATGGAAGTTTTCATAGGTACTGTGATTCACAAAAGAAAAGAGCTTCGCATTGGAAATTTTAGCTCTAAAATACTTGTGTCTTCTGCATTGGCTTAGTGAGATTCACGAAAGAAATATCTTCGTGATATCTTGAGCTCTATAGAGGAATATTCTCAGAAAAAGCTTGATATTTGTGAAGGTTTGAGCTCTGTGAAGTAGTGTGCACTGTGAGGTGACGAGTTCTATGAATGTGTGTGGTTTTCAAAGAGTCTTGGACTTTCTAAGGGATTTTTTGAGCTTTATGAAATTTTGAGCATCGCAAAGTAGGGTGCATTACAATTTTATAACCAACGTTTGTTTCCCCATGATTAGTAGAGAAGGGGTGTTCATTAGTGGATGAAATTTCAACGTGAACATATCATCTATCTATAAATGGGGATATATTCATTAGTGATAATGAATGATCCTAAAATCCATAAATAGTGATTGGATCCCTTCCATGTGTAGTGAGAAGTCGAAATTAAAGAAGGATATACTTTCTACCAGTAGTGAGCCAGAGATAGAGAAATACAGAGTAACCCTTTTGAGAGATGTGATATGTCCATAAAAATTGTAATGGCAGTGAGCCTACACATAGAAGTGATGTTTTCTGAACATTATTTGTAGTGTGCTTTAGTGAATTTGGTACATCATCACATCACCATTTTATCCTCCTCAGACATATCCCATAGAGGGTGAACCAATTAAAAATATTTGTGTCTTCCTACTTGTTTTCTTGCATTTCATCCAAAGCATCATCTTCAGATAAACAAGAAAAGAAGTGATCATAATAAACACACAAGTGCAATAAAAGTGACCCTTGTAATAATCAGGTCAAGACCTAGGGGGTAAGACGAATTTATAAATGAATATTCTTTCCATGATTCACCCCCCCCCCCATCATAGGGAATATAGTCCCCTATTGGTCATAACAAATACTATATGGTTGAATCACATAATTTTTCCCTCATTGATGTTGTTCATCTTTGTATTTGTAATTATAACTTAAAATTTAAGCTATATGTTCCACAAGAATTCAATGATATTAATTTTTCTATTTTAAAAATATTTTTATATAATGTGATCCTTAATGTTGAAAAATTAATTGGATAAATTAATTATTGAATATTTACATTAAATTAAATTTTCATGCACTCCTCCATGTGATTTTTCAATAAATACTACAATCACCGCCTTTAGAGTTTTATATCTTTGAAAATTATTAATTTATTAAGAGATTTGAAATTTGATCATTGAATTTTCTTCAAGTTGAAAAATTTATTTGGTCCTTCTAAAAATTCACACATCTCATGGTATAATAGAGATAATTTAATACTAAAACACATAAAACCCTACAAAAAAAATAATTGAGAAGTTTATATTATTATTATAATATATTATGGTCAAAATATTAATGTGATAAAAATATTAAAAATTATTGAATAATTATATTTTAAAAATTATGATAAATTTTATACTAAAAGATAACAATGATATAATTTCATAGAAAATAATCATTTATAGGGATTAAAGACATTGAAATAAAAAAACATGAGGAATTATGATCTTTATGAATCCCTTAATTTTAAGAATCATACTCCCATGATCTTATTTAATACAATGGTTAATACAAATTTCACAAGGAATAAATGAAAAAATAACTAATTAAAAAATCAATGGAAAATTTCATTCCTATTAAATGGGTATAAATTCCCTAATTAAAAAATGATCATAAAAATTCATTCAATGTTATTCCAATTACCATTTTCATATCGCACTGACCTCCCAAGAAAAATATTAATATCTAACTGAAGGGTTATTTGTATGGTTACATTTCATTCCTAAGTCATCCATGATATCAATAGGCTTATATTTATCTAAGCATCACCCATTCACAGAGTTATAATTGTGAAATTAATTAATAATTTTACACTGTTTATTCTATGGATTAAGGGATTAATGTTTTCGATATAAATTAATAAAATGTATAAAGATGATATATAGTCCTTAAGGTGAACTAAATCCATGATAATTCTTTTTCTAAAGAATATAATTCTCTAAAATCAATTTGAATATTGTAGCCTAATTAAAAGTCTTCCTGTCTTTTAAAATTCATAAGTTGATCATTTATCTAATAATTTTATATCTTCCATATGCCTTATTTTCTTCATCTTTATTTCATTTATTTTATGCTATGAATTTTCACAGAAATTTTTTTTTGTGGAAGATAGGAATTTTATATTCAAAAAGTTGAGAAATAACGACCCATATTTTGAATGATTCTTGGTCTACCCATATATCTATGATCACAAATATTTCCCTTCCCTTAAATTAGTATAAAATAAGGAAACAATTTCAATTCAACTCAAATAATTTTTTCAACCCAGCACAGTATAAAACTTGTTCCCCCACACCTAAATTCAAAAATAATCATTTATCTTAATTTATTGATGTTTATAAATCAATAAATATATTTTAATGTTGTATACTTACAAGTTATTTCAGGGATACTAAGTGATTAATTTTTTGTATATTATTGCATGTACAAAATAATATTTTAATGTAAAAATTACATTCCAAAATTATGCCACAATCACCCTTGATACATTCAAAAAACTCAAACAATATCAAAAAATATAAAAAGTAACATTTTTCAAATTAGACAACATGACTCAAGAATATCATGCAAAAAAACAAAAAATGTAAAAAATATTTCTATAGATCTTAAATTGGGAAATATTTAAACATTTTGGATAGTAATGGTTCACATGAGTTTCATAACTAATCAAATTTCCTTAAATAACATTATTTAAAAATAAAACCCATTATTGAATTATATAAATTATAAAATTTTCCAATTATGTTTCCCTTAAAATTCTAATTTGTATGAATTTTATGAAGTACTTGATTTAGCTAAATAATCCTAAAAAACATAAAACAAAACAACAAAACACTAAAAATTCTAAAATAAAATTTAAAAAGAAAACACACACAAAATATCTAAAAATAGTTTGAAATACCTCCCACACAATCTATTATAATTTATTTTCCTGTATATTTATTTGAAATCGAATCTTAGAAAATTTTCATGGATAATTTAAATAATGAAACAAATTAATTAAATGAAAGGGAAGACACAACATGATATAATTTTTAGTGGATGATTTGAGTTTATATGCTTTCTACTATCTCATAGAAAATTATAAAGAAATAAAAATAATAAATCTAATAAAAATTGTTTAAAAATAAAGGGAAATGGAAAAGATTATTGATCTTGGTTTGAACCCCCCTTGTGGGTACATGGTTTTTTCTTCCCTTGATTAGGAATTTGTGTCATTTCATTCGTAGTTCATAGGTATTTGTGGTTTCTCCCTCTTAATGAACCAACAAATCATTATTGTAGTTCTTTTATGTCCACACTAAATGCAGTGGAACCCATTGATATATTAAAGTGTATCCACCCAGTTAACAATATGGCATTCTTTTTATTGGGGGGAGTAAAAAAATTGGGTCATTTTCCTCATTTACCACACCTTCATACACTTCTTCAACATCCTCTGGGGAAATCATATGTGAAAATGATGATTCCATGATTTTTGGAAGGGGAAGAGTAGTAAGAATTTAATTTTTTTTGTGAATTAATGATTAATTAAACAAAATATAAATCTCCCCTTAAAATTATAAATTTTAGGTGTATTTATTCTTGTAAATACATTTATAATTATGCAATTACTCTAATTAAAAAAAATTCAATCAGAACAGGGGAATTTTTGAGTTCCTCCTCAAGTGCATCAACATTTTCTTATTAATTCATTAATTCATTATATGTTTCAATTGAAAATGAAAATTTAAAAAATTGTTCTAATACTCAATTTAGATTCAATAAAATTATATAAAAATTAATTCGACAAAACATTATCTCCCTAAATTAGTTTAGAATTTATTTCTTCTTATATAATAATTATTACATGGACTTGGGATTTTTTATAGATACAGATATTAAATATTCTCTAATGTCTATTAAAAATTATCCACTGTAGTGGTGTTTTATTCCAAATTAATAGTGAAATATAGATGTTATGTATTTTAATTGACAAACATTATAGAATCATCTTTATTTTAATAATCTATAAAATATGTTTAATATTCATCAAAATCATTGTGATATCAAACATTTACATCAACTATAATATTTTATTCAATAACCACTTCTTGTAATAATCATGTATGTCTGAATATATATATTTTTTAATTCTTTATTAGACACCTTGGGAACATCGTCTTGAGAAATTAGTGAGAATACATCTTCCACTATAATGTTTTGTTTTGTTTTTGGTCGGGGTTTCAAGAGTTATAGTTCCTGACATGCATAACAATATTTACCTACAAATAATATTTTTAATTCTACATAATTTATTTTTTCTTTTGTTTCATTGAAAATATGATTCATTGTCATTTGTAATTTATGTTCCTAAACCTGGTTCCACATACTGGTGGCTTGAGTTGGTCCACCACATGACCACTGGAACACATCCATGTATGCTTGAGGCTGTTAACTAGTGGTGAGGATCTAATATGTATTGTGGGTATATTATAACCTCTTTATAAAAGATGATCAAATGAATAAATAAATATTAAATAGCAAAATGATAATAAATAATATCAAATATTAGACAATAACCAATAAATTCCCACATTTCACGATAAATACCAGAATAAGCGGAAAATGTCTATAAACCAAAGAAGTAAATATGTCATCGCTTATATGTTTTGAGTGTGAAAATAAAACCAAATAATTAAAAACTAAAAATTACCTTGTGATTCTTAAAATCATGTTTGGTTCCCCATCCATGATCTATTGTAAATCAAAACTCATCCATCTTGCATATTCTTATTCCCCTTATCCAATCCTGGAAATTTTAATTCTATTCATGTGCCATTCTGCAAGCCCTTGTAGAGTGTAAGTGAAACTAAATCGGCCACCACCAACAGTGTCTAAATAAATACCGATGATATAATAGTGTATATAGTTGTATAAATGATAATGATAAGAACCAAAAATGCCAACCTGATTTCTATTTATTATTCATTAATAAACAACATAGGAACCCAAGTTCATGATGAAACCCAAACCAATATTACCAACTTTATCCCTTGTAGAATTTTGAACCATTTGTTATATGAATTTCAAAAATTTATTCATTAACGAGATTACTTGATTAATATTAATTAGATTTTTCAATTTGTTACCCTAGATAATAATTCTATGTAAATATATCTTGGGTACTCTGGACATTAGTCCAATTCCACAATCTCAGGGACCCAATGCATTGGTCGTGAACCCCATGGGTATTTGGAGAATTAGTCCCTAAAAAACTTATTGTTTGAATGAATTTTTCAATGTATTACAACATTATTCAATAACCCCTTGTAAATTTTTTTCATCAATACATAACCTACTACTCATCAATCAATCATTCACAAATATAACATATGCGTATAAAGGTTAAATATCAATAACCGTCTTACCAATCAATCACATCATGGAGAACCATTTAATTTATCAATAAAAACCATGGTCTGTTAAATTAGTAATAAAGAAAACATGAAAAGTTCCCCACAAATCTTTTAATCATCAATTAATTACAAAACTCATTAACCCTTCTCTATTTGGACATTTACCAATTAAATCCTATCATCCGGATGCTATAAGAAATTAGTTCATGTAATGAAATTTAAAATTTCCTATATAAATATTATTTATCACAAGTCAAATGTAATTGGATAACCCATTGGGCATCCATATTTCCCGGTCTCATAATATCCAAAAAGACCAATAGAATCCTAGAAGGGTATCTCAATTTCATGGATCTAAATTTCCCATTTAATTTTAAATGGAATTTCTCAATGAGGAATCATTGTGGAACAATTACATTTACATGATCATAATCAAATCTGTAGGAGTTATCTATTATACCACCTATATAATGGTCATTTATGAATTCATTCCAAACCATATCCCTCAATTTGATGCATAATAGTGGAATTTCTAATATTTGGTAGGATGTATTATCATAACCTATGATCATGAAAAAAATGATCAGTAAAAACGTAAATCAACACTATCTAAAGTGGGGAATTCATCCCACTTAAAGGTGAAGAAATATTAGAGGTAGAGGAATCTAAATGATACAGAAATTACATACTTATAGGGTTTTATTTGTTCCACTCAATGTTCAATTAACACTATAAATGTTCACCCAACCCTTTCACCCATACCATCTGGGTTGCATGGTTACTCCTAGCTGGGAGAATATTATGTTTAATCAGATCTTAACAGAAAACAAACCTATATTTTGGGGTTCATAGTTCTCTTTGGGTTCTTTCATGGTTGGGGAACACCATGTGTCAACCATGCACTACCCAAATACCTAAAAAACCCTAAATAATTTACCAAAATACACCCTTGAAAAGACTCATACAACGAATAACTGGAACTATGAAAATTATTTCCGGAAAAAAGTGTGATAGATTTCAAGAAAGTTTGGGATCAAACAATATCTCAACCTTATAATAGTTTTCCCTCAATATGTACATATATGAATCACCATGCCTCTATGTTTAAAATGCTAGGCCACTGGGACAACATTCCTACATCCCTCTCCCATATTTCCTCCGGAACATGCCAACGCTACCATAGCACATGGAATATCAGCATCCTCTTTCCAAAAACACATTCTCACTATGATAAACAACATGTATCATATGATCCTCAATGCATCAATAAACCCCACGCTCAATGTCATCAATGTAGACCATATGAGAGTTGTCGGGGTGATTATTCTGAAGGTTTTAAAAATGAAAACATAGTGTATGGCACTATACCTATATTGATTATCAATTTGGTACACCACTTGTCTGATTTTCTCTACAATCTCAAATAGTCAAAAAAAATTGTTTCCTAATTCTCCTACCTCTAAATCCTATATTGACCAAATCTCAAAAAAAACCAATGTTATATAGTATCATCCACTATAAAATCAAGTGGTTAAAGAAATCGATTAGCATAAAACATGTATTTACTCTACATCGTATCTATATAATTCTATATCAACTAAACGTGATATGATATTTCATTCATGTGACTATGTCCCAATAACTCATAATTACTCACCACCATCCAACATAAATGTGATCTTCATGTTCTACAATAAATAATTTCAGGTTCTTCCATCTAAATAGACTGAGAATAAATGTTGTTATAGGATAACAAAGATATTACTATGTTATTCCCCTAAGACCCACTAAAATCAAGGACACATTCCCATAGTGTGTCCTCTAGCACCAAAAAAGTAAATTCCAATTTACAATTTGTATATGGGAGAAAATCAATACTGTAAAATTGTGGGGTACCTAATTTGTTAAATATTAAATTCCAAAATCATAATATAATGTGTTAATAATGAAATGAAACCTTAATCCATGAACTATATACAAGAATACTATCTCTTAAACATACATTTAATAATCCATTCCACTGTGATAGTCTCATAGATAGTCATGAAATGGGCTACTTGGGTCAAACCAATCCATATCAGGTCATTATTCTGAGGCGTCATCATAATTCCTACAAAAAATTACCCAGTAACATCATACTATATTCTTGATTGGGCAATGGTTATAAAAATACACATCGTCATTGATGATCATCCTATATGTGCATTTAGGGGTAGCATCATCTCGCAAAGATTCAAAACATTATATTTCTTTCCTAACCAGCAAAATATTTTTATAACCCACCCCAATTTTCTAACTAGATAATGCTTCATCCCAGAGTTCCAATGGTATTTAGGCATTACTCCACATATGATATATGATATCGAATACTATCAAGGCTTTAAATATTTGATAGTGATGATACTACACCCTCTGGTAATGATAAAGATAATAGTTTATAAATATAACATTGTGGAATAAAAGAACATTATATAAATGGAAAAGCAACCTATCAATGAAGAAGATATAATATACATTATATAATTCATAAGAATATGTAAACATTAATATACCACACTATTTGAAGAATTAATCATCAAAGTTACCATTTGTAACTACCAATAATATCGTAATGGGTCTTACATATTAATAAGTAGAAATGGATCACCCATGAATGATTTTAGCATATACAAATAATAAACATACTAATATAGAATGAATAATAAAATGGTATACTCCAGTTGATACAAGATCCTCCAATCCATTTCCCTCAATCCAATGCATTATCTCTAACATGATCACTAGGGCCCTTCTCCTGGGCCCTGACACTTACCTAATAGAAAAAGATAATATTCTACACACATACCAAAATTCTAGTGTATTCGGTGAGAATCATTCTTAGTAGTCCACCACCAATGTGTTCCTAACATACATATATTAAAAAGTAGTTGTGCACTAAAAATAAATTAAATAGTGAGAATACATGAATAAATATATAACCTACATCCATTATTCTCAAATACCCATAAGGAATAGATCACCTACTTTGTTTAATGAATGTAATGTATCACCCAAAATTGATTAACCACCCAAACAGTTCTTCGGGTCGACTTCTACTGGCCTTAGGCACATCTCCCTATATGCCAAAGGCTACTGACATCTATTAAGACTGAAACGGGTTATAGTGCAGATATTATATCCATTATTGATGATATAATATTGTTCCAAGTAAATATTTTATATGAAATGGAAAGGAATATCATATAGACACTAAAACAGTTACCCACCCTTAGAGGAAGTAAATAAAGTAATATAAAATAGATGAATCATAATCAATAACATCAGCAAAAATTTATAAAATCCAAACACACCATTTATATCTGATCATGAATATAAAAAACATACCATTTATATCTAATCCTGAATATTAAAAAGTACCATACATATTGTGAAGAAGTATGGACTCCAAGGGCCTACCACATTACTTACATATATAAGATAATGCTGATACAGAAAGGAAACAACAATGATATTACCATAGAGGCAAGAACCCATGGTTCCTTACCTTCTATCCCATTCCAAATCACGTAAAAAGATCGATCAATGAAGCCCAAAAATTTAACTAAAATCAATTCCATAAATACTACACCTGTCTTAAAGGGTTCTGTAGGGTGAGGGAAAAAATCTCAGTAGGCCACCGACAACATGAGACTGTCTTACATTTTTTATTTAGTGGTGTCACTAAAAATAATGAAAACAATGCATGAATTTAATAAAAACAAGCTTCTATATTCTTTGAGAACTATTACAATTCTATCACCTTCTTCAAGAACATTTTTAATACTATGTAGGAGACGATCCATATCCTCGTACCAAGGCATCCACTAATGTAAATATGACTAGGTGAACCATTGGGTTCCACCTCTAATAAAATACCTAAAACCATGTTCTAACTGAATCCAATCATCCATTTCAATTCACCATCTTTCTAAATGCATCCAAAATTCACGTACATACTCCCCCAGACATCATCTCTAATATAACCATTTCATCCTTTGTCCCGATGTTCGAGGAACATCGAGATATGTCCTCTAAAAAATATCACCTTATGCTCAACATTTGAAATCCAGCTGAATGGGATATTTTTCAACAAAAATAATTCATGGCCTAATGGAATATTGTATCAAGAGCCAACTCCACCAACTCATAGTCTCTACACAGTTAATAATTGGATAGTCATCAACCCTATGGATTTCTACGGAATGAAATGCCAACAATAATTCTTATGCCACATCTACTGAAGGAATCTACCCACATGATTGGTCAAAAACACCACACAATCTAAGTATTTATTTGTGCAGATTACTCCAAATGGTGAATATATCAACATAGGTGACCATAAATCACTAAATAGAATATAAGACACATTAACTGACTCATAAATTTCATACAACAGTGAATCTAAATATGGGTGCCACTCCATCCAATATATCTCAGTCTATGCCTCCAAACTAACAACATATCTTCCTCAATAAGATAACAAGATTACCAACCCATGATTAACATCAATCACACACACACACACACACATATATATATCATGACACTCTCAACCTGCTGATCTCATCAACTAAATCCAAATGGCCAACACCATCTTAATCCTCAGTGTGATCCTATCATGATTCCATTGGTAACATACAAAGAAATTGACAAACGTATATCTATATTAGTTTAATTATATAAAAACCATTTAAATTAAAATAAATAATACTCCAACCTAATCTAACAATGGATAAAAGCCTCTTACCTGGCTTGTACCACTTGCAGTCATGATTTATCATGTCAATAGGAATCTCATGGGTTCAATTAATTAATTAAAGAAAAAAACATGACTTATAGTATATTGATCAGTAAATTTTTTTAACTCATAGTGGATCCCCAAATAAAATCTGTAATACACAAAAATGATGATCAAAACCTACATCATGTTGGTAATCTTATGTACATCCGATCATAGCCTCTAACTAGGATTGATTTGGAATAAATTTGAATTTCTGAATATCACCCTTAATATAGTGTTTAACCAATCACACATATTTATTGAACCATGTGGAGAGGAAAAATAAGGATGGAAGATAATGGAATCATGGGATTGCCTATAAGGATGTAATGTTGCAGACAGATCTTGAAAAGGAGTCTAGATTGGAGAGTTGGCTCAAAGCCTAGCCAGAAGGATAAATGGGTGGTTCTCTATTACATGATCCCCCAATGGGAGATAATGGAGTAATTAAACATATAAATAGACTGGAGGAACCAAAATTTCATATAATTAATGTGACATGTAGTTAGCTAACATGGATTTCTGAACAGTGTGAGAATTGTGTGTCATGCCATACACAATGAATCTACTCGTATGGTTGTCCCACATGGTTTCCAAATCATGTTGAAGTCCTCAAAATAAACTCTTTTTAAAAATATGTTTCACAAGGACATTTTCCTGATTCCAAAATATTTTAAAAATCATGCACAGAGCACCTGGAGGGCCACATGATTTCCCCTTGGACGCCGTAAGGGTTGTCCAATATATTCACCTCAGTTTTTGTACCCAATAAAATTTTGGTTTTGGCCTCTAAACCATCTGAAACCAATAGAAATTATATTAAACATTCCTAGAATCAATGATAATCCAAAAACATGGAATTCAGTCTATAGAATATTTTGAAATAATTTCTGTTGATCCAGAAAGGAGTAGTTTTACCCCCCAATCTTCTAAAATTTGATTCCAGGGAGGTATTCATCCCACTTGGAAAAACTAGGATATTATAGGTATATCGATAAAAGAGAGGATATTTAGCCTATATCCCAAGGAATACTAATATTAAAAATAATCCTAGCTGAACCCTAACGTTCCAACTCTAAAAGAGTCACCTAAAACCTCGTGTTATTAATCAAATAACTGATGTCCTGAAGGAACGTATAAAAAAGTACATAGTCCCTTTGAACTCAATTCAGAATAATTACCATTGGATAATAACCTGATGTATAATAGATCCATGATCTATATCCTATGATTAATAAAAAATTATATAAATAATGGATTCCCCAATGAATAGAGATATTTTTCCTTTATGTAATCATGGCTAAATGGCCTCAAATTTGGGGAGGCTCAACCCTCAATCGATAGTCTAAAAACCATAAATTGATGGATCCACACCATCTATGTGTCCTTCTATGGTATGGACTTCCAACCATACTGATTTTGAGAAACATATTAATACACATCTGATGGAATCATCTCCCCAAACGAGTGGTCAACAACACCTCATCTTTTAAGTACTATCTATGTGTACACGACTCCAACAGTATGACAACCACTGACAGTTAGTTGAAATCATCAACAATGTACCTAAGCCACATATACATGGAAATACATTCCGCTACATCAATGTCAATCATTTTATGGTCAACACGATCCAATATCACTTGGTATGTCCCTATAGATTGAAACCATCATCACCTAATTAGTATTACCATATTTCCCAATTGTTCATCAATATAAGAAAGTACATGTTCCATTCCCAACCTGATGGATTCATCACCCAAAACCAAGTGTGATTCATAAACCCCATCATTGGGTCATTCCTGCAATGATCCCATATCACAGTTATAAGCATTATAAATAAACCAAATATAATAATTATACACTTTTGTATAATCTAGAAAATGTGTGAAACATCTCATCCAGGTCATACCACTTGTAGTCATTAATTAGAATTATCATAGGAATCTAATGGGTTATATATCAAAAAATAAAGATAAGATATTATTTTATAGTGTCTCAATTGGACTTACAAATTGAGTACACAATAAATAACCACTAGAACATTAGTGAAATAAAATAGAAATCTATAAATCACCTACCTCAGGTTGGTTGATGCTCACTAATACAATATCAGTCTATAACTCAAGGCGATTTGCAAAAAATATGTGTTCTATACATATTACATAAAAACCTAAGTATAATGGATCACATGGATTTACAGATACATATATAATTAGGAAGGATTAATACAAGAATGGGGGCTTGATTACTTACAAATTTGGATCCAACAAGTCCAACTACATGATGAACAGTGCTCAGAAGATGAATGAAAGCAAATGAATAAGGGGGGATGAAATGAGCTCTCAAGGATTCCTGAAGGAAGTATCACATTATAGGATAAAATAATGGATACCATCTAAAAAATAAAATGACATATTAATATTATCATTTATAAAAGGACAAAGTGATACCAAATATTTTTAAATTTTTTTTATAAATTGTACAATAGCCACTGTCTATGCAGCACACCTCACTCTGTTGGCCCATAGGGTTTCTAAAACTGTACACTTTCCATGTGTGGGCCTATGCTAAAAAATTTCAGAATAGCCAAAAAAATCGTGTTATCCACCCATCCACTATTCATGGGATTTCAAACTACGTCCAACGCACATTTTGGGTCACATTATTACTTTTAGGAGCCTCATGGTTTTTCTAAACCATGTTACCCAGTCTGCGAACATTGAAAAATTTCATTTCATTCCCTCAAACACACCCCATGTCCACTAAAAACCATGAGGATCTTTTTTAACATATAAAAAAATCTAATAAATTACTTGGGTAAAAGAAACAATCATAATTAATTCCCTATGATAAATAAAAGTGTTCGACCACTCACCAAAATTGTAAAATTCCAACAGGTTTGTCATTTAGACCCTCTCAAAAAACTAAGTATGTTTTAATATTTCTACCTAAATATTGTAACACCCCAAGCTTCTATGGTATGCTTCTCTTTGAATAATGTGATAGCGTGTGTTGTAGGCAACATCGAGTTCTAACACACCCCAACCAATCAAACTAGCCGTTATGAATAGTAATACCTAATTTTTGAAATTTTATAAATTATATCACTCAAAATGGACTTCATTTTTGTATTAGGAATATCGAATTTATCCTAGGGTGAAATTTTGGAACTTTTCGGATAACATTTATATTTTTATGAATAGTGAAAATTACTAAATTTTAATTAAAAACAACTATTTTAATCGAAATAATTTATATTGATAAATTATTAATTTGAGTGTTTTTAAAGTATATTTAGAATATATTTTTACTATTTAATACAATTTTTGTAATTGTACATAATTTTACAATTAAACCGGGCATAAACAAGTGTCAATCTTTTGATAATTATTATCTTTTAAAAACACACTTTTTGTTTTAACAAAGGGAATTAATTTTAAATTAATTTCTGCCACTTTTGTGTTTGAATTTGGAAATATGGATTCCATATTTGGAATCAGGATGTTCATATTGTGTAAATAGGTAACTTTTATTTTTAGAAATTTTGAATAATTACTTCGGTAAATATTTTATTTACCATGGTTAAGGGTAAATCCGGTAAATAAGGGTTAATGAAATTATATTATAATAATACTAAATTACCCTAAAACATGTCCTAACCTTATTGGTGGATACATGTCCGACCATGGGCATCTTTGGGTCGATTTTTGGACCCCATGTAGCCACTTGTAGGTGATAGGAACACTTTATTTTAATTATGTTAAAATAAATACAAAAATGACAAAAGCATATATCTTTTAGAAAAAAAAAATTTACATAGGTTTATATATGTTGTATTTTCGACTATAAATATTAAATATAAATATAAAATTATTTCCTACATAATTATATTTTAGTTATTATTTTTAGACATTAAATAAGTTAATTTCTTTATGACACAATGATGATGCAATAATTACCATAATAGTGAAAAATTAAAATAATTTATATTATAAATACACAAATAAATATAATTTGAGACTTTTTAGGAATAAATTAATTTTATATGTTAATATGAAATGTTAAGATCGATTGAATTAACTTTTTTTGAAGTAATCATTCTGTTATTATTTTTATAAAAATAAATTATTGAATAGTGTCAAAATTGACAAAAAAGAGTTTTTAAAACAAATATTATATTATTAATTGATATTAAGTTCCTAAAAATATAAGGATCGGCAAAGAGACTTATATCATGATATATGTATCATTAATGGACCACTTGAGGGTCGCTTGAATGTATATAGTATGTTTATTAACTATATAATATAAAAATACAAAGTGACATGGTAAGTGTCAAACTAATTAACTAAGAGTTAAAACATAATTATAAGGTCAATATAGTAACCAAAACCTCTATAAATCTAATTGGCTGAGAGGGTTTTGACCTATCCCCACCTTAAACTTTAAATAATCCACTTTTGATCCATTAGAAATCGAATATTAATTTATTATAAAATAATATTTCTAGCTTTTCCAAAAGGGCCCCTCACCCCTCTTATAAAAGGAAACTCACCCTTCTCACTAATTAATACATTCAAAGCCTTTTGGTTAGGCAAAACCCTGCCCAAATACTCTCTCAACATCCATCACATCAACCTAGAGGCCATAGTTTTATCATAAAGCCAACCTAAGGAGTCCTTTTGATCAAATCAAAAGGAAGAACCCCAAGAAGAGGTAATAATTATACCACCTTTTTTCAAGTTCCTATCTTCTTTCACTTCTTATTTATTTGTTATTACAATTCTAAAATAATAACTCTAGTATCCTATATATATTATGATGTTATTATAAATATGGCACAACAATATTCAGTATTCTATCCACCCTATCAATAACATGTCACCATACGTGCGTACGTATAGCTTACCGTCTCCACGTCGTGGTGTAATTGTTATTCAATATATTATTATTTGGATGGGTATAATAATGATTTATAATTCATGTAAATAATAAATATATCATGATAATGAATCATTATATATGATATACCATCCAATTATATATTATTTTAATATCAAAAGAATGATATTGTCGCACGTGCGTACGTACGGACTACCGTCTCCACGAACGCGATGAGATTCATTCTCCATCGTATGCATTCTAGTATTATTATTATTTGATGATTTAAAAATAATTTTTAAGGAATTTATATCATTCTGGATATGAATAAGATACATCCTATCCATTACAAACATGTCTTACGTAACAAAACATATAAAAGAAAATGAGTAAGTTAACACCTGAAACAACGATAATACTAAGATATTATTAACAAATCAATGTTAAATGATCATATATGATATCATATTAATGTATATGATTATTGTATAATTTAATTACAATTATTTCACTATTATACAGGTGGTTAACCTACCCCAACCATGGAAAATTACAAGGTAAGGGTTTATTTCGCAATCTCTTCATTATCCGAGGTTGTTTATACGTAATAATCTACTGAGATTTCTTTATCATCCACATCCATGTTTCTTAAAAATATATTTCAAAAAAAATTTACAATTTAGTAGAATATGGGTTAAAGTAATTTATACCCTTTTTTGACTTTTTGTAAGAGGTTTATAAAGGAATCCTTCCATCATTTTCCAAACAAGGTGCTTTTTAACCTTTTCGACAGAAATAAGGTAAGAATTTTTTTTTCTTGTACGGAGAGTGCGGCTATTTCCCGCCGTTATAAAATCGTTGAAGCTTACCTGACAAGATTATAAGAATATTTTGAAAGGAAATTTTATATTTTATAAACATATGACTCTTAAATGATTTCAAAATAAAAAGAGATATTACTCTAAAAAAAGTAATGATTTCATCTATGTCAGCATCCTTTGATGGATTTTACGCTTATTTGAAGTTGATTTATTATGATACAATACTTCTATATTGTATTGAAGGGTTTGTGATATGTTTGAATGTGGATTTGTTATTTTTATACCAATCATGGTTTATGGATGAAGTATTTACATTTCGTATGCTAGTTTTAATACGAATGCTTATTTTATATTTAAACATGTTCATATGAGGAATGCATTGGACTTTATATGTGACGGGTGGAGCATGTTATAGCTCCTAGATGCATCGGTAGGACTCATGAGACAAACTAGTGTCTTGGCACAAGGCCTTGGAAAAATCTTATTTGTTGTCTTGGAAGGAGGCCTTTGCTTTGTGGTTATGATAGTTTGGAATTATACATTCCATCATTATGAAAGTGTTTATTGATATTGAATGTGATTATTCGATTAGTAGAATATCCATGTGAATAAGTAAATGTAATTATTTCATTTTATTTTTTCCATACTATGTTGAAGTTCAAGTTTAAAGGGCTTTTTTAGTTATACATTGCCTTAAATGTTTATTCTTATTCATGAAAGTTTCCTCTATATTTTTATCCTTACTGGGAATTTGATCTCACCCCTTTTCTATGATTTATTTTTCACAAGATGTGAAGAAGTAAATTATGAATGACCTACAGGGATATTATGAGGGGATAAGAGTGTGGAATATGGAGACTATGTTGTTTTAGTTTTCATTTTTATGATGTAATATAAAACTTTATGAATATATCTAGTGTTTCTAAGGCTACTAAACTAATCGGTCTTTCGAGATGTGACCTTTCTTGTGATCATGCCAATGCTATGTAATAATGCACCGACTCTGGGTAACTGGGTTCGGGGCGTTATAGTTGGTATCAGAGAATGTTTAGTACAAACCTTGGAAGCTATATTTAGATAAACTCTGATTAGAGCACATAAATTTAAGATGGACATTGAGGATTAGTATAGGAGAACTTCATAGAATTTTGATATTGTAGAGATTTTGTGAGTTTTCCGAGCAATACATCCCTGTCTGGAAACGAGTAGGTAGAGGCGGCTCTGGTACAGATGTACCTATGGGTAAAACCCAAAAACACCGCTTTGAGCTAGACTCGAACGGGAACTAGTGCACGACAACGGGCCTTGCTGCACCCATGGTTACGACACTCCGAGGGGATATTCTTAGGATAACTCTCATTTTCATTACACATCATTATGAAAGGTTTATGAGTATATACTTCCTCAAAGAAAACATTTTTATGATTATGGATTATATCTATAAATAGTTCAATTTATGTTTAGTGTTTTATAAGTATGGAATTATGTATTTTGATTCATAAACTGATCTAGTTTATGCCATTGTTTATAAATGGTGCCCAGTGGAAGAAATGGAAACTGTATCAATGCACACACTCCATGTAGGGATTTCCCTCCTACTCAAGATAATTATAGTGGAGCTGGGGATGCAACTGGTGCCGATCAGCTAATCATCATACTGGGACAACTGACTCAGGTTATGAATAATAACCTTACCCATATGGAGCACCCTGATCCACAACGTGGAGGATCAATGTTAGATCACTTCATGAGGCAACAACCACCAACGTTCAATGGGAGTACAAATCCCTTAGTAGCTGAGAAATGGATAAATTCCCTAGAGAAAATATTTCATGTAACCCCCCGAGATTTTATGAAAAATATTCTTTTTAATTTCATTAATGTATTGTGTTGTACGCTACACCAAAAGGAGAATGCACAACACGCATCCTTGAATTGACTTTCATTACACGCAATCGCAACCTTCCTCGATAGCGTGTGTAGTACGCAATACCGAGTTTCACTAAACAACGATATGCTATTAAAATATTATTAAAACTAGCTGTTATGAATAGTAATAACCACTTTTTGAAATTTTTTAAATTTTATTTTTCAAAATGGACTTCATTTTTTGGATTCATAATATCGAAATTATCTTAGGGTGAAATTTTTGTACTTTTCAGATAACTTTAATTTTCTGAGGAATAGTGAAAATTATTAAATTTTAATTAAAAACAACCTTTTTAATAGAAATAATTAATAGTGATAAATTGTTAATTTGAGTTGCTTTAAAGTATATTTAGAATATATATTTACAATTTAATTCAATTTTGGTCATTGGATGTAATTTCAAATTTAAACCAGACATAAACAATTGTCAATCTTTAGATAGTTATTATCTCTTAAGAACACACTATTTGTTTTGACGACGGGAATTAATTTTTAAATTAATTAATGCAACTGATATGTTTTTAATTTGGTAAAATATACATCATTTTTGAGTTCATAATATCAAATATATCTTAGGTGTAATTTTTTGTATTTTTTAGAAACTTTCATTTTTTATGAATTGTGAAACCACTAAGTAGTAGTTAAAAAATGAATTTGTCATAAAACTTAATTTTACCGCTTCTGTGAGTGGAATTTCAAAAAATCCAAGAGACATGGTTGATGTCAGTATGTAAAAATGTGGTTCAATGAGATGAAAATAATTTTTGGTGAATAATAACTTTTTACTTTTTTACCACGGTTAAAAGTAAATAGGTTAATTAAGGGTAAAAATGATATTATTATTACCCTAACACATGTCTTAATTCTATTGGATAAGTATATTTCTACCAAAAACAAACTTAGGAATAAAATATGACCATTTAGGCCCACTTGGATTAGATTAGGACATTTATTATTAATTTATATAAAGAAGGGTTAAAATAGTTAAAATCAATGTTTAATAAGTAAATCATTTTTAATATAGGTTTATACATAAGTTAAATTCGACTATAAATATTAATTAGAAAGAGAAAAATATTTTCTACCTTATGATATTTAATTTTTAATTTTTAGACATTAAATAATTTAATTTATTTATGACACAATATTGATGCAGTAATTATTTTATTAATGAAATATTGACATAATTGATGTTATAAATACCCAAATAAATGTAATTTGAGACTTTTTATGAATTAAAATAATTTTATAGGTTAATATAACATGTTAGTATGGATTTAATTAACTTTTTTAGAACTAAATATTTTGTTATGATTTTCACAAAAATCAATTACTAAATAGTGTCAAAATTGACATAAAATAGTTTTTAAAAAAATATTATATTATTAATTGTTATTTTATTCCTAAAAATCTATGTTTCAGCCAAATGACTTAGATATGGTTATATATATTAATACTAAACAACTTGGGGTTCTTTTGGCTTGTTATAGTATGTTTATTATCATTATAGTGTAAGGGCACAAAAAGACACGATAAACGTAAAATTATCTAACTTAAAGTTAAATATAAATGATATGGTTAAAATAGGAGCCTAAACATGTCTATAGTATATTTTATGATATTATTGCGACCCATACCCACCTTAGCTTCGAAATAAATCAATTTGAAGCAATTTAAAACTGAATATGACTTTATAATAAAATAATATTTTTTAGTTTTCCAAAGGTGCCTCTCTCCTCCCTTATAAAAGGGAACCACCTCCTCTCTTCCTCACACCACATTGAGCCTTCATGCTCGGACAACCCCTGAAAAATTATATTCTCCACTTCCCTAGGAACATCCTAGAGGTCCTGGTATTCTTCAAAGACCAATTTTATTGCCCTAAAAGGAGGACTCAAAGAGGTGTTTCAAGGAAGAGGTAATGTCCGTTACCGATTCATTCAACCTTATTTCTTCTTCCACTTCATCTTATTTAGTTGATTAATTATGAATTAATAACATCAGTATCACTCATATACTGATATTTTATTATATTTATGTAACAACCCTCCTTCACCATCCATCCATCCTATGGAAAATGAAATCACCGAGCGTGCGTACGTACGGAATACCGTCTCCACGCCATGGTGTAATCTATTTTCCACCACCACCTTACTTCGATTTGTATAATGGTGTAAATAATAACTATATATGATTATTGTAAAGTGATAATGATTTGGAAATAGTATACATACAATCCAATACAATTCCACGATCATGAGAACGATATCATCGCTCGTGCATACGTACGGACTACCGTCTCCACGAAGCGATTAGATTCATTCTCCACGTTAACCATTCATGAATGAATATAAAGTATATATAATAAGTAATCATGAAATATATGACATAAAAATGATACTGGATTTATTTGTATATATATTTATTTCATCTCTATAAGTCCATTCAACTCAATAAGGAAATGAAAACAACGTTCATGCGTACGTACGGCATACCGTCTCTATCAACGGTGTATTTATTTCCATTTAATGATCTATTATATATATATGTATATTCTGAATATATATTATATATAAATCATGTTTTATATTCTGGAATTATGTAATCATGATCTAAGGAATCATATGAATAATTACAAGTCAAAACACGGATGACAAATGAAACGATTTTACCCAAAACGCTCTTTAACATGGAATTTACAAAAGAGCGGGTAATATAAAGTCATAAGTGAACCATATATGATAACATTACAATGAGTATGATTCTGGAAAAAGTCAATGACATTATTTAAATCATTATACATGAGGTTTGGACACTTACGAAGCAAGTCAGAACTAAGGTAAAGGAAATATCACAATCTCATTTTTATACGAGATTGTTTATACTTTGTAATTTACTGGGGTGTATTTTATCATCCATATCCATGTTTTATCAATATGTAATATTATTTCCATCCACCTACAATTTTTTAAATCCAATTTTACGCTTCAGTGAGTTTTTAGTAAAAGATATGAAAGGAATCTTTTGTCATTTTTCGTACGAGGTACTTTTTGACTTTTCTGACAAAAGTACGAGAAGAATGTTTTTTTAACTTATACGGAATGAATGGATTTTTAAAACATTATTTCCAAGATGATTCCATTACACGTTTTAATGTTTATTTTTAATCAACATCTTTTAGTTTATAATTTTATGACATGTTAAGAAAGGAAAAGTGTTTTTGAATTAGAAAGGATATTTTCTTCAAGAATGGAGTTCAAGTGTTTTATCAAAATTATTTTCCATCTAAGATAATAAAGGGTTCTGTTTCTATCCCTTTTATTACATTTATTTTATTATGTTGTGATGGAATTATTTTTATGAATTCTTTTATCTTATATGAATTGTTTTATGATGTCATGTTGTTTAAGAATCCCATTTTTATTACATGAGTTATGCAATGATGTATGATTTTTGATTTTGTGGAACACATAAGAATGGTATAATTATGAGATGGGTGGGACCTATATCTCCCTCCAATGCATTGGGAAAAGATTTAACATCTCATGAGATAGACATGGCTGGAACGGTAGGTTAAACCGGTTCAGTGAAACATGACTGAAATGAGGAATGAACTCGGTTCATAAATGGAATTTGTCCAATAAGATAGTCATGGCAATGAGTCTTGACTAATATGAAATGATTCTCTATGATTATGTGTGTACGCCACAAAGTTTCATGTTTTATGTTATGATTATTGGGATTACATTTCACTACTATCATTTATCCGATGTTATGATATGATGATCTCTTTTACAGGTTAAGATTTCCAAAATGTTATGTTCTTATGAATTTGATGTGATTGATATTTCTTTTATTTACCCTCAATGAGAATTTGAGCTCACCCTTTAATGTTTTCTTTTCCCCCGGATATAAAGAACGGTTTTAGGTAGAAAAAAAATATGATCTTTATGGGAGATGTAGAAGATCTTTCACCACGATTAGAATATTATATTCTGAGTTTCCAATGACACTATACTATTACGGTCCTTGTGTGTGTGTTTTTGTTATGTACTAAGTATTATGAAAAAGTAATGTAATGTCCATATACGTTAAGCTTCGGGTCTCTACAGTTGGTATTAGAGGAACGGTTTAGTCAACCATTGGAAACTAGGATGCGAGATCTTTAGTGAGATCACTAGAGATATTTCTAAGGTATTTCTAGGGATGTCCCTAAGGTTAAGTATAAGTATAGGTTATAGTACTAGAATTACGGTAACCCAGGATGTTAGATATTGAAGGTACACCCCTTTTATTATATTGTTTTCCGTAGCATGATTTTTTCTTCTCACACTATTATTTTTGGGTTTTAGACGATGGAGAGAACCCAAAGGAACCGTGTTGATCAATGTAATGGACAATACAATGATTTTCCTCCTGAACAAAAAAATGTTATGGGAGATGGAGTGAAAAATATTGTTGCTATACTTACAGAAGCTATGAATCATTCTGGAATTCCAAATGAGCAGAGAAGGGAACAATATTCTATTGAGTCGTTCATGAGGAAACGTCCACCTTCTTTCAGTGGGTCTTCTGATCCACTTGTTGCTGAATAATGGATCAGTACTACTGAAAAGATATTTTCAGTTCTTCAATGTTCTGAACATGATAAAGTCATCTTAGAAGTGTATTGTTTGGAAGGTGATGCTGATCAATGGTGGAATATTATCAAGAATACGAGGCCAAGGGATTAAATTGAGTCCATGGAATGGGATGAGTTCAAGAACTTATTTTTCAATAAGTACTTCCCCCGTATTCTTCGAAAAAAGATGGAGAAAGAGTTTCTTGAATTAAAGCAAAAGGATGATGAATCTGTTGGTATATAAGAAGTGAATTTTACAAGGATTGCCCGGTATGCACATGGATTTATCATCCAACCTGAAAGTAATGTAGATCGATTCTTCAGTGTATTAAAACCAAATCATCAAAGGGCATTAGCTATAAGAGACTTCAGTAGCTATGAAAAAATTGTGCGTTGTGCTATCAAGGTAGAAATGGAAGTTGGTGTTATTTATCCATCTCATTGTTTTGACAAGAAACGAAAGATGGAGTTCAAGGAGAAATATGTGAATAATGGTGAAAAGAAGATGAAGGTTTCCTTATGCTCAAAGTGTGGAAAGAAGCATGGTGGAGATTGTCTTAAAGGGACTAGAAAATGTTTTATGTTTGTAAAAGAAGGTCATCGAGCAGCTGAGTGTCTAAGTAATAGAAAAAGGGTTTCTAATGATGTGAATAAAGAAAAGACTGCAGAGAACACACCACAAACACTTCAATGCTTCCAGTGCAAGGAAATGGGGCATTATGCTCAAAAATTCCCTAATCCATGGGTTAGTTATGATCGACATGAGCAACCACTTAAGGAAAAGGACAAAGGGAAGTCACATGTGATCACTATTAGTAATGTTAAATATGACAACGATGTGGTGGAATGATTAAGTGTTTATGTAATGAGATTCCAAAAAAATTTGTATATAGAATCGTGGAATATTGGAATATTTATGTATTAGTCTATTGTGATTTTCAATAGTTTTATGGTACCGGTAACCATGGAAAGTGATTGAGATATTTTTGGAAAAAAAAAGATGATATGCGCATAATGAAGGGAAAACGAGAAAATGAAATGTTTGACAGTATTAATGAGCTCATGATTGATATAAGGACTAAGTGGTATCATGGTTTGAGTATATAGAATTTTTTGGATTTTGGTATGTGGAAAACAGTTAACTTTTGACAGCATTCATGTTTTCACTAATGTTAAATGGGTATTCATTTTTCAAGAGAATTCATGATTAAGGTATTCAAATGTTTGTAATTTGACCAATAAGATATATCTTATGATATATGGGGGATAAATGATGGCATTCATGTGATTGTTATGTGACATTTCATGTAATCATTTTCTTTATACTATGAGCTTGGACCGAAGTATTTTGTATAAGCTTAATGATTGGAAAGGATTATGTTGGACATACACTACTAGAAAAACAGGTATTTGTGATGGGGCATTTGCGACGGGATCCCGTCGCAAATAGCCCGTTACTGAAAACGGCGTCGCAACAACACTTATTTGCGACGGGCCCGTCGCTAAATCCTTTTTTTGCGACGGTCATTCTCCCCGTCGCAAAAACTATTTTAAAAAAAAATAAAAAACTATTAATAATACTAGTATTTGCGACGGGCATAGTATCCCGTCGCAAATACTATAAAAAAAATAAAAAAAATAAAAAAAATAAATTATTTTAATTAATATAATAATAGAATTATAATTCACAAATAAAAATAATTAATTATTTTAATTAATATAATAATAATAGAATTATAATTCAAGTAGTACAAAAAATATAGTTAAATTATAATATTATAAAATATTAATATATATATATATTTTAATATTATAAAATATTAATAATATTATTATTCATATTAATATATTTATTTAAAAATATAATATTATTAATATTTTATAATGAGACAAAAACTAAGAATAGAAAAAAAAAATTTGATTTCCCAAATTTTATAACATAATTACAAACTCTAATCTGAAGGAGGGGGGAGGTGGGGGATCTACAGATGGTGGTGGAGGAAACTCCATCCCTAAAGCATGAGTGAGTCGGCGCATGTACTCCATCTGCTCCTGATACTGCTGCTGCTACCGACTCGTCTGCTCCTCGTACAACTGCTGCTGGCGTCGACGCTCCTCCTCATGCTGCTGACGCATCTGCTCCTGCTCCTATCGGAGACTCTCTATCTGTGCAGTCTGAGATCGCAACTGATCCTCATACTGTGTAGTAGAAGAAGATGCACGAGCTCCTCTCGAGTTGGACGTCGACATCGCATCACTGCCATAATAATCTCCGGGAGTCAGTCGAGAGCTGATACCAACTACCCGGCCCTTCTCGAAGGCATACTGGGTGGCCTGCATCCATGTCGCCTCATCAAACTGACGGGCAGTGGTCTGATCTGATGACTCGGCCTGACTCTCAGGCCGGGCCTGTGACGCTGCGGCCTCATATAACTCCTATAGTTGCAATTTAAAATTAAAATTGTGAATATATTATATGCAGTTAATTTTTAAACTTGAAAACAAATAATACTGACCACGATGTGATGCAGACGATCACATCTGAGCTCCCCAGTAGTAGGATCACTATACATCCTCCGATATACGTCGTACTCTGTAATATCGGGGTGCTCGACAGCCTATAAGAATAAAAAATAAACTGTTAATATTTATAGTTATATAAAATATTTATAAATAATGTACGTACCAGATGCTGTCTATGAGTACTAAAAGAACGACTCCCAGCTCGATGAGTCACCTCCTGTCTCCCCCGATTCTGCCTCCCCACCGATGATCTCCTCTAAAAGGCACCACTCAACCAGTGCACACATAATCCATCCCATATATGGGATGAAATATACTCTGGTCGGTGTGCTCTACATGACTCCTCAAAATCTGACACTCCTGCTTTCTTCATTGCAACTTTTCATAAATTGTGCAAAAACTGACGAAGGCGATCACACATTGCCACCTCCCATGCCTCGTGGATGGCGTCACGCATGGTATCCTCGATCGGATACCATAAACCCTACAAATAAATCAAAATATCAAGTTAGAAATGAAATAAATTTCAAAATAAAAATTATTTATTTACGTACGTACCAACCAATGGCCGAACATGGCCTGCTGCACATCAATGGGAATCTGCTCCCATGTGGTCTACAGATGAAAGAAATAGTTGCGCAAAATAGCACTGCCCTGTCCGACTGCTATATGCGGAAAACTGAAAAAATAATAAACATTTATTATGTGAATAGATTAATGAAATCTTAGTCAAATCCACAGGTTATCACACCTCTGTGTGCATGGATCAAACCCAAGACGTGGACGTCGCTCGGGGACGGGGTCAGGAATCATCAATCGTGCAAGACCGCGCCCCCTCTGCGTACTCCCTGGAGTGCCTGCAGGCTGAGGGTCATCTGTCAGCAACACATCTGCATCGAAAGTCAGGTCAGCATCCGCCAACTCATGAAATGTGGCCTCGTCCATCTGAAACAGAAAATTTTAATGTTATATAATAATTGATAATTACTATTATATATACATATATACATATATACATATTATGATTGTATATAAATACCATGGAATGCTATCAGTGTTCATCTTCATCATCATCTTCATATATGTCAATGTCATCTTCATATTCCTCCTCAACATCATCGATATCCATTCGAGTTACCGTTGCTTCATCTCTTACCATTTCAAATTCATATGTGACATCATTAACATCGTCGTCATCACCGACTCTTAAATGTGGGGTGTCGTCATCGATACTCATGTCTCTTTGTAAAAAAGATTTATTTTGAGTACTCTCTTGAAAAACTTCAATTCTTTTCACATCAGTGAAAGCACATTCACTTTGACTAAACTGATTGTCTCGAATTTTGATTTTTATTATACTCCACCAATGAGTCAAGTCTCTTGATGGTACTAATTATTACTAATTATTGGTAATTATTACCAATTATTGGTAATTAATACCAATTATTGGTAATTATTGGTAATTATTACTAATTATTGGTAATTATTGGTAATTATTGGTAATTATTGGTAATTATTGGTAAATATTGTTAATTATTACTAATTATTGGTAATTATTACTAATTATTGGTAATTAATACTAATTATTGGTAATTAATACTAATTATTGGTAATTAATACTAATTATTGGTAATTAATAATAATTATTACTAATTATTATTAATTAATACTAATTATTGGTAATTAATACTAATTATTCCTAATTATTACTAATTATTACTAATTATTACTAATTATTAGTAATTATTGTTAATTATTGTTAATTATTACTAATTATTACTAATTATTAGAAATTATTACTAATTATTATTAATTATTACTAATTATTAGTAATTATTACTAATTATTATTAATTATTAATAATTATTAGTAATTATTACTAATTATTAGTAATTATTACTAATTATGAGTAATTATTACTAATTATTAATAATTATTACTAATTATTGGTAATTATTAATATTTATTACTAATTATTACTAATTATTGGGAATTATTAGTAATTATTACCAATTATTGGTAATTATTGGCAATTATTGGCGATTATTGGTAATTATTGGAAAGTATTGTTAATTATTACTAATTATTGGTAATTATTGGCAATTATTGGTAATTATTGGCAATTATTGTTAATTATTGGTAAGTATTGTTAATTATTACTAATTATTGGTAATTATTACTAATTATTGTTAATTATTACTAATTATTACTAATTATTGGTAATTATTACTAATTATTGGTAATTATTACTAATTATTGTTTATTATTACTTATTATTACTAATTATTGATAATTATTACTAATTATTGGTAATTATTCCTAATTATTACTAATTATTGGTAATTATTACTAATTATTGGTAATTAATACTAATTAGAGGTAATTATTACTAATTATTGGTAATTATTACTAATTATTGGTAATTAATACCAATTATTGGTAATTAATACTAATTATTACTAATTATTACTAATTATTGGTAATTATTCCTAATTTTTCCTAATTTTTCCTAATTTTTCCTAATTTTTCCTAATTTTTGGTATTTATTACTAATTATTACTAATTATTGCTAATTATTACTAATTATTTGTAATTATTGGTAATTATTGGTAATTATTAGTAATTATTGGTAATTATTGGTAATTATTGGTAATTATTCCAAATTATTCCTAATTATTCCTAATTATTAGTAATTATTCCTAATTATTTCTAATTATTACTAATTATTACTAATTATTACTAATTATTACTAATTATTCCTAATTATTACTAATTATTACTAATTATTACTAATTATTACTAATTATTACTAATTATTACTAATTATTACTAATTATTACTAATTATTACTAATTATTCCTAATTATTACTAATTATTCCTAATTATTACTAATTATTCCTAATTATTACTAATTATTACTAATTATTGGTAATTATTGGTAATTATTACTAATTATTACTAATTATTGGTAATTATTGGTAATTATTACTAATTATTACTAATTATTGTTAATTATTGGTAATTATTCCAAATTATTGGTATGTATTACTAATAATTGGTAATTATTACTACTTATTGGTAATTATTACTAATTATTGGTAATTGTTACTAATTATTGATAATTATTACTAATTATTACTAATTATTGGTAATTATTACTAATTATTACTAATTATTCTTAATTATTGATAATTATTGATAATTGTTCCTAATTATTAGTAATTAAATGAATAATTATCAATAATTAGTAATAATTACCAATAATTACAAATAATAACATTATTAATATATTTTATTATTAATATTAAAATAATATAATTTTCTAATTTATATACAATTCTCCTTTCATCTGTGCGTTTTCTATCTCCACATACAAATAATACATGTGAAGACAGCAAATGCACAGATGAAAAGAGAATTGTATATATATATAAAATTATATTATTTTAATATTAATAATAAAATAGACTAATAATGTAATAATGTTATTATTCCTAATTATTGGTATTTATTACTAATTATTAATATTTATTCTTAATTATTAAAAATTATTACTAATTATTCCTAATTACCATTAACTATGAACAATACTAATAATTTAAATTTATTAAGTAATAAAACAATGTAAACGTAATTAAATTACAACTAATTAAGAATAATTGAAACTAATAAAAAATTAAAAATAAATATTAAATTAAAATGAACATAAATAACTTGAAAATTGATCTTCTCTGATCGTTCTTCAAAACTTTAATATCAGCTCCAGAGAAAAAAATTAAACTGGAGAAAACCTGAACTCTAAAAATATAATTTTGAGAGAAGGAGAAGATAGAGAATGAGAATGAAATGAAAAAAATGGATGGGGGTATTTATAGGTTAGATTATTTGCGACGGGCCCATTTGCTATTTGCGACGGTACCCGTCGCAAATACCTTAGCCAACATTTATTACGGTCAACGGGTAAATAGTTATTTGCGACGAGACCCGTCGCAAATAACCACCTGCCGACATACTATTTGCGACGGGGGAAAATTCCCGTCGCAAATACCTTTTACCGCCGCCGGTTATTTGCGACGGGAATATTCCCCCGTCGCAAATAAGTTTCCCGCAATTTGGCGCGCAAACTGCGCCAGTCCTTTTGCGACGGGGAAAGTTTTCCCGTCGCAAAAGGCTACTTATTTGCGACGGGCAAATAACCCCGTCGCAAATAAGTTTTTAACAGGACTATTTGCGACGGGATTTATTCCCGTCGCAAATAACCCGTCGCAAATGCCCTTTTTTCCCGTAGTGATAAGTTAATATTGTCTAAGGATAGAAGTTTTTTCAATATTATTTATGGGATGTTATAGTAATGTAGTTTTAGAAAAAGGTCAACCTGCAGGATGGGAGACATCCCATCGCATTGGACAACGCTGTGGGAATCAAACCCACAACCGAAGTGCGACTGGACTTTATCGCCTACCACTGGCTTACAAGAAGTCCATGTTTAGTAGAAACTAGTTTTATTATATTAAGTAGTATGATATAAGAAGTATAAGTCCATTTTAGGAACCATGTATGATTAATCTCACTATAGATGGACTTATGTATTTTTTTGATAACTTTTCTATCCTTTTATTTGAGACAGATGTAATGACCCATCATTCTATCACATGATCTGCTATCACATCACGAATGAAAAATTCAACTTCATTTCTTTAAGAGATGATGTGGAAATTGTCCAAAGAACTACCAACGGTGAGACTATTCCAAAATCACGAAAGTATTTATTCTAATTCCAATTTCATCAACTTTAGGGAAATGATCTTGAAAACCAAAAATGTTGTCCTAGTGCTCTTATATCTGATGAATCAGATGGTACCTTAGATAGTCAAAAATTTATGGCTTTGTGATTGTTGGCTTCTCCATAGCCATGTTCTCTACCACTCTCCATCAGAACATGATGGTTAGATTTCTCTTCCATATCCATATTTTCACCTATGTGGAAACCTAGTGAATAGTTTGTTTTGGTAACCGTTACGTTTCATACTTTTTTTAAATATTGGTTTTGGTATTCCTTTTTATGATGTGGGTTTCTATTAAAGAAACTTTCGAGTAGTAATCAATTTATAACCCTGACGAATTTCGAGGGTGAAATTCATTTTAAGGGGGGTAGAATGTAACACCCCGAGATTTTATGAAAAATATTATTTTTAATTTCATTAATGTCTTGTGTTGTACGCTACACCAAAAGGAGTTTGAACAACATGCATCCTTTACTTGCCTTGCATTACACGCAATCACGACCTTCCTCGATAGCGTGTGTACTACGCAATACCGAGTTTCACTAAACAACGATATGATATTAAAATATTATTAAATCTAGCTGTTATGAATAGTAATAACAACTTTTTGAAATTTTGTAAATTTTATTTTTCAAAATGGACTTCATTTTTGGATTCGGAATATCGAAATTAGCTTAAGGTGAAATTTTGGTACTTTTCAGATGACTTTCATTTTCTGATGAATAGTTAAAATTACTAAATTTTAATTAAAAACAACCTTTTTAATCTAAATAATTAATAGTGATAAATTATTAATTTTAGTGGTTTTAAAGTATATTTATAATATATTTTTACAATTTAATACAGTGTTGGTCATTGGATGTAATTTCACATTTAAACCAGACATAAACAAGTGTCAATCTTTTGATAGTTATTATCTCTAAAGAACACAGTATTTATTTTGACGACAGGAATTAATTTTTAAATTAATTAATGCAACTGATATGTTTTTAATTTGGTAAAATAGACATAATTTTTGAGTTCATTATATCAAATATAGCTTAGGCCTAATTTTTGGTATTTTTCTGGAAACTTTCATTTTTTGATGAATAGTGAAACCACTAAGTGGTAGTTAAAAAAATGAATTTTTCATAAAACATAATTTTACCGCTTCTGTGAGTGGAATTTCAAAAATCCGAGAGACACGGTTGATGTCAGTAAGTAAAATGTGGTTCAATGAGATTAAAATAATTTTTGGTGAATAATAACTTTTTACTTTTTTTTACCACGGTTAAAAGTACATAGGGTAATTAAGGGTAAACATGATATTATTATTAACATAACACATGTCATAATTCTATTGGATAAGTGTAATTCGACCAAAAACAACCTTAGGAATAAAATATGACCATTTAGGCCCACTTGTATTAGATTAGGACATTTATTATTAATTTATTTAAAGAAGGGTTAAAATAGTTAAAATCAAAGTTTAATAAGTAATTAATTTTTAATATAGGTTTATACAAAAGTTAAATTCGACTATAAATATTCATTAGAAATCTAAAAATATATCCTATATAATGATATTTAATTTGTAATTTTTAGACATTAAATAATTTAATTTATTTATGACATAATGATGGTGCAATAATTATTTTATTAATGAAATATTGACGTAATTGATGTTATAAATACCCAAATAAATGTAATTTGAGAGTTTTTATGAATTCCACTAATTTTCTAGGTTAATATGACATGTTATTATTGATTTAATTAACTTTGTTCGAACTAATAATTCTGTTATGATTTTCAGAAAAATCAATTACTAAATCGTTTTAAAATTGACATATAATAGTTTTTAAAACAAATATTATATTATTAATTGTTATTTTATTCCTAAAAATATAAGGTTAGGCCAAATGAATTAGATAAGGTTATATATATTAATAATAAACAACTTGGGGTTCGTTTGACTTGTTATAGTAAGTTTATTAACTTTATAGTGTCAGAACACAAAAAGACACGGTAAAAGTAAAATTATCTAACTTAAAGTTAAATATAAATGATATGGTTAAAATAGAAACCTAAACTTTTCTAAATTCGATTATATGAGATTATTTTGACCCATACCCACCTTAGCTTCGAAATAAATAAATTTTTGAGCTATTTATAACCGAATATGACTTTATAATAAAATAATAGTTTTTAGTTTTCCAAAGGATCCCCTCTCCTCCCTTATAAAAGGGCACCTCCTCCCTCTCTTCCTCGAACCACTTTGAGCCTCCCAGCTCGTCCAACCCCTGCCAAATTCTCTTTTCCACTTCCCTAGGAACATCCTAGAGGTCTTGGTATTCTTCATAGACCAATTTTAGTGCCCTAGGAGGAGGACTCAAAGAGGAGCTTCAAAGAAGAGGTAATGTCTGTTATTGATTCTTTCAACATTATTTCTTCTTCCACTTCTTCTTCTTTAGTTGTTTCATTATGAAGTAATAACATCAGTATAACTCATATACTGATATGTTATTATATGTATGGAATAACCCTACTTCACCATCTATCCATCCTATGGAAAACAAAATCACCGCGCGTGTGTACGTACGGAATACCGTCTCCAAGTCGTGGTGTAATCTATTTTCCACCACCACCTTATTTGGATTGGTATAATGGTGTACATAATAACTATATATGATTATTGTAAAGTGATATTAATTCTGAAATAGTATACATACACTCCAATACAATTCCATGATCATGAGAACGATATCATCGCTCGTGAGTACGTACAGACTACCGTCTCCACGACGCCATGAGATTCATTCTCCACGTTAACCATTCATGAATGATTATAAAGTATATATAATAAGTAATCATGAAATATATGACATAATAATGATAATGTATTTATTTTTATATATATGTATTTCATCTACATAATTCCATTCAAATCAATAAGGAACCAAAAACAACGTTCATGCGTACGTACGGCCTACCGTCTCCATGAACGGTGTATTTCTTTCCATTTACTGATCTATTATATATATTTATATTCTGAATATATATTATATATAAATCATGTTTTATATTTTGGAATTATGTAATCATGATCTAAGTAATCATATTAATAATTACAAGTCAACACACGGATGACAAATGAAACGATTTTACCCAAAACGCTCTTTAACATGGAAGTTACAAAAGAACGGGTAATATAAAGTCATAAGAGAACCATATATGATATCATAACAATGAGTATGATTATGGAATAAGTCAGTGACATTATTTAAATCATTATACATAAGGTTCAGACACTTATGTAGCAAGTTGGATCTAAGGTAAGGGAAATATCACAATCTCATTTTTATCTGAGATTGTTTATACTTTGGAATTTACTGGGGTGTATTTTATCATCCATATCCATGTTTCATCAATATGTAATATTATTTCCATCCACCTACAATTTTATAAATCCAATTTTACCCTTCGGTGAGTTTTTAGTAAAAGATATGAAATGAATCTTTTGTCGTTTTTCGTATGGGGTAACTTTAGACTTTTCTGACAAAAGTACGAGAAGAATGTTTTTTTAACTTATACGGAGTGAATGGATTTTTAAAAATTATTTCCAAGAATATTCCTTTACAAGTTTTAAAGTTTATTTTTAATCAACTTATTTTAGTTTAGAATTGTATGACATGTTAAGAAAGGAAAAGTGTTTTTGAATTCGAAAGGATATTTTCCTCAAGAATGGAGTTCAAGTGTTTTAACAAAAAAAATTCCATCTATGATAATAAAGGGTTATATTTATATCCATATTATTACATTGATTTGATTATGGTGTGATGGAATTATTTTTATGAATTCTTTTATCTTATATGAGTTGTTTTATGATTTCATGTTGTTTAAGAATCCCATTTTTATTACATGAGTTATGCAATGATGTATGATTTATGATTTTGTGGAACACATAAGAATGGTATGATAATGAGATGGGTGTGACCTATATCTCCCTCCAATGCATTGGGTAATGATTGTATATCTCATGAGATAGGCATGGCTGGAACGGTAGGTTAAACAGGTTCAGTGAAACAGGACTGAAACGAAGAATGAACTCGGTTCAGAAATGGGCTTTGTCCACTAAGATAGTTTTGGAAATGATTCTTGACTAATAAGAAATGATTCTCTATGATTATGTGTGTACGCCAAAAGGTTTTATGTTTTAAGTTATGATTATTGGGATTACATTTCACTACTATGATTTAACCCATGTTATGATATTATGATCTCTTTTGCTGGTTAACATTTCCAAAATGTTATGTTCTTATGAATATGATGTGATTGATATTTCTTTTGTTTACCCTTACTGAGCATTTGAGCTCACCCTTTTATGTTTTCTTTTCCCCAGGATATAAAGAAAGGTTTTAGGTAGAAAAAAAAGAAGATCTTTATGGTTGATGTTGAAGATCTTTCACCACGATTAGAAGATTATATTACGAGTTTCCAAAGACAATAAACTATTACGGTCCTTGTGTGTGTGTGTTTTTGTTATCTACTAAGTATTCCAAAAAAGTAATGTAATGTCCATATACGTTAAGCTTCACGTCTCTACATTTCAGTCTTTTGGGAATAGTGGAAGGGAAAAAGTTATCATAGTAGTTTACCCCATCACTGGAGATGCTGATCAATTATGGTGACTGATTTAAAACATGAAGGAAGATGAAAAAGTATCAAATACGTAATGGAGGGAGTTTAAAGATCTGTTTTTAGAATAATACTTTCCTTGTGACCATCGATTAGATATGGAAAGACAATTTCTGAGTCTGAGACAAAAGGAGGATGAGAATGTCACAAAGTATGAGGCTAACTTTACAAGGTTAGAAAGGTAAGCTGGAAATTATATACGTAACCCAAGAAGTAATATTGATCGTTTCTTTGATGGGTTAAATCCATTTCTCCATCGATCATTAGTCTCACAATCTTTCTCGTCGTACGAAGACATTGTATCATGTGCTATCAAGATCGAAAATAAATTCTCTAAGTCTTATGAATTTAAAGCAAAGCAAGAGAAGAAGTGATCTGGTGATCAATCTGGGAATGGAAATAAGGGGAAGAAGGGAAAGGGTGAATATCCATCCTATGGTAAATGTGCGAAGAAACACCCCGATACATGCTTGAAGGGAATGGGTGTCTGTTACAAGTATGGTGAAAAAGGCCACCAAGCTTGTGATTGCAAAGGGAAGATGTAAGCTACCAATGTTCAGTGCTACAATTGCAGGGAGATGGGACATTATGAAAATGAATGTCCTAAGAGTCAGGAAAACTTACCATAGAAAAGGCCAAGGGATCAAGGCCAAGCATATTCTATCATTACTATTGAGGTAGAAGCTCCGAAAGACGTGGTGGCAGGTAATTTAATGGTTTCCTCAAGTTTAGAAAATACATTATTTGATTCTAGACCATCTCGTTTGTTCATATCTTCCCAGTTTGCTCGGAAAATTAGATATTTCCCATTTGATTTAACAAGGGAGTTGTCTCTTAAAACTCCTAAGGGAAGTATCACTGCAATAATGCTTTACGAATCATTCCCCATTAGATAACATAAATGTTCTTTATCTTCTGATCTCATCGTCATACCTATGATTGAGTTTGATATAATCCTCGGAATGGACAGGCTTTCAGACTATGATGAAATGATTTATTGTAAGAAGAAAGAGGTTACGATTCTTGATGATGATGATAAAGAACACCTTATCTTTAGAGCAGAATCATCACCACCTAATTCTTATCTAGACCCATCCCCAATAGCTCAACAAAATTAAATTATTGGGGAGGAAGATAATGAAATGACTATGGGCGAGGAAAGGAATGTTCAGATAGAGGATGTACCTATTGTGAAAGAATATGTAGATGTGTTTTCGGACGATTTACCTGGACATCCTCCAGAACGAGAAGTTGAGTTTTCCATTGATTTAATTCATGGATCAGGGCCTATATCGAAGACCCCTTATAGAATGGACACTATAGAATTAGTTGGACTAAAGAAACAACTAGAGGAATTGAGTAATAAAGGATTTATTTGCCCTATTTTTTCTACATGGGGATCCCCTGTTCTTTTTTTTAAATGAAAGATGGATCTATGAGGTTATGTATCGACTACAGGGAGATAAATGCTATAACAATAAATAACAGGTATCCCCTACCTTCCATTGATGATTTATTTTACCAACTGCATGGAGCTCAATACTTTTCAAAGATTGACCATCGATCTGGATACCAACACTTGTGTGTAACGAATGAAGACATTCTAAAGACAGCATTTTGAACCAGGTTCGGGCATTAAGAGTTTACAGTAATGCCTTTTGGATTGACTAATGCACCCTCTGTATTCATGGATCTGATTAATATAGTTTTCAAGGAATATCTCAATGATTTGTTGTGGTATTTATTGATGAAATCTTGGTATACTCCAAAATCTATGAAGATCATAAAAATCACTTGCGCATTATCATGAAGACTCTGAGAAGACATGAATTATATGGGAAGTTTAGCAAGCGTGAATTATGGCTTCAGGATATTTGTTTTCTTGGCCATATTGTCTCTAATTATGGAATCTATGTTGATCCTTCTAAGACCAAGGCAATCAGAGAATGGCCAACACTGACGAGTATAACCGAGGTACGTATTTTTATTGGTCTAGCAGGTTATTATCGACGTTTCATCCAGAATTCTTCCCGGTTGGCTAACCCATTAACAAAGCTCACACGTAAATGCGTTAAATTTGTTTAGACAAAAGAGGGTAAATTTTTTTTTGAAGAACTGAAGAGAATATTAGTCAATGCTCCAATACTGACTCTACCATTGGGGAATGATGGGTTCATTATTTATAGTGATGCATCGAAGAAAGGACTTGGTTGTGTCCTTATGCAGAATGATAGGGTTATTTCCTATGCATCACGACAGTTGAAAATTCATGAACAAAATTATCCTACTCATTATCTCGAGTTAGCAGCTGTGATCTTTGCTTTGAAGATATGGAGGCACTACCTCAATGGTGAAAATGTGAGATTTATACTGATCACAAGAGTATGAACTATATTTTCTCACAAAAAGAACTCAACATGAGGCAAATGAGATGGCCTAAATTACTCAAGGATTATTATTGTACGATACACTACCACCTGAGGAACGAAAACCATGTGGAAGATACTTTGAGCAGAAAAGATCACGGAGTTTTGAAAAATATGAGAATTGAAAGGGATCCAATTTTCATTGATCTAGTGAAGATGGACATGGGAATAACCATGGAAGGTGAAACATCAATTTTTTTTCAAATGGTTGCCAAACCATCTTTACTAGAAAGGATTAAGAGTTCTCAGACCGACGATGAAGAATTTCAAAATAAGATTAAAGTTGTGAATGATGGGAGATTGAGAGACGTTGTGTATGAAGATGGAATTTTGAAATTTGGGAAGAGGCTTTGTGTTCTCGATATACTTGATCTAAAAAGGGAATTTCTAGATGATGCTCATAGTTCCAATTTCTCTATACACCCTGGGAGCACCAAAATGTATAGAGATTTGAAGGAACATTTTTGGTGGGACAACATGAAGAGGGAGATTACTGATTTTGTGTCAAGATGTATGGTTTCTCATCAAGTGAAAGATGGAAGGCAACAGCCTGTAGGAGTCATGCAACCTCTTCCCATACCTGAGTGGAAATTGGACAATATTACGATGGGATTTGTCATGGGGCTACCAAAGACTCCAAGAAGGAACGATGCAATATGGGTCATTTTTGATCGTCTTACCATGTCATCACATTTTTTTTCTATAAGAGAAGATCTACCACTAGAACGTCTAGCAAGACTATATAATGATGAGGTTGTGAGACTTCATGGAGTACCCTTATCGATTGTTTCTGATCATGATCCTCATTTTAGTTCAATATTGTAACAGCCCAAGATTTTATAAAAAAATATATTCTTTTTAATTTTATTAATGTCTTGTGTTGTACGCTACACTAAAAGGAGCTTGCACAACACACATCCTTGACTTGCCTTGCATTACACGCAATCGCGACCTTCCTCGATAGCGTGTGTAGTACGCAATACCGAGTTTCACTAAACAACGATATGATATAAAAATATTATTAAAACTAGCCGTTATGAATAGTAATAACCGCTTTTTGAAATCCAGTAAATCTTATTTTTCAAAATGAACTTTATTTTTGAATTAAGAGTATCGAATTTAGCCTAAGGTGAAATTTTGGTACTTTTCGGATAACTTTCATATTCTGATGAATAGTGAAAATTACTAAATTATAATTAAAAACAACTTTTTTAATAGAAATAATTAATAGTGATAAATCATTAATTTGAGTGGTTTTAAAGTGTATTTAGAATATATTTTTACAATTTAATACAAAGTTGGTCATTGGATGTAATTTCACATTTAAACTAGACATAAACAAGTGTCAATCTTTTGATAGATATTGTTTCTTAAAAACACGCTATTTGTTTTAACAGCGGGATTTAATTATAAAATTAATTAGTGCAACTTTTATGTTATGAATTTGGTAAAATAGACTTCATTTTTGAATTCGGAATATGAAATATATCTTGGGATGAAATTTTGGCATTGTTCTGAAAAACATCAATTTTTTATGAATAGTGAAACTACTAAGTGGTAGGTTAAAAACTGAATTTTGCATAAAACTTAATTTTACCGCTTCTGTGAATGAAATTTCAAAAATCCGAGACAGACGGTTAATATCAAGGACTAAAATGTGGTTCAATGAGATGAAAATAATTTTTTGGTGAATAGTAACTTTTTACTTTTTTACCACGGTTAATAGTAAATAGGGTAACTAAGGGTAAATATGATATTAATATTACCCTAACACATGTCCTAATTCTATTGGACAAGTTTAATTCGACCAAAAACAAACTTAGGAATAAAATATGACCATTTAGGCCCACTTGGATTAGATTAGGACATTTATTATTAATTTATTTAAAGAAAGGTTAAAATAGTTAAAATCAAAGTTTAATAAGTAAATCATTTTTAATATGGGGTTATACATAAGATAAATTCGATTTTAAATATTCATTAGAAAGATAAAAAGATTTACTACATGATGGTATTTTATTTGTAATTTTTAGAAATCAAATAATTTAATTTATTTATGACACAAAGATGATGCAGTAATTATCTTGTTAATGAAATATTGACATAATTGATGTTATAAACACCAAAATAAATGTAATTTGAGACTTTTTATGAATTCCACTAATTTTCTAGGTTACTATGATATATTAGTGTTGATTTAATCAACTTGGTTCGAAAATATAATTCTGTTATGACTTTCACAAAAATCATATATCAAATAGTGTCAAAATTGACACAAAATAGTTTTTAAATAAAATATTATATTATTAATTGTTATTTTATTCCTAAAAATCTAAGGTTCGGCCAAATGACTTAGATAAGGATATATGTATTAATAATATACAATTTGGGGTTCGTTTGGCATGTTATAGTAAGTTTATTAACCATATAGTGAAAGAAAACAAAAAGACACGGTAAAAGTTAAATTATTTAACTTAGAGTTAAATCTAATTGATAAGGTTAAAATAATACCCTAAACTTGTCCAAATCCTATTGGTTGATAGGATTTCGACCCATCCCCACTTTAGCTTCTAAATAAGACCCTTTGGAACCATTATAAACCGATTTTGACTTTAATATAAAATAATATTTTGAGATATTCCTAAGGTGCCCCTCTCCTCCCCTATAAAAGGACACCTCCTCCCCCTCCTCCTCACACCAATTTGAGCACTCAAGCTCGGCCAACCCCTGCCAATTTCTCCTCTCCACTTCCCTAGCAACATCCTAGAGGTTCTGGTCTTCCTAAAAGACCAATTTTAGTGCCCTAAGAGGAGGTCTCAAAGAGGCACTTCAAAGAAGAGGTAATTACCGTTACCAATTCTTTCATCTTTATTTCTTCTTCCACTTCTTCTTCTTAGGTTGTTTCATTATGGAGTAATAACATCAGTATCAATCATATACTGATATGTTATTATAAGTATGAAACAACCCTATTTCACCATCTATCCATCCTACGGAAAAAGAAATCACCGCGCGTGCGTACGTACGGAATACCGTCTCCACGCCGTGGTGTAATCTATTTTCCACCACCACCTTACATGGATGGGTATAATGGTGTAAATAATAACTATAAATAGTTATTACAACATCATATTGATTCTGATGTATTGTATAATCCACTCCAATTCAATTCAATATTTATAGAAATGATATCATCGCTCGTGCGTACGTACGGAATACCGTCTCCACGACGCGATGAGATTCATTCTCCATGTTAACCATTTAAGAATGATTATAATGTATATATAAGAAATAATAATGAAATATATGACATTATAAAGCTACTGGATTTATGTATATATATACCTATGTATGTCATCTACTTACTTCCATTTCAAGACAATAAGGAAAGGAAAACAGCGTTCATGCGTACGTACGGACTACCGTCTCCATGAACGGTGTTTTTCATTTTATTTATCTACCTATTATATATATATATACTGAATATATATGATATATAAATCATATTTTATATTCTGGAAGTAAGTAAATCATGATATAAGTAATAATGATGTCAAGAACAACAAGTCAAAACACCTACGATAAATGAAACGATTTTACCCAAAACGCTTCTTTAACATGGAATTTACAAAAGAACGGGTAATATAATGTCATAAGTGAACCATATATGATATCATAACAATGAATATGATTCTGTAATAATTCAATAACATGATTTAAATCATTATACAGGAGGTTCGGACACTTACAAAGCAAGTCGGACCTAAGGTAAGGGAAATATCACAATCTCATTTTTATCCGAGATTGTTTATTCGTAAATATTTACTGGGGTATATTTTATCATCCACATCCATGTTTCATAAATATGTAATATTATTTCCATCCAATTACAATAGTTTAAATCCAATTTTAACCATCGGTGAGTTTTTAGTAAAAGATATGAAAGGAATCTTTTTTCGTTTTTCATACAAGGTACTTTTTGACTTTTCCGACAAAAGTACGAAGAATGTTTTTTTTAACTTATACGGCACGAACGAATTTCTACTGTTTTATAAAGCCTTATTTTCATGAAGCTTCCTCTAAAAGATTTCATGACTATTTTCAATAAAATCTCTTTCTTTTAAAATTTCATGATGTTTTGTGAAAAGAAATTGATTTTAAAGAAGAAAGGATATTTTCCTCAAGAATTCAATTCAAGTGTTTTATCAAAATTATTTTCCATATAAGATAATAAAAGGGTTCTGTTTTTATCCCTATTATTACATGGATTTGATTATGTTGTGATGGAAATATTTTTATGAATTCCTTTATCTTATATGAATTGATTTATGATGTCATGATGTTTCAAGAATCCCATTTTTGTTACATGTGTTATGGGATGATGTATGTTTATGATTATGTGGCACACATAAGAAAGGATTCATTATAAGATGCGTGGGACCTATATCTCCCTCCAATGCATTGGGTAAAGATTTCATATCTCATGAGATAGACATGGCTGGAATGGTAGGTTATACCGGTTCAGTAAAACAGGACTGAAACGAGGATTACTCGATTCAGAAAGGGTCTTTGTCCACTAAGATAGTCTTGGCAATGAGTCTTGACTAACAAGAAATGATTTTCTATGATTATGTGTGTATGCCACAATGAGTAATGTTTTAAGTAAGGGTTTCATTTTCACTACTATGATTTATCCCATGTTATGAAATTATGCTCTCTTTTGCAGGTTAAGATTTCCAAAAATGTTATGTTCTTATGAAAATTATGTGATTGATATTTCTTTTGTTTACCCTTACTGAGAATTTGAGCTCACCCTTTTATGTTTTCTTTTCCCCAGGATATAAAGAAAGGTTTTAGGTATAAAAAAAAGAAGATCTTTATGGGAGATGTTGAAGATCTTTCACCAGGATTAGAAGATTATATTCCGAGTTTCCAAAGACACTAAACTATTACGATCCTTGTGTGTGTGTTTTTGTTATGTACTAAGTATTCCGCAAAAGTAATGTAATGTCAATGTACGTCAGGATTCGGGTCTCTACAGTTGGTATCAGAGGAAAGGTTTAGTCAACCTTTGGAAACTAGGATGCGAAAACGTTAGTGAGATCCCTAGAGATATTTCTAAGGTATGTCTAGGGATGTCTCTAAGGCTAAGTATACGTATAGGTTATAGTCCTAGAATTGCGCTAACGATCTTCTAATTTAACCTAAGATGTTAGATATTGAGGGTACTAACCCTTTATTATGTTGTTTTCCCTAGCATGATTTTTGCCTCTCACACAATTCTTTTGGGGTTTTAGACGATGGCTGGAACCCGAAGGAACCGTGTTAATGCGGAATGTGATGGGCAATGCAATGATTGTACCCCTGAGCAACCAAACGATATGGGAGCTGGAATGCAAAATCTTGTAGCCATGCTCACACAACTTTCTCAAGCTATGAATCATTCAGGACATCCAAACGAGCAAAGGAAAGAGCAACATTCTGTTGAATCCTTCATGAGGCAGCGTCCACCTTCTTTCAGTGGTGTCTACTGATCCATTAGTTGCTGAACAATGGATTAGTACTACTGAAAAGATATTTTCAGTTCATCAATGTTCTGAACATGATAAAGTCATCTTAGCAGTATATCGTTTGGAAGGTGAGGCTGATCAATGGTGGAATCTTATCAAGAATACAAGGCAAAGAGATGAAATTGAGTCCATGGAATGGGACGAGTTCAAGAACTTATTTTTCAGTAAGTACTTCCCTCGTATTCTTCAAACAAAGATGGAGAAAGAGTTTCTTGAACTGAAGCAAAGGGACGATGAATCTGTTGGTACCAATGAAGCAAATTTTACAAGACTTGCAAGGTATGCTTCTGGTATTATCATCCAACCTGAAAGTAATGTTGATCGATTTTTCAGTGGCTTAAAACCAAGTCTTCGAAGGGAATTAGCTATAAGAGACTTTAGTAGCTATGAAGAAATTGTGCGTTGTGCTATCAAGGTAGAAATGGAAGTTGGTGTTACATATCCATCTCATGGTTTTGACAAGAAACGAAAGATGGAGTTCAAGGAGAAATCTCAGAATAATGGTGAAAAGAAGATGAATGTTTCCTTATGCACAAAGTGTGGAAAGAAGCATGGTGGAGATTGTCTAAAAGGGACTAGAAAATGTTTTAAGTGTGGAAAAGAAGGTCATCGAGCAGCTGAGTGTCGAAGTAATGGAAAAAGGGTTTCTAATGATGTGAATAAAGCAAACACTGCAGAGAACGCACCGCCAACACTTCAATGCTTCAAGTGCAAGGAAATGGGGCATTATGCTAATAATTGCCCTAATCCAAGGGTTAGTGATGATCAACATGAGAAACCACTGAAGGCAAAGGACAAAGGGAAATCACATGCGATCACTATTGGCAATGTTGAATATGACAACGATGTGGTGGAATGATTAAGTGTTTATGTAATGGGATTCCAAAATAATGTTGTATCATTGAGTATTGCAATATTTATTGATGTGGTATTCAAAGTGATTGAGATATTTTTTGTAAATAAGATGATATGCGCATAATGAGGACGAGAAAATGAAATGTTTAATAGTATTCATGAGCTCATGATTGATATAAGGACTAAGTGATATCATGGTTTGAGTATATAGAATTTTGAGGATTTTGGTAACTTTTAACTGCACTCATGTTTTCACTAAGGTATTCAAGAGAATACACGATTAAGGACTTTGAATGTTTGGAATGTGACCAACAAGACATATCTTATGATATGTGGGGATCAACGACAGTATTAAATCTCTGGTAATCGATGTCACTATATTATGAGAGTGGACTGCAGTATTATGTATAAGCCTAAAGATTAGACTGGATTATGTTGGACAGAAGTTAGTATTGTTTAAGGATAGAATATTTTCGATATTATTGATGGGATGTTATAGTAACGTAGTTTTAGAAAAAGGGACAACCTACAGGACGGGCGACAGCCCATCGCTTCGGACAAGGCTGTAGGAATCGAACCCACAACTGAAGTGCGACTGGCCTTTATCGCCTACCACTAGCCTACAGGAAGTCCCTGTTTAGTAGAAACTAGTTTTATTATATTAAGCAGTATGATATATGAAGTATAAGTCCATATGTGATTAATCTCACTATAGATCGACTTATGTATATAATTTTGCTAACCTTTTTTTTGAAACAGATGGAATGACCCGTCATTCTATCACATGATCTTCTAACACTTCACGAATAACAAATTCAACTTCATTTATTTAAGAGATGAAGTGGAAATTGTTAAAGGCATGAACAACAGTGAGATTGTACCAAAATAAAGTAAGTATTTATTCTAATTCAAATTCTTTAACTTTAGGGAAATGATCTTGAAAACCAAAAATGTTGTCCTAGTTCTCTTATATCTGATTAATCAGATGGTACCTTAGATCGTCACAAATTTATGGATTTGTGATTACTGGCTTTTCCATAGCCATGTTCTCTACCACTCTCCATCATAACATGATGGTTAGATTTCTCTTCCATATCCATATTTTCACCTATGCGGAAACCCAGTGATTAGTTTATTTGGGTAATCGTTACATTTCATACTTTAGTTTTTAAAGCCAAGTTTTGGTATTCCCTTTTACAATGTGGGTTTCTATTAAAGAAACTTTCAAATAGTAAATCATTTATAACCCCGATGAATTTCGAGGGCGAAATTCATTTTAAGGGGGGTAGAATGTAACAGCCCAAGATTTTATAAAAAATATATTCTTTTTAATTTTATTAATGTCTTGTGTTGTACGCTACACCAAAAGGAGCTTGCACAACACACATCCTTGACTTGCCTTGCATTACACGCAATCGTGACCTTCCTCGATAGCGTGTGTAGTACGCAATACCGAGTTTCCCTAAACAACGATATGATATAAAAGTATTATTAAAACTAGCCATTATGATTAGTAATAACCACTTTTTGAAATCCAGTAAATCTTATTTTTCAAAATGAACTTTATTTTTGGATTAAGAGTATCGAATTTAGCCTAAGGTGAAATTTTGGTACTTTTCGGATAACTTTCATATTCTGATGAATAGTGAAAATTACTAAATTATAATTAAAAACAACTTTTTTAATCGAAATAATTAATAGTGATAAATCATTAATTTGAGTGGTTTTAAAGTGTATTTAGAATATATTTTCACAATTTAATACAAAGTTGGTCATTGGATGTAATTTCACATTTAAACTAGACATAAACAAGTGTCAATCTTTTGATAGATATTGTTTCTTAAAAACACGCTATTTGTTTTAACAGCGGGATTTAATTATAAAATTAATTAATGCAACTTTTATGTTATGAATTTGGTAAAATAGACTTCATTTTTGAATTCGGAATATGAAATATATCATGGGATGAAATTTTGGCATTGTTCTGAAAAACATCAATTTTTGATGAATAGTGAAACAACTAAGTGGTAGGTTAACAACTGAATTTTGCATAAAACTTAATTTTACCGCTTCTGTGAATGGAATTTCAAAAATCCGAGAGACACGGTTAATATCAAGGACTAAAATGTGGTTCCATGAGATGAAAATAATTTTTTGGTGAATAGTAAGTTTTTACTTTTTTACCACGGTTAATAGTAAATAGGGTAACTAAGGGTAAATATGATATTAATATTACCCTAACACATGTCCTAATTCTATTGGACAAGTGTAATTCGACAAAAAACAAACGTAGGAATAAAATATGACCATTTAGGCCCACTTGGATTAGATTAGGACATTTATTATTAATTTATTTAAAGAAAGGTTAAAATAGTTAAAATCAAAGTTTAATAAGTAAATCATTTTTAATATGGGGTTATACATAAGATAAATTCGATTTTAAATATTCATTAGAAATATAAAAAGATTTAATACATGATGGTATTTTATTTGTAATTTTTAGAAATCAAATAATTTAATTTATTTATGACACAATGATGATGCAGTAATTATCTTGTTAATGAAATATTGACATAATTGATGTTATAAACACCAAAATAAATGTAATTTGAGACTTTTTATGAATTCCACTAATTTTCTAGGTTACTATGATATATTAGTGTTGATTTAATCAACTTGGTTCGAAAATATAATTCTGTTATGACTTTCACAAAAATCATATATCAAATAGTGTCAAAATTGACACAAAATAGTTTTTAAATCAAATATTATATTATTAATTGTTATTTTATTCCTAAAAATCTAAGGATCGGCCAAATGACTTAGATAAGGATATATGTATTAATAATATACAATTTGGGGTTCGTTTGGCATGTTATAGTAAGTTTATTAACCATATAGTGAAAGAAAACAAAAAAGACACGGTAAAAGTTAAATTATTTAACTTAGAGTTAAATCTAATTGATAAGGTTAAAATAATACCCTAAACTTGTCCAAATCCTATTGGTTGATAGGATTTAGACCCATCCACACTTTAGCTTCGAAATAAGACCCTTTGGAACCATTATAAACCGATTTTGACTTTAATATAAAATAATATTTTGAGATATTCCTAAGGTGCCCCTCTCCTCCCCTATAAAAGGACACCTCCTCCCCCTCCTCCTCACACCAATTTGAGCACTCAAACTCGGCCACCCCTGCCAATTTCTCCTCTCCACTTCCCTAGCAACATCCTAGAGGTTCGGGTCTTCCTCAAAGACCAATTTTAGTGCCCTAAGAGGAGGTCTCAAAGAGGCACTTCAAAGAAGAGGTAATTACCGTTACCAATTCTTTCATCTTTATTTCTTCTTCCACTTCTTCTTCTTAGGTTGTTTCATTATGGAGTAATAACATCAGTATCACTCATATACTCATATGTTATTATAAGTATGAAACAACCCTATTTCACCATCTATCAATCCTACGGAAAAAGAAATCACCGCGCGTGCGTACGTACGGAATACCGTCTCCACGCCGTGGTGTAATCTATTTTCCACCACCACCTTACATGGATGGGTATAATGGTGTAAAGAATAACTATAAATAGTTATTACAACATCATATTGATTCTGATATATTGTATAATCCACTCCAATTCAATTCAATATTTATAGAAATGATATCATCGCTCGTGCGTACGTACGGAATACCGTCTCCACGACGCGATGAGATTCATTCTCCATGTTAACCATTTAAGAATGATTATAATGTATATATAAGAAATAATAATGAAATATATGACATTATAAAGCTACTGGATTTATGTATATATATACCTATGTATGTCATCTACTTACTTCCATTTCAAGACAATAAGGAAAGGAAAACAGCGTTCATGCGTACGTACGGACTACCGTCTCCATGAACGGTGTTTTTCATTTTATTTATCTACCTATTATATATATATATAATGAATATATATGATATATAAATCATATTTTATATTCTGTAAGTAAGTAAATCATGATATAAGTAATAATGATGTCAAGAACAACAAGTCAAAACACCTACGATAAATGAAACGATTTTACCCAAAACGCTTCTTTAACATGGAATTTACAAAAGAACGGGTAAAATAATGTCATAAGTGAACCATATATGATATCATAACAATGAATATGATTCTGTAATAAGTCAATAACATGATTTAAATCATTATACAGGAGGTTCGGACACTTAAAAAGCAAGTCGTACCTAAGGTAAGGGAAATATCACAATCTCATTTTTATCCGAGATTGTTTATTCGTAAATATTTACTGGGGTATATTTTATCATCCACATCCATGTTTCATAAATATGTAATATTATTTCTATCCAATTACAATATTTTAAATCCAATTTTAACCTTCGGTGAGTTTTTAGTAAAAGATATGAAAGGAATCTTTTGTCGTTTTTCATACAAGGTACTTTTTGACTTTTCCGACAAAAGTACGAAGAATGTTTTTTTTAACTTATACGGCACGAACGAATTTCTACTGTTTTATAAAGCCTTATTTTCATGAAGCTTCCTCTAAAAGATTTCATGAATATTTTCAATAAAATCTCTTTCTTTTAAAATTGCATGATGTTTTGTGAAAAGAAATTGATTTTGAAGAAGAAAGGATATTTTCCTCAAGAATTCAATTCAAGTGTTTTATCAAAATTATTTTCCATATAAGATAATAAAAGGGTTCTGTTTTTATCCCTATTATTACATGGATTTGATTATGTTGTGATGGAAATATTTTTATGAATTCCTTTATCTTATATGAATTGATTTATGATGTCATGATGTTTCAAGAATCCCATTTTTGTTACATGTGTTATGGGATGATGTATGTTTATGATTATGTGGCACACATAAGAAAGGATTCATTATAAGATGGGTGGGACCTATATCTCCCTCCAATGCATTGGGTAAAGATTTCATATCTCATGAGATAGACATGGCTGGAATGGTAGGTTATACCGGTTCAGTAAAACAGGACTGAAACGAGGATTACTCGATTCAGAAAGGGACTTTGTCCACTAAGATAGTCTTGGCAATGAGTCTTGACTAACAAGAAATGATTCTCTATGATTATGTGTGTATGCCACAATGAGTAATGTTTTAAGTAAGGGTTTCATTTTCACTACTATGATTTATCCCATGTTATGAAATTATGCTCTCTTTTGCAGGTTAAGATTTCCAAAAATGTTATGTTCTTATGAAAAGTATGTGATTGATATTTCTTTTGTTTACCCTTACTGAGCATTTGAGCTCACCCTTTTATGTTTTCTTTTCCCCAGGATATAAAGAAAGGTTTTAGGTATAAAAAAAAGAAGATCTTTATGGGAGATGTTGAAGATCTTTCACCAGGATTAGAAGATTATATTCCGAGTTTCCAAAGACACTAAACTATTACGATCCTTGTGTGTGTGTTTTTGTTATGTACTAAGTATTCCGCAAAAGTAATGTAATGTCCATGTACGATAAGCTACGGGTCTCTACAAATATTCTGGAAAAGTCTTCAGAAAGCCTTGGATAATGAACTTCATTTGAGCACTGCCTACCACCATCAAACAGATGGATAATCAGATCAAACTATTCAAACTTTATAAGACATGTTGAGATCCTTCTCACAATACTTTTAGGGTATGTGGGATCAATATTTACCTCTGGTAGAATTTTCCTATAACAATAGATTCCATTCGAGTATTCAGATGGAACCATATAAAGCGTTATACAGAAAGAGATGTCGCACACCAACCTGTTGGGATGACGTTGGTGAATGAAAACTTGTAGGCCCAGAACTAGAGGAGGAAACGATGGAAAAGGTGAAGGTAATCCAAAATCATATCCAAGCAGGTCAATGTAGGTAGAAGAGCTATGCCGATAATCGAAGGAAGGATTTGGAATTTCAATTCGGTTATCATGTTTTCATGAAGGTATCTCCATGGAAGGGAGTCATACATTTTGGTAAGAAAGGTAAATTGAGTCCTAGGTATATCAGGCCTTTCAAAATTCTATAATGAATTGGGGTTGTAGCTTACCGATTGGAAATGCCTCCAAGTCTCTCCAAAGTTCATGATGTGTTCCACGTATCTCTATTGAGGAAATACATGCCTGACCCAACGCATGTACTCAACTAAGAGGAATTAGAACTGGAACATGATCTGTCTTATTGCAAAGTGCCCATCAGGATTTTTGATACGAGAGAACATGTACTGAGAAACCGGACGACGCGTCTGGTAAAAGTTCTATGGAGAAACTATAAGATAGAAGAGGCAACGAGGGAACCCGAGGAACTTATGATGAAGAACCAACCGAGTCTTTTCATGCAGTAGTATTATAGAAATTTAGAGGATGAAATTATTTGAAGGATGGGAGAATGTAACACACCATGCTCTTATGGTACGCTTCTCTTTGAATAATGCGATAGCGTGTGTTGTACGCAACATCGAGTTCTAACACACCACAACCAATAAAACTAGCCGTTATGAATAGTAATACAAACTTTTTGAAATTTTATAAATTTTATCACTCAAAATGGACTTCATTTTTGGATTCAGAATATCGAATTTAGAATAGGGTGAAATTTTGGAACTTTTCGGATAACAGTTATATTTTGATGAAAAGTGAAAATTACTAAATTTTAATTAAAAAAAACTTTTTTACTCGAAATAATTTATATTGATAAATTATGAATTTGAGTGGTTTTAAAGTATATTTAGAATATATTTTTACCATTTAATACAATGTTGGTCATTGTACATAATTTTACAATTAAACCTGACATAAACAAGTGTCAATCTTTTGATAGTTATTATCTCTTAAAAACACGCTTTTTGTTTTAACAACGGGAATTAATTTTAAATTAATTTCTGCCACTTATGTGTTTTGAATTTGGAAAAATGGATTGCATATTTTGAATCAGGATGTTCATATTGTGTCAATAGGTAACTTTTATTTTTATACATTTTGAATAATTACTTCGGAAAATATTTTATTTATCATGGTTAAGCGTAAGTCCGGTAAATAAGGGTTAAAAAAATAATATTATAATAATACTAAAATACCCTAAAACTTGTCCAAACATTATTGGTGGATACATGTCTGACCATGGGAATATTTGGGTCAATTTGGAGACCCCATGGAGCCACTTGTAGGTGATAGGGACACTTTATTTTAATTAAGTTGAAATAAATACAAAAATGACATAAGCATATATCTTTTAGTAAAACAATTTTCATATAGGGTTATATATGTTGGATTTTTGACTATAAATATTCATTAAGAAGATAAAACGATTTCATACATAATTTTATTTTATTTATAATTTTTATACATTAAATAAGTTAATTTATTTATGACAAAATGATGATGGAGTAATTACCATAATAGTGAAAAATTAACAAAAATGATATTATAAATACCCAAATAAATATAATATGAGACTTCTTATGAATTAAAAAAAATTCTAGGTTAATAGGACATCTTAGTATTGATTTAATTAACTTTATTTGAAGTAATAATTATGTTATAATTTTTATAAAAATATATTATTGAATAGTGTCAAAATTGACATAAAAGGGTTTTAAAAACAAATATTATATTATTAATTGATATTAAATTCCTAAAAAACTAAGGAACGGCCAAGAGACTTATATCATTATAGGTGTATTATTAATTGACCACATGGGTGTCGATTTTATGTATATAGTATGTTTATTAATTATATAATATAAAAATACAAAGTGACATGGTAAGTGTCAAACTAATTAACTAAGAGTTAAAACTTAAAGATACGGTCAATATAGTAACCCAAAACTGTCTAAATCCTATTGGATGAGTGGTTTGCGACCTATCCCCACCTTAACCTTTAAATAATCTTCTTTTGAGCCATTAGAAACCGAATATGAGTTTATTATAAAATAATATTTCTAGCTTTTCCAAAGGTTCCCCTCACCCCTCTTATAAAAGGGAACTCCCCCTTCTCACTAATAATCACATTAAAAGCCTTTTGGTTCAGCCATCCCCTGCCCAAATACTCTCTAAACTTCCCTCAATACAACCTAGAGGCCTTAGTTTGATCAGAATGCCAACATAAGGAGTCAGTTTGATCAAATCAAAAGAAACAACCCGAAGAAGTGGTAATAATTTCACAACCCTTTTTCAAGTTCCTCTATTCTTCCACTTCTTCATTATTTGTTATTACCATTCTAAAATAAAATCTTCATTATCCTATATATACTGTGATGTTATTATAAATATGGTACAACCATATTCAGTATTCTATCCACCCTTTGAATAACATGTCACCATACGTGCGTACGTACGTCTTAACGTCTCCACGTCGTGGTGTAATTGTTATTCAATATATTATTATTTGGATGGGTATAATAATGATTTATAATTCATGTAAATAATAAATATAACATGATAATGATTATGTATATATGATATACCATCCAATTATATATTATTTTAATATCAAAATAATGATATTTTCGCTCGTGCGTACGTACGGACTACCATCTCCACGAATGCGATAAGATTCATTCTCCATCATATCCATTCAATTATAATTATCATTTTATGATTTAAAAATAATTTCTAAGGACTTGATATCATTCTGGATATTAATAAGATACATCCTATCCATTACAAACATGGCTTACGTAACAAAACTTATAAAACAAAACGAGTAAGTTAACACCCGAAACAATGATAATACTAAGATATTATTAACAAATCAATGTTAAAAGATCATATATGATATCATATTAATGTATATGATTCTTGTATAATTTAATAACAATTATTTCACCATTATACAAGAGGATAACCTACCCTCAACCAAGGAAAAGTACATAGTAAGGGTTTATTTCGCAATCTCTTCATTATCCGAGGTTGTTTATTCGTAATAATCTACTGAGATTTCTTTATCATTTACATCCATGTTTCTTAAAAATATATTTAAAAAAAATTTTACTGTTTACAATAATATGGGATAAAGTCATTTATACCCTTTTTTGACTTTTTATAAGAGGTTTATAAAGGAATCTTTCCGTCATTTTCCAAACAAGGTGCTTTTTAACCTTTTCGACAGAATTAAGGTAAGAATGTTTTTTTTCTTATACGGCGGGTGTGGCTATTTTATGCCTTTATAAAATTGATGAAGCTTCCCTTACAAGCTTATAAGAATATTTTCAAGGAAAATGTTATATTTTATAAATATATGACTCTTAAATGATTTCAATATAAAAAGAGATATTACTCTAAAAAGATTTTTGATTTCATCTATGTTAACATTCTTTGATGGATTTTACGCTTATTTGATGTTGATTTATTATGATAAAAAACGTTTATATTGTATTGAAGGTTTTATGTTATGTTTGACTGTGAATGTGTTATTTTCATACCATTCAAGGTTTATGGATGATGTATTTACATTTCGTATGCTAGTTTTAATACGAATGTTTATGTTATGTTTAAACATGTTCATATGAGGAATGCATTGTACTTAATATGTGACGGGTGGAGCCCGATATAGCTCCTCGATGCATCGGTAGGTCTCATGAGACAAACTAGTTTCTTGGAACAAGGCCTTGGAAAAATCTTATTTGTAGTCTTGGAACAAGGCCTTGGCTATGTGGTTATGATAGTCTGGCATTATGCATTCCATCATTATGAAAGTGGTTATTGATATTGAATGTGATTATTCGATTAGTAGAATATCCATGTGAATAAGTAAATGAAATTATTTAATTTTATTTTTTCCATACTATGTTGAAGTTCAAGTTTAAAAGGATTTTTTTAGTTATACATTTCCTTAAATGTTTATTCATATTCATGAAATTTTATGCTATATTGTTATCCTTACTGGGCATTTGAGCTCACCCATTTTCTGTGTTTTATTTTTCTCAGGATGTGAAGAAATAAATTATGAATGACCTGTAGGGATAGTATGAGGGGATAAGAGTGTGGAATATGGAGACTATGTTGTTGTAGTTTTCATTTTTATGATGTAATGTAAAACCTTATGAATATATCAAGTGTTTCCAAAGCTACTAAACTAATCGGTGTTTCGAGATTTGATCTTTCTTGTGATCATGCCAATGTTATGTAATAATGCACCGAATCTGGGTAACTGGGCTCAAGGCGTTACAAATATAGATCATCTTCGGCCTATAAAATAATATACAGTGATGATGCCAGACATTCCGATCCCTTTAAAAATCATCAAAATCTATCTCGATCTCAATGTCATAGGTCAACTTTCTCGTGGTGCTCCCCACCTTAGGAGTTATCGACACCAGTCACTTCCTGACTAAAATCCCAAATAAATAGATGGTACCTCAACCATCACCAGACTGTATGTTAATATTTGTATGTATCATCACTCATAAATATCATTAGGTTCTCAATTTATAACCCTACCACATCTTACACCTATCCAATATCACATCTAGTCATATTCCCACCTCATTCCCATGTCAAAAATGGAACCTATGTGGTCCTACTTCTAATTAGATTCCCATAAGAAGTCATATTTCTTTGAACATTGCATAGATCCCCTATAACACATAATTTCCTAATCCACTTAACATAAATTAGTCATGAATTATTATAAAGCCCATATTCTAACACACCTCATGTTATCCTACACCGCTTCTATGACCAAAGATAATCTCATTGACATGATCCTCATATATACATGTATAACACATCTGAGCCCATTACATCTTATTAAAAATTATCATGGAAAGTACACAATACATATCAATCTCCTAATACACTGAAAACTTGATATACCATTAGAAAGTGAAATGCCAAAATAAAATGATACCCATTCATTACAAAGGAATACCTCTTACAATCATCATCTCATCAGTCTGATCTAACCCTAGAAGATCAACCACATGCAACTGTACTAAATCCAAAAAATAATAATCGTGACATCCCTATGATATTTCTCCATCCAATGTACACTTTACAAACTAGATAATCCCACTATATCTACTATAACATCCACATAAAACTGAATATTAGACACCGCTACCGGAACTGCTCACTATCCAATTCCAGATGACTGAGTATATTATAAAACCTAAATTTCAACTTTTTGTAAAGGCTTCCTAAATAACCTCTCAATATCAGTAACCTAGACACATACTGGGCATCCATGTGATTTTTATCACATTGTGTCAACACATGTATCTGCTACCTATACTGGAAGAACGCCATTGATGTCCCACTCCTTGGCGGTCTACTTGAGTCTTAGGCCTATACTCCTAGCTGAGTCCCCTTTTAGCCACACATAAAACTATATAAATAATTATTGAATAAAACACATTAACCCCACACTCATCTTCAATAATTCCATTTTCATGTTTTCATTGACCATCAACGCATGATTCACAACCTTAGAGATTGTGGATAACATTAATATGTTACCGACGCTTATGTGGTGTGTCGTAAACTATATTAAAAACACCTTACACTCGAGGATTCATCAACCATGACACTAGGTATGAAATGGGACAAGTATGTCGATTTAGCTTCATATTCCATGAGAGAAATATATACCCTATAACGGGTTTTGAAGTCCAGAGCTCTATCCATAATAAATGTCTCATAGAAGATGTGATTGAAGAACCTTGCCTCTAAGTACATCCGAGACATTTCTTCCTGACTTCCTTCATGAACCTATACATCCCACCAATGCTTAATTGTAACTCTAAGCATGTAAATCACTAACATCACCCTTTATCTATGGGGTGTCTCATAATACTGGAATATGGTGTTCACTTATTCTATCTAGTTCTCAGGCACATGTGATCCACCCTCACCCTATATTATAAGTGTCTGTTTCAATTATAATTCATGGGTCAAGTCCACCATAAATAGATATTCTTCTTGAGATCTTATCTTAACACCTTGGATGAACCAATCCATGGTTTATTGGGTCTTTTCATCAGTCCATGACACAAAAGCTATCAAAATTATTCAGCTGGCCCACCTATAATAGATATTTAACATAATCTTATACCTACAGATCATAATAAACCTTACCCTATAGGGCCTCATCCTAACTCTTGGGTTTTCTACATACACATGCTCATGTGACACCATATCATCTCCCCCTTTATTCTTCATCTGCATCTGCATCGGTAGAAACCCACAAAATACTAGTACCACGGTAACACAACCATATTAACATATAAGATGCAGATAGAGAAATATTTAATAAGAATCACAATCACACAACCTAGACACTACCCCATAACAACTATTGCACATGAAATATGGCCTAATGGAAAAATACCTGCCGATATCAGAGCCATGTATCACACATAAATCTATCCTTATAGCCCCTTTCCTACCCACATCAGATTCAGGTTTCACATATCAATCATTTACTTATTTTATAAGTTCTAATACCATATATTAAAATATCATATATAACATATCACACACACATATATAATTAGAACCACATTTATGGGTTGTATGAGTAGAATTACACTAAGAAAGGCGTGGTACGAAAACTCTTCTTGGCTTCATTGTTTTACACTTTTATCAACTCAACCGCTCTTTACTCAATCTATGTTCCCAATGATAATCATAATAAATTTATCATAGAAAAAAACACAATCGAAAACAAACAAACACACACACACACAAAAACACACAAACATATATGTATATATCTATCATCCAAAGGGCCTACAAATAAAGAATGAAAAACCTAACTTTCCATTCCTAACCATGGGTCAAATATCTCCTCCCTTTCCATACTAAACTAAGTATGACTTGTCATAACAAATAATATTCACTCCCAAGGGACCCATATGAGTTGGAAAACATATGGACTATAGATATAGAAAATAATAATAGCAATTTCCCACCCATGGAAACGTGGCTCATTCCCATTCCACAAGGTTACAAGCATCCAATCATGAGATCTAAAATATGTTAGGACAAAATCATAACCTCTATTCTACTATATCCTAAATAATAATACTCGAATAATGTAAAATAAACTCATTTAATTACATTTTTATTTCCATAACCTCATTTCCCCCATTAATGTGCCTTGGGTTAGAGTACCACTGTAACTTATGCACGCTTCCCCATAAGACAATGTTTACCGAGTAATAGTGAGGGTGTAAATAAGTTATTGTGAGGAAACTCTACCATTTGATTATAGTCATGATAATGTCATATATAAATATAATATATCATAAAGAAATACAATAAGATAAATCGACTAATAACCCACTGTATCAGAAGCAATATCCTACAATAGCTGAAGCATATGTAGAAAAAAATGTAATAAAACACACCATTATCATAATTACCCATCACAGATTCCATTTTTAATTAACAAGTATATCATAACAGATCATAAATATTAATAAGCATAAAAGGATAGCCAGTGGATGGCCCCAATAAAGACATATACTAAACCTACTGATACAAAAAATAAAACTAATAAGGTAAACCCCGGTTAATGTAGTAACACCCAAGGTCCCCTTCCATCCATCCTATAAATAATATCTAACATGATCAGTAGGGTCCAGATCCTATGCCTAAAACCTTATCTGATCACAAAAACATAATTAATACCCACGTCTCGACGGTCCTGTCTATGATGTGGAAATAAATCTTAGTAGTCCACCAAAAAATGTGCCTATCATATATCAATGATAAAGTAGGTAGGATAAGATAGTCATAATTCGCACACACACACAAAGATATATAACGATCATCCCATGTGCTCAGAAACCACAAGGAAGCTATCGAATAATTTATCCAACATTGGTATATCAGTATTATAGAGGATCCTAGTAATCATATAGACATAAATATATAACATGCTTCACATAAGCTCAACAACCACAAGGATGAGATAACCTACATCATCCAATGATGGTATATTAGTAACAAAGAGGATATTTAACATAAATATAACATAATTTCCTGAAGAATCATTATCCTAGGTGAACCCTCCATTTCTACCTTTAAAATCCCCATGCAAAACCACATTCTATTAATTAAATAACAATAGTGATATAGGGAAACGAAAAAAACTACTTAGTCTCTCATACATCAACTCAAAATAATCTTCCTAGGCTCATCGAACAATGTACTAAGGCACCAGGATGTCTATCCTCTAATGAATAATCACCATCAGCTCAACATTCAATGTCATTTAGAATGGATATATTTGTCCTCCCACATAATCCCATCTCGATGACCTCAAACACAGTGAGCCTTATCCCCCATCCAATGGTCCCAACACTGTCAATTGATGTCTCCTCACTAGCCACTTCTATTTCTATGGAAGTCACCTTCATCCAATTGATGGTAAATACCACCGTAATCCTCGCTTAACTAAGGCTTCTACACATGTGATGAGTTAATACCAGCTATAAATATGAGTCTAATCATTGTTCACATGACTATAACTAAAAGTCAAAAAAAATAAAGATGAGTTGATATAACCAACATATTTCATAAGCCACATCAGCCCAACACCATGTTCCACTATGACCATGTCACTCATCTGGTGGTTAACACCATCCAATAACTCATGGTCCATGCTCTTAAACTGATGACCTCATCACCACAATACGAAAACTATATCACCCAAATACTGATCAACATCACCAAAATTATCTAGTCCTCCCCCAACCTGACCAATGCATCGCCTCAAACTAGGTGGCCATCACTACCTTAATTCTCTTCCCATAACCTTAAAATTATTTTGGAAGCATCACAATAAAAATAAATAATCAAAATTTTATAATTAAACACCCCAACATAATCTTCCCATTGTCTAATTCCACTCAAAAATGACATAATATTTGATGTTTTGAATGAAAAACATCATATGAATTTCATGGGTTCAATTTAATAAATAACACCAACATATTTAATTTATAGTGTCTCACTAAGACAAAATAATAGAGCTATATAGAAAACTCCCCCAAAACACGAGGTTATCCAAAGAGATATCCTAGAACCACCTACCTCATACCGTTATATGTTACACAATCGAATATAAGTCTCTAAATCAATATAATTTGGATGAAATCAGCATTTTATAATAACACTATGAGAATATGGTAAAAAGGATAATATAGATTTAGCACTCTATATAGAAATTTTAAGGCATATGTGAATTAAGAAGACTATATTCATTACAATTGAAATTATAATAAGGCTAACAGTAAGAAGAATGGATCTCATATAAAGAATTAAAGATAAAGACCGTGTGTGGAGGAAATGAGCTCCCACATCTACCACGAGCAGGGATCATGTGAGATGATGTTAACATTGGATACCCTCATAGGAAAATAAGTTAAAATTGGTTATTTAACCATTTTAAATGGACACATGGTTTTTTGAATTGTGTGAAATCCGTCAAATATCCACTTTCTAGGAACCAAACCTTGTACGGTTGTCCCACATGATTTCCCAAACCGTAAACCATCTGATCTTGAGCCTCTATTAAAAACTGTAGAACGGTCGCATGTCCATATTCCTCACTCCCACAAATTTTTTCAAATGATGTAAAATATACAGAGAGTGCTTCATGGTTTCCCCTGGGAACCACAAAACTTTTCTATTCCATTAAACCCAGTCTGCTCACAAAGAACACATGAGTGTTTAGCCTCTGATGCACAAGAAACCCACTTCAATCTCCAAGGATCTTACAAATAATCTATAACAATTTGAAAAAAATTCCTTGGGACAAAGAAACTATCAGAAGTATTCCTAAATATCAATTAATTAGTTTTCTCACTCACCAAACTCCATAATACAGGTTTTGGATTTTTACACTCTCCAAAACACCATGTATGTTATATATTTCAACAGAGGATATAGATCATTTCATTTAAAATAGGATGCACCTCCCACATCAACACATGCAAATAATTCATTATCTACTCATGTATAAATATAGGAAAACAACATCTCCACATACATACAAAATCTCATCCACATATATATTCTAATTAGATGGAGACCCCCCACCTTCATGGGTTTACCTAAAGTCCATGAAGTGTAGATCATCATATTTCAATTCCTTGATTTTTCTCTAATGTGTCTAATAAAATGGCAATGTAATATGGATAATAATCTTCGGTCCCACATAATCCTTTATATTCATATCATCCCAAAAATCCATCATCTTTAACTCATATCATGAATCTTGTACTTGTTGAGACTATGTATCTATATCAATGAATTACCAACACTATTTCTCTTTCCTGATGTATATGATAGATCAAAATCAAATGAATTCATACATTCAACCCATATCGACTATCGGAGGCTTAAATATCACTATGAAGAGATATAAATTATTCTTTTATGATAGGTAAACATAGTAAACCATTTAACCAATAGGTTATACCACCAAAAAAATTATTAAATAAAACATTGTGACCAACCTAAGATCATTCATAGTGTAATTACAATAATGTAGTCTCTAATTCCATGATAAATACACCAAAACCTTATCTTGGAGCATCAACACTTCATTATGTCTAATCCATTATGGATCAAAAAACATGATATACTGCTCAATCAACATCGGTAGGATTAAAACTAGTATAGTAGTCAAATGATTCATAAAATGATAGAAAGAATTATCACATTATATGGACCATTCAAATTTGATACCAGTCTTGGTCAATCCAAAAAAGGATCTACCAAGTGATAAATTTCTTCAATGATTCATCAATAAATACTAGGTAACATAAAAGGCATCATATGTAAAAAATCAATCTTAGGCTACTTCTAAGAAACAAGTTCATGACCATTTTATGGGTCTAATGAAACACATTCTTCAATGAAGATGTAACCCCATAAATGTACAATGTCAATACAGAATTTTAACATAGATAGTTTTTCATAATAATTATTATCTCTCAATGTACATAGGAAGATGTCGTGATGATGGGAATTGTTATCAGGAGCCTTGGAGTACAACAATAAGTCTTCTAAAATACAACCACAAACTGATCGAGTTATAGATCAAAGAATCAATTCATCATGGACCTGAACAGTACATGTTCGTTTTTCAATCCAAATATATTGAAGATGAATATAAATAGGATATAAATTCTTCTAAAAAAATTCTACGGCATTTTAAAGGTATAACTTTTTACCGATGATACCCCTATATCATGTAAATCATGTATAATACACAATTTCTCCCACAACTACCCATTAGTCATGGGTTCCAATAGAACCATTGTACAATCCTTATGTTTCCACAATCATGACACTATAACAGTTGTCATGGACACTGGATATGAATGTGAAATAGCCTATTAAACTAATTTCAAATCTCTTGACTATTTCTTTGAAAAAATGTCCTTATCCATATTAACTATTAATTCCACTATTGAGGTTATGATTATCATTAAACTGTTCAATACCATTGAAATTATTACATGTTGGTCATCCTATAGAAACGACATGTTCTCCATTGGAATATTATGTTAGGTTACACTAAAAAATGAGAGCATGATTCACGACATTAAAAAAATCTCCAAAAAGAAAATATTAACCTTGGACTTATCTTCACATTTAACTCCCTCATGAAAATGTTTCATCTTGGTTACATTATCTCCTTACAATGTTGAAATACATAATCACAAATTAGTTAAGAGAAAAATATATTCTATCAATGACATGCTTCACTGGTCCATCCACATAAAATATTCCGCCCTCTCTTGCTTGGGAATATATAGGTAAAAGTACTCCATGAACTTCTCCTAAAAGACATTACATGCTATGCCCACAAATTAATCATCATGATCAGGGATATTACTCCAACACATCATTTGACTATAGACCATATAAGAATCCATGGAAACTATTTTTTCTATAGGAGTCTCTAAATGGTAATGAAATCTCTCTATTGAATCATCCAAAAATCAGTTGCCTAAGGTCCACCATCTCTTTTAAAGGTAAGAGGGTTCTGCAATTGGCATTCTCATGTCAGATCAGACATATTTATCACAACCAAACATGAGTCTTATTCCCTGAAATTCATAAAATTTGTGAATTTTTCATTGAATTTTTCTTTATCTACATCATATATAATTATTAGGTCATATTTTTCCCACTAATGGTGGATCATTTCGATCATTGTTCTTTTTTCTTCCAATAAACAAATTTCTCCAACAAAATCATGTCTCTACAATGCGAAACACGATAATATAGAAAAAAATTGCATTATTAAAAAAATTTCATAATATGGATTCTTCTAAATTCATAAAAATACATCCCTCATACTCCACCACATGGTTGAAACAATGTTAACATCTCAATTATTACCCATCCATAACCTGGGTCATTTCTAACAGTAGGTAAAAATCATTTCACATCATTTTTTAATGTTACAGACCCCTTATATCATTTTAAAATTATAAAATTTTTCATTATTTTAAAGTATCGATTCCATATTAGGAACTATTTAATTTTAAAAATTATCAATTTAGGAAATTCATTTTCATTCCTAAAATCCCACTCATGAAATTCTATTTCATGTGTGCCTAATATGATTCACATCAAATTAATTCTTTAGAGGATGGAATGATAAAATATTACCCATATCTCATTCTTGTTTGGTCCATGAGTAAAATATGAGAAAACAATAACAACAAATGAAAAGTGAAACACCGAAGGTGAATTGATATTCTATTATAATGGAAAACATCAAGAACCAAAATCACACATAAGGAACTTGGGGTTTTCCTCATATAGTTTTACTACTCTCATGAATTAGATCATAAAAATGGACAAACTCCTCCTAGTATCATATCTACCATTCTAAATTAGTAAAACCATTGAAAATAAAATAAAAAACCTTTGATTCCACTTTATAACTACCCCGACCTGGGTTCTACTAACTGGTAACCAGAGCAGGATCACCACATGACTTCAGGAATGCATCCCCATATAGTAGAAGCTACTCACTAGTAGAAAGTGTCTAATGTTTAACATTATCATCCTATACCCTCTTTAATAATATATTAGAATAACAATTATCGATATATAATTTCAAAATTATATTAAAAATAACCATGATACTAAAATAATCAATAAATCCCAAAATATAATGATGAATACCAAAAGAATGAAACAATTAACATAAATCAAACCAGTAAATATGTCATTCCATATACGTGTCGAGTGTAGAAAGAACACCCAAATTAAAGTCACCCTGACACCTCCAATGATTTCCCAAACAACAATTCTATTTCTATCATCCATGATTCATCCCTAATCTCATCTCAGCGATCTAACAAAGGGATCTTAATTGAATCTTTTACTACAAACACGAATTATATTCATTTCCCTGTTTGGAAGCCTGATGGGGGGGTGTGATTACAAATCAACAAGTAAAACCATTTGTTTTTTTATAAATATAATTTGTTTAATAATGTATGATGTTTTATATCTAATAATTAACAATTGATAAAAGTAACAGACGTCACAGTTATTAATATTTAGTCAACCACATAGGCCCCCCTGAGTTCACAATGACACCAAAACATGTCATACATTATTCAACCAGTGCCAGAGTATGAACAATAAACTATTGGGAATTCAAAATTTATTCATTCATGGTATTACATTAATATGATTACTTCCATTTTAACTTTCGTACCACAGCGCATCATTTTCGTTACCAATATATCAGGCAATTGAAGAATTAACAAATGATGTTATCTTAGGTGCCTAGAGCATGAGTATGGAACCTTATGGAAATTTAGATCATAAATTCCTGACCTGAAACTCATTTTGTATTGGAATTATTTAATTCCCTATAGAATAAATATGGTACCGCATAGGTATTTGGGTCCTCTATCTCTGATCCAATTCCCATTAATCCATAATTCACAAATATGACATATACATATCATGTTTGAACATAATTAACATTATTATCAAAAATTCACATCATGGAGAACCATTTAATTTTTCAATCACAACCATAGTTGATTACTTTTACCACATGTAATAAAATGAAAAATTCTTGATTAATCCATTAATCGTCAATTAAATACACATCTCATTAACCCTTCATGGTTAAGACATTTAGTCCTATAAATCATATTATCATTGTGAAATAATTATTTAGTTCAATTAAAAAACACACAACATCCCTTATAAATATCATTAATCATTATTTCATGGTAATTGAAACAACCCATGGGTTTCCATGAAGCCCAATATCATATTATCCAATGGGTCCAATAGTGTTTTTAAAGGGTGTCTAAATTTCATGGAATTAAATTACACTTTTTAATTTAAAAGTATCTAAAAATTCTAAAAACAAATTATATAAATTACACGAACATTATCATAGTAAACACTATGGGAATAATAAATTAGAACACCTAACATAAAATTGTTGATAAACTCTTTTCAAACTAAAACCATCAATTAGATGCGGGATTGGAAAATTTGAAATGGTGTGGAAGATCTCAGATAAAAACCTTGCATCAAGATCCACAAAATTGATATCCAATAAAACAAAGTTATGCACCATCATAAAGTAGGAAATTAATCCATATCTAAGGGAAATAATTAATGTAGTGAGATTAATAAAAATGAAGAATAAATTACATATTGTAGGGTGTTTAATTTCTTCCATAAGACCATTGATTCGCAGTAGAATATTTTCGAGGAGCCTAGGAATAATATTCGGTGACACCAAGTGAAAGTATTTAATGTTATTATTATTAGGGATGATTATTGACATAAAAAGAGGTTTTGAGAATTTTTTATAAAATATTATGGGGATTAAAAACATTCGTGCTCAGTTTTCTTAGTGGGGCCACATGGTTTGACAAACCATACGCTCTAATCATGTGCCCATGTTTTCTGGGGTGAAAGGTTTCTCTTTAGGGGGTTCATAGTTTATTTAGCTATTAAAAAACAATGAAACCCCCTACATCTTTGGGTGCACATTTTTTAGGTTTGGATCATGTTTTTGGAAAACCAATAACCATTCATGTACAACCCAAAATCCCTCAAAAAACCTCACAAACTCAACCGAATGCAAGCAAGACAAGCCTTAAAAAATATATGTTTAAAACAAGGATAAATGTACCTAAAAACATGAATGATAATTCTCTATATATTTTTGGATCTTATAGCAAAATTCTTCTTCTTCTAATTTCACTTGTGAGTAATTAGTCATTGCATAATATTTTGAATTAGAAAAATACATAGAATAAGTTTTTTTATATTTTTTTTATTTGTAAAAAAAATTTAAAAAATGTTAATAAAAATAGTAATTCAAATATCGCATGGATATATAAGGAATCATTTATAACACAGTAAATATTTTATTTAAAAAAAATTGTGCCCTCAATAGATTGCCTAACCCGCAACACTAAATTTTAAATGAAATGGGATATTAATTAAAAATAATATTATCTTAATGTTATCATTAAAAAATTAAATAAATTGTAATGGATAAATATTAATAAAAATATTATGAATAATATATATAATGGTTTTCAATATATTAATTTTTTTACTAATTCATTACATATAAGAACTTAATTTTCAATAATGTCAATTTTTGCATCAAAATATTTTCTCATCAAGAATGGTTTTCAATTAATTTTTCATAGTAAAATTATAATCAACAAATAATTTTTTATGAACTTTTATTTTAGAAAATGGATATCATTTTTTAAATAATCAATTGAATTTTCTCTTTCTGTTAATATTTGGGATTTGTTTTATAAAAAGAATGTAATGAATACTAAAAAATATTGATTTTTGTAAAAGTGAAATTTATTTTCAAGAAGATGTTCCATTATAAATTTAATTTCATCTGAAAATATCATATTATTCCATTAAATAAACATAATATTGTTATTTAAATATGAACAGTCATTATACTTTGGTTTGTTATAAGTTTATTTTGGGGTTAAAAACACATTTTTATAAAACCATTTTTTGTGCCATATTTTTTTATAAAATAAATTGAATTAATATATATTGATTAATAGTTTCAATTAAATTGAAATATAAAATATTAAATAATAGATTTTAACATTAATTTAAAGGGTTTTACATTTCATGTAATGAATTTAAATAAACTTTTATGCTTAAAATACCTTTTTCAAAGATGGGTTATCATTAGTTTCCTTATGCTAATTTAAAAATAAATTCTACCACATATGTTAATTTAATATACAAAAATGGAATCCATATTTTGAATAATTAATATTAATTTAATTTAATTTTTTCATGTAAACTTATTATTATAGTGACTAGTAAAAATAATAAAACATTTATCACTAATAACGTAAAAATGACTTTACATCGAGGTTAAACCAAGACATAAGGGTATGAATACCACCCAAAATAGTAAAATTCATGTTTCATTAATATTAATAACTTCAAATTACTATTATATTGAATAATTCTTCATTTTTATCAAATTTCATATGATTGTGAAAATATATTTTTGAAATTTTTATAAGTCAATCCATGTGTTTTTCTCCATTCACTTATAAAAGTGAATATATTCTTCTCCATATTTCATAAAATTATACCAAGTTATATAAAACAATACCTACCTCAAACATTATTTAATTTTTTTAATTCATCTTAAATCATCTTTTGTTCCCAGAATAATAATCTTTCATGGATTAACATGGATGCCAAAGGAGGTCTCTCAAAGAAGAGGTATAAATATTAACTGAGATCCTTCAATATTATTTATTATAAACCATATCTATTTTTTTATACATCATTAAATAATGAATTAAATATGACAAATTAACTATGATGTCATAATGATTATGAAAATAAATTCCCACATCCTATTCAAAAAATATGAGATGAATGTATCACTCATGCAAACATGTGGACCACTGCCTCCACGTAGTGATATGATTCATTTTCCATACCTATAATGCTTGAATGGTTATTATGATGAATTTTTTGTTTCTATATGATATTTAATAAATTAATTTTATTTTTGAAATATCATATTTTGTATTCACTCTTACCTTACAATCTTTTGGAAAACGATAACATCGCTCATTCAAACATGTGTACTACAACCTCCTTAAAGTGGTATGATTATATTTCCATTAATTAATTACATGGATGGTAATAAGTATATTTTTAATAAGAATTGAATAAATCTATCAGATAATTTTTTTTATAAAATTGTTAATTATTATTTAATTTTCATTTTTTCTAACCATTGAAATGTGGAAACATCTCCTGGGTGTATATACAGACTACTCCCACCATGAAGTGATATGATTAATTATTCATACCTAATTTTTATTAACGATGGTGAAATTATATATAATGAGTAAATAATATAATTATAAAATGATTAATACTATATAGATTATAGAATAATGATCAATATATATATAGAAAAACAATCAAAATAACAAATTTAAAAGAGAATTATAAATAAGTAGGTGATTCAATTATATAAGTGGATTATATATAATATTATAATAAAGTATATTATTAACCCATATAATATTAGTAAATATAAATATATTAAAAATGTGTTTAATGATATTATTAATGACATCATGCATAGTGTAAGGGTTATTCATGTCAAATTTTTTCATTGAGACAAGTTTGATGTTATGCATATATTTATACTTATGTGGTGTATGCACTATTAAATTTTATTTTTATATCATGGATCATTCTTAATTAAATTTATTTAATCTTTTCATTACAATTATTTCACTGAGGGGGTTTTTATTCTAAATTTACCAAGGAGGTAAGGTTTTATAGTCTCAGGTTGTTTTTTTGGGAAATATGTTATGTTTTACTCCTATATTATTTTATAAGGTTTATCTAGTAGCACTTTGATATGTTATACCATAAATAAAACTATGTTAATGGAATTCAATGCTTTATTTTTTATTATTACATTAATTGGAATCATGCCTCAAAATTTATCAATGTAATAAGTCTGTTCTGTTAATATATCACTTTTTTCATTAGTGTTTATGAGTAAATTTTATGATGATTAAATTATATGATTAATATCACAAAAAATAATATATATATTTTCATCATAATGTTTTTTCTTTATATGAAATGTATTTATTTCATTTACTTATCATTAGGTAACTAACATAATGAAAGAACGTTTTAAAATAAAATGAATATTTTTTTTCTATGTTCGGTGGGAAATAATTCCAACCAATTTAATATGTTATTTCAAATAAATCCAAAAATATTATGACTACCATGAAATGATTTATTAAATTATTTTTTAACCATGTTTTATCATATATAAATTATTCTAAATGCATTCGTCCTATCATTTTCTAATGAGGTATCTTTTGGTATTTTACACATATTTAGAATGGAATATTTTTTTACTGTACACCACATGCCTAAATTAATATTTCCATAATTATTTCTATAGAAATTTAAGCATGATTTTAAATTTTTCACATGTATTTTAAAGGAAATTTTTTTCTTAAATTTTTTGTAAATTTTTATATTTTATGTAAGAGATTTCAAATTGAAAAGGTTTTTTACTCAAGTAATTATATAATAATATTTTAATGTTATTTTCCTCTATATTAACCACCATTGATGTTTCTAATGTTTTACTAGGGATATGATAAAATTATATCTTTTTTGTTAATTATATGGATATATTGTTATAATAATTTTGAAATATTGATGAAACCAATTTTCATTCCCAACAGTTAAGATTTACAGTATTGATAATCATTGTCATGATCCAGTTGTATATATGTGAATGGATTGTGATTTTTTGAAATGAGGGTAAGTTATATCCCTTCAATACATTTGGTAAATATTAATATTTTATTATATTAAAAGATGTTACAATTGAGGTTATAATGTGACTAAAATATGGTACATGAGAGGTGATCAATAGATCTAAAGATGGTACATGGGAGGTTATACCAAGCCCAAAAGAGGGTACAAAAGAGGTCATCCTAATGTTTAGGTATGTACATGGGTGGTTATCCCATTTATTTAATGTAATGAATATCTTTGTGGGATTAATTGAAAAAGATATTTCTATGATTAGTATTTGTTCAAAAATGATTCAACACTTTTATTAAATGTTATTATTCTATTTTTTCAATTGTGGATCATGTTCATTAATTTTGTATAAATCATGTCTTATGAATAACAAAAACCTAATCTACACATCATGATTATTTTAATTGTTGTGTATGATTTTATTATATTAATATCTTGTTCATGTAACCTTATATTTTTGATAGTTATACATGTGATCATTTATTGATATCACTTTTTTATCACTTCCATGAATTTAAACCCTCTCATTCATATATATTTTTTCCCATGATTTAAATAATTTTTTATGTATGACATGTCCAATTAGGTTACTAGTTATGAATAAATAAGTGGTAGATGATTTAGATACTATTTGTACCATTTTTTGCATCCATGTTTTCAATGAAAATATGACTTCATGCTTTTAGAATGAATCTTGTTGATATGTAATGAATAATCCATTACTATTATGTATTATTTATGTATGAAATTTTTTGGTCACTACAGTTGATATCAGAGAATAGTTCATTGGTTATTTAGATCTAGGGGGATATAAAATTAGTGATAACACTTAGGATAATCCAATATATAATATAACATCATATATAATGTTATATAAAGGTTTCTGGTTTTCAAGGAAAATATTTTAATGTATAGACACTAGCATGTGAATACAACTATTTAAAAAAATTAACTTTGGGATAAAAACTCTAAATGGGGGAATCTTTTATTAACTCAATCTTCAATAGTGAGTGACGAGTTATCATAATAATACGCAGCTAGTGAGACACTAATGGAAGATATTCTCCAATTAATAAAAATTTTCATTATGATAAATTGTAAAGAATTTAAGTGGATAATGATTATGGATAAATTATGTTGAACCTATGGTCTCATAGATTGAAAATATTGTGTCAGGATATATACATACTATAAATTATTTTCATGATAATATGATTTCACACAATTATTTTTGAGGATAATGTTGTTATTTTGGATTTAGTTTATATCTATAACAAAAAAGAATCATGTACACAATGAATATATTGGATTATGTACTGAATATCCAAGAAACCAATTAGAATGAGTGATGGAGTGTAAAATATTGTGATTATTACTAACAAACTATATTAACTACATGAATATATATGAGTTATCAGATGAGACAAATTAGAGAAAAATGGAGTTTCATGATGTCCATGGAAGAAAATAGATAACAATTGACATATGTTGAGAATTTCATATTAAAACCCCATGGAAATGTCTCAATGAGATGGAAATATGTTTTATATAATGAAAAAGTATATATAAAAAGTATTTTATAAGGAAAGAAGAAATCTTCGACCAATACAATGGATGGTAATAATGGTTTATATTAGTTATCATTGAATGATAAATGTTTTAAATGTTTAATTTATGGAAATTATAAATATTTATGTTCAAGGGAGAAGATCTAAAAATGGACTAGAATGGTAATAAGAGTAATAGTATTATTATTAGTGATGAAGAAACAATGAAAGAAATATGAATGTAATGAATTATTTTAACAGGTTTTCATATTAAAAAATTAATAAATTTTATTATATTGAGGGTGATTAATATTATGAATTGTTTCATATTTAATATTATATGAAGGAATAATTTAGGAATAAGATGATGAATAATGGTCAATGGCTTAAGAAGGATGTGGAATGATTGAAGTGTTTATGTTTTGGGATTTTGGGATCTTGTAATATAAATGTTTTATCAAATTATTTTGGTTAATAGAATCAATAAACTTATAAGAATTGTTTTGAAGTAGTTTTAAATTATGTACATTCAATAATATGTTTTATGGTAATCATAAACTACAAAATTTATTTAATGGTAAAGTGATATTTATAGAAAAAAAATGACAGAGGGAAATATAAAACTTAATATGTGACTTATGTTGAAATAATAATGTTTCATTGTGATAAAGATGTGATTTATATTCATAAAGTATATTGGATTATATTGGTGTCCTCAAAATTGATTAGTAATTTGATGAAAAAGATATTTATGTTATATTTGGTGATGTTTATAATATTTTTTTATTAATAGAATATATATTTTATAGTCTATGATTTTATTCAAAGAATTAGGATAAAGTAAATATTTTGAAAAAATTAAGTTTCCATTGGCTTTTTAGTGATTCGGGTTATTTTGGGAATGGATTATCTTATTTAAAGAGGATATATGATAATTGAATATATGTACATGGTGTGTGACATTAGGAGATAAACCGTGTTGTTTGGGGATAAATAATAAATTCCATATTGTAAAAAAACTGTTCAAATATTTTGGATTTATTTGGTTATTGAATTATTTCGAACATAATTTAGAGGTTTTTTTAAGATAATTAATTATCGGATTCTTTAATTAGAACTTTGGGTTTTATTATTGGGGTTTTATAGATTAATTTATGATTCTTTCATGTGAATATTTATCTACATTGGATAATATGTGGTAGATAATTTTTTATAAATATTTAGAGGTAGAAGGAATGAATTTTTACTCCTTTATAGAAAATATATTTCTAGTAAAAGTTATTTTTCATTCTTTTGACATGAAAATTTTATCATGAATAATATATTTGTGAAGTAAGATATATTATAGAAGTGTATAATTATTGATACACTAAAAAATGAAATTATGTTTACAAAATGTATATATTTTATATACATATATTTTCTCATGTTATGTATCAACAGAGGAACAGAATTACACAAATTTTAGAAAAGGAACCTTGAAACTAATTTTTTCCATTTTTTGGTAATTTCAGAATAATTTCGTGTCCTTTCATCCATCGCTAATTTATTGTTTTTTGGTCATTATATTTTTCAGTAACATAATATCTACCCCTCTATATTATTATTTATAAATTATATATACCCTCTAGGTCCATATTTTCAGTCCCATATAATGTTCACCTTATCCGGGAACCTAATTATGTATTCTTTACGGAAAATTTTATATTTCCCACATCAATTTTATATAGAAGTTCTATTATCCATTTTTTTGGTGTGGGTACTAAAAATTGTTGTTTTCAAATACTGAACCATTGATTATTGAGAAAATAATTGATATGGAAGTAATTTATTTAAGGGGGGAGAACATAACACCTTGATTTTTTTCTTCAAAATAATACTTTTTTATCTATTTGTTAACATGCAACACTATGCATTAAGAGAATAGTGATATACAATAAATCTAATATTATTTAAAGATGTAATTTATAACATAGATGTTAAATTGGAGGGAAAAAATGGTACTAAAAATTTGTAAATTATTTATAATGGTTTTCAATAATGTAAATATACTAGTTTTTTTGATAAACAAAATCTAAATATTTAATAATGTCATTTTTTTCTTTAAAAATATGTTTTATTCAAAAATAGTTCTCATTGAATTTTAACCACATACATTATAATTATTTTATAACATAAATTTAAATTTTATATGAGTTAAATAATTTTTTTTAATTAATTATTTTATAATTATCTAAGTGTTAATTCTTTGGATTTTTCATAAATATATTTATTTTTCATGGATAATGAAAATATCAATTTTAATAAAAATGAATTTTATATTCAATTAGAGTTCTATATATGTCTATAATTTGAACATAATGTAACATAAGTATTATTTATTTATAAAAATTTCAATTAATTACATAAGAAAAATCTTTATAATTAATTTCTTCATTAGATCATTTATTGAGTTTTTAAAAGATTTTTTAAATAAATATTTTTATAAAAACAATATTTTGTATCCTGAAAATTTACTTTAGTATCAATTATTTATCTCTTTAATGAAATTAATATCTTATATATTCAAGTATACACGTTAACATTAATTTTATGGTATGTACACAGCATGGAATGAATGCAATTTTAGTTTTACAGTTAAAATGCATTTTTATAAAATAGGTATCAATTTTGTTTCTCATGAATATTTATTATTATTTAATACCACAAAAAAATTACTTTATAGTAAAAAGTATTTAATATTTTTAATTGAAATAATAATGAAAATTGAATATGATTAAATTTATTTATTTTGGTGGTGAATATTAAAATGATTAATGTTTTACTACAATGATAAAGGATAAAAAATTACACATAAAGAGATAAGGGTAAGAATTCCATCTAAATTGTATAAATCATATTTTTTAAAGATATTTAATCATTATATTATCATAATTTTGAATAGTTTTTATTTTTTATCCAGTTTCCCATAAATGTGGCCTTTTATTATTGAAATATTTTTAGAAATTTACTATGTTTCCCACCCCTTATTTTTAAAATTCAACTTCATAGCTCCATAATTATATAAAATTTAAAGTTATATATCAGTAAATATCTACTAAAACACATTATATATTATCCCCTTTAATATAAGTGATTATATTCATATAATAATTTCAGTCAATAAAGGATTAAGATGTATGATAAAAAGGTCTCTCAATGAAGAGGTATAAAGCATAACCAAGCTCTTTCAATAATATTTCTTCTTCAACCATCTTTGAAGAAGTATTATCCCCTATTAAATGATTATTATATTATAATAAATATAATGATATGTTATTATTATAATGTAACAACCATTTATTATATAATCTTTGCAACACCCCATTATTTAATAGTAGGTTATTTCATCAATGTGATTTAATAACTTGCACTACATGCAACATCGAGTTACATCACACTACGACATACCAAACTAGTTGTTCAAAAGTTGTTATGAATATTTTTAACTGAATTTTGAACTTTATATAATAATTATACTTTTATAAACCATATTTTGTGTTTCTTAGACATAATGTAAATAAAAATTAATTGTTTTCCAGATAAAAGAAGTATTTTTTTAAATGCAATTTTACCTCATTTTGATGGAAAACCCTCATTAAATCTAATATTTGAAACTTTTATACATTAAATTTGATAAAATAAACTTATTTTTTAGAATTGGGACATAATAATATATTTTCAATATATTATTTCTGTTTTTCTGATAACTTTCATATTTGGGTGAATAGTGAAAAATACTATATTTTAACTAAAATCAAGTTTTTCAATAAAAATAATTTATAGTGTCAAATTATACATTTTAATGGTTTGGAAGTATAAATAGATTATATTTTTACCATTTAATCCAATTCTTGTCATTTTATGTAAATTCACCTTGAAATTGGATATATATAAGTGTCAATCTTTTGATAGTTATTATTATTTAAAAACCTGATTTTTGGTTTTGACAATGGGAATTAATATTAAATTAATAAATGAAACTTATATATTTTTAATTTAGTAATATATACTTAATTTTTGAATTTGTAATATCAAAATTATATTAGAGTGAATTCATGGAAGTTTTCTAAAAACATTCAACATTTGATGAATAGTGAAAATAACTGCGTTATTATTTAAAACTGACATTTTAGTTAAATAATGATTTATTTTACATAAATTTATTTGAAGTAATAATGGATATATAATACCTACATATGTTCAATTTATGTCATTGGAGTCATTTTATAATAAAATTAGATGTATAAAAATTTTATTTAACGTTTTAACCTATTTTACCCACATCGTATGAGCATTTGCAAATTTGCATTAAACATAAATTTACTACTTCTATGATTTTAATTTAAAAAATCATAGAGACATGGTTGATATCATTATATAAAATGTGTTTCAACTAGACGAAAATAATTTTTGGTGATTAGTAACTTTTTACTGTTATTTACCACGGTTAAAAACAAATAGGGTAATTAATGGTAAAAATGATATTATTAATTTCCTAAAAAATGTCCTAATTCTATTGGATAAGTATAATTAGACAAAAAAACCTTATGAAGAAAATATTATCTTTTAGTTCTAGATGGATTAGATTAGGACATTTACTGTTATTTAATTCAAAGAAGAGTTAAAAGTGTTAAATTCAATGTTTAATAACTAAACCATTTTTAATATAGGATTGCAGATAAGATAAATTCAACTATAAAAATTAATTAGAAACGTAAAAGGATTTCATACATAATGGTATATTATTTATATTTTTTATACATTAAATAATTAAATTTATTTATGACACAATGATGATGCAGTAATTACCGTATTAATGGAAGATTAAAATAAATGATATTATAAATATCCAAATAAATGTAATTTGAGACATTTAATAAACTCCAATAATTTTTAGGTTACTTTAACATATTAGGGTCGGTGAGATGAATTTGTTTCAAAGTAATAATGCTGTTATAAATTTAGTAAAAACAAAATACCAAATACTTTCAAAATTGTCATACAAGAGTTTTTAAAACAAATATTATATTATTAGTTGATATTATATTCCATAAATTCTTTGGTTCGGAGAAAATACTTATATAATGGTAGGTGCATAATTAATAAACCACATGGGTTTCACATGGAAGTATATAGTTAGTTTATTAGCTATATAATATAAAAATACAAAGAGACATGGTAAATGACAAACTATTTAACTAAGACTTAAATCTAAATGATAAGGTTAATATATTGACCCAAACCTGTCTAAACATTATTGTTTGAGTGATTTTCGACCCATCCCCACATTAGGATTTAAATAATTGATTTTGGAACCATTATAAACCAAAAATGAGTTTATTATAAAATAATATTTCTAGCTTTTCCTAAGGTGCCCTTCGCACCTCTTATAAAAGAGCACTCTCCATTCCCTCATATTAACACCTTTAAAGCCTTTTTGATCATCTAAAATCTACCCAAATACCCTATCAACTATCCTCCCTTCATCTAGTGGCCTTAATTTAGTCATAATTCCAACCTAATGAGTTGTTTTTATCAAATCAAAAGGAAGAACCCGAAGTAGAGGTAAATATTTCATCACCTCTTTCAAGTTCCATTCTTCTTCTACTTCCACATTCTTTGTTATTTCCATTGTAAAATTATAAATCCAATATCTTCTATATACTATGATGTTATTATAAATATGGTACAACAATATTCAATATTATATTCATCTTTTCAATGACATGTCACCATATGTGCATACGTACGGCTTATCGTCTCGACGTCATGGTGTAATTGTTATTCAATACATTATTGTTTAAATTGGTATAATAATGTTTTCTAATTGATGTAAATAATAAATATAAAATGATAATTACTATTTATATATGATATACCATACATTTATATATTAATTTAATATCAAATGAATGATATTATTGCTCTTTTGTACGTACGAATTACCGTCTCCACGAAAGCGATGAGATTAATTCCCCATCGTAATCCATTCAAGACTAATATTAAATAGATTATTAAAATTAATTATTAAAGACTTAATATAATTCTTAATTTTAATAAAATAAATGCTATGCATAAAAAACTACATAAGAAACAACGCATATAAAGGAAAACAAATCAGTTAACACCCAAAACAACGATAATAATAAAATATTATTAACAAATCTATATTAAAAGACCATATATGATATCATATTAAAATATATTAATCTTTTATAATTTAATAACTCTAATTTTATCATTATACAAGAGGTTAATCTACCCTCAACCAAGGAATTGTACAAAGTAAGGGGTTTCTTATCTCAAATTTAATTCCATTAGATTTCTATTGTTTGCCACTTATTTATTTCATGTGGTGTATTATTTACAGCCATTTGATATATATATATATAATCATTATTATCTTTATATTCATGGTATTATGTGATTCATTTGGTGGTTATTAACTTCTAGTCATACGACTTGATTGATTACAATGATGTAAGGGTTTTTCATGTCAATTTTTATTCCCATGAGATTCTTTCTATATTGGCCACTATTTCCTTTTTTGTGGTGTATATACTATCCATGATTGTATTCTTGGTTTAATATAATTCCATTTATGAGTATTTACATCTTAATTTTATGATCCTTTTTTCATGGGTTGTATGTTTCATAAGTTACCAAATCATTAAGTGAATATCAAATTTCAATTTCCACTTAGTGGGCTTTACGCATACTTCATTGATTATTTTACTCCATGATAATGTGTGGAATAACTTTTTATTATTTATGTATTAATCCCCCCCCCTTTGTGTGGATATTCCTTTGATACATATAATCACTCCATTGATAATTTCTCATGTCATTTATATAAACCTGTTCTTAACTCAATTTCAATTCATTAAGTTAAACATCAATGTAATTTGTGTTGCTTTTGCAAGAATACATGTGAATGTCCCCTAATTTATTTACATTGAATTTCCAATCATATTTACTGTATTTATATTGGTCACACATAAATATGTCTATGATTTATCCTTTATATAGGATATTTTCTTTATAAGGTATTTCATCTCAATATACATTCTTTTGAGACACCTTTGTTGTTATTCACCAATTCAATTTTACATGGTGTATATATTTTCCTTTAACATGGTATATAATGAAATCCTTTATTCTCAAGGTATTAAAAAATTTTGATTACCTCCATTGTTTGTATTGAATAATCTCTCATTGGGATAGTAAATCTTACAAAATTTACATTTTAAAAGTATTAGAAATTTATTTTTCTAAATCATTTCCATTAATTACATGTTTTAAAAACAATTTTAAGGTTTTATTTATATGGAAACTAATGCATTAAAATTAAAATTCTTTTTAAAATATTCAATGTGTTATGGGACACATTTATTCAAAAAAATATTTTGAAATGGCTTCTTGACAAATAGTGTGACTTTTAAATGTTTTAAAGAAAAAGAGGGATATTTCTCTCAAATTTTTTTCATGATTATTTTCATCTATGTCAATATCATCCATTATTCTTGATTGAGGATAATTTATTACAATACAATCTTTCAAATTTTATGGAATTAATTATGTTTGACTGTGGATGTGCTATTTTCATACGATTCATGGTTTGTGGATAAAGTAATGGCATTTCTTATGCTAGTTTTAATATGATGTTTTAATTTTTGTTTCAAAACATTTATATGTGGAATGCATTGGACATTGTATGTGAAGGGTGGAGCCCGCAATAGCTTCTCGATGCATCGATAGGTCCCATGAGACAAAGTAGTATCTTGGAACAAGGCATTGACAAAATCTTATTTACATTCTTGGAAAAAGGCCTTGACTATGAGGTTATAAATGTATGGAATTATGCATTCCAACATTATGAATGTAGCTATTGATTTTCCATGTGATTATTCAGCTAGTAGAGTATCCATGTAAGTAAATGGAATTATTTTATTTTATATTTTCCATATTATGTTGATGTTTATGTTTAAAAGGATTTAGTTTTAGTCTTATACATTTCCTTAAATGTTTATGATTATTATATGAAGGTTTGCACTATATTTTTATCCTTACTGAGCATCTTAACTCACCCCTTTATATGTTTTATTTTTCCCAGGATGCGAAGAAGTATTTTATAACTAACCTGTAGGGATAGTCTGAGGGGATACAAGTGTGGTCTATGGAAACAATTTTGTTGTGGATTTTCATTTAATGATGTAATATAAACTGTATGAATGTATATAGGACTTCCATGTATACTAAACTAATTGTAATTTCAAGACTTTATCTTCGGTGATCATGCCAATGATACATAATAATGCACCGAATCTGGGCTTTTGGGGTCAGGGCGTTACAGTTGGTATCAGAGGAGGTTTAGTAAAAACCATGTATACTAGATTTAGATAAAATATGATTACATAAGTTATCCCTAAGATAGAATTTGATGATTAGTATAGAAGAATATCCTAGGATTCTGGTATTGTGGTGATTTTGTGAGTTTTCCAATCAATACATCCCTATATAGATACGAGCAAGTAGAGGTGGCTTTGGCACAGATTTACCTAGGGGTAAAACCCTGAAAACACTGCTTTGAGCTAGACTCAAAATGGAACTGGTGCATGACAATGGGCCTTACTGCACTATTGGTTATGACACTCTTGGGGGATATGCATAAAATAATTTACTTTTTCATTACAAACAGATTTGAATGATTTTAATATAAGATGATAATAAATAACCTTGGTTAATCTTAAGGTGTTTCAAATTGAAAATATAATGTCATGATATTCTCTAAATGATATTATGACTACGGTTAATGAAACAATTCTCTCTGGTTTTAGTAAATGTCTGGATTCCAACGAAGTCATAGTAACATTGATCATGATGTACAATGTGGGAACAATGGTGTAAATGAGCAACAAAATAGAATGTTGATAGGCTTAAAATATATCATGTTCATGACAAATAAGTTTTCCGAAAATATAATCAACAACATATACACACTACAAAATAATTATCTTTTTCCAAAAGGGGTATATTTTTTGGTAAAAGTGTAGTATCTATTGTAAAAATGTTTGACCAACAGAAATTGTCCTGCCGCTAAACTGTTGGAAGAAACTCTATCGCTAAATGTTATTATGATAGATAAAATAATTTTGTTGTAATTATATTAATACCAACAAATAATAAATATTTTGGTCAAAATCCTTAGCCACATATTTTGATGAAAAATTTATGTATTGGTAATATTATTAACATTCATAACAAATACCAATAATTAATATATGTTTATAATTTATATTTTAAAAACAGATATTATGTTTTGGTATTTCGGTATTTATTGCAAAAATTTTATATTATATTTATTAATTTATTATATATAATACACAAGTATTAATTATCATACATAAGATTTTTATTAATGTTTAATCTTAGAAAAAGATTAACCATATTAATAATGAAATTTTATAAAATCAATACATACTTAATTATATATTTATCATATAAAAATTACAAACTTATCTTATGTGAAACTCAAAAAATAACCGAAGGATTATTTGTATACACATGTTCTGACATCATTTAAAAACATGGCATCAAAACAACAAGACAAAATGAAAAGCATGTCCTCTATATTTACAAAATCACATGAACCAGCCACACAGAACCAGCCCCCTAAAAAAGAACCATCAAGAGACTATCACAACATCTCTATCACCACAATATCTTCCCCAGCTACAGATCAAATCAACAACCCCATCATCACAAGCAACCCAACACCACACAAGCTGGAATGGAAAAATCCAAGTGCCCGTCAGCATCACTAGTAGTGGAAACCCTAAAGATGCATCAGACCAAAACCGGTGTGGCCTGAAGTAGCACAAGGCCACCTATCTGAAAGAGATTGCTCCAGAAGATCCCTCACCCATAATGGAGAAATAGTCTTCCTCCAAGAATATAAAACTAGAAAATCACCCTTGCATGCATCCTCTAGCAGAGAATCTGGAAAACATGGTAGGAAACCAATTAAAAAAAGAATAAGTAACACAAAAAAATATCATCAAGGGAATGGTCCAGGCCAAAGATAGTCGTAGGTCATATGAACCCCAGAAACAAACAACAACCCCTATAACAAAACCACAACATGAAAGAGCATGAAATTGGAATGTAAACCATGAACCAAAATTCAAACCATGCCCTGTAGATCACTAAATCATGATATGAGACACACAGAACACAAAATGCAAGAAAAACATACCCTCAAATCAAGAACAGAAGGGAAAAACCACCATCTTTTAAGATAATAGTCTGGTTGGAAAGGACTAACTCGGAGCCAATCTCTTATTTAATTTATAAATATTGGAATAACAAGATAAGAGCCTCACGTATATATCTAATTCCATATGAAGGAAAATGATTTGATTCAATAGGATGGGGAGTCAAGTGGTACAACATATTTGGGAGTGATACATTATAGCTACATCAATACAACATTCATCAACTGAACACAAATCAATACAAATTAGAATGAAAAATAACAATGATCAAAGTACTAAAAACCACTTTATTACCATTTTAATCCATAGTATGAGAATGAGATGATGGGAATAAAGTGGTTAGTGTGCTCACTAAAACAAAAATTAAGCCTCAATATATTACCTTAAACATGCAGGCCTCAATTTCTCTGCACAGTCCATCACCAACTCAATCAAACTGTTAATTCACAATTCGAACAATAGTTCAAGCAATAGTATGAGAATGAAATAAGGGGAATAAATAGGTTAGTGATATCACTCCAACAGTAATTAAGAATCAATAAGTTACCTTAAACATACAAGCCTCTACTACTCCATACACTCCATGGACAACTACTGATTAACCTACAACTTCTGGATCATCATGATACAGATTATTATAAATTAAATGGAATATTTCACTTTCATGTCAATATCTTCAATAAATTTTTTTTTCTCATCCACAAGACACATATGAATCTGCAACTTAAAACACAAGTAATCATCATGCTGGTGTCATTATTATCATCACCCAACACATTATAAAGGGAATTAATAAAACCAAACTCTTTTTCCCACATCTATGCACTTATCCTTTCATTTTATTGTACACATTGAGTTGAATTTAATGTGACCATGAGGAGAAATCATTTATGTGTTTGTGACATGGCTATATATACTTGGAACGTAATAGGGAATGTAATAATATGTTCATAACATCATTGTTGAAGTCCCACTCATCCATAATTTCTGTGAAACTCAATCTCCTTGAGGAATTGAAAAACAGAACAGAATATAACATTAAAATAAATTAAAATGTTAAATCATTGAAGCTTTGGGAATAATAATGCATCCTATAAAAATAAAAAGAATATTATATAACTAGTGACCACAACAACACCCATAGTATTTTGTTTAAATTTATCATTGAAATTTTAAATGACTTACGAATGGTTACATTCTTACTGCATGAATTGTAGCTTGATTAGTCATGTTAAAGAAGAATGTTTTAATAATATGTTCTTCTCATTTTGTTCTAAAATGGGTCGTGATGAAAGGCTTTGTAAAAGGAAGTTGAGGAAGAAAAAATTGCATGGGAATATTTGTTTGGTTGTGGCTAGAAAAGGACAAGAGCAGAGAAATGTGAATGGTTCATAGGGCCCTTGAGCTGCAACTGATGATGCTTTGCTAGCTCGAGGTAATGGTACTTCTGGTTTGGTGGATTGTGGCCAGGGATTGGATCAGACTGCCCAGGGGCCTGTGTTTGGGAAGGATCGAGGGAAGGGACAAGTTTTTGATGTTGTAGTAGGAGAGAAGATGGTTGAATTTGTTCAGACATATAAGTCCGTTAAGGAGTCTGGATAGATTTTTCCTGTTAAACATCAAGAAAGCTCAATGTAGAAGATGATGGAGGTGCATGGTCCATTTCCATTGCAACCCTCTAAGTAAATTAGGAGACTGAGCATGGATTTGAACCAGTTTCTGTTTATCAGTCACGACAAAGGCAGAACGTGGCTGTTGGTCTGCATTTTCAAAACAATGTTGATGCCTCTTTTAATCCGGTGCATGGGAAGGGTAGTCCTTCTAGATAGGGTGGGACCAAAACATCACCTGGGAGGCCTGGCCTGCACATACATGAGAAGCCTCTTTTGGATTCTTCTGATTCCACAACTCTTGATAGCGCTGGCACACAAGGCAGGACTCGTAATAACGATGAGGGCATGAATGCATGCCTCATAGGGTAGTTAATGCTTACTTCCATGTTGGGGAGGCTGTTTCCCCTCAGAATAGGTTTCCACTTGACAAGTATAGGCAGGTCAATGCTAATAATTAGGAGGCTTTTCATCATGACCATGCACAAATGCAACAAGGTATTCACTATAAGAAATATATCCAGGATGCAATGAATTACTCTGGTGTCATTGGTAATTGGAGAGATTTATCTTATCTAAATGAAGGAAGAGAGGATATAAATGTTAAGAGAGATAGTACTACATACAGGATGCATATTCTAAAGGAAGGATGAAGGATGACGAGGGATTCTCATCTGTTCCAAAGAAAACGTTCAGATCAACAAATGAATACACGAAGTTAAAACCCACTATGAGTACCAAATCAACTCCTTTACCACCAGGACATGGGAGGACAGAATAGTCTAATATGTTCACCTTCTTGAGATATGATTCCAAGTTGTATAAAGATTATGAAACTTGTAATTAACTTGAATATTACATGTTATGTTTCTATTTATGATGTATTGTGGTTTTTTCTTTGAAAGTGGTAAAGGTTACAATGTCTAACGCCCTTTTCATCCTTTCTTTTTTTGTTTTCTACTTTTTTATAAAAGGGATTCCTGATCCAAGCCTATTTCATTATCAATGAAATTTCAAGTGACAAGTAAGTCATTGTCAGATTCTAATGCTTGGCTCTTTTGATTAAATTCCCAAAAAAACATCTATACACCTGAGCTAAGTAAAGATATAATCTATAATAGAGACATATATCGTCATCCAGTTAAAAAAATCAGTAAATGTGATCTATTCATCAAATTAAAATCCTTGACAGGATATCCAGTGGTTTCACACGTTTCGATGTAATATTGTTTCTTGGGAATATAAGTAAACGAAATAGACAGATATCTAGTATCGAATTATGTATTCTAGTAATGATACTTTTAATTGATAATGACACCTAAATCAATATATAACATACCATTTTGTGAATGAGAACATTGTGTATTCAGTGTATTGCTTTAAATATGGTTCTAAAAGACATTTTCAAATTTTCTAAATATAACTGGGAACTGACTAAGGAGGATTATTATCATACACTTGCAGATTCAATTTTTATCACAAGCAATACAAGAGAGCTGAAACTATCAATATAGATTTTAGGTGGATGTGTGGTGTCAAGACCATCTCCAACAGATTGTGTTTCGAAGAGCCAGATCCCCAGATTCAATCTATACTTCATAACTCAAAAGATTTGTTGAATGTTTATATAATGTGAAAATTCATTCTTAGTAGATATATCATCACATTAAATCAATACAAACCATTAATATTTCTATGATTCTGAGATGCATCAAAATTATATGTAAGTGAAGACTAATGAGTTGTCATGTTCACCTAGTTTGGTTTCTTCTCAAAAATAATCAAGAAAATATCCTTTCAATAGATCAGTGACATATCAAAGGATCTCAAAAAGGAATTATCATTACTAGATGAATACTTGTTCTATGTTCTTTCCTAAATTCATTAACATCCCACAAAATAAATTTTAAAAAATTCATATTTTCCTTTCTCATTGTCTTGGGATGGTTGTGAAGATTGTTGTCCAAGCATAATGGTGACTGTTTTTCATTACAAATTTTTTATGCATATGCAAGTGAAATAATAGAATTGGCTTATCCTTAAAATTACTTATGAAGAGAAGAATATATAAGTGATTTCATTTACATGAGTCAAGGACAACAGATGTATCACTACTTCTATTGTAAGAATAGCCTTCTAGAGAGGCCAAAAAACCGTACACCTAATTAAATAGGGTCGGGTACATTGTTCAAACGATGCAAATCAACTCTATTGAATATTTTTTTCATAGAAACCATTTAGAACAAGATAATATGATCAATATGTGCTTGGACCATTCACGGGAAATTTGATGGGAAAATTTATCAATTAATGCTGGAGAAAGTGTGGATATATCATGAAATACGAAAATCGAGTTTCATACAGAGGCGTTATAAGCACTTTGATTAAATTAAAATGTTTTCATGTCTGTACACATGAGGAATTACCCCAAGGTATATTTTATTATGAGTATATTGAAGAAATTTTAAACAATATCGGGTTTTATAAGAAAAATTAGTAGTGAAGATGAGAAATTCACCATTCCATGTCTCATTAAATGCATACTAGGGTCCAAAGAATGATGTCGAGGTGAATTGTTTAGATGTAACATAATATGATAATATTAAGTGATTTGTGAACCATAATTCTATTGATGGAATCGTATATGAAGTTCTGGTTGTAATTCAGACTCCTGATCATCACTATCATCATGATGCACTCTTCAACAATAGAAAAGTTAATTCTATTGAAGAGCTAATATGGGATTATTGGTGTTAATTTTTATCATAATGATCATCCTATCAAGGCATTTGTATTTAATTTTTGATGAAAATGTTTCCATGGGAAGATGTGGGAGGAAACTAAATCAGTCATGGGTGGAGTCTCTAGAAAGAACAATTGATGAAGATGAAATTAGTTTTTTTAATTCTATTTAAGAATTCATGTCCACAACTTATTATGTGGTATAGTTTGGTAGTTTGGCACTTGAATCACTAGTATATTTCTTTTTTACATTATAATGTGACTTCCAATAAATTTATGTTATTGATTATGTATTTTTGTTTTATATTTTATGTTGAATTTTTTGTCACTTTAGTTGCCTTGTTAAGGAATTTACAAGTGAAAATAAACATTTAATAGAACAAACATTACTTTTATTTTCAAACTTCTTATAATATATTATAGGTGTTTCAAAAAAAACATTCAAAATACTAAAACTAAATTTCTATTTAGTGAGAAGATTCATCTATATGAAAAATATATATAAACACTTTACTATAGTTGCTCCAGATTTTCTTGCTATTAATTTATCTTTCCACTAATATTAAAATAAATTGGGAAAAAGATCCATCCCTAGAAATAAATAACATATCACTCTGCACATTAACAAGTTTGAAATTATTGACCATTTCTATCATGAACATGAACATTTACAAATTATAAAGTAAAATAAATTTAATGGGTATAATAGTTTAAAATGTTTTTTCAATAAAAACAACAAAAATGAAAAATATACCTTTCAATGGTTCTTTCCAAGAGATGATTAAATATTTACAGAAGTTATTAAATGAATACTCTCTAAAGATGAAACATATGAAAACATAACTAGATTGCCTATAAATATTTTATTTTAATGAGACTAAAAATTATAAATTTTGGATATGAAAATAGTAATGAAAATGGTGTAATAAAGAATGACATTAGGCCAGATATCAAATTATATATCCATTTAGCAACATTTTTATCACTATTTGGATAGTATAAATGAAATAGAGCATCAACAGAAAAACAAATACAGGACAACTTGATGTAAAATTAGAGAAAGAAATGTGTGAGGTGAATTATATGATATCACTTCTAATGTGATTTGGACTAGTAATATATTTATACAACATTTGAATAAATTTGAAAGGTATTAAATGGATATTCATTTTTAAAAAGTACGGGGGCATGACTCGATTAATTGGAGAGGAGCTAGGGAAGTATGTATTTTTCATTCTGAAATCAAGAGATAGAAAGAGAGAACACATTTAATTTTAGTTTTTATGAAACCCTAACATCCAATCAATTCAAACACTAGATACCCAATATTTTAGGTTCATAAAACATTAATAGAAGAATCACATACCCGATAAGAGGCTAAATTGTCGACCGATTGGGTAAGAAATATGCTTATATCCAGGCACCTCCTAACACCCCAACATTATACTTAAAAGAGGAAAAAAGAAATCAATCGTCTATAGATTAAGAGTGTATGTGACGTCAAAGAATCAAGGAGGGTGTGTGAGTTTATGTGGGTGTGGGCGATGGAGATGGATCAGGTGTACGAGTGCAGGATAAATTCACTTGTGTGGGGTGGCAGGGATGAAGACACGGGAAGAGGGGAACAATGCAGGGGAAGTGAGGTTTGGGGAGGGATCATAATTTGCGTCGTTTTATTTTCATTTTTATATATTCTCTTATTTTTTTACTAATTAATATTAATCTCTAACAACATATTTCATTCCAAAAAAATGAATCAAAAATATAGTAATTATTGATGTGAAAAAGATTTATTTGTAATCTTTATTATTAATAACATATTCAAATGTTAGTAAAAAATTGTTTGTATTGATATGATAAATTAATAGATTTAATTTTTGGAAAAAGATATGTTCATATAAAGCAGTTAATATCAACAGGATATGATTATTGATAAAAAAAAGTGTTGGTACTTAAAATTATTATCAATAAAACATAATATATGTTGGAAGTGCTCATTTTTTCCAACTGCTATATTATTTGTTGATAAATTTCTATTGGTATAAATCATTTTTTTATTGTGATATTATCTAATGCCCAGACTCAACAATGAATAGAAAGGTGATTAATGATAAAAGATACAGTAGTGGAGACCATGGAGAAAATAATACTCAATTTCCATCATGCAGGAAATGTGGATGGAGACACCCAGGAAAGTGACTCAATGGAACAAATAAATTCTTTACGTGTGGGAAAAAATGAAATAATGTAATGAATTTCTGTGGAAAAATGAATATGACTATGGAAGAAAATAAAAATGGTCCTAAGAATCCATTTATAGTCATTTGTTGTAAATGTAGTGGACATGTGCAATAATCAAGTAAATACCCTACTCTATAGGATATATTCTTTGTCAAAGAAGAAGCTATATGAGAAAAATGATTGGGGAAATGTTTAAAAGTATTAGTTCTGTTTGTTGATGGGATTTCATTGTAATAATTTTATCTTGTATTTTTAACCCTGCTGTTTTTCATGTGAAAATGATATATAAAGAAGAATTATCTTTTCTCTTGTGTATATAGTTATAAATAACTATTTAGTTTTATATGATTATTGGGTTTGAGGAAATTACAAGTTTTAATATCTTCATATGAAAATGCATGGTATGAGAAAACATTTGTGGTTAAATTATGTTATAGTTATTTTGAGGAATTTATATCATTTTAGTAATTCTTTAAAATTCAGTTTATGAAAAAGAAAAACACACATACTGTGTGACAACACGTTGTTTCGATCAAAGATGTGGGATTCGAACCCACATCCAGTGTGCGATTGAGATTTATTGACCACCACTAGACTACGTGATGTCCCTGGATAATGTGACCAATTATTTTTTCAGATAAAGGATATTATTGATCAATAATAAATTGATTTTGTATCTTATGTCTCATAAAATGAATACCCTTGTTATAGGAAAATAATTTGGTCAATAAGGAATACATGTTATTTTGGAAGACATTCACACTGTTGGGAACAATATATGCCAAAGGAAAATAGAATACAATGGGATTTCATTTAAGGAGTTATGGTGGATTATTATCTATGTTTTTATTGTGGATTTATATTGATTTGGGTTATTTATGGAAATGATTATCCTATAATAGAGAATATGTGATTAGGTTGATTACTTTTAAGTATGTGACATTAATAGTAGTCGATGTCATTTGGAGATGCAATTTAACTTGGAAGACTACATAACCAAATAGTTCTATGTTTTGGGATTTAATGTTAGTTTGGATTATATTGAATGATTTTGAGGATAATTTGTTATTGAATTTCATTTATTTAACTTCAGGGTATTGTAGGTTTAATCTTAGAAATTAAGATTATTGTTTCTATCAATAAAATAAAATCTTTAGGGGGATCATCTGATCTTGTACTAAACATTTTGGTTTTGGTTAATCACTAAAGATAATGTAAATATATAGTTTATCTTTTGTGGATCATGTGATTCTCTAGATATTTATTCTAGCTCTTTTGGTGTGACCAAGACATATTGAATAGTCATCGTTTAAAAAAAATGAGTTAGTGGTAAAAATTATATAAAGAATGAAACTATACTTAAAATTTAAGTATGTCTAGTTATGTTCTTAATCCATCTCATAAATATATTCCACATATTTAAGAAATGGAAGTTAAAAGAAAAAAACACTGTCTGTATACTTTTCATACTAGGAAACTAATAACCCTTTATCTCATTACATGTTTGTGGTCTTCATGCTGTTAACTTTATCCTAATCATGTTTTCTATCCCTCTCCATCAGAACATGACACTTAGTTTATCATCCACATCAATGTTTTCATACATGGAATCCGAGTATGGGTTCTCTCAGGTGAGCATTGTAATTCTCTTCCTTTATTTTAAAGTGATAGTTTTATTCACTGTTTTTCCGATGTCGGACTTTTAATGAAGTTCCCAAGCCCAATTTTCAAAACTGAGTGGAAAAATTTTCCAAATGTGGGGAATAATGTAACACCCCATGATTTCATAGTACGTTATTTCATCAATGTAATTTAATAACCTGCACTGCATGCTACACCGAGTTCAAGTGCACCATGACTTACAAAACTAGCCGTTCAAAAGTGGTTATGAATAGTGTTAACTAAATTTTGAACGTTATATAATCCTTATAATTTGAGAAACCATATTGTGAGTATCTTAGACATAATTTAAGAACAAATTCATTTTTTCAGATAAAAAAAGTAGTTTTTAATGCAATTTTACCGCCTTTTGAAGGCGTACCCTATTTAATTATAATATTTGAAACTTTCATACATCTAATCCGACAAAATAAACTTCTTATTCAGAATGAGGAAATAAGAATTTAGTTTCAAAACATTTTTGTTGTTTTTCGAATAACTTTCATATTTGGGTGAATAATGAAAAATACAATATTTTAATTGAAATCTACTTCTTTAATAAAAATAATTTATAGTGTTAAATTATTAATTTTAATGGTTTGGAAGTATAAATAGATTATAATTTTACCATTTAATCCAATACTGGTCATTGTAAGTAAATTCACTTTGAAATTGGACCTAAACAAGTGTCAATATTTTAATAGTTATTAATTTTTAAAAACCCACTTTGTTGTTTTGACAACGAGAATTAATTTTAAATTAATGAATGAAACTTATGTATTTTGAATTTAGTAAAATAGACTTCATTTTTGAATTTGGAATATCAAAAGTTGCTTAGGGTAAATTTTTGTAATTTTTTTGAAAACATTCAATTTTTGATGTATTGTGAAAACGCTACGTTATTATTTAAAACCGACATTTTAGTTAAATAATGATTTATTTTAAATAAATTTATTTTTAGTTAAAATGTATATATAATAACTATATAAGTTCAATGTATTTTATTGGAGTCATTTTATATTAAAATTAGATGTATAAAATTTTATTGATCTTTTTAACCTATTTTACCCACCTCCTAGGAGAATTTGCAAATTTGCATAAAATATAATTTTACCACTTCATTGAGTTGAATTTCGAAAATCCAAGAAACACGTATGATAACTGTAAGTAAAACGTGGTTCAATAAGATGAAAATAATTTTTCATGAATAGTAACTTTTTTCTTTTATTTACCACGATTAAAATAAAATATTGTAATTTAGGGTAAAAATGATATTATTATTATCCTAATTCATGTCCTAATTCTATTGGACAATTATAATTCGACCAAAAACTGCCCTTGGAATAAAATATTATCATTTAGGTCCACTTAAATTAGATTAAAAAATTTATTATTATTTCATTCAAAGAAAAGTTAAAAGAGCTAAATTTAATGCTTAATAACTAAACCATTTTTAATATAGAATTACACATATGACAAATTCGACTATAAATATTAATTATAATGTTAAAAATATTTCATAAATATTATATTTTATTTATATTTTTTAGACATTAAGTAATAATATTTATTTTTAACACAAAGATGATGTAGTAATTATAGTATTAATGAAAGATCAAAATAATTAAAATTATAAATATACAAATAAATTTAATTTGAGACTTTTTAGAAATTTAAATAATTTTCCAGGTTAATATGACATATTACAGTTGGTTAGATGAATTTTTTTTTGATGTAATAAAGCTGTTATGAATTTATCAAAATCAAAATAACAAATAGTGTAAAAAATGACATAAAAGAGTTTTTAAAAGAAATATTATACTATTAATTGATATTCTATTCCTAACAGTCTATAGCTCGACCAAAATAATTAGGTAATTATAGGTGTATCATTAATGAACCAATTGAGCTTCTCTTGGATGTATATAGTATGTCTATTAACCATATAATATAAAAATACAAAGAGACACGGTAAATGTCAAACTATTTAACTAAGAGTTAAATCTAAAAGATAAGGATAATATAGTGACCCAAACCTGTCTAAAACTATTGGATTAGTAATTTGACACCCATCCCCACCTTATCCTTTAAATAATTCATTTTGGAGCTATTAAAAATCGAAAATGAGTTTATTATAAAATAATATTTCTAGCTTTTCCTAAGGTGCCCCTCACCCCTCTTATAAAAGGGCAGTCCACCTTCCCTCAAATTCACACCTTCAAATCCTTTTGGATTGGCCAAAATATTCACAAATACCCTCTAAACTATCCTCCATTCATCTTAGTGTCCTTCCTTTATCCATAAATCCATCTTATGGTGATTTTTTATCAAATAAAAAGGAAGAACCCGAGGTAGAGGTAAATATTTCATCACCTCTTTCAAGTTCCTTTCTTTTTACAATTTAATTATCTTTGTTATTTTCATTATAACATAATTACTCTAGTATCTTCTATATACTGTGATGTTATTATAAATATTTTACAACCATATTTATTATTCTGTCCATCATTTTAATTACATGTCACCATACGTGCGTACGTACGAATTACCGTCTCCACATCATGGTGTAATTGTAATTCAATAAATTATTATTTTTATTGTTATAATAATGATGTTTAATTGATGTAAATAATTAATATTAGATGATAATTATTCTTTATATATGATATAACATACAAATTATATATTATTATAATATCAAAAGAATGATATTATTGCTCGTGCGTACGTACGGATTACCGTCTCCACGAACACAATGAGATTCATTCCCCATCATAATCCATTAAAGACTAATTTTCATTAGTTGATAAAAATTAATGTTTAAATACTTAATATAATTCTGAATATTAATATGATACAAACTATTCATAACAAACACTACTTAAGAAATAAGGCATATAAAGAAAAATGAATCAGTTAACACCTGAAACGATGATATTACTAAAATATTATTAACAAAGCAATATTAAAAGATCATATATGATATAATATGAATGTAAACGATTCTTGAATGATTTAATAACAATTATTTTATCATTATATTGGAGGTTAACCTACCCTATACCATGGAAAAGTACACAGTAAGGGGTTTCTTATCTCAAATTTAATTCCGTGAGATTTCCATTGTTCGTCGCTTATTTATTGCGTGTGGTGTATTGTGTACTGAAATTTGATATATATATATATATATATATATATATATATTCATTATTCTCTTTATATTCATGGTATTATATGATTCATATTTTGGTTATAAACTTTTGTTCATACGACTTGATTGATTACAATGAAGTGTTTTTCGTCCCACTTTTTAAACCCGTGAGATTCTTGCTATATTGGCCACTATTTACTTTTGTGTGGTGTATGTACTGTCCATGATTGTATTAATGGTGTAATATAATATAATTTATGATTATTTAAATCTTCATTTTATGATCCTTATTTCATTGTTTGTATGTTTTATAAGTTACCAAATCGGTAAGGAAATTTCAAATTTCAATTTCCACTCAGTGGGATTTACGCATACTTAATTGATGATTTTACTCAAGGATTATTTATGGAATCGGTATTTATTATTTATGTAGTAATTTCCACTCCCCTTTGTGTGGATATAATTTTTATACACATAACCACTCCATTGATAAATTATCATTTCATTAATATAAACTTGATCTTAATTAAAATTCTATTCATTGAGTTAAACATCAATGTCATCGGTGTTGTTTTTACAAGAATACGTGTGAATGTACTCTGATTTATTTACACTGAATATCCAATCATATTGAGGGTATTTACATTTTTCACACATAACTATGTCATTTATTTATCTTTTACCTAAAGATACTGTCTTTATAATGGATTTCATCTCAATTTTCATTCCTTTGAGACTCCTTTGTTGTTATGCACCAATTCACATATATATGGTATATATACTGTCCTTTGACTTAGTATATAACTAAATCATATATTCTCATGGTATTATAATGTTTTTATTACCTAAATTTTCATTTCTTCAAGCGTCTCTCATTTGTATAGAAACTCTAACTATAATACCATTTTAAAAGTTTTCAAAATTTATTATTCTAAATAATTCACATTAATGTCCATGTTTTAAAAATGGTTTTAATATAATATTTATATGGACATTAATGTTTTAAAATTAAAATTCATTTTAAATGTTTCAAATTAGAATGGGACACTTCGATTCAAAAATATATTTTAAAACAGATTCTTGAAAAATAATGTAACTTTTATATGTTTTCAAGAAAGAGGGGGATATATCTCTCAAATAGTTTTGATGATTATTTTCATCTATGTAAATATCCTTCATTGTTCTCGATTGAGGTTAATATGTTACAATACACTATTCCATATTGTATTGAATGATTTATGTTTGACTATGGATGTTTGATTTTTATACCATTCATTGTTTGTGGATAAAGTATTGAAATTTCATATGCTAGTTTTAATACAAATGTTTATGTTATGATTCAAACTTTTCATATGAGGAATGAATTGGATAGATTATGTGATGGGTGGAGCCCGTTGTAGCTCCTTGATGCATCTGTAGCTCTCATAAGACAAACTAGTGTCTTGGCATAAGGCTTTGAAAAAATATTCTTTGTAGTCTTCGCACAAGGCCTTGACTATGTGGTTATGAATGTCTGACATTATGCATTCCATCATTATGAAAGTGGCTATTGATATTACCTGTGATTATTCAAGTAGTAGAATATACATGTGAGTAATTAAATGGAATTATTTTATTTTATCTTTTCTATATTATGCTGATGTTCATGTTTAAAAGGATTTTTTTTGTCTTACACATTGCCTTAAATGTTTATGCTTCTTTATTATTGTTTCTACAATATTTTAATCCTTACTGAGCATCTGAGCTCACCCCATTCTATGTTTTATTTTTCATAGGATGCGATGAATTATTTTATGACTGACCTATAGGGATAGTCTGAGGGGTTACATGTGTGGAATAAGGAAACAATGTTGTTGTAGTTTTTAATTTTACGATGTAATGTAAACCTTATGAATGTATCTAGTACATCCAAGGCTACTAAACTAATCAGTCTTTTGAGACTTGATCTTTTGTGATCATTCTAATGATATGTAATAATGCACCGACTCTTGGCTTCTGTCTTCGGGGCATTACAATCTTCATCAAAAAAGAGATGAAGTTATCTCATATTTATATGCATTGACTACCACATCCATGTAGAGATAAGATTAATATCCCTTAATCATTTTACATGGATGATTATGATGATGTATATAATTTTATCTAATGTATTTATGAAATAATTATTTTTCTATAATTATAGTATCATATATAACTTCATACCTTCCCATCGATCAAAAAATAAAAATATTTCTCATGCATACATGTGGACTACCACTTCCACAGACTGATTTGATTTTTTTCATTTCAAATTTACATAGACAATAAAAGTTGAAAATTTATTGTTCATATATTAAATATATGATATAATTATTATCATGTGATGTTGAATTATTATTTACCTTTATTTTATTCAATACATCAATTAGTGGAAACATCATAGGTGCGAATGAACGAATTACTATCTCCACTAACAGTTTTTTTTCTCATCAATGCATTATAATAATTATTATAAAAGTTAATATAATTATTAAATATTATACTTATTAAATTATTAATATTATTTAGATTATTTAATAATTGTAATGTAAAAATATCACAACTTCTAAAAAACATCCAAGAGAAACATGGTAGTTAACTACCAAAATGACAACTTTATTTTTAAATTGATAGTAAACGAGAGTAAAATTATATAAGGGTATAAAATATGAAATTTTAAGCATCAATGTAATTATATTATATGATTATTATAAATATAAAGGTGTTATATAGTTGTTTAGATAACATAAGAATCGGAATAGACATAACGTAAGGGTTCTTCATCTAATTTTTTTTTTCATTGAGACATGTTTGATCTTATGAAACTATTTATGTTTATAAGGTGAATATAATGATACATTTAAATATTATATAACTAAAAATTCTTAATGAATAGTATTTAACATTTTAATTAAAATTATTTCAACCATGTTTTTTTATTCTATATTTAAAAAAGTGGTTTGGGATTATCATCTAAATGTTTTATATTTGGGACATATGTATTATTAATAAATAATATTTTATTATGAGGTTTATGTATATACCATTTTATATTTTTTATAATGAATATAATTATTTAAATGGTATTTAATGTGTAGTACCCTCAGTTTCTGGTATGTTACCCTTGTTTTATTCTTTTTAAGTACATGATGCATATGATAATTGTTTGGGAAAGATTGGAGACTTTTAAAGTGTCAAAGGGAATAATGGTGGTGACGCACGAACTTGACACGGTTTTCCCAAACTGTGTGAAAGCCATGCAGGTGGTGTCCCTTTGGATAGAGGAGACCGCATGGTGTGTGCACAGTTTGGGAAAACTGTGCGAGGAGGCCAGGAGGAGCGCCCCTTCCATGCGGTGACTACCGCACGGTTAGCGCACAGTTTGACTAACCGTGCAGACTAACCGTGCGTGGGGTCAACTTAGATCCTATTTTTAGGGATCTAATTTTTTTATCTTTAAAACCACTCTTTTTTACTCCTAGATGGCCCTAACTCAGGATTTCTCTCTGGTGAAGGTTGGAGAACACTTACCAGGAGTTTTGGTAGTGATCTGTAGGTTTTACTTGGAGTTTAGAAGCCGGTTGATCGCATTAAGTATTGTCGCCTTTAGATTTCATAGATCTCCTTCTTCCCACTTGATGTATCCTTAGATCTATACCCATGGTGGGTACATCTAATGTAGTGGATGACCTTTACATTGGATTTTGGTCTTGTTGGTGATAGGGGAAGGAATCTAAAGAGGTTTCGTGGTGTTTCGACCCGGTTCTTGGTTGGTTTTGCCTATTTTGTTGAGGTAGGTAGCTTCACTCTCAATTCCTCATTCCTAGAAATTGAAGGCTTATTTTAAAATTATTTTCCATCATTGAAATGGTTGTTTCTATTCTGTGAATGAATGGATGAATCCCCTTTTTAGTAACGTGTGATGGAATTGTGTGATTTTGGAAAGTGTTTGTTAAAGTGAAATTAAAGTGGTGATTTTAAAATGGTTATGGTTTTGCTGCTTGAAAGAAATGTTTTTCAATAAAAGGGTTTGATGCTTTATTGGATGGTTTTGAACAAACTTAGATTTTTCATGGATTTTCATGGGTTTTGGTGTGTGTTCATATGCATTGGGATGGTTAATGCCGAGAAGTACCCTCATCAAAAGGTTGGATGGATAAGGGAGAGAAGTACCCCCATCAAAAGGGACAGATAAGGGCATGATGTACCCCCGTCAAGGTAGTCCACTATGTGACATCTTAGTGGAAGGATAACTCACCCTCACATGTATGGGGAGATCTAGGTTTCATGCATGGTTGGTTGTGTGGATTTGTGAAATGGAATGAACGTTCTGAATTGGAAATGGGAACTTAATTGGATACTTTTCTTGGTTTATTTTCTTGAGAAATATGGTTTTCGTTGGAAAATTCTTTTGACATGTAACTTGTTATATAATGAAATATTTTTGAATTGTTTTGTATAAATTGTTTTATATAAATGTGATAAGATGTTTTATCCTAGAGGCATGGTTTGGGAAGTCATCGGGGAAATCCTACTGAGTTTCATTACTCACCCCTACTTTGGCACGCTGGTGCTCTTGCAGATGTTATATACCAGGATGTTGGAAAAGGAAAGGTGTCACATGTTTATTCCACAACTTCTTGATAAATGGTCTAGTTCGTGATGTTGGATCATAGAGATTGTGTAGCATGGAGTTGGGTTGTCATATTGTAGTATTTTAGTTAGTATTTTCTCTGTTTACTCTTATTTAGTGTTGGATTACACTGTGGTACTTTTGGTTGGTTTTTTGTGAAATAAATTTTTTAGTTGTATTAGCTTTTATCAGGAATAATTTAGTTGATTAGTTTGGTTATAGTTGTTGGTTCAGTGGTATGCTCTAAAATGGTAAATCATCCCCCACTTTTTTTCAATCCCTTCAGCATTTATTGCCAGCCATTGGTGCCTTGGGGATGTCTCATAAGGCCTAGTAATGAATTGTTTTATTCATAAGACACTAAGGATAAGAATGTCATTAAAATAGTATCTGTTTTTTCGGTCCTTCGGGTATAAATGCAATCAGCTTGTTCATCTCCTTGTGGAACAAGTAGTAATCAATATTTGTTGGTCCTGACATTGAATTCTTGTGTGTCTATTACTATGGTGGTCATCTTAGGAAGGAATAGGATTGTCAGAACATGTAATGTATGGCATAAAAAGATGTAGCTAACCTTTTTATATTGATCTTCATGTTACCAGGGAGTTGGGTACATAGTGTTTTGGGAACACTTATAGGATAACAAATCTCATTGTCCTGGGTTTAGCCAATGAGATGAGCATGACATGAATTAGAAGAATGACATCCCACTAGAATTTCATATCTCATTGTGAAGAATTATTTATGATTTTAGGAAATTTGTAAATTTATTAAAAATCCAGAAATTGTTTTTAAGTAAAAGATTTTGAAAACAGGTTATTTAGTGTATTTTGAAAATGGGTTGATTTTCAAAAGGCAAGAAGAATGTTTTCAAATAATGTTTGAACATGGTAAAAAGGTGGTTTTGGAAGACAATGTCATGATAGTGATGTGATAGAATTGAAATGTTAAGCCTTCAGTTGCAAGGAATTGAGACTAACAACATGCGTCATTTGTATAGAAAATGGCACCCATTAGACGTCGTAGAAACCAAACCGAAGAGGCTGTAGAAAATGTGGTCACACCTGAGCCACATGTGAACCAGATGCTAGTCCAAAGCTTAGTTAAACCATTCCAGGCTATGGACATGGGGAATCAGAGAGATGATTCAAGGCATGTAGTCCATTCTGTCTAGTTCCAAAAGCAGAATCCATGCATCTTTTGGGGTGATTCTGAACCAGAAAGGGCATAGACATGGCTAAGTAGGATGAATCGTATATTCATTTTCATCGGCACAACATCAAAACTGAATATAAAGTTGGAAATGTATATGTTGGAGGATCATTCACCCCAGTGGTGGGAGCTAGTGGTGCAGGCTATGGTGGATGAAGGCCTGGACTGGGAGGAATTTGAGGAATTGTTGAATAAAAAATTCTATTCACACACATTCAAGATCCAAATGATGAAATACCTTTTCAGCATAAAGCAGAAAAATCTCTCTATCACGGAGTATGCAGCTAAATTCATGAATTTAGTGTGCTTTACACCAGATGTTTCTACAAGTGTGTCGCTGAAGGAACACATCTTTGAATCATGGTTGTGATAGGATATTCAATTGAAAATAGCTTTGATATGTATTATGACTTATATGGAGATGGTAAACAGAGAAAAAGTAGATGAAACTGACATATCATGAGTTATGGGAGGAGTAAGCACGATGATACCCACAAGAATTGGTGGGAACTCTAATACTGGGATCTAGCTGAAGAGGGAATCCTACTTCTAAGGATTGAGTGTGAATCAGAATCAGAAAGCTGGATCGGTTTATCATCCTCCATGACCCATTATGAAAGCCGGGTGTTTTCAATGTGGCTCGATTGATCATATGAAATGAGAATGTAAAAAAACACAGAGAGAATTCCACAATTGAAACAACATGGGGAATCTTTAGTGATATTGTTGTAGTGCTCCACAGTCGACTGTTCATGACACTTCTCAGGTGTCGCAAGCATCATATGCTTCGACAGGGAGAGGACAACAAAATTGGTCTCGCCAGAATAACAGAGCAAGCTATTGTGATTCCAGGAATACCAAGACTCGTCAGGAAGGGCAATCTCAACATGGAAATAAGGATCAAAGTTCAACATAAATGAATTTGTATGGAGTGGAACATGTGATTGTGGATGACAAGTATGGACCCTCTATAGTGAGAGGTACAACTCTTCTGAATTCTACCCTCATGCATGTGTTGTTCGATATAGGCACATCACATTATTTTATTTCTTCTCATATTTCTAATTTTCTGAAAATAAACCTTGAAATGATGCCTTCTGTGATAAAACATCAAACTCCTCTCGGTGAAATAAAATGTAGAGCCTTCGTGTGTAGAGCATGTTCTATAATTGTTGATGGAACAGAGCTGAAATGAGATTTCTTTGTGATTGAGATGGATGTCTTTGATATAATCCTAGGTATGGATTGGTTGAGAGAATTTAGGGCTCACATAGACTGTTATAGTAGAACAGTCAATTTCTTGACTGAGGATGGTGTTGAGCATCTCTTTAGAGAAGAACGAGTGGTGATGGTAGGTGCAATAGTCTTGTTGGAACCAGTAGTGGAAACAATATTTTACCAGTTGGCTATGCTAAACATGGAATCGATGGATGAGATCCCGAATAATAGTATTCCAGTGTTCACATATCAATTTCCTGATGTTTTTCTTGAAATCATCTCAGTGTTACCACCTATAAGAGAAGTGGAGTTTATGATTTATCTCCTTCCGGGGACCAATCCTATCTCACTTCCATATTATAGACTGGAACCAACGGAGTAAAATGAATTGAAATTGCATTTGGAAGAACTGTAAATAATGGTTTTATTCAGCCAAGTGTATCTACATGGGCATCACCTGTTTTTTTTAAAGAATGCAGATGGAACATTGAGGCTATGTGTGGATTATCGTAATCATATCCATGTTACGATAAATAATATATAACCGTTTTCGTGCATTGATGAACTATTTGATCAATTTAGGGGAGTTCAGTGGGTCTCTACGATTGACATATGGTCAGGATATCACCAGTTGCGAGTTCATAAGGAGGATAATCTGAAGATCGCCTTCAAAAGAAGATATGGCCACTACGAATATGTATTTATTCCTTTTGATCTTACTAATGCACGAACAATCTTTATGGTATTGGTGAATCAGATATTTCAGCGATATCTGGATTCTTTTGTTGTGGTGTTTGTGGATGACATATTGGTGTATTCATGAACATGGGCTGAGCATTAGCAACACATGGCTATAGTGTTGGAAATATTGAGATACCATCAGTTCTAGGCCAAATTATCAAAGTGCGATTTTTGGATACAAGAGGTACGCTTTCTGGGCCATGCTGTTTCTGAGAAAGAACTTTCAGTGGATCCAGAAAAGATAGAAGCTGTTCTTTCTTGGGAACCGTCGATGAATGTATTTGAAATACAAAATTTTCTTAGTCTAGATGGTTATTACCGACACATTGTGCATGAATTCTCATTAATAGCTTCACCTATTACATCATTGACAAAGAAGAACAACGCATTTCAATGGACTGAGGAATTTCAGTGATCTCTTCAAGAGTTGAAAGATCGTCTTAAATCAGCACCCATCGTGATTTTTCGAGAATAAGGACAGGGGTACATGGTGTATTGTGACGCTTCCAGATCTGGGATGGGATGTTTTATTTTGCAAGGGGACCATGTTGTTGCTTATGGCTCAAGACAGTTTAGAGTGCATGAAAAGAACCACCCAACACATGACTTGGATTTAGTTGTTGTTGTCCATGCCTTGAAAATTTGGCGTCATTATCTCTTTATTGAGAAATTCACTATATTTACAGATCATAATAGTAAGAATAATATTTTCTTAGAATGATATTTGAATCTGAGGCGGAGGATATGGATGGAGTATCTTCAAATGTCCGACTTTGACTGGATATATACACCGGTTAAGGGAAATTCGGTGGCCGATGCATTATGCAGAAATTCATATGCTCAGTCATCGATAGAAGCTTCAGATAAGTGGTAGTTGATGTTAGTCATAGCCGACATGCGTATGGAATGTGAAGACCGAGATAATGTTGTTGTTTTCTTTCTAGTTTCGCTTGTTCTTGACTTGGTGGAGATAGTAATGGAGTCACATGCATCCGATGTAGACTGTGTTTCAAGGATTTCGAAACTCATTGGTGGGGAGACCATTGAGGGATGGAATTTGGATAGGAGATTAGTTTTGTGGTTTTGAGATCATATGGTTTTACCTTTAACTTCACAGGAACAACTCCATCATGATTACCACCATTCCACAAGGTCTGTTCATCCAGGCACACAGAATATGTATAAGTTGTTGAAGGCACAATTTTGGTGGAGCGGCATGAAAAGGAAAGTGGCCGAGTTCGTCTTGTCGTGCTTAACTGGTCATCAACATAAAGCAGAACATCAGCGGCCATCGGATATGTTGCAGTCATTACCTATCCCAGTGTGGAAATTGGATTAGATAGTAATGAATTTTGTTACAGGTCTTCCAATAACGGTCTAGAAAACCAATTTCATTTGGGTTATAGTTGACCGTCTGACCAAGTATTCCCAATTAATCCATATTCGTGAAACTCATATGGTGGAATATAATTGAAAAATCTATATCCCAAAAGTGGTAATGAGACATGGCATACCTGTTTCAATTTTTTCAGACAAGGATCATAGGTTCACATCTCGTTTCCGGTAATCCTTAAAGAAATCCCTGTGTACTAACTTAAATATGAGTACGATGTATCATCCTCAGATGGACGGACAATCTAGAAGAATGACACAAACTTTGGAAGACATGTTTCGGGCTTGCGTATTGAGTTTTGGTGTCTTTTGGGAGGAGCACGTGCCTTTAGTAGAGTTCCCATATAACAACAGTTATTAGGCCTCGATACACATGGCTTCGTTTGAAGCATTGTATGGGATTCTGTGTCGTTATCCACTATGATGGGTGGAAACTTTTGAGACTTCACTATTTTGGCTAAGCCTTGTCCAGGAAACAATAGAGAAGATTCAGTTGACAAAAAAGTGGATAGAGATAGCACAAATCTTTAGAATTATTATTCGGATCATTGCCGAAGATTGTTGTTGTTTGCGGTGAGTGATCATGTCTTTTTTAGAATCTATCCAAGGCTTGGACATCGTCGTTTTGGGAAGCAAGGAAAATTAACTTCCCGATACATAGACCCTTTTGAGATACTGAAATGGGTTGGTGAGGTGGCGTATCAGTTGGAATTACAGCAACGGTTCAGTGCAGTGCATAATGTGTCCATGTATCTCAGTTGAAGAAGTATCAGCCCAATCCTGACCATGTGATAAGATTAGATCACCATGACCTAGAGCCGGATGCTTCATTGGTACATATTCTAGTGTGGATTGTGGATAGACAGAAGAAATTATTTTATGAAAAAAGAATCGGTCTAGTGTGGTTTTTATTGCCTCATGGTATGATTCATGGAGAGACTTGGGAACGCGATAATGAAATGAAAGAGTAGTGGCCAAAACTCGTTCAGGCAATAGATGGTTTTCTAATTTCTGGGGACAGAAAGGACAATGGTGGGGAAAATGTAGTACAACCAGATTCTAGTATGTAACCCTTTTTTTATTCTTTTTATGTACATAAAAAATATGATAATTGTTTGGGAATGTTTGGAGACTTTTAAGGTGTCAAAGGGAAAAAAGGTGGTGACGCCTGGGCATCGCACGGTTTTCCCAAACCATGCCAAATCCATGTAGGTGGTTTCAGTTTGGACAGAGGAGACTGCACGGTGTGGGCATAGTTTGGGCAAACCAAGCAAGGAGGCTGTGTGGAACACCCCTTCCATGTAGTGATAACCACATGATTAGCACACGGTTTGACTAACCATGCAGACTAACCGTGCGCAGATTCAACATAGATCCCATTTTACGGATCTACTCAGTTTTATCCTTAAACCCACTCATTTTTCTATGAGGTGGCCCTAACTCTAGATTTCTCTCTGGTGAAGGTGGGAGAACACATACCATGCATTTTGGAAGTGATCTGGAGGTTTTTCTTGGCGTTTAGTAGCCAGTTGATTGCAGTTTGTCTCCTCTCCTTTAGTTTTCTTATATGTCCTTCTTCCACCATGTTGGATCCTTACATCTACACCTATGGTGGGTAGATATAAGGTAGTGGATGAACATAAAGTTGGATTTTTGTCTTGTTGGTGAGAGGGGAAGGAATCTAAGGAGGTTTTGTGGTGTTTCGACCTGGTTCTTGGTTGGTTTCCCCTATTTTGTTGCAGAAGGTGGCTTCTCTCTCGATTCCTATTTCATAGAACATGAAGTCTTAGTTTCAAATTGTTCTCATTAATTGAAATTGTTGTTTATATTCTGTGAATGAATGGTTGAAACCTCTTTTTGGTAAAGGGTGGTGGAATTGTGAGTTTTTGGGAAGTGTTTGTTGAAGTTAAATTAAAGTGGTTATTTTAAACTGGTTTTGGTTTTTCTTCTTTAAATATATGGGTTTCAATAAAAGGGTTTGATGATTTATTGGAAGTTTTTCAACACACTTGGTTTTGGCATGGATTTGTATGGGTTGTGGTGTGTGTTTATATGCATTGGGATGGATAAGGGCGAGAAGTACCCCCATAAAAAGGTTGGATGGATAAGGGCAAGAAGTACCCCATTCAAGGTAGTCCACTAAGTGAAGCCTTAGTAAAAGTATAACTCACAACTCACATGTATAGGTAGGTCCAGGCTGAATTCATGGTTGGTTGTGTGGATTTATGAAATGGAATGAATGTGCCAAACTGGAAATAAGGATTTTATTAGAAACATTGCTTGGTTTCTTTTCATGAGAAAGATGGTTTTCCATGGAAAATAGTTTTAATATGGAACTTGTTATATTGTTTACTGTTTTTGAATTGTTTTATATAAATTGTCTTATATAAATCTGCTAACATGTTTTATCCTAGAGGCATCGGTTGGGACGTCCTCGGGGAAAACATATTGAGTTTCATTACTCACCCCCTACTTTGGCACGTTGGTGCTCTTGCAAATGTCATATACCAAGATTTCATAAAATGAAAGGTGTCACATGTTTAAAGCACTACATCTTGATACTTGTTCTTGTTCATGATGTTGGATCTTGGATCTTGTTGATCATGGAGTTGGGTTGTCATCTTGTAGTATTTTAGTTTTTCTTTCTTTTATTTAATCTGATTTAGTGTTGGTTTCAGTTGTGGTACTTTTGGTTGGTTTTTGATGAAATAAATTTTTGAGATGTCTTTTATTATATCATGCATCATTTAGTTGATTAGTTTTTTTTATGGTTGTTGATTTTGTGGTATTCTATAAAAGGGTAAATCGTCCCCCACTTGTTTTTAAACCCTTCGACATTTATTGCCAGCGTTTGGCGCCTTGGGGTTGTCGCTTAAGGCCTAGTAATGACTTGTTGAATTCCTAAGCAACTAACGATAAGCGATTCATTACATAATGTTTACTTTCAGGTCATTTATTTCTTGGGGTTCATGAATAAATAGTTATGAAAGCAGTAAGGATTTTATGTTACAATAACTCTTTTAAAAGCATTCTTTATGAGTAAAATTTTTATTATGAAAGTATATGAGATATATATTTCCAATATATTATTTATTTTATTATAAACATTTTTTCTATAGATATTACTTGTTTTCCATTGAATTTCTTCTATTTATGTACTCAAGAGTCCAAAAGATAGTATTTAATAAAAAACAACTTTAAATATCATTAGTTTGAGATGTTTTCTTTTATTCCCATAGTTTGAATATAATGTTTTATGTATTTTAAAAAAAATCTAATTTTTCTTAAATTATATTTTAAACATGTATTAATTTAAAAAAAAATTTAAAATTTATGGGTTTTTTTAAACATGGTACTTTGGAAAATTTTATATGAATGTGAAAAACTAATTATTTTAATATATAACACATAAGTGTTTTCCTAGAATGTAAACTAATAATTACAATGAAGAATAAATTAAAATCTTTCATTTTTCATTATAATTAAATTTGTATTGATATTTAATAAATTTGATGATTTTAATCAAGTGATTTCAAAATGAAAGGGTAATTTCATTAAAAATATTCATGTGATAATTAAATTTATTTTCCTATAAAACACCCATTGACGTTTCTTATGATTATTAAGGATATTATACAATATTAAAACAATTATTCTATCTATGAATGTTTTATTGTTATAATGATGAAGTTTTTTTGAAAATAATTTTCATTTCATTTATTGTGCTATAATGATATGATGAATGTTTTGTGATATCGTGGCACTAATATGTATGGGTTTTGATTACATGATAACTGAAATTGAAATATCTCATGATGATGGGTGGGTCTGTTATTTCGGTATAATTCATTGGTATATGATGATAGAGATTAGAAAATATAAATATATTTTGATTAATAAAAAATCATAATATGAAATAGAGTAAATTAGATTGAATTTACTCTTAGTAGAATGTTGGGAAGGACCGGGTATGTAATTCCATTATGGGACTTTTTCAAAATTGATTATCTTGGGGGTGAAGCATGATTACTGAATTGATTTTCTATGATTATGTGTATTACAAAAAATATATTTTTTATGATTTTGATACATTCTCATAAATCATGATTGATTATTGATATTTTCACATAGTTTTGAGTTATGACTACAGTTCTATCAGTTTTTTTAATACTAATTATTCTTAGTGATCATTAAATTATTTGGTATGAATATTTCATATTATGATTATGGTATAATAATAGTATAATTAACTAATGTACACTTATAGTAATTTTTTTGATATATCTTATTTTTACCCATACCGAGCATCTCATCTCACACTTTCATATTTTTCATTTCCCCTTGTGATGAAGATATTTTTTATGAATTATAACTATATGAAGTTTAATGACTATGAATAAATTAATGTGAAATGATGTAAATATTTTATATACATGTTATTTATGTATCAAAGTATCATATTAAACTAAACTATTATTTTTATAGAATTGATCATATTGATATGTAAGTAATATTTATCAAATAACATTTAGTATTTATATTTGTAATGTTGGGTTGGTATAGTTTTTATCAGAGTAGAGTATATTCATTTTTAGTAACTTTGAAAAGAAATATTTTGTGTGGACACTATTTATATGCATAAGAATTAAATCAAATACAATGTCATTATATAGAATGGAATGTGATTTACCAACAAAATACATCCTCATATGGATTATACCAAGTTGATGAAGTGGTGGAATATATGAAACGATGAGTAATAACCTAGAATAGATTGAATTTAGTGTTAAATCATTCAAAAAATGGAACATAATGAGTGTCCCAAAGAATACATACCATGCTAGAAAACCACATGGGATTATCTTTGGTTAATTGAAATTTAATCTATTAATCATTATTTAGGATTTGAATTGATAATGTACATAGATAAACTGGCTTAAACTAATGATTTCATAAATCAAAAATATGGTTTCATAATTTAGTCATCATAGGAATTATATTCCATGATTACATTATTACTGACTATGACTAATGCATCTCAAACTATGATATTTATTTTTTATTAAATTCTAGATCCATAATTACTTATGTTAATTATGAATGTGAAGGATTATGATTTTTTTACCTCATGAAAAAATAAATGAAATTGGCGATTAAATGAAAAATTATGTGATTACACAGTACTAGATAATTCAAAATATTCATAACCACTTAAATAATTTTGAGTTTATTTAAGAAAAATAATAGTAAAATAATGTATTATGAAGTATATGTAATAAATAAGATTCATTATATTACATGTTGAGAATGTGGGAATAAAAACTTGATGAAATTGACCAAATGAACAGGAAGATTTGTTGGAGTGGAAAAGAAAGATATAAAGAAAGTAATTTCTATGTTAAAATGAAAATTTCAGTAATTCAATTGATGGTAATATAGGGTTCTATAAGGTATAATCATTGGTTGAATGTTTTGAATGTTAAATATATGGGCATTATGAAAATTAGTGTCATAAAGGGAATGATTGAGAAGAGGATAAACAAGGAGGTATGATTAACGGTTTTACAATGGAAGATTATATGTATATGAATAACATATGATAATCATTTTTTAATTTTAAAATATTTGTAACACATTGATATTTAAAAAAAAATTTCACTTTATAAAATTTAATTTATTTATTAGCTTGTCTTAAATTTCACAACAGGTTTAGACAAACTGTGTAATATTATGAAAATATCATGTGTCCATTATTTCCTAACAGTTTGATTGAAGATTATAAATTGTAATAATAAAATTATAAAAATAATAATGTATTTACATTTAAAATATAAATTCAACAGATTTCCATAATAAGAATTATAAAGAAAAAACTAGTGGAAAATATCAATGTCTGTTATGAAAATAAATTTGTATGGATATAATGTATTTTTTTATTAATATATTAAATCAAATAATATTTTCGAGTGATATTAATGATATTTATATTTAAAATAGTTGATAAATTATTTTAAATTCTAAAAAAATATTTTTATTGGAATATGATTAGAATAAATCTAATTTTATATATAAAAATGTATTTTTTTAAAAAGATGTTTCTTTGTCGTATTTCTCTCCACTTACAAAAAAATTAATTTCTAATATTTATATATTTTTAATTAGATAAATTTAATTATATATTTATAATTATGAGGTGCAATTTTCTTAAAATGTAATCATTTATTTTATGTCAATATGAATTGTAACTCAAGAAAGATTTATCACATCAATATAGAGTAAATCATCATAATTTAGATTAAAAATCAATGCCAATGACATAAATATTCATACTAACACAATTTGGATAAATTGATGTGTAAAATTATAACCCTAAACAATTAATGTATTATTTTAATAGACACCTGGCCATCAATATTTTATATATACATATATTATTATTATTAAAACTAATAAAATTTACCAAATATCACTCACTTAGTTTTAAATAACAATATGTGTTCATAATTGGAAACAATAAGCTATGATTTAATCTTAATTTTAATTTTTTCCATAATGAAACTATTTTCACAATGTTAAGATTTTTATAATTTTTGGTTATTATATAATTACCTTAAATTCATACACAATTCCAAAACATTATGTATTCTATTAATTGAAAAAATTGAATCATTTTTAAAATATTAATTGTGATATAATTTGAGTAATTTTCCAGGTTTCCTGAATTTTATAGGAGAATATATTATATAATGTATCTCTTAAAAGTTTATATTCAAATTCCATCTTTTCATTTATTACTTTTAAGACAAACTAAAATAATCGTTTCAAAATTAAAAATAATAATATTTTATCAACAAAATATTTAAAAAATTGTTTTAAAATAATAAGGGTCATTTAATAACACATGTTGGATTTCATATGGTCTTTAATTTCTTAAAATGTCAATTTATGGTCCAATAATAATTGTATATTTAATAAATTACATTCCTTAAATATTTAAGATGTTGTTACCAATGTTAAAATTTACTTTTTTTAAATAATGGTTAATCAAATGGATAAGTTTAAAACTGACAAAAAAACATGTCTAAATTATATTGGTTGATGGGATTAAAACCCCACAGTATATTATATTTGATTACTTCCCCACCTTGAGGAATTTTTATTCATTATGATTATATTATAAATTAATCTTTCGACAAATTCCAGAAGTTGATGTCAACTTATTTATAAAAGGGAACATCTTCCCTCCCTTAGTTACGCAACATTAATCCTATTTTCCATACCAAAATAAAATAATTATTCATAAAAACATATCATTTAACAATGTATATGTTATTTTCATTTTAAAAAACAAAATATTGATACCTTTAGAATGGAACAATAGGATTTGTTTTTAAGGAGATGCAATCACCGTAACCAATCACACTATTTTTTACTATTATCAATATCCCCTAGATATGTTGTATTTATCATAAAATAATAAATTAAATATCCTAAATATTATAAAATTTAATTGGATTATGGAAAATCCCATATACAACATATTTCCCATCAAATGTGAAGTGAAATTATATCTCTTGTATAGGTACAACTTATCGTCACCAGGTAGTTATACAATTGAATTTTCAATATTATATTTTATGGATTATACTTGTTATGGAATTAATGTATATATATTATACTTATGACATAATTATTCTAATGTAATTTTAAAATCACATATACCTATATATAATCCAATCCTTATGGAATAAATAATATCGATCATGCGTTTGTGTGGACTACCACCTCCATGAAGCGATGTTATTAATTTTTCATTTATATTTTACATGTATGGTAATGAGGAATAATTTCATGAAAAAAAATTATCTATGTTATATAAAAACAATAATATAAAATTTAATTAATATGTTTATTTCATTCATTCTATCCATAAAAATATAAAAACAATGTTCATGCATACGTACGACCTATAATCTCCTTAAATGGTAAATACCCCATTATAAATATCATTTTAATGGATGAATCATAATATGTATATAATTAATATATATGATATTTAAATCAAGATTAAATTCTCATGATTATGAAACCAATATAAATGTATAAGTACTAGAACTATTTTATTTCAATACAAAAGATAATCTAAACAAATGACACCATAAAATGATTATATTAATAATGAATTATTAATAAATGATTGTGTTAAAATGATTAAAGTGATCATATATAAAATTATAAATATTAATAGTACTTTATTATATAATTTTAATAAATTTATATTTATTATATAAGAGGTTAGAGTTGTTTAAAATAAAGGACAACTTGAGGTATGAATTTTAAGTTACAATCTCTTTAGTTGTTGGGATTTCATATGATTATGATTTGATGATAAAATATTCTGATCAACCTTTTGAGATAAAAATTAATTTGATAATAGTTTTGTTATTTATTTTAAATAATTTTTTTCTTTATGATATTTAATCCTTATGTACTCAATATATAAGAAATATGTTTTTAAGTAACATTGACTACATTTCACTCTTCATTCAAAAAAATTGCTTCTATATACATGTTTTATAAAAATTATTTAGATAATTTTTTTAATATAATCATTTTAATTTTTATAATAATTTTTATCCTTTTTTGAATTTTTCATACTTTGTTTTGGTAGGAATAAATTTTCTGTTTTCCAAATGAAGTTCATTGTGACTTTTCTGACAAAGATATATAATTTTTTTTAACATTTATGGAATCAAATGATTTTCAAAACATCATGATTAATTTTTTCAATAAATCAGCCTTTAAAATTTAACATGGTTTTTTCAAAGATAAATATTTAAATTGTTGTTTTTTCTGTTTTTTTAATATGTTATATAAAAAATTAAAATTTATTTTACTTAAAAATGTTGTCATGATCTTCTAGTGGTATTTGTATTCATCAATGAAAAAACAATTTCTATCACTTATTCATTACTGGGGATATAATCTAAGGATATCTTCATTATTATTTTTCTTGATGGTTTATGAATATGATAAAATAATGTTTATAAAACCCGTTCCTTTTTAAATGTCTTATTTTATGAGTAAATATTTATGCAACCCATTTCTTTTCTTGGGTTTTGACATTATGAATAGTTTATAATATTATAGAAACACATGTATTGTTTTATTGTAGTTATGGGTGGAAACTATATCTACCTCCAATTCAATGGGTATAGATTGATATCTCATTATATAAATTGGGCATGAATTAGGATGAAACATAATTTTGTAAGGGACATTGTACACTATGATAATATCAGGAGTGTACGTCAACTTGTATGATAGTTTGTAGAAAAAACCTTTTCCACTAAGATAGTTGTGGAAAATATCCTTGACAAATAAAAGCATTTTATATATGCTTATGTGTGATCAAAAATTCCATATATATTTTCAATGTTATGTTCTTATGGTTCATGTTATTTTATTCTTTTAGGAATTATGTCTTATGAACTACCAAAATGTATTCCATGACATAGGATTTTGAATTATGAAATACATATAACGATTTTCAAATGATAATATCATGTTATCATACCATTTTTCTTATGTTATGATTACATGATCATTTATATCTCCCATTTTTATCCTTATTTATAATAAATGATCATCCTTTCTTATATTTCTATTCATTAGGTCATGACGAAATGTATTAATCATGTTTTTTAATAAAAATTTGTTTTTTATAAACAAATATGTTGTAGAATACATATATATTTTATGAACCAATTATTTATCATTCCATGTGTCCAAATATAACAGACCAAAATGATTATTGTGTGGTTAAAAATTTTATATATTTAATATTCATCAGTTTTTATGATATATCATTATATGAAATGTTTGGGTCATTATAGTAGTTATCAGAGCATGGTTTAGTTAACCTCTAGATATGAGGTTGAGAAAAAATGTGTATGACACTGAAGGATAAATATAATTTTGGGATTAAATATTAAAGAAATTACAATTAGTGATTGGGGTTAAACCTAATGCTTCCTAGAATAATGTGTCATGATTTATATTTCCTATAAATTATTTTTCATTATATGTTATTTCACAAAAAAAATATTGTTTCTCACACTAAGTTCTTTATTCAATAGAAATATCCAAAGGAATTGTGATAATGTCAAATGAAATGGACAATTATATTATTTTCCACATGAGAAACGTAATGTTATGTGAGATATAATGAAAAATAATATTACATTTTTCACCCAACATTTTCATGTAATGAGTCTTCCATATTCCTCCAAACAATCTAAAGAGGGAATAATGTTCTATTAACCCATTCATAAGACAACATCCACCATATTTTAGTGGATCCACTGATTCATTCATCACTAATAAATAAGTCAATTCCATTTCAAATATATTTTATATTATTTAGTGTTTGTAACATGGTAAAAATATTCTAGATGTTTTTCTTTTGGTAGAAAATACATATTACTACTGCACTATCATCAAGAACACGAGATAATAAAAAAAGGAATATATGGAGTGGGATGTATTTAAAACCATATTTTTAGAAAATTATTTTAATCATTTTAATATTATTAAAATAGATAAATAATTCCTTAGTTTGAAATTGATGGTTAATGAACCTGTTGGTAACAATGAGGAAAATTTCAAAAAAACATTTGAGGTATTCCTCTGGTAGTGTGATCCAACTTGTAATAAATAAATTTTAATTCTTAAACATATTAAAACAATATTATTTAAGGGTTATAACCATAATTAACATAAATTTATTCAAATAAATTGTGTTATGTGTTATGAGGGTTTTGAACCATATTAGAGTTACCCATGAAACTCATAATTTTGAATGTAAATGAGATATGTAACTCTAATGAAATTATATAAACCATAGAGATAAGAATATCATACTTATTTTAGGCTTGATGTGTGGAATTAAACATGGGGGAAATTTATCTATGATATCTGGTAAATTTATTAAGTGTCGAAAGGATGTTCATCGAGATATAAATTGTCGACGTTGTGGGAGGAAGTTAGCTAATCATGAGAATAGATATAAATAACTGAAAAATTCACTACACAAACTCTAATGTTTTAAATAAATGGAGTTTGGGTATTTTAATATCTAGTTCCAAAATTTTATGTTCAATTATGATGGTCAACATCAATAACTTATTAATCTTAGATAAAAATATATATCTAATGTGATCAGCATTTTTAATGAGGGGTAAAATAACAATTTTTTAAATTGAACAATTCCATCAAATCTAGATCTATTAATGTAACATTTGATTCTAGATCTAGAAACTCTTTTTTATTTGAATTATTTTCTAAGGATATCATAGAACCACATCAGAATATATATGTTCAGTTTGTATCAAAATCCCTTAATGGTACTATGATGAAATTTTATGTCAATGATTATAAAATTTTTTAAGTTTCTGAAAATGTGTTTCTTGAAAATTAAATATTTTATACATTAGTAAAATTCTATTTAAATTTGGACACATGTTATCTTTATTTATATAAGTACCACATAAGTTTATGAAAAATTAATGTCATGTTTGATATTACAAACCAACCTATAATGTCTTGTAAGTATGATGAAAGAAATGAACATCTCTTGGAAATTACATCCATCGTATGAGTCATTAACAATTTTATAAAGGAGAATATAGATCTGATGGTTGGAGAGAAAATCTCCATAGAGGGCATGCCAACTGTTTTGTGGTGTATTATTTTCTTTCTAGAATAATTAAATTGTTTTACAACAGATCAAGAAGTTGATTTTTCAATAGAATATATACATTGTGTTTCAACTATTTCCCAGAATCCATATATAATAGACCTGATTTAGTTACATCAATTGGAGAAGAAATAGTAGTGAAAATTTGATAAGGGATTAATTCAACCAATTTTTCCACATTGGGGTGCACCTATTCAAATTTTTTTGTAATATAGATGTGTCATTATGACTCTATATTGATTAATGAGAACTAACTATTTCACTATAATGACTAATTATCATCTACCTCATATCGATGACTAGTTTTATCAAATTTTAATAGATAAATACCTTTTAATTTTTTTTACCATTCTATATATCATAAATTTTTGAACATTAAATATTGTATACCCAAGACAATAGTCCATAAAATAAATAAACATAAGGAATTTACATTTATGGAATTATCTCATAATAATTCCCCTACTATATTAAAAAATACAATGAATATAAACTTCATAGATCACCCTGATTTTTTTGTGGAATTCTTAATAGATTATAATATTATCGTTTCAAATATAATAAAAGATCTTAAAGATAATTTCATTATTGTGATGAATACACTAAGGATGAATATTCTTTATGAAGAATTTACCAAGTGTGATTTTTTTCATTAGAAACTTTCATTCTTTGTTAATATAATCTAAATTGATTGTATATATGGTAACCCTTAAAGGATAGATGTTATTGAAAATTATGACAAACCAACCACCGGGACTAAGTTAAATTGTTATATATGTCTCTATGGATATCATAAGAAAATTATAGAGAATTATTAATGGATATTGAAACAACTCACAATGTTATCTATAAAGGAGGCCAAGATACATTGGACAGAGATATAATTTTTTAAGGAACTAAATAGAAGGCTCCTCAACGCACCTTTTCATACAGTAATCCAAAGTATATTTGGGGTGGTAATATATAGTTACATGTCAATGATAATATTGGTATATGTCCTTAGGTATAACAATATTGTTATAGATTACATCTCACAATAATTGAAGACAAATGAGAAAATTTCCCAACTCAAGATTTATATCTAACTATAGAAATTTTTAAAATAATTGTATTGGGTAAATTATCACTATAAAAAAATTTCTGACATATATATTGATTACAGAATTATAAAGTATATTTCCACTCAAAAAGGGATGGTCTTGAAATAAAGAATGTGGTTGGAGATCATCAGATATTATGACTACTCGATATATTACCACGTTTTGAATTTAAAAGAGGTAGAAGATTCTCTAAGTTGAACAGATCATGATGTCATATCTATGATGAAGATCACTAAATATCCATTTTTAATAATATTGAAAATTATGGATCCAAAAATCATGAAGGAAGGGGATAATTTTTATCTTTATCAAAAGGATGTTCAACCATCTTTGAATGAAATAATTAAAATGTCGTTAAATGATGATGTAGATACAGAAAATAATTATTGAAATGTTCGAATGTTTAATAATTATTATGATGGAATAATATGGTTCAAGAACGATGTATTTTTCTCTTAAACAAAATATTTTAATAATGAGCTAACGGAAGATTAAAATAGTTCATTATCAACTATTCATCATAGAATTATGAATATGTATAGATATTTTATTCAATATTTTTGGTATGATGGAATTAAGATAATTATTGCAGATTATGTTTCTTCCTACAATGGCCTGAAGGCCTTCATTTGTTATTGTTTTTTGATTATCCACCTTTCAAGGGGTTGGGTGGAACCCTTACAAAGACCGTAGGCGTAATTAATACATGGCCCATAGTCCTTAGAGGAATTCATTTCCCGTAGACTTCAAACATTACATAAAACCCAGACAAACTACATGGAACTGCTCCTTCCTAGCATCTTCACCGTGAAATCAGCTATCCACCTTTTCATGGCTGTTCGGCTAGGCATTCCAGTGCATGCACAGGGTTGTACCAATAGAAAGTGTCATACCCTATCATTCTTGCAATCTGTTTAGCTTATGGTGTGGTGAATTCTCCTTATTTATCCTCCTTGTAGTTCTTATTACTTATAGGTTGTCTGGTTTTCATTTTTCACTTTAGGTGACCCGAAATTCTTGAGGTGGCCCAAAGGCCTTACTGACTCGAAGGCCTGGGTGGCCTGAATGCCTTACAGGACTCAGTGACCAAATCTGTGGCCCGAAGGCCCAAATGGGGGCATATTCCCGACTACTGCAGTGCCAAACAGTGCCTGCTACAGCTCCCGCTACAGTACCTGCTACAGTACTACACAATTCCTACTACAGTGCTGCACAGTTCCTGCTATAGTGATGCTATAGTGCGGCTACAGTACCCTAAATTTCTACCTCCTCCTAGATTTTATCCCTGGTCGTTTGGATGCACTTACATAGTCCTTACCAACCGGGCTAAGTCTCATGTTAGAAATTAGATATATAAATCTAAGGGTATGTTAAAACCATTACCCACGATTGAATGAAAATGGGGAAACATCACCATAGATTTTTATATTGGACACCTGAAACATCTAAAAAATATTATATTAATTTGGTTGTAGTCAATCTACTCTTGATGTTAGCATGCATCATTTTCCTTATAGAATAAGTATATCTTGATCAAATTGCTCTGTCATACATTAATAATGTGATATTATTTCATATCCACTAGTATCTGTTCAAGATATATGATTTACCTAAATGTTTTAGAGAAGAATTCAAGGAATCTTGATATAGAGTTACATTTTAGAAAAACATATCATCCAAAAGTATATGGTTAATATAAGAGGAAAAATGAAACTATGTAATTAATATTGACATATTTCATTAATGATTTCATTGGTGTTTGGGATTAATACATTCATTTGTTATAATTTTTTTAAAAAATTATTTTTCACTTCAACATATAGATGGCTTCATATAAATCCCTATATGATTGAAATTATATAACACCAAAAATATGGAATAATGATGGGGAAATAAATCTATTTAGAACGGATTTTTCTACTGAAGATTAATACAATTTTGGATTCATTAAATATTACATAATAGTACATGAGAGTTGGAAAAAATTATTTCTAACGTTCAATGGAATGATCTAGAGTATGAAGTTGGGACAAAGTATTCCTATGAATATCTCTCTGATTATAGCGATCCTAATTTTACTAACATGACTATTACGTCATCTTATAGATAAAAAACGTAGTATTTATATATTCTATAATCAAAAGGTTTACTATCTGGGGAAAATATTGATTATTCATCACATATACAGAATAGAACATTAACATTATAAAAATATTTATTCTTCATCAACATAAAATTTCTCAATTTATCCTTTGTATATGTAGTCACGTGAGGATATACATCAAAAAATGGTTCAATCTAAAATCGTATTAAACAGAAGGATAATAGAGCAGAAAAATGATACATGAATCAATAGTACATGGGTGAGCATAATCATAAAAATAATTTCATAATAATGGGATCAACATTATAAGAATCTATAAAACCATTGAAAAATGAATGGAATGAGCCATATGAATAAAAATTAATCCTTATTTCATAGTGGTAAAATAACATACATAGTTGTCAAATATTCTTGAATTGTGTTCATGCATAACAAATTTTTAAAAATAATAAAATCATCATTGTAAGGAAAGATAGCATCATGTTCACATATTGTTCTCTTTATATCATAAGAAGAATAATATTTAAAAAATAATTAGAGGAATATATAATTCAAATCCCACACATAGAATCATAATATTGGCATAATAATGCATGTGTCATAGACCGTATAATAATCATAGTAATGAAAATTCCCATGGAAAGGAATCAATTTAGAAATGATGTTATAATGAATATTTTCATGAATATAATTTGGGGTTCACAAATGAATAAGGTAAAAAATATTTTTTATTTAAATCACCATTCATGAGTGAAGAAGAAAAAATCAAATATGAGTTAAAAATGTGTTTGGGAAGGAAAATTAATTTTGTAAAATCCATGAATTTGGATTAAAAAATTGTGGAAAAAAGTATTTCCTCGAAAATAAAAATGATGAATAATGAAATTATATATAAATTATATTATAGTAATATTCATATAAAATGTTTCATGAAATTGTGATAAAACAAGGAAATGGAGTTTGGTTTCAAAATCCACTAACCTTAATTCCCTATAAATTTTGTCACTTTTTGACCGCCCTCTTCTTACTGTTACTTTTTATCTATTGATCTGAAATCTTTTTTGACTGGAGTTTTCTGGAACAATAAAGTATTTAGTTAAGATAAGAGGCTAAAGGGAGATAATTTTGAAATATATTTTCTTTTTTAATGTGACGAGGGAGTGGTCATTAACTTTTAGGGATAGAGTTTTTTTATACTTGAGGAGATAATTATTTTTAGAAGAAAATTATATAATAAAATAATATATCAGATGAAAGACATGTAATACTGAATTATTGAAAATATAAATCATATATAAAAATAATTTATTGGTTTTATGACTATAAATCACTATATAATTGATATTCACTTAGATTAGTTAATTGAAATGTTCAAAAATAGAAAAGTGTTCATCTAGGCAGTCGTTTTTTAATTTATGCTTGGGATAAAAATTTCTGGCTTAAAAAGTAACATTAATGTATTTTAAGGAATAATTTATGAAAAAAAAATGTTTTGGTCAAAAAACAGTTATATAAATGATTAATCCATTATTACATCATGAATGATGTAATATATGATATAACAGTTATGATAAAAAATTCAATATTCTATTGAAAATTTAAGTATTATGAAAACTACCTTAAAAACATTGTAACATTTATATGTGATCATTTAAAAATTAAATTACTTTTCATAAAATAATAATATAACATCTATTAATTTAATTTTTAATGTTAAAAGTATGTTTTTTACAATATACCTTGAAAATATTTTATAAAAAATGTGTTCATATTTTAATTAAGTTATTAATCATGATATTTTCATATTGGAAATATAAAATTTATATTTACTTAAAATACTCATGAGAAATATTATTTAGATATCATTTATTTATTTGGATGTTATGTTACTATTCCAACTGTCATGTAACTATTCCCAGTGGTCAGGTTATTATTCCTAGTGGTCTGATTACTACTCCAAATGACTAAATAGTATTCCAATGGTCACATTAGCTCCTATAAATTCCTATTTATTCCTTATATAACTATTCAAATTAATTAATATAAGGGTTATAATTTCACATTTTAAATAAAATCTATTGGTTTATTATTATTTTTATTTCTATAGTTTTGATTGTGGGAGTGGTGATTCTAGCCTTTCGGGGGGATCCAAATATTCCCATTATAGTTTTCTTATATTCAATTTTATCCAATGAAAAATTTTTAATTTTAATTTTTGTATTAAATAAATAATTGGAAAATTTTACTTAATAAATTAATGTGTTGTTTGTAACTGTGTGTGTTTTATTTGTATAGTAAGTATATAATATGAAATAAAACTCATTTTTTTAGGAAAGAATATCAATTAAAATTCCTATGTCCTGACATTATAAAAGGGTTATGTGATTGGGAAAGAATATAAATCTAATTCCTTAGAAAATATACACTTGGGAAATTATTCATCATATAATGATGGTATAATATTGATTGGTGCTTTCAATGAATCTCTCTCATGTTCATGATGTATTCTATGTATCACTACTAATGATGTTTATACATGATCTATAACATGTAAAATACTCATATGTTGTAATAATATAGAATTATATTCATTTGGAATAAAAAATAGTATATATTTGTGATTGAAGAGATAATGTTCTAGGAAATAATACCACTCGCCAAGTCACATGATTATGGTAAAACCACCAATTTTTGGAAGCAACAGAGGAAACTAACAATGTGATGTGGATGAAGTATTCATATATATTTATTTCAGAGTGGATAATTTTTTTTAGAAGATATTAACATTGTACGCGGTATAATTTGGCATCCTGGTAATTTTTATTTAATATTTATATTTAAATAATTTAATTTCATATATAGATCTGGTTTCATAAAACAATGATTTTATATGAACTGTGTAAGATTGTTAAAATATTATGTGTCTAGTATCACCTATAATATGGATATATAGGAATGAATATTAATAAAAAAATAAAAATATATAATTTCTATTTTTGAATTATTTAAATGAAATTTAAATATTATTTACATAATAAATTGATATAAAATTTCAATTAATATTTTTACATTCCTATATAATAATAAATCTAGTTTTATGATTAAAAGTTCAATTTATATAAAAACAATTTTTATCACATTTTTCAAATGTACTATAATTTATATGTTTTTATTTAGATGGAAGAAATTTAATATTTTTAATTATGTGGTAAAAAATGGTAAATAGACCCCATTCATATTTTTCATTATGAATTCTATCCATGGTAAAATTTATCACCTTAGTAAAGGGTAAATCATGTAAATATAGATTAACAATTATTGATAAGGATAGAAGAATTCATCATAATATTTATAGGATTAATTAAATTATATCCTTTTAAACATAAGATTTAAATATGTTATTTTAATAAAAACTTTCCCATGAAAATTATTTATATATTATTTTAATCAACTAATTATACAAAATGTCACACTTATTATTTTAAATATATATCAAGTTTTCACATATAAAAAATAGATATAAAGGAATATTAAATTGAATTTTTACACAATTAATCTATATTCTTGATGTAAATTTATTTGTATTTTCTATTTATTATTTAATTACCATAATTGTTTTTCAAATGAAAATTCATTATTTATTAAATTACTATAAATATTTAACAAATTATTTTGAAAATACTAAAAGTGATATAATTTGAGTTATTTTGAGGGTTCTATGAATTATATACTTTAATATGATATATTAATGTTAAATAAATATATTATATTATAATTATAACTTTATTTTATATTCAATAAATCAAACTAAATTAATAGTCTCAAAATTCAAAATACTTATATTTTATCAAAATAATATTTTTTAATTTATTGAAAGACAAAAAATATTAAAATAATAAAAGGATGATATTATATATTTCAATATATGATAACTTTTCTATTTATTGAAAAGGTTTCACCTTATAATTAAAAATCACAGGCCCTTAATATTAATAAAAATGTTAGCAATGATTAAATTAAAATTGTTTAACAAAGGGTTTATGTAAATGGTAAGGATTAAAATAAAAAAAATCATGAATAAAATATATTTTTTTGGTATTAAAACTATGTAATTTCTAATATGTTTATCCCTATTGATTTGGAGTTTTTTCGTTATAATTATGTTAATAAAATATAACTATTTTAGATACTTTTAATGTGTACAACACATCAATTATAAAAGGGATCATACTCCCTTGTTACATTACACCACATGATCCTTCTAGATTGACCAAATTATAGATATTACCCTTTATGACTTACTTATACAAATTATATAGGTTCTAGTCATCCTAAATGATCAACCCTAGTTCCCTTTAGATTTTTTCCATAGGATTCGTTTGAAATAAGATGTAATATCCTCAACCGATCACATTCATTTCTGATCTTCTTTAACTCCTATACATATGTGTCATTTATAATAAAATCATAAATTCATTATCCTGATTAATATAAAATATTTTTATTATTGTTAAAACACTATTATAAACGTTATTTCCCATCAAATGTTAAGTGAATATATCACTCGTGCATATATATGTTTTTCTATCGCTACATAGCGATATATACAATTGGTCTCGTCCATAGTTTATGCATGGATGTTATTATGGGTTTATGGATTATTTATGACATTTAGGAAATTATAATACAATAAAAATATAAATTCAAATCTGCATACACACTATCCAATCCTTTTGTAACTGATAACGTCATTCGTGTGTAAGTGTGCATGACCTCCTCCAGGGAGTGACATGATTCGTTTTTTCATTTATATATCTTTTTTTCATAATTGGGAATAATATGAAAATATATATGATATATATAATATAAAAAATCATATATCGTTTAATTAATATTTATCTTCCTTTCATTTCATTCATCGAATAATCAGAACAATATCCACGTGCACGTATGTCCAACCACAACCATGATTGCGTAATTCACTTTTGTATATATAAATTTTATGTATGACTATAAATATGTATAAAATTAATATATATGATATTTATATCATTAAAAAATTTACTGATATGTTAGAATCAAGGTAAATATATATGGACCATAACTATTGAACTGATATATTCATGATAAATGAAACACATATCATCTGGTAATAAGAATTATAAAAGAGAATTATTAATAAAATGGAGTGATTAAATGTTATAAAGGGATATTATAGGATTTTATAAGAATAAAAATGACTATATTAAATAATTATTATAAATTTAAAATTATTTTATAGGATTTTAAAGTGATTTACATGAATCGAAAACTCAAGAAATGGATTCTATGTTACAATCTCATTATTTACATGGATTGTTTATAATTATATAATAATAGTGAACTATAGTGATAAATATCTCTAGGTAATCATTAATTTTATTCTATTATTTTATTTTCTTGAAAATACTTGTTTTCCTTCCATTTTATCCTCCCAATTTACTAAAGATACAAAAAATTATTTTTATGGAAAATGGACTTCATTTCTCCCATCAATCAAAATGACATTTTATTCAATATCCGTATTTAATAAAAAAAAATATGGGTTTCAACAATTATTCTATGTTTTTTAATTGTATTTATTTTTATCAATGATTAAAACCATGTTTTCAGTTAATCCTTATTAGGAATATGATATGCAGATTCCATCTTTATTCTTTCTCTAAATAGTTCTCAAATATTATGACACAATGATTATGAAACATGTTACATTTCATGTATTTTTGTTATAATTTATTGTTTATGTAGCCCATTTCATTTCATGGCTTGTCATATTTTGAATAGTATATGATATTTTTGAATTCATAAGTATGATTTTCATTATATGAATGTTGGTCCAATATCCCACTTTAATGGACTGAATAATTATTTATATCTCATGACATGAATAACACTAGAATAGATAGTGAACCTAGTTCAATAAAATACATCTTCTACTATTATAGAATTGAAATTAACCATTACTAATACAATGTATTTTGACTAAATACCATTCCAAAATGATATTATTCTAAAAGTGATTTGGATATTATTTAAATGAATTGATATACATACATGTATATAACGATTTCATGTATTTTTCATTATAATTCTACAATGGATTTTTTTATTTTTATACATTGTGACTCATGTCCTATAAACTATCGAGATTTAGGCCATGACTACATATCATGATCTATGATATACAGGGAATGGTTTCCATATATAATGAACATCTTCTCATACCAGTTTCCTCATGTTATTCATATATGATCATTCATATCCCCCTTTTTAACCATTATATGGCTTCTTATCTCACCCTTTCTTATATTCTCTCTCTAATGCAATAAAGAATTTAATTAAGACTGACTTTTCTATGAAGGGTTCTAGTTATAATTAAATATGTTTGGGACGATACAAATATTTTATCAAATATTTTTTTATGTTTAAAAGATTCCAAATATGGAATACCTAAATTATTATATGAAGGATTTAAATGATATGTACTGAAAATTCATGTATTGAGATTTAATATCTGCGTATGAATATTTTTGGTTACAATATTGTTTTTTATGTAAAAATAAATAGATATGATTAATTTGAGTTTGATGATTCTTAATACATGATTCATAATTAAAATTATAGTAAGGGTGTAACAATGAATAAAATGACGAATCTTGTCTAGTGTCTTAAAAATGAAGCATATTTTGTAAAAGTATTTATAAATTGAGAATAATGAATTATGTTATATTCGTATTTTATTAATGATATTCTTGTTACAATAATAATATAATGTATAATTTTTTTTCTAAATAATTTTTCCATTATGGATATACAAGAATATTTTTAATGGGACTGAAAACCTATAAAACTGATTTAACAACATGGTGATATATTTAGAGAACACATAATTAAGGGATAATAACCCTTAATATGTTCCCAATGTTGAGATTTTAAGGTTTAATTGAAATAAATATAAGATTTATTTTGGTAATGTAAATAAAATTTTATTAGTGATGGTGAAATATATTAGTAATTTGATTAAAAGTTGATTTATGATAAAGATTATTTAAATTTTTTATTTATGAAATAAATTGAATAACCTATGATTTTATTTAAAGGAAAAAGATATAAAAAATGTATGCATTTATATTTCAATGATGATTTTATAGTGATTCATGTTATCCAGGGAAGGAATTATATTTTATTATGAGAACATAAGTTCACGGTATTCACGTGTTTTTTTGACCTTATGAACAACATTATTTTTATGGGAAATATTAATATTGATCGGGTACAAAACAAGTGATCAAATATTATAGATTAATTTTTGTTATGAAATGGGTCTAATATATTCTGATAGAGTTTTAAGGATGTCTATTTATAGAATGGTTTATGTTTTAACTTAGGGTGTTTTTATCATAGTATTATATATTATTGTAATATTTTATTATTTAATGATATATTCATATTGGATAGATTTTTCTAACCATTTTGGTATTGGTAAATATATAGTCATTGAAGGGATGTATTTTCATTATTTAATAGATATTATGATTTGTTAATATTTAATTTTAGTTCCTAGGTCATGAAAAATTACATTATTATATTCATTTTGTGGAGTGAAAAATAATATATTATTGTAAATTAATAAAAAAACAACAATAGAATTAAAAAATATATATATATAATAGAAAGAAATCAAGTATGTGTGTTTTCTAATGTTATCAATATTAATTTTAATATAATACTTATTCTATGGGATAAAGGACCTTAAAATTAAAAATCATTTTCTTATTATAGTAATTTCAAAATAATTTATGGTCATTTTTACCCATCAAGGAATTATTGTTTTGAGGACATTATCTTTTTATTGACCAAGTTCACTAAAAATATTTATTATTCATTAAACAATATCTTTCTCATCCATATTCATATTTTCAGATCCCATTATTTTTTTCTTATGTAAGAACCAAATTATCTGTTTTTTATGGTATCTATTATGTTTCCTAATTCAATTTTAAATGGATGTCTTAGTTTCTATTTATACGATGTGGGATTTAAAAAATGGTATTTTAAAAAACCAAACCCTTGATTGTTGTGATAAAAAAATATTTGGATGAAATTTTCATTATGAGGTTGAATATATAACCCTAAAAATTTTATTTAAAATAATAATATGCTTGATTTCCTTCTTAAAATGCAACACCAAACCTTAATCCAACACTAATATTCATGAAAAATTATGTTATTTAAATGTTATTGTTATAATCTAGCTATTAAATTTTTTAGTATTAAAAGAAATAATTATCGTTTTAAAAATATTAATAAAATTTATAAATAATTTTAGTATATTTATTTATTCATAATAATAATTATATCATATTTCGATAAAGTCTTTTTATTCGTAAAAAATATGTTTTATTCTAATTTTTTTTTCATTCCTCAATAAATATTATAATGAATTTATACCGTATTTTGAAATTATATTTTATTAAATGAACAAATTTTTTAATTTATCAAATTAATTTTTTCATAAGGTGGTTTTTTTTAAAAAGAGTTTTTAATAGTTAAATATACCATCTTTTGTAAAATCACCATTTCATTTCAAGTAGAATTCCAATTATTTTAAGAATTTTAACATAAATTATGATATTATAACCTTAAATAAAAATTAAATAATTCATTACATATTAATCATTATTATTCATTATTTTGGAATAAGTTTATTTTTGGGCTTGAAAAGACATTTCGATAAAGATTTGTTTTAATAAGTGAAATAGGAATTTAAATTAACAATTTAAATTAATATTTATAAAATAATGTTTTTAAAAAAATTTAGTTATTATATATTTAATATTGTATTTTCAATATTATTTTATCGATTTTATGATACATGGAATGAATTAAAATATATATATTTTTCTCAAAAATGCAATTTTTTAATATGGGTTTCCATTACATTTTACTCAATAATTTAAATTACATTCTTCTACTTATATAAATTTATTCCTATAAAATGGATTACATATTTGTAATCATAATAAAAAATAAAAAATAATAGAATCAACTTAATTTTTATTCACAATGAATTTAATATAAGTAATATTTTGTTATTATGATTAAGGATTAAATGGTCTTACTAGGGGATTAATCCATGAGATAATGTTAGGAATGCCATCCACGGCTATATAATTCTTATTTTTTTGAATATATTAATGTCATAAATTATCCTACCTCTTAATATATATCCATTTGAAAGAAATTTCCCATGAATGTGGCATTATATTATTGTTTTATTTGAAAAATTCCATGTGTATTCCACCCCTCACATATAATAGGGTACCCCTTATCCTCCCATATTAACAGAATTAGAGAATTCTAGGTTATCCATTAACTACTCCAAAACCTACCTAGATTCCTTCCCTTCTTCCTAGAACTTTTTCCCCTCCAATTATAAATCTCTCATGGTATAAGGTGTAAAATAAAGGTGTGCTTTCAAATAGGATATATATATATATATATATCTAAACCTAGTTTATTAAATATTATTACTTCCTCCACCACCTAAAAAATTGTTGTATCTAAAATAAAAGTTACAAATAAAGATTTAAATATATATTTATATTTTATTATTATGATATAAATTTAATTACCCACATGTTATCCATAAAATGGGATATAAAGGTATCGCATGTGTATAGGTGTGGACTAGTGCCTCCACGTAGCAATGTAAGACATTTTCTGTCATCATTTATCATGTCATGTAATTCTGATGGATTTAAAATTTATTTATATGGTATTGATTATATTTATATTCTTCTGTAATTATATAATCTTTTCTATCTTTTTTCCATCGAATCCATTGAAATATGATAATGTTGTTTTTGCATACATTTGGACTACCACCTTCACTGAGTGATGTGATTAGTTTTTCATTTATAATTAACTTGGATAGTAATAATGATATTCTTATATATATATATATGGTATTAATGAAATAATTATTATTATTTAATTTTCAATAATCTTAATGTCTCGACCTGACTAAATATGTAACCCTTAGCCGGACTGATCGCTACATGGCTTCAAGCATGCCTCCCCATATGCTAGAGGTTGCTGACAAGAACTAAGGATCTAATGGTTATACAATTTGTACACTATAACATAATTATTATAGTAACACAGTGGTATATCAGATATGAATCAACAAAAAATATCTTAATAATTAATAAAAAATTGCAATGAAACAGAAGATGAATATAATAACTGATCAAAAGGACAATACGAAAACACATCTATTTATGAATCATCTAATGATGCTACAATGTGACAATATGAAAAATAGAGATTGAAGTGAAATAAAGTACATTAATATAAAAATAAATAAAATTGTTCATGTTCTAACTACATGAGAATCCTCATCTCTAGCCATGTCATGTGATCTTAACTCTTAAGTATAAGCATGAAAACACATGCACAATCCAAAGGACTGATGAATGTGAGGTATGATCGGGAACCCCCATACAATTTCCACCTATGAATGGTATAATATATTCTCATAAAGCAACAAACAAGGTTTTATAAATAATAATACAGTTTGTGAATATCAAATATAGTAGTTTTAAGGTTCATAATTAATGAAAGTCAAAGAACAAATATATATATCATTATGGGTTCCACATGGGATACCCAACCAACACTACCTGCTTCAGCCTAATCTATATATGACTGAAATAAAGGAAACGTGGTCATATATAAATAATCATATGGTAATTAGTGATCATAACACAAGCACCAGGAGAATGATCGAACCCAAATAATGTTTTTTGTACTAGTTGATGTGTCCCAAGTTATAAGCTACAAAGTCAAAGTTTTTTATATAAAAATCATCATTTTAATTTAATGGAAGGAAAACCAAGCCTATCCTAGAAGATCCATGTAGATATCCCATGTATCTTCCTAGGGGATGTTTAAATAAACATTTCTATAAGAGTCTATCCAAGGTGATCCACCAATAGAATCACGAGAATCAATCTCAGCATGGAATATAGATAAAATCCACTAAGACAACCCCTAATATCTCATATAATGGATTGAATATCACTTATGGAATGATATAACCATCTATCCATCGATCCCATACATGATGTATCCCTTAGGAAAATGGTATTACTCATGAAAACGTAGGAAAAAACACACAGTGAACCCATCCATGGAATATCATGTATCCGTCTCGATGTATCACCACTCAAGAAACATATGACCCCATCATTAGCATCCCATAAATGGAGACCCATGTGTCACCCAAAGAACATATAATCTATGAAAACCTATGATATCATCCAATCCATTACATAAATGGAACCTAATTATTTCTCAAATAATAACACAATTTTTTTATTCATTTAAATGGATAATGGAGAATTCATTTTTCATAAACATTACACAAAACAAGTCATGTACATTGAGGGAGCCAATCCAGTTTTCCTATACAATTAATGAATAAGTTAGGCACTTTAATTAAGCATTCTATATGTCAATACAATGACCCTTATAGATATATATTCCCATAACCATCATATTTACTTCGTTATGTGTTACATTCTATTATCAAGAAATACCAAGTATTGGTAAAATAAATTGAGTCCATGTGGACATCCCAAGGATGATACCACCATATATACAATTGTATAATATAGTCCATGATAACATGCATTACATATAGAAAAGTTATATTTTTTACATAGGTAATAGGCCATAACGACTTAAGATATGTATAGGTCACTATGGGGTAACACAGTAGAGGGTCACATTCTTATATGTTATAATTATTCAAACAATTGACATTTTATTATAATCACACCTCAATGAGAGGTTTTATTAGAAAAAATTTAATTAATAAATTGGAATTTATGGAATATAAAAAAAATGGTGGCTACATATAGAGGACCATAAACAACAATAGTTTTTATTTAATATAAATAGTTGAGAGAATATTGTCTTTAGGTTCAAAATATATTATTGAAAATTTGAAATACATCACAATAATATACTAGAAAGCGTGACAATATGGAAAATTATAAATAGTTATACATTTATAGAAAAATCTATATATCAATTGCCTCATGATTAATATTACCCACACTTCTAATATCGATGCATTATTTGGTCTTGTTCAAGAGAAGTACTAAAAATAGACTAACACCCTAAAAATTTGTTGAATTCTCTCCCATCATGATATAATTTATGTCAAAAAAAGTAAATTATATAAGTGGGGTATGTATTCATATACTGAACTAGGGATAACAAACACACCTAAAGTTTCTCAAATCTTGGACTGGATAGAAGAGATCCATCCATATATAGGAGGAGAAGTGAAACATGAGAAGGAGAAAAAACTGCATGTGGATTAGGGGGAAAAATAAGAAAAATAAAAGTATAAATGTTATAAGGCTTATTACAACCAATTTTACGAGTTCAATGGTTTGGGATGATGGATCTCCAAATGGTCCCACAATTCTATGTGAAGAACATTCAAAAAGAACCCCCTTGCACGGGATAGCTAATCGATTTGGATAACACTAGGAAACATATCAAAAAATATCTATCAAAAAGTCTAAATCATCCATATGGCCATGAGGATCCACTCACAAAGTTATACCAAACCTTTCATGACCTCTAAATTTATTACATTTTCTATATGATTTCTCTTGGATATGTAGGGATTTAGACAAACTATGTTCTCATATCAACCTTCTCCAGATTTTAGGATTTACAGTTTGACTATTCCAATACTCAATGGAACTTGTAAGGAACCCTTGGTCATTAAAATATTTATAAAAATAACACAATTAAGTGTTCTAAAAATGGGGAGATACATCCACCACACCATATAAATTCTATTCCACAATAATCCTTGGGAAAATAATAAAAATAACACACAACTCAATCTGGTCATGAATTTTAATCCATAATTTCAGGCTTCATTTCAAAATTCCTATCACACATTAATGAATTACCTTAAACATATGGTACAAGAGCCATTAAAACAAGAGAAAGTGATTGTGTGTTGAAATGAAACATCAAGATAACACTTTATCGATCCCATTAATCTAGAGACATGCTCAAATCATTGTATCCAAAATCACCCTACCTATGGAAATCCAGACCATCGGTTAAAATTTTTAAAGTTCAATTATATGTCCTAGTATCTTCACCATCTAGATTTTCCATTGAACTATCCATTGAGTATTTTATCAACAATTAAAGATTGATCCCAAAAATAAACCAATGGTCAAATCCCAATCGAAACCATTTAACTAGGTCGAGTCAAAATTTCATAAAATCCCATGGTTGTCTGAATATATACTTTCTTTATTCCAATGAATTTACATTAAACGGTTCCTCATCAAACTCATTCATGAAGGTAAAATAAACAAGGTCTATACAATTCTGACCAACTATTTTAAAGAATGCCTATCATAAATGGCCAACATAGAACAACCAAAAAAATATTCCTTCACTTAATGATCCTCATGATTAATTCTAACTAATCCCATAAATCCCATAATTAGACCCTAATGACGTCTCAATCCTAATGTCTGGTCTTGTTATTGGGAAAATATATGAACATATGTTTTATTATGGTATTTAATCCATTTATCATCATCCTAAAAAAATCCCATTCGAGCCTAGGAAAAGTCATGTGTAACCTCAACATCATGAATTATAGTCCATGTAGATCATCTGAGACATTCTATACCCTGGTGTTTATAAGTGAAACAATGATACAAATTAAAACATCCACATATCAATGAAATTGTCATAGTACATAAAAGTATCCATTGGGCAGTCAAGTTAAAGGGTTTTCACCTATACAATAGTCAATCCATGGAGTTCCATCATGGGAACCTGGGAATCAGAAAGGGATATACATGACCTGATAACAACCATTCATCTAGCACAACACTTTTATGGAATTAATTCTCTAACAAATATATAACATCAATTTAGGTCAATAGATAACTGATGATTTCTTACTATATCCTAAATGGTGTAATGAAATGGAACATGATCATATCAAAAAAATTACACTAAGAGGATTAAAATGATTTCCCTAAAAGGATTTGATAGCCACCTATTTCACAAAATATAAATTACTTAGTTTGGTTCCTAACCATCCATAAACTAATAAAACAAAAGAAAATGTAGTCAATCCACTTAGGGACTATTCATGTGGATAATATCGGTTTCACCTACCAACATGGAATCATTAACTGATCATAGTGGCATTACCACCCAAGGAATCCTTTGATTGATCAACCATTATAACTAAATCCCATCCCTGACCTAAATTTTTTTCAAAGGATGTGTACCGAATAAACCTTATCATTGTCTTGATGCATCGCAAGGGACGACGAATGAAAAGTTGACCAATATCAGGAGAATTTAAATTTTAAACTATAAATTAAAAAAATTTCCTTCATGGTTCTATTCCATTTACATTGGATAATAGTTATAACCTAGATTTACATGATTCCCAATAATTTTGGAGTGACCTAGTCATCTAATTTACAGAAAATGGTGATGCATTACATGTGGCGTGCTCCATCAACTACTATTCATGGGTCCTTGGGGAGGATAACATGCTTTATCAAACATTAATCGAAAAGTAGATGTATACTAGATTCTTACAAATGAACTAGTCAATATTTACATTAGATACACATGTGACACTACTCCCGAGATACATCTACATGTGTCATAACATTTGTCATAAATTCCCATAAAACCGACAATTGTGTCAAAAACCATTTCTTTTTTATGATATAATCCGAACCATTGGGATGATCATAGAATTTTTTATTTTTAAAATTACTCCACCCTGATGATTTATTGTGATTAAATCATAATAGTTCATTGTTTAAATGATTACCGCTGAACACATCTGATATATTGTACAATCTATTCTACTTGGAGGGTACCATTTGTAACAATGAATACTACCCCATGATTTCACGTGAAAAAAACATCATAGATACTATATATTGGATTGTAAACTCTATGCATCACATCATCTGATAGACCATAAAAGCAAAAAACATTGAGTGATACTATATGACATTAATGGAATAGAAGATGTGGATGGACCGATTCGTCAAACACTAAAGAAGAGAGAAGAGCCATACCACCAGCTATGTGGCGATTAATCACCCAGGAATGTCTAACCCAGTGAAATTGACCATTATATGATGTTCATTCCTATAACAAGGGACATGAAAATCACCAGACTACCAGTCCAAAAAATGTTTTCATTTTAGAAACATAGAGGTTTAAAAGGAACAACGAAATCAAAACAATATCTTACATCTAAAATGGTTCACATTAATTTTCCAATGTTTTAATTTACTAATGGCGCTACATAGCATTGACTATCCCCTTGCTGATACATAATGAATTACCCTACAAGGGGGTTCACAAAAGAAAAATCACTAGGATGAAGGGCTTATCAGTCATTGTTATAAGAAAATAATGTGAAACACTTGTATCTTTGTTATATGATATATACTAATGGAAATATTTAAACATCCATTTAATGTGGGTTGAAACTAATTTCACAACTTGATGTTCCAATTTAAGGAAGTGTACTATTTTTCAACTAATTCATTAAACATTTCTAGGTTTATATTTTTTAAGAGAATCTAGTATCAATCATACAAAAATATTTGTCACAATTTATTTAAATAAAGACTCAAGGAACACATTCATGTTTCATTAACAGAATTTTTTAACATTATCATTCAAATATAATATTTTCATAATTTTGATATTAGTTTGGTAAGTTCATTTTTTCCTTTTTTTCAACAATGTTCTATAATGGGTATAGATGAAAATAACAATTTCAATATTATGGGAAAAACACCCTTTACTTTTTAATTATTATTTTAATTAACTAACACCTAATTTATAATAATGCTCAAAAAGTATTTCTTTTTGTAATTAAAAATGGGTTTGATTAATTAAAATTCCACCATATGTCAATATGTGACCCCATATAAGCATTTTATCACACATTAAATTATATTACCTAGATGACATTACATACCACCATGGGGTTATGTACTAATGTATATAAAATTAAAGGAGACCTATAAGGCTCCCATTAAGCCATTATAGGATCAACTAAAAACAAAAAAACATTTTAAACATTAAAATTTAAAACACCTTTAGTGGCTTCATAAATTAAGAATAGAGCACCATGAATATCCTAACTATGCTGATTCAGGTCTATATGATAAATGTAAAATGTCAATATTGGCCTACATGGGTCGAGTCAAGATAATAGTTAATAAGGAACCAATTTATGTAATATATAAGGTTTATTAGAATTTACATTTAGACAATAGTTTCTATATATATTAAGATCTTAAATATGGTTTGGTTATAGGGGTCAATATTTCTCAATTTATGAAGCACCCACAAATTTAATAAATTGAAAATTAGATCCCATTTTACCATATAAAATATGTTTCAACCCATGAAACCAAAGTTTCATGTCTCAAATGCATCATGAATGGTTAGTTAAGGTGTAAATATCAATATATTCATAATAACACCATTTAGGATGATGTTATAACTTTAATAAACTAATTTATTTAAAAACTATAACTATTCATGTTTATGGAAAATATAAAATGAATAAAAATAATAATTTTACCATCATTCATAACATGTTAAATAACATCCATGATAATAAACACATATGGAACATTATCAATATTCTAATAGCCAAGAAATGAAATCTATATGGCATGGCATATTCATGAAAAGTGAATATACATGTGCCTATACTGATTCCTAAAATGAAACTTCTATTTCATAGTAGGAAATGTGTAAGATACCATAAATCTGTAAGTAGAAAATATTATTCAAATCACTCAAGGTGAAATCATAATCAACTATAAGAAATAGCATGAATATCAATCCAATCAATGGAACATTGATATATTCCCCGTGAATGGGTTGATAATTCTTATACATAACTATTTACCAAGTTTCGACACATTTATAGTATCTTATCTATCAACCAGAAAGAGTATAACAAATGGAAATAAATTTTTGATACCACAGTCAAATGTTCCTCCCCAACTCACTACGAATATAGTTGTCGGACCGATCACCACATTGCCTCATGCGGGCCTTCCATTAACCTGGGGATACTAACTAGTAGTGAGCATTTAATGGCAGTATAATTGGGATACTATTCCCTCACTATCATATTATCATGAAATTATATCATATATGAATAAATGTAAAATAAAAATAAGAATTAATAATAAATGAAAATTCATTGGAAGATGAATATACTAACAGATCATAAGGCGAATGCCAAAAACAATACGCACAAATGTTCATATTATAAATCAATGTACATGTAGGAAAAATACATCAGTATGTAAAATAAATCACCTATATAAATAATTGAATAAAAATATCTTAGGGATAACTCTTTGAGAATCTTAAGATCCATCACAGTCATGTGCTCCTAACTCCTCGGTATAAGTATGACAACCATGTACTATCTGATGGACCTAAAAACATGAGGTCCTCTTGTATACCCTAGTAGAATGGAGTCTAGAGAAGGGTGTGGGATATAAATAGTAGACCACCACCAATATTGGTTAAATAATAATATAGTCTGTGAATATATAAAAAAGTAGTTTTGAGGTTTGTAATAAATACAATGTAAAAAATATATAAATATAACCATTTGATTTCCTTGTGTCATACTAGAACATCACTTAATACTTAATCCTAATCAAGATATGCTTGATATGAAGGAATCCTATATATATATAATATAATGTGTAATAATCATTCATCATAAATAATGTAGCATGATATGGACAAAGTACCAAGAATGTGATTTGAATTATTGGATGTTTCCCTAGTTAATAGATATTTAGTCTTGGTTTTTAATATAAAATTCTTCATATGAATATCACTGAAAGGATTTTTATCAACTACATGGTGATCCAAGAAGGTATCATTTATTTTAAATTAATGGAAAAATAAATACCATATGTTTTCATCTATGGTTGTCCATAAAGGGAATGTAGATTATAACTCTTGAAGATCACTTAAGACCAAACACACTAATCCAATACATGGAATCTCACATAGGGAACTGGGTATCACTCATGGAATGGGATATCCTTATTTCCACTGAGCACGTCTATAGTTTCTCCCATTGGTATGTGGTATCACTCATTCAAAGGTAGAAAAAATTCACCGTGATCTCATCCATGGAAACCGATTTATTCCTTATGGTGTATTAGAACTAATGTATAGTTTGAGCCAATCATTGACGTCCCGTAAATGTATAACCAATTATCACCCATGGCACATATAATCCTAGAAAACCTGTGATCTTATCCATGGAATTATGTATATTGATTCAGAGTATCTATCAAGGTGTATTACATTTTATTTAATCATTTAACATAATAAGGGAGAAGGGTGGGCTCATAAACATGTCACACCACTATTCATGTAATCTATGGGTTCCAGTCCCATTTACCAATTCAGGTATGTAATAATAGATTCAATGTACTTATGTATTCCATAACCCATTACAAGGACACTAAAATATGTACATACCCATAACCATATAATTTAATTCATTAAGTGGAACATACCATTATCAAGGAATACTAGGTGTTGGGTAAATATATTAATGGCAGGGGGACAAACCATGGTTGTTAATACCATACATGGAATTGTTCGTGATTTTACATGATAAATTGCATGCCATATAGAATCAATATGTTCATTCAATAAGTAATAATTCATAACAACTTAAGATATGGCTATTACTCTAAGGGTTAATATAGTGGATGGTCACATCCATCGAAATTCTAATTAATTAACCCATTTACATTGTATAAGAAAACTCACCTCAATGGGGGGGGTTATCAAAAAATATCTAATTTATTAAAGGTAATTCAAAACACATACCAAAAGGGGAAGATACATCTCAAATTCCTGGACCCATGATAGTTCAAATTTAATAAAAAATTCTTATTAAATTATAAAATTATGTTTGATGTCCATTATTAAACATTAAAATTTGTCACATGAATATATTGTAACATGACACAAAGATGTAAATTATTAATGTTGATACTTTGAAGGAAAAATATATAAACCACCAACAACATGTTTAAGATGTATAACAAGTCCAATATCATAGCATGATTTGTCTAGGATTTAGAGAAATTGGATAAATGAATAAAATCCCCAAAAATAATGTCAATTATATCTCATCGTGATATCATTATATATATATAAAAACAAGATTTAATGAAATAGGAGTCTTAGACTCACTAAGTGTTATCCAATGTTTTAGACAGCACTCGAATATGACTTTGGATGTCTAATACCCCTAGTTTCTTGTATGGAACATTTCATTTAGGATTTTTCAATTTATAATGTTTAAGGGTGAATGATGATAGATTTTTGTGAAATTTAAATATGTTTTTAGGGAAAAAAGAATGCTCATGTGTTGCACAGGGATTGTCTAAACTGTGTGGAAATCCTAGTATAAATTATACGTAGAAGCATTTTTAATGTAGTAGCTTTGGCACAGGGTGCACAATGTTTGGGAGACCATTCGAGGATTTAGTGTGATATTTTCCATAAGGTAGTTGTTAATAAATTGTTTGATCATGGTTTCTCTAACCAAGAATACTAACCCTATAGAGAGTCAAAGATAAATCCAAAATATATGATCCCACTCGTTTTTCCTCTAGCTCCATCATTTTTCTCCTATTTGCCCCTAACTCGGGATTTGCCTCCATTTAAGGTTGGTGAACCACTACCAAGTGATTTGGATTCCATCTGGATCCCTCTCTTGGTGTTTTGAAGTCCGATTATTATGTTGTGTGTTGTCCGTTATCGTTATTATCATTTTTCCTTCGATCAACATAGATCAAAATCTCTACTCCTCTTTGTTTCACAGATATACACAGGTCATGGACAAATATATTATTTTTTATGCCACATAATATGAAATTTGGACTTGATCATGATAGGAGAAGAGATATAATGTGGTTTCCTAGATAATTGACATTGTTTTCATGATCATTCTTTATCCATTTTCGAATTTCATCAAAATGGTTGAGGTTTGTGGCTTCATATTCAACTCCATTTTGTATAAACGAATTAGATGATTTTAAAATTGATTATCTTATGTTAAATTGATTTTGAATTTTCTATATTATAATTTTTAGAAACCCTCATTAGTGATAGTTTAATAAATTATGGAAATATGGAAAATTGGTGTTCTTGAATATAGTGCTTTATTATTGATTATAAAATGTGGATTTCAAAATATAGATATTATGTCATTGTGTCACATTGGTTTGATGAATTTTTTTCATTAAATGAAACGTTTTCATTGAAATAAAATGGTTTGTTTGAAATGGTTTGATTCATAATTTTCCATTGAAGAACTTGTTTTTTTAATTGGATAAGCAAACATGGAAATGAATTGGGTTGTGGTGTGTTTTTATATGCATTGGTATGGATAATGGCATGAAAGAACCCCATCAAAATGATGGGATGAATATGAGTTTGAAGTACCACCATTAATGTTGTTCACTATGAAAAGTCATAGTTAAAGGATAACTCACCACTCATGAGTATAGGGAGTTTTAGGTTTCATGAATTGTTAGGTTTTTGGTTAGTTGGAAAGGAATAGGTATGTCACAATGTTAGTGAATATTGGTTTTAAAGAGTTATTCTGTTGTTTTTTTAGAAATATGACTTCTAGAAAAATTGTTGAAATAGTAATTGTGCACTATTAGTTTTAAATTTGTTTGAAACTTGTTTATATTTAGTTATAATGTGTTTTTGGAAATTATTTTATATAAAATATTTTATATAAATGTTTACATATCCTTAATCATAGTGGTGTGAGTAGCGATGTCATTGGCGAAGGACTACTGACTTTTATACTCATCCCTGCTCTGGCACAATTTTTATTTTGCAAATTCTATCTTTTGGGACATGGGAAAAGACAATTTATCATACGCATTTATCACCACCTCATGATACATTGAATGTTTTTTAGTGTTGGAGTATGGAGATGTGGTGCATAGAGTCTTTTGGTCATCCTAGAGTCTTTAGTTTTCTATCCATTGTTTGCATTTTTTTGGGATGGCATCCGCTGTAGCATACATTGGTGTGGTTTTGTTATAAATATGATGGTTAGGTTGTCTTTTTTTGAATAGGTGTCATAGATTGGTTGTTTGGTTATCGTTGTTTTTTTATTGGTTTATTTACTATGTGTAATGCCTCACCCAGTCACATTTGAAAACCTTCGACATTTATTGATTGTATTTGGCACTGTGGGTATGTTACATAACTCCACGAGATTATTCATTTTATTGTCAAGAAATTGAGAATAAGTGGGTCATTGAAATTTTTTTTGGCTCATTCAATCCAAAATATTTTCTGTCATAAGTGGTTTAATCTTGTTTACATCCTTGTGCAACATGTAGTGATTAATTATCTCAGTCTAAGAGTTCAAATAGGTTCTTTTCTATTTCTTGTGTTGTGATCTCTGAATGGATTAGGTATGTCGGGACCTGAAATGTAGAGCATAAAATTTCATAGCTAACCTTTTTATGTTGAACATCAACTTACTACTGAGTTGGGTACACAATTGTTTTGGAGACACTTATAGGATTTTAGAATCTCATTTTCTTTTGTTTAGCCAATAAGATGAGCATGAAATTCATTTTAGAGGAATGAAATCCCACTAAGATCTCATATTACATATGTTTCGTTTCATATGAACCACATGTGAACTGAGAGCTGGTTTAGTTTATCATTCTATAATTCTAATATGTGGATAATGGGAACCCGAGGAATGAGATAATGAATGTGGATCATTACATCAGTTCTTGAAATTGAATCCACCCATCCTTCTGTGTGATTCCAAACCCAAAAAGGAAAGGTGTGGCTGAACAAGATGAATTCTATATTCGATTTCATCAGTAGACTATTCGTTTTTAAATTCAAGATGTAATCTTATTTTCTTGATGATCATGCATGTTGGTGGTGTGACCTATCAATACAGGATAAAATGAAACAAAGAAATAGTTGGGATGATTATGAAGAATTTTTTTAATAAAAACTAAATCCTCATACATTCACAATCAAGATAATGATGAAATTTATCATCATAAAGCTGAAAAATCTCTCTTTTATAGGTAATGGGGATAAATTTATTCATTTAGTGTGATTTTTGCAAGAAGTTGAAGAGACAGTGGCCATGAAGGAATATTTCTTTGATCTGGGGACAAAAAAATAGATTTTCTATATAATTTTGCTACTTTGTATTATGAATTATATAGACATAGTGAATAGAGTGAAATTGGATGAACATGATATCTTATGATATATGGTAGGATGAACTATGATGCTACCTATGGGAATTGGTGGAAACTCTAATGTTGGGAGAATTCACAAGAGGGACACCTATATCAAAGGAAGAAGTGGGAATCAAAATTAGATAGCTGGATCAGTGAAACTTACTCCATGACCTAGGATAATAGAAGGTTGTTTTTTATGTGGATTTCTTGACCACATGAAGTGAGAGTGTATGACACAAGATAGAGCATTCCATAACTACATTAAGATGTGGTACCATTATCTTTATTGTTGTAGTTATCTGATGTCAGTTGCATGAGACACTTCATAGGTTTCTAAATAATCATACTCTTATATAGCATGAGGCTATCAGAATCAAACTCACCTGTAGAACATAGCTATCCATGGTGATTTTAGGAGTACCAAGACTCCTTAGTAAGGTAAATCTCATCAACGAAACAAGATAAGAGTACAATAATAATGTAGTTTCATGGAGCTCACTAGATGATTATGTATGATCAGTCTAGGCTTTATATGGTTGAGAGTTACTATTAACTTGAATTCAACCTTTTGAATGTGGATTTTGATACTGGTGAATCACATTCCTTAATGGATTCTCATTATTTTAATTTTCTATGTTTCAAACTTGATATGATTACCTCCATGTTAAAACATCAAAACAGTCATAGTGAAAGTGAATGTTGATCCTTGTTCATGTTCTTTTTCTATTGATGGAGCTGAGATGAAATGAGAGTTCATAGTGTTAGAGATGATTTTCTATGATGGATTCATATGTATGGATTGGTAGACAACATTCAAGGCTCACATTTATTGTTATAGTAGAAAGGCTAGTTTCACAATTGAGGTGGGAATCAAAAATCTCATTAGAGAAAAAATGGTTGTAAAGACAGGTGAAATGGGTCTGTTGGAACAAATAGTGGGAAAATTCTTTTACCAGTTGGATGAGTTACCTTTATCATCAATGTAAGAGGTTGATGATATACTTTTTCTAGTAGTTATGAATAAATTTAATGATGTATTCACCATGCACTTACTTGTGTTAAAAAATATAAGAGAAGTGGATTTTATGATTGATCTCTTTCCAGGTACCGGTCCTATTTTCCTTCCATATTTTAGGATGACACCAACATAATAAGGGAATTTAAGGTGTAGTTCGAGGATCTAGAATGAAAAAGTTTCATTCGACTGGTTATGTATTTGTGGGTAGTGTCGGTCTTGTTCATGAAGGAAGAAGATAGAGCTATATGGTGGGGAGTAGATTATAGTATGCTTAACCAAGTCACATTAAAAAATTTGTATCTAATTCTACACATTGATGATCTATTCGATTAGCTGAGGTGAGAATAGTGGTTCTATATAATTGACTTGCGATCATGAGATCACCAATTACGATTTTGGAAGGAGGATATTCCAATGATCTCTTTCTGAAGTAGATATGGCCGCTGTTGATATGTATTAATGCCTTTTAGTCTTATAAATACACTAGTATTCTATATGGCATTGAGGAATAAGATATTTCAAAAACATAGGATTTAATAGTTGTGGTGTTTGTGAATGACATATTGATGTATTCATGGAAAAAGGATGATCATGAACAACACCTGGAGACATTTTTGTTAATCATCAGGTACCATCGTTTGTATTTCGAATTTTCAATGTGTGTTTTTTGATTCAAATGGTACACATTATCGGCCATGTAATTTCTAAAAAATATGTTTATGTGGATTATGAAAAGATAGAAGTTGTTACCTCTTGGAAACCGTAAAAGAATGACTTTAAGATAAAAAGTATACCTAGACTATCTGGTAATTACTAACATTTTGGGTGTGACTTCTCATGACTAGCCACTCTAATGATAGCTTTGACAATGAATAATTATGTATTCCAATGGACTATGGAAGGCAATAAGTATTTTCATGAGTTGAATTTTCATATTACATCAAAACCTATCTTGATTTTTCTAGAATCTGGATAGGGCTATGTGGTGTACTATGATGAATTGGGATTTGGGTTGGGATGTGTTTTCATGTAATGAAACCATGTAATTCCCTATGGTTCATGGAAGATGAGAGTTCATAAGAAGAACTACAGAACACACAATTTTGAGTTAGACCTGATTTTCCATGCCTTAAATACATGATGTCATTATCAATTTGGTGAGAAATTTTCAACGTCTAAATAACATCAGAGCATTAAAGACATTTCATAACAAAATGATTTGAATTTTTGGAAAAATAATTGAATAAGTCATCTTCAAATGAATTCCTTTAACATGATGAATACATTGGGAAATGGTAATTCGGTGGCAAATGAATTAAACATAAATTAATATCAACAGTTTCCGAAATAAGCTTCAAATGAGTGGTGGATAATGTTGGTTCTAGCTGATATGCATGTGAAATGTGAATACAAAGTTGGTTCTTAGGTTTTAATTTTTGTTAATGTGGTTCTTTATTTGGTAAATATGACCAAAGAGGAATGAAATTCGATGTATAATTACTGGTTATGAGTTCAAAACAGAATTGTGGGGGGGACATTGAGTGCCAAACAATTTATTGGAGTTCATTTTTGTGGTTTAGAGAATAGATGGTTGTAATCATGGATTTTCAAGATAAACCTATTGATTCTTTCCACCATTCAAGATGAGATGTTCATCAGGGAATATAGAATATGTATAATGTGATTAAACTGTATTTTTGGTGGGTCGGTATGAAATAGATATTCGACGAGATTGATTCAATATACATAACAAGTTAGTATGTTAAGGCAGGATATCAATGACCAACAAATATATTGAAATCATTAAAAATTATTATGTGGAAATGGGAGAATATTTCCATGTATTTTGATATAGGCCTCCCATGAATGCTTTGGGAAAACGATTACATATGGGTGATAGAAGATTGGCTTACGAAGTCACCTCATTTCATCTCTATTCATGAATATCATATAGTGGAAAATCTGTCCAAATTTAATATTCACGAAGGGATAAAGAGACATGACATACCAGTTTTAATCATGTCAGAAATAGATTTATGGTTCTTGTCTCATTAATGTAAAACATTATAGAAATCCATTGGGACTCTGTTGACTATGGGTATGGTGTACCATCCTCATATTGATGAGAAATAAAAAATTATGACATAGAGGATGGAATTAATGTTTTAGGCCAGCATAATGGATTTTATTGGCTCATGGGAAGATCACGTACCCTTAGTGGAGTTCTCATATAATAACAGCTTTGACAACCTGATAAATATGGATATTTTTAAAGCATTGTATGGGAATCTATGTCATTCTACACTTTTTTGGGTGGAAATATGTGAAACATCATTATTTGGGAAAACCCTCACCCATGAAACAATGGATAAGATTTATTGGATCATGAAATAGATAGAGACTACTCAGGGTTGTTATATATTATATGGGGATCATCATCGAAGACTGTTTTTGTTCACATTGAGGGATTATGTGTTCTTTCAGATTTCTCTAAGGTTCAGACATCATTGTTTTGGGACACAGGGATTGTTATCTCATTGATTTATTGTCCTTTTCAAGATAATATAATGGGATGGGTAAGTGGAATATTAGTTGGTATTCCCTCCATGGGTTAGTTCATTGCATAATGTGTTCCATGTATCTCAGTTGAGAAAGTATCACCCTGATCCAGACCATGTGATCAGATGGGATCATGTTGACCTGGAGCTAGATAATTTATTTGTAAATTTCTTAGTGATTATTATCGATAGCAAAGAGGATGTCCTACAATGAATAAGAATCAGTCCAGTATGGGTTTTATTGAAAAATACATAGATTCAAGAAGAGGCATGGGAACACTATACAAAAATGAAAGAGGAATGGCTATAAATCCTTCAGTGAAATAATGATTTTTAAATTTTATTAGGAAGGAACAACCAATGGTGGGAATAATATACTACCAACTAGATTCAATTATGTAACCCTTAGAATGTCATTTTTTTGTTTCTAATGTGTAAGGTTGAATGATATGATTGTTGGGGGAACATTCAATATGTTTTTTGTAAAAAGGGGATGCAGGCGGGCTACACATGTTTTGTCTAAACCATGTAGAAATCCTAAAATAAATCATGTGAATTATAAATTTTGAGGAAGTATATTCGGCATGGTGTGCACTTGGTTAGGGATACTATTATAGGATTTTGTTCATGGTTTTCCTTATGGTATTATCTCAAACACAGTTAGTGAATAGTTTTTATAACTGTGAAAACTAACCTTGAGATAATTCAAAGTTTGATCCTAAAAATTATGATCTCTCTCATTTTGTATCTAACATCCCCATTTTTATCCTATCAATCCCAAAATAATTATACTTCTCCATTGAAGGTTGGAGAACCTTTACCATGTGATTTGGAATCAATTTAGAGCCCTCCCTTGGCATTTTGAGTCATGATTTTCGTGGTATGTGTCGTTCTTCATCTTTCTTGTATCGTTTTCTCCTATCTAATTGGATCTACATCTTCTCTCCTCTGAGATTCTCATATATACACCTGTTATGCATAGATATATGATTTTATTATGCCAAATATGGTGATATTTTGTCTTGATCACGATAGGAGAAGATATATAAGGAAGTTTGATGGAAATTGATATAGTTTTCTTAAGCTCTCTTCATACATTTTTGTTTTTCCTCAAAATGATTGATATAGCATCCCGCCTTTTTATCACATAAACTTTCATTACATTTTACAAAACCGAGGATCATTAAGGTTTAGTGTCTTGGAAACCAGGAACATAATACATGAAAACAAAAAACATTCTTCTCAAACACTTGAAAGTCTTCTACTTATGTTCATCCTAGGATCATTACAACATCTCATAACCTGGGGACATACATCAAAAGAAATGGTGAGCAGATGGCCAAGTAAGGTAAACAAGGGGAAACATTTACATGTGAACTTGAGATACATCAACAATGTCATGAAAATGAAATTTAAGGCATGAGAAATAAATTATGAGGCATATCATAATAAAAATAACATTTTTCATAACTTGAAGATGTGGCTACAACATTTAATATTGACAATCATTTCTGTTTCACCAAGGTCCATCCCTAATGTCTCATTAAAAATTACCAAGGTTATTCACCAAGGCGTCATTAAAAATAGTCATCTCTAGAGATTAAGTCATTACCCAATGCATTTGAGCGGTATTTGGGTGCACCCTTGACATGAATTTATTATCATGTGAGCCACATATATCATCATCGAAGATTTAATAAACAACCCATGTAGCATAAAAGGAATGGGTTTTATTTCATAATCATAACGTTTTAAAAACTGCTTTAAAGACATGATCTTTACGTCACTTTAATCCCACAGAAAGGGAAAGTGGGTCTCATGTATGAAAATTATAGAATTTAAAATATAACAACTTGGTATATATGTGAATATCCCTATATAATAGAGATCATTGAGTATTCTCTTAATAAAATAAAAGAACATTAGAAAAAGATATTGACATTTGAGACGGAAATTTTGCAGCATAATGGCTATGTTTCGGGGGTTTAGAAAGCATTGAAAAGAGAGGGGACATGGGTAAAACAATAATAAATGACCCATAAAACTGTAGAGGAACCGAATATGATGGATATATGAACATGGTAATGAAATTTTATGGTCATACCATTTGAAATGAAAACATGGATGGAAGACAAAAATTAGATTTCTCTTATTAAAATCCGGCAGCCAAACGGCGTCACTTCAACCAAAAATGAATTGACAAGATCAAATAGGGTCCCTCGTCATATGAAAATAAGAGTTCAGTATGATAGATATAGAGATCCTACCCCAACATAATAAAAAGGAACTTGAAATACTTGACATGAAAACAGATCTTGAAAACGGGAAGGGTGAAAGAATCCCTTAAACATTCGGCAGTCTAACGACGCTAGTTAAAACATTAAAATACTGAATTGAAGAGATCAAAAGGGGTATCTCATCATCTGAACATAAGAGTTCAGTATGACAGATATAGAGATTATACCCAAACATAATAAAAAGGAACCTGAAATACTTGACATGAAAATAGATCTTGAAAACGAGAAGGGTGAAAGAATCCCTTAAATATTCGGGAGCCTAATGACACCACATAAAACATCAAAATACTGAATTGAAGAGATCAAATAGGGTCTCTCATCATATGAACATAAGAGTTCAGTATGATAGATATAGATATAATACCCCAACATAATAAAAAGGAACTTGAAAGACTTGATATGAAAATACATCTTTGAAAAATGAGAAAGGTAAACGAGTCCCTTAAAAATTTTGCAGCCTAACAGCGCCACTTAAACATTCGTAAAACGAATTGATGAGAGAAATAGGGAGTATCTCATCATATGAACATGAAAAGGGAATTATTATTAATATAAAAGTACATCCTCGAACATAAGAACATGGAGCATAAACGAAATGACATAAAAGAGATTAATGAAAAGAAAGAGAGAGGTCGGATCCCTTACCTTAAAACGTAACTCTTAAAAATCAAAGGTTGGGACCTTGAGGGAATGGGGCATCTTTTAAGGACTCATTTGGAGGTAATGATACAATATATTTGTTGGGGGAGAGTTGGGAGTCGAATGGATGAGAGGATGGCTTGGTATTTATAGGGAATGTGAGGTGACAAGGCATTAATGGCCAAGGGCCACCTCATTAGTGGTTTTGGAAAAACCATGAGCTTTCCGATTGTATTTTCCCATGGTATTGGCCACTTGGGACACCTCATACCTTATATTACTATTCATAAGTCGACCATATTGATTACATACTTAATACATCCTTTAATGATGTCATTAAACACTCGTCACTTAAAAATTGTATTTTCACTATTCATCGAAAATTCAACATTCTCAGAAAATCCCAAAATTTCACCTTAACCAAATAGCGATGCTCTGATTTAAATAATGAACTCCATTTTATAAAAATAATTTTCTAAATAATTTTATTTTAATTTTTAAATAAACACACTATTCACCGAAAATTCAATTTTTTTTTCAGAAAAATCCCCAAAAATTACCTTAACATAATATCGATACTCTGAGTTCAAAAATGAAATCCATTTTATAAATATAATTTTAGAAATATTTTTAATTAAATTTTTAATTAAAAAACACTATTCACTGAAAAAAAGTAATACTTGAATATTAATTTATGAAACCGTTATTTAACCATTTTGTTGAATTACATTACTTAATCATGGTGCCTAGATTATATTAATGCTTTATTTAAGTGAGATTACTAATCCATTTGGTCACATTAATAATCCTAAGCATAAAATCACTATTCATAATTTACTATTCATTAAAAATTATGTTGATCTTATTAGACTCTAAATTTCGTACTGAACATAATTGTAGAAGACCATTTTTTGAAAATCAATACACATATTTAATTATTTAAGGTTTACATAAATATTTTTTTTTAAATATTCACTCTCTAAAATTCACCAAAAATATGCATACTATATTTATCCGGACATTTGAAAATTCATAAACTTCATCATAAGAAGAAATCAAAATTTTTATTTCAAACAAAGGATTACACAAGGCAGTTACAGTCTCCTTACATAGCCCCTTATCACACCAGCATAGGACCTATGAGTAAGGTGTGCTAAGGTGAGAGAATCTGAGGGAGGCTTGGCCAACATCGCACGAGTAAAAAATTCTATCAGTTTAAACTTCTCGCAAAGGCGTTTCCGTTCTAGCTACACATGATGAAGTTCATCTTGGGTTTGGTCCAGAGAAAAGCCCAGTGGTGCTACCTACTTCCCAAGTTCTATTTGATGGGCATCGATCTGTCCAAGTCTACTGAATGACGCCATAAAATCTTATTTCTATATTAATTAACTAAGATCACTTGTATACAGAGACAAATATCGAAATGTTTAGTTTCCAACGGTCATATTGATGAATGGTCATATCACAGTCAAAACCTAACATTATCATTTTAATTATACTCGTGTTATCCAATGAAACAGTTTTTTTGAGTATAAAAAAATAAAATAAAATAACATAAAAAATTAGGAAACAAGATTTATTCCAAATTTCGGGTGGTTACAATCTTCCCCCCGAAATAAATTGCGTCCTTGCAATTTTTAAAACTCGGTTTTGAAATTTAATTGATAGTCCCACGCCGGAAAAGGAGTCAGTAAAAATATTACTTTAAAAGAAAGAATGGGAAGTAAAAGGTCACCTGAGTTAACCCATACTAGGATCCCATGTAGGAAAACATGGGAATGGAAGAAAAATTCAAAGGGTCGCGTTCTAAGGGGGAGTGATAGAAAAAATTATTACGGAAAGTTAACAACAAGAAAATCAAAAACGTATGATGGGACAAACGGTATTTGATTTCCTAGTAGTAAATGTTAACAAACAACATTTTTTTTATGTTCATGTTCAAAGTTTTAACAAATTCATTTACTACATAGAATAAAAACATATGGAAATATACCTACGTTTATATAGAGTTTAATACTTTAATAAGTTTCTACCAAAACTAATCTTTTCTCCAAACGATGAGCATTCAAAAACACTTGGTCTCATCAAAAGCACAAGAATAATCTTCTAGAGAATCATGTATTCCACAATAGAAAAACTATCTATCTTTAAACATTTATCCCAAAAACAAAAAGGGTAAGATAAAACAACTCTTCAAAAAGAAAGAATCCCATAAGAAGGGAATCTACTTTTAAATCTTCAAATTTCCACGGTACTACCCAGAGTTCATCATAGACCATTCCGTAAATAACTGTCGTTAAAATTCCTCAAAATAACCCAAACTAAGATTGAAACCCAAATACAAGAAGGACATGATATCATAGTCTTCCAAAATAAACTTTATTGTTCATCTCCAAACAACATCAACCACTCATAACATCTTATAACATAAGTATCTAACCTAAACATATTTTCCCCGAGATAGGTCAATCATTTCCATAAGTATCCTATAATACCCTATGTTCACCTTAAATTCATCGATTCTTCAAAATATAGTTCAACCTTTACTCCTCAAATAAAATACCGTAGTAATCTATTTACCTCGATCAAATAGGGTTCCCAAAATACTGAACGTCTTCCAAAATAATAAACATCTTTTAATCCCCTAATCATCTCTGTCATATTAATACGACCATCATCACATTTTCTATCACATAGGTTGTTGGGACATGTTCTTCCATTTCCCGCCATTAACTAAGGAATGAAAGAACTATTAGGGTCATTAATACTTAGCCAATAATCATTAAAAGGAAACATAAATCATATAAGGATAAACTTCTAGAAGAAAAGTATATCTTAACTTTTGATCCCCTAGGTCCCAATCTAGGTTATCCATGATAATATATTCTTATGTGAATGTTTCTTTTATTTTATCTTTGTTCCTTTAATAATGGTACATACTAAGCTTATGAATTTACCAAAGCATATCCCCCGGGAGTGTCGTAACCAAGAGTGCAGCAAGGCCCATTGTCGTGTACCAGTTCCTGTTCGAGTCTACCTCAAAGCGGTGTTTTCAGGTATTACCCCTACATACATCTGCGCCAGAGCCACCTCTACCTGCTCGTATCCAGACAAGGATGTATTTGCTGGGCAACCCCTTACTCAATACTCACCAAAATACCAGGAAGGTTTCCTATATTTAAATTTTTTTATAGGTTTCTTTCTAAAGATTTCATATCCTAATTTGCACAAATAAATAAACCATCCTTTCATACCAACTATATCATCCCGCCTTTTTATCACATAAACTTTCATTACATTTTACAAAACAAAGGATCTTTAAGGTTTAGTGTCTTGGAAACCAGGAACATAAAACATGAAAACATAAAACAATATTCTTAAACACTTGAAAGGCTTATCCTTATGTTCATCCTAGGTTCATTACTACATCTCATAACTTGGGGACATACATCAAAATAAAATTTGGGGATAAGTCCCATTAATCGAAACAAGGGAAAACATTTACATGTGAACATGAGATACATCAAAAATGTCATGAAAATGAACTTTAATGCATGAGAAAGAAATCATGAGGAATATCATAATAAAAATAACATTTTTCATAACATGAATATGTGGCTACAACATTTAATATTGACAATAATTTCTGTTTCACCAAGGTCCATCCCCATGGTGTCATTAAAAATTACCATGGTTGTTCACCAAGGCGTCGTTTAAAATAGTCGTCTCTAGAGATTAAGTCTTACCCAATGCATTGGAGCGCTATCTGGGCTCACACTCGACATGTATTTGTTATCAAGTGAGCCACATATATCATCATCAATCATTTCATAAACAACCCATATAGCATAGAAGGAATGGGTTTCATTTCATAATCATAATGTTTTAAAAACTGCTTTAAAGACATGATCTTTACGTCACTTTAAACCCACAGAAAGGGAAACAGGGTCTCATGTATACAAATACCAGAATATAAAATAGAAAAACTTGGTATATATGTGAATACCCCTATAGAAGAGAGAGCTTTGAGTATTCTCTTTATAAAATAAAAGAACTCTAGAAAAAGAGAGAGACATTTGAGATGGAAAATCTGTTGCATAACTGTTAGGTTTCAGGGTTTTTGAAAGCATTTAAAAGAGAGGGGACATGTCTCAAACAATCATAAATGACCCGTAAAACAGTAGAGGGACTGAATATGAAGGATATATGAACAAGGTAATGAAATTTTTAGGATATACCATTTGAAATGAAAAACATGGAAGGAATAAAAAAATTACATTTCTCTTATGATAATCCGGTAGCCTAACGGCGTCACTTCAACCAAAAATGAGTTGACAAGATCAAATAGGGTCTCTCATCATATTAAAATAAGAGTTAAGTATGATTTATATAGATATCATACCCCAAAAAAATAAAAAGGAACTTGAAATAATTGACAGGAAAATAGATCTTGAAAACGAGAAGGTTGAATGAATCCCTTAAAAATTCAGCAGCCTAATGACGCCACTTAAAACATAAAAATACTAAATTGAAGTGATTAAATATGGTATCTCATCATATGAAAATAATATTTCAGAATTTTAGATATATAGATCATACCCCAAAATAATAAAAAGGAACTTGAAAGACTTGACATTAAATAGATCTTGAAAACGAGAAGGGTGAAAGAATCCCTTAAATATTCGGCAGCCTAACGACGCCACTTAAAACATCAAAATATTGAATTGAAGAGATAAAATAGGGTATCTCATCATATGAAAATAAGAGTTCAGTATGGTATATATATATATCATACCCCAACAAAATAAAAAGGAACTTGAAAGACATGACATGAAAATAGATCTTTGAAAAATGAGAAAGGTGAACGAGTCCCTTAAAAATTCGGCAGCCTAACAGCGCCATTTAAACATTCTTAAAACGAATTGATGAGAGAAAGAGGGGGTATATCATCATATGAACATGAAAAAGGAATTATTTTGAATATAAAATAACATACTCCAACATAAGAACATGGAGCATAAAAGAAATGACATAAAAGAGATTACATGAAAAGAAAGAGAGAGGTCAGATCCCTTACCTTAAATCGTAACTCTTAAAACTCAATGAATGGGACCTTGAAGGCTTGGGGGAACCTTGGAAGGACTCCTTGGGAGGTAATGATACCATAACTTCTTTGGGAGAGAGTTGGAAGTCAAATTGATGAGAGTATGGCTTGGAATTTATAGGGAAAGTGACGGGACAAGGCATTAATGGCCAAGGGACACCTCATTCGTGGTTTTGGAAAAACCATGAGCTTGACCATGGTATTTGCCCATGTAATTGGCCACATGGGACACCTCATACCTTATCTTACTTTTCATAAGTCGACCATATTGAATACATACTTAATACATTATTTAATGATGTCATTAAACACTAGTAACATAAAAACTATATTTTCACTATTCATCAAAATTTCAACATTTTCAGAAAAATCCCAAAATTTCACCTTAACAAAATATTGATGCTCTGATTTAAAAAATGAACTACATTTTATAAAAATAATTTTCTAAATTAATTTTAAAATAATTTTTAAATAAATAAACTATTCACCGAAAATTCATTTTTTTCAGAAAAATCCCCAAAAATTACCTTAACATAATATCGATGCTCTGAGTTCAAAAATGAAATCCATTTTATAAAAATAATTTTTTAAATATTTTTAATTTAATTTTTATTTAAAAAATAGTATTCACCCTAAAAAACTAATACTTGACTAATAATTTATGGAACTGTTATATAACCATTTTATTGAATCAGATTACTTAATCAAGGTGCCTAGATTATATTAATGATTTATTTACGTGATATTACTAATCCATTTGGTCACATTACTAATCCTAAGCATAAAATCACTATTCATAATTTAGTATTCATCAAAAATTATGTTGATCGTATTAGACTCTAAATTTCATACTGAACATAATTGTAGAAGACCATTTTTTGAAAATCATTACACATTTTTAATTATTTAAGGTTTACAAAAACATTTTTTTAAATATCCTTTCTCTAAAATTCACAAAAAATATGCATACTATATTTATACGAACACATGAAAATTCATAAACTTCATCATAAGAAGAAATCAGAATTTTTATTTAAAACAAAGGATTACACAAGGTAGTTACGGTCTCCTTACATAGACCCTAACCACACCAGCATAGGACCTAAGTGTATGGTGTTCTAAGGTGAGAGAATCCAAGGTAGGCTCGGCCAACATCACACGAGTAGTAATTTATATCATTTTGAACTTCTCATGAAGGCGATTCCGTTCTAGCTTAACACGATGAAGTTCGGCATGGGTTTGGTCCAGAGCAAAGCCCAGTGGTGCTACCTCCTTCCCAAGTTCTATTAGACGGGCTTCAATCAGTCCAAGACTACTGGGTGAGGCCATAAAATATTCATTCTATATTAATTAACTAAGATCACTTGTATTCAGAGACAAATATTGAAATGTTTAGTTTCCAGCGGTCATATTGAACAATGGTCATATAACAGTCAAAACCCAACAGTCTCATTTTAATTATACTCATGTTATCCAATGAAATAGTATGGTTGAGTATAAAAAAAATAAAATAAAATAACACACAATATTAGGAAACAATATTTATTCAAAATTTTGGGTCGTTACAATCTTCCCCCCTTAAGAAATTGCGTCCTCGCAATTTTTAAAACTGGGTTTTTAAATTTCACTTAAAGACCCACACCGGAAAAGGAGTCTGTAAAACTATTACTTTAAAAGAAAGAAAGGGAAGTAAGAGGTCACCAGGGTTAACCCATACTAGGATCCCATGTATAAAAACATTGACATTGAAGAAAAAAGAAAAGGGTCACGTTCTAAGGGAGAGTGATAGAAAACATGATTAGGGGAAAGTTAACAACAAGAAAATCACAAACTTGTTATGGGTCAAACGGTATTTGATTTCCTTGTAGGAAATGTTAACAGACAACGTTTTTTTGTTTTATGTTCCCTTTAATTGTTTTGACGAATTCATTTACTACATAGAATAATAACATATTTAAATATACCTACCTTCAATTAGAGTTTAATCCTTTAATAGTTTTCTACCAAAACTAATCTTTTCTCCAAACGATGAGCATTCAAAAACACTTAGTCTCATCGAAAGCACAAGAATAATCTTCTAGAGAATCACATATTCCACAAAAGAATAAATATCTATCTTTAAACATTTATCCCAAAAATAGAAAGTGTAAGATAAATCAACTCTTCAAGAAGAAAGAATCACATAGGAAGGGAATCTACTTTTAAATCTTCAAAGTTCCACGGTACTACCCAGAGTTCATCATAGACTATTCTGTAAATAACAGTCCTTAAAATTCCTCATAATAACCCAAACGAAGATTGAAACCAAAATACAATAAGGACTTGATATCATAGTCTTCCAAGATAAACTTTATCATTCGTCTCCAAACAACATCAACCACTCCTAACATCTTATAACAAAACTAACTAACCTAAACATATTTTCCCCAAGATAGGTCAATCATTTCCATAAGTAACCTATAATACCATAAGTTCACCTTAAATTCATATATTCTTCAAAATATAGTTCAACCTTTACTCCTCAAAGAAAATATTGTAGTAATCTATTTTCCTCGATCAAATAGGGTTCCCAAAATAGTGATCGTCTTCCAAAATAATAAACATCTTTTAATCCCCTAATAATCTCAGTCATATTAATACAACAATCATCACATTTCCTATCACATTGGTTGTTGGGACATGTTCTTCCATTTCCCTCCATTAACTAAGGATAGAAAGTACAATAGGGGCTTAAATACTCAGCCAATAATCATTAAAAGGAATATAAATCATAAGAGGATAAACTTGTAGAAGAAATGTATACCGTAACTTGTGATCCCATATGTCCCAATCTAGGTTATCCATGATAATATATTCTTATGTGAATATTTTTTTTATTTTATCTTTGTTCCTTTAATAATAGTCCATACTAAGCTTATGAATTTACCAAAGAATATCCCCCAGGAGTGTCGTAACCAAGAGTGCAGCGAGGCCCGTTGTCGTGTACCAGTTCCCGTTGGAGTCTAGCTCAAAGCGGTGTTTTCAAGTTTTACCTCTATATACATCAGTGCCAGAGCCACCTCTACCTGCTCGTATCGAGACAAGGATGTATTTGCTGGGAAACCGCTTACTCAATACTCACAAAAATACCAGGAATGTTTCCTATATTTAAACATTTCTATAGGTTTCATCCTAAAGTTTTCATATCTTAATTTCCAAAAATAACTAAACCATCCTTTGATACCAACTATAGCATCCTTCCTTTTTATCACGTAAACTTTCATTACATTTTACAAAACTGAGGATCTTTAAGGTTTAGTGTCTTGGAAACCAGGAACTTAAAACATGAAAACATAAAAAATTCTTCTTAAAAACTTGAAAGGCTTCTCCTTATGTTCATCCTAGGTTCATTACTGCATCTCATAACTTGGGGACATACATCAAAAGAACAGGTGAGTAGAAGGCCCAGTAAGGGAAACAAGGGGAAACATTTACATGTGAACATGAGATACATCAACAATGTCATGAAAATGAACTTTAAGGCATGAGAAAGAAATCATGAGGCATATCATAATAAATATAACATTTTTCATAACATGAAGATGTGGCTACAACATTTAATATTGACAATCATTTCTGTTTCACCAAGGTCCATCCGCAAGGTGTCATTAAAAATTACCAAGGTTATTCACCAGGGCGTCGTTAAAAATAGTCATCTCTAGAGATTAAGTCTTTACCCAATGCATTGGACCGCTATCTGGGAACACCTTTGACATGTATTTATTATCATGTGATCCACATATATCATCATCAATCATTTAATAAACAACCCATATAGCATAAAAGGAATGGGTTTCATTTCTTAATCATAATGTTTTAAAAAATGCTATAAAGATATGATCTTTACGTCACTTTAAACCCATGAAAAGGGAAAGTGGGTATCATGTATGTAAATCCCAGAATTTGAAATATAAAAACTTGGAATATATGTGAATACCCCTATATAAGAGATATCTTTGAGTATTCTCTTAATAAAATAAAATAACTTTAGAAATAGGGAGAGACATTTGAGACGGAAATTCTGCAGCATAACGGCCATGTTTCGGGGTTTTAGAAAGCATTGAAAAGAGAGGGGAAATGGGTCAAACAATAATAAATGACCCATAAAAAATTATAGGGACCGAATATTAAAGATATAATAACATGGTAATGAAATTTTAAGGATATACCATTTGAAATGAAAAACATGGAAGGAAGACAAAAATTAGATTTCTCTTATGAAAATCCGGCAGCCTAACGGCGTCAATTCAACCAAAAATGAATTGACAAGATCAAATAGGGTCTCTAATCATGTGAAAATAAGAGTTAAGTATGATTGATATAGAGATAATACCCCAACATAATAAAAGGTAACTTGAAAGACTTGACATGAAAATAGATCTTGAAAACGAGAAGGGTGAAAGAATCCCTTAAAAATTCGGCAGCCTAACGACGCCACTTAAAACATCAAAATACTGAATTGAAGAGATCAAATAGGGTATCTCATCATATGAAAATAAGAGTTCAGTATGATAGATATAGATATCATACCCCATCATAATAAAAAGGAACTTGAATGACTTGACATGAAAATAGATCTTGAGAACGAGAAGGGTGAAAGAATCCCTTAAATATTCGGCTGCCTAACGACGCCACTTAAAACATCAAAATGCTGAATTGAAGACATCAAATAGGGTCTCTCATCATATTAACATAAGAGTTTATTATGGTAGATATATAGATCTAACCCAATATAATAAAAAGGAACATGAAAGACTTGACATGAATATAGATCGTTGAAAAATGAGAAAGGTGAACGAGTCCCTTAAAAATTCGGCAGCCTAACGACGCCATTTAAACATTCTTAAAACGAATTTCTGAGAGAAAGAGGGGTTCTCTCATCATATGAACATGAAAAAGGATGTATGATGAATATAAAAGGACAAACTACAACATAAGAACATTGAGTATAAAATAAATGACATAAAAGAGATTACATGAAAAGAAAGAGGGAGGTCGGATCCCTTACCTTAAAACGTAACTCTTAAAACTCAATGGTTGGGACCATGAGGGATTTGGGGCACCTTTTAAGGAATCCTTGGGAGGGAATTATACCATAGATTTGTTGTGGGAGAGTTGGGAGTCCAATGGATGAGAGGATGACTTGGTATTTATAGGGAAAGTGAGGGGACACAACATTAATGGCAAAGGGACACCTCATTAGAGGTTTTGGAAAAACCATGAGGTTGCCCACGGTATTTTCCCATGGTATTGGCCACATGGGACACCTAATACCTTATATTTATATTAAAAAGTCGACCATATTGATTACATACTTAATACATCATTTAATGATGTCATTAAACACTCATAACATAAAAACTATATTTTCACTATTCATCAAAAATTCAACTTTCTCAGAAAAATCCCAAAATTTCACCTTAACCAAATATCGATGCTCTTATTTAGAAAATTAACTCTATTTTATGAAAATAATTTTCTAAATAATTTTAATTTAATTTTTAAATAAATAGGCTATTCACTGAAAATTCATTTTTTTCAGAAAAATCCCCAAAAATTACCTTAACATTATATCGATGCTCTGAGTTCAAAAATGAAATCCATTTTATAAAAATAATTTTCTAAATATTTTTAAGTAAATTTTTAATTAAAAAACATTATTTACCCAAAAAAACTAATACTTGACTAATAATTTATGGAACCGTTATATAACCATTTTATGGAATCAGATTACTTAATCAAGGTGCCTAGATTATATTAATGCTTTATTTAAGTTAGATTACTAATCCATTTGGTCACATTAGTAATCCTAAGCATAAAATAACTATTCCTAATTTAGTATTCATCAAAAATTATGTTGATCTTATTAGACTCCAAATTTCGTACTGAACATAATTGTAGAAGACCATTTTTTGAAAACCATTAAACATTTTTAATTATTTATGGTTTACATAAACATTTTTTTAAATATAATTTCTCTAAAATTCACCATAAATATGCATACTATATTTATCTGGACATTTGAAAATTCATAAACATCATCATAAGAAGAAATCAAAACTTTTATTTAAAACAAAGGATTACAATATGCAGTTACGGTCTCCGTACATAGCCCCTTATCACACCAGCAAAGGACCTAAGTGTAAGGTGTGCTAAGGTGAGAGAATACAAGGGAGGCTCGACCAACATCGCACGAGTAGTAATTCTATCAGTTTCATCTTCTCACGAAGGCGATTCTATTCTAGCTTCACACAATGAAGTTCGGCTTGGGTTTGGTCCAGAGCAAAGCCCAGTGGTGATACCTCCTTCCCAAGTTTTATTAGATGGGCTTCAATTGGTCCAAGACTACTGGGTGAGGCCATAAAATATTCTTTCTATATTAAATAACTAAGATCACTTGTATTCAGAGGCAAATATCGAAATATTTAGTTTCCAGCGGTCATATTGACCAATGGTCATATAACAATAAAAAACCAACAGTATCATTTTAATTATACTCATGTTATCCAATAAAACAGTTTTTTTGAGTGTAAAAAAAATTAAAATAAAATAACACACAAGATTAGGAAATAAGATTTATTCAAAATTTCGGGTCGTTACAATTGAGGTAGGTGGATTCATTCTTAACTACTCATTGTATAACTAAATTTAATTATTTCAATTTTATTACATTATATTGAATTTATTTTGAATTGCCTGTTTGATAATTTTGGGAAACCCTCTTTAGAGGTGGTTTGATGAATTTTATAAATTTGGAAAATTGGTTAACATGAAAAAAGATCTTGATTCATGATTTTAAAATGTGGATTCTAAAATAAGGAGTTTTTTGAATTGTTACAAATGGGTTCGACTGAATTTTTTTTAATAAATATATTTTTTAACTGAAATAAAATGGTTGGATTGAATTGGATTTCTTTATGATTTTCAATAAAAATGGGTTTATTGAATTGTTTGAACACACATGGAATTTTCATGGGTCATCGTGTGTGTTCATATGAATTGGGATGGATAATGTTGTAAAGTACCCTCATAAAAATATAGGGATGAATATGGACATGAATTACCCCCATCAAAATGGTCAATTATGTGATGTCTTAGTGGATGTATAACTCAACGCTCATGAGTTCCAGGAGTTTCAGGTTCCATGCATGGTTGGGTGTGTGGTTATGGGGAATGGAATAGGTATAAAAAATTTAGTGTGAATTTTTTTTAAATTTTTGTTTGGTTATTTTTATGGAAATGCGACTTACAAGAAAATTGTTGAAACAACACTTGGGCACATTTGGTTTTAAATGTTTTTGGAACTTACTTGTATTTAGTTAGGAAATATCATGGAAATAAATCAAATATATTTTATATAAATTTGTATAAATTTTTAATACTTGTAGTGAGAGTAGAGAATTCAATTGGTAAGGCCTAATTAATTATATACTCAACCCTGCTATGGAATATTGGATCTTGTGATATGTTATCTTCTGAGACAAGGGAAAATGTAAAGTGTCACATTTATTTGTCACCAACCCATAATAATAGGGATTTTTGGTGTCATTAGATCATGGTTGTTGATGTTATTAATTAATTCATACCTTTTTATTTACCCCTTCTACTTATTTTATCTAATTAGATCATAATTGGTGGGAAATATTATTGTTTTAATATTAAATATAATTTTTGATCAATATTTGAATTAATCCTAATTCATTTAAATCGAATGTTTTAATTATTAAGATTAATTTAATCATCCAATTTGTGTAATTTTAGTTACATAGGTTCCATACACAGTTTAAAGCTATCATTAAAAGTAAAATTTGTCAAATTCAGCCATTTGTATGGTTATATGGTCCACAGAAAATGGCCCAACAAATCTTTGAAAAAACTAGACCATCCATGATGCTTAAATTTATAGGCTCAATCGTGAAACCAATATTTTTTGAGACTCCATTATTTTTTCATGATTATCCATTGGAAACATTGATAAAAAAATTCAAGGCCCATATCCAATAAAAACGGTCCCAAAAGATGCGTTGAAATCCCGCCCATAATATTATCTCGGAACTAATCATATCAATCATTAATAGAAATTTATCTGGAAATATACATCCAATCGATTTGAATATTTTTAGTGTGAAATATATGATATATGTTGACTAAATATTAGAAGTAATGGTTCAAATTTTAGTTAATATTTTTATTTGAAAACCCATTCACATTTCATCCATTGCAAAATTATATATTGAAATGGATAGATTCAAATTGTTTAATCAAATAGCCATAACATTTTCCCCTTATGTCTAATGGCTAAAATATATTAAGGGTACACTCCCAACATTATCATCATAATATTATTAAGAAGGTAATTTCCCCATATTTTCCTATCTGGAGTATCAAATTGGTGAGCCATGTGGAGGGGAAAATTTCTTAAGGAAAACAGTCCACCTCTTTGGCCTATATAAACATTCCCCTCTTCTTCTTGCAATGAGTTGGAAATTAATATAAAAGGATGAAAATTGTGAGGAACATAGACATGAAAATTAAATGTGAGGACTTGTATTTAACATGATTCAACAAGATATACATGTCCTCTACTTTCCTTTTCTTTTTTGTTTTAGATTGTTTTTAATTGTAAGCGTCCAAGACTATTTTAGTTTAAATCAAATTTTAATGAATTTTTATTCTTAATTATATCTCATCTTTATCCAACATTTTATTTTAATATTAATGTTCTTAAAATAGTTTAAATAAATTCTAAATTTTTTTTTTTACATCCTCATTCATTTGAATGTCCATTTTTAATTCTCATCATTGTTCATGTGTATGTATTCTATGCAAAACTCTTTTCATATCTTTTTCTTTTCATTCTGTTTATAATTAATAATAATAATAAAATTAAACTAGAGTAATGACCCCCTAAATGGTTGGGGAAATCATCTATTTGGATGAGACATAATTTGGGTATATTAAGTGATTGAGAGATTTCTCTTGATGAATATACTTTAGGTTAACATTGTGTATCATATACATAAAATGATAGGGAATGATGAAATATTTTTAAACAAGTGGCTTATTTGGAATTTTTTTAACCATAAATACACTACTATAAACAACCTCTAATTCATATTAGAAACCCAGTTTTGTTATGTCTTGGAATAATTCCATAACACTTGGGTATTCTAATCAAAATAATCATGTGAATTGTTTATTCATTTAATGCTATATAATGAAAAACTCAAGGATTTCAAAATCTTAATTCCTCAATAATAAACTCATAACAATCATTATAATTTTTTTAAATCAATCTAAATTAATCAATAATTTCATATTATCTCTGCAAACAATCCCCTCATTAAAAATAAAAATCAATAAAAACAATTGAAAATTAATAATTATCATAAATGAGAATTCGACCCGAGGGCTGATTTACACATTATCAGCGCACCAGACCAATGAACAGATGATAAATGAAAAGATTCCACACTCCAAATGATTTTTTAGGGATGGTTCATTATGTAGTTGGTAGTTTTTTATATTTTAAAAACATTAAAAATAATAAAATTACCCAAAAAACCTAAAAAAGAAACATAATGAATAACCCGCCTTCCATGTCCTTTCTAATTTCCTATAAATAAAAAATATCCTCCCAAAAAAACCGTTGGATCTATTTGACCCTAAAATAGAATGTTTTCTTCTCCAAAGTAGGAGGAACATTATAGATAATCAAATCATTCAAGATCCAGTCATTTTCTAACCAATTGATTTAGATATGGCCAATCCTATGGTAAACCACTTAATTAACTCACTAATATTGATATGAATTAGTAACCCCTTAGTGTTAAATTTTCATACATCAAGGATAACATAGAACTCATATAGGGATTTATTCATCTTATAACTCATTTCCATTGGATAGACGGTGAAAATTCACATCTTCATCTGATGAGTTCCAAGTGGTGTGATATACCATTGAGCCTAAAGGGTTTTCTGAAGAACATGTCAAACATAGAGAATTCAATTTCTCTCAAGCTAAATCTACCAATTCATGTTGTGCTACCTCCCTCCAGAACCCATAACCACATGTAATTACATTAAGAGATTCCTCTTTGCGAATTATTTTTCCTTCTTCTTCTATTGCTTCTATCCAAAAGGAAATAAGTGGTATTCATAAATTTCCAAATGAATCACTCCATGAGTGCAATAAGAAGATAAAAAAGATTTTTTAAACATTCCCACACCACAAAAATATGACCAAAATGTGAATAAATATTTCAATATTGGGTTATTAGGTTTGGAGTGAACTCGAATTGATTCTATTGGTTGTGGTTCTGTTGTTGACAAAACTCTTATAACTGCACAAGATCTAATAAGTAATATGGGTGAAAAAACACAAAAAATACATACATGAGAACATAATCATGTCAAATAAGCCCAAGATAATCAAACGATAAAGCCAGACCAGATGACTGAGTGGATGAGGGAACATACATGTCTTGTCAGACAACTAGTGGTGGCTACCAAGGTCCCATTCTAATCTTATCCACAATCTATATTCCCTAGACCTATCTAGATTTCTTGGAATATGTAGCTCACTAACTCATTGAACTGACACATGTCCACAAATATAATAGGACCCATATAATTCATCTTGACCAATGTATCTCAAATTATCATATTTTCAAAGGAACACTAACCCTCACTAATCCATCCAATTCATTAGAAACATCAAGCAACCCCACTCTGAGCCATTCTCTCAAAACAATAACAAATGATTAAGGAAAACTAAATCTATTTCATTTCCCACTATATTCCATCCTCAAAATCCAATCCAATAATAACATGGTAATGGTGGTCGTTATTTCAAACAACTGTATCCTTTTGTTCCTCAACCTCAAAGGATTAATCTACCTCTTACTGATCCCGAATTTCACTATCATAATAAGCCTTCCAAATTCCGACCCCAAAAAAATTATTTTACCAAGAAAAAAATAAAGGAAGTACAAATTTGGTACAAGAATCTACTTCCATGAAACCACGGGAATGTGAAGGTGAAGATCACGCCACATTCACCTGCTCTAGTCTTGAAAATATTGAAACTCAAATTGGTCAACATGCAGCCCACCTAAGCGAGCAACAACAGCCAAATTCTTCCCAACTCCCAACTCAACCATTACCCAACCATCAGCGTAATGTAAATGCAATTTTAATTTGATTGGGAAACAAAATTTATATGCTTCATGACGATTCCTGTAACTCCCCCTTTAATTTTAATCTAAAAAATGGAAAGAAAATGAATCCTAGACCCATTCCCTTACCACCTTTCATCCCTCTATGGAATCCGATTACTTTTCCTCAAGATGTACCTAATCCATAAAAGTCCTTTAAAAATTATCAATATATAATCGACATGTTTAGATTTGTGGAAGTCAATATTACCATCGTATATTCCATCAATAAATTCCTAAGTATGAAAAGTTTCTTATGGAATTGTGCACCAACAAGAGACAACTTAGGATCATTGATAATGTTTCAACTCATCTGTCCACGCCCATTAAGTGAAAAGAACCATGGACATTTACTAATCCATGCCATTTAGGGATTTAAAATATTGATGATTCACTAATTGACCAAGGAGCCTCATCAAATATTATGCCCAAATCCATATTCCTCAACATAGCCTAGGTCCCTTGTTCCCAATGAGTATTTTTCATCCAATTAGTCAATTTATGCTATGTTATCTCGGAGGGAATAATTGAGGATGTCCTTGTAAAAGTCAATGATATTATCTTCCCAACTGAATTCTATTTCCATGAAATGAATGGTGAGTAAAATTATTTCCAATCTTCTTTAATTCTTGGAAGTCCTTTCCACATGACATCTAGAACAAAAATTGTCGTCCATACCGACATATTATCCGTGGACTTTGGTGACCAACTGGTCTAGTTCAATATTTTTCAATCCATGGGATACCCAATCGAGAATCACTCTATGTTTTCTATCCACGATTCTAAAAGACTCACTAAGAGTGTGTTGACCATTGATCCATAATTTATTCATGTTCTAAATATAAATGAGATTGTGAATTCTTCATCATCATTAACCAAGAAAAAAATAGAGAAATTTATGTTCACATTTCAAATGTAAACTCCATCAATATAAATGATCATGAATAGTATTTGGAATCCCATCTCACCTCTGATCTCCATAGCTCTAGATTAGATGATAATGATTATAATTAACTATCATTCTTTTTAATTGATTTATATCATATTATCCAACATTCATTATTTCTTATCAATGATTCTGAAAATTATGTTTTATGTGAGGGGAACATGAACCGATGTGTTTATCTGGTCATAATGGATGTGATTTTTGTTGATATATGTTCCCTAATTAATAAAGTGATCATAACTATGGTTGAAATTGACAATTATTTTTTAAACAACGTTCATATAAAGGATATTGTAAATTTTTTATGTCTTATGATATAACACCACAAACATTTTATGGTATGTTTCTCTTAAATATTTTCTATTAATAGCCTATATTTCATAAAATATTGAGGCTCTATGAAACAAAACATGTTTATTTATAGGATAATGTCAAAACCTAGGCATTAAACATAAATTTTCCACTTCTGTGTTTTGAATTTTAAAAAACAAACAAATACAGTTAAGATTCAGGTGATATTTAGAGTTTGATAGAATCATGTTAATTTTTGGTGAATAATAACCTCCCCTTGTGAGTAATAACACATCCTTATGAATAGTCAAATTACCTTATGAGTAGTAATATTCCCCTTATTAATGGTAACCTTACCCATGAATGTGTATATAAAATCTAAGCACCTTAAAAATGAAGATGAACATTTTCAGTGTCTGTATTTCATTCGATTAAATAATTATTTTAATTAAATATTATATTTATCATATTTTGAATTTTATTTTAAAAATGGATTTCATTCTAAAATTCTAGATATTAAAAATATTTAGGGTGATTTTTTGGGGTTTTTCTGAAATACATGAATTTTTTGTGAATAGTTAAATACAAGAAATTATGATATATACTAAATACATGATTTATTGATTTATGGATGATGCACAGCTGATATAAGCACACTTGGTTCAAAATAGCATGCACTTATTACTATTTTATCTCATAAAATCATCACTATTTCTTATCTTTGGGAAGAATAATAAACTAATGATTAATATATTAAGAATACCCTTCTCCCCTCTACTATAGAAACCTCCCATCACCCCTCTTCCTCCAACACCACTCAATATTTGATCATTAACTATGTTATAAAAAGTACACATCCCAAGCCCTACCCCATGTCCAATAACTTCTTGTCTTACAAAAATTCTAAAAACAAAGTCCATGAGATGATTCTCAAGGAGGAGTATTCAAGAGGTCAACCCATCTACCTTTTTCTATCATATTCTTTTAGATGTTCCTTTATTTTTTTACTCTCTCCTCACCTACCATCATCCAAATGACATGATAATTCTAGTACCATACATGAACTAGAATTTTATTATGTGAATTTAATATTTTCTTCATCATCTCTATTTTCCCGCTCCTCTTATACTAAAAATGCAAACACTATTCGAGATGTGAATTTATCACATTCAAGCATGATGAGTTTTCAATTTCAATAAATATCATTAAAAATGGTCATAAAAAGTTATTTATGGTTGAACCAAATCATAATATATGTATTTTATCTTCCTCAATGTTTTGGAAACTGTAAACACCCATAATATAAAATAATAAATCGAAACAATTTCATTGTGGAAAAAATTGTCATGTTAATCCAAGTGTTTATCATTAAAATTTATCTAGCAAGTCATACTCATGATATATAACAAAAATAATTATAATATCATTTATATCTATGTTATTTAACTAAAAATATACATTATAAATTATTTATATTTAACCACATCTCAAATGAACTTCCATTCATGAATATTATTAAACTGATCATGAAATCCAAGGAAGAACATGCTTCCACGACAACAAAATTAAACCTTTTAAAACCCATAAAATTTAAATTAATGAACCTAAAAAGTATATAATATATAATTTACATGTAGATGAGGTTTTATAATTATTAATTAATGCAGCTAAATTTTATTATTCATGTCATTAAGATTAATCATTTACCCCATTCAGCATAAGGTAAGGGGTTTCTCATCTCACATTTATTTTTGTAAGATTTACATTTTTCACCAAATATTTAGTTTATGTGGTGTATGTTTAATTAAATTTTATATATAATATTATTATCTTATTTATATTCATGGTATTAATTTATTAACTTGATGGTTATTAACTCGATTGATTACAATATTGAAAGGGACTTTGTTTCTGTTTCCATTTCATAATGTCTTTCTTGGTATTGTGCATCTAATCATTCTTTTATAGTGTAGTTAGTTCCCCCTTCAGATTATTTTTTCTTTTGAAATTTATAAATGCATTATATATCCATATTCTGGTTTCTTGCATATGATAATTTTCTTAAGTCTTATACCCTTTTACATATGATGTTTTTTTGGATGTTGTTTTAGCTATGGAAATACTGATGAATAATTATCCTCTACTCTATAAAAATAATTATAAGTACTATTATAATTGTATTAAATTGATGTATAAATAATAATTTGAAATTTTCGGGATGGTTAGGACCCACTATATCCCATTGATGCATCAACTGGTCTCTTGAGACATGTCAGTTGGAGACAAACCCTTCAATTTTGATTCTGAAACAGAATCGGACATGTATCTACCCACATACATAAACCATTTTGACAGTATAGTGGTATCATGTGCCAGATACATGACATCCAACTAATAATAATTCTCTTTATTAATTATTAGTTATTACTATCCATGATATTTTTACAATGACAAAATATATGAATGCAGTTTTATTCTCAGTTTATTAATGGTGTGTGTTTTACATTTATTCACAATGTCGTATCATCTATGATAATTTGATTATGATTCATTTATTAATGATTCATGATTATTCTATTTTAAACCATTATAGATAATTTGAGATAAATTTTTCTACTTGTTTTCCTTCGATATCTTATAAAGAGGAGACCAATTATTGAGTTCTTGGGGATGCAGTTTATTAGTTTTTGTTATGCACTATATTTTTTTACCTTTCAAAATGTAATATATGTTACATGTATGTATCTAGTTTCTTCATGACTAATAAACTAATCATTCCTTAAGGATTTGATTTCCTGTAATCATGCCAATATAATTATATAATGAACCATCTCCAGGTATTTTGGGTTGGGGCGGTACAATTGGTATAAGCGGATGTTCATTAGAAAACATGGAAACTATATTTAGAAAATGTAGATTCGGGGATATTCCCATATGATAGCATTTGAGGATAAACATACAATAACATCCTATAATATCGGTAAGGAATAGATTATGCAGGTCTTTCTAGAAAATAATTCCATATTTGGATACTACATGTGGATGTCATTCTGGAATAGATGTACCTAGTAGTTAAAATTTTGTCAAGGGGTTTCGATCATAACCAAGGGTATTCAACTACACGAAATCAGGACTTACTACATAGATTTTTTGACACTCCTAGGGGATATTCTTTGGATAATTCACATTTTCATTAAAAACCATTAATAGTATTTAAATGTAAATATAAACAATGATTATGACTATGAGATTCATTGTGCTGAAATTTTATATTATCATAATTGTTTTGTATTTAAAAAATATGAACTATGACCAAATTTATTGTATGCAATTGTTTAGTAATGGTGCCAAATGAAAGAATGGTAATCAATAACAATGGAAAATATAGTGATTCCCACACTGAGAAATTGAACATAGTCAGTGTTGGAGAAGATCGTATCGTGACCATATTGGGAAATCTTACTTTGGCTTTGTCGGATAACCATGATACACCTGTATTGGATATTTTCATGTAGAAAAAGTTCCCATATTATAGTGGGACTACTAATCTGGGAGTAGTTGAGTAGTTCATCAAGTACACTTAAAAAAAATAAGAATTAAGATGATATAAAAATGAAAAGGTAGTACTGGTAGTCTATTGCCTCAACGGTGATGCTGATCAATTATGATACTTGATCCAGAATACTCTAGAGGAAGAAGATATAGATTATATGGAATGGAGAACATTTAAGGAAATATTCTTCTACAAATATATCCCTCATCAATATATAATGTATTTGAAGAGGAAATTATTTATCCAAAAGAAAATTGAAGAAGAGAGTGTTGCATAGTATGAGGATACCTTCACAAGATAAGCCAGGTATTCTATAGATTACGTGCATGAATCAGATAAAAATATTGATCATTTCTTTTATGGTCTTAATCCATGTCTTTGAAGGGAACTTGCTTCTAATGAATTTTCATCATACTATAAAATTGTATTATGTACCATCCTAATTGAGATAGAATTTTTTATATCATTTTTGGTCAAGGGTAATCAAGATAAGAAGGGTGTTATAGTAACCAGGGAATAACTAAATAACCAATGAAGAATAAGGGAATGAAACAATTTACATTGTGAATGAATCATATGGGGAAATTCTTGAAGGGCATGGTAGTTTTCTATAAGTGTAGATAAAAGCGTCATGGGTCTATTGAATTCAAGAAGAAGATAAAACATAATGATTTTCAATTCTACAATTGTAGATAAATGGGGAACTTTTAAAATGAGTTTCCTAAGAACCATGGACACTAGCCTCAGAAAAGGACATTAGAGAAAGGGAAATCTTATGAAATTAAACCCATAGAAGATGATGTTCATAATGATGTGGTGGCATGTACTTTAAATATTCCCTTAAACTTATCAAATTCTTTATTTGACTGTGGATCATCACATTCATTTATATCATCCCAGTTTTCCATCAAAATTAGACATGTCAAAATTGATTTATTAAAAGTGTTTTCATTATTAACTATGAAGGGATAAATAATTGCAATATATATGTGTTGATCAGTCCCCCTCAAGACAAATAAACATGATTTAATTTCTATCCTTATCATCATGTCAATTATTGACATTTAATTAATTCTCAATATGAATTTGATTTAAAATTATGATTTGATAATCTACTATAATAAAAAGGAAGTTACAAGTTTTTTGAACGTTGTAGAATCCCTTATCCTTAATGTAGAAACCTCACAATCTGATTATAATATAAATCCACCCCCCGTAGCGCGGTTGAATGATATACATGGATAGTAATAGAACACAATATCTATGGGGGAGGAAATAAAGCTACAAAATGAATATGTACCTATTGTTCAATAGAAAATTTATGTATTTCTATTAGATTTACCTGGACATCCTTTAGAGTGGGATGTTGAGTTTTCAATTGATTTTATTCATGGTGAAAGACTTATATCAAAGACTCCTTATAGAATGGATAATGTAGAAATAGATTATCTAAATAAACAACTAGAGTACTTGAGTGAAAAATGATTTATTCTAACTTGTGTTTCTCCATGGAGAGTATATGTCTTCTCTATCAAGAAAAAAGATTGACCCCTGAGTTTATGAATTTATTATAGGGAATTCAATGCTATTACAATAAAGAATTAGTATCATATTATCTAAATTGATGATTTATTTGATCAAACTCATGGAGCTGAGTATTTTTCAATGATATTACTTCAATTTGTATATCATCAGTTGTGTGTGAGGAAGTAATATATTCCAAATAAATAATTTTGAACCAAGTATGGACATTATTATTTTACAGTAATGAATTTTGGACAGACTAATTATCCATTTATCTGCATGTATATAATGAATAGAGTTTTCAAGGAATATCATGATGATTTTTTTGTGGTATTTAGCAAAGATATCCTGGTATAATCCAAATGCTACAAATACCATGAAAATCACTTGTGGATTATTCTGAAAAAATCATAGATGAAATTTATTATATGGGATGTTTAGAAAATTTTATTTTCGATTTTTATCAGTTTATATTCTATTCCATGTTGTCTCTAATGATAGAATTATTATCGATTCTATAAAGACAAAGGAAACCAATGATTGACCCACACAAATGAACATAACAGAGGTACATAGTTTAATTGGATTTGTAGGTTACTACCGGTGTTTCATTCCGAATTATGCATGATTGGATAAACCTCTAACCAAGTCAACACATAAAGGGGTTATGTTTTTATGAATAAATAATGTATAAAATTATATGTATAATTTTAAAGAATATTTGGTCAATGCTAAAATTTTTACTCTTCTATCTTGAATTGATGGCTTTTTGATACATGTTTATGCATCAAATAATATAATGGGTTTTTTACTTATGAAAAATGATAATGTTATTACTTATACATCAAGACATATTAATACTCATGTGAAAAATTAACCAACTCATGATCTTCATATAGTAGCAGGAATTTTTTCTCTTAAATTATTGAGACATTATCTCTATGGTGAAAGATGTGAGATATATATGGATTATAAGAGTTTGAAATACATTTTTACACATAATGAACTCGATATGTGGCAAAGGTGATGGATACAAATACTCAAAGATTATGATTATTCAATACAATACCATCGAGGAATGGAATATAAGGTGATATATTTAATAATCAGGAATGAAAATGGAATTTTTACACATATTAGGATTAATAGTGATCATATATTCATGGATATACTAATGATGGGTATGAGAATTATTAAGGACAGTGAATCAACTTTCCACATTCAAATGGTTGCTAAACCATCATTTCCAGATACCATAAAAAAAACTCAATATAATGATGAGAATATACAAATGAAAATTAAAGCCATTAAAGATGGAAAATTGGAAAACTTAATGAATAAGAATTGATTTCTGAAATTTGGGACAAGGATATTCATTCTATCGGTACCTAAGCTAAAAGGGAACTATTAGATAATCCTCATAGCTCTAATTTCACTATACACCCTCGTAGCACCATGATGCTAAGATATCTAAAGGAACTTTATTGGTTTGATAACATGAAGCAAGAAATTTCTGGGTAGGTGTCAAGGTGTTTAGTTTGACAACATGTGAAGGCCGACCGACAACACCCTATATGGTTCATGTAACCTCTACCTATTCATATGTGGAAGTGGGATGAAATTATGGTATACTATGAAATAAGTAATTCGAGGAAACCTAGAAGGAATGATTTAATATGGGTAATTGTTGATCATATCAAAAAATTTGCACATTTCCTTGCTATAATAGAGGACAAAACACATGACTGTCTAGAAATACATTATATTATTGATGTTGTAAGACTTAATGGTGTACCACTATCAATTTTTTCTGATCAAGATACATGATTTACATCAAAATTTTGGAAAAATATCCAAATGGATTTGGATACTAAGCTTTATATGAGTAAAACATATCTCACCAAAATCGACAGGCAGTCATAAATGACTATTCAATCTCCGGAAGACATGTTGAGGTCATGCTAACTTGACTTTCAAGGTATTTGGGATCAGTAATTGAAATTGGCGGAATTTTACTACAATAATAGTTTCGATTATAGAATTAAAATTGTTTCAAATGATGTATTATATAGTAACATCTTTTGAACTAAAACATGTTTGAATTGTGCTGAAAAAATGAATGTTATAGGGCCAAATCTTATCAAGGAGACAACTGTAATGGTAAAAAAAATAAGGTATATATTAAAACATTCCAAAGTAAGAAAAATAGTTATACTGATAATAGAAGAACGGATTGGGAATTTAGGTAGGATATCTTGTCTTTCTAAATTTATATTCTATGAAGGGTCTATTAAGGTTCAGTTATGAAGGTAAATTAAGCCATAGGTACATCGTATAGTTCGATATTTTGGAAGGAATTGGAGATTTAGAGTATCATTTAGTAATTCCACCATGCCAATCTAATGTTTATAATGTTTTCCACATGAAATCATTAAAGAAATACATTCCAGGACCAATTCATGTACTCATGTATGAATAAATAGAGTTCGAACATAATTTTTTATACTTTGAAGAGCTTATCGAGATTGTTGACACAAGGGAGCACGCATTGTGAAATCAAACAACACGACTAGTAAAAGTTATTTAGGGAAAACATAAAGAAGGGGATGTAATGTGGTAACTTGATTATTTTAGGAGGAAGAACCACATATATCTTTTTAGGGAGAAATATACATGAAAAGTTTGTAGGAATAATTTTTCAATGGAGGGGATAATATAACACCCCATACATTTAATGGTGTGTTTCTCATAAATACATTTTATTCATAACCAATATTAAATGAAGTTTTGAGTATCTATGAAAAAAAACATATTTAATTATAGTAGAAAGTCATAACCTAAACATTAAACATAAATTTTTCATTTCTATGTTTTGAATTGAAAAAAACGGACGAACATGGTTATGATCAGTGTGATATTTGGAGTATGATAAAATCAAGTTAATTTTTGTAAATAGTAACATAACCTTATAAATTGAATCATACTATTAAGAATATTAACATACCCCTATGAAAAGTAATACATTCCTTATAAATGGTTACCTAACCCATGAAAGTGTAAATAAAAATTGGGCACCTAAAAAATGAAGATAAAAATTTTAAGTGTTAGTATTGTTCGATTAACTAATAATTTCAATTAAAAATCATATTTATCATATTTGTAAAATAATTTTTGAAAAATGGAGTTCATTTTAATATCAACATGTCAAAAATTGGTTAGGGTGAATTTTTGGGATTTTTCTGAAATATAAGTATTTTTTTGTGAATAATAATATATGATTAATTATAATAAATGATAAAGACATGATTTATTGAGTCATAGATGATTTCCTTAAGATGTTAGCACACATGGTTAAAACCCACATGAACTTATAATTATTTTTTACATGGAATAATCAATATTTCTTATATTAGGGATGAATAAAAAACAAAATGATTAAACTATTATGAAAATCATCCTCCCCTACAAAATATAAACCACCCCTCACCCCCTCTTCCTCCTACACCTCCCAAACATTGATCCTTACCTAATTTCTCCTAAATAAACATTCAAATCCCTACCCAGACATTAATTACTAAATGGTCTAGAAAAAAGGGAAAAAACAATTGGCATAAAGAGATTCTCAAGGAGGAGTACTCGTGATGTAAACATTTCATCCTTTTTCTTTCAACTTCTTTAAAATGTTCCATTATTTTGTTACAATATCCTCAGGTACCATAAAAAAAATAATATGATAATTAAAGTAACTTATATATACTACAACTAAATTATTCTAATGGAATATTTCATCACTATCTCCATTTTCCACCTGCTCTTATACTAAAAATGAAAACACCATCTGAGATGTGTTAAATTGTCACATTCAAGGATGACGCGTTTTCAATATCTATTAAAATATTTAATACTGGTCAAAAACCTTTTAAATTTTTGAAAAATATCATAATATATGTATTTTATCTTATTAAATGTCTTCTAAATCTTACAAAAACAAAATATAAAATTATAATATGAAACAAGTTCCTTGGGAAACAAAATGCAATGTTAATCCAAGTGTTTATCATTAACATTTATCTAACGAGTCATCCTCATGATACATGACCAAAATATTTATAATATTGTTTATAACCCTTTAATTTCACTAATAATATATATTTGAAATTCTGTATGATTAACCACAATTCAATCGAACATCTATTCATGAATACAAGTAAACCGATCATGAAAATCAATGAAGAAAATGCTTCCCAAACAATAAAATTAAACCACTTAGACCCATAATAAAAGAATATTAATGAACCTAAAAATGTTATAATAAATATATTACATTTATATTAGGTTCAGTAATTATTAATTAATGAATATAAGTTTTACTATTTAGTTTATTAAGATCAAACAATAACACCTTCAGGGAAAAGGTAAGGGGTTTCCCATCTCACTTTTATTTCAGGGATATTTATATTGATCGCCAACATTTTCATGTGTGTGGTTTATATTTAATACCATATTATATATAATACAATGATTTTATTTATATTGATGATATTCATTGATTCACATGATGATTATTAACTCAATTAATTATAGTATTTTAGGTGACATTGTTTCGGTTTCCAATTCACTGTGATTTACTTTGTTTTGAGCACCTAATCATTCTTATGTGGTGTACCTAGTGCAACTTTTGAGATCAATTTTTATTTTAACTTGTAAATATTTTATATTTCTATATTCTAGTTTCATTTATATCATTTTTGTATAAACACACATACCATTTTTTCGGACGGTGTTTAATCGGGATGTTTTTTTAACTATGTAAATATGGATTAATATATATCATATAATCTATATGGAATTTGAGAGGGAATATTTTAAAATTCTTAAATCAATGTATAATGAATTATTTTGACCTTTAGTGATGGTAGGGTCCCAATATATCCCCTTGATTCACTAATAGGTCCCATGATACATGTAAGTTGGTGACAACCACTTCAAGTCTTTTTCCAAAATAGAATCAGACGGGTATTTACCCACAGGCGTAAACCATATCCACGGTATAATGGTAGCATGTTCCAGATACATGAAATATAATTAATAATAATTTTCTTTATTAATTTATAGTTATTTTTATCAATGATATTTTCACTTTGAAAAAATCTAAGGATGTAGTTTCATTATCATTTTATTAATGGCATGTGTTTTGCACTTATTCACCATGCCTTATCGACTATTCCAATTTGATTATTATTCTATTATTGATGAATCATGATTCCTATATTTGTTGTAATTATATAAAATTTTAGATCACCCCTTTCATTTTTTACCTTTAATAGGTTATGAATACCAGACCATTTTTTAGGTTCTCATGGATGCATTTTATTAGTTTTTGTTTTTTATTTTATTTTGTTAAATTTTACAATGTAAAATGAGTTAAATGTATGTATATAGTTATTTGAAGACTAATAATTTTTCATTCCTTTAGAATTTTATTTCTTGTAATTATTACAATATAAAAAGATAATACACAGGCTTCAGGATTCTAGGGACAGGGCATTACGTAGGACTCCATTGATCTGCATTACAATAGTTCAGTAAGTGAAGAAATAAATGTGTTAAAAACAACTGGGATTTCAAAATATGATTTCTTATTATTTAAACATTACATCAATTTTCCATCACAATTTAAACATCTTCCTAAACATTCAATCATATAGAACCAACACATAATGGGATTCATAATACCTCATGTTACAGACCAATGAGAGGATATCCATATTCTTTTTCCACCCCCATTGAATTTGAAGAACAACGTCACGAAAGGGGAGAAATTATCAAATGAACAATTATGAATCCCAATGGAGATGTTTTTCTGGTAGCACACTAGAGTTGAAAAAATATGGTATCCACCATCGAAATATGGGTAGTCCACTGCAACTATCTAGATGTAGACAAAATAAATGCATTACTTATTGCAAATAAACCCATTTTTATTTTACTTTTAAGAAATTTTAATTTAATTATATTTATTCAATATATGAATAATGATTTTTCTTTTATCCAGGAACATCCCATATGAGGAACATCAACATCCACCAACCCACCACTGGATGGAGATGGGATCCCATAAAATCCAATCTATGGAAACTTATTTCCCTTTAACTCTCTCTCTCACTCTTTCTTCTTATTCCTATATATTTAATTATTTCACTCTTTTCATCGTCAAACCCGTTATTTTTCTCCTTCAATTTTGTGTGAATGTGTATTTTTAAAAAACTATAAAAACTAAAAAACTAAAAAACGGTCATAATTACTCATGATTTAATTTTGAAACTGTTACAACATTTATGTGGAGTCCAAGGACAGGTTTTCATCCATTTTTTTCATCATATAATTGGATGATGAATTTTTTTTCAAGAATAAAAAATTTAAAATTCTCATATTTTATTTTTTTAAATATTTCTTCCCCAATTATGAGAAACAAATTTTATATTTATGTTAATCTCACCTATGAAAATCTTTTTAAATAGTGTGTTTCACCCTTGATTGCTTGCCATGAGTTTTAGGGTCATCGATTTTAATTACCTAGATTGGTTTTCTTTAATGTGATAAATGAATTTTAAGAACCACATGATAATCACAACAGCAAAATAGTATCCCATTACCCTTACATTAATCCTCCGTTTTAAAGGCCCTTTATGTATTTGAAAACATTTTCTTTGATAGCCACATTAGAATCCCAATACAATATCCCACAAATATATACATGTAATTACATTTAATAATTTATTATAATTTATGTGTGGGTGGAATGTATTTCATTTTGTGTATCCTTTTATTAATTTTCAGCACGTTATCATTTTCTTGAGAGAAAGCACCCATTCTAGTGTGGGAGAGAGGTTTTAAATAACTTAATTTTAGTAATGAATATATGTTTAGGACGTTATATACAAATTGTATTAAAAATTGTTCAAAAAAAGTACACAATAAATCAAAATAAAAAACTAAACAAAACAATACAATAATAATGGGTTGTTTCTTGGGTGGGTAAAAATAACTCTCCCAAACCATTTATATTGTTATAACTATTAAAATTAGTGTCATGAGGAGATAAAACATTGGTTCTGATATGAGTGTGAGAAATATTTCAAGTTCATCATTCAAAAAATTGAATTTTTTTTGTTTTAAAAATACATATGTCATTGTGAAAAGTTTTCTATTTTCTAAATATCTCATTATCTCGTCCCCTTGAAATTTTCAACCTCTTTTGTGTCATTCATCACAAAATAATTCCCTTGTAAATATTTGTTTCTATAAACTTCCATGTATTAATTCAAATTCTTTATTTTTTATTTCATGTTGTTGTTTTACCTAAATTTTCCTTTATTTTGGACACTATATTCGTACTATCACATAACCAAAAAAATTGACAAATAGCAGAACGCCTAATTCTTCTACACTTTAGGATAGGGAATGGAAGCTAAGAGATCATACAGACTTTAATATTTTAGCATTTGATTGGTGAATTATAGAACCTCAATAAATAAAGTTTCTTCATGTTGAGAGAAGTTTGTATTGAGTGTCCATGTTTTCCATTTCTAAATTTTCATATGAAAAATTAATTGTTTTTAGAATATTTTTTCCTTAATAATTTTTTTGTGGAATTTAGTGTGGATGAGTGAAATTCTATAAAACTCCCCTGATTGGGGAAAACAAAATTTTAATATTTGGTGATGAGTGAGAATGATTTAGTTATGTTTTTATATTTTCTATACATGAGCACATTCAATATATTATATGTGGGGAGTTGATTGAATTAATTTATTCATTACTTTTTATTTACTCCCTATACTAATTTTCTATGAAAAGTGAATAATTGGTGTGAAATATTCATGTTGAATATTAAAATTAATTTTTGAGTATTATTTGATTTAATCCAGATTTGAGTCAATTTAATGTTTTAATCATAACTCTCATCCTATGGATTAAAATTATGTGATTCTTTTTTTATAGTTCCTTATTCAATTTCCATCATATCATTAGAGAGAACATTTTTACCATTCTTACATTTAAATGGCCATATAGTCCACACTAGAAGGCGTAATGAATCTGTGAAATAATTGGGCCATCCATGATGCTTGGTATTCTAATATCAATCCAAAATCTCAAATTTTTTGAGAGTCCAAAATCATTTATTGATTACCCGAAGGAACCATGGATAAAAATATCAAAACCCAACTGCAATAAAAGGGGGAAATGATTATTTGAAGTCATTTCCCCCATTATATCTGATAATTAAACAGAAAACATGTTTATTTAATTATTCCTTGATATATAAAACCATTATAGTTGATATTTTGACGTTTTAAAGATAAGATATAGTGGGCCAACTTTTTATAAGAAATGTTTTATTTGAGGGAATCTCCCTATTCTAAAACCCATTGATATTTTCATTTTAGAAAATGATTGTATTACAATGGAAAGATTAAAATTGTTGAATCAAACAACCATAACATTGGATACTTATATACAATGGATGAAAAAATTTGGGGATAGACATACAAAATTCATATATAAAACATTTTAAAAGACAATTTCTCTAGATTATGATATCTATAGAATCATATCGGTGAGCCATTTGGTGGTAAAAATTTGGAAAGAAAATAGTCCACCTCCTTGGGGTATAAATACATACCCCATTTATCATTGATTTGTTTTAAATTTTAGTGAAAATAAGGAGATTTGGAATGACCATAGTCATTAATAATGAATGGGAGTAATTTCATTGATCTTTTTTCAATAATAGAGACATCTCCTTCATTTTTCTTTTTCTTGTTGGTTTATGTTTGTTTTCAATTGTAATCATTTATGTTTATTTTAAATTCAATAAACTTTTAATGCATGATTATTCATTATTATATATCATATTTACCCAAATTATATTTTTTACTATTCCTGGTTTTAAAATAGTTTAAATCAAGTAGAAAAATCCATATGTATTATCACATACTCATTCAATCAAAAGTCTATTGTTGATTCTCATCACCATTCATGTGTGTGTTTGATGCATAAATATTTTCTTATGCCATTATTTTTATGTCTACTTTTAATTATTCATCATAAAATTATTAAACTAGAGTCATAACCATATCAATGCATTATTAAATCTCCCATTTTGGAGAGTTATAATTTTCGGGATATTAATTGATTGTGATATTTTTCTCGATGAATATTCTTTAGGTTAACATTGTGTATGTTGATCATTAATTTTCATTGATTAATGAAATGTTTTGTTTAACTTGTGTATTACATGGATTTTTGGATCCATAAATCCACTACCATAAATAATTATTAATTGTGATAAAAACCCTAGTTTTGTTAAGTCTTTAATTAAATCCTTAACACTTGGTTATTCTGATCAAAATTATCTTGTGATGTGGGTGTTAATTTAATGCAATATAATGAAAAACTCAATGATATCAGAAGATTAAATCCCTAATAATGATCCCATCCCAATCTTTATAAAAATTTTAAATCAGTATACTTCAATCAATCATTTCATTTTTTCTCTGCAAACACCTCACCCCCCCCACATTGAAAAAAAAAATCACAAAAGAAATCGACTATTCAAAATTATCATCACTGAGGTTTCTCCCTGAGTGTTGATATACACATTATAAGAGAACCCAAACCATGAAATTTTGATAAGCGATAATATTCCTCACTTTAGAGTTATAAATTTTGGAGTATTATGTTCATCTTGGACACTTTAGTTGTCCTTTTAAATATTACCTTATTTTGGGGGTTTCATCTGATATTGAATAGTTCGGTCTGGGATTGTTAAAAAGGTTATGGTTGAGTTTTATTGTTTTGATAATTCATCATAGATTGGTTTTTTGGATTTGGTTTTTTATCTTAGTGGTTAATTTCATAAAGTATAAACATTTCCCACTGTCTTTTGAAAGCCTTTAGCATTTATTTCCAGCCATTGGCCCCTTGGGGATGTCTCTTAAGGACATGTAATGATTTATTGTATTCTCAAGAAAATGATAAATTTTGGGTCATTATAGTATTTAATATATCCTTACCTAACATTGTAGATAAGAGAATATCGAGTGTAAGAGGCTGCTACATGTGGAGGAGAAGGAAAAGAGGGAAAATGAAAATAAAAGGATAAAGTAGAAAGGTTAATTTCCACCCATTTAATGAGGGGAATAGTCTATCTACATGGTTGGGAGAACCATGAACCAACCATTGACTAAGAACATCCTATGGAAGTCCCTCACATATGCTAGTAAAGTGTTTTTTCAAACCATGCACCACCCATTCAAAATCCCTCTATCAAAAGTCCGTCAACACCTATATTCATGGGAAGCTCCTCTCGCATAGATAGACCAAACTGTTCAAGATAGCCAAGTCCACTAGGCCAGTCATATGGTTTCACCTTGGGGACTCATGGTTTTAGATAAATTGTACTCCTCTATCATTCATCTTCTTATTTCAGGTTTTGGTCTCCAACAATATCAAAACATAACAGAAAACCTGATGCATCCTTCAAGTCTTAAAACAAGTATAAGAACAACACATTTAACAGTTCCAAATATCATAATATTGTTATAATGGCCAGTATAAATTGTTTCCATCCACCAAAAAGAAAATTTATTCAATTTATGAAAACTGAAATAAGGTTAAAATGAAGGGATGAAGAGATTATCACTTTCTATTCTTTTGTTTCACCCATTGAAAGTTGAAAACATGACTCGTTTTTATGTAAGGATTACCATCTCTTCAATTTAATGTAATATATTTTTATCACCAATTTCTATGATTGGTTATTAATGTGTATATAACAATTAAATATAACACTTATGACATGATTAATACTCTAAATATTATGTAACCATGATCAAATTGAAATGAAAATGACTTCCAAACCAAAACCAAGCAAAACTTTTAATCTGTTAATTCACTGAAATGATGAATTTAATGAATAATTTTTAATAAAACGGATTTGATGTTTGTAATTATATCATATATGATATTATAATTATGTATATGGTTTAATTATATAATTAAACTAAATATATATTTATTATACATGAGGTAGATGACTTACAAATCAATTAAGACATAATGTAAGGGTACATCATGTCAATTCTGTTTCATTGTGACATATTTTATTTATGCGCCAAATGGTGTTTATGAGGTCTATATACTGAAAATTATACATGTTTTATCATATATCATTCTTAATTTAGTGTATTATATGTTACCGAATGGATTTTGATTCAAATTCTTCCAAATTGGGCAGTGTTTATCCACTAAAATTGTCTTCTTTGGGATATATCATATGTTATACACACATATATTCTTTTATGATTTCTATCAAGTAGCCCATGATATGTTTTATAATTAATATACATGTGTTTATATTATTTAAACATTCATTTGATGTTATATTTTTTAGGGAATTCATGAATAAAACGAAAACAATTTTTTTAATGTTTTATGTTATAATCTTTTTTTGACCAAGATTATTTATATATAAATTCAAGTTGATAAAATTATATGATATATATATACTGTAAGATATTTATTTTAATCTTTAAAAGTTATTTTTGGAGATTAAATGTTTTCCATTCATTTCTATGTATTATTATAATCAAGATATTTGGAGAATGTTTTAATGAATAATGACAGAAGTTCTGCCTTCATTAGGGAATCTTTTTTATCTATGTCAAAATTTTCATTAAAATGTTCTGAAGAATTTTTTTTATTTTCCTCAAAATATTTTCAAAATATTTTTTACACTTTTTTAATTAATATAAATTGTGTTAATGGAATAATAGTTTTTTTTTTCAAATGTGTTACTTTTGAATTTTTTTTATCGAAAATGATAACAGAATCATTAATTTGATATACACTGAATGAATGTATTATCACACCATTAGGAATAATATTCCCATTGAAACATATATTAATTTTTTCAATGGTACATTGTAAATAAAATTTTAATTTTAATTTTTTTTTAAAATTATATCAAATAGGCGATTTAAAAATGAAAAGTGTATTTTACACAACAAATAATCTAGAAATATGCTATTAATATCTTCATCTATATCACCATCCATTAATGTATATTATCCTATAATAGGGATATCATCCAATGATACCTTATGTATTCTTTATTAATATATTTTATGATTTATATGAATAACTTTTATGAATTTTTTTATTAATGCGGCTAACGCTATAATGAAATGAAGAATATTTCATGATATTGTGGCTCTCATATATATATATGTATATATATATATATTTATTATGATTATGAAATGAATGATATTGATATTTTTGATATTTATTATTGGGTAAATTATTTATCAATAATTCATTGGGTAATGATGGAAGAGTTGAGAAACACCATAGAGATGATAAAGTTAATAAACTCCTAAGAGATGATAGAGTAAACTAGATAGAAGTTACACGTAAGAGATCATGGGAAATGATCGGGTAGCCATTTCCATTATGGTAAATTATCCATAGTGACATTTTTGGGAGTAAACTATCACTATATAAGTGAATTTATATTATTATGACTATTCCACAATCTTATGTCTTATGCTTCTATTACATTTTTTTGGAATATGATTTATTATTGATGATTCCAAGAACATATGTCTTGTTTATGTTATTTTGACTAAACATTATTCCATGATTTCTGATTTGTGATATTTTATTAACTGTTCTATTATTGTATTTAACGATCATGTTATCATACCATTATGATTATAACATTCTCATTTATGGTCATTGATTGATATCTCTTCGGTTTTAACTTACTCGGCATCTGATATCACCATTTCTAAAGTTTCATTTTATTATTTCATGAAGAAAATTTCATATATGATTCCACTAAGAAGGTTTCTAGTTTTGAAGAAAATAATGGGTTAAATATAATTTTTTGTAATAATTTTTTGTATCCATGATTCCAAAGTTAGAAATAACTTATTGTAATGGCATGGATTGTATTGATATGTAAGGAATATTAAACTAATAATATGTAATATTTTTTATGTAATGTTTGTATTGTCATATCTACATCCACATTAATTTGTTATATAATGAATATCCTTATGTTTTTCATATTTGATGATTCATTTTATGTTATTCCTTTTATGGTAATACATCATAAAAAGTATCAAATAAGTAAGGGTTTTGTAATAAAATCTATCATTTATATGGGCTTATCTATGCCTAATTTTTATGATAATGGACTCATATGAAACATCTTGCTGAATTATTATGTATTTTCGTCAAATTTATCTATTTCTAAATAATTCCTATTTTCATGTAATTTTCCACCCATTTATGTACTCATCTTATTAGAAGATCTTTTTATAAAAAACTGAAATTATTTCTCTCTACATTTGGGAATCACTCCATCGATGTCTATATTTTATTTAAAATGATTTGATAACTATTTTTTTATTATACAAGTATATAATAAATTCATTTTTTCCAAGTAATGGATTGCTATAAAATGTAAGAAAGTAATCTACTTGAAATTTTTTGAAGGAGGTACTTTGTAATTCTAATTGAAAATGGGAAAGGAATAATTTTTTTAACATTAAAAGATTGTATGTTTTGTCCCACCATTCTGCCTTATTTTTAAATTTAAACATCCCTGACAATTTTCCATGGTAATTTTTAATGGAAATTTCTTCCAAAATATTTTTTAACTTGTTGATTTTATGTAATTGATTTAAAAAACGAAATGAGTATTTACCTCATGAAATTTTCTAGTAATATTTTATTGATATTTTTATCCATAAAACCATCATATGTTGTACCTTAATATTTATTAAGGATATTATATAGTGTTACCATCCTTATTCTATCTATGGATGGTTTATGATTATGATAATGAAATATTGATAAAACTAGTTTTCCATTACATGGGTTATGATTTGATGTAATGATAATTTATTTCATGACATCATAGAATATATACTAATAGATTATTATTATGTGATGGCTAGTTCTATCATAGTCCTCCAATTAATTGTGTAAAGATTAATGTTTAATGATCTCAAAAGTGGGTATATGGGAAATTATCACAAAACTAAAAATGGTACATTAGAGGTAATTTCAAGCTGAAAGGTGGGTATATGGGTGATTATAAAAAAGATAAAATATGGTGCATAAGAGGTTATTTGAAGCCTAGGGTAGGTTCATCAATGGTTATCCTAATTATTACAAATAAAAAATGTCTTGGTGGGTTTCCTGGACATAATATTTCTATGGGTATGATTATCAACCACATTATTCCACTATTTTTTGACATTATCTAATTCAAATTTTATGATCTCATATATCATGTTCTTTTATTCTATTGTGAATCATTTATTTTAAACAAACAATATTTATTACAATCCTCATTATTATTTTAAATATTGTGGATGATTTTCAAATTTTATGCCTATGTTCTAACATCATAATTCTCAAGATATGTTTACATTTGATCATTGAATTATATATATCAATTTTTACACTTAAAATGAATCTAGACTCACATTTTATCACATTTCCATTTTCACAACATATTAATAAATTTTTTATTTGTGATATGTTTAATAAGGTTGATAGATTTTATGAACTAGTGTGGTGATAATGTATATTATTTATGTATAGATTTTTATTCTAAATCACTTTACCAAATGATTTTATATGGGATGCAAAAAATAGCTGAATTTGAAAAATATTTCATTGTGAAATTTATTGAAAAATCTTGTATATATATCCATTACAATTACTTTAATGTAGTTAACAAAATGAAATCTATGAATGTCTCACATTGGAACAATTTTACTAAATACAAATGTTTTGAATTCCAATATGTTGGTTTCTCATACAATGATGACCTTTAAATTACTAGAATCTTAATTTTACCAATTTATGGAAAATATTAATCATAATTTCATCTATCTTACTCAAATTATCAACTCATTCTTACGATTCATATATGATATTTGTGCCCATCATTAAAATTCTAAATAAAAGAGAAGATTCCATGTCATGGATCCTAAAATTATATTGGGTCTATAAGGGTTATATTTGTATCAATGTCTAATTGAATAAAATGTATCATATCATTCATGGAAGAAAAAAAATGAATTTTTAAATTTTTATCTTCTTATAAAAAGTAATGATTGAATTACCAATTTTTTTAAAAATAATCAAAATCTAAATCATAAACCATTTCTTAAATTAAGATGAAATATTCCATAAAACCGAAATATGTAACAATTTACCATAAAATAAAACAATGGTGCTCTTAAAATAATCATTTACATAATAAAATATATAAAATTATGAGCTTAATAAAAAACATGAAATGGAGGTGATAAAGTAATTTTTGAACTAATTGAAAAGGACTGAGAAGGTAGTGGTTGTTGATATTTAATTGAATGAAATTGATTGAACGAATATATAGTTCCTTAGTAGTGGGTTTACTTCTGATATTATATGAAATAATGATATTATCATTAGTATCATGATATTTTAATGATTATTCAATGAAGAAAAATTGATGATCTATGGATCTGATAAATCCAAAATATAGAAAATGACTTGATATGAATGCATGTATTTACAATTGAAATAATTGGTAACACATTTGTAATTGTAAAAACCATTACTACTCATGTTTTTATAAAAGTCTCACTAAGATTTATTTAACCTTCAAAGGATGATGTATTGAAATTATGATATAATGAAATTATGAAAAGGGGAATACAAAAACACATTAGAGGAGAAAAATACATGACTTTTATGCACATAATAAAAAATAGGTTATGATATAATAGTCATTGACACTTGAGTGTAAAACCCTTATACTACTTTGAAAATAATTAGGGGTCCTCTAATATCCCTATAAATTCTCATGATCATCCTCAAATGTGAAATTATTTTTAAAAGTGCATGTTCATTTAAATTATTTTAAAACTAATATACAAAAAGTCAATGAAATTTCAAAATTTTTTTGATGTTAATGGATGTATGCCAGTATTAAATAAATATGTGAATGGGAATATGTTTTTTTTATTTTAATTAATTATTATAATAATATGTTTTGGTGTATGGTGGTCACCTATAAGTATGAATTAATCAATTTTCCAACCCATTAATGAGGATTGGTAAACAGAATGATTTCAAAGAGAATATAACTATTTTATAAAAATAATATCATAATGTACATCAACATTTATGTAAAGATTAATCTTGAGAAGAATGGGATAAGGTAAATGGTTTCAAATCGGAAAATGTCTCAATAAAATATTGTTTTCATAAGAGAATTTAGATAATCCAAAACATGTCTCCAGTGGTGGAAATTGAAAATGAACTATTGGAAATGTTTTGGAAAAAACTATTTTTAAATCGATCAATACCTTGAATATAGATTTGTTGTATCCTTATGAATAATAGACTTAATGCATTGTGTAGTATCAGAAGAATCTAATGTTGAAGTATTTTTTATCTTTGTAAATATATTATTTATTTCCTGTAAGCTGATGATCCATAGGATGGTTGAATCTCATGGATATAAGATAATATTTCCAAGAATCTCATTAAAAATATAGAAAAAAAGGATTCAATAAACGTATTTGAAATATTTTTTAATAATTATAATTAAAATTGTTAAAAATGAGAAGTTTTTCATATATTTAGTTTGGATGTTCATGATGAATGTGATAAATGGTTGAGTAGATTTTGTGGAGAACAAGGGGCTAGTAGATATTCCAAATAGGACATCAAATAAAATATTAAGAAAGAAAAATAAAATCCAATATGAAAAAATTACTAGGGTTGAAATAAATGAATAATAAATTATTGGTGACAGAATAGTGTGTGTGAAAAAATATAATAAAATATTAATAATAAAATCATTCATATTACAAGTAAATACTTACGGTTCTTGATAGTATATAAAATAAGAGATTCAAATCAATGATATGAATGAAAATCATGACCAAATCGATATATGAATAAAATTTTCAAATAAGAATGATTGTAATTTTATCCATAGCAAATGGATTATCCATTAAAATCAAAAAGAATAAGGAAATGTAGTTTGAATTAATTAATTCGATTTTTGTATGTGATTTTATAATATAAAAAAAATAAATATCATTGAGATATTTAATCCTATATCTTAGGTTGAAATTTTTTTACTATTTTTATCCACAACAGTGAAAATAAGATTACATGATTTCTAGATTCAATTCAAATATAAATTAATTAACATATTCCTTTATGATTAAGTGTTTATTATATAGTTAGGTAGATTTTTTATTCATAAATATGAATAAAACTATTACCTATTGAATAATGATCTATACGAGTTGAAGCAATCACCAACAACATGATTTTCTAAGATCAACCAACACATAATAAATCCTAGACCCTAACATGAATGTTTTTATTTTATTATTCTTGTTAGAAAATAAAATATTAATATAATTATAGTGACAATATATATTTATGCCAAAATACTTTGAGGTGTTGACATATCATAAGAAATACATTTTCTAAATTCATATAGTGATATTTTAAAGTGTTAATTATTATTGGGTTTATATTTTGTATTATTTATCAAGTGAGTCAAGGATTCTAAAGAATATATATTTTTTAAATCCAAATATACCACATTTGTTTTAAAAATATTTGTAATAGATAATTCAATGGTGGTCACTATAATGATCCCCCAACCAAAGAACATTAATCAGTGGCTTGGTCAATTACACAATGAGACCTTTGGAATGCCTCACTATATTATAGAGGATACCGACTATCAATGATGGTATAGGTTATTACTAGGTATAGAAGAGACACTCATTTCATAGTAAAAATATACATGAAATATCAACATACATCCATTATTATTGGACTCCTCATGTATTGATCGTGTTTTAATGATCACAAGTCGCATCAATGATCACAAATCTAATCAATGATCACAAATCTCATCAATGATCACAAATCTCATCAATGATCTTAAATCATATTCAACCTAGTTTACTCGTATAAATTATATCCAATCATGTGTATTTATGATTCAAGTTAACTCATGATTTATAATTTTTATGCTCTGTCCATTTCATGCATATTACTGTTTAAGTCTGGATACTGTTATTTTCCTAAGTATAAGACACCGTGAGCAAGACACCCTGAGCAAGACACTGTGAGAAAGACCCAGTGAGCAAGACACCGTGAGAAAGACACCCTGATCAAGACACCTCGAGAAAGACACTATAGAGGAGACATCGTGACACTCAGACAGTGACACTCAGACACCGTGTGAAGGATACACTGTTTTTCATAACATAATATGACACCGTTTCTTAAACTATTTTTTCGTCTTTCAATTTAATTTTTAACAGTCATATTTGATTCCATTAATGCACTGACATAATTAATGTTTCTTTGTAGACATGGTATGAGGTATGAGGTATTAAACACATGGAACATGTCTGCTAAAACACATGCATTCGACGAAAAATAGTGGAGAGTGCCCAACAAACATAGAGCGTGATACTGAATGAGAAACAAGCATGTGAGCACGACTACGAAGAACACATTGAAATATTTTTAAAGAAAGAATTGTCTCATACAAGAAATCTGACACTAGTTAAGAACATACGAAGTACACTGGAATCTAGATAACACTTTTACGTTATCAAAGTTCATGAAGAACACAAGCTGGATTACGACAATATGTTTTTCAAGTCAAAAACCAGGGAAGCACTCAGAATCATTTCTGTTAAATCAAATGAGTCCAGAGCTACACTTCAAATTAATAGAGCATTCTAAACTCATATAACCTATATCTCAGTTCTTTTCTTAATTTTTGATCTATGTGTGTACTCTGTATATTCCATACCCTCACTAACTCCTGTGCTAAACTGAAGGATTTCTAAATCCTTACCCCAAACTCTTTATAATTCTGTTTACCCACAAAAACTATTGAAGAGGTCCTTGTGTGGCCTGGTTATCATTTTGTCTACCCACAAAAACTATTGAATAGGTCCCTGTGTGACCTGGACAGTCTGTGTATTGTTTTTAACCCCGATCCAGGGTTTGGATCAATGATTATTTATATAACCTGTTTGGAGGTAGGTGATCACCAAGTGGAGTGGATTAGGCCTTAGATTAGGACTGATCCACTAGTTTCATATCCACTGTGCTATTTAAATTTAATCTTATCTGTTTTACTGCTTTATTTCATAATCCACAAAACACTAATTTCACTTTGATATTTAGTAGTGGAAAGAAGTTATAACTGATTTGTCATTGTAGGATAACTTCCAAAGTAATATTAATAATACCTATTATGATTACTGATAATTACTCAATCTTCTAAGAAGTTGTTTAAACAATAAAAATCTTATAATAGTTTAACCTTGATTAACTAGGCTGTATATATTTTTGGGTAAAACCATTTCTTTTAAAGTAATATTTTTTAACAGAAATTTTAATAGTTCCCTAATTTACCCCTCTCATCTTGAGTAAACTTCTATGACCAATATTTGGTATCAGAGGTTGATTTATTAGGATATTGTGTACTCTTCCTCAACTGTCATTGTAGTTGTAATTTAAAGATCTATAAATTACTATTAATTCTAAATTTCTATATCATTTAAAGAAATTAATTATTTTGGATAATATATTGGAAGGTGATGCAACCAACAGACCACCATTCATTAATAGAGACAATTATGCTCAATAGAAAATTAAAATGAAAATTCATCTAGAGAGTATGAGCTTTGAAATTTGGTCATCCATTATATATGAATACAAACATCCGGTGACTGATAAAATTACATTGGATGAACCTACAAAACTCTCTTATAATACCAATTGCAATTCCATGAATGCTCTGTATTGTTCCTTAGGAGATGAAGAATTTAATATGATTTCTTCTTGTAAAAATGGCCATGAAATTTGGTACACCTTGTCTATCTCACAAGAAGGCACATCTAGTGTAAATTAAATGAGACTTAACACATATACTATAAAATATGATAATTTTAAGATGAAACCTGATAGGCCTATTTATGACATGTATCTCAGGGTCAATGATATTGTCAACTCAATGATTTCTCTTAGAAGAGAAGTCACTACCAAAGAACAGATCATGAGAATCCTTAGATGTCTAACTAATAGATGCCGTGGAACCTCTGTCTCAATTATAGAATCATGCGACATCAGTAAGCTAACTATAAAAATATCATTGGGAATATAATGATGCATTAGGAAGATATGAAAGTCAACAATGATGATGAGGATAAACCAATGAGGAAATCTGTAGCATTCAAGACCACCTTTTTGAAGCACAATTACAAAGGGAAACTGGATGCTTCTGTAGAATGTTCGACCAGTGAACAATCATCACCTGACAGTAATGATGAGATGGCTTAACTGGCCAGAAGATTCAAATGATTCTACAAAACGAATTAATGTTTTTGAAATCTTAACTTCAAGGGAAAGTATAATCTAAAAGGAAACTAGAAAAAGTAATGAAAAAGTAATGGAAAAACTGATGAAATTGTATGCTATGAATGTAAGAACAAAAGACATATAAAGGATGACTGTACAAAGCTCAATTATAAGAAGGAATATGAGGACATGGATAAGAACTAAAAAAAGGAAAAGAAGGAAACATGGAGTGCCTATGAAGATAGTTCAAACGACTCAGAGACATCACATGATGAACATACTAACAAAGCCAGTATGTGTTTTATGAAAAAAACATCTGAGGTAACACTAAACTCTTCTGTACATCATTCATACTATTTTGTAGAGTAATGTGACTATGAAATCATGAATAATGAAGAAATTAATGAATATTATGACATGCTTGAAGAGACATGTAATGAATTAAAGGATAAATATAAATCATTGAAGAAACAATATTATCTAACTGTAAATGTGAAATCTGAACATACTATTAAAAATGAGAAAAATTGTCAACTGCTCGAAGAAAACAATGAATTAAAAATGTCTAATGAGCAATTAAAAAGTGACTTAGAAAAGTTTACTAATAGGAAAATTACCCTTATCTAAATGCTAGGAAAAAAAAGCCGACAAATATAATACTGAAATTGGTTATCATCCTAGTAAAACAAACCATGGTAGAACAAATTTTGTTTCATAATCTAGGACATATAATTTTGTTCCCTGTTCTGGACACAACTCAAGTAGCTCATGTCATGATACATTGTCTACTGTTTCGCATTTTTTTGGATCAAATATAGTTTATTTTTCAAATACTATACATAATGCTTATAGGAAACCTATGAGACAAATATTGGTTCCTAAAGAACTTATCACTAATGTTACTGGACCAAAATAATTATGGGTAACAAAATATGCCATTTCTTGATCATGTTATAGGAAAGATACATAAAGAGATCCTAAAAAATATATATGGTACTTGGACAGTGGATGTTCAAGGAACATGACAGAAGACTACTCATGCTTCAAGAACTAGATAAAAGTAGATGGAGGACATGTCAGATTTGGTGACAATTCCAAAGGGATGATCATTGTCTTAGGCCAAATTGGTAACTCTGATTCGATTTTAATTTCTAATGTACTGTTTGCTAATGGCATAAAATATAATCTTCTTAGTATCTCACAATTATGTGATGATAGATATCATGTTAAATTTGAAAATGATTCATGTAATGTATTTAATTCTAAAGATGAATTATTATTTTCTGCATCAAAGAATGAGAATGTTTATTCTATTAATTTAGATTCCTTAGCTTCTGAAAATGATTCATGCTTATGTTTATTTTATAATGAATCGTGGCTCTAGAATAGGAGACTATGACACTGTAATTTTCACCCCCTTAGAAATCTAACTAGAAAAATCCTAGTTAAAGACATACCCAAACTTTAGTTTCCACATGAAAAAGTGTTTAATCCTTTTCAAGAGGTATAATAATACAAAATCTCATTCAAATCAAAGTAATAAGATTATACTTCTCAACCTATCGAATTGGTTCACATGGATTTATTTGGACCATCTAGAGTTTCATGTTTAAATGGGAAGCACTGTGTTAATGTTCTAGTATATGATTTTTCTAGATATACCTGGACCTTCATCATGGCTCACAAAATTGAAGCATGTTCTTATTTTACTAAGTATTCCAAGTCTGTAGAAAATATTAGTGGCCTTAAAATTAAATCATTTAGAAATGATCATGGTCGTGAGTATGAAAATCAAGAGTTTGAATCCTTTTTCTCACAAAATGGTTATAGTCACAATTTCTCTGCACCTAGAACACCTTATCAAATTGGTGTTTTAGAATGAAGAAATAAAACCCTGCAAGAATTTTCTAGAACAATTCATAGTGAATATGACTTACCTATTTACTTTTGGGTTGAAGTTGTTAATACAACATGTTATATAATCAATAGAGTCTTGATTAGACCAATTCTCCAAAAGACCCCATATGAACTCTGGAACAATATGATGCATATGCTAAATTACATTTTTGTTTATGGTTGTAAATACTTTATTCTCGACACTAAGGATATTATTTAAAAAAATTCATCCAAAAGTGATGAAGGAATTTTCCTAGGTTACTCAATATTAAGTTAAGATAATAGAGTATTCAATAAGAGAACTAAATGTGTGGAAGAATCTGTTCATATTAGGTTTGATGAAACAGATCCACATGAGCCCAAAAAATTCCGATAAAATCTGGAGGATGATGTATCAAATCTGAACATCAAATCAAAATCATCAAATTCTACTGTGAAAGAATCTGTGAAAACATCCATTTCTGGTAATTATCTACAATTGAGTCATAATGAACCTGAATCTATTGAAGAATCTGAAATCACTAGTCTATCTTTTTCTAGAAAGGATAGAACCCTAAAATGATCCCTTAGATGCTGTTGTATGGGACTTAGAGAAAGAAACACAAACTGGAGCATCTCTTAGAAATCAGGTTGAACATCAAGTCTTCTTGTCACAACTTGAACCTAACAAATTTGATGATGCCATCAATGAGGAATTTTCGGTAATGGATATTCAAGAAGAACTTAATCATATTGAATGAATCAATTTTTGGAAACATGTTGAAAGACCCAAATACACTTTCATCATAGGAACTAAATGGGTGTTTATAAATAATGTAGATGAAGCTGGAAATATAGTTAAGAACAAGGATATATTAGTTGCACAAGGCTAGAGTCAAGAAGAAGGAATTGACTATCAGGATACCATTTCTCCAGTATCTAGACTTGAATCCATCAGAATCCTACTTTCCTATGATACAAATCTAAATTTCAAACAATATCAAATGGACGTTAAGAGTGCATTCCTAAATGGGTATGTAGGTGAGGATGTCTTTTTTGAACAACCCCCTGGATTTACAAATCCTCTTGTTCCCAATCATACTTTCAAACTATCAAAAGCATTATATAGTTTAAAGCAAGCTCCAAGAGCTTGGTATAACAGATTTCTTAGTTTTCGTACGTCTAAAGGTTTTACAAAAGGAATAGGTGATCCTACCCTCTTTATAAAATAAATTTCTAATGATGTTTTAGTTTTTCAAATTTATGTAGTTGATATTATTTTTGGATATTCAAAAAATTCATTATGTATTGATTTTTCTAAAATGATGAAAATGAATTTGAAATGTGTTTAATGGGTGAACTAAAATTCTTTTGTGGATATAAAATCATTCAAAATAATGATAGAATTGTTTTAACTCAATGTAAATACAGTATAGAACATATAAAATGTTTTGGATTGGATAGAACGAAAAGTAGTGACACTCCCATGAGTATCACATATAAGTTGGATCTTGATGAAGATGGAAAATATGGTGATCAAACAACTTATAGATGAATTATTGGGAGTTTACTCTGCATAACTTCTAGCCATACGAACATTATGTTTTGTGTGTGTATGTGTGATAGTTTTCAAGAAAATCCTAAAGAATCTCATTTAAATGCTGTGTAGTGAATTTTCAAATACCTCATGCATACACCCAATCTAGGATTGTTCTACCCTGAAGGAAATTCATTTGAACTAGTTAGTTATGCTGATTCTGACTTCTGTGGCTATAAGATTGATTGAAAGAGAACCTCTGAAACATGTCACCTTTTAGACAGGTCACTAGTATCATGGTGTAGTATGGAACAATATTCTGTTGCATTATCAAATATAGAAGCTGAATACATAGCTGCTGGCAGTTGTTGTGCACAAATTTTGTAGATGAAACACACTTTACTGGATTATGGATATCAATTCAGATATGTACTAATAAATTGTGACAACAAAAGTGTTATTAACATCTCAAAAAATCCTGTTTCACATTCTAGGACCCATCATATTGATGTATGACATAACTTTTTGAGAGATCATTATATTAAAGGTGATATCACCTTGGAATTCATTGGTATTGAATATCAACTTGCTGATATATTCACTAAATCATTAAATTATGAGAGAATAGACTACATCATACATGATCTTGGCATGATAAATCTCAAATTGATATCTTACATGTCATACTGTTCAATATTTTACTATGTTATACATTTCTGTATAATGATTACGGTCTCTCAGTTATTGTCTCTCATGTTTACGGTCTCACCATTATCACTTTTTACAAACAGTCTGACACTTACAGTCTCACTGTAACGCGCACTGAAAAGGTCACTCATTGTATCACAGTGACGTTCATTTCCTATCGCACCATGACGACCGATCACTGTCTCAATGGGACATTCACTCACTGTCTCACCGTCACGACTACTTACTGTATCACCGTTACAATTATTTATTAATTTCTTTAAAACTATATTGCGATAATTTTTATTTCACCTCTTTTACATTCCCGCGTTTTTTCTTTTGTGAAGATTGGAATTCGCAAATGATAAAACAAAAATTATCACTTAGTTCTTCACTCAGACTCTCTTGTTTCGAACCCTTTCATCCTTGAAACTGCTTCTCTCTCTATCTCTCTCTCTCTCTCTCGATCCATCAGTGGATGCCAACAATGAAACATACGTCGTCATCCATACCTGAGGAGCACCGCCTGAAGAAGAAGAAGATAACACCCAGGCTGACATCAGAAGGGCCTCTGAATCCGAACCTAGTAAATTGTAGTGTTGTTCCTAAGAATTAAATTTTCCCCAAATGGCATTTATCTAGAAAATATATAGTCTTGAAAGTGATAAAAGAACAAGTCTTGATAGAATGGTTCTAAATGGAGAAAAAAATCTATCTATCCTAGATTGGTAGCTCAGTTTTACCTATATGCATAGTTTTCTATTAACTATGGTGAAAGTTTTGTTGTGAGGAGATGGATTAACGGCTGAAGATGCTCCTTCTTGTCGAGGTTATGGGCTGCATGCCTTAGGATACCTCAAGAAGGAATATGTGATGATTATCAGAGATAAACTCCACCTACAACTAATTTATTTGATCTTAAAGATGCTCTGAAAACCCTAACTGGAAATGGAACCAAAAGAAGGGCCATCGCTGCAGAACCTGATGGAGAAACAAGGCTGCTGTTTAAATTTTTTCGAAATCTGGTTAGTCCAAGGAAATGTGATTTTTCTATATTAAAGTATCTAGATGTGTTTTTAATTCATCTTATGTAGAATGAATACAAGATTAACCTGTTCAAGAACATCATTCAACATATGTGTTAGTTGATCAAGGATACATCATAGTCCACCTCTCTGTTCTACTCTCGGTTGATATCAGCCATGCTTATTTCAAAAGGCGTAGTTGGACCTAATGAAGAAGTGCTTATGGACTTTGAGTACTGTCTCTCTAAAACTAATATCACGCGAATGAAGATAAAATGGAACCCATGGAAAAATGAGTGGATTGAAGATAATGGAAAATTTTATGAGAAGTTTAATCTTATGGATTATCTGTCAAGGCTGAAAGGCATTTCTGATCCATGTTTGGAAGTAGATGAACTTGGGGAGTATTCAGAAGAAGAGTAAGAAGAAGATGAAGCACCTCACAGGGAAGAAGTTATTACTGAAGAAGAAGGGACTATTGTTCCTCTTGTTTCTCTTGAAGAATAAGTTCTTACGCCATGTGAAGATGTCAATATGGAAATCCAACCCGAGGCTAAAAAAGAATCAGGTGTGACAGAATCTGAGCAGTAAGCAATGGAAGATCCTGTTCTGCAAAGAACTCCCAGTTTTAGAAGAAGTAAATCTTGAAGAACTCCATGTTATGAAAGGAGAAAATCTGGAAGAGCTCCCTGAAGAACGACATGTTCCTGAAATAATACCATCTGCTGAAGAGAGGATGTAGATATCCTTTCATCTGGCTAGACAAGAGATGAATGTGGAACTTAGATATGAATCTGTGTATTTAGACTAAGCTCTTAAGCATCTCAGTCCTGAAAAAGAAGCACCTGTTGAGGGGGAGGATATAACACCCTAATAGTTTATGAGAATTATATTTTTTTATGTCTTATTTTATACGCAACATCAATGAAATCTTTCACTGCACACAACACAAGCTTGGCTTGCATTATACGCAAGAGTAACCTTCCTCGATAGCGTGTGTTGTACGCAATACCGAGTTTCATGAAACATCAATATATTGTTATAATATTATAGACTAGCCGTTATGAATTGTATTAACTAAATTTTAAATATTATAAAATTATTATTCATCTTACACAATTTTTATAACATGGTATGATAACAAAATAAGTTTTTCAGGTAAATTAAATATTTTTAAAAAAATGCAGTTTTCCACCTTTTGATGGTGCACCCACATTAAATCAAGTTTCTGACATGTTTATAAGTTCAATTTTACAAAACAAATTTTGTTTGGAATAAAGATATAAAAATTTTCTTTGGATTAGTTTTTCATATTATTTTGATAACTTTCACATTTTGATGAATAGTTAAAACATGATATATTTTAATTAAAATCATCTTTTTTTCATCGTAAGAACTTATATGGTTAAATAATAATATTTAATGGTTTTAAAGTATAAATAGAATATATTTTTACCATTTAATATAATCTATATCATTACCATAAATATTACATTGAATTCATTGGTAAAAACATTTCAATCTTTTGAAATGTTTTAACTTTTAAAACCCATTTTATTAAAAATGGGATTAATTTTAAATTAATTACTGCATCTTCTATGTTTCGAATTTTGAAAAAATGGATTCCATATTTGAAATAAGTGGGTCCAAATTATCTTAATATGTTACTCTTATTTTTCTATATATTATGAATAGTAACTATGGTAATTTTTATTTACTACAGTTAAAGATAAATCGGGTAATTAAGGGTAAAAATAAGATTATAAAATTACCCTAACACTTGCCAAAATTCAATTGGACGAATAAAAGATGACCTCTATCACCTAAGGGTCAGAATGAATTGATTTTATGGACTTGTAAACATTAAAATAATTTAATTGTTATTAAAACCAAAGAAAGGGATAACATGTCACTCTCTTAAATCTTATAAGTATAATAATTTTAATTTAGCGATAAACTTCATGAATCTTCAAAAATGAGTAGTATATAGAAATATAATATAATTAACTACATCATGTTAATTTTATTAGAATTTTTAGAGATTAAATAATTATCATTAAATTTTATACAATAAGGATGTTTAAATTATTTTATTGATTGAAATATCAAATAAATGGTTTTCAAAATATTAAAATAAATACTATATGAACAATTTAATGTGCTCCACTAATTTTCTAGATAAACATAACATGTTATGAAACTATTAAATATTTTAGTTTGAACATATATTCGATGAGGATTTTATTTAAATTCAAATAAATGAATAGTGAAAAAAATGGCACTATTGTTATTTTATAAACATAACATATTATAAAATTGTTTTAAAATCACATAAATATTTCAAAATTATAAATTAAAATTTATATGGTCTATAATTTCATAACCTATCCAATTATGGACAATTCAAAACACATAAGTAATTATTTATAACAATTTAAAATTTAGAATCATATTACACCAAATAAAATTAAATAGATTAAATAAGGATAAATCAAGTTAATAATCTTTAAAATAAATTCTCAACATTTATAAATTTTATTATATGATGAGATGAAAACCATATCTCATCTAATATTCTTATTTTAGTCCTTTTAGAAGTTTTTATATGTGGTTTTCATTTATTATAATTTAATATTTTTGAAATTTCTAAAGGTGCCCATCTCCTCCCTTATAAAAGGAATCCCCCTCTCTATCCTATTTACACAACATTGATCCTTAAAGCTCGGCCAAACCCTGCCCATTACTCTTATAAACTCCCCCATTAATAATCTAGATTTCCTGGCCTTCTTCAAAGACCAACATTAGTCCCCTAAAAGGAGGTTTCAAAGAGGCGTGTCGAAGAGGAGGTAATATCCAGTACGGATTCCTTCAAATTTATTTCTTCTTTTACTTCCTATTATTTAGTTGATTCATTATGAAGTATTAACAAAAGTATCACTAATATAATTATATTTTATTATAAATATGGAACAACCCTATTTCACCTTTTATCCATCCTACAAAAAATGAAATCACCGTGTGTGCGTACATATGGAATACTGTCTCCACGCCGTGGTGTAATCAGCTTTTCACCACCACCTTGCTTGTATAGGTGTAATGGTGTAAAGAATAACTATATATGATTATATTAAATTTAAATTGATTCTGAAATAATATACATACACTTCAATACAATTCCACGATCATGGGAACAATATCATTACTCGTTCGTACGTAAGGCCTACCGTCTCTACGATGTGATGCGACTTGTTTTAGATTATCTTCATTGAATAATGATTATATAAATGAATTTAATGAACAAATATGATATATATTACACTAATACCATTATGGAAATAAGTTATCTATAACCTAAAAATAATAATAAGAATTTATTTGAAAAAAACATGCATAATAACATAAAGTAATGAACACCCGAATAACAAGTAGCAACGAAATATTACAAATACGAATATAAGAATATTACCACATATGATATCATAACAATTAATATGACTCTATAATAAGTCAATGAAATTATTTAAATCATTATACAGGATGTTTGGATACATACGAAGTAAATCTGACCTAAGGTAAGGGAAAATCTCGCAATCTCATTTTTATCCGAGATTTTTTATACTTCCAAATTTACTGGGGAATATTTATCATCCACATACATGTATCCTCAATATGTAAAATTATTTCTATCCTACTACAATTTTTTAAATCCAATTTTACCCATTAGTGAGTTTTCAGTAAAATATATGAAATGAATCTTTTGTCGTTTTTAGTACGAGTTACTTTTTGACTTTTCTGGCCAAAGTACGACAAGTATGTTTTTTTAACGTATACGAAATTAATGGATTTTTAGGATATCATAGAACATTATTTTAATGAATATTACATTACATTTTTTTCATGTTTATTTTTAATCAACTTCCTTTACTTTAAAATTATATGACATGTTATGAAATGAAAATAGTTTTTGAAGTTGAAATGTTATTTTCTCCAAGAATGGAGTTCAAGTGTTTTATAAAAATTATTTTCTATCTAAGATAATATATGGTTCTATTTATATCCCTATTTTTACAATTATATGATTATTTTATGATGGAATAAATTTTATGGTGTCCTTTTATCTTATATAGATTATGTTATGATGGAATGAAGTTTAAGAATCCCATTTTTATTACATGGGTTATGATATGATTTATGATTTATGATTGTGTGGAACACATAAGAATGGTTTCATTATGAGAATAGTGGGACCTATATCTCCCTCCAATGCATTGGGTAAAGATTTGTATATCAAGAGATAGACATGGATGGAATAGAAAGTTAATCCGGTTCAGTGATACAGTATTGGGAAGAGGAGTAAACTCAGTTCAGTAATGGACATTGTCCGATATGAAGGTCTTGGGAAAGAGCCTTGAATAATTTGAAAGTATTTTCTATGATTATGTGTGTATGCCACAAATTTTCATGTTTTACGTTATGATTATTTGGATTTCATTTCACTACTATGATTTATCCCATGTTATGATTTTATGATCTTTTTTTCAGGTTATGATTTTCAAAATGATATGTTCTTATGAATAGGATGTGATTGATAATTCTTTTGATTACCCTTAAAGAGCATTTGAACTCACCCTTTTGTATGTTTTCTTTTCCCTAGGTCAGGAAGAAGGTTATTAAGTAGGATATGCCAAAAGGGACTCTAGATATGCTAAACGAGAGGCAATTTAGATGACTTATGAACCAGTTGTTTATGTTTCCCAGTTTCTAAAGAAAATAAACCTATACAGTACTATCAAGGTCTTTTTATATGTTGTAATAATTATGCTTCAATTCTGATGTAATAAACATGTATGTAAATTATAGGTCGTTATAGTTGGTATCGTAGGAACGGTATAGTCAAACTTTTAAAACTAGGATGTGAAATCCTTAGTAAGAACTCTAAAGATATGTATAAAAATAGAACACAATATTTGTGTTTTAGAAATGGCCATGAACAACCTATGATATGACCTAAATAGTGAAATTTTTTCCTTGATTATGTGGTTTTCCTGTTATGATTATCCTTTATCACACAATGCTTCTTGGTTTTAGTCAATGGATGGAACCCGAAGGAACCATGTTAATGCTAAATGCGATGGGAAATGAAATTATTGTACCCCTGAGCAACCAAATGTAATGGGAGCTGGAATGAAAAATCTTGTATCCATGCTAATAAAACATTCTCAATCTATGAATCATGCTGGAAATCCGAATGTGGAAAGGAAGGAGCAACATTCTGTTGAATCCTTCATGAGGCAGCATCCTCCTTCATTCAGTGGCTCTCCTAATCCATTAGTGGTTAAAAAATGGATCAGTACATCTAAAGAGGTATTTTCAGTTCTACAATGTTCTAAACATGATAAAGTCATCTTAGCAGTATATCATTTGGAAGGTGAAGCTGATCAATGGTGGAATCTTATCAAGAATACAAGGAAATTGGTGAAATTGAGTCCATGGAATGGGATGAGTTCATGAACATATTTCTCAATAAGTATTTATCTTTTATTCTTCAAAAAAAGAGAGAGAAGGAGTTTCTTGAACTGAAGCAAAAGGATGATGAATCTGTTAGTACCTACGATGCAAATTTTACAAGACATGCAATGTATACTTGAGGAATTATTATCCAACCTGAGAGTAAAATCGATCGATTCTTTAGTTGCTTAAAAATATTTCTTCGAAGGGCGTTAGCCATAAGGGACTTCAATAGCTATGAGGAAATTATTCTATGTGCTCTCAAAGTTGAGATAGAGATTGGGGTAACCCATCAATCATATGGGTTTGATAAGAAGAAGAAAATATAAATCAAAGGAAAATATAAAGATAATACTGAAAAGAAGATGATTTTACCCTTATTCCCAAGGTGTGGAATGAAACATGGAGGGAATTGTCTTAATTGGACAAGTAAAGGTTTTATGTGTGGAAAATATGGTCATCGGGTAGTTGAATGTCAGAATAATGGGAAGAATATGTATAATGATACGAAAAAAGAAAGGGATACACATAATGAACCTCCTACACTTTAGTGTATCAGGTGCAAGGAAATGGGGCATTATGCCAATCAATTCCCTAATCCAAGGGTTGTTGATGATGATCGACGTCAACAAACTCTTAAGACCAAAGACAAAGGAATCTCACATGAAATTCTTATCGGCGATGTGGAGTATGATAATGAAGTGGTTAAAGGTACACTTACCATCCACTCTAAATTAGATAATGTTTTATTTGTTTCTGGATCCACCCGCTATTTTATTTCTGAAGAATTTTCTAAGTCTATCTTCATATTACCTCAACAATTAGATGTTGAGTTAGCTGTGGAAGCCCATAATGTCACAACAGTTGCATCAAATGTTTACAATTATTCTACTATTGAAGATTGTGGGAAGGTGCTTCCTACAAATCTTGTGATCCTTCCTATAGTGGAATTTGATGTGATTCTTGGCATGGATTGGCATTCTTTTTTATGGAGCTCATATCAATTTCCAAAGAATGGAAATCACATTTAATATTATCGATCAATCTAATATAATATTTCGATGCAAGGATAAATATAACCTTCTAGTTGAAATTTATTCTATCTTATGGGTCTTGAATCCAATAAATGAAGGTTATTTATCTAAAATGGTTGGAGAGAAACTCAGGATTAAGAATATGCCCATTTGACGGGAGTTTGATGATGTATTTCTAGAGGAATTTTCAGGTCTTCCACCAAATTGTGATGTTGTGTTTTCAATAGAACATATACCGGGTGCTATTCCCATTTAGAATACACCATATAGAATGGCCCCAATTGAGTTGGAAGAATTTAAGAAGCAACTCCAAGGCAATCATGATAAAGGATTCATACGCCCTAGTGCATCACATTGGGGAGCACCTGTTCTCTTTAATAAAAATAAATATGGATCAATGATACTTTTCATTGATTATCTAGGACTTAACTAGATCACAATCAAGAAAAAAATGTCATCTCCCTCATATTGAGGACTTATTTGACCAACTACGTGGAGCTCAATACTTTTCCATGATTGATCATCATTCAGGGTATCATCAATTAAAGGTCAAAAAAGGAGGATATACCAAGGACGACATTCGTAAAAGGTATGGACACTATGAATTTATAGTGATGCCATTTTTTCTTACCAATTCCCATGATATATTCATGGATCTAATGAATAGAGTCTTTAGAGACTATCTTGATCAGTTTGTGGTAGTATTTATAAATGATATTCGTGTCTATTCAAAGAGAAAGGAAGAACATGAAGATCCCTTGAGAATTGTATTGAAGACCCTAAGAAAGGATAAGCTTTATGCCAAATTTACCAAGTGTGAATTTTGGCTTAATTTTTTTTCATTTTTTGGTCTCATAATATCGAAAGAGGGGATATTTATGGATCCAGCATAAATAGGGGTTATCAAAAGATGGGCAAGACCAACAACAGTAACTGAGATCCGATGTTTTCTTGGTTTTTCTGGATATTATCAACGTTTTGTGAAATATTTTTCACGATTATCTAATCTAATCACCAGGTTGACTCGAAAAGGAGTTGTGTTTGTTTGGACGGAGGAGTGTAACGAGAATTTCAAAGAGTTAAAATGAGGGTTATCCAGTGCACCTATGCTCACACTGCCATGTAGTGGAGAACAGTTTGTGATCTACAATGATGCATCCAAGAAGGGACTGGGTTGTGTTCTCAAGCAAAATGATATGGTGATAGCTTATTCCACATGAAAGTTGAAAATCCATGAGCAAAATTACCCAACTCATGATTTGGAATTAGTCACGGTAATCATTGCATTAAAATTACGGAGGTGTAATCTTTATGGTGAAAGATGTGATATTTATAATGATAATAAAAGTATAAATTATATTTTCACACAAAAGTAGCTGAATATGTGCCAAATAAGATGGTTGGAGTTGATTAAGGACTACGATGGCTCAATTCATTATCACCCTGGGAATGAAAACAAGGTGGAAGATACATTAAGTCGACAAGACCATGCTAGATTATCCATGATGAGGATAAAAATGATCCAATATTTATGGATTTACAAAGAATGGATCTTGGAATTATAATGGAAGGGAAAAAATATTATCTTTCTAAAATGAATGTTCAACCGTCTATACATGTGAAGATTAAAGAGGCAATAAAATAAGATGTAGAGTTACAAAAGAGGGTGAAAAATGTTCCTGAATTCAACCTTTATTATGATGGGATAATAATGTTTAGGAATCTGGTTTGTGTTCCTCCCATCCCAGAATTAAAGAAGGACCTGCTGGATGAGTCTCATAGTTCTTCATTCTCTATTTATCCTGGAAGCACAAAGATGTATATGGACCTGAAAGAGTACATCTAGTGGGATGGCTGGAAAAAATCTGTTGCTGAATATGTATCCAGATTCTTGGTTTCTTTGTATGTTAAAGCTGAGAGATAGAAGTCTAAGGGGATGTTACAACCATTACACATACCTGAATGGAAATGGGAAAAAATTTCTATTGACATTGTCACTAGACATCCTAAAACATCCAAATGAAATAATGCTATCTGGGTCATACTTGATCGTCATACGAAGTCGGCACATTAAATTTATTTTAAAGAAGATTTCTCTCAGGATCAGCTTTCCAGGATATATGTAAAGGAAGTGTTAAGATAGTATGGTGTACTAGCATCCATTATATCTGATTGGGATCTAAAGTTTACCTCAATGTTCTGGTGAAGTCTTTAGTATAATTTAGATACAGAGTTGTGTTTCGGCACTACTTATCACCCTCAAACAAATGGTCAGTCTGATAGGGAAATTCAAATTCTAGAAGTTATGTTATTATCTTGATCTATGGATTTATAAGGTGGTTGGGATCAACACCTACATTTGGTATAATTTTCTTATAATAGTATATTTCACTCCAGTATTCAAATGGCTCCTTATAAAGCCCTCTATGGAAATAAATGCATGACTCCAACTTGTTGGGATGAAGTTGGGGAAAGAAATCTATTTGGACCTGATCTTGATGATGAGATGGCAGAAAATGTAAGATCTATTCAACAACACATAAGAGCAGCTCAGAGTCGACAAAAAAGTTGTGCCGACAACCGAAGAAAAGACCTAGACATTGAAGTGGGTGATAAAGTGTTCTTACGAATATCTCTTTGGAAGAGAGTAATGAGATTTGGAAAGAAGGGAAAGTTGAGCCCTATGTATATCAGTCCTTTAGAAATATTGGATCATGGTGGGAAGGTAGCTTAACGATTTGAGCTTCCACCAAATATCTCTCAAGTTCACGAATGTGTTCCTTGTATCTCTCCTGAGAAAGTACATACCCGATCCTTCACATGTACTATGCTCCAAAGTTGTACCGCTGGAGAAAGAACTTTCTTATGTAGAACAACTAATAGAGATTCTGGATCATAGTGAAAAATTTCTATAGAACAATACCACTCGCTTGGTGAAATTTTTATGGATGAACCACCAATTTGAAGAAGCTACATGGGAGCTTGAAGATATGATGAGGGAAAGGTATCCGCATCTTTTTTTTACGAAGTGACGAATTTCAAGGGAGAATTTAATTTTAAAGGGGGTAGAATGTAACACACTAATAGTTTATGAAAATTAATTTTTCATGTCATATGTTATACACAACATAAAAGGAATCATTCAATACACATAACACTAGCTTGGCTTTCTTTATACGCAAGATCAACCTTCCTCGATAGCGTGTGTTGTAGGAAATATCGAGTTTCACGATACATAAATATATTGTTATAATATAAGGGACTAGTCCTTACGAATAGTATTAACTAAATTTTTTATTTTATAACATTATTATTCATCTTACACTTTTTCTATGACATGGTATGAGAAGAAAATAATTTTTTTCGGTTAAAATAAGTATTTTTCAAATAATGCAGTTTTTCCACCTTTTGATGGAGCACCCACTTTAAATATATTTTTTGACATGTTTATAAGTTAAATTTGAAAAAAGAAAATTCTTTTTTGGAATCATGATATAAAAATTTACTTTGGATAAATTTTTCATATTATTCTGATAAATTTCATACTTTGGTGACTAGTAAAAACACGCTATATTATTATTAAAAACTACTTTTTTTCATCACAATAAATTATATGGTTAAATTATAATATTTAATTGTTTTATAGTATAAATAGAATATATTTTTACTATTTAATATAATGTATGTCATTACCATTAATTTTACATTGAATTCATAGGTAAAAACATTTCAATCTATTACAATGTTTTAACTTTTGAAACCCATTTTCCAAACAATGGGATTAATTTTAAATTAATTACTGCATCTTCGTTGTTTTGAGTTTTGAAAATTTTATTCCATATTTTAATTCATTGGGTCCAAATTATGTTAATATGTTACTCTTATTTTTCTATATATTATGATTAGTAACTACAGTAATTTTTATTTACTGTAGTTAAAGGAAAATCAGGTAATTAAGGGTAAAAATAAGATTGTAAAAATACCCTAACACATTCAAAAATTCTATTGGATGAATAAAAGTCGACCCTTATAAATTAAGGGTCTTAATAAAATCATTTTATGGACTTTTGACCGTTAAAATAATTTAATTGTTATTAAAACCAAAGAAAGTGACAACATGTCACTCTCTTAAATATTATAAGTATATTAATCATAATTTAATGATAAACATCATGAAACTTCGAAGATGAATAGTCTCCATAAACCTCATAAAAATATCTACATAATTGTTATTTGTATAGAATTTTTAGGGATTAAATAATTACCATTAATGGGGACACAATAGTTACGTTGAAATTATTTTATTGATTGAAAAATCAAATAAATTGTTTTAAAAATATTAAAATAAATATTATTTGAACTATTTTATGTGATCCACTAATTTTCTAGAAAAATATGACATGTTATTAATGTATTAAAACATTTATTTTCAACATATCTTCTGTGAGGATTTTAATTAAATTAAAATAAATTAATAGTGTACAAATAGAAACTATTTGTATTTTATAAAAATAACATATTATAAAATTGATAAAAAATCAAAAAAATATTTAAAAATTATAAATTAAAATTTATATGGTCTAAAATATCATAAATTATCTAATTATGTATAATTCACAACACATAACTAATTATTTATAACAATTTAAAATGTATAATCTTATTAATACAAATAAAACAAAATAGATTAAATAGGGATAAATGAAGTTGATAATATTTAAAATAAATATCCAATGTGTCAAAATTTTATTGGATGATGTGATTACATAAATTTATCATCTTTTCTTTTTATTTGAGTTATTTTGTGTGTTTTTAAGATGTTTTTGAATTTATTATAAATTAATATTTTGAAATTTACAAAGGTGACCCTCTCCTCCTTTATAAAAGGGCACATCCTCCCTCTCCACTTTACACAACATTGAACCTTAAAGTTCCCCCAACACCTGCCCATTACTCTTCTCAACTACTATAATAATATTCTAGAGGTCCAGGTCTTCTTCAAAGACCAACATTAGTGATCGAAGCAGAGGTTTTAAAGAGGCGCGTTGAAGAAGAGGTAATATCTGTTACAGATTCTTTCAAACTTATTTATTCTTATACTTCCTATTATTTATTTGTTTATTTATTAAGTAATAACATAAGTATCAATAATATACTAATATGTTATTATAAATATGATACAACCCTATTTCACTTTCCATCCATCATATGAAAAATGAAATCACTGCGCGTGCGTACGTACAGAATACCGTCACCACGCCGTGGTGTAATTTTTTTTTCACCACCAACTTGCTTGGATGGGTATAATGGAGTAAAGGACAAATATATATGATTATTGTAAAGGGATATTTATTCTTAAATATTATACATACACTTCAATACAATTCCATGATCATGGGAACGATGTCATCGCTCGTGCGTTCGTACGGCCTACCGTCTCCACGATGTGATGCGACTCCTTCTACATGATCATCATCGAATAATGATTATATAAATGAATTTAATGAATTAATAGTATATATATTACACTAATAACATTATATAAATGAGGTATCTGTAACCCAAAAATATGAATAAGAATTTATTCGACTAAATAATGCATAATAACATAAAGCAATGAACACCCGAATAACAAGTAGAAATGAAATATTACTAATAAGATGATAATAATATGACCATTTATGATATAATAAAAATGAATATGACTCTATAATAAGTCAATTAAATTATTTAAATCATTATATAGGATGTTCGGATATTTATGAAGCAAATCAGACCTAATGTAAGGGAAAATCTTGCAATCTCATTTTTATTCGATATTGTCTATACATAAGAATTTACTCATGAATATTTATCATCCACATCCATGTTTAATCAATATGTAATATTATTTCTATCCTACTACAATTGATTAAATCCAATTTTACCCATCGGTGAGTTTTTAGTAAATGATATGGAACGATTTATTTGTCGTTTTTAGTACGAGGTACTTTTTGAATTTTCGGGCCAAAGTACGAGAAGAATGTTTTTTTAACTTATACGACATGAATGAATTTTTATGATTTCATAGAACATTATTTCCATGAATCTTCCTTTACACGTTTTCATGTTTATTTTTAATCAACATCATTTAGTTTAAAATTGTATGATATGTTAATAAAGGAAAAATGTTTTTGAAGTAGAAAGGATATTTTCCTCAAGAATGGAGTTGAAGTGTCTTATCATAATTATTTTGAATCTAAGATAATATAAGGTTATGTTTCAATCCCTATTTTTACATTGATATGATTATGTTATGATGTAATTAATTTATGGTTTCCTTTTATCTTACATGGATTATGTTATGATGGCATGAAGTTTAAGAATCCCATTTTTATTACATGGGTTATGCTATGATATTTGATTTATGATTTTTTGGAACACATAAGAATGGATTCATTATGAGATGGGTGAGACCTATATCTCCCTCCAATTCATTGGGTAAAGATCTATATCTCATGAGATATACATGGCTGGTACTTCAAGTTAATCTGGTTCAGAGATACAGGGCTGTAATGAGAAGTGAACTCTGTTCAGCAATGGACGTTGTCCGCTATGATGGTCTTGGAAAAGATCCTAGAAAAATATGAAATTATTTTCTATGATTATGTGTGTATGCCAAAAAGTTTCAATTTTTATGTTATGATTATTTGGATTATATTTCACTACTATGATTTATCCCATGTTATGATATTATGATCTCTTTTTTAGGTTAAGATTTTCAAAATGATATGTTATTATGAATAATATGTGATTGATATTTCTTTTGTTTACCCTAACTAATCATTTGAGCTCACCCATTTGTATTTTTTCTTTTTCCTAGGTCAGGAAGAGGGGTATTAAGTAAGATATGCCAAATGGGACTCTAGATATAATAAACGGGAGACAATGTAGATGATTTATAAACTAGTTGTTTATGTTTCCCAGTTTCTAAAGACACTATACCAATACGGTCTTATCAAGGTTTTGTTATATGTTGTAATAAGTATGATTTAATTCTGATTTAATAACCATGTATGTAAATTATGGGTCATTATAGAGGAAACCCAAAATCTTCAGTCTGATAAAGCCTTACATCCAACTAAGTCAAGTCTTGTGGACACTCAGTACAAATTTCCTATATTTTATGGTCCGAGTGAGTCTCAGCAGGTTACTGCAGCCGAGATTGATCTCTCTTCCCTGTTTCAGTTGAAGTCAGTTTCTATCATTGCCCTTGTGAAGGAACCATAACCTGAACCTACCCCTGTACAAATTCCTTCACCTAAACCTTTACATAAACAGCTTCCCTATGTTATTAAGGATGATTTGAAGGATTTTTATGATACTATCTTATATGGAGTCGAGAAGCTTATGAACTCGCAGCCTCGTGCTGTGAAAAATATGAGTGAGAGAGATGCGTTACTTCTTTTGGAGAAGATCATTTGGAAGATCCAACCTAAAATACTCCATGAGATTCAAGAAGTACGAGTTGAAAATAAGTTTCTCAGTAATAAAGTCTCAAACCAATGAATCATGGTGGAAGACATGCAGAAAGAGTTGTATTCAGGATCTGAACCTACTACTACTCCTCTAGAACCCACTGTTTCTAAAATATCTTGGGATTTTGGGTCTCATATTCACCCTTATCTGTTATCCTTTGATGAAAATTTTTCATAAAGGAACAGACAGTTGTTAAAGGAAATGATAGAGCTTTTGGTGAACCTGAATAAAATCACTGATGAGTACACTGGTTGTCTTCAAAAGGTAATGAATCAGCTCAAATCTCTGAACACAGTCGCCAAAGATTCTAATACCTATATTCAATCATCTACACCTTCCATGGATACTACTTTTCTCATATCTATAGTCCAGGAAGAACATCAGAATGGTTTCAGTGGATTTAATGTGGATTCATTCTCTGAAGTTGTCATGAATAGTGATAGAGTGCTTGACCTTGTGCAAATTCATTCCATGAATGCAAATGATGCCCAACCTATGATTTTTAAGAAACTTGATTTATATTCCAACCAAATTATCTCCAAGACTAATATAACCAACCACATCAAATACCTTGTAGAGAATTGGCGAATTCCTCTTGTAACTCAAGCCTTAAAAAACCAAGTCCAGAAGCTAACCGGGTTTACCAGATCGTTGGACAAGTTCATGGAAAACAAATATGACTTTGAAAAAGCCATGAAGTATGGTGGAGATATTATTGCAGACTTCATAAAATTTTTGAGACCCTATCTTCATTTCCAGAGTACAACAATTGTAGTTCCAGCAGATGCACCTCTCAGACATGGACTACCTACATTCACTTATGCCTTATCCTCAACTACCATGTCTATTGGCCAAGCCCTCAGTCAGATCAGGCCTGTCATTCTTAATCACCAGCTGCCTCGATCTTCTACTGCTCCTACCTTGGCTCCCTCAGTATTTGAAGGTCTCCCTTTTCCCTTTCTATCTACCACCTCTCTGCATTCTTCTACATCAACCTCTTCCCCTATGGATTCCTCTTCTACTGCTGATAAAAGAAAAGAGAAGTCCAATCCCTGAAGAAGACCAGTTCTTACTATTTTTTTACGGGGATGCCATTATTTTTGTATTTATCCTTTTTTTTAATAAAATGATTCCTCTTAATGGAATGTGCACTATTTACACTCTCTTTCTTTCAGCCTTATGATAATCCCAAAAGTGGGAGAATTTTCTATATGTTATTTTCCCTATAGTTTCATCTAATTTACACTTTAACTATGCAAAGATCTGTGATCATCAAAAACGGGGATATTATTGGATTCCTCATGTATTATCATGTTTTAATGATCACAAATCTCATCAATGATCAAAAATATCTTCAATGATCAAAAATATCATTAATGATCATAAATCTTATTCAACCTAGTTAACTCATATAAATTATATCCATCCATGTGTATTTATGTTTCAATTTCACTCATGCTTTATAATGGTTATGCTCAATCCTTGTCATGCATATTACTTTTTATGTTTGAATATTGTTATTTGTCTAAGTACTAGACACCGTGAGCAAGACACCGTGAGCAAGACACCGTGAGCAAGACATCGTGTGAAAGACACCGTGAGGAAGACACTGTGAGCAAGACACCTTGAGCAAGACACCATGAGCAAGACACTGTGAGCAAGAAACCATGAGTAAGGCACCGTAAAGAAGACTCTGTGACACTCAGACCGTGACACTTAGACAACAAGTGAAGGAGACACCGTTTTCATAACATATTGTGACACTGTTTCTTAAACTATTTTCTCATATTTCAATTTAATTTTTAATTTTCATATTTGATTCCATTAATTCAATGACATAATTAATGTTTCTTTTTAGACAGAGTACGAGGTACGAGGTACGAATCCCATCGAACCTGTCGGCTAAAACACATGCATTCGATGACAAAGAGTGAGAGTGCCCAACAACCATAGAGAACGATACTGAATGAGGAACAAGACTATGAGCCCGACCACAAAGAACACGTTGCAAGATTTTCAATGAATGCATTGTCTCATACATGCAATATGACATTACTGAATAATATAAGATGTACACTAGAATCCATAGAATACCTTAACATTATCAAAGTACATGAAGAAAACAAGATGGATTACGACACTCTGTTTTTCAAGACAAAAATAATAGGATGACTCAGAAGAATTTCTGTTAAATAATAGGATTCCAGAGCTACACTTCAAATCACTAGAGAATTCTGAACTCATATCTACTCTCCCAGTGATTCTCTTCACACTTTTTGAGCAGTGTGTGTACTCTATATATTCCATACCCACACTGACTCTTGTACAAAACTGAAGGATTTATAAATCCTTACACCAAACTCTTTATACTCTTGATTTCCCACGAAAACTGTGGAAGAGGTCCTTCTGTGGCTTGGTTATCTATTTTTATTACCCACAAAAACTGTGGATGGGGTCCCTGTGTGACCTGGACAATCTGTGTACTGTTGTTAACACTAATCCAGGGTGTGGATCAAAGTTTATTTATATAAACTGTTTGGTGGAAGGTTATCACCAAGTGGAGTGGATTATGTCTCGGCATGAGATGGAACCACTTGTTTCATATCCGTTGTGCTATTTAAATTTAGTCTTCTCTATTTTGCTGTATTATTACATAATCCAGAAAACACTAATTTCACTTTGATAGTTAGTCTTGGAAAGACGTTATAACTGATTTGTCTTAGTAGGAAAACATTAAAATTAATATTAATAATACATATTAAGATTACTGAGAATTAATCAATCTTATAAGAAGTTGATTAAACACTCACACTCTTATAATATTATAACATTGATTAACTAGGGTGTATCTATTTTTGGGGAAAACCATTTCTTTTAATATAATATTATTATAATAGAAATTTTTATATTTACTCAATTCACACATCCCCTCTTCAGTAATCTACTCCAAACAACAATAATAATGTACACTAATAGTACATATAATATATAAAATATATCTACGTTATGACAAATGTAATGTGGAATCCAAGACTTATACTGTCATATATCAAATGATCACCCACTAGTTCGACCAAAATAAATGATAAATAAATGAAATAAAATCATGTAGGCTCTACTTCCATCCTCAATCCACATCAAATCCAGGTTTTTGAATGCATTAGATGCACTCTATCTGGATCTTAATATATTTGTCTTATACACTACCTAAATTTCTGATCAAGACGATTTATTATGTACTCTTATTCCATGGCCACCAGAGTAAGTGTGAGTCTGACTATGTAGGGAAACAAAAAAAATGTTCCCAAATATAACTAAAAAATTAATTACATTCATAAGTGTTATTATAAAAAATAAAGAAATAAAATTGGAAACCTGATAAACTAAAATAGTATCCTCATATTTTTACATTACTTCTGAGATAAACCAAATGGACTTCAACTAGTTCCAGTTTTCCCTCACCATAAAACAATCATCTAGAAACCATGGTGTAAATAAACCCATCCCATCATCCAGGATCCTCATTAGAAAGTAGGGGTAGACAGTCCCCACCTTGGAAAAAAACCTCATTAAGAAACCTAAGGAATGAAACTCCTCACCTAATAAACACATATCACATACAAACAATTTGGAGTGATTATACACCAATATATACCCCCTAGTTACTCATGGGAAGGAACTGCCTCCTCGAAAATAGGTATCCTCATATGGTATCTATGTATCATATCTACACTAATCTAGGAAACACATACATTTCACACTTTAGGGGTTGCATCTATCCCGGTGGGTAATCATATAATACAAATTATATAGTTTCCTCTCTTAGGTTTGGATCACTCCAAAATCTATAATATATATCAAAGTACATCTTTTACAGTAAATAATATGGTCCATCATTATGAATTTCTATGTTCTAAGGATTCACATAGATTTGGAATATCAAACACTCCAACATTTCCCCTCATTATTTTTATCATAAGGCTAGTCAACCAACAGAGGAACAATAGTCTATAACAATGCATAGACACATAACAAGGGTTTTATAGGAAATAATAGTTTTCATTCATAAATATTACTCCATTTTTTTTATATTAAATACATTTCAGAATAATACATACCTAAGGACCATAGACGTTTAGTATATTAAAAAAATTAGAAATGAAAATAATCCGTATATAAAAAATAAATGTTATTTATTATAATATTATTCCCAAATAAAACCCTTCTCAAACATATCATAATTTAAAAATTTATTCACTACATGGGTATGAGAAACATAAGTAAGGGTGAGCTCAAATTATCATTATGGGAAAACATAAGATGTTTTATTTGGTGGTCAAATGTGGCAATATGATATGAATATTGGTATGAGAAACTGATCATGTCTTACAATAATCATAACTAATTATTCACTGATGTCTAATCATAAAACATGACATTAGGTTTTTTCAAACAAATTATATAACACATAATCGTGTGTAATCATAAATAATACCCATGTTTTTGGAATGTACAAAATAATTGAAAATAATTTCAATTGTCAAGGATCGATAAATTTTCTATCATTGTTGATTTGTTATTCTCCTCATTCAATCATTTCCATAGTCATGGCTAACTCTCAAGGCTATCTTATAAGAAAAACAACCTTATTTTCCATGGTTCACAACCTATTATAGTTCTTATTATCCCATGAAATATCCTTCATAACATAATCATAGCAGGTATATACAATTCTAGGATAATCCATTGCATAATAAAAACTGAACATATTCATTCCACAAGAATATAAAATAGATAGTATATCATCTTATCATAACATATGGGATGAATTTGGGATTCAAAAAAATTTCTATTTTATAATCATAAATTTTTTATAAAATGAATAAATATGTTAACATTTTATCACATTTCCAGTTATTAAGGATAATCAAAAAAATTATTTCATCATGTATATCAATATCTTTAAGAGATCAACTGGTCATATCATGAGGAAATACACTTTATATTTTGAACTAAATTATTTAAACACTAAACAATTATAAAAATATTCATGAAAACAATTTTCTTTAAAAAACAGAGAAATATATTAACAAAATTATCAAAAATAGTTAGTGATGATGGGGAATTTCATTCAAGAGGTTTATATTAAAAGAAAATTCCTTTCACATTTTAGGTAAAAATTAAATATTTCCATATCTATAAAATGATTAAAGGATTCATTTATAAAAATTTAATTATAAAAACAATGTAGAAAATAATTTATTATTTTTTTAGCATTGCAAAAATTTTCTTCAATACAATTTTAGAAAAATATGACATGGAATAAAATATTTCTATCTAAAGGGATAAACAATGTATATTATTCATAAAAAAATTCTTCTTATCCCATGAGTACATTAAGAGAGGAAATAATAACTACAACATATAAAATATATAAATAATAATAGGATGATAAGATACATAATATTTTGGACTGATAGATCAAACACATTTAATATCATAATATTTAAGAATAAAAAATCCCGAAAAAATAGATTGTATCATAAACCTCATATCATTGTGATACATTTTGAATAATTATGACTAGGAAATAAATAAGATCAAGAGAATATTTAAATACAATGATCAGAATTATTTTTATAATACAATAAAATAATTTGTTATTCGACACTCATTATAAAATATTATAGTTGTATAACATCAAGAATTTCTCAATGAAATAAAATATTTAGAAATAACACTTATAGATTTATAAATTTATGAATCAAAATTAATTGAAGTATCTAAAATCATATAGTTATATAAAAAAATAAATTTAATTAGTTTATAATTCCAACATAAATTCATTGTAATTATATACACTATATAAATAATAAATTAGTGTATAAGAATAAAACGTGATTCAATGAGATGAAATTATAAGAATCCCTTTCCTCAATTTCATGTTTATTACTTATCACCATAAATAATTTTATAATAAATATATATTTATTATAATTATAAATATAAGATTATTCATGGCTATAAATAATTACATTATTTACATTAAATTTATTGTCATCCTTTCACTGAAAATCATTCATTGTCAACATAATTTTAAGTGTTAATTACTTCATTTTGAATGTATGTTTTTTTCATTTATTATATTTGAAAATTTATCACATATCATATATATAAATAATGGTATTAATAATATATATATAATATATATTCATTATATACATATTTATAACCATTAATATTTAGTGGTGATGAAAAAAAATTGCATCACTTCATGGAGATGATAATTCATAATAATATTGGAGTGAATCTTCATCTTTCTGATAGATGGAATGAAATAATAGTAAATGATAATTAAAATTCAAATAAAAACTATTATATCATCAATACCATATATTTAATTTAAGTATATCATTTTACTAAAAATTATAATTAGAAATGATATACAAATCACATTGCATCATGGAGGTGGTAGTCCACATGAACTAACAATCATCGTTATTATTTACCAATAGATCAAAAGGTATGAAGTTTGATATGATATTTTAATTAAATATTGATAAATATATTGTAAATATCATATATGAACATAAATCCTTCCCTAATAACCATCCAAGAATGACAGTTATGTAAAATGAATTTTATCTCTTTGCGGAGGCGGTAGTCCAGACATTGGCCAGAGCAATACATTCATCTCACATTTCATATTGGAGAGGTGGTAAATGATTGTTAATTAAAAATCATAAAACCTAATTATATTTATTATATTATATTCAATATATTTTTATGGATATAAAATTTTTATATTATTTAGAAGTCAAAATAAAATTAAAATAACTTGGTTTTGTTCTATACCTATTCAATGAAATATATCTTTTGGATTACTACTTAATAATTGATAGGATTAGTATTATGAGATGATGGGAAGATGTAGGATTAATGGGAGGATTATTGAAAGGTTTTGGTTAATGTATTTTCTATAATTAATGCTCAAATTATGCAAATATATGAGGATGATATGTTCTCTTTTATATGTGCGGGGTGGGATACACGCTGATTTTTTAAATGATTTCAATGATTTTAGGTAACATTCAAGGGAAAGTGGATCCATATTTCAGATATTAGAAGTTATTATAATATGATATTGAAAGAAAAAATTATTTTAGTTTTTTGGATGGAAATACTATAATTTTTTAATCCTTTTACCACCCCAGTCCCTTGGAATCCAATTTATACATTAGACATTATAGAAAATTTTTATTATTTTTACTATTCACTATAAAAAAAATTATCATTATCCTATTATATTATTTTATTTTTGACATTTATAAATATAGAAAAAAATTTAATGTATTCAATTTCTATATGTTTCATAATTTAATTTTAATTCATCGATCAAACTATGACATAATTTATTTTTCAAAAACAAATTATTAAATATAATTTACTTCCATTGCATGCCATATTAGAACCATAAAAGGAATGTTAGAATATGATAATAAATATATAATTAATAAATTTAATTAAAAACACTAGTCAATAGATATTAAATATATTTATTAATATAAATACACCGTCTAAGCATAAATAATAATTATTTAGAAAAATGTGTTTTTATGCGCAAATATTAAATTATAAAAATTCCTGTAAAATGATGATTTATGTGAAATATATTAAATTATTTATATTAAAAGAGTAATGTGTTTAGTTAAATATGAAAATGTCAACATAATAGTACACATACTCGAAAATAAATTCATATTTTTAAAACAACAGATTTTTTCACTATTCACTAAAAATTAAATATTTTTTAACAATCTTAGAAAATCACCATAAGATGATTTTGAAATTATTATTTGAAAAATTATATTAATTTAATCAAGTAAAATTAAATAAAATTATATAAATCAATTTAATCAATTTAATGAAAAAATGTGAAAAAACACAATTTTTTAAGATACCTGATTTATAAAGTGTAAAATTAAGTTATAGAAAATCGATTACTTATATATTATGAATTAATTAATACATTTTAATTATTTTAAACATTAATAAATATTTTTAATAAATTGATTTTTATAGTTAAATCATTCCAATTTAGTGGGTTTTTAAAACATTTTACAATCTTATGGTTCATATGGACTTTGGTTTTCGCATAAAGAACACTATCAAATACATTATGTTTTATTTCAAATTAAATACAAATGAAATATAATGGTTTAACATTTTTCTTCCATTAAAATGAAAATCACCGATAAAATCACATATTTAAATCGGTTATTGTTTATATGGATGATCAATATCTAGTGGAAAACCTCTGAGTTCAATACATGTGAGGATCTTGTATGTGCTTTCTTCAGAGAGATGCATGGAACACACAATGAACCTAGGATAGATTTGGATGAAGTTCATGTTATAAGATATTGTCCCTAATTTATCAATAATATTAAAGGGACCAATATAACTATGGATCAACATTCCATCACTTATGAATCTCATTCCCTTATTCGATGAAAAAATTCAATGGAAGATGTTCTCATTATCATTGATTTTTTCTTACTAAATATTATCATCATAACTACTCTATGAATATGAGCTGCCTTGACGTGTTGTTGAATGGATCTAACATTCTCTTCATTTTCCTCATCTATACAATGTACCAATATGAATACTTCTCTATCATTGTCTATAAATTTCAGTGATCTACACTGCTTTAAAAAGATGGATTCATTTGAAGCCACAAGAATTCATTAGTGAATGCTATTATTGTAAGATAACTCGAATCGATGAAGCTGTTGATCATGAACACCTATGAAATCTAGGGAATAAAATGTCAATAATTTATAAAGGGTCTAAATGTTCCACATAGTCATAAAATATCTCAGAGGATGATAAGTAGTACTAAAAAATTTCTAGAGCTTACTGAATAATTCTCCACAATTTCAACGTAAACTTCAGACCCCAATCAGATACAATAATATGTATTACTAGATGAAACCTAAATAGATCTTTTACAAGTTTCTTCCAAATATGATCCTCAAGAATGTATTCTATGACATAAATTATGTTCTCTGGCATTATAAGGAAATCAATAAAATCCAAAAAAGAATTACTTCCTTGAGAGGTTCTGGTGAGTTCAAAAATAAATCCATGGTGAGTTTTTCACATTTCCAAATTGGTATGTGTTACATTTTTAACATCTTATTACATTTATTCCTCTCGGTCATAAAATTTTTTCATACCATTCACCTACACACACACATTGTAATATCTCTGTTCATTTATTCCATTTATAAATACAATTTTATGTCTCTATACTTCTTAATAAATCCATGATAAATTGAAAATGATGAGCTATGAGCTTCCAATGATTGTTCCTTATTGAGCTCTACAATTGACATGAAAAACTATTAAATCCTGATTCATATCATTCCCTTACAATCATATTTAAACTGAGGATGATTTATGACCATCTATTACATCTGTATATCTATATATTTAGTCTCATAAATATTCACATAGATTGATGGTTGAACACTCAATCGATCAAGATCATATTTTTCCACATCCTTCATGATTTAAAGGCCTAAACATTTCAAATATAGAAATATTGTAAACTTTTTATCTTCATCATAGACAGTCTAGACTGATCCTTTCATCTCAATGCATCACTATCTTATTCTCTATCACTGGTTGGTAATGTTTTGAGAAGTCATATTGTTTAATTAAATACAACCATATTATCTAGTGCATATTGTGATGACCCAGACCCCCCTTGGTCCCTTCCTTTTCCGAAATCCGGATCCTTAAGGGGTGCCGATCGGTGAGACTGATCGGGGAGACCGATCGGTGAGACCGACCGGTGTGACCGATTGGCGGAACCGGCCGACGTCACCCGGCCTTGCCAAGTTGTTCCAGTAACCCTCCTTTTTTCGCAAGTAGGGTTTTAAACCCTATTCTGCCTCGTTTAAAAAAATGTCTTAAAGACCCGAAACGCGCACAAAAGTTTTAATTAAATGCTGAATCAACTCATGAGTCGGTTTAAACCACTCAGCACCTTTAATGATGAGTCAAGCCGCGTGGTCAACCCACGACATCCACGTCTTACGCGGTTCAGCGTTTTTATCTCAACCGCCCCCGGATCTTATAAAATAAGGGTTAGGCCGTGGTTTCTCCCTTCCTTGATCGTGGCTCTTCTGGTGCATCGGGCGCGCCGCATCGTTATCCGTGAAGTTCCGCCTCCCCCCCTGACCTAAGCGTTGGTCGTCTATCAGCAAGGAGGGAATTTCTCTCGTCTCTCACTTTTGTGTATCATGCAGGGTGGGAGTTATTTTGTTCCTATGGAATTGGTTGAACCGAACCTTAATGAAGATAATAAACGAAGTTCTAAAGAAAGAAGGGGAAGGGGTTGTGATCGTTGTTTATGCTTTATCTTGTGATCATCCTTTTTAGTTGTGCTGGTTTATGTTTTTCTGAAAATTGAGGCCGTTGGTGGTCGTTGTATGTGCACTTATGAATCCCCTCGTGATGTATTAAATGGGTTGCTGAAATTGTGAACTCCTGCTGTGAATTGGTTAATCACGTATACCCGGCTGAATAAGTTGGAAGCACCAGGATAAACCCTACTATGTTAACTCTAGGTTAGAACACACAGATTTGAAATCACGGAGTGTGTTAAGTCTTTTAAATCTGAAATTACCCGGTGGTTGTGTGAATTTGGGGATGGGATTCCTTGTTGGTATGGTTTCAGTGGTTGTGAGTTTGAGACCGGGTGGGCACTCATTGATATCACAAATTGGGGAGAGATCCTCTGTTGACAGAACCGGGTGTGAGTGTTTTGGTTGATCCATGATTTTGACGCTTTCCTTGGTTATGCTTATGGTAGTTGCCCAGTAGTGCTTAAAATTAATTGAACATTTTGACTGAACGTGAAACAATGAATGGGACAAATGGTTTTTGTGGGCAAGGGTCGTGAACTATGACTCGGACGGAGTGGTGTTGTGTTCTGTAGGTTGGCTAGGAAAACCTAAGCTTTGGGTGAGTGTTTGTTACCTATAACGATACTTGTAGCTTTGTGTTTCTTATTCTCACCCCACCCAAGTTGAGCACTCAGTGCCGAACACCCCCATTTATGGGGGAAGGGTGTTTTTCCCAACACTATTGTCAGTGGCTGGTTATTAGCTCATTTTTTGCTCCCTTTCCCGGATAGCCCAAGTGTCTTCGGGCAGGCTATGATGTCCTGAGGTCCATTATTAGCCCAAGAACCTTCGGGCTGGGTAGTGTGGTGGTTGGCCAGGTGTGTGCGGCAGGTGGTTTCCGAAGTGTCTTAGGGGTGAGGCCCAGGTGTCTTCGGGCGTGGTGGTGGTTGTTCTGGCCTAGGTGTTTGCAGGCATAGTTACGTGTGACAGTTGTGGCTCAGGTGTGTGCGGGCAGGATTTCAGCAAAGGGACTGCGTGCGGTTGAGGCCCAGGTGTGTGCGGGCGAGATTTCGGCAGTGGGACTGCATGTGGTTGTGGCCCAGGTGTGTGCGGGCGGGTGTGGCAGTGGGACTGCGGTGAGAATGGCGGGATTGGTCTGATGCGTAGGATGTCTCAATAACCAGTGGGAAAGTGGCGCGGGGTACCCAAACATCGATGTGCTCTGATTATATATATTACTTGACTTGCGTTATTTGGGGAGCGTGCCTTGGTGAGGCCTGGGGTGGTTAGTTTACCTTGAATAGGCGTTTGGTTTTCTTTTTTCTCACGGGACATTAGCACGTTCCCCCACTTGTGCATGAGAGTCTTGGTTTTCCCTACTGAGTGTACTTGTATGCTCACCCTACGTTTACTTTCAGGTTTCCAGGAGGACTACCAGGGCTGTGCGGGACCCTACTAGTCGGACAGTAGGAGTTGTTGCTGTTGTCGTACCTTTGTTTTCTTTTGATATTGTACTTTGAGCTTTCTTTTTTTCTACTTGCAACTTGTTGTAAACTGTTTAAACATGCATGGGGGATTTTTTTGGGTTTATTTATATACACTTGTTTCTTTTCCTTTTTGGGTGCTTGACTTGTCCTATTTCCCGATCCTAAATAATAAAAAGGGAAATGCCTCCCATATTTGTGAAAACTCATACCCTTGGTGCTAGTCCCCACCCCGGGGCCTACTTGAGGCGGGACTCGGGGGTCATTATCTCTCCTACAACTTAAAGAAGGAAGGGCCTGGCAATCTGCTGACCCTTCCCTCCTTTTTGGTGAAGGCGGGTCGTGACAGAATGGTATCAAAGGCAGGTTTGAGAGGTTGGATGGAGTCTGGAGTTAGGCACAGTGAGGATTGCATGGGATGGTAAGGCAACAGCGTTGGGTGACCATGGTGTGTGAATTAGGCCAGGGAAGACCGGCTAGGACACGGGATTTTAGGGCCCCCCGTGATCTGATGCAAGGACTCTGGGCCTACCGAACGACCAAGTGAGACCACACTAATTGCAGGGTAGAGACCATTGGAAAGGTACATGCATCATAAATGACTTCTGTTCTTATGTTCCTGGGATATTTCGGGAATTAAGAATAAATTTAAAATTTTAAGAAGCACTACTTGGGCTTAGGCATTCCTTGTTTACCTTGTAGCTATGGCACCTGGGAGGCAACCGTGTGTGGTACAGGCGATCGAGGCCCCGGAGACTACATTAGCCGATCGGCAGAGAGATGATCGAGAGGAAGAGTGCGACCAGTGGCAGAAGACTCTTCGGGCCTTCCAGCGACAGGCCCTCGAGAAGTATGAGGGCAGCACCTCCGATATGAAGACGGAAGGATGGCTAGAGGAGCTAGTTATGGCCTTCGGCCTGTTCAGCAATGGACTTTGTCCTCTATGATGGTCTTGGAAAAGATCCTAGAAAAATATGAAATTATTTTCTATGATTATGTATGTATGACACAATGATTCAATTTTTATGTTATGATTATTTGGATTATATTTCACTACTATGATTTATCCCATGTTATGATATTATGATCTCTTTTTTAGGTTAAGATTTTCAAAATGTTATGTTATTATGAATAATATGTGATTGATATTTCTTTTGTTTACCATAACTAACCATTTGAGCTCACCCATTTGTATTTTTTCTTTTTCCTAGGTCAGGAAGAGGGGTTTTAAGTAAGATATGCCAAAAGGGACTATAGATATAATAAACGGGAGACAATGTAGATGATTTATAAACTAGTTGTTTATGTTTCCCAGTTTCTAAAGACACTATACCAATACAGTCTTATCATGGTTTTGTTATATGTTGTAATAAGTATGATTTAATTCTGATGTAATAACCATGTATGTAAATTATGGGTCGTTATAGAGGAAACCCAAAATCTTGATTCTGATAAAGCCTTACATCCAACTGAGTCAAGTCTTGTGGACACTCAGTACAAATTTCCTATATTTTATGGTCCGAGTGAGTCTCAGCAGGTTACTGCAGCCGAGATTGATCTCTCTTCCCTGTTTCAGTTGAAGTCAGTTTCTATCATTGCCCTTGTGAAGGAACCATAACCTGAACCTGCCCCTGTACAAATTCCTTCACCTAAACCTTTACATAAACAGCTTCCCTATGTTATTAAGGACTATTTGAAGGATTTTGATGATACTATCTTATATGGAGTAGAGAAGCTTATGAACTCGCAGCCTCGTGTTGTGACAAATATGAGTGAGAGAGATGCCTTACTTCTTTTGGAGAAGATCATTTGGAAGATCCAACCTAAAATACTCCATGAGATTCAAGAAGTACGAGCTGAAAATAAGTTTCTCAGTAATAAAGTCGCAACCCAATGAATCATGGTGGAAGACATGTAGAAAGAGTTGTATTCAGGATCAGAACCTGCTACTACTCCTCGAGAACCCACTGTTTCTCAAATATCTTGGGATTTTGTGTCTCATATTCACCCTTATCTGTTATCCTTTGATGAAAATTTTGCATAAAGGAACAGACAGTTGTTAAAGGAAATGATAGAGCTTTTGGTGAACCTGAATAAAATCACTGATGAGTACACGGTTGTCTTCAAAAGGTAATGAATCAGCTCAAATCTCTGAACACAGTCGCCAAAGATTCTAATACCTATATTCAATCATCTACACCTTCCATGGATACTACTTTTCTCATATCTATAGTCCAGGAAGAACATCAGAATGGTTTCAGTGGCTTTAATGTGGATTCATTCTCTGAAGTTGTCATGAATAGTGATAGAGTGCTTGACCTTGTGCAAATTCATTCCATGAATGGAAATGATGCCCAACCTATGATTTTTAAGAAACTAGATTTATATTCAAACCAAATTTTCTCCAAGACTAATATGACCAACCACTTCAAATACCTTGTAGAGAATTGGCGAATTCCTCTTGTAACTCAAGCCTTAAAAAACCAAGTCCAGAAGCTAACCGGGTTTACCAGATTGTTGGACAAGTTCATGGAAAACAAAGATGAATTTGAAAAATCCATGAAGTATGGTGGAGATATTATTGCAGACTTCATAAAATTTTTGAGACCCTATCTTCATTTCCAGAGTACAAAAATTGTTGTTCCAGCAGATGCACCTCTCAGAAATGGACTACCTACATTCACCTATGCCTTATCCTCAACTACCATGTCTATTGGCCAAGCCCTCAGTCAGATCAGGCCTGTCATTCTTAATCACAAGCTGCCTCGATCTTCTACTGCTCCTACCTTGGCTCCCTCAGTATTTGAAGGACTCCCTTTTCCCTTTCTATCTACCACCTCTCTGCATTCTTCTACATCAACCTCTTCCCCTATGGATTCCTCTTCTACTGTTGATAAAAGCAAAGAGAAGTCCACTCCCTAAAGAAGACCAATTGTTACTATTTTTTGATGGGGATGTCATTAGTTTTGTATTTCTCCATTATTTTTTAATAAAATGATTCCTCCTAATGGAATGTGCACTATTTACACTCTCTTTCTTTCAACCTTTTGATAATCCCAAAAGGGGGAGAATTTTCTATATGTTATTTTCTCTATAGTTTCATCTAACTTACACTTTAACTATGAAAAGATCTGTGATCATCAAAAATGGGGATATTATTGGATTCCTCATGTATTATCATCTTTTAATGATCACAAATCTCATCAATGATCACAAATATATTCAATGATCAAAAATATCATTAATGATCATAAATCTTATTTAACCTAGTTAACTCATATAAATTATATCCAACCATGTGTATTTATGTTTCAAGTTCACTCATGCTTTATAATGGTTATGCTCAATCCTTTACATGCATATTACTTTTTATGTTTGAATACTGTTATTTGTCTAAGTACTAGACATCGTGAGCAAGACACCGTGAGCAAGACACCGTGAGCAAGACATCGTGAGAAAGACACCGTGAGGAAGACACTGTGAGCAAGACACCTTGAGCAAGACACCATGAGCAAGTCACTGTGAGCAAGAAACCATGAGTAAGGCACCGTAAAGAAGACTTTATGACACTCAGACCGTGACACTTAGACACCAAGTGAAGGAGACACCGTTTTCATAACATATTGTGACACTGTTTCTTAAACTATTTTCTCATATTTCAATTTAATTTTTAATGTTCATATTTGATTCCACTAATTCAATGACATAATTAATGTTTCTTTTTAGACAGAGTACGAGGTACGAGGTACGAATCCCATGGAACATGTCGGCTAAAACACATGCATTCGATGACAAAGAGTGAGAGTGCCCAACAACCATAGAGCACGATACTGAATGAGGAACAAGACTATGAGCCCGACCACAAAGAACACGTTGCAAGATTTTCAATGAATGCATTGTCTCATACATGCAGTCTGACATTACTGAATAATATATGATGTACACTAGAATCCATAGAATACCTTAACATTATCAAAGCACATGAAGAAAACAAGATGGATTACGACACTCTGTTTTTCAAGACAAAAATAATAGGATGACTCAGAAGAATTTTTGTTAAATAATAGGAGTCCAGAGCTACACTTCAAATCACTAGAGAATTCTGAACTCATATCTACTCTCCCAGTGATTTTCTTCATACTTTTTGAGCATTGTGTGTACTCTATATATTCCATACCCACACTGACTCTTGTACAAAACTGAAGGATTTATAAATCCTTACACCAAACTCTTTATACTCTTGATTACCCACGAAAACTGTGGAAGAGGTCCTTCTGTGGCTTGGTTATCTATTTTTATTACCCACAAAAACTGTGGATGGGGTCCCTGTGTGACCTGGACAATCTGTGTACTGTTGTTAACACTAATCCAGGGTGTGGATCAAAGTTTATTTATATAAACTTCTTGGTGGAAGGTGATCACCAAGTGGAGTGGATTATGTCTCGGCATGAGATGGAACCACTTGTTTCATATCCGTTGTGCTATTTAAATTTAGTCTTCTCTATTTTTCTGTATTATTGCATAATCCAGAAAACAATAATTTCACTTTGATAGTTAGTCTTGGAAAGACGTTATAACTGATTTGTCTTAGTTGGAAAACAATAAAATTAAAATTAATAATACATATTAAGATTACTGAGAATTAATCAATCTTATAAGAAGTTGATTAAACACTCAAACTCTTATAATAGTATAACATTGATTAACTGGGGTGTATCTATTTTTGGGGAAAACCATTTCTTTTAATATAATATTTTTATAATAGAAATTTTTATATTTACTCAATTCACACATCCCCTCTTCAGTAATCTACTCCAAACAACAATAATAATGTACAGTAATAGTACATATAATATATAAAATATATCTACGTTATGACAAATTTAATGTGGAATCCAAGAATTATACTATCATATATCAAATGATCACCCACTAGTTCGACCAAAATAAATGATAAATAAATGAAATAAAATCATGTAGGCTCTACTTCAATCCTCAATCCACATCAAATCCTGGTTTTTGAATGCATTAGATGCACTCTATCTGGATCTTAATATATTTTTCCTATACACTACCTAAATTTCTGATCAAGAGGATTTATTATGTACTCATATTCCATGGCCACCAGAGTAAGTGTGAGTCTGACTATGTAGGGAAACAAAAACAATATTCCCAAATATAACTAAAAAATTAATTACATTCATAAGTGATATTATAAAAAATAAATAAATAAAATTGGAAACCTAATAAACTAAAATAGTATCCTCATATTTTTACATTACTTCTGAGATAAACCAAATGGACTTCAGCTAGTTCCAGTTTTCCCTCACCATGAAACAATCATCTAGAAACCATGTGTGTAAATAAACCCATCCCATCATCCAGGATCCTCATTAGAAACTAGGGGTAGACAGTCCCCACCTTGGAAAAAAACCTCATTAGGAATCCTAAGGAATGAAACTCCTCACCTAATAAACACATATCACATACAAACAATTTGGAGTGATTATACACCAATATATACCCCCTAGATACTCATGGGAAGGAACTGCCTCCTCGGAAATAGGTATCCTCATATGGTATCTATGTATCATATCAACAATAATCTAGGAAACACATACATTTCACACTTTAGGGGTTGCATCTATCCCGGTGGGTAATCATATAATACAAATTATATAGTTTCCTCTCTTAGGTTTGGATCACTCCAAAATCTATAATATATATCAAAGTACATCTTTTCCAGTAAATAATATGGTCCATCATTATGAATTTCTATGTTCTAAGGATTCACATAGATTTGGCATATCAAACTCTCCAACATTTCCCCTCGTTATTTTTATCATAAGGCTAGTAAACCAACAGAGGAACAATAGTCTATAACAACGCATAGACACATAACAAGGGTTTTATAGGAAATAATAGTTTTCATTCATAAATATTACTCCATTTTTTTAATTTTAAATACATTTCAGAATAATACGTACCTAAGGACCATAGAAGTTTAGTATATTAAAAAAATTAGAAAAGAAAATAATTCGTATATAAAAAATAAATGTTATTTATTATAATATTATTCCCAAATAAAACCCTTCTTAAACATATCATACTTTAAAAATTTATTCACTGAATGGTTATGAGAAACATAAGGAAGGGTGAGCTCAAATTATCATTATGGGAAAACATAAGATGTTTTATTTGGTGGTCAAATGTGGCAATATGATATGAATATTGGTTTGAGAAACTGATCATGTCTTACAATAATCATAACTAATTATTCACTTATGTCTAATCATAAAACATGACATTTGGTTTTTTCAAACAAATTATATAACACATAATCGTGTGTAATCATAAATAATACCCATGTTTTTGGAATGTACAAAATAATTGAAAATAATTTCCATTGTCAAGGATCGATAAATTTTCTATCATTGTTGATTTGTTTTTCTCCTCATTCAGTCATTTCCATAGTCAAGTCTAACTCTCAAGGCTATCATATAAGAAAAACAACCTTATTTTCCATGTTTCACAACTTATTATAGTTTTATTATCCCATGAAATATCCTTCATAACATAATCATAGTAGGTATATAGAATTCTAGGATAATCCATTGCATAATAAAAACTGAACATATTCATTCCACAAGAATATAAAATAGATCGTATATCATCTTATGATAACATATGGGATGTATTTGGGATTCAAAAAAATTTCTATTTTATAATCATAAATTTTTTATAAAATAAATAAATATGTTAACATTTTATCACATTTCCAGTTATTAAGAATAATCAGAAAAATTATTTCATCATGTATATCAATATCTTTAAGAGATAAACTGGTCATATCATGAAGAAATACACTTTAAATTTTGAACTAAATTATTTAAACACTAAAAAATTATAAAAATATTCATGAAAACAATTTTCTTTAAAAAACAGAGAAATATATAAAAAAAAATTTCAAAAATAGTTAGTGATGATGGGGAATTTCATTCAAGAGGTTTATATTAAAATAAAATTCCTTTCACATTTTAGGTAAAAATTAAATATTTCCATATCTATAAAATTATTAAAGGATTCATTTATAAAAATTTAATTATAAAAACAATGTAAAAAATAATTTATTATTTTTTTAGCATTGCAAAAATTTTCTTCAATAAAATTGTAGAAAAATATGACATGGAATAAAATATTTCTATCTAAAGGGAAAAACAATGTATATGATTCATAAAAAAATTCTTCTTATCCCATGAGTACATTAAGAGAGGAAATAATAACTACAACATATAAAATTTATAAATAATAATAGGATGATAAGATACATAATATTTTGGACTGATAGATCAAACACATTTAATATCATAATATTTAAGAATAAAAAATCCCGAAAAAATAGATTGTATCATAAACCTCATATCATTGTGATACATTTTGAATAATGATGACTAGGAAATAAATAAGATCAAGAGAAAATTTAAATACAATGATCAGAATTATTTTTATAATACAATAAAATAATTTGTTATTCGACACTCATTATAAAATATTATAGTTGTATAACATCAAGCATTTCTCAATGAAATAAAATATTTAGAAATAACACTTATAGATTTAGAAATTTATGAATCAAAATTAATTGAAGTATCTAAAATCATATAGTTATATAAAAAAATAAATTTAATTAGTTTATAATTCCAACATAAATTCATTGTAATTATATACACTATATAAATAATACATTAGTGTATAAGAATAAAACGTGATTCAATGAGATGAAATTATAAGAATCCCTTTCCTCAATTTCATGTTTATTACTTATCACCATAAATAATTTTATAATAAATTTATATTTATTATAATTATAAATATAAGATTATTCATGGCTATAAATACTTATATTATTTACACAAAATTTATTGTCATCCTTTCACTGAAAATCATTCATTGTCAACATAATTTTAAGTGTTAATTACTTCATTTTGAATTTATGTTTTTTTCATTTATTATATTTGAAAATTTAACACATATCATATATATAAATAATGGTATTAATAATATATATATAATATATATTCATTATATACATATTTATAACCATTAATATTTAGTGGTGATGAAAAAAAATTGCATCACTTCATGGAGATGATAATTCATAATAATATTGGAGTGAATCTTCAACTTTCTGACAGATGGAATGAAAGAATATTAAATGATAATTAAACTTCAAATAAAAACTATTATATCATTAATACCATATATTTAAATTAAGTATATCATTTTACTAAAAATAAAATTAGAAATGATATACAAATCACATTGCATCATGGAGGTGGTAGTCCACATGAACTAACAATCATCGTTATTATTTACCAATAGATCAAAAGGTATGAAGTTTGATATGATATTTTAATTAAATATTGATAAATATATTGTAAATATCATATATGAACATAAATCCTTCCCTAATAACCATCCAAGAATGACAGTTATGTAAAATGAATTTTATCTCTTTGCGGAGGCGGTAGTCCAGACATTGGCCAGAGCAATACATTCATCTCACATTTCATATTGGAGAGGTGGTAAATGATTGTTAATTAAAAATCATAAAACCTAATTATATTTATTATATTATATTCAATATATTTTTATGGATATAAAATTTTTATATTATTTAGAAGTCAAAATAAAATTAAAATAACTTGGTTTTGTTCTATACCTATTCAATGAAATATATCTTTTGGATTACTACTTAATAATTGATAGGATTAGTATTATGAGATGATGGGATGATGTAGGATTAATGGGAGGATTATTGAAAGGTTTTGGTTAATTTATTTTCTATAATTAATTCTCAAGTTATCCAAATATATGAGGATGATATGATCTCTTTTATATGTGCGGGGTGGGATACATGCTGATTTCTTAAATGATTTCAATGATTTTAGGTAACATTCAAGGGAAAGTGGATCCATATTTCAGATATTAGAAGTTATTATAATATGATATTGAAAGAAACAATTATTTTAATGTTTTGGATGGAAATACTATAATTTTTTAATCCTTTTAACACCCCAGTCCCTAGGAATCCAATTTATACATTAGACATTATAGAAAATTTTTATTATTTTTACTATTCACTATAAAAAAATTATCATTATCCTATTATATTATATTATTTTTGATATTTATAAATATAGAAAAAAATTTAATGTATTCAATTTCTATATGTTTCATAATTTAATTTTAATTCATCGATCAAACTATGACATAATTTATTTTTCAAAAACAAATTATTAAATATAATTTACTTCCATTGCATGCCATATTAGAACCATAAAAGGATTGTTATAATATGATATTAAATATATAATTAATAAATTTAATTAAAAACACTAGTCAATAGATATTAAATATATTTATTAATATAAATACACCGTCTAAGCATAAATAATAATTATTTAGAAAAATGTGTTTTTATGCGCAAATATTAACTTATAAAAAATCCTGTAAAATGATGATTTATGTGAAATATATTAAATTATTTATATTAAAATGGTAATGTGTTTAGTTAAATATCAAAATGTCAACATAATAGTACACATACTCGAAAATAAATTCATATTTTTAAATCAACAGATTTTTTCACTATTCACTAAAAAGTAAATATTTTTTAACAATCTTAGAAAATCACCATAAGATGATTTTGAAATTATTATTTGAAAAATTATATTAATTTAATCAAGTAAAATTAAATAAAATTATATAAATCAATTAAATCAATTTAATGAAAAAATGTGAAAAAACTCAATTTTTTAAGATACCTGATTTATAAAGTGTAAAATTATGTTATAGAAAATCAATTACTTATATATTATTAATTAATTAATACATTTTAATTATTTTAAACATTAATAAATATTTTTAATAAAGTGATTTTTATAGTTAAATCATTCCAATTGAGTGGGTTTTTAAAACATTTTACAATCTTATGGTTCATATGGACTTTGGTTTTCGCATAAGGAACACTATCAAATACATTATGTTTTATTTCAAATTAAATACAAATGAAATATAATGGTTTTACATTTTTCTTCCATTAAAATGAAAATCACCTATAAAATCACATATTTAAATCGGTTATTGTTTATATGGATGATCAATATCTAGTGGAAAACCTCTGAGTTCAATACATGTGAGGATCTTGTATGTGCTTTCTTCAGAGAGATGCATGGAACACACAATGAACCTGTGATAGATTTGGATGAAGTGTCATGTTATAAGATATTGTCCCTAATTTATCAATAATATTAAAGGGACCAATATAACTATGGATCAACTTTCCATCACTTATGAATCTCATACCCTTATTCGATGAAAAAATTCAATGGAAGATGTTCTCATTATCATTGATTTTTTCTTACTAAATATTATCATCATAACTACTCTATGAATATGAGCTGCCTTGACGTGTTGTTGAATGGATCTAACATTCTCTTCATTTTCCTCATCTATACAATGTACCAATATGAATATTTCTCTATCATTGTCTATAAATTTCAGTTATCTACACTGCTTTAAAAAGATGGATTCATTTGAAGCCACAAGAATTCATTAGTGAATGCTATTATTGTAAGATAACTCGAATCGATGAAGCTTTTGATCATGAACACCTATGAAATCTAGGGAATAAAATGTCAATAATTTATAAAGGGTCTAAATGTTCCACATTGTCATAAAATATCTCGGAGGATGATAAGTAGTATTAAAAAATTTCTAGAGCTTACTGAATAATTCTCCACATTTTCAATGTAAACTTCAGACCCCAATCAGATACAATAATATGTATTACTAGATGAAACCTAAATAGATCTTTTACAAGTTTCTTCCAAATATGATCCTCAAGAATGTATTCTATGGCATAAATGATGTTCTCTGGCTTTATAAGGAAATAAATAAAATCCAAAAAAGAATTACTTCCTTGAGAGGTTCTGGGGAGTTCAAAAATAAATCCATGGTGAGTTTTTCGCATTTCCAATTTGGTATGTGTTACATTTTTAACATCTTTTTACATTTATTCCTCTCGGTCGTAACATTTTTTCATACCATTCACCTACACACACACATTGTAATATCTCTGTTCATTTTTTCCATTTATAAATACAATTTTATGTCTCTATACTTCTTAATAAATCCATGATAAATTGAAAATGATGAGCTATGAGCTTCCAATGATTGTTCCTTATGGAGCTCTACAGTTGACATGAAAAACTATTAAATCCTGATTCATATCATTCCCTTACAATCATATTTAAACTGAGGATGATTTATGACCATCTATTACATCTGTATATCTATATATTTAGTCTCATAAATATTCACATAGATTGATGGTTGAACACTCAATCGATCAAGATCATATTTTTCCACATCCTTCATGATTTAAAGGTCTAAACATTTCAAATATATAAATATTGTAATCTTTTTATCTTCATCATAGATAGTCTAGACTGATCCATTCAACTCAATGCATCACTATGTTATTCTCTATCACTGGTTGGTAATGTTTTGAGAAGTCATATTGTTTAATTAAATACATCCATATTATCTAGTTCATATTGTGATGACCCAGACCCCCCTTGGTCCCTTCTTTTGCCGAAATCCGGATCCTTAAGGGGTGCCGATCGGTGAGACCGATCGGTGAGACCGACCGGTGTGACCGATTGGCGGAACCGGCCGACGTCACCCGACCTTGCCAAGTTGTTCCAGTAACGCTCCTTTTTTCGCAAGTAGGGTTTTAAACCCTATTCTGCCTTGTTTAAAAAAAATGTCTTAAAGACCCGAAACGCGCACAAAAGTTTTAATTAAATGCTAAATCAACTCATGAGTCGGTTTAAACCACTCAACACCTTTAATGATGAGTCAAGCCGCGTGGTCAACCCACGACTTCCACGTCTTACGCGGTTCAGCGTTTTTATCTCAACCGCCCCCGGGTCTTATAAATTAAGGGTTAGGCTATGGTTTCTCCCTTCCTCGATCGTGGCTATTCGGTTGCATCGGGCGCGCCGTGTTGTTATCCGTGAAGTTTCGCCTCCCCCCTGACATAAGCGTTGGTCATCTATCAGAAAGTAGGGAATTTCTCTCATCTCTCACTTTTGTGTATCATGCTGGGTGGGCGTTATTTTGTTCCTATGGAATTGGTTGAACCGAACCTTAATGAAGATAATAAACGAAGTTCTAAAGAAAGAAGGGGAAGGGGTTGTGATCGTTGTTTATGCTTTATCTTGTGATCATCCTTTTTAGTTGTGCTGGTTTATGTTTTTCTGAAAATTGAGGCCGTTGGTGGTCGTTGTATGTGCACTTATGAATCCCCTCGTGATGTTTTAAATGTGTTGCTGAAATTGTGAACTCCTGCTGTGAATTGGTTAATCAAGTATACCAGGCTGAATAAGTTGGAAGCACCAGGATAAACCCTACTATGTTAACTCTAGTTTAGAACACACAGATTTGAAATCACGGAGTGTGTTAAGTCTTTTAAATCTGAAATTACCCGGTGGTTGTGTGAATTTGAGTATGGGATTCCATGTTGGTATGGTTTCGGTGGTTGTGAGGTTGAAACCGGGTGGGCACTCATTGATATCAAAAATTGGGGAGAGATCCTCTATTGACAGAACCGGGTGTGAGTGTTTTGGTTGATCCATGCTTTTGACGCTTTCCTTGGTTATGCTTATGGTAGTTTCCCAGTAGTGCTTAATATTAATTGAACATTTTTACTGAACGTGAAACAAAGAATGGGACAAATGGTTTTTGTGGGCAAGGGTCGTGAACTATGACTCGGACGCAGTGGTGTTGTGTTCTGTAGGTTGGCTAGGAAAACCTAAGCTTTGGGTGAGTGTTTGTTACCTATATCTATACTTGTAGCTTTTTTTTCTTATTCGCGCCCCACCCAAGTTGAGCACTCAGTGCCGAACACCCCCATTTATGGGGGAAGGGTGTTTTTCCCAACACTATTCATAGTGGCTGGTTAGTAGCTCCTTTTCTGCTCCCTTTCCCGGATAGCCCAAGTATCTTCGGGCAGGATATGATGGCCTGAGGTCCATTATTAGCCCAAGAACCTTCGGGCTGGGTAGTGTGGTGGTTGGCCAGGTGTGTGCGGAAGGTGGTTTCCCAAGTGTCTTCGGGATGAGGCCCAGGTGTCTTCGGGCGTGGTGGTGGTTGTTCTGGCCTAGGTGTTTGCAGGCATAGTTACGTGTGATAGTTGTGGCCCAGGTGTGTGCGGGCGGGATTTCAGCAGTGGGACTGCGTGCGGTTGAGGCCCAGGTGTGTGCGGGCGGGATTTCGGCAGTGGGACTGTGTGTGGTTGTGGCCCAGGTGTGTGCGGGCGGGTGTGGCAGTGGGACTGCGGTGAGAATGGCGGGATTGGTCCGATGCGTAGGATGTCTCAATAACCAGTGGGAAAGTGGCGCGGGGTACCCAAACATCGATGTGCTCTGATTATATATATTACTTGACTTGCGTTATTTGGGGAGCGTGCCATGGTGAGGCCTGGGGTGGTTAGTTTACCTTGAATAGGCGTTTGGTTTGCTCCTTTCTCACGGGACTTTAGCATGTTCCCCCACTTCTGCACGAGAGTCTTGGTTTTCCCTACTGAGTGTACTTGTATGCTCACCCTACGTTTACTTTCAGGTTTCCAGGAGGACTACCAGGGCTGTGCGGGACCCTACTAGTCGGATAGTTGGAGTTGTTGTAGTTATCGTACCTTTGTTTTCTTTTGATATTGTACTTTGAGCTTTCTTTTTTTGTACTTCAACCTTGTTGTAAACTGTTTAAACATGCATGGGGGCTTTGTTTGGGTTTATTTATATACACTTGTTTCTTTTCCTTTTTGGGTGGTTGACTTGTCCTATTTCCCGATCCTAAATAATAAAAAGGGTAATGCCTCCCATATTTGTGAAAACTCATACCCTTGGTTCTAGTCGCCACCCCGGGGCCTACTGGAGGCGGGACTCGGGGGTCATTATCTCTCCTACAACTTAAAGAAGGAAGGGCCTGGCAATCTGCTGACCATTCCCTCCTTTTTGGTGAAGGCAGGTCATGACACATATTTATATCATTCTGGGTTAATTTAAGCTCATATGACTACAATATATTATATATATTTTTCTATAATGTTAATTCCTTCATATATTAAATAAAACCATTAACATTACTAATTCAAAATTAGGATTTTGGTGATTTTTCAAAATAATATTCATTTTTTTGAGCAATAATTTATTAAAATATATTTGAACAAGATAACACACCCAAACCCTTTCATTGATGCATCAATTTAAATAAAAAACTATTCACCAAAATAGGGTAGTGCGCAAAAAAATCCAATATCCAACCATGCATTTAGCTTGTTGAAATTTTCTTCAAATTCATCCATCCAATGGAACATATGTCCTTTACAAGTTGACATGCTGAGTGTATTTGATATCCATGACTAATCCTTCCCAAATAATCGGTAATATCTTCACATTCTAAGAGATATATTTATATCATCCATTTATGGATGGTTAGGGACTATTTTTTATAAATTTTTTCCTTGAAGGATAGATTTAAATACCCTTTCGTGATATTATATTAACAATAAATGACACATTCTCTAGTTAAATAACAAACAAGATAAAATTTTTATACAGATTATGATTCCTTTGGGTCTTTATTACATTCTTCAATAAATTATCATTCACTTCATTTTCCTTGGAATATATATAGAATATCATCTATAATGACTATTAAAAAGAATCAAAGTTAATATCTAAAGACATATTCATTAAGTCAATGAATATATTAGGTTAATTTGTAAGACTAAACAGAATTAATGTAAATTCGGGAAGTGAATATCTCTAATAGAAGGAATTCTTAGGTATACCATCACATTTGATCCTAAACTGATAGTATCTATGACGATGATCAATCATGGTTAAATATGGAGCTCATAATTATTAATAAAAAATCATCAATACTGTGCATATGATACTTTTTGTCACTGATGATATGTTTACGTTCCAAAAAATAATTCTACAGTCACATTGATCCATAATTATTTTGAAATACATGTACAGGTTCAACCCTTTCTATTTTGTGTAGAAAAACGGATCCCATATCAATATTCTCATGGAATTACAACTTCAATTTCTATAACTCAATCAGGCCGATTTTATACAGATCCATTAAAAATAGATTAGAACTAGGTATGAGTTCTATTCAAAACTCAACTACATTATATTGAGGACAACTAAAAAACTATTCTAGAAAGACATAAAACCAACCAAATAGTAATATCATCAATGATGACATTCTCCCCAAACATCTGATAAAAATATCCACACTGAATTAGAATCTAGACCCATGTAGAAGATGCACATTTAATTGGTAGTTTGTATACATTCCCACATTAGTAGAGGATCATAGGCCAGCTTTAAATATCCAATGTATCATTGATCCCTATTCAATTCATTTGGGAATTATATAAATAAAGTCATTACATGCCAAAAATCACATAAAATTTAAATAATGTGAGAATAAAAATATTATTAGGAAGAAAATTACCCTAAACAACATATGTGGTAGAATCATAGGTTTGATATATGAACATTATAACATTAGGAGTTTATACTATTTATTTAATATAAAATCATTATGAGTATTAATTAATTTTTTAGCTATATAGGAATTCATATAACTGTTATAAAATAGGGTACATAAATATTTGATTGTACCCATGAAGACCACAGCTTTTATATTCTATATTTAATCCATAACTAAAAACAAATTTGTTATCATGACTCCTAGACATCATTACTTATATTAATTAATCAATAAAAATAACGATAGGATGTATAAAAAATACACATACATTTTATTCCATTACACAAGATGATTAAACAATGTTATTCGTTTTCAATATCTAAAAGATCATTTCTTATGACTGATAATGAAAATGAGAAATAACATAATCATATCCACCAGAATTGATAACAAATCTATGCAGTAATGTTTCATTCCCCATGCCCTAGAATTATTATTGAGATAAACTTGACAACCTTATTTTGGATTTATCAAAACAAAATGAATATATTCTAAAACCGATCCACATGATGTACTAATACATGGATGAATTTTTTTATGGAAATCACACTCCTTTCATTACAATAACATTGAATTTTCTCCTATATGTATTCTTATCATAAGGGTTTCACTAATGTTTTCTCATCCCAGTTATAAAAAATTACTAATCCTTTACATTTTTTAAACTATAGAGGCCTAAAAATTTTATACCCAAATATTAGATAATTTTAAATTAATATTAAATATATTTCACAATAATACATTCTTAAGGACTATAGATATTTAGTGTCTTTGGAAACATGGATATATAAAAAACTACTACGTAAATAATTTGTATCATTTATGATCATGTTCCTCACAAAGTTTACCTTTATCAAACATATCATATACAAATCATTTCATCATAACCATGAAAAGGGAAACATAATAATGTATGAACATAGATGATTAGTAAGTGTAAACATACGTTATATCAATCAATGATCAAAAGTTAATATAAGATAGGAATAATGGTATGGGAATTTGATCAAGACATACAATAAGAGTAAATAATTAGTAAAATATTTTTATTCATTGAACCACATAACATGACACCCCTCGTAATTGTCTTGATTCTAGGATGAATTATTAATTATACTTACAATACACCCCTAGGGCACCAATTTATATGAATATGACAAAGTATTTGTCAAAACTGGGGGATGATTTTCTTTTTCAAATAAAATAACCAGACCAAAATTTCATAAAAATATCACTAAATGATTCATGATAACAATGTAATTCTAGTCGATGTAATAATATTTATATCGATACCGATGTATAATATAGTACCACAATGAATGATGAATAACACCAATATACAATGTAGTGGAAAAACCAATGAAACTTAATGTGACCATGAAAAAATCCAAGGATCCCATCATCCTAAATGCTGAAACACCACAATACATCCCATGTATCATGAAGAACCAAAAAAATTGTGTTACTTCATCTTTTCATGTGTCTTCATGAACAAAATACCAAAATCACAAATTTCCAAAGCATCAGTGAGTAATGAAACCTAGTGGTCTTTCCACAAATGACTTCCCAACTGACGACTGTAGGAGAGAAAATAATTTCATTTTTACATGAAACAATTCATATAAAACAATTCTATAAAACAATAATATAAAACAATTGTATAATATAATTTAAAAAAGACTATCATAATGCCTATTATTGTTATGAAAAATATTTTTCCAAACTCGAAATATTTTCCATATAATGAAATTGAACATGTTTTCCAGAACATTTCATAATACATTTAATATAACCCATATTTATCCGTGCATTCAAAAATAAAAACATTCTTTCATAATTGATAGATCCATTACATTAGTGGTCAATCATAGTTATACCAAGTCATCCAAAGGTGACCAATATCCCATGTTCGATTATATCTTTGGCACCGAGAACCAAGTCATATTTCAACCAGGAAACATTTAATATATGAACACACACCACCATGTATTCCCAAAAACCGTGACAATAAAATTAATTCCAAACCAATTCAATAAAATAATCTTTTTTATTGAATAAATTCCCAAAATTCATTTAACATGATTTAAAACATGAAACTACTTTAAAAGAATCATTTTAAAATCATTAATCAAATCACATTTCAGAAGAATAATACAATTCCATAAGAAATTAATAAATAATGTTTCCACCAAGATTTCAACATAAAATTCACAATATATTTAAGGAAATTTAAACAATATGAAACTATGAATTAATTTTATAAGAATATGAGTAGAAAGTGAATCCACCAACCTTATAAATTATGGTTAAAATGAATAACAACATGAAACACCCACAAAATATGGTTAAATCTCATAAAAAATACCTTATATCCAATACCCTAACATCAAAAAGGAATAATATAACCCTTATTGGCATCAAACACCATAGATCAATCTAATGTGGACTAAATCTAGGATACTGAGAGAGGGATGAAATTAGATATAAGAGAAACTCTAAGAAACCACATCAAAAGGAGACATACTACGTGGATCGGGCTTCAATGCACCAAGAAACACATCCAAATCATTTTGATATGGAATGGTTCTATATCTATTAGGTAGAATAATTATCACGTTAGCGCAAAAATGGTGGAATAATTAGTAGATAAAAGTCAATTCGAATAAGAAATAGATAAATCTCATATCATCTCAAGTTCTTCAATGTTAATTGATTATGATTTAAACATAAAGGCTCGATATTATCTTTGTACAATAGGATTTTGATGATTTAACACACAATTAATCATCTCAAAAATCATACACATCAAATCAACAGAAAAAGAGGTAATCCACAAATGCAGTAAAACTATATCAAAAAAATATTGCATATGGGTAGAATTTTAATGAGTTCTAACTCTCTTGGTTGATAGTATAGATAGATCATCTAGGATTGCAGTCTCATCTCCTTAAAAATGTTTATTTACCACAATTTTTTTCTTATTTCCTTATTGATATTTTCCCATGTTGGAGATTCGTGGTATTCCTAGAATTACTATGGCTATCTTTGTTCTATTGATGAGGATTGTCCTACCACCTTCATCTCTTCAAAGCATACAATGTTTGTGACCCATTGGAATTTTTCTGAACACCCAAACACATAAAACTATGACAATATTACTAAATATTTCCATATTATTATAATTGTGTAATTCTCTAGGTTGTACTGTACACTCTATCATCATATGGATGAAATAAACACACTGAAAACATTCATCTTTTCCCTTGGGTTGTGGAGGAATATTTACGGATCCAACTATTTTATTCCATCATATACTCCCACCTTGAAATATGTGTCCCACTTCTTCTTGATTCAGTCGTTATAGATACTACCATTTCCCATAGGTATCAACATGATTCCACCAACCATAGCTCTTGAGATTTACAATTATGGCACCGTGAATCTATTGGTCACCTATACGTAATTTGTTATATAAAGCATATAAATCATTAAGATAATTTCCTTCCTAATCCCATATTCAAATATTTCTTCCCTAAAAGATTCATTAGCATTAACATCAAGTTAAAATTGGAATAAATTCATAAATGTATCCACATAATCATTAAATGTGAGGATATTGTGATTTAATATAAAAAATTTAATATTTTTTATTGCAAATAATATCATATAAAGATATATATTTTAATTAAATTACTCTTTTAAATCATCCCATTAAATTAATTGATCTAATATAGCATGAACTACTAAATCCCACTATTATATTGAAAGAACATCCAGCATATATGTCTCCAAATTAACTTTCATCTCTACTGGGGTTTTAAAGAAATAAAATTTATGACTCATCCCATTCACCTATAGATCATCTGTCACTAGTTCTGAATCACCCCAAAAGATGGGTGGATTCTACTTCTATAACTGAAATAAGAGATCCACTTTCCATGGTTCATCATATCAGTTCCCTATATACAAATTGAAAATAATGGTTAATAAACTAAACCCGATTCTAGTTTACCTATGGATCATGTGAAACCATAATCTCATTAGATTATTCCGTTTGGTTTCTATGACTATACTTGATCCAGTTTCTATAAACACAATAAACACCATATGTATCACTCTCTAGAAACTAAAGGAATAAAAATTTAAAATTATACCATATCATACATATTAAAAAAATTTCCAAAATTCATTACTTTAATTTCCAACTCATTTCGAAATGTATGCAAGTCTTTTGAAAATAAAACCCTTATCAAAATATAAAATTCATGCATTTTTATAATATCACATTATAAAAACAATTTAAACAATTTTAAATAATATTAATCTTTTACCAAATCATAAATCATTGGTCAAAATGAAATATTTACACTAAGCTGGAATTCATTTCTAAAATTAATTCCATGATCATCTCCTAAGATAATCCCATGAAAATGAGATTTTAATTCCAAATATTTATCTCCAAAAAACATATGTACCAAAGTCCCTGGTAATTTGAAATTCTATATAAAAAGTTACGTATGTAATTTTATATTCCAAATTTCAAGTATCAAAAATCCTACTCCTTTCTACCAACTTGACCCGAGGATTAATGTAGAAGGAATTGTCATCTCCAAAAAAATAACCAATACCATTTTCAAAAAAAAAATGGACCGAATAGGAATGATATCATTGGAAAAAATGACATAAAATTCTGATACAACGTGTAGCATCCTTCCCCTCTTCATTATATTGTGTTAAGGTGAAATTTTTACTTGGCCTTGAGAAATATCTCCAAGGTAAAAATTTCTATGATTAAATTTCACAATATTTAATAAAATTAGGGGATGGTTTTCTATTTGAAAAAAAAACATCCCAAAAAATCCTTAAAAAATATCACTACCAGGTGCATGATAATAATGTAAAACATCTCAGTGTAATACCATTGATATTAAAACCAAACTACTATAAAGCACCAAAGAAGAATACAGATAGAATCAAATTACAAATATAAATAAAAACCAATGAAACTCAATGACAATAAAAACAAACAAATTATCCAAACATGATCCATCCTCTAACTATGAAATAAATTCCAAGTATCATGAAGAAACAATAATTAAGGTTGATACAGTAACATTACTTATGTATCAATGAACAAAATATAAAAAAACATCAATGTTCCAAAGAAAGGGTGAGTAATGAAACTCATTAGGATTTCCCATAATGAACTCCATTCTCACACCACTAGGATAGATAATATTATCACATTTACATAAAACAACTTATAGAGAACAATTCTATAAACCAATTTAAGATAGTTTATTAGAAACCAAAATTTTTTATAAGAAAAATATTTTTCCAAACCAAATCTATTTTCCATGGAATGAAACCAAACTTGTTTTCCAAAACATTTCATAATTTATTTCGGGTTTCCCATCCCAATTTACACAACCAAACATCCACCCATGAATTCCATGGTTAAATTTCCATTATACTGAGTAGTTTCTCATTGATCGTCCAGGTCTTCATAAGGTAACCAATAACCCATGTTCCATTACAACATTGACATCACACACAAAGTCATATTTCAACCATACCAGATATGAATCATGATCAAACCCCCCAAATTATTAGAAAAAACCATGCTCAAACAATAATACAAAATAATTTAAATAAAAGAATATTTTTATAGAATATATTTATAAAATTCTTTTTTACTTGAATCAAATCAATAAAATATTTTAAATTAATCATTTTAAAATCATTTATCCATGAAATTTATATAACAATTCTACGATTCCCTAAACATTCACTAAAGAAGGATTCCACCAAGAAATTCAAAACCTTATAAAAATAAATTTTATGAAATTTAAATAATTTGAAACCAGGAATTAATTTGTTAATAAGATGAGTGGATAATGAATCCACCAACCATGGGAATTGTGGATAAAATTATGAACTACATGAAAACTCCCACAAAACTGAGTTGAATATCCAGAAACCTACCTTCAATATATTCAACTAATATCAATGAGGAAAAATATAACCATTATTGGAATAACAAACCATGAATTTATCTATATCATACTAGATCTAAAAAAATGAGTGTGGTTTGAATTTAGATATATGAAAACTATTAGAGACTACCACAAAAGGAGACATAATACGAGAATCGGAATACAACGCACCAAGAAACACGTCCGGAGAACATCTGATTTGATGGGGGAAAGGTACTAAAACCATTAAGATGAATAATTATAGATATTTGAATAAAATAGATAATAAAGGATTGGTTACATGTTAATATCAGTCTACATAATGTTTTTTTGATCTTGTCATTAAACCATACAAGGATAGTCACACAGTTAGGAAAACTGCGTACTAAATGTGTACCAGCGTCTACCCCAAGGGGAAGATGACACTGTTGTATCAAAAAATTATAAAAAAGATGAACCAAAAAATAATAATATCGATATATAACATTTAATTTTTTCTACCTTGTGGGTATATGGTAAGGTTAAACCGTGCACCTTCCCATTAGCCCACGTATCACGGTACAATGTATATTGTAGGAGTTGCATGGTTTCCAAAGACCTGGCTCAAACTGTGCACCTTGAGAAAAGCCAAAAAACATTCCAAAAGTATACTAACCCTCCCAAGATTCACCTATAAAATTTACATATGTGAAAATAAAATCAAAGGGTTTCTTACTTGAAACAAGGGGTCCTAAAAAATCGAGTACAGTTTTTAAAAAAAATTATAGTGGAGATAAGAGAGTTGAATCATCAAAAATACATAATTATCAATAAAAACATATCTTATGATTAATAAATACGATTTTTGAAACAAAATAATAAATAAATCATTCCTTAGTAAAGGATCACTTCTAAGACTATCATTTTTTGATTGAGATCATTCCTCTTTCCATTATTTTATTAATAAAGCTTTACTCCCAATAATATCTAATTTAACAATGCCCCATACTAAACTAGGTTCACTAACCATTATACTTATTGTCATTTAATGAGAGAAATTTATTTACTTATTTCATTTATGGAAAATATAATCCTAGTCCTACCAATCATATAATGAATGTTATACATCTTTGTTTTATAATATCATAAAAATTATCATATATACATATCATAATCTATGAAATGTATACGAAATTCAAAAAAAGTTTCTTCACTATAATAATATACAATATAGAGAGATAATAAATATAGAAACATTTTACTGTATCTCTAATATATTATAATTAACATTAAATGAAGTTATTAAATATCATAATACCATTAGATAATCAATTGGTAATTTTTTGAGAAATTTCACTTTTCATTTGGAAATAACATATTTAAAATATAATAATTTAAAATATAATAAGGAATAATAATTTAAAAAATAATTAATTAAAATTATAATGTACTATTCTGTGAAAATAATTTTCCTGAAATTGAGGAATGTTGTTCATGTATTTTACGTTAATAGAAAAATTCTAGTCACATTTTCGGTAAAATGTCACAAGTACCTCATTTAGAAAATTAAATGAATATTACCTTATAAATAATTTATAAAAAAATGATGTAAAATTATTTCATTATACCATTTAATAATAATAAAAACATCTAAAATAAAATATTTACATGGATGAAAAGAATCGCAATTGAAGGGAAAACAAGGTTGATTTTCTTTAAAAATATTCCTTGTGTCTGTTTAGTATAGAAAAAGAATAAAATTAATGGAAAACATGAAATATCCGAAAATAATCAGGGGATAAAAAATATTAATATTTTGGAGAGAGATATATTTAAATTTTTTTATCATAAAATTTGTGGATATTCAATCATGATAAAATTTAATTTTAACAAAAAAACCCTTACGATTGTAGTAACATTTTAATCATTACCCCATTAAATAAAAACATCAAATGTAAATTTAGATTAAATTAAAATATTAATATTCATGATACATAAAACCATTTTTGAGATTGATAATCCTCATAAATTAATATAGGAATATAACAGAAAACATATTCCAATGAAACAAAACTGAGATGAAAACCCCTTATAGATCTAGTAATTTATTAAACGAAATTCATTGTAAAATCAATAATCATGTAGTCATATAAATGAATTAAATAAAATAATTTAAATGAAAAATATAAATTATTATTCATTATATAACTTTAGATGAAATATATTGTTTCATAACCTTAAAACATGTCTTAGTGTAGATTAATTTAGTTGAAACCCTTACCATAAGATCACATTGCTTCATTAGTAACCTGAAATTCTCTATAAGAAATGTAAATTTATTATATTATTTTTATAGATAAATATTTATAACTATAATACCATACATTATTTATTTATAATACCTTATCACCCATTAATTAACAATTTTTTATCATAATAATCATCATTTCATGTGTCCACTATTTTTCCTTTCATGTATGTATTGGTTTGTGTAGTTGTATTCCTTTTATATTTTCATGGTTCCTCTATATATCTACTTTTAATATTTATATAAATATAATATATAATTATTATATACATATTTATAATCATTTAAATAATTTTGTGATGTAAAATGAATGACATCACTTCATGGATACAAAAATCCTTATGTATACACAAGGGAGGAATTCAATTTATTTTGGATAAATAAAATACATTAAATGATAAATAAAATTAATGTAATAATTATTATGTAAAAATATCATATATTATCATTAATTATATCATTTTTCCATCCATTTAAATATTAAATGTTAAAAAATCACATCACTTTCTGGATGTGGTAGTACACACATACTCACAAGTGTTATTATCAACTACGAATGGATCAAAAAATGAGAACGTAGATAAAATATAGTAATTAAATAAGAAAAATTATATCATAAATATAATATATAAAAGCTAAACTCAAAATAATAACCATATTTAAAATAAAGGTATTGAAATTTAATTGTATTTCTATGGGAAGAAGGTAATCCACACATTGGAATGTGTAACACTTTCATATCCCATTTGATTGGGAAGAGGTGGTAAATGGTTATTCTATTTTCATATTAAAATCTCAGTACATATATGATACTATATTCAACTTTTTTTTAGGATAAAACAATTTTTTTATAACCTGAAGAATAAATAATATTGAATGAGCATGGTTACGATCTATACTATTCTTTGAGAGAGTTCAGTTGGCCTACACTTTAGTCCTCGAAGGATTGGCCTTAATAGAATACAACGAGCTCTAGGTTGAACGTAATGATTCATAGAAGGTATTTTAGTATGTAAATTTTGATATATTATGCTAAAATTGTGTGAATGATGGAGGGGAATATGTTCCCATTTTTAAGTCAAGGAGAACACATGGAATTTCAAAAAATATCTGAGTGACCAATTTTCACTTTAATGGGAATGTGGCCCAAAATAGAACAAAAACATGGTTTAAGATATTATACGGATTCATTATCTTAAAAAAATAATTTTATCATTTTTTTTGGGAATCACACCCTTATCAAAAGATTTAACCCGTGGGTAAACCCATTTTAACCGTAAGCATGACAAAAAAATCACTACTTTTCAATTTAGTGTGATACAAAATTATCTTATACAAATTAAATTATATTAATTATTATAGTTATTAATATTTAAACCATTTTAAAATATTAAATTTCTATTATTAGTAGATGTTTTTTAAATTAAGTTTGAAAATTGTAAAGAAAAGTCATTTTTGAAAAATAAATATTTATGATAAGACAAAAATTATATCCATTAAATGAATTATAAAAATAATAAAAGAAATTGTAAAATATTATATTGATTATATAATATATAAATTTCATTTAAAACATTTATAAAGGGTGATTAAATCAATTTTTTTATGTGAAAATGTCATTAATAGAATTAAAATATATTTTTTAGAATAAAATGTTGTTAAGCCCAATAACAAACTTATAAAAAACATCATAATAATATTGAGTAAAATATAAATAATTATAATTTATATATAAATTGGTAAATTTTTATTTTATGATGAAATTAAAGGCATTATGGGACATTGGTTTGATTAGAAATGATTATTTTGACAAAAAAATTACCATGTTAGTATTCATGGAAAATTTATTTTTTTAGAAAAATGAAAGTATTTCCCCTAAAATAATAATGATTCATAAAAATAAGGTTTATAAAATGTAAAAAATTAAATATAATGTTCATGTATATAAATAAGATAAAAACCACTTTTGTAGAAAATATATTTTCTAAGCATATAATGTCATTATATACAATTAAATACTTATTTTTTATGAATTAGTCAATGTTTTTTCATTATTAAAGAAATTATAAACATTTTAACTATTTTTTTATTAACATTCATACCTACCAACATAACATCTAGGTGTTAACATTACATAGTATCTCAATTCATATAGACTAAGTTTTTTTTTATAAGGAAAGCATTCAAATAATTTATTTTTTATATTAGAGGAAATACTTATAAAATCATGGGGTGTTAAAAGTTTCATTATCTCCATCTCATACCTTTAAACATTATCATTTCTTTTTAGTGAATAAAATCCCATGAAATATTTCTAATAATTTCACGAACCAACTCGACTCATATTTAAGGTCACATTTGTATCACTCTAAAAGATGGAATAAATACCATATTACTTGTGAAGTATTAAGGAGTATGTCTCCATCTCCATCCAAACATTAATATTCTTTAGGAATAATCATAAGGGTTCTCAAATACTACTGGGGTAGGAACACTCACCCCACACTTTATTCATCAATCCTAATGCTCCAGGCCACCTCTTGTCCTTCCTGACCAAGCCCTTGGTTCTAAGGTTACAATCACGGTTATTTATCCTTGGTTCATCACATCTCCATACATAAGGGATATTAAAGATAATATATCATGATCATTATTTCATTATTAACTTTCTATTTATGGTCATGGGTATATGTATTTCATGGAATGTATCTATAATCAAGAGCTCATACATTGATGGTTGGGGAATCAAGATAGTGATCATTTTTCTATCATGGACCTCATTAATTTTGTTATCCTTACAGTAATCAAAAAAATTTTATTTATTTAATTCTTAACCACTCATATTTGTTGTGAGTAAATATCTCATTCTAAATATCTAAATCATAAAAGAAAGTGTAGAATCAAGATACCACGTAAGATACAAATATATCAATTCCATTTTATTCATACTCAACTAAACTCACCAATTATCATTTAAGCTTCTTCAATGCTCACATCATCAAATAATGTCCTATCTCAATCCAAATAAAATCCCATAATTAATTATTCATTTTCATTATATAAAATTTAAATGAGTTTTTCATTTAATTTAATTACGAATAATGCCTAATAAATCAATCAGTCAACTATTGATGTTCAATATGTAAACAAAGGGTTCATAACACCAATAACATACACATGCATCATTAATATGCCTAAATTTTAATTTACCATTTCAATAATCCTATATACATAAATAATATTCTAAAAACACCAATAAAAAATCATGGTAGTGATATACCTCTTTTAATTCGCATAATAACTTATGAAACCATTCCATCATGATTTTTATTACCAATACAAAGTATAAAACCCATCATATGTGTTATTTCACAAAAATTCATTGACATAATCAGTAAACACATTAAACCAATATAATATATGATGATTTTTGTAAAAGGTGAATAAATCAAGAAGTATAAAATTTAGAGTGTTATATTTACCTTAATATTTCATCTAGATCAAATAACATTTGAATTTGGATGGAATCGAGGAAAATGATCCCATTGAATTGAAGAGAGGGAGGAGAAAAAATACATGGTTGATCTCCTTTTAGAAAGACCATGCAATGGATCAGCCTAAAGTAACACTCTTGGGAACCTGATTTATCATCCAATCCTCAAAAAATATCTAAAAAATATTATATATGGAAACCCTGACTCTCTAATAATTAATCGGAATCTTTGTTCTTAGAAAAACTCTAATCACCAAAACTAAAAATTAAATTCCCAAGTGAATACAAAACCATGAAAAAAATTGTTCATTAAAACCTCCCAATAACATCACTTTTCATCAATTAGAGTCTTTAATAGTTTTTTAATCTTCAAACATGACATAACAATTTCCACAATTCATCATCAATCTGCCACATTCTACCTCATAATGTCAAATGATCATTTGTTTTAAAACTAAAAAAGGAATGATATTTACAAAAGAATAATCTATAAATCACCACCCTCATAGAATTATAAATATGGTTCTTACTCAGATTTATTTATCCCATAACATAGTATTTTCATTCACTTATTCATATTTATTATCATGGTTCCCCTACAAATATTTCACTACATGTAAAGGATAATTTCTAATACACGATGATCATATACATTAGAATCGTATACTAAAAACCTATTTATAAAGGTGAAATTATAAAATCGATGTTATTTTCCTTCTATTAAGACCCAATTTAATTTAAAAACACCATTCAGACATCCTATAGCAAAATTTTTCTACAAAAATCTGCCACACCCACCAACATGACATCATAATATATGAACATGATATTTAAAATTTTAAAGGGTTCCCAAGATCATTCAAAACCCATAATAAATTATGTCTTGAATACTTGGTTGGATCCCGAAATAATATCGACAACCAGTGACACTACTCATCATGATCTCACCCTGATCATTTTTACCTTATTGATCCAAATCACGGTTAGATCACATAAAAAATATCAAAACCCCAAATACAATCATGAACTCCATCCAAAATAAATACACAAAACCAAATCATGTATGCATAAAAGAACAGGTTAAAACCAAATTTTACTAGACAAAAAAATCTAAATGTCACCTCAATAATCAAATTACTGGTCTTCTCACATTGTTGGGCTTCCCAATATGGTTTCATTCCATCGTTATTGATAACATGATTCACACAATTGGAGAGTCCTTAAAATCACACTACTAATCCAACCATTAATCTCAATGTTATATGATCGATCCATTACAAATCCTAATAACCTGATTTTTTCCTTCACATACTCAAGAACTAATATAAACTTCAATCATAATTTGTTCCAAGATCACTATGAATATCAAGATCATCACCCATGGAATTCAACACAAAATAAATTCCAAAAAATCTGTTATAATGTTTTTTACTCTCTATCAACTGTCTTTACATATGTCACCCCTTTATAAAATCCTCAATATGTTTCAAGAATGAAATTACCTAAAAATATAACTCAATGCACATGCTCTGGTTTGTCACACCATCACAACCTAAAACATCATCAAAAAAAATTCCCAAAATAGAGGGAATTATTTCATTAAATTGAAACTCTCTTGTATCCAAGAATATATTAATTTTATAGTATATATTGATCATAATATCATACAAAAAAACTATATAGAACACACTAATACAAATAAAGGTAATCACTCTTAATAAGAACAGAATTTTTTTATAACACCCCATGATGCCACAGTACGTTTCTCATTGAATAATATAATAGCTTGTGCTATACGCAACTTCGAGTTCTAGCACACCACGACTAATCAAACTAGCCGTTATAAATAGTAATACCCACTTTTTGAAATTTTATAAATTTTATGCCTCAAAAGAGACTACTTTTTTGGTTTTGGAATATCAAAATTATTTTAGGGTACATTTTTGGTACTTTTATGAAACATTCAATTTTTGATGAATAGTGAAAAACACATCATTATTTTTTAAAATGGAAATTTTAGTTAAATAATTAGTTATTTTATTTATTTTTATTTTAGCTCAAAATAGATACGTAATAACTATATATGTTTAATTTAATTTACTAGTGTCATTTTTTAATAAGATTAGTTTTATAAAATTTTATTGAACTTTTAATGCCTTTTACCCACCTTCTATGAAAAATTTGAAATTTTCATAAATTTAATTTTTCTACTTATGTGAATTAAATTTCAGAAATATTAGAGACACAATCAAAATCAATATGTAAAATTTTGTTCAATAGGATAAAAATAATTTTTTCCCAACAATATCTTTTGAATTTTATTTACCACGGTTAAAAGTAAATAGGGTAATTAATGGTACAAATTATATAATAATTACTATAACTAATGTACAAATTGTATTGAATTTGTTTATATCGATGAAAATTATCCTGATGAATAAAATATTATCCTTTTGTTACACTTCTATTAGATTAGTACATTTATTATTATTTTATTTAAAGAAGAGTTAAAAGTGTTAAATTCAATGTTTAATAACTAAAATATTTTTAATATAGGGTTATACAAAAGAAAAATTTTACTATAAGTATTCATCATTAATATAAAAATATTTCATAAATAATTGTGTTTTGTTTATAATTTTTAGACAAAAAATAATTAAATTAAGTTATGACAAAATTATAATGAAATAATTATCATATTATTGAAAGACTAAAATAATTGATATTATAAATATTAATATATTTTTAAATAGTTACTATAGATTTATTCCATTAATATTTTAGATTAATATGACATTTTAGAATTTATTAATTAATTTTTTTAGAATTTATAAAGTTGTTATGACTTTCCCAAAAACCAAATAATAATTAGTATCAATATTGACATAAATGAGTTTTTAAAACATATACTATATTATTAATTGATATAATAATTCTAAAAATCTAGGTCTTGGAGAAATCACATAGATATGATTATATATATCAATTATTAACAACATAGAGTTGTCTTGGATTTTTATAGTATTTTTATTAACTATTTATTATAATTATTGAAGAATACATGGTTGAAGATAATATATTTTAACTAAGTGTAATATATAAAAGATAAGATTAATATGATGAATTAACTTTTCTAAAACATATTGTTTGATAGGTTTTTGACCCCACCCCCCTTATCCTCTAAATACATCTTTTTGGGAATTTATAAATAGAATATGATTGTATAATAAAATAATATTTCATGGTTTTGATAAGGTGACAGTCACCTCTCTTATATAATTGTACACCCCCTTCCTTCAAAATCACACCTCCAAATCCATTTGGCTCAACCCAACCATGCTAAAATATCCACCCAACTACCCTCCCTTCAACATAGAGGACTTAATTTTATCATAATCTAAACTAAGAGGCCGTTTTTATCAAATCAAAAGGAAGCACTCGCAAAAGAGGTAATAATTTCATCACCTCTTTAAAAGTTATTTTCTTCTTCTACATCCTCTTTATTTGTTGTTTCCATACCAAATTATAACTCTAGTACCTTATACATACTTTTATGTCATTTTAAATGTTGTATAACGATACTCATAATTCAGTCCATCCTATGAATGACAAAGTCACCATACATGTGAACGTGTGGCTTACCGTTTCCACGTTGTGGTGTATTTTGTTATTCAACACTTCATTAGTTGTATGGGTATAATAATGAGTATAATTTATGTAAATAATAAATATAACATGTATATTATTATTTATATATGATATAAATTCCAATTACATATGATTTCACAATCAATATAATAATATGATCTCTCGTGCGTACGTATGGATTACCGTCTCCATGAACGCGATGAGATTCATTACCCATAGTAATCACTAAAGAATAATTATCATTTTATGATTAAAAATAATTTTTATGAAATTAATATCATTTTGGATATGAATCAAATACATCCTACCCAAAAAAATGACTTATGTAATGAATCATATAATGGAAACCAAATCAGTTAACACCCGAAACAATAATACTACAAAAAGATTATTAACAAAGAAATATTATCAGATCATATATGATATCATATTTTGGTATATCGTTCTTGTATAATTTAATAAAAAATATTTAACTATTATACAGAAGTTTAACATACCCTTAATCATGGAAAATTACATGGTAAGGTTCAATTTTACAATATCTTTATTATCTGAGGTTGTTTATATATAAGTGTGTACCATTTCATTTTTATCATCCTCATCTGTGTTTCTTTAAATTTCATTTAAAAACATTATTACTATTTACTAGACTATCAGTTAATTTTAATTATAACCTTGTTAATAGTTTTATAAAATGGTTTGAAAGTAATCATTTTGTTGTTTCCAAGCATGGTACATTATGACCTTTTCGACAAATTAAGGTAACTATGTTTTTTACTTATACTGTGGGTGTGATTATTTTCTACGGTTATAACACATTAGAAGTTTTCATTACAATTTATAAGATTATTTTCAAAATAAATGTTTTATTTTATAATTATGTGACTTTTAAATGGTTTCAAAATAGAAAGATATATTCCTCTAAAATAGTTTTGATTTTATCTATGTCAGCATCCTTTGATGGATTTTTCACTGGATTGAAGTTGATTTTTTTGGATACAATATTCCATATTGTATTGACTGTTTTATGATATGTTTTACTGTGGATGTGTTATTTTTATACCATTCGGGGTTTATGTTCAAAGTATTGTGATTTCTTATACTTGTTTTAATACGAATGAATATGTTATGTTAAAATATTTTCATGTACGTAATGCATTGGACTTATTAAGTTATAGGTGGAGCCCATTATATATCCTCGATGCATCAGTATGTCTGAGGGGACAAACAAGTTTCTTGGAACAAAGCCTTGACAAAATCTTATTTGTTGTCATGGCATGGGGTCTTTACAATGTGGCTATGATGTCCGACATTGTTAATTCAATCATTATAAAATTGGTTATTGATATTACATGTGATTATTCGACTAATATAATATCCATGTGAATAAGTAAATGGAATTATTTGATTTATACATTCCATATTATGCTGATGTCTCATATTAAAAATTGTGTGTTTTATTATTTTAAATTTATTTAAATGTTTACACTTATTTATGATTGTTTCTACTATATTTTTATCCTTACTGAGCATCTGAGATCACCCCTATCTGTTGTTTTATTTTTATTAGGATGTTAAGAAGTATATTGTTATTAACCAGCAGGAATATGATAAGTGATATATGATTGTTCAAAGGGGGAACATTTTTTTTATTTCATGATGTAATGTAAAACAAATATATGTATTTAGTACTTCCAAGGATACAAAATTGATCGGCCTTTCGGGACATGATTTCTTTTATCATTCCAATCTAACGTAATAATGCTGTGAATCTATGTAACTAGGGTTAGGGTGTTAAAGTTGGTATCAGATAACTTTAGTAAAAACCTTGGAAACTAGATTTATAAAAACTCTAATTAGAGAATGTTACCCAAATATAGACATTCGGGATTACTACAGATGATATTCCTACAATTTTTGTAATGTAGAGGTTTTTTGAATTTTCTAATAAATAATTCTCTATCCGGATAAGAGAAGGTAGAGGAATCTCTGGAATAGATGTACCTATGAGTGAAAACTTTGACAAGGCATTTCAGGCGTGACCCGAGGTATCTTAGTACATAAAAACGAGAATTGCTTCATTCTTAGTTATAACACTCTTATGTGATATTCATAGGATAATTCACATTTTCTTTAAAAATAATTTATATTGAATTATGAGTAAGTACCTCCTTAATAAAAACATTTTTTTATGATTATGGATTATATGCATAAACTATTCAATTTATGTTGGTTATTTTACAAGTTTGAATTATGTATTGTGATTCATAAATTAATCTGGTTTATTCCTTTGTTTAGAAATGGAACATAGTAGAAGGAATGGAAACTATATCAATTAATGTAAAACATGTAGGGATTTCCCTCCTACTCGGGATAATTATAGTTGAGTGGGAGATGCAACCATTGCTAAATAGATTATAACCATACATGGACATCTCACTCAGGTTATGAACAATAACCTTACCTATATAGAGCGCCCTGATCCACAACACAAAGGGTCATTGTTATCCTTCAAAATTAGGAAACAACCACCAACATTCATAGTGACAACAAATCCATTTGTAGGTGAGAAATGCTAAGTTCCATATAGAAAATATTTCATGCTTTGTGGAGTAGCGAATTTGAAATGGTTTTCATGGCAGTTTATCACCTCATGAGAGATTTAGATCAATAGTGGTCATTAATTAAAAACACTAAGGATGATGAAAAAGTATCAAATAAGGAATGGAGGGAGTTTAAATAAATTTTCTTATAAAAATACTTTCCTCGTGACCATCAACCTGATATAGAAAGATAATTTCTGTGTCTGAGGTGAACAGAGGATGATAATGTCGCAAAGTATGAGGCTAATGTTAAAATGTTAGCAAGGTATGCAGAAGATCATATATGTAACCCAAAGTGTATGATTTATCAATTATTTGATGGGTTAAACCATTTCTACATCAAGAATGAGTCTCACAATCCTTATCATCGTATAAGTATATTGTCTCATGTGATATCAAGGCAGAAAAGGAATTATCTATGTTTTGAGACTATAAAACAAAAATAGAGTAGAAAAGATCTACTGAACACTCTGGAAATGGGAATTAGGGGAAGGGAAAATGTTTATTTCCATATTTAATTAAATGTTTAAAGAAACACCATGGTACATTCCATAACGGAATGGGAGTTTGTTATTAGTGTGGTGAAAAGGTCACCACGCTATTTATTACAAGGGAAATAAAGATGATTCCAATGTTGAATGAAACAATTATAGAGAAATAGGGCATTGTACAAATGAATTTTCTATTAACCTAGGAACCTTACCTCAGACAAGATCAAGTGAGAAAGGCCAAGCTTATGTGATCTCTACTACTGAGGTTGAAGCTCTGAATGACATGGATGAAGGTAATTTAATCTTTTTATCAAACATAGCCAATGGAATATTTGATTCTGGATCATTATATTGTTTCTTATATTTACAATTTTCTATTAAAATTAGATATTTCCAATTTTATTTAACAAAATAGTTGTCAGTCAAAACTACTAAGGGATGTATCATTGCAACAATGTATTGTGAATCAGTTCCCATTAAGGAATATAAACATGCTATATCTGCTGATAGCATCATCATACCCATGATTTAATTTGATATAATCCTCAGTATGGATTGGATTTCAGACCATGATGGAAAAGATCTTTGTATGAAGATAAAGGTTACAATTTTTTATGATGATAAATAATACCTTATCTTTAGAGAAGAAACACTACCATCTGATTCTTATCTAGATCCTCCCCAAATAGCTATAATAAATTCAATTATTGGGGAGGAAGGAAGCCAAATAACTATTGTTGAGGAAAATAATGTTCTAATAGAGGATGTACAGATTGTGGAAAATATGTCCATTTGTTTGCAGAGGATTTACCTGGACATCCTCCATAATGATAAATTGAGTTTTCCATTGACATAATTCCCTGATCAAGGTCCATATCGAAGATCCCTTATAGCATAGCCACTGTGGAATTTGTGGAAATAAACAAAAAACTAGAGAAATATACTAATAAATGATTTATTCACCCTAGTGTTTCTCCGTGGGGTGCCCCTATTATTTTTTGTAAGAATAAAATGGACCTATGAGGTTGTTCATTGACTGGAGGGAGATAAATTCTATAAAAAATATAACAACTATACCTACCTCTCATTAATGATTTATTCGATCACCTTCATGGAGCTCAATATTTTTTAAATATTCTCCTTCGATCAAGATATGATCAGTTGTGTTTGAAAAATAATGAAATTATGAAAATTAACATTTCATACCGGGTATGGGCATTATGATTTTAAAATAATTCCATTTGAATAGACTAATTCACCTTGGTCTTCATGTATCTAATGAATATATTTTTAAAGGAATATTATGATTACATTGTTGTGGTATTTATTGATGATATCTTGATTTACTAAAAAATATATCAAGATCATGAAAATCACTTTCCCACTATTATAAATACTCTTAGAATAAATGAATTATATAGGAAGTATAGAAAATTGTAATTCTGGCAATAGATGAATTCTTATCTTTTCATTATTGTCTCTATGGATATAATCTTTGTTGATACTTCTATGATTGGTGAAATTAAAGAATATCCATAACCGAAAAGTATATATGTGGTACGCAGTTTTACTAGTTTAGTAGGTTATTATCGGTGTTCCATCCACGATTTTTCATGATTGGATAACCCATTAACCAAAATCACATGTAATGGAATTAATTTTTTTTGGAAAAAAGAGTGTGAAGAATGATTTGAAGAACAGATGGGAAGATTTATCAATTCACATATCTTGACTCTACCATCGGGGAATGATGAGTTCGTTATTTATAGTGATGCTTCAAAGAAAATACATGGTTTTGTCCTTTTGCAGAATAATTGATTTATTGCCTATTCACAGTGTCAACTAAAAATTCATGAAAAAAACTACCCCATTCAGGAATTGAGTTAGCAGCTATAATATTTTCCTTGAAGATATAGAGTCACTATCTATATGGTAATGATTGTGAGATATATATTGATCACAAGTGTTTGAAGTATATTTTATAACAAAAAGAACTCAACATGAGGCAATGAATATGGATTAAACTACTCAAATATTATTATTTCACTATAAACAACCACTGGGGGATGAAAAATAAGGTGGAAGATTCTTTAAGTAGAAAGAATCATGATGTTTTAAAGAAGATGAGAGTTTAATGGGATCATATGTTCACAAATCTAGTAAATATGAATTTGATAATAATCATAGAAAGGTAAACATCAATACTTATTCAAATAGTTTCCAAAAAATATTTACTAAAAGGATAAAAAGTTCTCAGACTGATGATGAGGAGTTTCAAATGAGAATTAATGCTGTGAATGTTGGGAAATTGATCGACATCATATATGAAGATGAAATTTAGAAATTTTGGAAGAACCATTGTGTTCCTAACATACGTGATCTAAAAAGGGAATTTTTGGATGATTCTTAGAGATCCAATGTATCTATACTCCATTGTAGAACTAAGAAGTATAGAGATATTAAGTAAAATTTTTGGTGGGACAACATGAAGAGGGATATTTCTGATTATGTGTCAAGATGTGTGGTTTGTAAATAGGGTAAGGCTGGAAGACAATATCCTGGAGGCGTCATGCAACCTCTTCACATTCTTGAGTTGAAATGGGATGATTTTAAAATGGACTTTGTCTTGGGATACCAATGAATTCTAAAGAACTGATGAAATATGGGTCACTGTTGATCGTCTTGCCAAGTAAAAAAAATTCGTTTTACAAGTGAATTTTTATCAGTTGAACATTTAGAAAAACTATATATTAATGAAGTTGTAAGAATTCATGGAGTACCCATATTGATTGTTTCTGATTGTAATCCATGTTTTACATCAAGATTCTGGAAAAGCCTTTAGAAGGACCTAGATACTTAACTTTGTTTAAGCACTTCCTACCACCCTCAAACTCATGGTAAATCACAACGGAGTATTCAACCCTTAGAAGACATGTTGAGATCTTGATCACTTTTGATTCACGGTGTGTGGGATCAATATTTACCTCTGGTATAATATTCCTATAACAATAACATCCATTCATGTATTTAGATGAAACCATGTGAAGCTTTATATGGAAAGAGATGTCTCACACCAACTTGTTGAGATGATGCATGTAACACCCCAAACATCCATGGTACATTTCCCTTTTAATAATGCAATAGTTTGTGTTGTACACAACATGAAGTATTAACACAACATGACCAATATAACTAGCCTTAATGAATAGTAATACACACTTTTTTGAATTTTATACATTTTATTTTTCAAAATGGTCTTCATTTATGGATATTGAATATCAAAATTATCTTAGGGTGAATTTTTTTATTTGATAACTTTGAATTTTTATGAATAGTGAAAAACAATTTGTTGTTGTCTAAAACTAAATTTTTATTTAATTAATTAGTTATTTCATTTATATATATATTAGGTAAAAATATATTCATAATAAATATATATGATCAATGTAATTCGTTTGAGTCATTTTATAATAATATTATATATATATAATATTATTGAACTTTTTACCATATTTTACCCACCTTCTATGCGATTTTGTAAATTCTCACAAAACATAATTTTACCACTTCAATGAATTGAATTAAAAAACCAAGAGACATGGTTGACGTCATTTTTTAAAATGTGGTTCAATAAGATGAATATTATTTTTGGCGAATAGTAACTATTGACTTTTATTTACCATAGATAAAAATAAATAGGGTAATTAAAGGTAAAAAAAATATTATAATTAACCTAACACATGTTCTAATTATATTGGATAGGTGTATATCATCCCGAATCAACCTTAGTCATAAAATATTATCCTTTTGGTCCACTTGGATTAGATTAGGGCATTTATTATTATTTTATTTAAAAAAAGATAAAAGTGTTAAATTCAATTTATAATAAGTAAACCATTTTTAGAATAGTGTTTTACATACGATAAATTAGACTATAAATATTCATTAAATATATAAAAAAAATTCCTACATTATGGTAATTTATTTATAATTTATAGATATTAAAAAAATAAATTTATTTCTGATACAATAATGATTCAGTAATTACATTATTAATGAATGATTAAAATAATAGATATTATAAATATCCAAATAAATTATAATTGAAACTTATAATGAATTAAATAAATTTTATAGGTTAATATTACATGTTAAAAGTGATTAAATAATTTTATTTCTAAGTGATAATGTTTTTATGACTTTCACAAAATCAAAATACCAAATAGTTTAAAAATTGATATAAATGAGGTTTTAAAACAAACACAATATTATTAATTGATATATATTCCTAAAAATACAAGGATTGGTAAAATAAAATATATATTGTTATATATACTAATAAATAACCACTAGGGGTTCACAAGGATTTTTATAGTATGTTTATTAACCATTTATTATAATAATACAACAATACATAGTGAAAGAAAATCTATTTAACTAAAAGTAAAATATAAGGTATAAGGTAAATATTGTGACCTAAACATGTCTAAAACCTTTTTTTTGATTGGTTTTAGACCCATCACCACCTTATACCCTAAATAAATTATTTGGGATTCATTATAAACAGAATATTAATATATAATAATAAAATATTTCAAACTTTTCCTAAAGTGACACTCACCTCTCTTATAAAACCGTAGTTCCCATTACCTCATGATCACACCTCCAAAGTCATATGAATCATCCAAAACCTATTCAAATATACTCAAAACTACCCTCTCATCAACCTAGAAGTGTTAATTTAATCAAAAATCCAACCTATGTAGCCTTTTGATCAACACAAAAGTAATGACCCGTAGAAGAGGTAATAATTTTCCCGCCACTTTAAAATTTCATTTCCTCTTCAACTTCTTCTTCATTTTTTTTCCTCACTGAAATAATATCTCTAGTATCATATACATACTATGATGTTATTATTAATATGGTACAACCATATTTATTATTATATCCATCCTATAAATGACAAGTCACCATACATGTGTATGTACGGCTTACCATCTTCACGTCATGGTGTAGTTTTTTAATCAAACACTTCATTAATTGGATGGGTATAATAATGAGTATAAATAATGTAAATAATAAATATAAAATTTCAATTAGTAGGTATATATGATAAACCATTCAATTACATATTATTTCCCCATCAGTAGAATGATATTATTGCTCGTGGTGCATACAGATTAACGTTTCCACGAACGTGATAAATTCATTTTCCATCATAACCATTCAAGAATAATTTTCAGTTTATTAGTAATAATAATTTTTAAGAAATTAATATCATTCTGGATATGAATAAAATACATCTTTTCAATAACATACATGGCTTATGTAACTAATAATATAATGGAAAATGAATCTGTTAACACCTGAAACAATGATACTACTAAAATATTATTAAGAAAGCAATATTAGGAGATCATAAATGATATCATATTTAGGTATTTGATTCTTTTATAATTTAATAACAATTATTTGACTAATATAAATGAGTCTAACATACCCTCAATCACAGAAAATTACATGTTAAGGGATAAGAAGGCAATCTCTTCATTATCCGAAGTTGTTTCTATATGAGTATCTACTAGGACCTCTTTGTCATCCACATCCATGTTTCATAAAACATATTTCAAAATATTTTTACTAATTACTAAAATATGGGTTAAAGTCCATTTTTTTACTATTTTTGAGTATTTTAAAAAGGAATAATTCTATTGTTTTCCAAAAAAATGTCCTTTACGACCATTTCGACAAAATTATGGAAATAATATTTTTTTAACTTATACGGTGGGTGCGGATGTTTTCCGCCATTCTAACACCCTAGAAGATTCCCATACACGTTTATAAGAATATTTTCATAAGAAATTATTTAATTTAAAATTATAGAAATTATAAATGATTTCAAAATAGAAAGATATATTTATCTCAAATAGTTTTGATTTCATCTATGTCAACATCCTTTGATGGATTTTACACTTGTTTGAAAGTTGATTTATTATGATACAATATTCCATATTGTATTGAAGTTTTTTGTGAGATTTTTGACTTTAGATGAGTTATTTTTATACCATTCATGGTTTATGGTTGAAATATTAACATTTTGTATGCTAGTTTTAATTTGAATGTTTTTGTTAGGTTTTAACCTTTTCATATGAAGAATTTATTTGACATAGTATGTGATGGGTAGATCCCACTATAGCTCCTTGATACATCTGTAGGACTAATGATACAAACTCCTGTCTTGGAAAAGGGACTTGAAAAAATCATCATTGTAGTATTGGCATGAGGCCTTGAATATGTGGTTATGATATCCGACATTATTCATTCCACCATTATGAAATTGGATATTGATATTAAATGTGATTATTAGACTAGTAGAATATCCATGTAAACAAATAAATGGAATTATTTGATTTATATTTTCCATGTTACGCTCATATTTATTATAAAAAGGCTTTTGTTTTAGTATTATAAATTTCCAAATTATTTTTCATATTTATGAATGTTTCGTCTATATTTTTATCCTTACTGAACACATGATCTCACCCCTTTCGGTGTTTTATTTTTCCCTTGATGCAATGAAATATATTATTACTGACCTATAGGGATCTTTTAAGGGAGATGATTGTGTTAAAAGAAGACAATTTTTTTATTTCATGATGTAATGTAAAACTTATGTATGTATCTAGTACTTCCAAGGCTACTAAACTGGTCGGTCATTCGGGACATGTTTCCTTGTATCATGCCAATGTTATGTAATAATGCATCGACTCTGTGATACTAGGGTCAAGGAATTACAGTTGCTATAAGAGAATGTTTAGAACAAACCTTGGAAGCTAGATTTAGAAAAACAGTGATTATAGAACATTACACTAAGATATACATTGTGGATTCGTATAGAAGAACTTCCTCGAATTTTGGTAATGTAGCGATTTTTTTATTTTTCCATGAAATACATCCCTGACTGGATACTGGTGGGGAGAGGCGGCTCTGGAACAAATGTACATTGGAGTGAAAACACGGACAATGAGTTTCAGGTTTGACCCGGGGCATTCCAGTACTTGACAAAGGGCCTTCATGGACTCTTGGTTATAACACTCATTGGGGGATATGCATTGGATAATTCACGTTTTATTTAAAAACAATTATTAAGAATTTATGAGTATATAAAATATTCATGAAAACATTTTTATGATTATGGATTATATCTATAAACTTGATAATTTATGTTAATATTTTTACATGTTTAGAATTATGTATTGTTATTCATAAACTAATTTATTGTATGCCATTGTTTAGAAATTGTTCCTAGTTTTTGGAATGGAAACTGAAAAAATTCAGGTAATCCATGAAAGATTTTCCCTCCTAATCATGATAATTATAGTGCATCTTGTGATGCGACTAGTGCGGATCATCTTATCACCATACTGAGACCACTCACTCAGGTTATAAATAATAAACATACCCTTATGGAGCACCCTGATACACAACAAGGAGGATAAATTCTATACCACTTCATGAGGCAACAACCACCTACATTCAATTGGACTAAAAATCCAATTATAGTTGAGAAATGGATAATTTCTTTACAGAAAATATTTCTTTCTTTGGGGAGTAGCAAAATGGAAAAAGATTCCATGGATGTTTATCGCCTCAGGGGAGATGCAGATCAATGATTTTCATTAATTAAAAACACAAAGGAAGATGAAAAGTATCGGATATATAATGGAGGGATTTTAAAGATATTTTCTTAAAAAAATTACTTTTTTCATGACCATTGAGTGGATATAGAAAGACAGTTTCAGAGTCTGAGGAAAAAGGAGGATGAGAATGTCGCGAAGTATGATTCTAACATTACAAGGGTAGAAAGGAATGTCTCGGATTATAAACACAACCTAAGGAGAAATATTGGTTGATTCATTGATGGGTTTAAACATTTTCTCCATCGAGAATTAGTCTCACCATCCTTCTCATCATACAAAGAGATTGTTTCATGTGCTATCAAGATAGAAAATGTATTCTCTATGTGTTAAAAATTTTATGCACTGAAAGATAAAAAGAGATATGTTGAACACTCTAGAAATGGAAATAAGCGGAAAAGTGAAAATTCGAATTTCTATCCTGCGGTAAATTTGGGATGAAACACCCTGGTACATGCCTGAATGGAATGGGTGACTGTTACGAGTGTGGTGAAAAAGTACAACAAGATCGTGATTTTAAGGGAAAGAAAGAGGCTATAAATCTTGAATGCTACAATTTTAGAGAAATGGGAAATTATGCAATTAATTTTCTTAATCACCAAGGAAACATACCTCAGAAAACTCCATGGGAGAATGACCAAGATTATGCGATCACTATTGCTGAGGTTGAAGCACTAAATGATGTGGTGGAAGTTAATTTAATGTTTTCATAAAATATAGTCATTTAGTTCATTGATTCCGGATAATCTCATTGTTTCATATCTTCCCATTTTGCTAAAAAAAATTAGATATTTCCAATTTTCATTAACAAGGATGTTTTTATTCAAAACTCATAAGTTATGTATCATTGCAACAATGTTTTGTGAAAAAGTCCCCATTATAGAATATAAATTTTCATTATCTACGGATCTCATCGTCATAAGAATTATTTAATTTGAAATAATCCTCTGTATGTATTGGATTTCAAACCATGATGCGAAAAGTTATTGTAATAAGAATGAGGTTAGAATTTTTTATAATGATAATAAGTACCTTATCTTTAGAGAAGAAACGTCACCATCTGATTCTTATCTAGAGACAGGCCTAGTAGGTCAACTAAATTAAATTATTGGGGAGGATGTGAATGAAATAACAATGGGTGGTGAAATAAATGATCAAAGATAGGATGTAGCTATTGTGCAAGAATATGTTGATGTGTTTCTAGAGGAGTTACATGGACATCCTTGAGAATGAGAAATTGAGTTTCCCATTGATTTAATTCTGGATTCAAGGATCATTTCGAAGAACCCTTATAGAATGTACACCTTGAAATTACTGGAACTAAAAAACATCTAGAAGAATTGAGTAATAATGGAATTATTCACGCTAATGTTTCTCCATGGGGAGCCTCTATTCTTTTTTTTAAGAAGAAATTTGGATCTATGAGTTTGTGTTTTGACTACAGGGAGATAGATTTTATAACAATAAATAACAAATATCCCTTACCTTCACATTGATGATTTATTTGATCTACTTTATGAAGTTCATTTTTATTCAAATATTGACATTTGATCTGTATATCATCATTTGTGTGGGAATAAGGAAGACATTCTGAAAACAACATCTCAAACAAGGTATGGGCATTACGAGTTTACAGTAATCCCTTTTGGACTGACTAATGAACCTTCTTTTTTCATGGATCTAATGGGTTGAGTTTTCAAGGAAAATATTGATGAACATTTAGTGGTATATATTTATGATATCTTACTTTCCTTCAAAGCTATGAAGATCATGAAAATTATTTAGGAACTATTCTGAAAAATCCCATAAGAAATGAATTATATGTGATGTTTAGAAAGTGTGAATTTTGGTATCAAGAAATTGCTTTTCATGTACATATTTTCTCTATGGAGGGAGTCTATTTTTATTCTTCTATGATAAGATAAATACAAGAATGTCCAGCACTGACGAATATTACTTAGGTACACGGTTTTATTGGTTTAGCTGGTTATTATTAGTGTTTTGTCCAGGATTTTTCCGGATTGGATAACCCATGAACCCAGCTCACACATATTGGGATTAAAATAGTTTGGAAAAAAGAGTGTGAAGAATTTTGTGAAGAACTGAATAGATGATTAGTTAATGCTTCCTTCATGACTCTACCTTCGTGGAATGATGGGTTTGTAATTTATATTGATTCTTCATAGAAATAACATGGTTGTGTCTTTATACAGAATAATAGATTTATTGCCTATGCATATCGAAAGCTAAAAATTCATGAATAAAACAATCCCACTCAGGATATTGAGTTAGTAGTTGTAATAATTGCATTGAATGTAAGGAGACACTATCTCTATGGTGAGAAATTTGAGATATATCAATCACAATATATTGAAGTATATTTTTGCAATAAAAGAACTCAAAATAAGGAAAATAGATGTCTTCAACTAGTAAAGGATTATGATTGCACTATGCACTACCACCCATGGAATGAAAATAAGGGGGAAGATGCTTTGAGCAGAAAATATCAAGGAGTTTTTAACAAGATGAGAGTTGAAAGGTATCCTATGTTCACAGATCTAGTAAAGATGGCTATGAGAATAATCATTGAAGGTAAAACATGAATACATTTTAGAATGGTTTCTAAATTAACTAAACTAGAAAGGATAAAATGTTTTTAGATTGATGATGAGTAGTTTCCAAAGAATTAGGACATGTGTTAGGATAATATTAATATCATTATTACCCTTAATTACCCTATTTACTTTTAACCGTGGTAAATAAAAGTAAAAAGTTACTATTCACCAAAAATTATTCTCATCTCATTGAACCACATTTTACTTACTGACATCAACCTTGTCTCTCGGATTTTTGAAATTCCATTCACAGAAGCGGTAAAATTATGTTTTATGAAAAAATCATTTTTTTAACTACCACTTAGTTGTTTCACTATTCATTAAAAATTGATGTTTTTCAGAACAATGCCATAATTTCATCCTAACCTATATTTCATATTCCGAATTCAAAAATGAAGTCTATTTTACCAATTTCATAACAGAGAAGTTTCATTAATTTATTTTATAATTAAATCCCGTATTTAAAACAAATAGCGTGTTTTTAAGAAACAATATCTATCAAAATATTGACACTTGTTTATGTCTGGTTTAAATGTAAAATTACATTCAATGACCAAAATTGTATTAAATTGTAAAAATATATTCTAAATATACTTTAAAACCACATAAATTAATAATTTATCACTATTAATTATTTCGATTGAAAAAGTAGTTTTTAACTAAAATTTAGTAATTTTCACTATTCATCAGAAAATGAAAGTTATCCGAAAAGTACCAAAATTTCACCCTAAGATAATTTCGATATTACGAATCCAAAGATAAAGTCCATTTTGAAAAATAAAATTTACAAAATTTCAAAAAGTGGTTATTACTATTTATAACGGCTAGTTTTAATAATATTTTAATAGCATATCGTTGTTTAGTGAAACTCGGTATTGTGTACTACACACGCTATCGAGGAAGGTCGCGATTGCGTGTAATACAAGGCAAGTCAAGGATGCATGTTGTGCAAGCTCCTTTTGGTGTAGCGTACAACACAAGACATTAATGAAATTAAAAAAAAATCATAAAATCTCGGGGTGTTACATTCTACCCCACTTAAAATAAATTTCGCCCTCGAAATTTAACAGGGTTATAGATGGTTTACTATTCGAAAGTTTCTTTAATAGAAACCCACATCGTAAAAAGGAATACCAATACCAATATTTAAAAACGAAAGTATGAAACGTAATGGTTACCCAAATAAACTAATCATTGGGTTTCCACATAGGTGAAAATATGGATATGGAAGAAAAATCTAACCATCATGTTCTGATGGAGAGTGGTAGAGGACATGGCTATGGAAAAGCCAACAATCACAAATCCATAAATTTGTGACGATCTAAGGTACCATCTGATTAATCAGATAAAAGAGCACTAGGACAACATTTTTGGTTTTCAATATCGTTTCCCTAAAGTTGAAGAGTTTGAATTAGAATAAATACTTACTTTATTTTGGTACAATCTCACTGTTGTTCGTGCCTTGAACAATTTCTACTTCATCTCTTAAATAAATGAAGTTGAATTTGTTATTCGTGAAGTGTTAGCAGATCATGTGATAGAATGACGGGTCATTCCATCTGTCTCAAACAAAAGGTTAGCAAAAGTTATTAAATATACATAAGTCATTCTATAGTGAGATTAATCACATATGGTTCCTAAAATGGACTTATACTTCATATATCATACTGCTTAATATAATAATACTAGTTTCTACAAAACATGGACTTCCTGTAGGCCAGTGGTAGGCGATAAAGGCCAGTCACACTTCGGTTGTGGGTTCGATTACCACAGCCTTGTCCGACGCGATGGGTTGTCGCCCGTCCTACAGGTTGTCCTTTTTCTAAAACTATAACATCCCATAAATAATATCGAAAAAACTTCTATCCTTAAACAATACTAACTTATATCCAACATAATCCATTCCAATCTTTAGGCTTATCCATAATACTGCAGTCCACTCTCATAACATAGTGAAAACAATTACCAGAGATTTAATACCATCGTTGATCCCCATATATCATAAGATATGTTTTGTTTGGTCACATTCCAAACATTCAAAGTCATTAATCATGTATTCTCTTGAATACCCAATGAGCCTTAGTGAAAACATGAATGTAGTTAAAAGTTAACACTTTCCACATACCAAATTCCTCAAAATTATATATACTCAAACCATGATATCACTTAGTCCTTATATCAATCATGAGCTCATGAATACTGTCAAATATTTCATTTTCTCGTTTCCCTTCATTATGCGCATATCATTATTTTTCCAAAAATATCTCAATCACATTCCATGGTTACTGGTACCATAAAATTATTGAAAACCACAATAGACCAAAACATAAATATTCCAATATTCCATGATACAACATTATTTTGGAATCCCATTACATAAACACTTAATCATTCCACCACATCGTTGTCATATTCAACATCACCAATAGTGATCGCATGTGACTTCCCTTTGTCCTTTGCCTTAAGCGGTTGCTCGTATCGATCATCAGTAACCCTTGGATTAGGGAATTTATTAGCATAATGTCCCATCTCCTTGCACTTGAAACATTGAAGTGTTGGTGGTGTGTTCTCTGCAGACTTTTCTTTATTCACATCATTAGAAACCCTTTTTCCATTACTTCAACACTCAGCTGCTCGATGACCTTCTTTTCCACACATAAAACATTTTCTAGTCTCTTTAAGACAATCTACACCATGCTTATTTCCACACTTTGAGCATAAGGAAACATTCATCTTCTTTTCACCATTATTCTGAGATTTCTCCTTGAACTCCATCTTTCGTTTCTTGTCAAAACCATGAGATGGATAAGTAACACCAACTTCCATTTCTACCTTGATAGCACAACGCACAATTTCTTCATAGCTACTGAAGTCTCTTATAGATAATGCCCTTCGAAGACTTGGTTTTAAGCCACTGAAAAATCGATCAACTTTAATTTCAGGTTGGATGATAATGCCAGATGCATACCTTGCAAGCCTTGTAAAATTCGCTTCGTATATACCAACAGATTCATCATCCTTTTGCTTTACTTCAAGAAACTCCTTCTCCATCTTTATTCGAAGAACATGAGGGAAGTACTTATTGAAAAATAAGTTCTTGAACTCATCCCATTCCATGGACTCAATTTCATCCCTTTGCTTCGTATTCTTAATAATATTCCACCATTGATCAGCATCACCTTCCAAATGATACACTGCTAAGATGACTTTATCATGTTCATAACATTGAAGAACTGAAAATATCTTTTCTGTGGGACTGATCCATTGTTCAGCAACAAGTGGATCGGAAGTCCCACTGAAAGAAGGTGGACGTTGCCTCATGAAGGACTCAATAGAATATTGTTCCCTTCTCTGATCATTTGGAAGTCCATAATGATTTATAGCTTGTGTAAGTATAGCAATAAGATTTTTCACTCCATCTCCCATAACATTTGTTTGTTCAGGAGGACAATCATTGCATTGTCCATTGCATTGATCAACACGGTTCCTTCGGGTTCCAGCCATCATCTAAAACCCAAAAAGAATAGTGTGAGAGGCAAAATTCATGATAGGGAAAACAACATAATAAAGGGGTAGTAACCTCAATATCTAACATATTAGGTTAAATTCTAATATCGTTAGTGCAAATCTAGGACTATAACCTATACGTATACTTAACCCTAGAGACATCCCTAGACATACCTAAGAAATATCTCTAGGGATCTCACTAAAGTTCTCGCATCCTAGTTTCCAAAGGTTGACTAAACCTTTCCTCTGATACCAACTGTAAAGACCCAAAACTTGACGTACATTGACATTACATTACATTTTCGGAATACTTAGTACATAACAAAAACACACACGCAAGGATCGTAATAGTTTAGTGTCTTTGGAAACTCAGAACGTAATCTTCTAATCGTGGTGAAAGATCATCATCATCTCCCATAAAGATATTCTTTTTTTTATACCTAAAACCTTTCTTTATATCCTGGGGAAAAGAAAACATAAAAGGGTGATCTCAAATTCTCAGTAAGGGTAAACAAAAGAAATATCAATCACATCATATACATAAGAACATAACTTTTGGAAATCTTAACCTGCAAAAGAGATCACAATTTCATAACATGGGGTAAATCATGGTAGTGAAATGTAATCACAATAATCATAACATAAAACATGAAACTTTGTGTCATACACACATAATCATAGAGAATCATTTCTTGTTAGTCAAGACTCATTGCCAAGACTATCTTAGTGGACAAAGTCCATTTCTGAACCGAGTCACCCTCGTTTCAGTCCTGTTTCACTGAACCGGTATAACCTACCATTCCAGCCATGTTTATCTCATGAGATAGAATATCTTTACCCAATGCATTGGAGGGAGATATAGCTCCCACCCATCTCATAATGATACCATTCTTATGTGTGCCACAAAATCATAAACCATACATCATAGCATAACATATTTAATAAAAATGTGAATCTTAAACATCATGACATCATAAAACAATTCATATAAGATAAAGGAATTCATAAAAATAATTCCATCACAAAATAATAAAATCAATGTAATAATAGGGATAGAAACAGAACCCTATATTATCTTATATGGAAAATAATTTTGATAAAACACTTGAACTCCTTCCTTGAGGAAAATATACTTTCTGCTTCAAAAACATTTTTCCTTTCTTAACATGTCATACAACATTAAACTAAAATAAGTTGATTAAAAATAAACTTGAAAACTTGTAAAGGAAGATTCTTGGAAATAATGTTTTAAAAATCCATTCATGCCGTATAAGTTAAAAAACATTCTTCGTACTTTTGTCAGAAAAGTCAAAAAGTACCTCGTACGAAAAACGACAGAAGATTCCTTTGATATTCTTTACTAAAAACTCACCGAAGGGTAAAATTGGATTTAAAGTATATTAATTGGATGGAAAAAATATTATATATTGAGGGAACATGGATGTGGATGATAAAATACACCCCAGTAAATGCCAAAGTATAAACAATCTCAGATAAAAATGAGATTGTGATATTTCCCTTACCTTTGGTCCGACTTGCTTTGTAAGTGTCCAAACCTCCTGTATAGTGATTTAAATCATGTTATTGACTTATTCCAGAATCATATTCATTGTTATTATATCATATATGGTCCACTTATGACTTTATATTACCCGTTCTTTTGTAAATTAATGTTAAAGTAGCATTTTGGGTAAAATCGTCTCATTGGTCGTTCGTGTTTTTAACTTGTAATTATTAATATGATTACTTGGATCATGATTACTTATATCCAGAATTTAAAACATTATTTATATATAATATATATTCAGAATATATATATATATATATATATATAATATATCGATAAATGGAATGAAATACACCGTTCATGGAGACGGTAGTCCGTACGTACAAATGAACATTGTTTTCATTTCCTTATCGAATTGAATGGAATTAAGTAGATGACATACATATAAATATACATAAATCCAGTATCATTAATATGTCATATATTTCATTAGTACTTATTATATATACTTTATAATCATTCATGAATGGTTAATGTGGAGAATGATTCTCATCACGTTGTGGAGACGGTAGTCCGTACGTACGCACGAGCGATGATATCGTTCCCATGGTCGTGGAATTGTGTTGAAGTGTATGTATACTATTTCAATATCAATATCACTTTATAATAATCATATATAGTTACTCATTAAACCATTATACCCATCCAATTAAGGTGGTGACGGAAAATAGATTACACCACGGCGTGGAAACGGTATTCTATACGTACGCACGCGCGGTGATTTCCTTTTTCCGTAGGATGGATAGAAGGTTAATTAGAGTTGTTTCATATTTATAATAACATATCAGTATATAAGAAATACTGATGTTATTACTTTATCATGAAACAACTAAAGAAGAATAAGTTGAAGAAGAAAGAAATTGAAAAAGATCAGTAATGGATATTACCTCTTTTTGATGTGCCTTCACTTAACCTCCACTTAAAGAACTAAGGATGGTCTTTGAAGAAGACCAGGACCTCTATGATGATACTAGGGAAGTGGAGAAGAGATTTTTTCAGGGTTTGGCCAATCATGAATACTCAAATTGGTGTGAGGAGGAAAGGGAGGAGATGCCCTTTTATAAGGGAGGAGAGGGGCATCTTAGGAAAATCTCAAAATATTATTTTATATTAAGGTCAAATTCGGATTATAATGGTTCCAAATGGTCTTATTTCGAAGATAATGTGGGTATGGGTCAAAATCCTCTCATCCAATAGGATTTAGAAAAGTTTAGGTTATTATTTTAACCTTATCAATTAGATTTAACTCTTAGTTAAATAATTTTACTTTTACCATGTCTTTTTGTTTTCTTACACTATATGGTTAATAAAATTACTATATGAAGCCAAACGAACCCCAAGTTGTTTATTATTAATATATATATCCTTATCTAAGTCATTGGGACGAACTTTAGATTTTTAGGAATTAAATAACAATTAATAATATAATATTTGTTTTAAAAACTAATTCATGTCAATTTTGACACTATTTGGTACATGATTTTTATGAAATTTCTAATAGAATGATAAGTTCGAACCAAGTTACATAAATCAACAATATCATGTCATATTAACCTAGCAAATTAGTTCAAGTCATAAAAAGTCTCAAATTACATTTATTTGGGAATATATAACGTCAATTAAGTTATTATTTTCTTAAAAAGGTAATTACTGCATCATTGTTGTGTCATAAATAAATTAAATTATTTAAAGTCTAAAAATTAAAAATAAAATACCATTATTTCGGAAATCGTCTTAGATTTCTAATGAATATTTATAGTCGAATTTATCTTATGTATAACCCTATATTAAAAATTTTCTAGTAAATAAACTTTGATTTTAACTCTTTTAACTCTTCTTTGAATTAAATAATAATAAATGTCCTAATCTAATCCAAGTGGGCCTAAATGATAATATTTTATACTTAAGGTTGTTTTTGGTCGAGATACACTTGTCCAATAGAATTAGGACATATGTTAGGGTAATCTTAATATCATTTTTACCCTTAATTACCCTATTTACTTTTAACCGTGGTAAATAAAAGTAAAAAGTTACTATTCACCAAAAATTATTTTCATCTCATTGAACAACATTTTACTTATTGACATCAACCGTGTCTCTCGGATTTTTGAAATTCCATTCATAGAAGTGGTAAAATTATGTTTTATGAAAAAATCAGTTTTTTTTAACTACCACTTAGTAGTTTCACTATTCATAAAAAATTGATGTTTTCAGAACAATGCCAAAATTTCAACCTAAGCTATATTTCATATTCCGAATTCAAAAATGAAGTCTATTTTACCAAATTCATAACATAGAAGTTTCATTAATTAATTTTATAATTAAATCCCGCTGTTAAAACAAATAGCGTGTTTTTAAGAAACAATTTCTATCAAAAGATTGACACTTGTTTATGTCTGGTTTAAATGTGAAATTACATCCAATGACCATAATTGTATTAAATTGTAAAAATATATTCTAAATATACTTTAAAACCACTTAAATTAATAATTTATCACTATTAATTATTTCGATTGAAAAGTTGTTTTTAACTAAAATTTAGTAATTTTCACTATTAATCAGAAAATGAAAGTTATCCGAAAAGTACCAAAATTTCACCCTAAGCTAATTTCGATATTACGAATCCAAAAATAAAGTCCATTTTGAAAAATAAAATTTACCAAATTTCAAAAAGTGGTTATTACTATTCATAACGGCTAGTATTAATAATATTTTAATAGCATATCATTGTTTAATGAAACTTGGTATTGCGTACTACACACGCTATCGAGGAAGGTCGCGAGTGCGTGTAATAAAAGGAATGTCAAGGATGCGTGTTGTGAAAGCTCCTTTTGGTGTAGCGTACAACACAAGACATTAATGAAATTAAAAAGAATATTTATCATAAAATCTCGGGGTGTTACATTCTACCCCCCTTAAAATGAATTTCGCCCTCGAAATTCATCAGGGTTATAAATGATTTACTATTCGAAAGTTTCTTTAATAGAAACCCACATCGTAAAAAGGAATACCAATACCAATCTTTAAAAATGAAACTATGAAATGTAATGGTTACCCAAATAAACTAATAATTGGGTTTCCACATAGGTGAAAATATGGATATGGAAGAAAAATCTAACCATCATGTTCTGATGGAGAGTGGAAGAGGACATTGCTATGGAAAAGCCAACAATCACAAATCCATAAATTTGTGACGATCTAAGGTACCATCTGATTAATCAGATAAAAGAGCACTAGGACAACATTTTTGGTTTTCAAGATCGTTTCCCTAAAGTTGAAGAGTTTGAATTTGAATAAATACTTACTTTATTTTGGTACAATCTCACTGTTTTTCATGCCTTGAACAATTTCTACTTCATCTCTTAAATAAATGAAGTTGAATTTGTTATTCGTGAAGTGTTAGCAGATCATGTGATAGAATGACGAGTCATTCCATCTGTCTCAAACAAAAGGTTAGAAAAAGTTATTAAATATACATAAGTCATTCTATAGTGAGATTAATCATATATGGTTCCTAAAATGGACTTATACTTCATATATCATACTTCTTAATATAATAAAACTAGTTTCTACAAAACATGGACTTCCTGTAGGCCAGTGGTAGGCGATAAAGGCCAGTCGCACTTCGGTTGTGGGTACGATTACCACAGCCTTGTCGGACGCGATGGGCTGTCGCCCTTCCTACAGGTTGTCCTTTTTCTAAAACTATAACATCCCATCAATAATATCGAAAAAACTTCTATCCTTAAACAATACAAACTTATATCCAACATAATCCATTCCAATCTTTAGGCTTATCCATAATACTGCAGTCCACTCTCATAACATAGTGAAAACGATTACCAGAGATTTAATACCATCGTTGATCCCCATATATCATAAGATATGTTTTGTTTGGTCACATTCCAAACATTCAAAGTCATTAATCATGTATTCTCTTGAATACCCATTGAGCCTTAGTGAAAACATGAATGTAGTTAAAAGTTAACACTTTCCACATACCAAATTCCTCAAAATTCTATATACTCAAACCATGATATCACTTAGTCCTTATATCAATCATGAGCTCATGAATACTGTCAAATATTTCATTTTCTCATTTCCCTTCATTATGCGCATATCATTATTTTTCCAAAAATAACTCAATCACTTTCCATGGTTACTGGTACCATAAAATTATTGAAAACCACAATAGACCAAAACATAAATATTCCAATATTCCATGATACAACATTATTTTGGAATCCCATTACATAAACACTTAATAATTCCACCACATCGTTGTCATATTCAAAATCACCAATAGTGATCGCATGTGACTTCCCTTTTTCCTTTGCCTTAAGCGGTTGCTCATGTCGATCATCACTAACCCTTGGATTAGGGTATTTATTAGCATAATGTCCCATCTCCTTGCACTTGAAACATTGAAGTGTTGGTGGTGTGTTCTCTGCAGTCTTTTCTTTATTCACATCATTAGAAACCCTTTTTCCATTACTTCGACACTCAGCTGCTCGATGACCTTCTTTTCCACACTTAAAACATATTCTAGTCCCTTTAAGACAATCTCCACCATGCTTCTTTCCACACTTTCAGCATAAGGAAACATACATCTTCTTTTCACCAGTATTCTGAGATTTCTCCTTGAACTCCATCTTTCGTTTCTTGTCAAAACCATGAGATGGATAAGTAACACCAACTTCCATTTCTACCTTGATCACACAACGCACAATTTCTTCATAGCTACTGAAGTCTTTTATAGATAATGCCCTTCGAAGACTTTGTTTTAAGCCACTGAAAAATTGATCAACTTTACTTTCAGGTTGGATGATAATGCCAGATGCATACCTTGCAAGTCTTGTAAAATTCGCTTCGTATATACCAACAGATTCATCATCCTTTTGCTTTAGTTCAAGAAACTCCTTCTCCATCTTTATTCGAAGAACACGAGGGAAGTACTTATTGAAAAATAAGTTCTTGAACTCGTCCCATTCCATGGACTCAATTTCATCCCTTTGCCTCGTATTCTTAATAATATTCCACCATTGATCAGCATCACCTTCCAAACGATACACTGCTAAGATGACTTTATCATGTTCAGAACATTGAAGAACTGAAAATATCTTTTCAGTGGTACTGATCCATTGTTTAGCAACAAGTGGATCAGAAGTCCCACTGAAAGAAGGTGGACATTGCCTCATGAAGGACTCAATAGAATATTGTGTCCTTCTCTGCTCATTTGGAAGTCCAGAATGATTTATATCTTGTGTAAGTATAGAAATAAGATTTTTCACTCCATCTCCCATAACATTTGTTTGTTAGGAGGACAATCATTGCATTTTCCATTGTATTGATCAACACGGTTCCTTCGGGTTGCAGCCATCGTCTAAAACCCAAAAAGAATAGTGTGAGAGGCAAAAATCATGCTAGGGAAAAACATAATAAAGGGGTAGTACCCTCAATATCTAACATATTAGGTTAAATTCTAATATCGTTAGCGCAATTCTAGGACTATAACCTATATGTATACTTAACCTTAGAGACATCCCTAGACATACCTAAGAAATATCTCTAGGGATCTCACTAAAGTTCTCGCATCCTAGTTTCCAAAGGATGACTAAACCTTTCCTTTGATACCAACTGTAAAGACCCTAAGCATAACATACATTGACATTACATTACATTTTCAGAATACTTAGTAAATTAAAAAAACACACACGCAAGGATCGTAATAGATTAGTGTCTTTGGAAACTCAGAACGTAATCATCTAATCGTGGTGAAAGATCTTCAACATATCTCATAAAGATATTCTTTTTTTATACATAAAACCTTTCTTTATATCCTGGGGAAAAGAAAACATAAAAGGGCGAGCTCAAATGATCAGTAAGGGTAAACAAAATAAATATCAATCACATCATATACATAAGCACATAACTTTTGGAAATCTTAACCTGCAAAAGAGATCATAATTTCATAACATGGGGTAAATCATGGCAGTGAAATGTAATCACAATAATCATAACATAAAACATGAAACTTTGTGGCATACACACATAATCATAGAGAATCATTTCTTGTTAGTCAAGACTCATTGCCAAGACTATCTTAGTGGACAAAGTCTATTTCTGAACCGAGTCACCCTCGTTTCAGTCCTGTTTCACTAAACCGGTATAACCTACCATTCCATCCATGTATATCTCATGAGATATAATATCTTTACCCAATGCATTGGAGGGAGATATAGGTCCCACCCATCTCATAATGATACCATTCTTATGTGTGCCACAAAATCATAAACCATACATCATAGCATAACCCATTTAATAAAAATGGGAATCTTAAACATCATGACATCATAAAACAATTCATATAAGATAAAGGAATTCATAAAAATAATTCCATCACAACATAATCAAATCAATGTAATAATAGGGATAGAAACAGAACCCTATATTATCTTATATGGAAAATAATTTTGATAAAACACTAGAACTCCTTCCTTGAGGAAAATATCCTTTCGGCTTCAAAAACATTTTTCCTTTCTTAACATGTCATACAACATTAAACTAAAAGAAGTTGATTAAAAATAAACTTGAAAACTTGTAAAGGAAGCTTCTTGGAAATAATGTTTTAAAAATCCATTCATGTCGTATAAGTGAAAAAAACATTCTTCGTACTTTTGTCAGAAAAGTCAAAAAGTACCTCGTACGAAAAACGACAAAAGATTCCTTTCATATTCTTTACTAAAAACTCACCGAAGGGTAAAATTGGATTTAAACTATATTAATTGGATGGAAAAAATATTACATATTGAGGGAACATGGATGTGGATGATAAAATACACCCCAGTAAATGCCACAGTATAAACAATCTCGGATAAAAATGAGATTGTGATATTTCCCTTACCTTTGGTCCGACTTGCTTTGTAAGTGTCCGAACCTCCTGTATAATGATTTAAATCATGTTATTGACTTATTCAAGAATCATATTCATTGTTATTATATCATATATGGTCCACTTATGACTTTATATTACTCGTTCTTTTGTAAATTCATGTTAAAGTAGCGTTTTGGGTAAAATCGTCTCATTGGCCGTTCGTGTTTTTAACTTGTAATTATTAATATGATTACTTGGATCATGATTACTTATATCCAGATTTTAAAACATTATTTATATATAATATATATTCAGAATATATATATATATATAATATATTGATAAATGGAATGAAATACACTGTTCATGGAGACGGTAGTCCGTACGTACACATGAAAACTATTTTCATTTCCTTATCGAATTGAATGGAATTAAGTAGATGACATACATATAAATATACATAAATCCAGTATCATTATTATGTCATATATTTCATTAGTACTTATTATATATACTTTATAATCATTCATGAATGGTTAATGTGGAGAATGAATCTCATCACGTCGTGGAGACGGTAGTCCGTACGTACGCACGAGCGATGATATCATTCCCATGGTCGTGGAATTGTGTTGAAGTGTATGTATAATATTTCAATATCAATATCACTTTATAATAATCATATATAGTTACTCATTACACCATTATACCCATCCAATTAAGGTGGTGACGGAAAATAGATTACACCATGGCGTGGAGATGGTATTCTGTACGTACGCACGCGCGGTGATTTCCTTTTTCCGTAGGATGGATAGAAGGTTAATTAGATTTGTTTCATATATATAATAACATATCAGTATATAAGAAATACTGATGTTATTACTTTATAATGAAACAACTAAAGAAGAATAATTTGAAGAAGAAAGAAATTGAAAAAGATCGGTAATGGATATTACCTCTTTTTGACGTGCCTTCACTTAACCTCCACTTAAAGAACTAAGGATGGTCTTTGAAGAAGACCAGGACCTCTAGGATGATACTAGGGAAGTGGAGAAGAGATTTTTTCAGGGGTTGGACGATCTTGAATGCTCAAATTGGTCTGAGGAGGAAAGGGAGGAGGTGCCCTTTTATAAGGGAGGAGAGGGGCATCTTAGGAAAATCTCAAAATATTATTTTATATTAAGGTCAAATTCGGTTTATAATGGTTCCAAATGGTCTTATTTCGAAGATAAAGTGGGGATGGGTCGAAATCCTCTCATCCAATAGGATTTAGACAAGTTTAGGTTATTATTTTAACCTTATCAATTAGATTTAACTCTAAGTTAAATAATTTTACTTTTACCGTGTCTTTTTGTTTTCTTACACTATATGGTTAATAAACATACTATATGAAGCCAAAAGAACCCCAAGTTGTTTATTATTAATATATCTATCCTTATCTAAGTCATTGGGACGAACCTTAGATTTTTAGAAATTAAATAACAATTAATAATATAATATTTGTTTTAAAAACTAATTCATGTCAATTTTGACACTATTTGGTACATGATTTTTATGAAATTTCTAACAGAATGATAAGATCGAACCAAGTTACTTAAATCAACAATATAATGTCATATTAACCTAGAAAATTAGTTTAAGTCAGAAAAAGTCTCAAATTAAATTTATTTGGGCATATATAACATCAATTAAGTTAATATTTTCTTAAAAAGGTAATTACTGCATCATTATTGTGTCATAAATAAATTAAATTATTTAAAGTCTAAAAATTAAAAATAAAATACCATTATGTCGGAATTCGTCTTAGATTTCTAATGAATATTTATAGTCGAATTTATCTTATGTATAACCCTATATTAAAAATTTTCTAGTAAATAAACTTTGATTTTAACTCTTTTAACTCTTCTTTGAATTAAATAATAATAAATGTCCTAATCTAATCCAAGTGGGCCTAAATGATAATATTTTATACTTAAGGTTGTTTTTGGTCGAGATACACTTGTCCAATAGAATTAGGACATATGTTAGGGTAATATTAATATCATTTTTACCCTTAATTACCCTATTTACTTTTAACCGTGGTAAATAAAAGTAAAAAGTTACTATTCACCAAAAATTATTTTCATCTCATTGAACAAAATTTTACTTACTGACATCAACCGTGTCTCTAGGATTTTTGAAATTCCATTCACAGAAGCGGTAAAATTATGTTTTATGAAAAATTCATTTTTTTAACTACCACTTAGTAGTTTCACTATTCATCAAAAATTGATGTTTTCAGAACAATGCCAAAATTTCATCCTAAGCTATATTTCATATTCCGAATTCAAAAATGAAGTCTATTTTACCAAATTAATAGAATAGAAGTTGCATTAATTAATTTTATAATTAAATCCCGCTGTTAAAACAAATAGCGTGTTTTTAAGAAACAATATCTATCAAAAGATTGACACTTGTTTATGTCTGGTTTAAATGTGAAATTACATCCAATGACCAAAATTGTATTAAATTGTAAAAATATATTCTAAACATACTTTAAAACCACTTAAATTAATAATTTATCACTATTAATTATTTCGATTGAAAAGTTGTTTTTAACTAAAATTTAGTAATTTTCATTATTCACCAGAAAATGAAAGTTATCCGAAAAGTACCAAAATTTCATCCTAAGCTAATTTCGATATTACAAATCCAAAAATAAATTCCATTTTGAAAAATAAAATTTAAAAAATTTCAAAAAGTGGTTATTACTATTCATAACGGCTAGTATTAATAATATTTTAATAGCATATCGTTGTTTAGTGAAACTCGGTATTGCGTACTGTACACGCTATCGAGGAAGGTCGCGATTGCGTGTAATACAACGAATGTCAAGGATGCGTGTTGTGCAAGATCTTTTTAGTGTAGCGTACAACACAAGACATTAATGAAATTAAAAATAATATTTTTCATAAAATCTCGGGGTGTTATACCATGTTTCAAGAACTATGTTTGGCTTGATTCTAATTTTTAATGAGATACATAGAGACACATGAATCTCTAATTCTGGGACCAGCCATAATCACAAAATCATATTATTTTCTTTTTCTCTACTTTTAAATGAATCAGATCAATACAGAGCAGTTCCTCAAGGCATATGATATGGTTCCTATACCATTTTATATTTTAAGATTTACCCTTATCTCAAAACGTGTAAAAAAATTCCTCATTCTCCATGTCATACTACCTTAGCATGGGGAATGATTGTATCAAGAACTGTGTTTGGATTGAATCTCATTTTCCATGATATACATAGAGAGGCCTAGATCTCCAATCATTGGACTAACCACACACAAATAACCCCTTTATTTTATATATATAAAAATCCAATCTGCATAGGGAATGTTTTATGAACTATGTATGACTTGATTCTTTCCCCATCTAGACATATAGTGACACTTTTGTTTTATCCCCTAATCCAGTTACAATATGTCTTTCCTTTTATATCAGTTCATTTTCATCTGTAACAAATGATGTCAAGCTTCATGGAAATATAATACCATTATTCTTCATTTACATCACCAATGACTTATAGAAGAAACCCTTACTCCTCTATGATTCTCACACTACGCATGGCTCATGTGAGCATACAAATTGATTAAATGGATTCTTTATATATGGTGTTTTAATTTCTTATGGGGTTAATAGTGTCCTCACTGCATGACTTAGAACTGCATAGCATAAGGTCCTCACTGCATGACTTAAAACTAAAAATTATAATGTTCTCATTGCATAACATAAAACTACACATCACCATATTCATTCAAAGGAAACAAATAAAGTCTCTATTTACATATGACTCAGATCTAGGTAAAGGAAATCACACTCATGGAAAATATTTATTCAAATATTTATCATAAATATTGTACACAAACTCTTGTCCTTATTTGACACTTTTAATCTTCAATATTTCCATATCCTCATAATCTTTCATACGGTATCTGGTGAAAAAAGTTTCTAATATTTAAGACCACTTTTTGCTAACTATGTATGACGTACTGATATGAGGCCTTCCATAAGTTCCCTACATGATAGGACTATCAGCCAAAACATCCTATTATTTACCCATGTGGCATATACCCCAGTTGTCTCTGCGTAATGCGACCCCCATAACGGCTTTGTCAAATAATGGTAATTTTGTTCCTGGATAAACTATCATTGACCCCTTAAAATGTTGATGAAAATATAAAAGAATCTATATTTTAAAACAATCATTCATGTATACTTGTCCCATTATCTTTCTCACAATCTGAAAATCATCACGACCATGGTTTTCACATTTTCTTTCACTATGTGTTTGATACATTATGAAATAACCTCTAATTAACTTGGCCACATATCATATGTTGTTTCCATTTCTTGTCCTAGATGTATGACCTAAAACTACGAAAACCATATTTTTTACATTTGGGTCAGACTTTTGTAAATGTCATATTCTTCTGATTCTTTGGATATCTTGATTGGAAATACCCTTTCCATATTCAGGTACCATTATCCATAAACCAAACTCTATGCTTCAAAAAATCTGAATCTCCATAAACATTCATCGACTATTGTAAATAGAAGGTCAAACTTCTGAGAGCTATTTTTCCAGACTATAAAGAACGTGCCCTAAGGTGGCCCTACATAAGTTGCCTACATAATAAGCCTGTCTGTCAAAACATGATAGTATTTGGCCATGTAGCATATTCCCTAGTTGGCTCTGCATAATACATCCCTCATAATGGGTTTGTCAATTAGTGGTTACTTCGTTCATTGAAAAGACTTCCTCTAAGGCATTTATCCCTTTTCCCATATCATTCTTCAGTTTTAGAAATTCTTAAATCCATGTTTACAGTTTCCCTTAAATAACTGAATATGATAGTATGTATCGAAACAAATTATCACGAAATTGGGAGAGTTTTCACATACCTATGGTTAGAGCTAAAGAAATTAAATTAAAGACACAATGTGTTCTCAATGGAAGAGTTAATACTGCACAATACCAATCTCCTCACTGCAAGACATTAAACTACAATGTACTGATGTCCCCACTACATGACATAAATCTGCAATGTATTGATTCCCTCACTACATGACTTAAAACTTAACAGTAACAATGTCCTTACTGCATGACTTAAAACTACACAGTACGATATCCTAATTATCCCTTTTTCTGAAAAAATTATAACCATTAGTCTTGCACCAAATTTCTATAAAAATGGTTCTCTAATTCATGATTTATGTTGGTCTAAAATAGCACGTTTTCATTTTTAAAATTCATTTCTTTTGAAAACAACCTACTGTTGTATCCAGTCACCCAAACATTATTTTCCCCAATCAATATGTAGAAAATGGTAAATTTCTAAATAACTCTTTTTCTTGACTATGTAGCATGTGCCCTTAGGTTGCCTTTCATATGTTTCCTACATAACAGGCATGTCAGTCAAAAGATACCACTATTGGATATGTAGTATATGACCCTGTAGTCCCTACATTACACATCACGCATAATAGGTTTGTTAAATAATGGTAACTTCATTCCTGGAAATGACACCCCTTATATTGATAAAGGTTTTTAAATTTGGTTACCATAAAATCATGACTCCAGATTTCCCTTAGAAATGTTTAAAGAATATTAATGTAATTATTAGCCACTAATTCTTGTTTGGAATCTAATTCAAAATTTATGGTCAAAGTTGTTCGAACCTAAATATTATCCCTTTATAGTCAAACATGCATGACTCAAAAATTCTAGTAAAAAAAGACTCGCTTCTCATTACATTCTGAACCTTTATAGGGAAATCTAAAAAAATTTGAGTCCCATCTCACTAAACATACATTTTTGTATTATTTAGGTAACATTGAGCAATAAATAAAAGTGGTCGAAAGATACAAAATTTGTGGGGTTGTCTATATAACCCTAGAAATAGTCAAATTGTTCCCATTAGGCCCCCATTCATAATAAGAAAATTTTTACATCTTCATTATTATTATTATTATTATTATTATGATTGTTTACCATAAAGGAGTCATTATCATTATTTTTCTTTCATATTACAATCATGAAAAATAGGAATGAAGATATTTATGGTTGAAAATGAAATTATTTCGTTAAAATGAAAATAGAGGGCCTTCCACAAAATGGATCCCCTATATCATGTTTTAGAAAAAAATCTCAACATGAATTTTCATTTTTTTTGGACCGCTTCATAAGCTCTATCAGTCGCCTGTTGAAGTTGAGAGAGTTAAGAAACTCCAGCCTCCTCTGCCTGACGAAGTGCTTCCTTAACAGTTGACATAGTAGTTATCACCTCTAATTGGGTTTCTACTAATGTCTGATTCAACTACTCAAGACCATTATGATCTTTATTTAATTTATGTTGAATATATAACAACTCCTTCGTGGCTACATTGAAATCCATCAATATTGATGTGTCAGACTCAATTATTGTAGCTTAAAATCCATCAATATTGATGTGTCGTTTAGCCTCTTCAATAACGTGTCACAGATTATGCCCCTACTCCCATTGGCGAATAGTCTCTTTTATAGCATCAGAGACTGGCTGATAATTAAATCCACCAAATACTAATACACAGAATAATGCATAGAGTTTTTAAAAATGGTACAAAAATTCATCTAAAAGATTTTAAAAAATTATATTGTAGATATGTTTCCATTTCTTCCAGCATGCCATACCAAGAGCATATTTCAAATCTATTTCTGAATCTGAGTAACTAACATGAGGTAAAATGCACTTGGGAAACAAGTTGCTTATAGAGGTGCCTTGTTCTACATCTCATGGGATAGCAGAATAATCACCTTTTGATTTGGGAACTAATAACCCTAAATGATAAAAGCATGGTCATTATTAGTTTCAAATGGAGGAAGTAAATATTAATCAAACAAGTGATTATATCTACCCAATAACAATTTAGCTACTTGATTGGATTTATTCCACATATTATCAGCCTTAGTGTTTTTAGTAGATGTTTTTTGAGAATGAGATTTTTCTTTGAATTTGATAAATTATGAAATTTCAATGCTCTAGGAAATCTCTTGATGAAGGATCCCCTGTAGGTATTTCTCCAGCCCCAATAGAAGGCTAAAGTGGATCACCCTGTTCTTGAAGAGCCTCTACAACATTTTATGCAGATAAATCTGCATAAGGTAAACTTTGATGTAAAGAATCAAGTTGAAGAAAAATTATATATGAAAAAAATACCATAATATGGACTCACATCCTTTATATTCTTCATGAAAATCCCCAAACTCCATGATGGAACCTGTAATATCAATATTTGGATTAAGGGTGTCTGTAATTTTAGTCTATATTACCTGAAATGTTATAGCATCATCACCATTTAATGTATCCAACGAATGTTCGTTGATGCCTAAATTGGCTCCGCTGACATTTTGTTCTTTGGCTCTTCAATTGGTATTCCAACATAAGGTCTTTCAATGTTTGGGTCAACATCAACATTGGTCTTAGATTTCCCTATATCATCATTCCTTTCTTCTGAACCAATAATAATATTAGTGTTTATTATTTCATGATCTTTTGAAAAAATCAAACAAGGAATGTATTTTATCTAGCCAGGACATTCCTCTCTCTCAACAGATAATGGAGTAGGTATTGCTGAATCTTTTGATGATTTATCATCAAAAAGTTTAGACTCGTTAGCATGAACCTGAGTTTCCCCTGGGGATTCTTTTTCTAGTCTTGATGAATCATCTCTTAATCCCTTGAGACAAGAGAGATATATAGATCCTATAAGATGATAAAACACGGTTACTAGAATATATTAAGAAAGTTGTATGCCCTATGGATCATATAAATACTTTCTCTATTAGTGAAAACTTTGAATAAATCTCATTGCTCTCTTGAATTTTTGTTTAATAGATTGTGGAGAGATTGAAACACTCTACTTATCAAGGGAAACATGAGTTAATGGTTGAGTATTATCTATCTCCACTACCCCAGTCATGATTCATGCTCCTGGAGAACATTCTGGAGAATTGGGAGGATCATTTGATGCATCGATTGGAGGGCCGAAAAGACCATGCTGAGGCGATTCAAGATTTTTTATGGATCTTCCATCTCTACATTCAAGCTTCATAAATACATTTTTATCATGATTAATGATGATAAATGTTAAATCATAGTTGAGACAAAATAAAAAGGGAAATACATTCTCAGTATTAATATAAATATCCCACTCCTCCTCAGAGACAATAATTACCCCTTTGTGGACTCCTAAGTACCAAAAATGGGATACTCATTTAGAGGTTGTGATTTGATCATCAGTCGAATATATAAGAGTCTCAATCTATGCAATATATTGTTTTACCTTTGCAAAGTTATTTTCAAAATTGTAATCAGAAGGTGCCTTGATGTCACTAATATCTAGTATTCGAATGCCATGCTGGAGATATGCCCAGGCATCCCTATGATCATGTGTTAGACTCTATCAAGGATGAATAGTTGAAGGTCGCACATAATTCAATCTTGGTATGGATAACTGTGGAGGAGAATCAATACCTTCTGATTGAAGAACATTGTCAGGCCTCTTTTCTTCAAGAAGTTCAACAGATGAAATAGGAATCCATGTTTTATGGTGGTGACTGGATCTCCGTGGTGTTGGAGGTTTTGCTTCTCTAGTCCTGGTCTTGCTGGTATACTTCCAATGAAGATGTTTTGAGGGATCTAAAACCTCAAATAATTATATATCATCTATGGGGTTGGACTTATTACTAGATTTCCATGTGAAATAGTCATTTTATCCATCACTCGATATATTCCTTTCATCAAATCCCCATGAGGATATTAAGAGGCCCATGCTTTGGCATACCCATATTCAAATCCAATCGATGCATCTAGTGTAGGTAGCATAATTGAATGATTGGATACCTATAAAGATGTTAGAATCGATAATTTTCGCACTACCATTGAGTGTTTCTCTTGTCTTACATAAGTAGGTGGAAAAGTGATGGATTATTGAAGGAATATGAATTGATAAGAAAACTAAAAGGGAACATATGGCTCAGAGATAATTTCACCATCAATCTTGGTTGACAATAAGCCATCCCTGAATGCCATCATATAAGATATCAGCTCATAATTATTTTCTTTTCCAACATCAATAAATTTTACCACTAGTGGTTTACCAAAAAGAACGAAGCTGAATTCTTCTGAGACATTCAATACATTCAACACCTCATCAGGTATAAAGTTCAGAGTTTTAATAAAAGAAACATTATATAAATATGCGATGAATTGACCATTGGGACCTCTGACTGAATTCAACAATGAGTATGAAGAAAAATGAGCTGTAATCCAGCCCCAAAATACTTGGAATGACCCTCATACACTAAATGGATCCTTCCTGTTGTATAAATGTTGCATGAGATGTTTAATTTTTGCTAATATAGGGGTTTATATCCAAATATACTTCTGCTATTCCAATTTAGTTGAAATGATGAATGTCCCTGATCATACACCACCTTAGGATTCATAGACTGGAAGCAAATAAACACTTAGCCACATATCAGGGAAGGAATCTAAGCGTACATTTTCATCTGTACCATCTTTGACTTTATAACCACAATGCTTATAATCGCCTCTTTCTAGCATAGGCCAATATGTAGCTGAACTGCCTCTGTTATCCGCAGAATGACAGATAGTAGGACGTCCATAGGTTGGAACTTCCTCTATTGTTGGTTATAAGAAGGCTTCCATACACAATCTAGTATGAATATATTTCTTGTTCTCGGGTAAATTCTTATCTATCATAAATAAGTCATGAGATTTCGGTGGTGTTATAGAAGAATTAGCCCATATTTTAGTTGGCAGAATAAATTCATCATACATTTCCCCAAGAATGGGAACTCTAGTTATTTGGTAAATGTCCCAAAGACTAATAAAAACTTCATTGTATGTCAAATGGATGAATTTTTTTTTGTGGAAACCATCGGCTCAGTAATTCAGGAATGAATTTATTTTTATAAATATACGTTTTCCCTATCCAGACAGCTTCATAGACATGAACTTCTGATAACACGTTTATGAATTCTACACAAGTCCGACATACCCCTAATTCACACATTCAATTGGTTTTAACACCCCCTCTAGAACTAATGTCCCTATCTTCATTCCAACCATTATATTGATATGTTTGAGAAGCCCAATAAGTAGAATCATAACATTGTGGTCTTGGATCTACAACATAATATTTCATATCGGCAGTGCAACCACTGTGATGAAGGATGAAACTAATAGGGACTATTCCTTTTGGTATTGGAACCCCCCTTGCAATAATATTCATGTAGCTATAGTTTTATTATCGAAGAAACCGATTCTCTGGAAAGTACATCTTATCATATGGATCATGGGAATCTTTCAAAATCCCATTCAAATACAATAGTAAATATGGACTTTGTGTGTAATCATGTTGGTATGGAATTAGACCCTTGCATAGCCTATGAATAGTACTCTAAAAAATTTAATAATAGTATGTTCAGATGATCTTCATCATTTCATTTTGGAGAGACTTAGCTTCTTTAGTATCAGCCATCAAATGAGTCATTATTTCCTGCAAAATAATTACCGTACATCCAGGCCAAATTTTAAAGAGGAAATTAAAATAAAGTGGCAAAAGACATTGTTCACGTAGGTACTTCAATGAGGCCTATCGTGTGGGTCATACGATGAGTCCTGACACATATTTCCTTTGTATGGCCTTTCATAGAGGTCATTCTATGAGGTATGTCATGTAGGTCCTTCGCTAAGGATCCTAGCGCAACCCCATTTGTGAATTCCTTTGGATTAGCTCTATCGCGTATGTAATTTTACCCTGAAAAAGATTCAAAAAAATTACGTGAGTGCACAACACAATAAGAGATGGGTGAACGAGCTACGCAATGAGATCTACAAAATTTCAGGGAAAGCACATGTGTAGAAGAAATTAGCGAAGGGGGAGACCTATATATACGAAACTAATGACATACACATCCAGACTACATGAAATATCTCCGCAACGTACCTCTGTGATACATCACCACAGTAAACCTACACTGTTCAACAAATTTGACTCAGGACTCAACCATCTTTGTACGTTTCAGATCCAATCCTAAGGGGGGGGGAGGGATTTTTTTCACACTACATGATAAATTAACTGAATTGAATAATAAGAGAACTCCGTATCTTTCAGATCCCAATGAATTGTTTGAAATGTACAAATTAAAATCAACAATACACCCCCAATGCATCGTGATATAGTAGCTTCATGGATCTGCACGGCGGACCTACATGGCTGACCTATGCGGACGACCTACGCGGCTGGCCAACGCGGTAGAGCTCCGTGCCAGAAGATATTTTTATACACCTATGTGGGAACCTGTGTGATAGATCTACATGACATAAAAATGCAGAGGAGCCACACGTGAGACTTCTGTGCTAGCATATTCTTGGAGCACCTACACCGAATACCTACGTAGCAAAGCTACCTGAAATACCTGCATGGGCAACATCTCTTCGACCAGGCCCATCCATGCCAATAAATAGAGATCTTGGGCTCCCCATTTCAAGACTGAAAAAAAGTGAAAGGCTCTCTGAAGCTCCCATTACGTAGCTCTTTCTCCTAGATCCCTAAAATTGTCAAAAGTATCTCTCTAAACCACAAGAGAATAGATAAATAAATGGGATAAACATGTTTTTATGTTCTTCACATTCTTCAGTCATCTTCTATGCATGCACGGTATACCTGCGCAGCAAACCTATGTGCCATACGTGTGCAGTGTACCTGTGCGCCATACCTGCATGGTATACCTAGGCACCATACCTATGCAGTTTACATGTGAACCAAACCTGTGCGGTGTAAAAATGTGGGGAACCTACGCGGATTACTTTCACGAAGTACCTATGCGACCAGATCAAGTACCCTATTTTAATCCATTCATTGAATTGTACCACTTTCCAAGGATACCTTATCTGAAAGGGGCTAAGTTAAATCCTCTACCAAAACATCTTGACATATCAAACCATTGGGAAAGACACATCAGCATGTCTCCTATTTGGGTTTTTATTTCCACAGTCAGAGGTTTCCTACATTTTTTTTCACAACCGGTTTATGATTCACGGAATTTTGTAGGTTTTTATATCCACATTCACATGGAATTTTCTCCCAGAAATAGTGTTGGGAAGTTCCTGGTTTTGAGGAGGGTTGAGTCCTGGCCTCTCCTTTCTCAAATAGATGACCTGAGATCTTAGGTTTCTGGTTGGTATGGTATAGTTCTCCTATTGATTTTCCACGAAATCATAAGAGAAGTCTCCCTCCCCTACCAAGACAAATTTTATGGCTTCCCACCTCATATAAACACCTCACCTTCTTCCATTCCTCCTTAAGATGGATCATTTCCAAGGAAAATAGAACAAATGGAAGGTTGGTCACCTCTCCCTCTTCCACGGTCAACGTGACATCATCCATCAGCAAGGAGGAAAAATATTAAAGTGTGAAGTGTCATTGTGGAATCTTCACCATACTCTTGTTTCTCATGTCGAGCATGACTCACGTGGGCTTAGAGATACATGATGGTTACAACATGTGCACAAACACTAACTTGAAGGAACTACAAGAACACTAATTCCTAATCAAATCAAGATATGTAGGAAGCTCTTTCAGAGCACGAGTGTACTGGATATCCTACTCAGGAATCCAACCCAAAATTCCCCAAATTTGGGAATCCTTCTTAAGAAATAAGCCCCAAATTGAATCCTCAAATAAATAAGGCATCCTTTTCAGGAATTAATTCAAAACTCATATTTCTAAGAGAACCAAAATCTCCTATGAGACTTATCTATCTACGTGGGCTGTGATTCCCATCCATATGGGATACGTATGAAACCTCTTTGAGGTTCAAACCCATCAATTCAAATCAACCCTATTACGTTTGGTCCATATTCCCAATAGGGTCTGATCTAACATGGAATCCAATATCCCTTCCATGTTCCTTGGGATGTTCAGCATAAGTCCCACACTACGTTTTAACTACGCACCTTTTTCTTATAGGTCCTTATCACATGACCTAAAAAGGTATGATATTTCCTATTAAGTGACAATCAAATACCAGGGTTTAGATTCCATTCACAAGGATACGTAGATAGCCCATTTTACAGGCATGATCCCAAGATCAAAACAAAACTTCATCTCCCTGGATGATAATAAATTCTCGAGTGCCCCACTGAGTGGATTAATAACATGTATCATCGCAATGATGATTAAATGAATCTCTAATCATTATATAAGAGGATACTATTGATGGATAACCTCGAATACATATGAATATTTCTAATAATGAATAACCTTGAATACATAATGATGATTCTAATGTTTTACAAATGATAATATGTTATTATAAATTATAAGGGATAGTATTGATATACTTGGTAAATTAATAAGGATTCATGAAAATATTTCTATTTTACAAAGAGATTCCCAGATTAGAAAATAATTCTTCCAAAAAGGGTATGGTAAGTCTGACCACCCATCATCTTGACCAATTCACATTACTAAGTATCGTAGTGTTCAAAACATAACAAACACCAGCCTCTAGAAAGCAGGTCCTATTGGCATAAATAAATGTTGGAAGTTTCTCTTTCCATGAGTAAATTAAATAGATATATCATGAAACAATGATAATTTAATGTTTAAGGTATTAACATTATGTATGCTAGTTTTAATAAGAATGTTTATGTTATGTTTCAACCATTAATATATGGAATGCTTTGGACATAGTAAGTAATGGGTGGATCCTGCTATAGATCCTCGATGCATCAGTAGGTCTCATGAGACAAACTAGTGTCTTTGAACAGGGCCTTGAAAAAATATTATTTGTAGTATTGGTATGAGTCATTGACTATGTGCTTATGATTTTTGGAATTATGCATTCCATCATAATGAAATTGGATATTGAAACTACATGTGATTATTTGAATAGTAGAATATCCATTTAAATACGTAAGTGGAATTATCTGATTAATATTTTCCATATTGTTCTCATAATTAATTTAAAAGGATTTTGTTTTAGTCTTATACATTGACATAAATGTTTTTTCTTATTTATAAAAGTTTCCACAATATTGTTATTCATACTGAACACTTTAGCTCACCCCTTTCTATGTTATATTTTTTCCAGGATGTGAAGAAGTTTATTATGACTGACCTGCATGGATAGTATAAGGGAATTATTGTGTTAAAAGGAGGCACAATGTTTTTTCCTGATGTAATATAAAACAAATGTATGTATCTAGTAATTCCATGTCTACTAAACTGATCGGTCATTCGGGACATGATTACCAGTATCATGCAAATGTTATGTAATAATGCACAGACATTGGGTAACTGGGGATGGGGCCTTACAATGATGGTGAAAGAAAACTCGTTGGCCCATAACATATTGTGGAAACAATGGAAAAGGTTATGATTATCCAAACCCACATCAAATTAGCTCAAAGGGGAAAAAACAGTTATACCAATAATCGAAGAAAGGATTAGGTATTTCAAGTGGGAGATCATGTTTTCATGAAGGTATCTACATTGAATAGTGTTTTACAATTTTTAAGAAGGGTAAATTAAGTCCCATGTACAACGAACCTTTATAAATTCTAGAATGAATTGGAGTTGTAACATACCAATTGGAAATGAAGCCATGTATATCCAAAGTACATGATGTGTTCCATGTATAACTATTAAGAAAATACATACCTAACCCAATGCATGTTCTCACCTATGAATAAATAGAACAGGAACCGGATATTTCTTATTGGGATGTTCCTATCAAGATTATTGATACGAGAGAACAAGTGTTCAGAAACCAGATGACTCGTCTGGTAATAGATATACAAGGAAACACTAAGATGGATGAGGAAACGTGGGATCCCAAAGAAACTATAATGAATAACCATAAGAATCATTTTATGAAGTAATATTTTATAACTCTTGAGGTCAAAATAATTTGATGGATGGAAGAATGTAACAACCCTAGATTACATGGTATATTTGTGTTTGAATAATGCAATAGCATACGTTGTACGCTACTTCGAGTCCAGCACACCAGGACCAATCAAACTAGCCGTTATGAATAATAATACCCAATTTTTTAAATTTTATTTTTTAAAATGTAAATCCTTTTTTAATTTGGAATATCAAAATTATCCTAGGTTGAATTTTGGATCTTTTTCTTAAAACATTAAATTTTTGATAAATAGTGAAAAAAATTACATTATTGTTTAAAATCAGCATTTTATTTAAATAATTATTTATTTTATTTAAATTTATTTTAGGTCAAAATAAAAACATAATACCTATATATGTTCAATGTAATTCGTTGGAGTCATTTTATATTAATATTAAATATATAAAATTATATCAAAATTTTAATGTATTTGCCCACCATCCCAACACATTTGTAAATGTGCATAAAATATAATCTTACAACTTCATTGAATTAAATTTAAAAAATTCATGAGACACGACTGAAATTAGTAAGTAAAATATGGTTTAATATGATGAAAATAATTTTGGTGAATAGTTACATTTGAATTTTATTTACCATGGTTAAAAGTGAATTGGGTAATTATAAGAAAAAATGATATTATAATTACCATAAAAAATCTCCTAATTCTATTGGATAAGTTTATTTAGACCAAAATAATCTTTTGGAATAAAATATGATCCTTTTAGTTCACTTGGATTAGATTAGAACATTTATTAATATTTTATTTAAAGAATAGTAAAAGGTGTTAAATTAAAAGTTTAATAACTAAACCACTTTTAATATAGGTTTATATATAAGATTAATTCAACTATAAGTATTAATTAGAAAGATAAATATATTTACCACATAATGGTAATTAATTTATAATTTTTATATATTTTATAATAGAATTTATTTATGACATAATGAGGATGCAGTAATGTACTTATTAATGAATGATTAAAATAATTAATATAATAAATTTTTATATAATTGTAAGATGAGACATTTAATGTATTCCACGCAATTTCAAAGTTAATATGGCATTTTAGGGTTGATTAAATAAATCTATTTTCAAAGTGATAATTTTTTTATGACTTTGACAAAAACCAAATACCAAATTGTGTCAAAATTGACAGAAATGAGTTTTAAAAACAAATACTATATTATTAATTGAAATAATATTCATCAAAATCAAGGGATAGTAAAAAGTAATTTTATAAGATTATATATATCAATAATGACCCACTTAGAGTTAGCTTCAATTTTTATAGTATGTTTATTATCCATTTATGATAATAATACAAGAATACAAGGTAAATGATAAAATATTTTAACTAACAGTTAAATATAAAATATATAGTTAATGTGGTAACCTAAACCTATTTAAAACATATTGGTTGAGAGGTTTTTAACCTAGACCCACCATATCCTCGAAATAAATCCTTTTTGATCCTTTATAAACCGAACATGATTATCTAATAAAATAATATTTCAAGTTTTTTCTATAGTGACCCATGTCTTTCATAAAAAAAGGGTGCATACCCTTCTATTTAAATAACACCTCCAAATCCATATGCATTGGCCAATATATTCTCAAATATCCTCCAAAAAACCCTCAATTTATCATAAAAGCCTTAATTTGATCAGAAATCCATTTTAAGGAGCCCTTTTGATCAAATCAATACGAAGAACCCGAAGACGAAGTAATAATTTCATCACCTCTTTCAATGTTCTCTTCTTCTTCCAATTCATATTTCATTATTGTTTCCATAACAAAATATAAACTACAATACATTATTCTTACTATGATGTTATTATAAATATGGTACAACCATATTCATTATTCTATCCACCGTGTTAATGACGAAGTCATCATATGTGCGTACGAACGACTTACCGTTTGCCCATCATGATGTAGTTTGTTATTCAACAATTCATTTTTTTGATGGGTATAATAATGATTATAATTCATTTAGATAATAAATATAACATGTTAATGATTCTTTATATATGATATAACATCCAATTATATACGATTTCACCATCAATATAAAGTTATTGGCCCTCGTAAATATGTATGGATTACCGTCTCCACAAACACGATGAGATTCATTCTCCATCAAAATCATTCATGAATAATTTTTATGTTTTGATTAAAAATAATTTTTAAGAACATAATATCATTCTTTATATGAATAAAATACATTCTATCCTTAGAAATCATAAATTACGTAACAAAACATAGAATTTAAAATGAATCAGTTAACACCTTAAACAGTGATACTACTGAAATATTATTAACATTGAAATATTAGAAGATATTATATGATATAATATTATTGTATTTGGTTCTTGTATAAGTTAATAACAATAATTTAACTATTATACATGTGGTTAACATAAACTTTATCAAGAAAAATTATATGTTAAGGGTTAATTTTACAATCTCTTTATTATCCGAGGTTGTTTATATGTAAATATATTCTGGGAACTCTTTATCATCCACATCTGTGTTTCATAAAAATGTATTTCAAAAAACATTTACTATTTTCATGGATATTGGTTAATCTCATTAATAAACTCATTTTATTTTTTATAAAATGGTTTTAATGGAATCATTTTTTCGTTTTACTAACAAGGTATCTTATGAATTTTTCAAACAATAATGTTAAGAATGTTTTTTTTAACTTATACGGATGGTGCATAACTTTTCCACTGTTATATCACCTTAGAAACATCCCTTACAGTCTTATAAGAATATTTTCAAAAAAAAATTTATTTTATAATTACATTACTTTATAAATAGTTCAAAATAGAAAGATCTATTCCTCTCAAATAGTTTTTATTTCGTCTATGTCAACATCCATTGATGGATTTTACACTTGTTTGATTTTCATTTATTATGATTCAAACTTCTGTAATGTATTGATGGTTTTGTGATATGTTTGACTATGGATGTGTTATTATTATACAATTCATGTATTATGGTTTATGTATTAACATTTCGTATGCTAGTTTTAATATAATTGATTATGTTATGTTTCAACCTTTTCATATGAGGAATGAATTGGACTTAGTAAGTAACGAGTGGAGCCTGCTATAGCTCCTCGATGCATCGAGATGTCTCATGAGAGAAAATAGTGTCTTGGAACAAGGCCTTGAAAATATCTTATTTTTAGTCTTGGCACGAGGCCTTGACTGTGTTGTTATGATATCCGACATTATTAATTTCATCATTTTAAAATTGTCTATTGATATTACATGTGATTATTCGACTAGTATAATATCCATGTAAATAAGTAAATGGAATTTTTGGATTTATCATTGACATATTATGCTGATGTTTAAGATAAAACTTTTTTTACTTTTGTCTTATAAATTGTCTATAATGTTTATGCTTATTTATGACAGTTTCCACTATATTGTTATGCTTACTGAGCATTTCATATCACCCGTTTTTTATGTTATATTTCATCCAGGATGCGATAAATATATGAAGATTAACCAGTAAGAATAGACTATGGGATATAATATTGTTCAAAGGGGACACATTTTTGTTTTTTTGTTTCATGATGTATTGTAAAACTTATGTCTGTATCTAGTACATCCAAGGCAACTTCAATGATCGGACTTTCGGAAAATGATTCCTTGTATCATGCCAATTTTATGTAATAATGCACCGACTATGGGTAACTGGGGTTAGGGAATTGCATTTTCTCTGTAATTGAGACCTTTTCCTCAACAAGTAAACCGAACCCTCAATATCATCATCCCAAGGAAGCATGATATCTAAGAACCCTATCACAATTTCTTATCCACTATTCTCTAGATTTGATCTAACCCTAATAGGAATATGCTCCCATACCACTTGTTCTCACAACCAAACTCATTCTCCCATTATTTTTATTCCATCAAACCTTGGTTCATATAACTAAACCAATGTTCATTGTCCCTAAAATTCAGTATCATCAATCCATGAGAATTGGTAACTATATTTTTTTATAATCGAGGCATTTTACCCATTCCATGGCCTAATGTAATATCACCCTCCTCTCAGTAATCATTCAAATACCTGAATAATATACCCATACTCAAACTATCCCAAGACATGACCATATAGGAAAATGATCCATTGTTTCATCCCGAACCTTGAAAAAAATCAATTGGTACAATAATTATACTAATAATTATAATTTAATACATTACTTAATAAAAAATATCCCCATGTTCCTTACATCATAAAATTATATGGAACTCACATTCCAATATAATGTTCCCAGTTGCACGTCACATGAACTTACCTAATAACCTGAAGCCTCGACTCATGATTTCTATTTCTAAGGAAATCATAGGTCCATGATACACCCTATATTGTTTTACTATTATACATATAATACTAAAATAGAATAAATAAAAAATATTTATTCTATATCAACACCATCAGATCATGAGTCTTCTATTCCCAAATCACATGGGAAATAAACCATCCAACATATCCAAAAAACAACAAATCTCATTAGTTGATGCTCTTAGAGAATAATCCCTCTACTTGTATCAATTAGTTTTTGGAAATTATAATTTCCAAACCACCTTATAAATGATTCTTACATATATATATATATATATATATATCTATATATACACCCATCATGAATCATATTCTATGTCATAAGCCACTGCCAAGAACCAATCCTCACCAAGCATCCATTTACATGACTTTTCCCTTAAGAATCAAGATAACATCCATGGAAACATGATAAAATCAACTAACGATATTCTATATTGAGTAATCCATAGTCAAATGGTTCTAATAAATATAATTACAACAAGAATATGTATGGGAAAACACAAAATAGTTTTTTGTTGAGACTTAAAATAATCTAACATATTATTTCATGGAACCCATACCTGGGAACCATGTTCCTATACTGGACTAGCAGGGGACACTATACATCCCTTATAAGATTTTTTATATTTTTTTCATCATGTATTATCCAATTATTGAATCTACATGACTAATTATTAAATGAAAATATATTGTGGTTGAACTCATTAAAATGTCACCAACTTGTTATATATAAAAACACCATATTAGTTTTTTGACACATTATATAGATAATTCATCTATCTTCCATGATATCAATCGCATTTAATTGCATTAATATCATGTGAGGTCGGCATTCCAAAAATAATGTTTATAGACACTCCTATCCCCAACCCATCATGATCTAAAACCCATAAATAATAAATTTATTATAATAGTTCTTTAGACCATATGAAATCATGACGTTTTAAAAGAGAAAACCAATAAATTAAATCCCATATACCTAGAAACATATAAATTTCATTGGAAAATATGATCATGACAAGTATATGATAGGGGCATCACAAGATATGACCCGTACCTATTCCATGTATTTTATATCCCAAAACAGTAATAAAAAATAAAATAAGATGATATCATTGTGTAATTCTCCCCCAAAAAATCAATAATTAGTGTCTCATCTAGTGGTTCTATTTTACCTCATAGACAACTCTATGTACCATATTAGTTTACAAATGGTAGTGATGGTATAGAGTGTTAACATGGAGAGAGTATTCACTCATATTAGAGTAATAAAATATCAAAATTATCATGAAACATACGTAATAATTAATATTCAGAGTATAGAAAAGTAATAAAATGAATCCATGTTCTGTCTAATGTAATGAAGAATCATACAGTCATTCAAAAACATTGTAATAAAAGCGTAAATTAAAAGTTGAACCCACAATGTTGATCCAAAATACATTATCCATTTACAAATAAAAAACATGGAGGATCTACTACCAACTCTGACCCTCATTAGATTTTAGTATTTAGACTATATCTGAGCTGCACTAGTGTAATCATGAAATATTTGGTATTCATAAAAACTAATATTTTGATCATAATGTTTCTTAATGTACCCTTGTTCCATGGATTTCTAAAAAAGGTTTGGTATAATGTGATTAGGGAACCACAAATGAGATCCCTTATGTAACCAATAAATGTAGTGTATATACAATTGATATGCTTAAGAAATAAATAAAATCCTATGGAAGAATAATATAACAAAACATTATTAATATTTGAGTTTTTAAACGATACCTGAAATCAACCATACCCCATATACAATTGGTATATTTTTTTGATAATAAAACAATCATTTGTAATATAGGGGTGTACAAAAACCCTATCTGGAAAAAAGTGACATCATTGAGAACAATGAGGTAAAAAAATCCCACTAAAGAGACACATATCACAATTGGAACTCAGGGTCAGGATTACACCCTTCCTAGATGTACATATACTCTGAATTCCCACATTCATTCTCCGTTTTCAATGAAATAGTTAGCTTCATATAGAAACTCAAATCCATTTACACACTCTACATATAAATAATTGCAATTCACGAATCGATATAATCCTCTTTCTCTATCCTCTATCTTTCTCTTGGGGTAATCACATGACATACATCCTAAAACATCCTCACATGGGTTGTTCTCACACCTTAACCTATCACACATCTCCTTGGATGGTCTTTTAGGTGAACAAAATACTCTATTATCGTCAGTTCATGAGTTATATTGTTACCCCAGGAATTTATTTTCATGATCCTCTTAACCACCCCTCTATAGGGTCACCATAAGGCTATGTCATCCCCTGAGGTCCCCTAGGTGTTTTCATTGCATTGAAACTCTACTTGTGTTACCCTCTCGTAATCTCATCCCTTGATTCATGCATATCCAAAAAGAGGAAACAATATCCATTGAATGTCTAATAATACTAACATGGACCCATTATCGTCAAACGAAACAACACACTATAAAGAATCTATAACGATGGACTAAAAAATATCTCATTTTACATGTCATCCTTACTTGGTTAACTCACATAAACAACATTAATCCACCCGTGGAATACCCACCTGGGTGCTCACGTACTAGTGAGGGAGGAACACAAACTCCACACCATATTCCTATATTCCAAGTATAAAAATCTTGTGAAGTCTATAATGTCCTAATACTATTTACAATGGTGACACTCATTATTTTTTATGCCTTTCCCATCAATGACCCCAACTCATGAGAGATAAATACCCCCGCCTCACGTCCTCTATTACATTATATTATTGTTGGATCACCTTAATGGTCCTAAAATATTATAGAACAAATATCTTTAATGAATCCCTCATACATTGGTCTATTGGGCATCAAGACTGTTCTTAAGGGTCTATCATGGTTATTGGAACTTATATTTTTTTATAATAATTATATAATATATTTTAAATTAAATGTTAATCCCATATATGTTGTGAGAAATTATTTCCATTTATACATATAAAAATAATAAATCAAAGGGACTTCTAAAAGGATCACCTACCTCATAGAGAGATTCATTTAAATTTTTACACACTCTATTACCCCAATTTAAGCTCATCTATGCCTTTCCCATACTAGAATCATCAATTAAGGCCCTATATGAAGCCATAAAATCTAATAGTTAATAATTAATAGTTCATAAATAATTAATCAAGTAAATTATATAAATATATAATTAATTTAAAATATAATTAAATTATGAATAAAACATAATAAGTAAATGTGTCACATCCTGAGGTGAAATCCATGAAAAAATGTGTATCTACCAACCCCAACATCCATCCATTCCATTAATAAAATAGAAACATAATTTATCATTTCAATAGATCATTCCATTTCACCTAAAATTACAAAACTCCAAATCATAATCTAGTAATGACATAAATTCATAAATATGCACAAAACCAAGTGTGATCTTCCTCATATAACCTCCTGTTACCATGCGTCAAAAAATCCCCAGAATTTGGGGAAGATTCCACCATTTACTATAGGATTCATCACTAAAAATCGACACCCAATAGAAAAAATCATAGAAATTGAAAAAAGGGATTAATTCAAGGAGAAAAATATATAAAAATGTTTATATTTTTCATATTATTTAATCTTAGTTAAGGGGGGTTGTATTATAGAAAGAATATATTAAAATACTGGCATATATTGAAGAGAGATAACGGAGTTACTTTTTTTATGAATCCACTCACCATATAGGGGTGGATAAGATAGAAATCCCATTATTTGTACCAATATTAATTCCATGATATCACTAGTAAATTTTCCATAACCACCATATTTTATAAATAAATCCCATAACCAATTAAAAAATACACGATGGACATACATCAATATTTTCCTTATAAAAAATGATGAACCAGATGTGAATCCCTCGTGTATTTATTTGATTTATCAAACCAGTTCATACATGCGATACTACACTAATTAGATTCTCATTCATGTTTATTCATATCCCTTTAAGAACACGAAATCCTTTACAAAACATCCATAAATCAAAAAAAGAATTAATCTATGTGTAATCATTATGATATGAATGTATGTCAGACTGGGTCATCAACCATCATGATGCATATCAATATAATCCTCAACATCTAGGGAACCAGACACATGCCATTCGCATGAGGATGTTAGTGGAACAACTAACATGAAGGATGGTTTTCCAACTAATAATCACCTTCAATTCTTGGTGAAAAATAATTCTATTTTAAGAGTATCAGATAATCAATACTATAAAAAAGATAGATAGAGATCACAAGAGTCTTCAAGAATTGAAGCTCTATTGGATGTCTACTCAACGACTGACTATGAGGATGACGGTGGAAACTATCACCACCGCCATCAAAATGTAGAACCTCTTTTCAAAATACATGCACATGGAAATCCATTATATTAGGAATACATATCAATATGTAATTCATAACATTGTTGATGATCCATAGAAACCTATAAGGGTACCAATTTCTAGCTATCACTATCATCATCATTATGAAAATCCAATTTCTTAGTTTTACACTATGTAGGATACTGTAGAGTCTTCATTCAATAACATTCCAAATGGGATTCATATTATAAAATTCTATAAATTAAATAAACATATTGTAACCATGAACATTCCAATATTCCTATATCCTATGAGTGAGTCCATAATCACATTGAGGTGATGAACATGAATATTATGTCCTTGTTTTACCCAAAAAATTCTTACGAACATTCTTTTTTCTCCCTCGAAATGGTGATGACCCTGTTTGATTAAGGTTCAAAAATTTTTTAATCAGGTTCTAACGGGTTTATTCGTAGAACCGGAAACATGAAATGATTCTATATCCATTTGGACATACTTTCCAAAGGTAGGTTCTCATTAGTTGTGGACCGATGAGGAATAAGAATTTGCACTGGGTGAGAGGATGGGAGGTCAGGCCCACCACACCTTTTTGGGGGGAATTATTTCCTACTCTGGGACTCTCATATAGATTTATGTTATGTTCACGAATCATTATTAATTTACTAAGCATGAAAATGAGTTTTTTCCTTTAGACATTACAATAAATGATTTATATGTATGGGAGTTAGAGAATCTCTTTATATGTATTTGAAGTTCTTCATCGATAGAGAATCCTCTGTATGTATTAGATATCCTTAGTCAATAGTATCCTTTAATACATTATATATAAATTTCTTGGTCATTATGATGACCATACTAGTTTTAAATCCACTCAGTGGGGCACTTGATGTTCATTGTCATTCAGAAGGATAGATATTATTTCAGAGTTGGGATCATTCCCTCAGATGGGATACCTATGTATCCTAGTTAGAAAAGGAATCATAACCCACATAGTGCAGCAATTAAGATATATTTTAAAGTCATATGAGATAGATGAGAATTAATGGGTGTTGTTCTTGAACCTTAGAAAGGCTTCCTATGTATTCTAGTATTAAGGAAGAGATCAAAGTCCACATAATTCGAGAAAGATGTGTGGGGCTTACATATGATTGATAGCTCAAAGAGATATGGAATAGTTTCTTTTACACTCTAAGCTCACATGAGTTATTCTCGGTGTGAGAAACAAGAGGTAGATGTAAACTTGACGATTTGTGCAATGAAAGATGTGGTCACAAGGAATGATATCGGGCTTATGTATGTGTGACTTCCCAAGTAAATGAAGATTAGGAATTAGTTTATGAAAGCATCCAAGGAGCAGGGTCTATAAAGGTATTTGTACTTTATGGAGATTTGGATACTCTAACCTAGGTCTTACTCCTTTTGAGGATTCTCAAATTTGGGGGGAACTTATGATTGGGTTTTATTCCTAAAAATGAAATTCCAAATCAAAATAATATAAGGCTGGGACTTACTCCTGTTATAGAGGGCCAGGTTAGGGGAAAATATGACTGGGACATATTCCCGAGATGGAGGCCCAATTTAAGAATACTTTTAAATGGTGATTATTCCTGAGATGGAGGACCAAAGATAAAGGGGAATTGGGGATTACTCCCATGAAGGGTTCCCATTAACATGGTCCATAAAAGTATTTGTGCTTTATGGATATTTAGATTCTTAATTTGGGGCTTACTCTTAAGAAGGATGCCCCGATTAAGGGGGATGTGACTTATGACTCAGGATTACTCCTGAAAAAGGGGCCCAGGTTAAAGGAAATTATGATTGGGGCTTACTCCAAAGAAGGAGGCCCAAATTAGGGATTCTGTAATCTAAGGGATGAGGATAAATGAATGGAACCTCTCACTGTAGTGATAAAATTTTATATAAATCAAAAGATTTTGAGAGATATTCCATATAATTTCTTTCAGATAAGGATGCCAACAAAGGAACCTTTCCATAAGTGGCTTTAAAGTGGGTTTTGAAGGCTAAATCTTGAAGAAGGGAGGTGTATTTGAAGAAAAGAGTTGAGTAGGCAAGAGGGGCACCCAAAAAGAGTCAGTCACGAAAGTCTTGTTTGGGCACACAAGTCCTGGTCGCGCAAGTATACTTTCATGACATGGGTGTACTTGGGAGAAGGATAACCAATAGGGTAATACTTGGGTGATACTTGGATCAAACCCTATGTTTTATCCTTAATGGATTCCAAAAGGTTGGCGTGCAATTTCTATTGAAGGGGTAAGGTGGTGCACAAGTGTGGCCATTTCTATTAAGGGTTAGACACTAAGGCGCGCAATTGTTGATGAATTTCAACACTTAGGCCTTGTTCCCCCTCTTTATATTGTCTATTCTATGAAAGAAATTACCTTAGAAGTGTTCGTAAGACTTCAAGCAAAGACTACGGCACTGAGAGCTTAAATATGACTTTTAGATTTTTCTTCCTTGAAATGGGGTACCCACTAGGGGTATTTATACGCTACCCGAGGCTAGGGAAAAATTTTACATAGGGCGCGCAAGTCACTTGTTCACTTCATGTCTAGAGCGCAAGTGACTTGCGAACCTAAGGCTGGTGTGCAGGTATACTTGCAAACCTTAATTCTTTTGCATTTTTTTTATTATTCATCCTTCATCTTTGCTTAAAGTACTCTCTTTGGTCAATATTTGGACTCTGTGATGGACGGGAGAATCAAAAAATGTCCCCCCTTAGAGTTGGATCTGAAAAAATGGAAAGAGTATTTGACTCTGAGGTAAAGGAGAAAAAATCAAGGATTATTGGCGCGCAGAGTTTGAGTGCACAATTATCAGCGCACAGGTGCGAGCCGCTCAGGGTACGGAGTGCAGGTGCGAGCCTCGCCTATAAATATTCCGCACCACTTCACACAAAGCACTCGGTTTTCAAGCGCTTCTTACTCTCATCGTGCAAGTGAGCATTAGTTCGCGTAAGTGATGCTACCCACGGTTAATTATTTCTTTGTGTCATGCTTCTAAATTTGTATTTGGAGATGCACTATAATACCTTGCCGCCCATAATTGTGTGACCAGAGTATAATTGCGCGCCAACATGGGAATTGCATGACTTAATTCCTTATCCATTTTTTTAATTTCTTCACAAGTTTTATGAAAAATAATCTTAATTAAGAGTTTATTATTCGACTTTTGTGCATATTCAATGGATCATAGATGAATTGGAATGTCTAATGAGCTAGATAGCAAGATGATTGATGACATGATTAGCATCGTTGGCCATGATTATTAGAATATTTGTGACAACCCTCTCCCAGATTTGGCCAAGTACTTGGAGAAGTATCATTTTAATTTCCCACAAATTATTTACCTACCTCTGTATGGGCATGGTCATCTACAAGATGTCAATATTACAGAGGCAAAATACTATCTCCCGCAATCCTAGTTTCAGACATATACCAAATTTTCTTCAGTAAATGTCTCAGTTAGAGGATCATTAGTAAATGCTGGAATAGTGGAGATGGCGTACATAATGCATCATAGCCCTTGTGCCCCAGATCTGAAACCTTACAAGCTTGAGCTGCATCCACATTGTTATCCCTCAATCATCCGAAATTCTCAGATGGACCAATCCAAAGGCTGGAAGAAGAGTTGGGAAATCCATCATGGAGTAGGTGTGACGACGACTTGGATGTGGGCATATTGGGTGCGACAAACTTCTACAGAGTTTGTCGAGGATCTGAAAGGAATTTCAATATATGATGCAGTCTGGGCTGGGCAGACATATGTCTACATAAATAATGACTTCATGCCTAAGATAATCATCCACTGGAGCCTAAAAACCAATTCATTCCATCTAACTCATGGTGAAGTACATATCAGTTTGTGGGATGTCTACAAGATCTAGGGGGCACCAATTTTATGTGATATGTATGATTAATTCATCCCTCCTAAAGTGTATTGTAATGACTCGGAGGAGACTCCGACTTTGGATCGAGAATTAATGAAAATTTCTCACATGATTAAGAATTCAAAGACCTCCAAAAATAATTCTAGAAAGGATATTCATATATAGGAGTTGATGGATATGTTTCATAACATGAAGAAGTATAAGGGGCCCACATGTACTCATCCTACTAGCTGACCTAGAATAGAGAAGAGGGGTCCTCTAGGCACATTTTGTCCGACTCTGGAAGTGGGAGAGTTTGAAAAGTGGTGGTATGAAGTGAATCAGTGAATCCCAGAGAAGAACCATCTAGTGGGCTTCTTAGAATTATTGCACTGTGTTTATCTTATGCTAGTTAGGGATTCTAAGGGAGATGTCAGGCCAGAGACCTTCGTTGTTGCAGCCAAGTTAGCCGAGAGAAGAATGGTTTGGTTGATCAACCTAATTTTGGAGAAGATTCGCAAGACCATACACCATGTTTATATGGTTAAGTCTCCTGTGAGAATATATGGACCATTCCAAGTTTTTTAGGGATGGATCACCACTCATTTAAAGACATATGTTGTACATAGTGGAGTACAGGTTCCTGGATGCTCTTTCAGGCCATCAGTGCAGGAATATTCTGTAATTTTACATTTATCACTCAACTCCTATGATATGACGGTCAGTCTGATCATGTTCAATGAATTTCATTTATTTCCTTAGGGAAATCCTCCAATAGGTTGATTCATCGATGATGGAGCAACCATGCTAGAATTTAAGTCTTACATGATGGCTTTCAGAAATGGTTTATTGGACACCAGAATTGACGGAGAGATTATATGTGAGGCCTAGGCTTCATATAGATTTTCACGTCAATTCATGTGTCTGTAGATGATTTTTGTGTCCCCTCTTGGGTATGTCAGGTCAGAGCAGTATCCAATGGTTTCCCAACAACTATGGTTGCAGACAGCTATGGAGAAGACTGGGGCAGTGTTTGATCAACGAGTTGCTGGAGCGGTGAGTAACTTGACTACATGGTATGCTGAGAACTAGGTAGCATCATACCCTAAATGGGTATTGAATCATCCAGTTCCTCGGGTGGGGAAAAATAAGAGAACTATCGAGAAATAAACCCTTCATCTAGAAGGTGACTCTTCCACACACGGAGCTAATTCATCGGGTTCCTCACCCAGGGTTGACTCACCAGATTCTCAAGTTGGGGATGATGAGGCATGCCATGTGTCAAAGCAGCCTCATTCTAGATATAATCTTCTTGTCAAAATTAAGGGACCTACTCCATCGACACTGGATGAATTATATCATTAATGAAATATAATCGCCATTATTTTATAGAGCAACAAATTTTATTTTCTTATCCTTTGTCTATGACTATAGGATTTGGGAAGCATGACTATAGGACCCTCCTCGCAGCCTTCTAGTGCACATGCTGAATATATACGACTAGAGGCTATCGAGACATGGCAGAGTTTATATTGCAATACTGAAACCGCCTGGATAGACTTATGCGAAGGACTACACATCCCTGGAGTAGGGAATCTTTAGGCTTCTACTTATATTTGTTTCGAGGATAACCCCGATGAAGTGCGAGCTTACATCAGGGACTTGGAGATGCTCATATATGCAACCGATGATTCCATTCCTATCACCAAGCGGGTGAAGGAAATTATGGATCATGGAACTAATGAGGGGACTGGTGCTTCCAGAGATGAGGAGTGACATGATGACGTGGCTTATGAAGATGTAAGTCTTTTTCCTTATTTGTTTTTCAACTTGATTTCAAACAAGGATTTGTTACATAAGGAAATTACTTTCTTCATCCTGCAGTTAGAAAATAATGGAACTTCTGAGGTTCCTTCACCATAGTATAGCCCTGGTGTCACTGCCATCAGAGCTTCTAAATCTCCCCGTGAACCGAGAAATGTATATCCCGGTTGACAAACCATGGATGAAGAATTAGGAAGGGATTTTCACATTTCAATCCATGTATTTGGATATGATGATGCCAACACACCCAAAAATATAATGAATCAAAGACATCGAATGAAGAATTCCATAGCTAAACGCTTCAGCAGTAGTGGTAAGTCCTTCGAATAATCATGATCCTTAAATCATTAAAAATATTTCTCATACTTTTTGAGATTGTAGGGTCTTCTTAAATTTCCCCTTTGAGGGAGAAGATTGACCCTCCTATGAGGATGACAGAGGGTGTTGGAGAACAGTCACAAATTCATGCTGACATGGCTTCTTCTAAATAAATGAGGAGAGAAGAAGAGCCATCTTTTGTTCCCATTACTGCTCTTTTTGTTATTGCAAGGGGAGAAGAGATCTCTTCTGGTAAATTAACAACACTTCATAGAATGTTGAATGAAGACATCAACTGACTACTTTTCTATGATGATTTAGGTTCAACACCTACACTAGAATGTTTGGCGACCACTAAATCTATCTCCGCAATTTTATCTGAAGAATCTTTTCGGGGTCAGAGGCCACAGGATGAGGGTCGTCAAGAAGACACATCAAATGCTCCAACTGGCAATATGAACATGGAATCTGAGATATCACTGAATGAAATGATGAAACATGGTGTATATTTTGAAGGAATTTTAGATCATGATAAATTACCATGTAATTTAGTTGAATTTGGACGTGAGTGTTATCCTTATTCATGTTAAAATTTTCTTATTACATCTCTGACCATGATTGGTTGAAATGTGCAGTTCCATCTGAGCCAGCTGCTGATTTGCTGATGTCAGAAATGTGTATGGACAACCCTATTATTGTAGAGACGCTAGCTCAAGTGGAGCTTAACCTAGTAGAGCCTCCTGAAACCCATCATGAATATCCTTTTGAAGCTAGGAAAGACAGGGAGGAGCCTTCTCATTCTGCTGATCTACCATTGGGTAAGAGATAATAATATTTGTAGCTGCACTTAATTTGTAAGACAACAAAAGGAAATTTTGTTATCCTTTCAAAATAACTAAAACATTCAATTGGAAATGCAGGGCCATCAATTTCAGTGGCTACATATGGAGGTGAAGCCTTAGCCTCTGCCCCAACAAAAATAACATGTGTTGTAACAAGGGTTAGGGGGAAGGAGAAGAATAGGGAACTTCTCTAAGTGTATTAATCCCAGACTATATTCCCCCCAGTGATAGTGATGCTGAGTTAGACCCGGAGTTACAAAAGGCGCTGCAATTCTCACTTCACAAGGCATGGAATAATATATGGAGGTTCATATCTGATGTGCCTCTTGAAGAGCTGTCATCTATGATATCGTGACTGTCATCCCTGTTCATCAAGCTAGGACTTGGCAGTATTGGATATCAAGAAAACCATGCCGCGGTGAAACAATTTATCTTAAAGAGGGAGGAGGAGAAAAAATACCATCCTGATCTGACCAAAGAAAGTTTGTTGACTAATATTAACGAATTTGAGGCTGCAGTGTCCCATGATGAGGCTGATCATGCTGAAAAGTTGAAGGAAATGGATCATAAGATCAAGGAGAACATTGTCTAGCAGATTCATCTTCAGCAACAGTTAGATTCTATTACTGGGGAACTTGACCAGCATAACAATTTACTGGAAGGATTTCAAACGAATGGTATGAAAACCTTTGTAGATTCAAAGAAATCACTCTATCATTCTGAAAAGAGTGAATCTGGTCGAGTTCATGAACTGCAAGTGGATTCTAATGAATCTTGGGATGTTGTAAATCAAATGATGAGTTATGTTAAAATCCTCTTGTAAGTTTTTGAAAAATAGAAGAGACACCAATCTATGGATGTCCTTCTAACTCATGTGCATCAATGAAAGAACCTTTAATCATCAATCATTTGTACCTGCATTCTTTTTCTATCTGTTTTAATAAATTTTACTTAATCCACTGGGCATAGTAAGCATAGATTGATTTTTGATAGGGTGATACAAACAACCCCATAAACATTGCATCTTTTGTTTCCCCATATTGCCTAAATCATACAATATTTATGTTTAGAAATCATGGACTCGACTTTTTTTCACAGTTCCCTTGACTTTTGTGGGCATTTTGAATTCATGAATATCGGACATAAAAATTCTAATGTTAATGGTCGAATAACATTGACCAAATGGATTAAAATTTTCCCAATTCCTTGATAATAATCTTCATACCATATTACCACCTTCAAGTATGGAGGAAAAATTTTAAAATTGTGATTTAAGAAATTTTGAATCTTGGGAATGACATGGGAAAATGGCTAAATGGAATTAAAGAAATTATTTACTATGAATGAAGTTACCATTAGTTGGAAACCCATTAGGGTGATGAATTATGAAGGTCCACTTAAGGGAATTTCATGCATAGTTAAATAATTGATTTTTTTAGCTAACATGTCCGTTATGTAGAATTGTTTATGCAAGGCTGCCTAGGGGCACGTGATGCATAGTTAGAAAAAAGAACTCTCAGAAATTTTACTTTTCTATTGCTAAAAAAATAGTAGAACTTTATGGATATTAAAATTTTCCATTTCATAGAGTCTGTTGTATGGAGTGAGGTACTTGAATATGGAGAGGATATTCCCAATCAATATTATAAAATAATTGGATGAATTTCACTCCTAAAAAGGTATGACTACAATGCAGGGAAGGGAAATATAAACTAGAGACATGAATACTTTCACATCATGAAAATAGTATCAGAAGAATATGTTAAGGATGGATATTTCTGTGGATCCGTACATATTTTCATTAAGAAAAATAAAGAAAAAATAGGTTTTCCCCCAAGAATGAAGTTACCACAATTTGACAAACTCGTTAGGGGGTTGAATTATAAAGGGCTAACTAAGGGCATTGGATGCATTGTCAAATAATATCATCTTATTTCTGACAGGTCTATTATGTAGACAACTTATGCAAGGCCGCCTAAGGGCACGTACTTCATAGTCAGGAAAAAGAATTCCCAGGTATCAGACATTTTGGGACCAGGAGTCAAGAAAATGATTATGGAGATCTGGAAGTATTTAAGGCTGGGAGTATGACACATCAAAATGGGCATTATCCAATGCATAAAGGAGATACACAAACCAATGTTAAACACAAGAATGTTGTGGCTGGGTCCTGATTTGTGGTGCTGGACTTCTCTATGTATCCCATAAGGATGGGAATCAAGCCATATGTAGTTCTCGAAATACATTTTAACGTCATGTGGGATGAGAATGTAAGAGATCGTAGTTTAGGCCATAGAGTTAAGTCCATAATGAGGGAGACTCATTGTGTGTTTGTTATAAACCTAATGTGATTAAAGACCAGGGTTTTTATTCCACATTCATGTGCTCACAGGGGAACTTTTCAGTCATGGGAATGAATGTAAAATTTTTGGTTAGGCCCAAATACTTGGGGATGGATTCGAGGGACACTCGATCATTCTAACATATCCCATAAGGATGCAAATAAAGCCACACTTAGTTCTTAAAATACCCTTTGTACAGATTTGGTTTGTACAAGTGAAGGGTGAAAGTGGAATTTTGTGAAATGATGGTTTGACCCATGATTAAAGGTTCAAGAATTACCATGTATTCATGTAGTCTTTGAAATATGAAATGATTGGAGATCAATTTCAATGATGGTTCCCTCTTAGTAAAGGGACAATGGGGGACTGTATCGTTTAACGTCGTATAGCAAAGACGATGGTGCTACACAATTAAGTGTCATGTAGTAGTGGAAAAAGGTTCGTACACATTTTAACATCATGTGGGAAGAAGGTGAATGGATGTGAAGAGATTGGTTTTGGTCTGCTTCACGGCTCAACAACTTATGAGATGGAGGTGAGCTGACATGATGAGATTGGTTTTGGGCTTGAACCTCGGGCGGTTGCCTGCGTACCAAGACTAGAAGTCAAGGATCAAAGTCTGCATAGTTCAATTGATGAATGAATTGGTTATTGATTTGTACTTGAGGACAAAAACCAGAAAACAGTATTGGGACTTACGCAGGGTTAGCAGCCTAGAGAGGGTGTTATGGTTGATGTTTACTCTAAGCTCATGTGATTAATGCTCGATGTGAGAAACAAGAGGTAAAAACAACCCTAATGAGGCACATTTTAACGTCATGTGGGATGACAAAAAGGGGACATAGTTTAACGTCATTTGGATATAAAAGGGGATATTCAATTTAATGTCATGTAGAAAGGACAATGTGGACCGTGCAGTTTAAAGTCATGAAGTGAGGACTAAAATAGTTTAAGGTCCAATGTATAGACATGTGCCGTAGAGTTTAGTGTCATGTAGTAGGGGAAAAATACAGTTTAATGTCATATAGGGCTTATAAGGGACTTTTTTCTATTTTACGTCTTGCAGTACGAACAAGGGGGTTATACATTTTAACGTCATGTAGGATGTATTCACTGTTTAATGTCTTGCAAGAAAATTATAGAGAAAATTTCACAGTTTAGTGTCATGCAGGATGAATACACAGTTTAACATCATGCAGGACGATTATGGGAACAGTTTAATGTCATGTAGGACAATACAGTTTTACATCATGTAGTACATTGGGTTGTATATTTTATCGTTGTGTTGCCAAGATGATGGTTATGCAGTTTAACTTCATGAAGGACGTAAGTATTTGTGTTACACAAAATACTTTTTCAAGAATCTGGTATTGGTTGGAGTTGTAATTAGTAACCCATCCATTGAGATTAACGAATAAGCACCATTGTGGTAGACCTTATGTATTGAATAATGTCTTTCCCATTATGCCTCAAGATTTGGAGGCTTCTTTCCTGGTATCATTAGAGTTATGAGGAAGAATATCAATTCACCTTGAATGAACGAAAGAGGATGATCTTTTTTGTTGAAATCCTATGATATTCGATTCTGATAGACATCCAAGTGGTGCAGGGTGCACAATCTTTTTTCTCCTAATTTTTTCAATTCAATCAATCACTTATAAGATTTCTCATATATAGTTGAATGATCACAAATGGATACTCTAAGTGAAGGTAATTGAACCTCAATGGGAAAGACTAATTCTATTATATATACCAATGAATATGGAGTTGACTGCGTAACAGTGCGTGTGGTGGTCTGATAAGAAAATAAATCTTGAAAACGTTTATCAGGACATTAATTATTATATTTATCCGCCATCTTTTGCATTATGTTTGAAATATTCTTATTGAAGAAATCTATATGGCCATTTCCCACTGCATGATACTGAGATGAATGGTTGTATTTAATGTTGAATTCTTGTTACAACATCTTTACCTTGGATGAATAGAAGTTGGTGCCATTACCCATCAAAATGATATGAGGGACACCAAATCTGGTAATGATGTTAGACTTTATTAATCTAACAATGATTTTATGACTAAATTCTTTGAAAGTTATTGCCTCAGCCCATTTTCAAAAGAATTCAGTATTAGTAATAATATACTTAAACTGCTTGGATGTATCCGATGGGTAAAGTCCTACTACATCCATTCCCCACTTGGGAAATAGCCCTGAGTATTGAGATGTATGAAGCAACTATGGGGTTGAGGAATGAAATTGGCATATACCTGGAACTAATGACAGCTCATAGTGAAATAAAAACAATCTTATATCATTGAATGACAGAAGTATCCAAGCCTTAGAAATTGATCAGACAGTCTATGTCTAGACTGGTGTGGACCACAGACTCATGCATGTACTTCTTTCATGATAGCCATTGTCTCTTCACCATCAATAAATCTAAATAGAATTACATCATAACCTCACTTGTAGAGAATTTGTTCTCGGTTATCTAGGCTATCATAAATAGTAAAATTAACCACATGTCGCCAGAATTATTCTTTCCCTGCTCTCTTAGGTGGGAGTGTTCTATTTTGAAGGTATTCCCTGATAGGTGTCATCCATCCTGTAGTATGACCATATAGTTCAGAAATGGTACTGATCTCATTGATTTCCACTGTTCTGATTTTTACATAAGGTGGAACCACACGATGGTGGGAAATACTGATGATTGTTTTGTACCAGTTCTGACCTACTAGGGCTGTTGCTACATTAGAAAATGCACCAGCTTGGGCATTTTGTGATCTAAGGACATAAGAAAATGTCAGTTCCGAAGGAAATTCCACCATTAACACTCTGACGTAATCAAACAAATTGATTAAATCTTCCTTTCTGATGGAATAATCCCCATTGACTTGTTTGATTACCATATCTGAGTCTTCTTTTAACTTTATGTGTTTCACCTATGCCTGAAGTGCCAATTAAAAGCCTATGATGAGATCTTGATATTCTTCTTCTTTATTTGTACCACCTCCCCACAATAAGAAGGAATAGTGTAGCACTTCCTTTTCTGTGGAAATAAGAACAATTCTTAACCCAACTTTGTTGAATTTAGGATCTTCCATTTTATTCCCAGTTGGACTTCTAAAATCACCATCAATGTACATTTCCCGTGATTGATGATTATCATGAATATATAAGACTTCCTCATCAGGAAGATGAGTATCTAATGACTGATCTTCTAATGAAGGGTGTTCATCAAGTAAATTAGCCAGAGCATGGCCCTTTATTTCCTTTTTAGACACGCACTGGATGTCAAAATGTTGCAAAATAACAGCCCACCTTGCCAGACATCTTGTAAGCCTTGGAAAACTAAGGATAAATTTGAGCGAGTTGCTGCGAGATACCAATAGGACCTCATGATGTTGCAGATAGTGTCTCAATTTTTTAACTGCAAAGATTAATGCAAGGTAGAACTTTTCATTAATTGAATATCGAGTTTCTTCTTCATGCATAGTCAGACGGAGATAGTTTAGGCTGTTTTCATTCCCAGCTTCATTCTTTTGGGCAAGGAAAGAACCCAATGACCACTCTAAGGCTATCACATAGAGAATAAGTTGTCTTCCTTAAATAGGTGGAATAAATACCGGTGGACTAAATAGATATTTATTGAGGATATCAAATGCCTCTTGGAAATCTGCGGTCCATTTGTAGGTGACTCCCTTGTTCATTAATTTGGTGAAGGGTAAACACTTGCCAGCCAAATTGGCAATGAAACGCTGAATATAGGCCATGTGTCCTTGAAGCCCTAATAATTCATTCACATTTCAAGGAGGTGACATACCAAGGATTGATTTTGTCTTCTTAGGATTAGCTTCGAAACCAAGATGGCGTACAACAAAGTCGAGAAATTTTCCTGAGGTTACCCCAAAAGCACATTTCAAGGGGTTCATCTTCAAATTGTGTTGTCGAAGTTTGTGGTATATGATTTCCAAATCAGGCAAGTGATTGGGACATTGTCTGGATTTAACCACCAAATCATCCACAAAACATTAAACAAATTTCCATAAAAATGGTTTGAAAATTCAGTGCATGGCACGTTGATACATAACAACTGCATTTTTCAGTCCAAAGGGAATTACTCGATAGAAAAACACACCGTGAGGGGACCGAAAAGCTGTAGAATCCTCCTCCTTTGGGGAAATTCAGATTTGAATATACCCAAATTAACCATCCATGAAGGAAAGAGCTTCGTATATAGTAGTTACATTAATTAAGAGTTCTGTAATTGGAACTAGAAAATTATCCTTGAGAAAGTGTTGATTAAGACCTCTAAAATCAATGCAAATTCTAATTTTTCCATTATTCTCTTTTACACGGAATATATTAGCCAACCATTTGGGATATTAAATTTCTATGAATAATCTACTCTTGATATGATTATCCACATCAACATTAATTTTGGAGGAATATGTTGGGTATGTTCTTCTTGCTACTTGTGTGAATCCTCGATGTTCTTCAGGAAAACTGAAATGATGAGTGGAAACATCGGGATCAAGACCAGAAAATTCTGAATAATTCCACGCAAATACATCCTGATTTTTCTTTATAAAAAAGTATACATTTCTTTCTCTTCAAGATTCATGTCCGCACTAATTAATGTGGGGCGTGGATCTTCTATTGTACCCTTATTTATTTCTCTGAGTTCATCCACAGTGGTAGAGATAGCCTCTTCAAATGTTGGAGGAGAATCTCTGGGATCTTCCTCTTCTTCTTCAACACATGTTATTTCTTTTGTTTTTACTAGCATAGTAGATGATGAAGCATAATTCCCACCATTAAGAGAGATATTAAAATTTGAACATCTTAAAAAAGAGGCTATCATTTCTGACCCAATTGATGATGAAGGGTATTCCTTGGGTAATAAAGAGGAGATATTGGATTCAGAATTGACATTATAATTCATCTCTGAAATTGCTATAACTTCTTATGGCCTGGTTGATGATGTATAGAATTGCTGGATATCAACGGATGAAATGAATACATCTCCATTTGAGCCTTCATCATTGCTTGGTGAATCAACAATTTCTACCGTGTTGTCTGGCTTGGTTGTCGTAGTTGACATTATGGATGTTTCCATAAGACTATTTGGATTTGGGTCTATCTTGTCAATTTGACTAATAGGAAACATATAATTTGTACTCACATGTATGAATTAGTTTACTGGAATCTTTTCCAAACCATATGGAGCTTTAATTTTGGTAACCTCCATTGTCGTGGATACCTTCTTTCCATCCAGATTATAGAATTCTGCCTTAATATATTTAAATTCACATGTTTTGAATGGGTCTTTATCACTATACAATGTCCCAATTTGACCACTGAATCAATATTCGAGAGGTTGATGGTATGATGAAGGTATAACCATATTTTGATGTAGCTGAGGTCTTCCAAGAAAAATATTGAAGGCTGTGTCATGCTGAACATCCATGAAATTTGAATTGGATACAATGTATCCAAACTTAGTTCCGAGTGTAATCGCGCCGAGAGGTTCTTGTTCATTTTTATCAAATCCTTGCAATATCAAAGTAGAAGGAGATAAATCATATTCAGTGAGGCCCAATGGGCGAAGTGTACGAATAGGGATGAGGATGACTATAGAGCCATTATCAATGAAAGCTCATCTGATGTCTATATCATTGACCTTGCCAGATAAATACAAGGGCATATAATGTCCATGCACAACATCATCTTCATCTTCATCTGTAACAGATATCAGTAAATGGAATTCTCCTGTATCATTCTCTACATGGTAGACTTCATCCGTAGCAATTTCAGTTTTGAATTATGGAGGAATTGACAAATCCTCAATGAGTGCCTCCGAAAAGATCCTTTGATAAATTAAAGGCATCCAGAATTGATTACTTGGTTGGTACATGGGCCAAATGATTCAAGACATCATACTTTTGGTCCAATGGTCCGTGTTTCCCAACAATACCATGTGGTTTTGTAGGTGCCTTAGAAGTTGATATTTTGTAAGTAGATGCATCTTGTTTCGGGGTAGGAGTTGGAAATACTCCAGGCTTCGGAAAATTAGAAAGAATAGTTCTATTTATTTTCTAAGAGGAAGAAGGTGTAATCTCTAACCAATCTTCCAAAATAAATGTGCCAGGACTGAATATTCCATGTGTGGAAGAACATTATTGTTCTTGTTGAGCCCGTTGAAGATCTTTTCCAAGAGTTTCGGCCGCATATATAGTTCTGGCAGGGGTAGGATTGAAATAGTGGCTTCTAGAATATCTGTGTCTTCCCATGTATCCTAGACCTTGGTCTTTTCCTCTAATTCCTCTATTTGATACAAGGAACTCAGGATCTTTGAGATCAAAACACTGATTGGCATATGGATCTGTTAAATGAATCATGTTAACATAACCAATGATCAATTCTTCAGTTGATGAAGACTCTACCTGATTATCCAGTTTAGGTTGTGTCGTTTGATGGGATAGTGCCCATGCTTTTGAAGTAGATGGCATAAAATATACCAGAGTCAAAGACAATATAGGCTTTGACATGAATTCTTCTTCTTATGACTATTCTTCTTTCTTCGAATTATGACACCTGTTTAATGATTTTCCTTCTGATGAAGGGGGTTTTGCTGTGGAATTCATAATAGAAGACACAATTGGTTTCTTCAATTTCATTCGTAAAATGGTAATAGTTTGGTTGATAATTTTCCTAACCATCCAATCATCATATTTGTGCAAATTTTTTTCTTTTGACTTCATGCCACTCACCTTCTTCCTCTGGATCAGTATCAGTAACACATGCTACCTGGGCTAAAAACCTTTTAGTTTTACCTGTCCAGAGTCCACCATCTTTTGCAGGAGGTCCGTGAAGGAAAAACCCTCTTGAATGTGATGCCTGAACATCTGATGAAATGGGAAATAGTTGGGGAGGTCTTCATATCCTTCTTTGTCTGGTCTTTTGGACCTTGGAAACTCAACCAGATTATTTTCTAGTGACGAGATGATGTACCGTAAGACATTCTAATTCTGGAAAGAATAAACATTGTTCTTCAAATCTTCAAACTGTTTATACCTTGGGTCTCTTTGATCATTTTGACGAGGTGGCCATTTTTGTTAACTCTCAGGATGTGGATCCCTTCAATATGATTATGGTTTTTAAGTGGAAGCAGGTAGAGGTGCCAGTTTATGTGTAACTATAGAAGTCTCTGATTCCCCATTCTCCTTCTTGGAACTAATGGAATTACATGAGTTTAAGCCTTAGTCTTTGTAAGAGAGTCTTCGATATGCTGAGCGATCGATGTAAGGTCTCGAAACCCTCTTGTATATTTCCAAGGGATCAACGGTGTGTGTAATTCATCAAAAAAATTAGGCACATAGATTGGAAACAATTCTTCTTGAGGGAGTGCTAAGCATATAAAACATGTCAATCCCTTCTAGTGAGAAATGAAATATGAAACTCTTTAATTTTCCCTTTGCTTATATTTTTTATGATAAAAAACTGTCATCTTTGGCAACATAGAGCTGAATTGAAAAAGGAAATTTTGACGGAGATCCTCCAACCCATTAATTGATCTAGATTGTAAGCATGTATACCCGACAAAAGCAGGTCCTCATAATGACTGTACAAAACACCTGATCTTAACTCCTTCTTTTTGTTGCGGAGTTTCCATAATAGGATGACAACGAGAATCAAAATGTGTTGAGTGTTGTTTTTGATCTCCTGAAAAATTAAAAACCGGGAATGTGGTACTTGCAAAATTTAATGGGAGAGGAATTGCATGCACCCATTCAGGGAAAGCTCACTTCTCCGGTTGAACTGGTGCATGGTTTCCTTCCACAGTTTCCAATCGAGATGTTAATGACTCAATGGTATTCATTAAGATTTGAGAAATATCATGTAGAGACCCGAAGCCTGACGTACATGAACATTACATTACTTTTGCGGAATACTTATTACATAACAAAAACACACACAAAAGGATCGTAATAGTTTAGTGTCTTTGGAAACTCGGAATATAATCTTCTAATCGAGGTGAAAGATCTTCAACATCTCCCATAAAGATCTTCCTTTTTTTACCTAAAACCTTTCTTTATATCCTGGGGAAAAGAAAACATAAAAGGGTGAGCTCAAATGCTCAGTAAGGGTAAACAAAAGAAATATCAATCACATCATATTCATAAGAACATAACATTTTGGAAATCATAACCTGCAAAAGAGAGCATAATTTCATAATCATGGGATAAATCATGGAAGTGAAATGTAATCACAATAATCATAACTTAAAACATGAAACTTTGTGGCATTCACACATAATCATAGAGAATCATTTCTTGTTAGTCAAGACTCATTGCCAAGACTATCTTAGTGGACAAAGTCCCTTTCTGAATCGAGTAACCCTCGTTTTAGTCCTGTTTCACTGAACCGGTATAACCTACAATTCCAGCCATGTCTATCTCATGAGATATAAAATCTTTACCCAATGCATTGGAGGGAGATATAGGTCCCACCCATCTTATAATTAATCCTTTCTTATGTGTGCCAAATAATCATAAATCATACATCATCGCATAACACATGTAACAAAAATGGGATTCTTGAAATATCATGACATCATAAAACAAATCATATAAGGTAAATGACTTCATAAAAATAATTTTTTCAAAACATAATCAAATCAATGTAATAATAGGGATCAAAACAGAACCCTATATTATCTTAGATGGAAAATAATTTTCATAAAACATTTGAACTCAATTCTTGAGGAAAATATCCTTTCTACTTCAAAAACACTTTTCTTTTCTTAACATGTCATACAATTATAAAATAAAAGAAGTTGATTAAAAATAAACTTGAAAACTTATAAAGGAAGATTCTTGGAAATAATGTTTTAAAAATCCATTCGTTCCGTATAAGTTAAAAAAACATTTTTCGTACTTTTGTCGGAAAAGTCAAAAAGTACCTCGTACGAAAAAAGACAAAAGATTCCTTTCATACATATTACTAAAAACTCACCGAAGGGTAAAAATGGATTTAAACAATTTTCAGTGGATGGAAATAATATTACATATTGATGAAACATGGATGTGGATGATAAAATACACCCCAATAAATACATACGAATAAACAATCTCGGATAAAAATGAGATTGTGATATTTCCCTTACCTTAGGTCCGACTTGCTTTGTAAGTGTCTGAACCTCCTGTATAATGATTTAAATCATGTTATTGACTTATTGCAGAATCATATTCATTGTTATTATAACATATATGGTCCACTTATGACTTTATATTACCCGTTCTTTTGTAAATTCCATGTTAAAGAAGCGTTTTGGGTAAAATCGTTTCATTTATCGTAGGTGTTTTGACTTGTTGTTCTTGACATTATTATTACTTATATCATGATTTACTTACTTCCAGAATATAAAATATGATTTATATATCATATATATTCAGTATATATATATATATATAATAGATAGATAAATGAAATGAAAAACACCGTTCATGGAGACGGTAGTCCGTACGTACGCATGAATGCTGTTTTCCTTTCCTTATTGTCTTGAATGGAAGTATGTAGATGAAATACATATATATATACATAAATCCAGTAGCTTTATAATGTCATATATTTAATTATTATTTCTTATATATACTTTATAATCATTCTTAAATGGTTAACATGGAGAATGAATCTCATCGCGTCGTGGAGACGGTAGTCCGTACGTACGCACGAGCGATGATATCGTTTCCATAAATATTGAATTGAATTGTAGTGGATTATACAATATATCAGAATCAATATGATGTTGTAATAACTATGTATAGTTATTCTTTACACCATTATACCCATCCATGTAAGGTGGTGGTGGAAAATAGATTACACCACGGCGTGGAGACGGTATTCCGTACGTACGCACGCGCGGTGATTTCTTTTTCCGTAGGATGGATAGATGGTGAAATAGGGTTGTTTCATACATATAATAACATATCAGTATATGAGTGATACCGATGTTATTACTTCATAATGAAACAACCTAAGAAGAAGAAGTGGAAGAAGAAATAAAAATGAAATAATTGGTAACGGTAATTACCTCTTCTTTGAAGCGCCTCTTTGAGACCTCCTCTTAGGGCACTAAAATTGGTCTTTGAGGAATACCAGAAACTCTAGGATGTTTCTAGGGAAGTGGAGAAGAGATTTTGGCAGGGGTTGGCCGAGCTTGAAGGCTCAAAGTTGTGTGAGGAAGAGAGGGAGGAGTTTCCCTTTTATAAGGGAGGAGAGGGGCACCTTTGGAATAACTAAAAATATTATTTTATTATAAAGTCATGTTCGGTTTTAAATAGCTCCAAGTTGATTTATTTTGATGATAAGGTGGGTATGGGTCTAAATACTCTCATCCAATATAATTTAGACAAGTTTAGATTCCTATTTTAACCTTATCATTTAGATTTAACTCTAAGTTAAATAATTTAACTTTTACCGTGACTTTTTGTTTTCTTACACTATATGGTTAATACACTTACTATAACATGCCAAACGAACCCCAAGTTGTTTATTATTAATATATATATCCTTATCTAAGTCATTTGGCCGAACAATAGATTTTTAAGAATAAAATAACAATTAATAATATAATATTTGATTTAAAAACTATTTGGTGTCAATTTTGACACTATTTGATATATGATTTTTGTGAAAGTCATAACAGAATTATATGTTCGAAAAAAGTTTAGTAAATCAACACTAATATATCATAGTAACCTAGAAAATTAGTATAATTCATAAAAAGTCTCAAATTACATTTATTTGAGCATTTATAACATCAATTATGTTAACATTTCCTTAAAAGGGTAATTACTGCATCATCGTTGTGTCATAAATAAATTAATTTATTTAATGTCTAAAAATTATAAATAAAATATCATTATGTAGGAAATATTTTTAGCTTTCTAATGAATATTTATAGTCGAATTTATCTTATGTATAACCCCATATTAAGAATGATTTACTTATTAAACTTTGATTTTAACTATTTTAACTATTCATTAAATAAAATAATATTAAATGTAATAATCTAATCCAAGTGGGCTTAAATGGTCATATTTTATTCCTAAGATTGTTTTTGGTCGAATTACACTTTTCCAATAGAATTAGGACATGTGTTAGGGTAATAGTAATTTCATATTTACCCTTAGTTACCCTATTTACTATTAACCGTGGTAAAAAAAAGTAAAAAGTTACTATTCACCAAAAATTATTTTCATCTCATTGAACCACATTTTAGTCCTTGATATTAACCGTGTCTGTCGGATTTTCGAAATTTCATTCACAGAAGCGGTAAAATTATGTTTTATGCAAAATTCAGTTTTTAACCTACCACTTAGTGGTTTCACTATTCATCAAAAATTGAAAGTTTTCAGAAAAATACCAAAAATTAGGCCTAAGCTATATTTGATATGAACTCAAAAATGATTTCTATTTTACCAAATTCAAAACATATCAGTTGCATTAATTAATTTAAAAATTAATTCCCGTCGTCTAAACAAAAGGCATGTTTTTAAGAGATGATAACTATCAAAAGATTGACACTTGTTTATAACTGGTTTAAATGTGAAATTACATCCAATGACCAACATTGTATTGAATTGTAAAAATATATTCTAAATATACTTTAAAACCACTCAAATTCATAATTTATCACTATTAATTATTTCGATTGAAAAAGTTTTTTTTAATTAAAATTTAGTAATTTTCACTATTCATCAAAATATGAAAGTTATCAAAAAATCACCAAAATTTCACCCTAAGCTAATCTCGATATTCCGAATCCAAAAATGAATTCCATTTTGAAAAATTAAATTTAAAAAATTTCAAAAAGTGGTTATTACGATTCATAACGGCTAGTTTTGATAATATTTTAATAGCATATCGTTGTTTAACGAAACTTGGTGTTGCGTACAACACACGCTATCGTGGAAGGTCGCGATTGCGTGTAATTCAAGCTAGGTCAGTGATGTGTGTTGTGAAAGCTCCTTTTGGTGTAGCGTATAACACAAGACATTAATTAAATTAAAAAGAGTATTTTTCATAAAATCTCGGGGTGTTACATTCTACCCCCCTTAAAATGAATTTCGCCCTCGAAATTCGTCGGGGTTATAAATGGTTTACTATTCGAAAGTTTCTTTAATCGAAACCCACATCATAAAAAGGAATACCAAAACCAATCTTTAAAAATGAAATTATGAAACGTAACGGTTACCCAAATAAACTAATCACTGGGTTTCCACATAGGTGAAAATATGGATATGGAAGAGAAATCTAACCATCATGTTCTGATGGAGATTGGTAGAGAACATGGCTATGGAAAAGCCAGCAATCACAAATCCATAAATTTGTGACGATCTAAGGTACCATCTGATTAATCAGATATAAGAGAACTAGGACAACATTTTTGGTTTTCAAGATCGTTTCCCTAAAGTTGAAGAATTTGAATTAGAATAAATACTTACTTTATTTTGGTACAATCTCAGTGTTGTTCGTGATTTGAACAATTTCCACATCATCTCTTAAATAAATGAAGTTGAATTTGTTATTCGTGAAGTGTTAGCAGATCATGTGATAGAATGACGGGTCATTCCATCTATCTCAAACAAAAGGTTAGCAAAAGTTATTAAATATACATAAGTCATTCTATAGTGAGATTAATCATATATGGTTCCTAAAATGGACTTATACTTCATATATCATACTGCTTAATATAATAAAACTATTTTATACTAAACAGGGATGTCCTGTAGGCTAGTGGTAGGCGATAAAGTCCAGTCGCACTTCGTTTGTGGGTTCGATTCCCACAGCCTTGTCCAACGCGATGGGCTGTCGCCCGTCCTGCAGGTGGTCCTTTTTCTAAAACTACATTACTATAACATCACATAAATAATATCAAAAAAAAGTTCTATCCTTAAACAATACTAACTTATGTCCAACATAATCCATTCCAACCTTTAGGCTTATCCATAATAATGCAGTCCAATCTCATAACATAGTGAAAACGATTACCAGAGATTTAACACCATCGTCGATCCCCATATATCATAAGATATGTTTTGTTGGTCACATTCCAAAAATTCAAAGTCCTTAATCGTGTATTCTCTTGAATACCTTAGTGAAAACATGAATGCAGTTAAAAGTAAACACTTTCCACATACCAAAATCCTCAAAATTCTATATACTCAAACCATGATATTACTTAGTCCTTATATCAATCATGAGCTCATGAATACAATCAAACATCTCATTATCGTCTTATCCCTTCACTATGCGCATATCATCTACATTCCAAAAATATCTGAATAACCTTTCATTGATACTGGTACCATTAATCATACACTTTCAAAACTCAAGGAAAGACAACAGTGTAACAATCCTTAGATGTCTCTTTATTCCATAGTACCATGAGATTACTTATACAACATTACACATGATAAACATGTCATCATTCCACTACATTCTTAAACCATTGACCGGGCTTCAATAATTCTTTCATCTCAATATCATTTGTAGTCTCTTCATCATCATCAACATAAATACTACCCATACGACCATACTGATTCTCTTCATGAGACTTTCCCTTAGAGCACTGGTTTGCATAATACCCGTACATTCCACATTTAAAACATTTAACCATTGTTGATGTCGTAGCAATACCATTATCCTCATCCCAAGTGTTAACTGATCCTTTTCCTCTGCACTTACTGGATTTGGGTCCTTCTTTTCCACCCCCAAATCATCTTCCAGTTCCTTTGAAACATTCTCCTTGATGCCTCTTCCCACATGATTTACATAGGGGAAATTGAACGTTCTTTCCTCTATGATCATCATGAAACTCCATCCTTCTCTTATTAGCCGAGTCAGGAAACTTACCAAATTTTACTTTTTTGATCATATTATGAGATCGCTGATTCGGCATAATAATGATGTTTGGACTTCCAAATCCCATTTCATTTGGTTTCTCATGAAGAATATCATTCTATGGTCCATCATATCCTCCATTATCGTGAATCATCTTGTTTTCATCCATTTTCTAAAACCCAAAAGAAATAGTGTGGGAGGAAAAATCATGCTAGGGAAAACAACATAATAAAGGGGGAGTACCTTCCATATCTAGCATCTTAGTTTTAATTCTATGATCGTTTGCGTAATTCTAGTACTATAACCTATACGTATACTTAACTATAGGGACATCCCTAGACATACCTTAGAAATATCTCTAGGGATCTCACTAAAGTTCTCGCATCCTAGTTTCCAAAGGTTGACTAAACCTTTCCTCTGATACCAACTGTAGAGACTCGAAGCCTGACGTACATGAACATTACATTACTTTTGCGGAATACTTAGTACATAACAAAAACACACACACAAGGATCGTAATAGTTTAGTGTCTTTGGAAACTCGGAATATAATCTTCTAATCGAGGTGAAAGATCTTCAACATCTCCCATAAAGATCTTCCTTTTTTTTTTACCTAAAACCTTTCTTTATATCCTGGGGAAAAGAAAACATAAAAGGGAGAGCTCAAATGCTCAGTAAGTGTAAACAAAAGAAATATCAATCACATCATATTCATAAGAACATAACATTTTGGAAATCATAACCTGCAAAAGAGAGCATAATTTCATAATCATGGGATAAATCATGGAAGTGAAATGTAATCACAATAATCATAACTTAAAACATGAAACTTTGTGGCATTCACACATAATCATAGAGAATCATTTCTTGTTAGTCAAGACTCATTTCCAAGACTATCATAGTGGACCAGGTCCCTTTCTGAATCGAGTAACCCACGTTTCAGTCCTGTTTCACTGAACCGGTATAACCTACCATTCCATCCATGTCTATCTCATGAGATATAAAATCTTTACCAAATGCATTGGAGGGAGATATAGGTCCCACCCATCTTATAATGAATCCTTTCTTATGTGTGCCACATAATCATAAATCATACATCATCGCATAACACATGTAACAAAAATGGGATTCTTGAAATATCATGACATCATAAAACAAATCATATAAGGTAAATGACTTCATAAAAATAATTTCCTCAAAACATAATCAAATCAATGTAATAATAGGGATAAAAACAGAACCCTATATTATCTTAGATGGAAAATAATTTTGATAAAACATTTGAACTCCATTCTTGAGGAAAATATCCTTTCTACTTCAAAAACACTTTTCTTTTCTTAACATGTCATACAATTATAAACTAAAAGAAGTTGATTAAAAATAAACTTGAAAACTTATAAAGGAAGATTCTTGGAAATAATGTTTTAAAAATCCATTCTTTCCATATAAGTTAAAAAAACATTTTTCGTACTTTTGTCAGAAAAGTCAAAAAGTACCTCGTACGAAAAAAGACAAAAGATTCCTTTCATACATATTACTAAAAACTCACCGAAGGGTAAAAATGGATTTAAACAATTGTAGGTGGATGGAAATAATATTACATATTGATGAAACATGGATGTGGATGATAAAATACACCCCAGTAAATACTTACGAATAAACAATCTCGGATAAAAATGAGATTGTGATATTTCCCTTACCTTAGGTCCGACTTACTTTGTAAGTGTCCGAACCTCCTGTATAATGATTTAAATCATGTTATTGACTTATTTCAGAATCATATTTAATGTTATTATAACATATATGGTCCACTTATGACTTTATATTACCCGTTCTTTTGTAAATTCCATGTTAAAGAAGCGTTTTGGGTAAAATCATTTCATTTATCGTAGGTGTTTTGACTTGTTGTTCTTGACATTATTATTACTTATATCATGATTTACTTACTTCCAGAATATAAAATATTATTTATATATCATATATATTCAGTATATATATATATATATTAGATAGATAAATGAAATGAAAAACACCGTTCATGGAGACGGTAGTCCGTACGTACGCATGAACGCTGTTTTCCTTTCCTTATTGTCTTGAATGGAAGTAAGTAGATGACATAAATATATATATACATAAATCCAGTAGCTTTATAATGTCATATATTTCATTATTATTTCTTATATATACTTTATAATCATTCTTAAATGGTTAACATGGAGTATGAATCTCATCGCGTCGTGGAGACGGTAGTCCGTACGTACGCACGAGCGATGATATCATTTCCATAAATATTGAATTGAATTGGAGTGGATTATACAATATATCAGAATCAATATGATGTTGTAATAACTATGTATAGTTATTCTTTACACCATTATACCCATCCATGTAAGGTGGTGGTGGAAAATAGATTACACCACGGCGTGGAGACGGTATTCCGTACGTACGCACGCGCGGTGATTTCTTTTTCCGTAGGATGGATAGATGGTGAAATAGGGTTGTTTCATACTTATAATAACATATCAGTATATTAGTGATATTGATGTTATTACTTAATAATGAAACAACCTAAGAAGAAGAAGTGGAAGAAGAAATAAAGATGAAAGAATTGGTAACGGTAATTACCTCTTCTTTGAAGCGCCTCTTTGAGACCTCCTATTAGGGCACTAAAATTGGTCTTTGAGGAAGACCATAACCTCTAGGATGTTTCTAGGGAAGTGGAGAAGAGATTTTGGCAGGTGTTGGCCGAGCTTGAAGGCTCAAAGTTGTGTGAGGAAGAGAGGGAGGAGGTGCCCTTTTATAAGGGAGGAGAGGGGCACCTTTGGAATAAGTAAAAATATTATTTTATTATAAAGTCAAGTTCGGTATTAAATAGCTCCAAGTTGATTTATTTCGAGGCTAAGGTGGGGATGGGTCTAAATCCTCTTATCCAATATAATTTAGACAAGTTTAGATTCAAATTTTAACCTTATCATTTAGATTTAACTCTAAGTTAAATAATTTAACTTTTACCTTGACTGTTTGTTTTCTTACACTATATGGTTAATACACTTACTATAACATGCCAAAAGAACCCCAAGTTGTTTATTATTAATATTTATATCCTTATCTAAATCATTTGGCCGAACCTTAGATTTTTAGGAATAAAATAACAATTAATAATATAATATTTTATTTAAAAACTATTTTGTGTCAATTTTGACACTATTTGATATATGATTTTTGTGAAAGTCATAACAGAATTATATGTTCGAACAAAGTTTATTAAATCAACACTAATATATCATAGTAACCTAGAAAATTATTGGAATTCATAAAAAGTCTCAAATTACATTTATTTGAGCATTTATAACATCAATTATGTTAACATTTCCTTAAAAGGGTAATTACTGCATCATCATTGTGTCATAAATAAATTAATTTATTTAATGTCTAAAAATTATAAATAAAATATAATTATGTAGGAAATCGTTTTATCTTTCTAATGAATATTTATAGTTGAATTTATCTTATGTATAACCCCATATTAAAAATGATTTACTTATTAAACTTTGATTTTAACTATTTTAACTATTCATTAAATAAAATAATATTAAATGTCATAATCTAATCCAAGTGGGCCTAAATGGTCATATTTTATTCCTAAGTTTGTTTTTGGTCGAATTACACTTTTCCAATAGAATTAGGACATGTGTTAGGGTAATAGTAATTTCATATTTACCCTTAGTTACCCTATTTACTATTAACCGTGGTAAAAAAAAGTAAAAAGTTACTATTCACCAAAAATTATTTTCATCTCATTGAACCACATTTTAGTCCTTGATATTAACCGTGTCTGTCGGATTTTCGAAATTCCATTCACAGAAGCGGTAAAATTAAGTTTTATGCAAAATTCAGTTTTTAACCTACCACTTAGTGGTTTCACTATTCATCAAAAATTGAAAGTTTTCAGAAAAATACCAAAAATTAGGCCTAAGCTATATTTGATATTATGAACTCAAAAATGATTTCTATTTTACCAAATTCAAAACATATCAGTTGCATTAATTAATTTAAAAATTAATTCCCGTCGTCTAAACAAAAGGCGTGTTTTTAAGAGATGATAACTGTCAAAAGATTGACACTTGTTTATAACTGGTTTAAATGTGAAATTACATCCAATGACCAACATTGTATTGAATTTTAAAATTTATTCTAAATATACTTTAAAACCACTCAAATTCATAATTTATCACTATTAATTATTTCGATTGAAAAAGTTGTTTTTAATTAAAATTTAGTAATTTTCACTATTCATCAAAATATGAAAGTTATCCAAAAATCACCAAAATTTCACCCTAAGCTAATTTCGATATTCTGAATCCAGAAATGAATTCCATTTTGAAAAATAAAATTTAAAAAATTTCAAAAAGTGGTTATTACGAATCATAACGGCTAGTTTTGATAATATTTTAATAGCATATCGTTGTTTAGCGAAACTTGGTGTTGCGTACAACACAGGCTATCGTGGAAGGTCGCGATTGCATGTAATTCAAGCTAGGTCAGTGATGTGTGTTGTGAAATCTCCTTTTGGTGTAGCGTATAACACAAGACATTAATGAAATTAAAATGAGTATTTTTCATAAAATCTCGGGGTGTTACATTCTACCCCCCTTAAAATGAATTTCGCCCTCGAAATTCGTCGGGGTTATAAATGGTTTACTATTCGAAAGTTTCTTTAATCGAAACCCACATCATAAAAAGGAATACCAAAACCAATCTTTAAAAATGAAAGTATGAAACGTAACGGTTACCCAAATAAACTAATCACTGGGTTTCCAAATAGGTGAAAATATGGATATGGAAGATAAATCTAACCATCATGTTCTGATGGAGAGTGGTAGAGAACATGGCTATGGAAAAGCCAGCAATCACAAATCCATAAATTTGTGACGATCTAAGGTACCATCTGATTAATCAGATATAAGAGCACTAGGACAACATTTTTGGTTTTCAAGATCGTTTCCCTAAAGTTGAAGAATTCGAATTAGAACAAATACTTACTTTATTTTGGTACAATCTCACTGTTGTTCGTGCCTTGAACAATTTACACTTCATCTCTTAAATAAATGAAGTTGAATTTGTTATTCGTGAAGTGTTAGCAGATCATGTGATAGAATGACGGGTCATTCCATCTGTCTCAAAAAAAAGGTTAGCAAAAGTTATTAAATATACATAAGTCATTCTATAGTGAGATTAATCATATATGGTTCCTAAAATGGACTTATACTTCATATATCATACTGCTTAATATAATAAAACTATTTTCTACTAAACATGGACTTCCTGTAGGCTAGTGGTAGGGGATAAAGTCCAGTCGCACTTCGGTTGTGGGTTCGATTCCCACAGCCTTGTCCAATGCGAAGGGCTGTCGCCCGTCCTGCAGGTGGTCCTTTTTCTAAAACTACATTACTATAACATCACATAAATAATATCAAAAAAAAAGTTCTATCCTTAAACAATACTAACTTATGTCCAACATAATCCATTCCAACATTTAGGCTTATCCATAATACTGCAGTCCAATCTCATAACATAGTGAAAACGATTACCAGAGATTTAACACCATCGTCGATCCCCATATATCATAAGATATGTTTTGTTGGTCACATTCCAAACATTCAAAGTCCTTAATCGTGTATTCTCTTGAATACCTTAGTGAAAACATGAATGCAGTTAAAAGTTAACACTTTCCACATATCAAAATCCTCAAAATTCTATATACTCAAACCATGATATCACTTAGTCCTTATATCAATCATGAGCTCATGAATACAATCAAACATCTCATTATCGTCTTATCCCTTCATTATGCGCATATCATCTACATTCCAAAAATATCTGAAAAACCTTTCATGGATACTGGTACCATTAATCATACACTTTCAAAACTCAAGGAAAGACAACAGTGTAACAATCCTTAGATGTCTCTTTATTCCATAGTACCATGAGATTACTTATACAACATTACACATGATAAACATGTCATCATTCCACTAAATTCTTAAACCATTGACCAGGCTTCAATAATTCTTTCATCTCACATATCATTTGTAGTCTCTTCATCATCATCAACATAAATACTACCCATACGACCATACTGATTCTCTTCATGAGACTTTCCCTTAGAGCATTGGTTTGCATAATGCCCTTACATTCCACATTTAAAACATTTAACCACTGTTGATGTCGTAGCAATACCATTATCCTCATCCCTAGTATTAACTGTTCCTTTTCCTCTGCACTTACTGGATTGGTGTCCTTCTTTTCCACACCCAAAGCATCTTCCAGTTCCTTTGAAACATTCTCCTTGATGCCTCTTCCCACATGATTTACATAGGGGAAATTGAACGTTCTTTCCTCTATGATCATCATGAAACTCCATCTTTCTCTTATTAGCCGAGTTAGGAAACTTACCAAATTTTACTTTATTGATCTTATTATGAGATCGCTGATTCGGCATAATAATGATGATTGGACTTCCAAATCCCATTTCATTTGGTTTCTCATGAAGAAAATCATTCCATGGTCCATCATATCCTCCATTATCGTGAATCATCTTGTTTCCAGCCATTTTCTAAAACCCAAAAGAAATAGTGTGGGAGGAAAAAATCATGCTAGGGAAAACAACATAATCAAGGGGGAGTACCTTCAATATCTAGCATCTTAGTTTTAATTCTATGATCGTTAGCGTAATTATAGTACTATAACCTATACGTATACTTAACCTTAGGGACATACCTAGACATACCTTAGAAATATCTCTAGGGATCTCACTAAAGTTCTCGCATCCTAGTTTCCAAAGGTTGACCAAACCTTTCCTCTGATACCAACTGTAGAGACCCGAAGCCTGACGTACATGAACATTACATTACTTTTGCGGAATACTTAGTACATAAAAAAAAACACACACACAAGGATCGTAATAGTTTAGTGTCTTTGGAAACTCAGAATATAATCTTCTAATGGAGGTGAAAGATCTTCAACATCTCCCATAAAGATCTTCCTTTTTTTTACCTAAAACCTTTATTTATATCCTGGGGAAAAGAAAACATAAACGGGTGAGCTCAAATGCTCAGTAACAGTAAACAAAAGAAATATCAATCACATCATATTCATAAGAACATAACATTTTGGAAATCATAACCTGCAAAAGAGAGCATAATTTCATAATCATGGGATAAATCATGGAAGTGAAATGTAATCACAATAATCATAACTTAAAACATGAAACTTTGTGGCATTCACACATAATCATAGAGAATCATTTCTTGTTAGTCAAGACTCATTTCCAAGACTATCTTAGTGGAAAAAGTCCCTTTCTGAATCGAGTAACCCTCGTTTCAGTCCTGTTTCACTGAACCGGTATAACCTACCATTCCAGCCATGTCTATCTCATGAGATATAAATTCTTTACCCAATGCATTGGAGGTAGATATAGGTCCCACCCATCTTATAATGAATCCTTTCTTATGTGTGCCACATAATCATAAATCATACATCATCGCATAACACATGTAAGAAAAATAGGATTCTTGAAATATCATGACATCATAAAACAAATCATATAAGGTAAATGACTTCGTAAAACTAATTTCCTCAAAACATAATAAAATCAATGTAATAATAGGGATAAAAATAGAACCCTATATTATCTTAGATGGAAAATAATTTTGATAAAACATTTGAACTCCATTCTTGAGGAAAATATCCTTTCTACTTCAAAAACACTTTTCTTTTCTTAACATGTCATACAATTATAAAATAAAAGAAGTTGATTAAAAATAAACTTGAAAACTTATAAAGGAAGATTCTTGGAAATAATGTTTTAAAAATCCATTCTTTCCGTATAAGTTAAAAAAACATTCTTCGTACTTTTGTCGGAAAAGTCAAAAAGTACCTCGTACGAAAAAAGACAAAAGATTCCTTTCATACATATTAATAAAAACTCACCGAAGGGTAAAAATGGATTTAAACAATTGTAGGTGGATGGAAATAATATTACATATTAATGAAACATGGATGTGGATGATAAAATACACCCCAGTAAATACTTACGAATAAACAATCTCAGATAAAAATGAGATTGTGATATTTCCCTTACCTTAGGTCCGACTTGCTTTGTAAGTGTCCGAACCTCCTGTATAATGATTTAAATCATGTTATTGACTTATTGCAGAATCATATTCATTGTTATTATAACATATATGGTCCACTTATGACTTTATATTACCCTTTCTATTGTAAATTCCATGTTAAAGAAGCGTTTTGGGTAAAATCGTTTCATTTATCGTAGGTGTTTTGACTTGTTGTTCTTGACATTATTATTACTTATATCATGATTTACTTACTTCCATAATATAAAATATGATTTATATATCATATATATTCAGTATATATATATATATAATAGATAGATAAATGAAATGAAAAACACCGTTCATGGAGACGGTAGTCCGTACGTACGCATGAACGCTGTTTTCCTTTCCTTATTGTCTTGAATGGAAGTAAGTAGATGACATACATATATATATATACATAAATCCAGTAGCTTTATAATGTCATATATTTCATTATTATTTCTTATATATACTTTATAATCATTCTTAAATGGTTAACATGGAGAATGAATCTCATCGCGTCGTGGAGACGGTAGTCCGTACGTACGCACGAGCGATGATATCATTTCCATAAATATTGAATTGAATTGGAGTGGATTATACAATATATCAGAATCAATATGATGTTGTAATAACTATGTATAGTTATTCTTTACACCATTATACCCATCCATGTAAGGTGGTGGTGGAAAATAGATTACACCACGGCGTGGAGACGGTATTCCGTACGTACGCACGCGCGGTGATTTCTTTTTCCGTAGGATGGATAGATGGTGAAATAGGGTTGTTTCATACTTATAATAACATATCAGTATATGAGTGATACTGATGTTATTACTTAATAATGAAACAACCTATGAAGAAGAAGTGGAAGAAGAAATAAAGATGAAAGAATTGGTAACGGTAATTACCTCTTCTTTGAAGCGCCTCTTTGAGACCTTCTCTTAGGGCACTAAAATTGGTCTTTGAGGAAGACCAGAACCTCTAGGATGTTTCTAGGAAAGTGGAGAAGATATTTTGGCAGGGGTTGGCCGAGCTTGAAGGCTCAATGTTGTGTGAGGAAGAGAGGGAGGAGGTGCCCTTTTATAAGGGAGGAGAGGGGCACCTTTGGAATAACTAAAAATATTATTTTATTATAAAGTCAAGTTCGGTTTTAAATAGCTCCAAGTTGATTTATTTCGAGGATAAGGTGGGGATGTGTCGAAATCCTCTCATCCAATATAATTTAGACAAGTTTAGATTCCTATTTTAACCTTATCATTTAGATTTAACTCTAAGTTAAATAATTTAACTTTTACCGTGACTTTTTGTTTTCTTACACTATATGGTTAATACACTTACTATAACATGCCAAACGAACCCCAAGTTGTTTATTATTAATATATATATCCTTATGTAAGTCATTTGGCCGAACCTTAGATTTTTAGGAATAAAATAACAATTAATAATATAATATTTGATTTAAAAACTATTTTGTGTCAATTTTGACACTATTTGATATATGATTTTTGTGAAAGTCATAACAGAATTATATGTTCGAACAAAGTTTATTAAATCAACACTAATATATCATAGTAACCTATAAAATTAGTGGAATTCATAAAAAGTCTCAAATTACATTTATTTGAGCATTTATAACATCAATTATGTTAACATTTCCTTAAAAGGGTAATTACTGCATCATCGTTGTGTCATAAATAAATTAATTTATTTAATGTATAAAAATTATAAATAAAATATCATTATGTAGGAAATCTTTTTAGCTTTCTAAGGAATATTTATAGTCGAATTTATCTTATGTATAACCCCATATTAAAAATTATTTACTTATTAAACTTTGATTTTAACTATTTTAACTATTCATTAAATAAAATAATATTAAATGTCATAATCTAATCCAAGTGGGCCTAAATGGTCATATATTATTCCTAAGTTTGTTTTTGGTCGAATTACACTTTTCCAATAGAATTAGGTCATGTGTTAGGGTAATAGTAATTTCATATTTACCCTTAGTTACCCTATTTACTATTAACCGTGGTAAAAAAAAGTAAAAAGTTACTATTCACCAAAAATTATTTTCATCTCATTGAACCATATTTTAGTCCTTGATATTAACCGTGTCTGTCGGATTTTCGAAATTCCATTCACAGAAGCGGTAAAATTAAGTTTTATGCAAAATTCAGTTTTTAACCTACCACTTAGTGGTTTCACTATTCATCAAAAATTGAAAGTTTTCAGAAAAATACCAAAAATTAGGCCTAAGCTATATTTGATATTATGAACTCAAAAATGATTTCTATTTTACCAAATTCAAAACATATCAGTTTCATTAATTAATTTAAAAATTAATTCCCGTCGTCTAAACAAAAGGCGTGTTTTTAAGAGATGATAACTATCAAAAGATTGACACTTGTTTATAACTGGTTTAAATGTGAAATTACATCCAATGACCAACATTGTATTGAATTGTAAAAATATATTCTAAATGTACTTTAAAACCACTCAAATTCATAATTTATCACTATTAATTATTTCGATTGAAAAAGTTGTTTTTAATTAAAATTTAGTAATTTTCACTATTCATCAAAATATGAAAGTTATCCGAAAATCACCAAAATTTCACCCTAAGCTAATTTCGATATTCCGAATCCAAAAATGAATTCCATTTTGAAAAATAAAATTTAAAAAATTTCAAAAAGTGGTTATTACGATTCATAACGGCTAGTTTTGATAATATTTTAATAGCATATCGTTGTTTAGAGAAACTTGGTGTTGCGTACAACACACGCTATCGTGGAAGGTCACGATTGCATGTAATTCAAGCTAGGTCAGTGATGTGTGTTGTGAAAGATCCTTTTGGTGTAGCGTATAACACAAGACATTAATGAAATTAAAAGGAGTATTTTTCATAAAATCTCGGGGTGTTACATTCTACCCCCCTTAAAATGAATTTCGCCCTCGAAATTCGTCGGGGTTATAAATGGTTTACTATTCGAAAGTTTCTTTAATCGAAACCCACATCATAAAAAGGAATACCAAAACCAATCTTTAAAAATGAAAGTATGAAACGTAACGGTTACCCAAATAAACTAATCACTGGGTTTCCACATAGGTGAAAATATGGATATGGAAGATAAATCTAACCATCATGTTCTGATGGAGAGTGGTAGAGAACATGGCTATGGAAAAGCCAGCAATCACAAATCCATAAATTTGTGACGATCTAAGGTACCATCTGATTAATCAGATATAAGAGCACTAGGACAACATTTTTGGTTTTCAAGATCGTTTCCCTAAAGTTGAAGAATTTGAATTAGAATAAATACTTACTTTATTTTGGTACAATCTCACTGTTGTTCATGCCTTGAACAATTTCCACTTCATCTCTTAAATAAATGAAGTTGAATTTGTTATTTGTGAAGTGTTAGCAGATCATGTGATAGAATGACGGGTCATTCCATCTGTCTCAAACAAAAGGTTAGCAAAAGTTATTAAATATACATAAGTCATTCTATAGTGAGATTAATCATATATGGTTCCTAAAATGGACTTATACTTCATATATCATACTGCTTAATATAATAAAACTATTTTATACTAAACAGGGACTTCCTGTAGGCTAGTGGTAGGCGATAAAGTCCAGTCGCACTTCGGTTGTGGGTTCGATTCCCACAGCCTTGTCCAATGCGATGGGCTGTCGCCCGTCCTGCAGGTGGTCCTTTTTCTAAAACTACATTACTATAACATCACATAAATAATATCAAAAAAAAGTTCTCTCCTTAAACAATACTAACTTATGTCCAACATAATCCATTCCATCCTTTAGGCTTATCCATAATACTGCAGTCCAATCTCATAACATAGTGAAAACGATTACCAGAGATTTAGCACCATCATCAATCCCCATATATCATAAGATATGTTTTGTTGGTCACATTCCAAACATTCAAAGTCCTTAATCGTGTATTCTCTTGAATACCTTAGTGAAAACATGAATGCAGTTGAAAGTTAACACTTTCCACATGCCAAAATCCTCAAAATTTTATATACTCAAACCATGATATCACTTAGTCCTTATATCAATCATGAGCTCATGAATACAATCAAACATCTCATTATCGTCTTATCCCTTCATTATGCGCATATCATCTACATTCTAAAAATATCTGAATAACCTTTCATGGATACTGGTACCATTAATCATACACTTTCAAAACTCAAGGACAGACAACAGGGTAACAATCCTTAGATGTCTCTTTATTCCATAGTACCATGAGATTACTTATACAACATTACACATGATAAACATGTCATCATTCCACTACATTCTTAAACCATTGACCGGGCTTCAATAATTCTTTCATCTCACATATCATTTGTAGTCTCTTCATCATCATCAACATAAATACTACCCATACGACCATACTGATTCTCTTCATGAGACTTTCCCTTAGAGCATTGGTTTTCATAATGCCCGTACATTCCACATTTAAAACATTTAACCATTGTTGATGTCGTAGCAATACCATTATCCTCATCCCTAGTGTTAACTGATCCTTTTCCTCTGCACTTACTGGATTTGTGTCCTTCTTTTCCACACCCAAAGCATCTTCCAGTTCCTTTGAAACATTCTCCTTGATGCCTCTTCCCACATGATTTACATAGGGGAAATTGAACGTTCTTTCCTCCATGATCATCATGAAACTCCATCTTTCTCTTATTAGCCGAGTCAGGAAACTTACCAAATTTTACTTTATTGATCATATTATGAGATCGCTGATTCGGCATAATAATGATGTTTGGACTTCCAAATCCCATTTCATTTGGTTTCTCATGAAGAATATCATTCCATGGTCCATCATATCCTCCATTATCGTGAATCATCTTGTTTCCAGCCATTTTCTAAAACCCAAAAGAAATAGTGTGGGAGGAAAAAATCATGCTAGGGAAAACAACATAATAAAGGGGGAGTACCTTCAATATCTAGCATCTTAGTTTTAATTCTATGATCGTTAGCGTAATTCTAGTACTATAACCTATACGTATACTTAGCCTTAGGGACATCCCTAGACATACCTTAGAAATATCTCTTGGGATCTCACTAAAGTTCTCGCATCCTAGTTTTCAAAGGTTGACTAAACCTTTCCTCTGATACCAACTGTAGAGACCCGAAGCCTGACGTACATGAACATTACATTACTTTTGCGGAATACTTAGTACATAACAAAAACACACACACAAGGATCGTAATAGTTTAGTGTCATTGGAAACTCGGAATATAATCTTCTAATCGAGGTGAAAGATCTTCAATATCTCCCATAAAGATCTTCCTTTTTTTTACCTAAAACCTTTCTTTATATCCTGGGGAAAAGAAAACATAAAAGGGTGAGCTCAAATGCTCAGTAAGGGTAAAAAAAAGAAATATCAATCACATCATATTCATAAGAACATAACATTTTGGAAATCATAACCTGCAAAAGAGAGCATAATTACATAATCATGGGATAAATCATGGAAGTGAAATGTAATCACAATAATCATAACTTAAAACATGAAACTTTGTGGCATTCACACATAATCATAGAGAATCATTTCTTGTTAGTCAAGACTCATTGCCAAGACTATCTTAGTGGACAAAGTCCCTTTCTGAATCGAGTAACCCTCGTTTCAGTCCTGTTTCACTGAACCGGTATAACCTACCATTCCAGCCATGTCTATCTCATGAGATATAAAATCTTTACCCAATGCATTGGAGGGAGATATAGGTCCCACCCATCTTATAATGAATCCTTTTTTATGTGTTCCACATAATCATAAATCATACATCATCGCAAAACACATGTAACAAAAATGGGATTCTTGAAATATCATGACATCATAAAACAAATCATATAAGGTAAATGACTTCATAAAAATAATTTCCCCAAAACATAATCAAATCAATGTAATAATAGGGATAAAAACAAAACCCTATATTATCTTAGATGGAAAATAATTTTGATAAAACATTTTAACTCCATTCTTGAGGAAAATATCCTTTCTACTTCAAAAACACTTTTCTTTTCTTAACATGTCATACAATTATAAACTAAAAGAAGTTGATTAAAAATAAACTTGAAAACTTATAAAGGAAGATCCTTGGAAATAATGTTTTAAAAATCCATTCTTTCCGTATAAGTTAAAAAAAACATTCTTCGTACTTTTGTCGGAAAAGTCAAAAAGTACCTCGTACGAAAAAAGACAAAAGATTCCTTTCATACATTTTACTAAAAACTCACCGAAGGGTAAAAATGGATTTAAACAATTGTAGGTGGATGGAAATAATATTACATATTGATGAAACATGGATGTGGATGATAAAATACACCCCAGTAAATACTTACGAATAAACAATCTCGGATAAAAATGAGATTGTGATATTTCCCTTACCTTAGGTCCGACTTGCTTTGTAAGTGTCCGAACCTCCTGTATAATGATTTAAATCATGTTATTGACTTATTTCAGAATCATATTCATTGTTATTATAACATATATGGTCCACTTATGACTTTATATTACCCGTTCTTTTGTAAATTCCATGTTAAAGAAGCGTTTTGGGTAAAATCGTTTCATTTATCGTAGGTGTTTTGACTTGTTGTTCTTGACATTATTATTACTTATATCATGATTTAATTACTTCCAGAATATAAAATATGATTTATATATCATATATATTCAGTATATATATATATATAATAGATAGATAAATGAAATGAAAAACACCGTTCATGGAGACGGTAGTCCGTACGTACGCATGAACGCTGTTTTCCTTTCCTTATTGTCTTGAATGGAAGTAAGTAGATGACATACATATATATATACATAAATCCAGTAGCTTTATAATGTCTTATATTTCATTATTATTTCTTATATATACTTTATAATCATTCTTAAATGGTTAACATGGAGAATGAATCTCATCGCGTCGTGGAGACGGTAGTCCGTACGTACGCACGAGCGATGATATCATTTCCATAAATATTGAATTGAATTGGAGTGGATTATACAATATATCAGAATCAATATGATGTTGTAATAACTATGTATAGTTATTCTTTACACCATTATACCCATCCATGTAAGGTGGTGGTGGAAAATAGATTACACCACGGCGTGGAGACGGTATTCCGTACGTACGCACGCGCGGTGATTTCTTTTTCCGTAGGATGGATAGATGGTGAAATAGGGTTTTTTCATACTTATAATAGAATATCAGTATATTAGTGATACTGATGTTATTACTTCATAATGAAACAAACTAAGAAGAAGAAGTGGAAGAAGAAATAAAGATGAAAGAATAGGTAAAGGTAATTACCTCTTCTTTGAAGCGCCTCTTTGAGACCTCCTCTTAGGGCACTAAAATTGGTCTTTGAGGAAGACCAGAACCTCTAGTATGTTGCTAGGGAAGTGGAGAAGAGATTTTGGCAGGGTTTGGCCGAGCTTGAAGGCTCAAAGTTGTGTGAGGAAGAGAGGGAGGAGGTGCCCTTTTATAAGGGAGGAGAGGGGCACCTTTGGAATAACTAAAAATATTATTTTATTATAAAGTCAAGTTCGGTTTTAAATAGCTCCAAGTTGATTTATTTATAGGATAAGGTGGGGATGGGTCGAAATCCTCTCATCCAATATAATTTAGACAAATTTAGATTCCTATTTTAACCTTATCATTTAGATTTAACTCTAAGTTAAATAATTTAACTTTTACCGTGACTTTTTGTTTTCTTACAATATATGGTTAATACACTTACTATAACATGCCAAACGAACCCCAAGTTATTTATTATTAATATATATATCCTTATCTAAGTTATTTGGCCTAACCGTAGATTTTTAGGAATAAAATAACAATTAATAATATAATATTTGATTTAAAAACTATTTTGTGTCAATTTTGACACTATTTGATATATGATTTTTGTGAAAGTCATAACAGAATTATATTTTCGAACAAAGTTTATTAAATCAACAATAATATATCATAGTAACCTATAAAATTAGTGGAATTCATAAAAAGTCTCAAATTACATTTATTTGAGCATTTATAACATCAATTATGTTAACATTTCCTTAAAAGGGTAATTACTGCATCATCGTTGTGTCATAAATAAATTAATTTATTTAATGTATAAAAATTATAAATAAAATATAATTATGTAGGAAATCTTTTAATCTTTCTAATGAATATTTATAGTCGAATTTATCTTATGTATAACCCCATATTAAAAATGATTTACTTATTAAACTTTGATTTTAACTATTTTAACTATTCATTAAATAAAATAATATTAAATGTCATAATCTAATCCAAGTGGGCCTAAATGGTCATATTTTATTCCTAAGTTTGCTTTTGGTCGAATTACACTTTTCCAATAGAATTAGGTCATGTGTTAGGGTAATAGTAATTTCATATTTACCCTTAGTTACCCTATTTACTATTAACCGTGGTAAAAAAAGTAAAAAGTTACTATTCACCAAAAATTATTTTCATCTCATTGAACCATATTTTAGTCCTTGATATTAACCGTGTCTGTCGGATTTTCGAAATTCCATTCACAGAAGCGGTAAAATTATGTTTTATGCAAAATTCAGTTTTTAACCTACCACTTAGTGGTTTCACTATTCATCAAAAATTGAAAGTTTTCAGAAAAATACCAAAAATTAGGCCTAAGCTATATTTGATATTATGAACTCAAAAATGATTTCTATTTTACCAAATTCAAAACATATCAGTTTCATTAATTATTTTAAAAATTAATTCCCGTCGTCTAAACAAAAGGCGTGTTTTTAAGAGATGATAACTATCAAAAGATTGACACTTGTTTATAACTGGTTTAAATGTGAAATTACATCCAATGACCAACATTGTATTGAATTGTAAAAATATATTCTAAATATACTTTAAAACCACTCAAATTCATAATTTATCACTATTAATTATTTCGATTGAAAAAGTTGTTTTTAATTAAAATTTAGTAATTTTCACTATTCATCAAAATATGAAAGTTATCCGAAAATCACCAAAATTTCACCCTAAGCTAATTTCGATATTCCGAATCCAAAAATGAATTCGATTTTGAAAAATAAAATTTAAAAAATTTCAAAAAGTGGTTATTACGATTCATAACGGCTAGTTTTGATAATATTTTAATAGCATATCGTTGTTTAGCGAAACTTGGTGTTGCGTACAACACACGCTATCGTGGAAGGTCGCGATTGCATGTAATTCAAGCTAGGTCAGTGATGTCTGTTGTGAAAGCTCCTTTTGGTGTAGCGTATAACACAAGACATTAATGAAATTAAAAGGAGTATTTTTCATAAAATCTCGGGGTGTTACATTCTACCGCCCTTAAAATGAATTTCGCCCTCGAAATTCGTCGGGGTTATAAATGGTTTACTATTCGAAAGTTTCTTTAATCGAAACCCACATCATAAAAAGGAATACCAAAACCAATCTTTAAAAATGAAAGTATGAAACGTAACGGTTACCCAAATAAACTAATCACTGGGTTTCCACATAGGTGAAAATATGGATTTGGAAGATAAATCTAACCATCATGTTCTGATGGAGAGTGGTAGAGAACATGGCTATGGAAAATCCAGAAATCACAAATCCATAAATTTGTGACGATCTAAGGTACCATCTGATTAATCAGATATAAGAGCACTAGGACAACATTTTTGGTTTTCATGATCGTTTCCCTAAAGTTGAAGAATTTGAATTAGAATAAATACTTACTTTATTTTGGTACAATCTCACTGTTGTTCATGCCTTGAACAATTTCCACTTCATCTCTTAAATAAATGAAGTTGAATTTGTTATTTGTGAAGTGTTAGCAGATCATGTGATAGAATGACGGGTCATTCCATCTGTCTCAAACAAAAGGTTAGCAAAAGTTATTAAATATACATAAGTCATTCTATAGTGAGATTAATAATATATGGTTCCTAAAATGGACTTATACTTCATATATCATACTGGTTAATATAATAAAACTATTTTCTACTAAACAGGGACTTCCTGTAGGCTAGTGGTAGGCTATAAAGTCCAGTCGCACTTCGGTTGTGGGTTCGATTCCCACAGCCTTGTCCAATGCGATGGGCTGTCGCTCGTCCTGCAGGTGGTCCTTTTTCTAAAACTACATTACTATAACATCACATAAATAATATCAAAAAAAAAGTTCTATCCTTAAACAATACTAACTTATGTCCAACATAATCCATTCCAACCTTTAGGCTTATCCATAATACTGCAGTCCAATCTCATAACATAGTGAAAACGATTACCAGGGATTTAACACCATCATCGATCCCCATATATCATAAAATATGTTTTGTTGGTCACATTCCAAACATTCAAAGTCCTTAATCGTGTATTCTCTTGAATACCTTAGTGAAAACATGAATGCAGTTGAAAGTTAACACTTTCCACATACCAAAATCCTCAAAATTCTATATACTCAAACCATGATATCACTTAGTCCTTATATCAATCATGAGCTCATGAATACAATCAAACATCTCATTATCGTATTATCCCTTCATTATGCGCATATCATCTACATTCCAAAAATATCTGAATAACCTTTCATGGATACTGGTACCATTAATCATACACTTTCAAAACTCAAGGACAGACAACAGCGTACCAATCCTTAGATGTCTCTTTATTCCATAGTACCATGAGATTACTTATACAACATTACACATGATAAACATGTCATCATTCCACTACATTCTTAAACCATTGACCGGGCTTCAATAATTCTTTCATCTCACATATCATTTGTAGTCTCTTCATCATCATCAACATAAATACTACCCATACGACCATACTGATTCTCTTCATGAGACTTTCCCTTAGAGCATTGGTTTGCATAATGCCCGTACATTCCACATTTAAAACATTTAACCATTGTTGATGTCGTAGCAATACCATTATCCTCATCTCTAGTGTTAACTGATCCTTTTCCTCTGCACTTACTGGATTTGTGTCCTTCTTTTCCACACCCAAAGCATCTTCCAGTTCCTTTGAAACATTCTCCTTGATGCCTCTTCCCACATGATTTACATAGGGGAAATTGAACGTTCTTTCCTCTATGATCATCATGAAACTCCATCTTTCTCTTATTAGCCGAGTCAGGAAACTTACCAAATTTTACTTTATTGATCATATTATGAGATCGCTGATTCGGCATAATAATGATGTTTGGACTTCCAAATCCCATTTCATTTGGTTTCTCATGAAGAATATCATTCCATGGTCCATCATATCCTCCATTATCGTGAATCATCTTGTTTCCAGCCATTTTCTAAAACCCAAAAGAAATAGTGTGGGAGGAAAAATCATGCTAGGGAAAACAACATAATAAAGGGGGAGTACCATCAATATCTAGCATCTTAGTTTTAATTCTATGATCGTTAGCGTAATTCTAGTACTATAACCTATACGTATACTTAGCCTTAGGGACATCCCTAGACATACCTTAGAAATATCTCTAGGGATCTCACTAAAGTTCTCGCATCCTAATTTCCAAAGGTTTACTAAACCTTTCCTCTGATACCAACTGTAGAGACCCGAAGCCTGACGTACATGAACATTACATTACTTTTGCGGAATACTTAGTACATAACAAAAACACACACACAAGGATCGTAATAGTTTAGTGTCATTGGAAACTCGGAATATAATCTTCTAATCGAGGTGAAAGATCTTCAACATCTCCCATAAAGATCTTCCTTTTTTTTTACCTAAAACCTTTCTTTATATCCTGGGGAAAAGAAAACATAAAAGGCTGAGCTCAAATGCTCAGTAAAGGTAAACAAAAGAAATATCAATCACCTCATATTCATAAGAACATAACATTTTGGAAATCATAACCTGCAAAAGAGAGCATAATTTCATAATCATGGGATAAATCATGGAAGTGAAATGTAATCACAATAATCATAACTTAAAACATGAAACTTTGTGGCATTCACACATAATCATAGCGAATCATTTCTTGTTAGTCAAGACTCATTTCCAAGACTATCTTAGTGGTCAAAGTCCCTTTCTGAATCGAGTAACCCTCGTTTCAGTAATGTTTCACTGAACCTGTATAACCTACCATTCCAGCCATGTCTATCTCATGAGATATAAAATCTTTACCCAATGCATTGGAGGGAGATATAGGTCCCACCCATCTTATAATGAATCCTTTCTTATGTGTTCCATATAATCATAAATCATACATCATCGCATAACACATGTAACAAAAATGGGATTCTTGAAATATCATGACATCATAAAACAAATCATATAAGGTAAATGACTTCATAAAAATAATTTCCTCAAAACATAATCAAATCAATGTAATAATAGGGATAAAATCAAAACCCTATATTATCTTAGATGGAAAATAATTTTGATAAAACATTTGAACTCCATTCTTGAGGAAAATATCCTTTCTACTTCAAAAACACTTTTCTTTTCTTAACATGTCATACAATTATAAACTAAAAGAAGTTGATTAAAAATAAACATGAAAACTTATAAAGGAAGATTCTTGGAAATAATGTTTTAAAAATCCATTCTTTCCGTATAAGTTAAAAAAACATTCTTCGTACTTTTGTCGGAAAAGTCAAAAAGTACCTCGTACGAAAAAAGACAAAAGATTCCTTTCATACATATTACTAAAAACTCACCGAAGGGTAAAAATGGATTTAAACAATTGTAGGTGGATGGAAATAATATTACATATTGATGAAACATGGATGTGGATGATAAAATACACCCCAGTAAATACTTACGAATAAACAATCTCGGATAAAAATGAGATTGTAATATTTCCCTTACCTTAGTTCCGACTTGCTTTGTAAGTGTCCGAACCTCCTGTATAATGATTTAAATCATGTTATTGACTTATTGCAGAATCATATTCATTGTTATTATAACATATATGGTCCACTTATGACTTTATATTACCCGTTCTTTTGTAAATTCCATGTTAAAGAAGCGTTTTGGGTAAAATCGTTTCATTTATCGTAGGTGTTTTGACTTGTTGTTCTTGACATTATTATTACTTATATCATGATTTAATTACTTCCAGAATATAAAATATGATTTATATATCATATATATTCAGTATATATATATATATAATAGATAGATAAATGAAATGAAAAACACCGTTCATGGAGACGGTAGTCCGTACGTACGCATGAACGCTGTTTTCCTTTCCTTATTGTCTTGAATGGAAGTAAGTAGATGATATACATATATATATACATAAATCCAGTAGCTTTATAATTTCATATATTTCATTATTATTTCTTATATATACTTTATAATCATTCTTAAATGGTTAACATGGAGAATGAATCTCATCGCGTCGTGGAGACGGTAGTCCGTACGTACGCAGGAGCGATGATATCATTTCCATAAATATTGAATTGAATTGGAGTGGATTATACCATATATCAGAATCAATATGATGTTGTAATAACTATGTATAGTTATTCTTTACACCATTATACCCATCCATGTAAGGTGGTGGTGGAAAATAGATTACACCACGGCGTGGAGATGGTATTCCGTACGTACACACGCGCGGTGATTTCTTTTTCCGTAGGATGGATAGATGGTGAAATAGGGTTGTTTCATACTTATAATAACATATCAGTATATGTGTGATACTGATGTTATTACTTCATAATGAAACAACCTAAGAAGAGGAAGTGTAAGAAGAAATAAAGATGAAAGAATTGGTAACGGTAATTACCTCTTCTTTGAAGCGCCTCTTTGAGACCTCCTCTTAGGGCACTAAAATTGGTCTTTGAGGAAGACCAGAACCACTAGGATGTTGCTAGGGAAGTGGAGAAGAGATTTTGGCAGGGGTTTTCCGAGCTTGAAGGCTCAAAGTTGTGTGAGGAAGAGAGGGAGGAGGTGCCCTTTTATAAGGGAGGAGAGGGGCACCTTTGGAATAACTAAAAATATTATTTTATTATAAAGTCAAGTTCGGTTTTAAATAGCTCCAGGTTGATTTATTTCGAGGCTAAGGTGGGGATGGGTCGAAATCCTCTCATCCAATATAATTTAGACAAGTTTAGATTCCTATTTTAACCTTATCATTTAGATTTAACTCTAAGTTAAATAATTTAACTTTTACCGTGACTTTTTGTTTTCTTACACTATATGGTTAATACACTTACTATAACATGCCAAACGAACCCCAAGTTGTTTATTATTAATATATATATCCTTATCTAAGTCATTTGGCCGAACCTTAGATTTTTAGGAATAAAATAACAATTAATAATATAATATTTGATTTAAAAACTATTTTGTGTCAATTTTGACACTATTTGATATATGATTTTTGTGAAAGTCATAACAGAATTATATGTTCGAACGAAGTTTATTAAATCAACACTAATATATCATAGTAACCTAGAAAATTAGTGTAATTCATAAAAAGTCTCAAATTACATTTATTTGAGCATTTATAACATCAATTATGTTAACATTTCCTTAAAAGTTTAATTACTCCATCATTGTTGTGTCATAAATAAATTAATTTATTTAATGTCTAAAAATTATAAATAAAATATCATTATGTAGGAAATCTTTTTAGCTTTCTAATGAATATTTATAGTCGAATTTATCTTATGTATAACCCCATATTAAAAATGATTTACTTATTAAACTTTGATTTTAACTATTTTAACTATTCATTAAATAAAATAATATTAAATGTCATAATCTAATCCAAGTGGGCCTAAATGGTCATATTTTATTCCTAAGTTTGTTTTTGGTCGAATTACACTTTTCCAATAGAATTAGGTCATGTGTTAGGGTAATAGTAATTTCATATTTACCCTTAGTTACCCTATTTACTATTAACTGTGGTAAAAAAAAGTAAAAAGTTACTATTCACCAAAAATTATTTTCATCTCATTGAACCACATTTTAGTCTTGATATTAACCGTGTCTGTCGGATTTTCGAAATTTCATTCACAGAAGCGGTAAAATTAAGTTTTATGCAAAATTCAGTTTTTAACCTACCACTTAGTTGTTTCACTATTCATCAAAAATTGAAAGTTTTCAGAAAAATACCAAAAATTAGGTCTAAGCTATATTTGATATTATGAACTCAAAAATGATTTCTATTTTACCAAATTCAAAACATATCAGTTGCATTAATTAATTTAAAAATTAATTCCCGTCGTCTAAACAAAAGGCGTGTTTTTAAGAGATGATAACTATCAAACGATTGACACTTGTTTATAACTGGTTTAAATGTGAAATTACATCCAATGACCAACATTGTATTGAATTGTAAAAATATATTATAAATATACTTTAAAACCACTCAAATTCATAATTTATCACTATTAATTATTTCGATTGAAAAAGTTGTTTTTAATTAAAATTTAGTAATTTTCACTATTCATCAAAATATGAAAGTTATCCGAAAATCACCAAAATTTCACCCTAAGCTAATTTCGATATTCCGAATCCAAAAATGAATTCCATTTTGAAAAATAAAATTTAAAAAATTTCAAAAAGTGGTTATTATTATTCATAACGGCTAGTTTTGATAATATTTTAATAGCATATCATTGTTTAGCGAAACTTGGTGTTGCATACAACACACGCTATCGTGGAAGGTCACGATTGCGTGTAATTGAAGTTAGGTCAGTGATGTGTGTTGTGAAAGCTCCTTTTGGTGTAGCGTATAACACAAGACATTAATGAAATTAAAAGGAATATTTTTCATAAAATCTCGGGGTGTTACATATCAGGTTGATCTTGGACATGAGCAGGTGCAATAACAGGAACTTGGACAGGTATGGTAGCTGGTACTATAACCGATGGTAGCACCACCGATTTTTGTTGTGCATGACCCATAGGATTAGACATGTGAGAGTGTACTAGTAAATGAGGATATTATTGATCCATCTCAATAGCATCATCAAATTCCCTAGACTGACTATATCAAACACACTTAGGAGGAAGACTACCTTGAAATAGTTCTGCATTCAACCTCCTTAACTCCTTTATTTCCGCCTCTTGTTATGCGAACCTTTCCTCTAATGAGAGTGACTGGCCTTTCCTAGAGGCAGGGTGTAATGTAACTTGACTTTAATTGATTCCCCTTGTTGGACGCCTTTCGTAGAGTGGGGAGTTGGTTATTTCAAGTAATACCTAGATTCTGGGTAACCCTTTTGATTTCGAGTATGCACACCTTCCTCATTTGTTTCATTGTGTACCGCTTCTTGAACAAGAACTTCTTCATCTGATTGCTCTGGGTGAGCCTCATGTTCTGGGGGATCTATGAAAATGGGATTGATGACATTTATCGATGCATAACACATTTCACCCCTTCTATCGGCATTTCTGCAATATTGTCTTCTTCCATGCCCTTTATGAGACATTTCCTTATATTGAGTTGATTCCTCAAGATATTCTTGATGAACCATAATTTGGAGGGTGTCTCCTGATAATTCAGCTCTAAATTCCTCTTCTGTATTCTTCTCTAATCGAGAGAATACAGAATTTTTCTGAGGAAGAGAATGATGATTTCAAAAAGTCCTCAGTCTGGTGGGCTGGGGTTGTTCCTGCTGTTCCTGCTCAACTCCTCTAATTTCATTTGTTGATTCCATGGTTTTGGCTAAAATAGTCTCTATCCTGGCAAGCTAAGGTGGCACTTGAGATGCTACATGTGAAACATTTTTAAAATATCTCTTAATTTTATGGACTTTAGTCCAGAAATTGGCTGGAAGCATCAACCTAAATCCACTCAAATCACCTGGCTCAACTGATCGTTGGATGATTTCTGACACTTAAGTCACTTGATGTTGTGCCTGCTCTAAATGAGAAGCATGTTCAATATTCTCATTTTTTTGATGCAAGAGTAATTAAACAACGTGTTCTTTGTATTCATGACTTCGGGAAGAACTAGTTGATCCATGTTCCGGAGGAAGCCTTTGATTACACATAAAACCAATTGGGTGTGGCCGGCCGTGGGGAATCACAATGCATGAGACCACTATTGGTGGGCTTTGTTGACTGGACAGTACATTGAAATGTAGTGCTCCATGAAAACCCCGTCCCCTGATATGAATACCAGATGGGGCATTGGAAATTAACTGGTGCAACCTTTCTAGTGCGCCAAGGCATGAATGCTAAAGGGTTCTCTACTTATTTTCAACCTTTGGATACCAGGAAACTGAGAGAGATGCCAAATCAATTTGGTGTTGTAAGCCTTCTATTATCCTAACATGATTTTCATATTCATCATAAGATAATATTTTCATTTTCAATTGAAATTTTTTTTTCCACATGTTGAGACGAATATCATGAATACAATATTCCATTAACATTTCTGGAATATCATACTGAGAGTCAACCAAAGGACAAAACATGACTGGTACATCACCATTTTCCAGTTGTTTTCTCATATTCAGCACTTCCTCATTTTCATTTGATGAAGATTATTCTATCTGATTAGAACAATGCTACTGCTTCTTTGTTTCTTTATCAGATTCAACAAGATTTGTAGAGAATTCATTTGTCAAATTAGAATATGAATGACCTAAGGGTGTTTCGGGGAATGACCTACAACCCAAGCAATCTTCTAATTGAGAAAGTATTTCACCTGCTAGCGGTAATGCATCAGACATGACTAGCTTCACATTTGAAACTGCCTCAAGATAAGTTGGATTTATCATTACTATATTTTCCATTAGAAAATTTTCCAGGCAAAGCAAATTACTAATGCGGAGAGGACTTCCACAGCTAAATTCTTCATCATGGAGAGGACCATCATGGTGGGTTACAACAGAAGATGAAACCCCTTGCTCCTGGGCCTTCTGGAAACGCAGAGGGTTATTTTGGATCTCATATGATGATGATACCTTGAGATCAACCGAACTATCAGGAAGAAAGCCTACATGTGGACCTATCTGATGAAGACCTTTGTAATTGTTGTTCCCACTATTTTTAAGTGAGAGAGTAGAATCTTGAGTTGCAACAGATTATTTCTTGAGTGCATCATGAACTCCAACATCGAGCAAGGCCTTATTACAGATTTTCTCTTGATTTATCGACTGTTCTGGATGATTATTTTTCTTAAATTCATTCTTACTCACATTTTAAACCACTTTTTGATGAATGTGGTTATTATGGGCAAGTGAATGTTCCTGATCAAAAGAAATTGTCATGATAGGAAGATCATCTCCATTCAAATAAGATGTATGTGCCTAACTTGATTGTTCGTATGACATGAGGGAGTATAAAACACGACCCTCCTAGACCAGAACAGAGGTGTGTATCTTCTCCAGTGTAACATTTTCATGAGTCACTACACTGATAGGGATAGATTTATGTTTCATTCCCTGTGATGTCACTGATGTTGTTATAATATACTAATAGGAATCCATAATATGGGCAGAGATTTTCTTCTGCTCTTTCACCATTGTCAGAATGTTCTTGGTGAATTCAGCTACCGGAATGGGAATATACGATAATTCCGTTTCTGGAGTAGGTGTATATGCCTGGTCCTATCCTCCTTTTCCTATCAATGAATTACGACAGTACTCATGCATAGGGGAAGAGAGTTGAGTCTACTCGAAATTTGTCATTGGAACTTTCTGACTGACTTCTTCGGGTGCTACCAAACAAGACTCCTAGAAGATAGGTTGAACATTGGTAGCTGTATGTTCTTACTATGTATTACCCATCAAGTATGGTTGATGGATTTCCTTAAATGCTTGAAGATGAGACTGCTGAGAGAATTAGTGGTTGTAAGAAGGTGTTTTTGCTTGTTTACAGGTGGTCACCACATTTGGTTGGTGAGCTCCTTTGGATACAGTCAGATGAGCATGATGACTGGAAGATGAGTTATAAACAGTTGTATGTGCCTTCATGTAGTACTCCATCGGAATCACTTGACGGGATTGGTGGGTTGCTGCCAGATGAGTCTTCTGGACAACAAGATTAGAATGGACGGGTGTGTGTGTCTTCTCATTGTCTGCCATCAAGTTAGGTTGATGGACTTATTCATAGGGGGAAGAGGTAAGAACCTGCTCCATGTTGGCCAAATTTCACCTCTGGAAGTTCGTCTTGTGTGCTCGGGTCTGTGGAACCTGAGCCGAACCCCTAAAGGTGATACCCTTATCATGTTGAGGGTGAAATACTGCATGAGTCTGGTGGCGATTGTTGATGGGAGCCCACGGGAAGGACTCCTACATTCCTGAAATGAGTCCTTGAGTTACATATTCATTAAACTCCATGTAATATGGGAGGAAATGGTTGTTTCATTTTAGGGATAATGACCTGAAAGGGTTGGAGACGGTGGTTAGCACCGCCTACTTCTTGATCAATGGTCGTCGCTTTCCGGACAACCAGGATGAATTGTTAACTGGAAGGGCCTGTCGAGTAGCCTCCAGATTCGGAATGGTACCATGTTGATGGTATTTTTTAACCAGTTCATTTGAGACCCAGCGTTGCAGACGCTAAGAAGGTGATATCATCCTCAGAGCGGATGAGGATGTAGCAGGTGTAGGGGCCTAAACATTCACATGTGTGGACTTTAGGGAAGCCATTTCTGTACTGCAGAGAGATCTTGGAAAAGAGTTCCTATTTGATATAACATACATAATAAATATAAGTTTGGACACTACACCTTTTGGATGAGAACCTATGTTATTGATTGCTTTGCTGGTCCTCACGTTGAATTAAATAGGGGCCTAACAAATAAGTAAAACATAATTTTAACATGGTTAAAGATTCACGTCTGGTTCACCATTTTTTTCTCCCTGGAAATGGGGATGAACTCGTTTGTTTAAGGTTAAAACTTTTCCAAATAGTTTTTAATGGGATTATTCGTAGAACGGGAATTAACCAATGATTCTATATTTATTTGGACTTACTTTCCAATGGTAGGTGCTCATTAGTTGTGGACTGCTGATTCTTAATAATTTTCATTGGCCGAGAGGATGGGAGGTCAGGATCATCACACTTTTTGGAGGAATTATTTCCTAATCTAGGACTCTCTTATAGATTTATGCTATGTTCACAAATACTTATTAATTTACCAAGTATGAAGATGAGTTTTTTTCTTTAGAATTTTCAATCAATGATTGATATGAATGGGATTTAGAGAATATATATTTATATGTATTTGAGGTTCTTCATCGATGGAGAATCATCTGTATGTACTAGTGATCCTTAGTCAATGGTATCCTTCAATACATTATATAGAAATCTCTTGGTCATTATGATGACCATACTGGTTTTAAAGACACTTAGTGGGGTACTTGAAGTTTATTGTCATTCAGAAGGACATGGATTATTTTAGAGTTGGGATCATAAATGCAGATGGGATACATACATATCCTTGTTAGAAAAGAGATCTTAACCCACGTAGTTTGGGAATTAAGATATAATTTCATGTCATATGGTACAGATGAGAATTAATGGGTGATGTGATTGATCCTTTGAAAGGATTCCTAGGTACTCTACTTTTAAGGTAGATATAAAATTCCATGAAGTTAGAATAAGATTTTTGGGGATTACATATGATTAATGGCCCAAGAAGATGTGATGTAGTTACTTTTACACTCTAAGATCATGTGAGTCATTCTTAGTGTGAGAAACAAGAGGTATCATTAAAACTGACTATTTGTGCCATGAAATATGTGGTCACAAGGATTGATATGGGGATTATGTATGTGTGACTGCCCATGTAAATGAATATTTGGACTTAGTTTAGGAAAGAATCCCAAGAGCAGGGTCCATAAAAGTATTTTTACATTATGGGGATTTGTATACTCTAACATGGGGCTTACTCTTGAAGAGGATTCTCAGATATGTCGGGAACTTATTATTGGGTTTTATTCATGAGAAGGAAGCCCAAATCAAAATAAAACAGGGTTGAGAGATACTCTTGAGACAGAGTCCCATGTAAGAGTAAAATATGACTGGGGCTTATTCCTGTGAAGGAGGCCCTATTTAAGGAGACTCGTAACTTGGGGATTATTCCTGAGAAGGAGTCCCAAAGTTAAAGGGGACTTGTGGCTTAATACAAAGGTGGATTCCCATTTACAGGGTCCATAAAAGTATTTTTTCTTTATGGAGATTTAGATTCTTAATTTTTGGCTTACTCCTAAGGAGGATACCCAGATTAAGTGGGACATGACTTATAACTGGGGCTTACTCTTGAAAAGGAGGCCCAGGTTAAAGGAAATTATAATTGGGACGTACTTCTAAGAAGGAGTCCCAAATTAAAGATTCTCTCATATTAAGGGATGAGGTTAAATGACGGGAATCTCTAACCATAGTGATATAAAGTTATATAAATCACACAGTTTTGAGAGATGGTCCACAGAATTCCTTTTAGATAAGGAATTCAATAATTAAACTATGCCAAAAGTGGATTTGAAGAGGGTTTTGAAGGCTAAATCTTGAAGAGGAATGGTGGATTTGATGAAAAGAGTTGAAAAGGTAGGAGGGGCACCCAAAAAGAGTTAGTCATGCAAGTTCTATTTGGGCACGCAAGTCATGGTCATGCAAGTATACTTGCGCGACATGGGTGTTCTCGGGCGATGGTTAACCAATAGAGTAATACATGGGCGATACAAGGCTCAAACCCTTAGTATTATCTCTAAAGGATTCCAAAAGGTTGGCGCACAAGTTCTGTTGATGGGGTAAGGTGGCACGCAAGTGTGGCCATTTCCCTTAAGGGTTAGACACTTAGGAACACAATTGATGATGAATTTCAACACTTAGGCCTTGTTTCCTTCTTTATTTCATCCATTATCAGTAATAAATTACATTAGAAGTGTTTGGAAGACTTCAATAAAAGACTACGGCGCCGAGCGCATAAATCTGACTTTTGGATTTTTCATCCTTGAAATGGGGGGCCCGCCAGTGGTATTTATAGGCTAACTGAGGATTGGGAAAAATTTGACCTAGGGCGGGTAGGTCATTTGCATGCCTCATGTCTAGCACCCAAGTGACTTGCACGCCTAGGGCTGGTGCACAGGTATACCAGTGTGCGTTAATGTATTTTCACTTTATTGATGATTCTTCCTTCTTCTTTGCCTTATATACTCTCCTTGGTGAATATTTAGACTGTTTGAAGAAAGGGAGCCTCAATAATACTCTAGTAGAATAAATTTATTTGTGTCTAGAAAATACAATAGCATACATGGTGAATGATCATATCCTTTCCCCCATTAAATAATCTCACTGGTTTATCCCAATAAAAAAATATGGATAGTAGAGGTATTATATCCTCAATCCTTAAAAAGGGAGATATTACATCCCTTTTTAAATAGAATAATCTTTCCAACACATCACAAACCAACCTGGTCCACCTCTACACTATGAATTCGAGTTATCCTATGATATACCCTTAAATCATTATAGATCACTCGTGGATATAAAACTGATTTATCATCTTAGAACATGATCAAAGGAAAAAATTTGAAAATCATATATAAATAAACACATCCATCATAATATATCCATTCAGTGTAAACTTGAAAAAGTAAACAAAGAATATTAAACTAATAAAAAGATAATTCATCACCAATAATTTAAGAAAGATATAATAAATATAATGATACATGAAAAAATTGTTTTAGGATGATGTCGAATATTTTAATGTTCTAAAAGAAAAGAAATTAAAATCTTATACTGACCTGATACCATATTTATCCATGTTGTAATAAGTTACTCTCCATCTCCCAAGACAACCATGATGAATAACATGAACATCATATACCAAAAGAACAATTTTAAATCCAAATAACATGAAATGATTCTATAAGAGTGGCATACAATTGAATGTTTTATATATGCTATGAGAAAAAATGAGACTGGTAGGTTCCACCTAATAAATTCATTATATTATCATACAAATGACATTTCATTTTATTGTAGTTTCAAATAAACATAAAAATAATATTTCAGTCATGTGTATATAAAATCCTATACCACATCCTAATAATTTTATAATATATCACTGATTTTTATTATATAAAATGAATCACTTAAAACCCATTTATCATTATTTGACCCCATATTAATCCTAAACATCCATTTCCCATCCGTTTTGAAATTACCTTTATAATTAATCTATTTAATTTTTTTCAATAATTTTTAATAAAATAATTTAATAAATTAATATCAAAATAAACCCACTTGGTTCCAGAAAACAAGATAATGATTCAATGAAAATGATTGAATAGTCTCATGTGTGATGATCAAAAAGGGAAAATAAAAGAGAACAGTTTTCTATGATAATCAGAATGTAAAAATGGTCAAATACTAATCATCACAGGTGTTGATACAAGACATACCATGTTTAGAGCCATATTTCATCCTGTTGGTGCATTTCTATGTCAATAACTTTGAGAATATGTAAACTAGTAATACTTTTGGCACTACCATATAGACTCTAACTGCATAGCAGATATTGTCTATCTAATCATGTATATATAATAACCATAACCAATCCCTCACTATTATTCCAAGGATTCTCCAGAATTACATTCAATAAGATGGGATAAATCACATACATCAATAAACCATAAGAATTAAATATAACATCATCTCTTACACCCTCACATGAATAAACCACGTTATCTAATTATCCACACTATAAGAATATAATAAACACCCTTTTTCACAATCCATAATATATTCAATAAAGTATATCAATCCCTTTGGGACATGATGCACATAAAAAATATGTAAGGGACTTTAGGAGGGTCTCACACACCAAACAATTTGAAAAATATGTTAATTGTGCCAAACATATATTCACTAAAATGGTATTGGAATTCCAAGCCTCTTCTTAATAGTTTTAAATTACATTTAAAAACATTATTTCAAATCAATCGTTTATGGTCATTTAATAAAAAATTTCCAAAAAATTAAAAAATGTAATTTGGAAATACATTAATGAATGAATAAAATTTTATACATAAAAAACGTCAAGAAATCCAAAAAAAATAACGCTTTCATTAAACTAAGCGGTAAAATCTATTAAAATTAAAATTTATGATAAAATAATTTTCTCAAAAGTTTATCAACACTTGAAATTTTATATACCACTTGGAATTAAATATAAAACCCTTAATAACATAGTTATAAAACACATTTTAGGAAACATATATAATGATAATTTGACAATTAATGAATTAATACCCCCAAGAAAAAAATTTTATACCAATTTAATTAAATTAATGAAAACACCTATCATAGTTCAATGAAAATCGAACTAGAATTAATCACCTTCTATGAATAGTGATCTAACAGTCCTCTGGAGGCTTCAAAATCAATAATCATAGAAATCCCTATCAATAAAACATACATTAACCCCACATTCATCCAACAATGAAACCAGGGTTCTAGAAGAACAGAAAAACCATGAGGATGTGAAAATGGTAGAAGAGGGGGCTAATAAAAGGATATTACCCTAAGTTATGTTCTTGATTACACCATTATGGAAACTATATTGAGGGTGTTAGAATATAACAAGTGGAAATTATTTTACACTTGGATATAAATAAACACATCCAATAAAAGAACCAATAAATATACACAGGTTAAAATAAATAAGGTATCTCAATAGAAATAATAAAATAATGGTCACACATAATCTGAAAAAATAATATCATGATACATGAACAAAATATTTCTATGTTGATGTACGATACAGAATGATTGCAAATGAAAACAAAATATGATTCCCAAATGGATCCACTGCCCTTGATCTCCATGTGACACTTGGTGACTCTCTATCTCCCAATCCAACCACTACAAATAAGATAAAAAACCTAAAATAAAATACCAAATCCTAATCCAAATAACCCGAAATAAAGTCATAAGTGAAACAAACATCTAATGGTGTTCAAAAGGTGTTTTTAAAATAATTCCCATTAGGATCATTCCATGGAATTGAATTTATTTTCCTAAAAATTTCATTTAATTTTATACTAGTCTAAAATAAAATAAAATGTTAGATATTTATTCAAGGGTATATGAAAACCAATATCATATTAAATTCATTTTATTAAATCATATTTCTTTGTCTTGAATGAATAAATGTCTTAAAACCCATTTATATAGCCTCAACACATTTCAATTAAAAAATCCATTTAGAATCCATTAATAAAAATCCATTTAATATTAAAAAAATTTTAAAACATTTAATAACAATTTAAAAAATTACATAAATGCATGATATCAAAATATAACCCCATGACACGATAACAAAATGGAATTAGTTTGAGTAAAAAATCCATGGTGTTATGTGTTATGATCATACAGGGGGAAATAAATCGAATGTGTTCTATAAGAGAAGTCATCATGTAAATATGGTAAATTCATAAACATCTCATGAGTTCATACTTAGTTTAGGACCATCATTTGCCTAAAAAATTAATTCGAAGTCTTTAACCATCAAACCTTTCTGGACTAGCCCAACTAGTAGAACTCCATGATGGCCTCCAGTACTATAAAAGAAATATTTTATGTAATCAGTAATTGATAGTAACCATCTATAATCCCTCAATAATATTCCTAGGATCCCTATGTATTTAATTCAATAGAATTTGAGAAATAATATATATAAATAAGTTTTATGGTTTAATTGTCACAGATGTAAAACCTTAATATGAAACAACCCATTTATTCAATCATCCATATCATAAAATTATAATAATCCTCCTTAAGAAAACTTCCATTATAGAAGAACTAAATTATAGCATTCCCCTCATTCCCTGATCCACAGTACACATATTAGGCAGAGGTCTTAAATAGGTTCTTATACACCCAAACAAATTAAATCTAAAAAAAATCTTTCAGAAAAATGAAGTAAACATATAAACACTTTTCTTAATGGTTTTATATTCCATTTCAAACCATTCACTTAATAAAATCATTTGATATCAATTTCCAAACATCTTCCAACATAAATCACTAGAATCAGTTTTTGAAATAAATTTAATAATCAAAACATTTTCTCCCTTTGAAACCTTTAAAAAAACATCTATTATTTAATTTGTTTTATAACATAATTTTTGTCAATTATATTCAGACATCATTTTTTATTTAAAATATTTTTCTTTACACTCTATCAATTCATGGAATTTCATTTACCTCTTAAAATTCATTGTAAACGTTTATGCCATGTAGAAAACCCATTAAAATAATTAATAAATCAATATTTTACTTTCTTACATAACGATAAATTAACTATTATGGAATTTGGAAAAACCCAGTCACATAATGTCATGAAAACATACAGAAATAAAAAAAAACCCCATCCTTAACTGAATCAAAATCAGGTTAAAACTCATCACCGTTGATGAAAATTTCTCTAATAATAATCAAGAGGAATTCTACAAGCACTAAAAATTAAATGAGCCATTTTTTTCTTAACCAAAACCCAAATTCATTATACATGGATGATAGAGTTATAGGGGAAAATAAAAATCGTTGAGAAGGGATGAATGGTGAAGAGGTGATTAAAACAAGGATATTATCGTAAAAATCACAAGAATATTTGTGAAACATGGATAAAATGTGGGGTGGATTAGGATATCCCCATAGCTCTCTCCCATGCCTACCATGTGACTGAAATGGGAAATCTGTGGGGTGATTACCTTATGAGGCTACTGTGGAAAAAAATATGAAAAAAATAATAATAAATTAGTGAATAATGGTTCACAAAATGATTAATAAAATGACATTATTAAAATAAGCCTTCAAGAGAACCCCCCAAACTAAAACATTCATGGTTTGAAGTACTGTTTTACACTGTGAAACACTAACTAAATTTTTATGCGATTTCCGTTATTTATTAAAAAAAACTCATAATATAACTAAAAATAAACAAATTAAAAAAATTAAAATACCTCAAAAAAACATGTGGATATGACACTATATATTTTTATAAAAATTGATGTGTAGGATTATCTCTCTGATATTTCCCTTCAATTTTTTCCTCTTATCATGATAGCATTAGTAGGAAAATATCATTAAAATGTTCCAAAGAACAACAAGGGGTAGGCCCATATTCCCAAACACACTATTTTATAACCTCAATAGTAAGATTTCATGAATATTTTTCATTGGAATCATATAATTTCTCTACATTGAGAGTATCACCAACATATTTTAGAAAGTAATGAAGAATATGATAGAGATCATATTTCTATTCATTTGGATGTTTTCTTGCTTTCCTTAGAAGTCACATTAGGGATTGATCAGATACCTGAAAATTTTATATGATATTATCCGTGTATTCTGGAAGTTAATCGTGAATAGAATTATATTACTACCATCACAAGAGAAAGTGAAAAACATGCTCTGAAAAAAAGACTGAATAAATTTCATTCACATTCCCATGCACATATAACTCACCAGCATATTCTGATAGAACCAAGCAAGGATATGTCTAAGATTTATATCCTTACCCTGGAGGCCCATCAGAAAATTCCAAATTCAGTTGTATTTCAATAATGAGCTTATATAATTCTGAATAATAAATATTCTATTTAGTGTTGTAATATTCTAGTATATTTACAATAATATAGTTATCATTGTTTGAAGGGGGTGGAAGGTGACCTAGGGAAACCTTATGAAATAAGGCTATAACGTAAATCATGTGACTCCCACAACTGAGGTTCCAAACCTGGAAACCCAACCATGATGATCTATAAGGTATGATCATGGTCCAAACCTAAGTTAGGAGTAAAAATATATTTTTACCTCATCTAATTCATTTAAACCTGGGGATCTACAGTGCCACTATCTAACAACCGAATAATCCATGAAATTCTAATCAATATAGGAATGAGGCCATTACAATGGAGGTCCTCCCCAAATTACTAACCATGATGTAATTACTCATGAGAAAAACATTTTATACCTTAGATGTGATATCTAAAGAATATATTGTTGGGGTCATCCTTGTTTCAAAAAAATAATATAAGACGGAGGTCTCCATCATATTAAAAATATATTGATTTCTATTAAAATCCTCTCAATGGAATTTTTTATTAATATTCTCCCATCTTTAATGTCCCTCTATGAAAAAAGTAATCCACTTTTCTAATCTACTATGTGAATTACTTCACGTGGAGAGGTAATAAATGGTTCAAGACTAGATACACTAGGAAAATTTAATCTTATAGGTCATATAAAATAACATTCAAGTAATATTTCATGACTATCATCATTATAAATGATACATTCAGGTCATCTCACATTTGATGAATCCAATAAATATTGGAATAAACTCAAAAATGTTAATAATATGGTTTAGAAAGGACCCATGTGGTCAGACTAGCATTGAGGAATCTATTTTCAATGGTAAGGATCATAACATGGTAATATGGAAATGGATCGCTCAATTTATTATTATAGTATTTTATATCAATTAAATACTTCTCAATATGATCTTCTAAAGAAATTGAGACAAGAGTGGACACCTTATCTATGAAAAAATTTTGGGAACCCCCCAGAAGGTGAAGTACTTTTCTTATAGGGAGTATATTGAACCCCTGGAGTTTATGGATGGGAACTATCTCTAAATTGACATGATCACCCAAAAACCAATATAAGTATGGAGAAGAAGATACCACTAAAAGGCATGCCTCTTTTGAATAAATTATATCTACCAATAATGTTATACACATTACTTGACTTCCAAATTAGAGGGTGGGGAGAATAATTATGATTAATCTAAATTCTACATGTTTTTAATCCTAATTTAGAGGGGATCCTGATGTAAAATTACATCACCATAGGTCATGTCTATGGACATAATTCTCAAATACCAGTTGGTCTAATCAAAATGAACTTCCTCCACACATGTCCCAAAAGCAGCATAGCTAGGAGGAGAGATTTGTTGATATGATCATACACCAAGTGTCCAGTGATGTTGAGAGTTCATCTCATTTGAGGAAAGAAGATCCTACAACCAATAAGAGGATCTCAAAAACAAGCTTCTCGTGTCTACAAATGGTACTACCCCTTGATCATTCTTTGTTGAATAACAGAAAATCAATAAGGTATAAATAGTCATTGCCTACACAATATTTTAGGGGCAATCCTAGCATACAGATCATGTCAAGTTTTACCAATACCCCCTGCCCTCAGGTTTTCAAATCCATAAAGGATAATAGATATCATGCTAGTGAACTAATCGAAACCACATCCAATAAAATTAAGGAATTTATATTACCACATACTTCCTTACTAATGAAATCCCTATTCTTTAGTAAATGGGAAGCTTTGTAGGATAGAAATGCCTCATATTTCCTCCCACTATATTAAAGGCCCACTATATTATAGGGAAAATAAATAAAATTTATTGTTTAATATTTTTTGGTAACCATCCATTGATTAGAGAAATCAATTCCCCATTAAGGATGAAACCCTAGATTACCCACTAAGAAAGAAAATTCTATGTGTGATCATATCAAAACCCATCATAAATGATATAATGATTGATAATCCCCTTATTCTCCTATATATTATGTTCATTACCTATTATATGTTATATGAATATGTTAATTTTATCAGCATCAATGTCATTAATGATTATAAGAATGAACATAACATGAAGGCTGCAGTGAAGAGACTTTCAGCAAATACATGGTCTACAATGAAGATGAATTTGTGAACACCAATAATCCATGATAGGTTTAGTATCCAGATACACTACCACATACCCATTTAGAACCCAATATATGTGTCTCAACCATAAAAAATGGGAAGGGTGGACCTACATCCACAACCCACCCAACACTCAAGGAATTTGATGTTATTTCCATTGAGGAATGGACCACCTGATATGAGGCTGATATTGATGAGTTAAAGTGAATCATTATCATATTTATTAAATAAAATATTCCCACTCAGAAAAAATATTAGGCATGAGATGATGTTTCCCCTCTGGTACACATCTAACAAAAAAGAACTACTCAGGAAGTAATATCATAATGTGACCTCCCAAAGGAGATGAAATTAAGTGCATCATTTTATCTAAATATAGAGGTTGGGAAATATCAAGACATTAATTTTATCTAACTATAAAAAACCCCACTTTCAGATAGATACCAAAGGATAAACATGGATTGATAAATTGGTATAAATCATGGGAAAACTTACTATACTATGTTTTTACCATTACCTCTACATAGGTTTTCAATATTGGAGATGTTTTTAATACATATCCTTGAACCCACCGAATCTCTAACATACTAGATAGAGTCTATTGAGGGATGAAATACACCAATACATCTAAAGATAAATTCATACCCCAATTTGGATGATGAATACCATCATCCACCTAACATCAGGAATCCCACTTCCCTTCTTCAATAGAATGGGTGACTCAGAGCAACATATATAACACCTTTTATCATAGTTTTAACCCATTATGAGAAAACTAAAAAAGTTAGAGTCACTAAAAATGACGTGATGTTTTTAGAACCTATAAGGGATCTTTTTTTTCTAATGAATAAATTTTATTATATGGTCTCCTAGAAGATGTGCTGATCTGTTTTGAAGGTAAAATTATAAGTTTATCTAAATAGAAAAGAATAAAATAATCATTGACAAGTAAAATTGATAATAAAGGAAAAAAATAAATGTTTTGAGGACATCATAATAAGGAGGAAGTGGTTAATTTAATCCCTCTTCAAAAAAGTCCCTTGAAAAAAACTATTGGATACATTCATATAAAATCATCATTTTGAGCTGGCCATGACATTGACTACTATAAAATTCACCAGATGTTTCCGAGTGTTTGTATTTATGGAATAAAACATGGGTGATTCCATCTAATAGAACAAATACAAGTATTTTACAATTTCTTTTGATTGATTAATGAAACCAAATAATATAGATACCTCAACTTTCATCATTAATCAATAACTATAATTAGATCTATCACCCATAACCATGTATTACCATGTTGTTACTTCCTAAAAATGAAAACAATATAAGTACACTCATCATAAAAAAAGTAAGGAGTAGAAGTTATAAAAATTTAAGGATTAGATGAATATATATTTTCTCTTCATGAGAGAATAATTGTTATGGTAGTTACTCAAGGGAATAGAAAACATTCTATGGATGTATCTAAAACCCCATAAACTCAATGATTTTAGTCTTAGTGACCTCCCTGGATATTAGCCCATCCACCATATACTATAACATAATAACTGAGAATTATTTCTCTTGAGTGATATAATTTAGAAATGGGTGGATTTTGGGATGGTAAAATATAGAGAAACCTTAAAAAACTGACACTCCTTTCTATGTTCAATCAAATGATGAAGGACAATGGAAGAAATTAATCGTTAGAAATAGAACATTGATGACTCAATGGTCATGAAATAAATCATTCCAAAATGAAAAAAATTCAGTTCAAAAATAAATAATCGAATCAAGACTAGTGCTTCACCAAAAATACATGAGGATAAAACATTATACACATGATATTCTATGATCTTAAGTAGACACATGGATGAAAAAAATAATTATGAGTCATTAATAGTTTTCTATTCATCAATACCCTTTTTGAAATCCTACTCCCATTATTAAGAGGAGAATAACCATCCCATTAAATGAGTTAATGGGTTCCACCCAACCATGGAATCATTATTGAAAGACTAATAACTATACACTTTTATTTATTTTATTCACTTCATATGAACCATTATCTAGAAAAAGATAAATATAAACTAGATTTACATTCCAAAATATTGTAAATGGGGTGATTAGTTCATGTAGCCGAAGGAACAAAATGTATATAGGGTCTACATTGGACCCTCCATTTAGTCAATTTTCCAAATAATATAATACTTGATGGAAATACTTGGTGATAAGTGTTTTGGAATGCTTATCGGGAGAGAAATTCAATTCAAGAGTCATGTTGAGCCACATAGATACAACTATTTTGGAGGAATGACTGGAGAATATGAGGTCTATCAATATACATTAGAATGTTGTGAGGGAAAATTATTATAACCCACATACTATAAAAATTCCCCACCAATGAATATTGGTTTTGAGAATAAAATGGAAGCACTAGAATGCTCATCCATTATACCTCGTGACTTATAAAATCCTCTTTGTAGGAAACATATGCCCCTGGTCAAAAAGTATGCAATCATAATGTAGTTATCCCTTGTTCTGACCCAAATCTCTGTTCTAGATGTGAAACGTATCTCAACAAAACCCTAGGAATCACATATATATTCCATCTGAAAAGTTAAATAGTTTCATGTTGATCTAACACTAGTTTAAGTATACCATGTAGTGACCGATCATGCCAAATTAGATGTATCCGTATCTTTCACAGAACAATATCAGGATACCACCATACAAGGGAATATAAGGACCTCTTATATATCTTTAATTTTTGGTGGTATTTAAATCTATAAGAACCTCATTTTTAATGACTCTATAATAAATCTCATCTCATTATAATCCATTCACCTCTTAGGAAATTTAATGTTTGACTCCCCCCCATGCCTAAATGTTCGAGGATATAACAGAAGTTTGGAGAATAGTCTTAAGAAGATTAATCTCAAATCCTATTTGAAGGATTTTAAATTTTACTCTGCATTTATAGTTTTTATCCTGGTTATATAATTCAATTTAATGTAGGGAAGGTTGTGACTCCATCAAATTATGGTGGTTCTGTCATCATACCATCACTACATTGAATACCTTAAAAATTGAAAATTCATATAGTTACATGGTGACATTAACCACTTTGAATCCTGAAACTCTTAATATATGGAAACATGGTTCTAAAAGTGGGATGGAAAAATGTTGATGATAGACAATACCATCCTATTTTCCATAACCAAAGTATTGATGTAACTATTGTAAACCAATTCCATGAATGAAATGAAAACTATGTTTTACGAATCAATCAGATCGATGAAATCAATCTGGATCTGGAAAATCATTAGGTAATGAAAATATAATTTCAATGTTTAGAGATTATGATCACCTTATTGTTATATAATTTCCCGACAAAGGACCTCATAGGGAAGTAATTGCTAAGGGAATATCAAACAATTTTTCTTTCAAGGTGAATCAATCTTGATTTTGAGAATCTCTACATGAGGGACAGTTTAACTAATATTCATACTACAAAACTATGACTGTAAAATCAAATAAACCCCAACCATTAGATAATATGATAATAATAAGCCATAACTATGGTCACTACAGTCATCATGAAAGTTGAAACAATAAGTGAATCTAGAAATAGTGAGGATAATGGGACTTTGGAAGAAATAATTATTTCCTTGATAAAGACACGTTATCTTTGTCCATTGGATTATAAAAATCCCATGAATATATATTTTTATAGATTGATGATTCTCCCTCAATATCCTCATAGGATAAAAATACCCCCACATCATCCCATAAATCCTCATGAAACCTAAACATCATATATCCTAGAAGATAGTTGGGAATATGGAAAAATATTCCAACATTACTCTATATCAATACTATATATATCTAGATATGCCTTATTCCCATCTGTGAGAGGTAATAAAACCCCACATATTCTCTTCCAGACCTCGATATACACTCCCCCATAGACCGATTTTGAGATAAGGATAGAAGAAAGATCTCAGATACACCCCTCCAGTATTTGAAAACGTATTCACTACTAATATTGATGGACACAAAAAAGAAAATATAGTAAAATAAAAGAACTCTCAACCAACAATAATCATTGTATATATAGATACTAATGATCATGAGATATACATATCCTTCCATTGGATGTTCTGACATGTATTTTCGTAGAGAAAAAAATAGATTCTATTATATAATGTAAAAATAGAAACCCATAAACTAAATCTTAAAGAAAAAAATGGATTTATATAGGTACTCAAGTTGTTTTACACCACCCATTATTCAAATATATGAAAAAATATTGAAATAATATCTCTAGAAAAAATTATTTAAGAAGTTAAATAATCTAAATACCTCACAAATATTGTCTTTTTCTTTAAAAATAATGGAAGTATTCGAGTTTATATCATATTCACGTATCCAAATTGAAAATTTTCAAAGAAATATTTCATTTTATTAATTATCAATAATTTGATTGATGTGAAAACATGATTCAATGTTTATTTCATAATGGATGGATATTCATGATATAACCATATCTATATAGATCTGAAATATGAAGAGTTTAGATATCCTATAAAATATATTCTTTTCATATAATTAACTATAGAACGGGGAAAATATATAACACATATCGTCATTTAAAACACAATATTTTCATTCCATTCATAGAAAATTTATATAATTATATGTTTATGAGATGGAATTCAGGCATCAATAACACATTAAACACCTTCCCATCCTTTATTAATTTTTCAACCAGATACATTGTCATATTCTGAGAATGAACGCCATCATGTGCTCTTTTTTAGATGATAGGAATACTTTTCTTAGTTTTATGGTATTTAATCAGGGTCTCAATGTCAGTCTTATGTTTACTAGTGAAATACTCAAAATTTTCCCAGATAAAATATTCCTTGAGATGAGGGGAATTAATATAATACTTTCTTATATCAATTGATTCATTTCTGACCAGTCCATTAAATGTTTATCATTTTCAAATTTAATGAAGAAACGATTCACCTACAAGTTGGATGAAACACTCCATGATTATTTGAATGTACTCATATTGTATCTCCGATATCTACTAGTTATAATGTTTCCAATGAAAGGGAAGACCATCATCATTAATATAGAAAACATAAATAGATCACACATAAATATTACCTGTTAGAATATTGAATTGAAAAAGGATTAGAAACTCTATTATTTTAGTAAAACAATGAATGATACTAATATATTATTTCATGAAATCATGAATAATTTATTGGAAGGAGTTTTAGAATTGAAAAATATTATCCATTACATTCAACATTATGAGTTCCACCATGTATCTCGTATTAACCCACTCAAATATATTCTATGTAACTCAATTCTAAAAAGACATCTAGCACAATGGGTGGCCATACAACCTTAACGTAACATTTATATCTATTAATAAAAGCATGTAAAGGGTTATTTGCTGGATGATATTATCACATCACACCATATCTTAGATAATTCATGACTAATAATGAATGTATCCATATGGTGGTTTTCTATATATAGGTTTCCCCTAAGATATGGGTGATGAATTTATAGAGATCCATTTTAATTATGATAAAAAAGAGAATGAGTAATCTAATGATCAATATTGTTTTCTTGGAATTTGTTCTTATATCTCCCAAAAATGATTTTCATCCCTTATTCATTCTTGATGAATGTTGTCTAAACAATGTTATAGAGTAAAAATATTACATTATAGTCATGGATATGTCAATACAGATTCATGTGGTCCAGCTAGATGTCAATCATCAATCAGAGTTGGAAATAAAGAAAATAAATAGTGAATACACAATAATGATGGAATAATTGATCTACATATTTGGTTATGTATGTGGGTTAAAGTTGAAATTAGATTATAAGACCACACAATGTCACATTCCATGTTAACAGAACACCTGAGGTGATGCATCGACTAATATAACCAAAATCCAAGCACACACAATCCACGATGATACGATCATCATCATCAAGAGATGTACAGTGGTTTCTCTATTTCTAGAAAAGATATAGATGAAATAAATGAAACCGATATCACTCTAGATTTGGGTGAGATGAAAAACCCACCAGTGAAAAATGAAACTGTATAGATGTTCCCCGAAATAAACTACATACAACAAGAAAATTCTCCCATCCTCGAAAGAACATAAATTACAAATCTGAATGTGGGAAGTAAACTTCATCTTTCATGATGACCCAATTTCTCATAAATTCTTTAAAAAGAGGTTTTTATAGTGTCCTCCTTATATGTATTTATGGATGATAAATAGTTATTGTTATGTTCGATGTCCATATAAGTACATATAGGTCTCATCACCCAAGGTCTAAATTCACTAATAAAATCTAGTGACTTCAATATTTATGACCATCAATGACGACGAGATGGAATAGAATTCAATAGGTTATTTCATTACTACTAGATGCATGTTATTTTTATTCATCAACACTCATATATATTTTATATCATAAAATACTATTGTTAATGTTTTATATGGTGAATAGATATCATGGTTCCATATCCACAAGATAAATCTTGGAAGTTCAATACATCCTTAATGCCTCACATATCTTATTCAAGTGGTTCGATACTGTATCCTCCAAGGAAGTAACAAAAAATAATATCAATATTTTTATGAATATAAAAATCAATAATAGTTTTTGAATACCTCACAGTATATTAGTGGAAAATGAAAAAAAATTCTCCTAAAATTAAAAGTTTATATTAAGAAAATAATATTAAATCAAACCACTCATCCCACTACGAGAAAACATTGAATGAATTGATGGTGGATTTAAACATGATTTTTTATAATGTAATATTTAAAATTATATAATTCTAAAAATTCCTCGAACAAAATTAATCCTACATACTATTGAATTATTACCCCACAACCCATACTCCTATAAATATAATCTAATATTTTCATGTATATGTAACAATGGATGTATTTCCAATCAGGGTTCAACTACCTTCACATAATGTCACTAAAATTTATCATATATTTAAATATGATTATTATTTTATGTAATTATATGGGTTAGAAATATATTACGATAAATTCTTCCATATTCTACACAACATTGAATTCATTCAGAACAGATTTTTCTGAGAATTTAATACAAATTTCTTTCTCTATTCCACCTTCCAAGTAGGTCTTCAATTGGATATTATAAATACAATGATATATTGTAATACTAAATTGAATTATGAAATATATGAGGATGTTATTCAATACTCATGGATTAACTAAATATAGATGATTTCATTATCAAAATTGGTAATTTTATTTTCACAAATCTAATGAAAAAATGTTTTCCAAAAATTTATTCATTTAATATTTATAGGTATTCACAAATGTATGTGATAAAAAAATTAAACAATATACCTAACAAACATTATATATAGGTTTAAAATAAATTTAATATACCCTCTCTATATAGTGTTAAACTTCATCTCCATAGTCCATGATATGTGACATTAAACTACACATTCCAATTTTGACAATGATATATATTGTTGAATTGAATATAACTTATGACTTCATTAGATAATGATATATTCCATAGTTATCATCCAAGAAAAATTATAGTAAATTAAATTTTTTATATTATTCCAATATAAAATAAGTTAAATTTCATAAAACATTCACCCTTCCACATGATGTAAAACAACATGATGTGGGTTAGAAATACCCATGAAAAGTGTTGTATATTGCTTATTGTAGTTTTATAACTACCTAAGCCTTATCAAATAATAATAGACTCATGTGAGAATAGAGTTCTCATCATAATTTCTCCAATTATAATTATTGAGATCCTCCATGTATATAAGTAGGGAACATAGTCATAGTCAAATGAAGAAAAATTATGCAAGAAAAGGTCCACTATACCAGAACATTGGAACCATTTATACTGATATGTGAGAATTTTTTCCCTTATAATGAAAACCAAATCTATGCATGAGTAATAAGATCTATTTTACTTCACTTAATGTCCATCCCAAATAAATCATGAAAAACATGTTGATTGATTCCCTAATATACAGATATATAGTGACATCAGGATCTCTTATACATGGGATAACTTCGAAATTGATTACATGCCTTACCAATTCCTACTTTATAGTCTAAACATTCAAATCAAGTATAGATACATAAAAATATATGAGGGGATGGCTCAAAATTTCACATCAAAACAACATGTGTCTAGATTAACATATTATGGGATACATTTTGATTCCAGATGATACCATTATAGGTCCATATTCAAATTCCCCAATGTCTGGGCAGTTATAAGTGTATATTCTCTTTATTCAAATCACATATTGTTGCATCAGACTATATAATATGATGCTTTATCCCATATATATTACATCTAAATGTTTCTTTATTCATATATATGAATCATATATAGTGACATTTGGATCTCTTATCTAAGGCCCATTAATCAATTTAAAAAAATACAACTTATTTGTCTTGGTAGTCTGATTTCTTCATTCATAGGTTCATCATGCATTACCAAAAATATCTTCTAACATCCTATTTCATGAAATATATTTTTGTCATGTATGATCTAGATTTAAAATGGAGGGACTATTTTAGAATAAGGTTCTCCACCAATGATCCTTCTCTAAGGAAAATGTATCATAGTTTTTTTTCAGTGTTTTATAATTATTTTCTATTTTTAGATTCCTTAGTAGATTCATTTTAGTGAAAAAATATATATGACTAAGTACAATGACTATAAACTATACATCACATAAATCATTTTGATATGAAATTACACTAGAAAATTTATATTATACTTGAATGATCATAAATCTACTTATAGCAGTAAAATCAATGTGGCTCAATTCCACAATATAAGATCCATATCTATGAAAAAAAATCCTATTGAATTTCATTATTAAGACTAAGAATAAACAACCCCCCACCCATATATGTGAATCTGATATAGGAATGTGTCCTCCTATTAGAACAACATGTGAAATGATCCTAATTGTTTTAAGATGTTTATTGATTCCTATATCACTTTTACGAATCCCAAATACTAATCTCTATCACTCTTAATTACCCTATATGAGACCCAAATAAATGTTGGAGTTCTACAACATTAGTTTTCTAACTGATAGCATTTATCATGAATAGGGTTCCCCTCATGTCATCATCTTACTTTCTTTAGAGAATTAAAATACATATCCCATGTCCATGTCATATGAACTAGAAATTCATTAATAAGGTTCATCTTATAATACATTAACACTATTTGGGGAATCCTAAATCATGTGGAATTTTCTCATTCATATGATCAGAATTGTAAAATATGTTCTCTAATATACAGATACTTATTCATGAGTCCTTGTAGAATAAAAATTCCCCCACATGCATAATAACTACATGAATGATGTATCATTTTCTTATATTGTTTCATCCTTTTACTATTGGGACATGATTTTTCTCATCTACATAGCCCATCTTTTTTATAGATATTATCGATATAGTCACATTTCCCAATTTTTGTGTCATGGTTCCCATATGTAACTACCTCAAATATTCACTATATAGTATTCCTATTAAAATTTAAGGGTATTAATAATGTAATTATGTTATGATGTTAAATCATATGGTACAGTTCATACTCATAGAACCATAATCTAGAGAAAAAATTAATCATTGTCATAAAATATTAAACTATGTGATGTTTGGTCCATGATTCATTACCTTTAGATGGATAGAGTGAAATGTGCTTAATGTCTCACATTCCCTATATAATATATATATACACACATGAAATGCTGGACAAGATAATAAAAACAATAGTTCAATGTTTCTGGGCTCCCCTATAATTCCTCATATTTTATTCCCCTGCATTTAAATTAAGCTATTAAATAGTGAATTTCACAACATATCACAATGGGTTTCCATCTATTCTCAACATGAAATTAAGATATTGGAATTCACCTCCACTATATTCGACCAGGATTGGTGGATGGGCTATTCATTAATTATGAACTATATTTAGAATGATTCTTTCCACTATATGATATATAGAGACATTTAACAACATAATGCAGACTTATCCATAATTCGTCATCCATATCTGAGGTTTAATCACCACTAAAGAGCCTAATCATAGTTAATTCAGGATTGGGATGTTTCTACCATCTCTGATATATTTCTTCCAAACATTACACTTCATGAATTAAGTATTTAAGTCACCGTAATCTCTTTACATGAATCAGTATTGGATATATCTAGTTATAAGGGACACCTAAATGGAACAATGATTACTTTGGCCACCATATTCATCCCATCCATCTATAGGTATCCTCATTATATGGAAAATTTTCTCAAATAATTGTACACCAGCAAAAATATTTTAGTGGATACTATTTTTGAAATATTAGTTAGTGGTCATGTCATAAATAATGTACCACCCCAAATTCGTAATTCATATTATTCATGTCATGATTTATATCTTTTCCACTCCTAGTTAAAAGGTGCCCGAGTGATCCCTATCTTTGATCCCTATTTGCGTTACAATATCTCACCAAATCTTTGATGATCCTAGAACTATTATCTTAAATTAAAGCAACCTCCCTAAAAAATTTCTACATTAGTATAATGGGGATACCATTCAGGTTGTTTCAACATTCCCCTCATTCCTGGGTAGAATACAAAATATGTTAATTTGGAAAAAACTACACGACCTTAAACATCAGTTATTATTGGATCAATAACCATGACCTTAAACTATGTTCAATCACATGAGAATGTTTACACTAGTTAGGGTCCTCCATTCATGTCGTTTTATCAAAAACATAATATACATATTTTCCCAGTTCTTTTGATTAGAGATTCATGACCTTAAAATTCATGTGTTATCGGTTCTCTCACTATGACCAAAACTTTTGTGCAATCCCCAAAATTGTCTATTGTATATTCATGATCCTTAATTCACATCTGGTTTACATTTTAATTCAATTTATAAGTTCTCTCAGTATATTTTTATCTTTTTCAAGTCCATAAACATCAACAAAATTTTTTCAATGTTGATTTAATGTAAAATATATCTTCTAATGATCCAAATTTCATAACTGTTTTACTATATATAGGAATTAATGAGACATTAAACGTTCTTATTCTAAAATCCTTAAAGTGGAACCTGAGAAAAAATCCATTATTAACTCACTAGATTTTTCAATTTACGACTTATGATAAATTAGGGTGAAAATAATGGAAGACTCAATGATAGTAGGGTATATTATTTGGCCCTATAAAAATCTAGGAAATTGTCACTAGACCAACTAGTCATGGATTTTTTTTCTGAAGTTTCATGTTATAACCATTCTCTATTTTTTTTGATCCATACATGATAGACAAAAATTCACAAAGCCAAATCGCGTCTTGAATGTCCATTCTTCCATAAGCCGACTTCATTCGGTAAATATTTATATCATTAGAAATATATTTTAGTGATTAGTAATATGTGTATCCATCTATAATTTATACCATTAATTGGTAATTATCATCGATGAATCCATATTCTCCCATACCAACAAAGGAATTTTCTTTATAAGGAAATTATTCTATAATCCCAGTATTTGCTGGCAACATGGAAACCCATCCACTTATTTAAATGTGGATAATTATAATCTCTTTCAACCCTATCACATTTAATCATAACCATATTTAGATGTTTTGTGTTACGATTTAAATTAATCTTAATCCAACGATTCAAATGGATTTAAATACCCTTTTTAGGACAAATATTTTCATAAAGATATTTTTTTGAGAAAGAAATTTCCATTAAATTATTGAACCTTTGGTGGTCCTTGTTACATGACCTTAAACCACATAATAGTTTATCTCAAACACTATGACCATATACTATTAGTACCTACCCATGTGATGAAATATGCCACCCTAAATGGGATATCTATCTTAATCTAATTTTCCTCTCTTTTATTGTGTAAATCCACTCACACTTTGGTCAATGATATATGTCCTTAAATTACATTTCACATTGTTCTAAGCACTATAACCTTTAATATTTCACATAATTTGTTGAGGTTTTATATAATCATGAAATAGGAATTTTCATTCATGTTTCATTTGATCCACATATGATTCTATACATGCCACCTCAATGTTTTCCAAATATTCCCAACCACTAAAAGATTTTACCTTGGTAATGATTTCAAGACATAATACTATATAAGAAAGAGATATAACACATTCCACGTTAAAAAACCCCAATATATTATCTAAAAAAATTCCACTCTCCACATGCGGGAAAGAATCTCATTTGTCCAAGAAAAAATGAAAATTTGAAAAGGAAATAGGCATATTACATATCAATTCAAAACCCCAGAAAGGGAATCCAAATTTAAATATGAGTTTCATCACACCTTGTCTCCCCCATAAGACAATTTGAAAAAATATTGTTCTTATAAAAAATAATTGAAAATAATTGAATCCACATTATGATCCTAGTAGAAATCATGTTATGCTCTCTATGTTAATCATCATATGAGAAATTCAAAAAATATATATGTTGCCTCTATTATGCCAGTCCATATTTTTGAAATGTCAAAAAAGAAAACTTTTGGATATTTGATCATACTTGATAGTTTGAAACCTCATTCCAAGAACCCCTTGTGTACCACATCATATTTTTCACCTATCATTAAAAATATAGACAGACCAAATTTAGTTTTTAATAATGGTGTTTGTGTATATAACCATCCATGATCCCTGCCATGGTGAAAAGAAATCTATACTTGATTGTACCAAATTAAGTCTTATAGTAATGGTGTCTATGCATGTAAATATCCTTTAGTTATTTTTAATGGGAAACAGATAATAATAATGTGTTTCAGAAGCATCATAAACATAATTACATTTAATTTAATTATTTGAGTAGATTCATGTCATCTTGAATTTAATCTTCATGTATTTCACTGGATATCGTGTAGTGGTATTTTGAATAATACAATAGATACATTATTGATGGAAAATTAGAATAAAAATTTTTCTCAATCATTTTTAGTAAGATAAATGGGACACTCCACCAGTGTGATTATGTTAATGATAGTGTTGAATTATAAAATACCTTCTAGATAGGTCTGAGTGACTATGATCAGAATCTAACACCGTATTCATGTACAATGGAAATCACGTAACAATTAGTTAAGATAATATGTTTTATCTAAATGATATAGATCATTCAATTCTATGTAATGTTTTTTAATGATTAATTAATGACTATTTGATTTGCGGCCTCAACCTCAGTTAAAATATTATCACACCCATATGCTCAGTTAGCATTAGGTACTTCTATATAACTCTTGCTAGATCAATTATCAGTTATTCTATTTGGTATCAATTTCTTATCATGATAGATTCTTATTATTTTAATTCCCTGTTAGTGGTGTAAAAATTCCCCCATTGTTTAGAAACATCTTTATCCCATCAAATAAACTATTGGTGGACCACTCTATATGTTCTGTATGGTGAGTCATGATTTCGGACCACAAAATATATTCTACTTAAATAACCAGTTACTCACAAATATCAATAATTTTTTGTGAGATAATTTGATTCTGTGTAATCAAATATCACAACACATTTGCGTACAAAAAATAATTGGAGGTGGTCTTATTTGTTCCACCACTTATGAATTAGGTTTCAATTGATTTTATAATGTATGTCACACCATGCCCCTTCATGAATTAATTGATTTGTAATGATAAGATAAATATAATTGGACATATCACCCCCACGACATGAATATTCTCTGGAATAAATCCAGTTGTTTAGGAAGTCCAAATAAAAAAAATATTTAATTTGAACGAGATTAACGATTTGATTTTTATGAGAGGATTGACTTGAAGAGGTATCATCAAAGAAGGTTCTATACACATCGAAAGGAATGAGAACATATGAAAAATATTCACCAGTATCTTATTGGGGGGACTAGTAGATCAGGAACAAGTACTCAGAAACATGTTCCATTACCTCATCATCTAACAGTCCCATCTTAATGATGTCATCATTTTACTTTTGTTCCTCCTTGAACATCACTTTAATTTTAAATAGTGGTCTACATATTCATGGACTAACCCTGACACAAAATTAATGTCACTATAATGTTAAACCCAAGATTTAATAATCTCTATTTATATATTATTCACATAATTGACTCTTGATATAGTAATTAGGGTGATGATGTTGATTTTCATTAGTACTAGTTATAATGAAAACAAGAATATTGTGTTTTTATATCCATGTTCATTATAATAAATAAACAAATAAATATCTTAAATGACTGAAAAAGGGTCACTAAGCCTTGAGGGTATATGGAGTTCACAAATAAAGACACTATCAACCCTTTCTATGATAACCCCATATTTAATTACAATATGGTATGAAAGAGTTATGGATGAATCATTTATTATAGTGAACATCAGATCTATAAAATAATTTATAGGGTATCACATTAAACCATATGTATTCCCATAAGGGGTGATCTAGAGCCTAAGAATCCATTATTATAAATTCAATTCCTTAAATTTCTAATAATTTTATCATAAAAGAATGTTATGGAGACCAAATTGTGTGACACTATTTAAATAAAAAAAGGTGAAATATTATGATGATCTGTATGAGTTATATTGTGTTTTATTTCATATGAAAGGATTTCCCCCATTGAAAATAACCCAAAAATAGTATATTTTCCTCTTGTATGCATGAAATCATTAACTGGTATGTTATCAGAAAGTTGATAATCCATTATGAGAGTTCTTTCACTCTCCCCAATATGTGTATATTTGGAAGGAAACACCCACAAACTGAGGAACACAAATATATTTCCAACCAATTGAAGGTAGTATCTATTGTATAAAAATTTTCAGTCACTGTAATTAATGTTCTAAAAATCATAATGTGCGGTAAAATTGGCATTTATGATTTTCTATATTACTGAGTAGATTAAGAGATTTTACACATTTATCCTTATATTAATCTATGAGGAATTTGTAAAATTTTGATATATGTACTGAAGTGAATGTTGAGGTATGAATAAAATTCCATTCTAATATATCCCCCATTGTTTTCAATAAGATCCCATTCTTGATCAATAGTTCACCTAGATTCATTCTAATTTATTTGGGTAAGGATAAACACGTCATCCACATACCATAAGATATTTATCCCTGAAATCTATTTGTTATCCCAATGACAAACATAAACCACCCTATATCATAAATGAAAAGTGTTGTTCTCTGAAAATTATTTTCTACATAGTTTAGAGAAAATATTTTAATAATGATAAACTAAAAACATGAAGTCTAGAAAACCTCATAGAGATTAATATCCCCCATGTAGTATTATTTTTTGTATATCTTCCGTTTTCCCATTAGTTCCACGAACATTACTCAAGGAAGTTACCACATGGATAACAATCATATTCAAGGATCCATCCTCTAACATTCTCTACATAGAGTGTATCATGAAATTTAAATTGGAATCATTGTCATAATTAAAAGATATTGGAGCATGAACGTTTTAGTATAATACATCGCTAATGGGTTATAATGTTATCCTATTATCAAGGTATATAATTACATCACTGTTACTCCATGTTTATATAATATGAATTGTCATGATATATATATTTGGTAGTAGACTATCAACCAGAAAGGTGAATCCATATAATGGAATTGTATTTGAAAATGGTTATTTTAATGTATATAGATTGATAATTCTATATGGGACATGATGGTATAGATTTATTATGTTCATAAATTGTACCTTAACATATGCACTCATTTCATTGATTTGGGCCACAAAAGGATAAATGAAGATAGAGGATGTTGAATGAGCTATTTTTTCTATCATCATAATTTATATTTTATTTGTATGATATTACACTAATGTGAATGAATGTACATGTCGAAATGAAAGAAAAATACTTGAATCAATTGGTGTAATTTTTTGTAAATGAAAAATAACTTACCATAGTGTTTCACCCTAATCTTGTTACCTGGTTTTTTCTCTACCTCATTACATATGAAAATATTTGGTATCATTACACATCACATTTTCCTAAGTAGTCATCCCATATGAAATTCATTAAAAATTCACATTCATCTTGAATATTAATTCTTAGGGATAGGGGACACCAAATGGAAGTGAACACACATGAAGTAACAATAATCATTTTTCTTCATGCGGATTTTGAATATCTACTTATATTGTGAAGATTTTCCTAAATATAAGATCAATTTATAAGTAATTTATAAGACTACGTGACAAAACAAGGACATGAAACTATAATTCACATGTAGTGTATACCACTAATTCACCATCATTCAACTTAATCAAAAACAATATCTTTAATAGAAGATATATTCACATTAGTGTTACTTTTATCTTGGGATTATACCATTATTATTACATGATGAATCCAATCCTGAGTTGGGAATTTGAGGGAACTCCCTTTTAGAAACTATCAATTACCATTAAAAGTGATGTAAAATATCAATAATAGGATCCAATACTTATCTTAGAACCACTAGGGTCATTTGAATCAATAAACCCATGGTAACTTATACTCCCACAATGTACACACATCTACCACTCCCCAGTCTATATAAGAATTCCAATTGTGCATTAAAGACACTTCCTCCGAGGTTCCTCGTTTTTTCCCTCAAAATAGGGTTCAAGGATTCCTTATGTAGAAAATTTTTAAGAAATTGAGATGTAATAGAGGTATGTGAACCATAGTCTTGTACCCTTGACATAAAATTCATTTAGGTATTTTAGATTCTTAAAACCTAATGGAATTAAATATAATAGAGGATAATTGTGTCAGATAATGGTTTGATAAATCAATATCCTTATCAAGATACCACTTAGTCCCTAGTTCTTCAATAATAGGGAAACCTACCTCTACCCTGAGACACACTATAGAACAATTTTCTTAGCGCCATCTTTGGAGACCCTCGAACCATAGTGAGAAGCTTATAGCAAGTCACGTTAGTAGAGAAAGAACATACCCCTTGTACCAAAAGTAAATCCAAATTACCCTTGTACCAAAATGGTGATTACCTATCCCTAATATCACTAAAGAAAACAACCTTCACTCATGAATTGGTGGTTGATCCATTTACCTAATAATCCCTTGAGTGATCCAACTTTACTCAACCCTTCGTAGTGTGATACATTATCCATATTTTTATGGGGGACATCTCAAATCTCATCCCTTTCTAAAAAGAGAAATTATTCATCATATTATATTTTATGTTGAAGGATCACTCAAATCCCCTAAACCAGAAACCTCCCCTCTTCCACTTTCACATTAATATATCATGATCATCCCTTATCTAGTGGTAGAGAATCCATTTTTCTTGGTTTCCTAACAAGGATTCAAACTATAATGTACCCCTCTAGAAATACAATAGATACTTCTATTGGGGATGAATTCTAATATTATTCCTTTCGATCATTTATTCCATTGATTAAATATAGATCCTAAATTGTCATATCATATAGGTAAAACCATCTAGCTGATCACATTTATGGATTCCCTAAACAATGAGGGTCTCTAAAATGAGTACTCAATAATAGTATCTCATTGATAAAATTTAACTTATTAGATTCTGATTCCGGTAAATGAGAAATGCTTACATGGGACTACTATTAATTATTAAAACCAAACCATGTTTCCCTGATGATTGAATCACCATGAAACATCAAAAACTTAGTGCCACCCATATTTGAGTCATATACTCATGCGTAATCCCAAATAATTGAATTCAAGTTCATGTGTATCACAACATAAATCTATTTTGGTATATTCTATAATAATATGATATTTGATTTTTTGACCCCATTTTTCAATACAATGAGTAATTTCCACTATCATGAGCTTCAAACATAGGTTTAATCCTTACTCAGTTAAGCCCTCATTACTGATCCAATACTAAAAAATAATTAGTGGAAAATGTCCCCGCACACCCGATTTACAAACCTCTATTCATATTGTTAAGGCATACTACCCAATTAAATGATACTCAAAGAGACATATTCATTATGATACATATTACTTTAATGGTCCATATTCATAGGGAAGCATATTCAATGTTCCCTCATGAATAAACCTAACATAATACAATATTACCTCCCTATTCATGACATGAAAATCTCAAAAAAAATATGATAATATCTGTGGAAAATTTCCTAATCCCAAAATGAAAAATTTAATGAAAACATCTTAAATATATTGCACTATACAAAATTTAATGGTCCTATAACATGATCATAAACTGTAAAACCCAGACAACATGTTATTTCCACTTCATCAATCTTGATATGTAAAATTCCATTTAGTTGTCCAAACATAAAAACTAAAATTAATATCCCTTTATTAGGGCCAAATTCCCTATTAAACAAGATAAATGGGACACAATCATGGTGAAAAAAAAATAGTTCATCAGTATATCCCATCTCAATCCATCATTATGGATACATATTCCTCTTGGAATCAAATATATCCTTCATCACTATGCCATATTCCATTTAAACATGGATTCCATTTCACTATGGATATATTCCAAAGGATCCAACCTCATTATTACTTATTTTTTATGAGGGGAAATCTTATATTGTGGGTCATATACTCACTATCCAACACAATTCATGAGTCTATATTCCCATGAATCAATTTAATCCCATTTTTATATGTTCTTATTGAGGCCAAACATAAAGCTCCACAGTTGTATAAGTCATACATTTTCTATATTAAGGAGATTTTCACCTCATATTCCTTTTTTATGGTGTTGAATAATATAAATAGATCCCCATCACATAACCATGAAAGTCATGTCTTGTAAAAATATGCAACATTGATATATATGGTTTCTGGTTTCTTTCATGATGATATATAAAAATACTTTCTCATTAGTCTAATACCATCATTATAAATACCTAACACCTTCCTAGATAGCTGTTATCTTCAATGTTAATTATTTTAGGATTGTAATCCATGTGAAAATTACCATAGTATCAGTAATTGATAATGATAAATATATGTAACCTCTTATGTATATAGATGTACGAATAAACACATTTTTTGAATCACATTATTTCTATAAGGGTAACCAGTCATGTGATATGATTTTGGACTAATTCCTGAATATATCATAAATTCATAAGAGATCCCTAGAGTATGATACAACTGAAGGGATTCATTAATGTATAATATCAATTAATGGATCTATATGAATCATTATATACAATTAACAAGGAGGTCACATATAATAAACATAAAAACCATATATCATACAAATGAATAAATAATGTAAATGTGTACCATTCACTGAACAGAATCCACAACATCTCCATCTAAAAATAACGTTAAACATTCTTAATAAAGATCTTTGAGTAGAATCAAAATGATATAACACCTCTATATTTATCCATATGGTCATCTAATTCACACATTATATATGTGGTGGTCTCTAACCTCCCTGATAAGTAGTGATTTCTGTCCGATGAGAGATTCAATTATAATTAGCTATTTTTCAAGAGAAACAATTGCACAATGCATATAGTTTTATTCAAGATTTTGATCTCTATATAAATTCTTGAATTGTAAGAATTTGATTTATTGAAATTTAATTTATTTTTTTATTTCAACATGTCATTTTTATATAAAGTTTAATTTTATGAGTTTTATTAGAAATAGAAGAATTTTGGGTGAATGAAAAATAAATAAAATTTTCCAAAACTATCACTTTTAGTAAATTATAATTATATAATGATCAATTGAAATATTAAAACAACTTAATTATATTGAAAATATATATTTAATATATAATATAATTCCTATAAAAATATAATGTGAAACATCAAAATATATACAATATATTTTGGAGATCTATGTAGTGTTTTTATTAAAATAAAAAATGAATTTAGTTTTCCATATTAATAATGTAATTATAATATTATTTTTTAATTTGTATTTAAATAAAAATAATTATCCTTTAATTATTAATATAATTATTTATTTCATAGGAATCAATGTTGTATTTTATTTTGTTGTAAAATAATTTTAGCCTTAAGAAATCATTTTTCTAGCAAAAGTTTTCATTATGGTTTTCCCAAAAACATTAATATTAATGTCTGATAATTATAAAAAGAAAATTATAAAATTGAGTCCATATATTTATTTATCATAAATAATATTAGGTAATATATTCAACTTAATTATTTTTCATAATAAAGAGTATAATGGTTGAAAATTTCTTACCGCGATTGTGGTTATAACAGGTTTACTAGGGGATAAACTAAGATACCTAGGTAAAAATGTCAAATAAATCAATTTAAAACTTATTTTTTTGAAGATATTTATAATTTATATTATCTAAAATTATGTTTAATTTCTATTTTATACCACTTTCACAATAAAATGACTTTATATTATTTGAATATTTTAAATAATTACTTATGTGTCCCTCCCCTTACATATCAATGGGAACACTTTGTTTCCCATTATTCACCAAATATAACGACTCTAGATATTCCAAAACATTATAAAAACCCATCATATATTTCTTCCCTACCTTCATGATATATTGGTATTCTCTTAAGACCATCCTAATATGGATTAAGTTGTTAGACAAAGGAGGTCTCTCAAATAAGAGGTAATCATCTTTACTGACTCATTCAGAGTAAATTTATAATTCTACTTATTATAAATTATTGATATCCATCCTATATTAAATAATCTATTATCAAAAATATATTTATATGTTTTTATGAATTTTTTAAAAATATTTTCCACATCCTTTATATCCTATGGTAAATGAAAACATTACTGGTTTGTACATATGACCAACCATCTCCACGTTGTTGTCTAATTAATTTGTCATCACCAATTTAAATGAAATGTTATAATTATGGAAGTAATAAATATATATTATATTTATGAAATAATTATTATTTTATAAATATTTTATATCATCTTACTTCATAGACATCCACTCGTAATATAATGATAATGTCACTAATCTGTATGTGTGGACCACCACCTCCACAAAGCGAAGTGATTCTTTATTCAAGAGTTACATTAATTAATTTTTATAAATTGTTATATAATAATAAAAGTTATATTTAAATATTTATTAACAAAATATATATATATTATGAAACTATTATCATGATTTATGTACCAGAATTTCAAAATTGAAGCATACATGAAAAATAATGGTGTTAACACCAAAAATAATGATGGTAGTGAAATATTGTAAATCAATTGGTGATGAGATATAATAATAAAACCATATATGATACAATAATTATAAATATTATTATTTTAAAGAATTATAATTCATTTTAATTTATTATAAAAATGGTAAAAATGACATTCGAAAAAATTCATACCAGAGGTTTGGTTATAATTCATAATATCAACCTTATTCAAGAATGTTTATGTTCATCATTACATTGGGATAATTATAGGATATTTCATTATTGAGAACAATATATCTTATAATGATCTGGTAAATTCTATAAATTATTTTCCATTCATTTTCCTCCCACTATGTACATAAAAAGTATGAGAGTATTTAAAAAAAAATTTGGCTTTTTATTTCAATTCATTCTACAGTATCTTTTTTCCGTGTCCATATTTTCATTAAAATATATATGAATAATGTTTTTACCATTATAAAATAATTTAGGCATTTAATTTTTAACGTTGTTTTACTTTCTATAATGTTTTATAAAGATATTGTTTTTATCATTTTCTGAATGAGATTGTGTTTACTGATGGGTTGAATAGAATATCTATTTTAAAGTTTACAAAACATATCAATTTTCCTTCCATCATGACTATTTGTTTCCTTTAAAATTTATTATATGTCTCCATGGTTATTTTAAATGAAATTATTTCCCCTAATATATTGGATATTTTTATATTTTAAATCCATTATTAAAAAAAAATTGTATTTTTCTCAAAAAAATCATCCATATTCTTTTATGAGTATTTTCATCTATGCCAATATACTTTGGTGAATCATAATATTTACAATAATTATACATTAATTATTTCATAATATATATTTCTTTAGATATCTTATAAACATTTTTCTCTATTTATTTCCTAGTAAAATATTAACATTTTATATATTAACTTTTCAATATGAATATTTATGTTTAATTTGTATTAAAATTTTATTCATGTAGTTCATATAATGAAAAGATTATACTTTTTACAGGATAGTAAATGCTAATTTTTTTCACTCAATGCATTTCTAGTTATCATTAGACACTCTAGTTTGGGTATTTAGTATACATATTACCTATTTATGTAATATTCTACGGAAAATGTCCTCGGTGGTAAAATTAACATGTCTGAAATTATGTATTCTATCATAGTGAAACTATTTTTTGTTATACATGTGATAATATATACTATTAGGTTATCTATATATTTATTCACATTTTATGATATTAGTTAAATGGAATATTTTATTATTTTTTCTCTAATCAAATCTTTTGATTCTTTATTTATCCTATTATATCCTTATTTATTATTTCACAAAACAAAAATCTAATATCACCCATTTTTATGCTTCATTTCCCCGTGATTCTAGGAAGTGATCAATGAATGATTTCGGGGATATAATAAATGAAATAATAATGTTATAATAATAATTTTATCATGTTTTTTTTCATAATTTTAGAATGATAATTGTATCTAGTCTCCCATATCTAAAAACATATTTTGGGATGTGATCTCTGGTATCTTTTTCAAATATATTAATATAATCAAATTCTCGAGGTTGCTAGGGTTTGGGTAATTTAGTTGGTATCATAGTAAGTTTAGTATAATTCATGGAAACATGATTTAATAAAACATATAAAAGAGAACATATATCTATGAAAATCACTGAGGATATGTATATTGAATTGATAATGTCTTAAATATTTTTTAAAATAGTGATTTTTTATGAAAAGAAAACCATGTATATATACTGGAATATAAATGGTGTTACATCATATATTTTACAAGAAGAAAACCATAAAGGGGTAGGATTGGTTATTAACATGATCTCCGTGCATGATGAGTGACCCTATTATATCACCCCTAATAAGACATTATTGGGGGATAAGATTTTATTGATTAACCTTTTCTATAACAACCATAATGGAATATTTGAAACATTTACTATAAATCGAGTATACTCTCAAAGAAATAAAGCCTATGATCCTGATATTTTTATAAGTATTAATATTTGATTTATGTTAATTCTTGTAGTATAATTTGAATTATAATTAATAAATTTATTATTAAATTCATTAAATTCATTTTTTTAGAAATGGGTCCTATCAAGAGGAATGGAAACCATATCAATGAACATAATAATGGGATGTATTAATATCATGGTCATAAATTTGATGCCGGATATAGAGCTATAGCTAAAAAAAATATAACTATATTGGGGTGGATAAAAATTTTTATGACCAATGATCATGTCCATATAGGGTATCATACTGATCCCCAAAAAAATATAACAATGTCAAACCCATTGATGTGATAACATCCTCTATCATTTAATGGGAATAAAAACCCATCTATAGTGGAGAAATTGATCATGTCACTAGAGAATATATTTCAATATTTGGTAGGTATTGGATCATATAATGTTTCCATAGAATGTTTTTTCTTGATAGAGATTCAAGTCAACGACGATCATAGATCTAGGAAACTAAGGAGTTAGAGAATATAAATTGTAATGTGCAGAAAAAAATCAATGGTATGTTCTTCTAAAAATACATTCCTTTTGATAAATGTGTTAACATAGAGAGGCAATTAGTCAATATATATAAAAATAAATTAGAAAATGTTAGTGAATATAATGATAACCAATTAATGTTAGAAACTCATGCTATGTATTATGTATGTAATTCAAGGTCTGACATAAAATAATTCTTAAAAGGGTATAAATACAAGAAATTTAATGGAATTAGTGTGTTGTAATTTTTTTTGAATATTAGGACATAACTTCAAGTTCCCTCAAGAATGATAAATAATTCCACAAATGTAATGTTTTCAATGGAAAATAAGAAAATAAGAGTGAAACCAAGCACATTGGAAGAGAAAATATTACAAAAAGTATGAATGGATGGGTTGAATTAATAAATGTTATGAATCATGGAATGAAACAACAAGGAAAATGATGGATGGGAATATGTGTTTTCAATAATTTTTTAGAGAAATGTCAATAGACACAGGATTTTGAGGGTCAGAAATAAGTCTCCAATGACTAATTATTCAACTGTATGGAAATGGGTCACTATATAAATGAATACCCCAAACATCAATGGAATGTTACATAGAAAATACTATAGAAGAACAGATATTTTTGTTTGATCATGAATTCTGAGATTGAAGTTCCTAAATATGATATGTTTGGTACGTTGATCATAGGGTAAAAATTAGCTAATCTTTTATTTAATATTTTATCATTGCACAATTATATATATTCTGTGCTTTAATATAGAATTAGTTCAATGACACATGTTGGGCTTCCCCCAAACCAAAAAACTTCATCTAACACATGATAAGGCATGAATGGCATTCCGAATCCCTATGGTTTGACATCTAGTGATTGGGAATCATACATCTTTTTTGGGAATACTTTTTCCGTACCAATAATTAATTAAAAACAAAATATTAAAATATTACACCATATTCCATAATCATAACCAAAAGGAATAAAATTATCATTAGTTTAAATGTATACATATTCAACAAAAAACCACAATACAAAACTAGTATGGGGAACCAACTACTCTACCAAACCTCTACATAAATAAAATGTTATTACCCTCATTCCAACTCCACCAACAACTAGAAGAGAGAGATCCAAAGAAACCAAATCCACTACCAACACCATATAACATCACACTTCTACATGTTTCAAACATAACATGGTCAACATAAACCTGAAGGTGTATGTAGGATGTGATATAATTTCCAATAGGATTCAACACACAAGATATTCCATGCCATAAAAATATTACAATAAATTGACATGTTGGTTTTAAATTTTATGAAATTTAAAATAAATGAAAGTATTTTTAATGTGTAAAATTATATGAAATTTAAATTGGTAAGTAAAAAAATCACTATACCAAGAATCATTTGCAGTGTCACATGTGCACCTCAGGTAATACCTAAAGTAGTAGTGTTAGTGGTGACCAAGAATCATCATACCTCAGTGCCATTTTATAGTAACCACGAACCACAATATCCTTATATACAATCCAAAAGAGATAAATCCATCCCATATTCTAGTGTTATGTGGTAAACATTATAATTGTGTTATAGATATAGCATCAATCCTATTAGGGTGAACCAGGACAAGACCCTACCAAACATTCTATTATATTAGACATAGTCTTCTGAAAATAGAGAAAAATGATTCCATTTCTACTCAACTCTATATCCTATGGCATGTGAACCACCACTTGAACCTTCACACACCCAAAAATGAAAACATACATAAATAAACACCATTATATTTATATAAACCCCATTTTTTATCACAAAAATACACCAAAATTCATTGAAATCATAGTTCACACAACCAATGCAATTCATATAACAAATATAAATTAATGGAAGGCATATCAAACTCATAGAATAATGTTGAATCATGATACCACCCACCTCAAGTTGAGAAACATACAAAAACCAATGGAAAACCAAAACTACATCATAAAGAAAACCTTTAATGGAAATAACATACAATAAATATCATGATTGATCCCATGAAACCTCGGTTCAACCTAATTTGTTTCATATAATTCATTGGAGAATGGTTTACATAATGAAGAAGGAATATGGAATCAATTTGAATGGGGGAAAAGATAAATGTAGGGGGTTACACGAACTTTCATCGATATTACCTACAAAATAAAACTATGATTTGGGGATACAAGGGATCCCAAAAGGAAGGGAGAGGATCTTAGAGATGATGATATAAATGGGGATGGAAGAATGTGGATTTGGGTGAAAATTGGGGAAGGAAATAACAAGATATTCAACATTTTTAAAATGTAGATAGGCTCAACAATTTAGCCGCCTGGTTTTCAAAACATTGTGGAAGGTGTGTGGAACCTTCATAAAAATAAAAAAAGTCACATTGTTTTCCAAGGGATGGCGGATTCCTACACATCCAACCATGTTCCTTAGATAGAACAACTGATAGAAGTTATTTTCTAGTCGTATTCCCATATGTGTGTCGTGCACTTTGGACAATGCCACTCCCTAGGGCCCGACAATTTCTCATAACCATGCACCATCCATTCACCACCTATTATTAGCAATGAGAACTCCATTTCCTAAAAAATCACCAAAAATATATATAATATAATTATAATACTGAATTAATACAGAAAACTACCTCAAAATATAATAATGTATGTGACAATTCTACCCACAATGAAAAAATCATACCCTCAGAAATACATTCCAAAGCCTAATCAGTGAATCATCCAGATAAGATCTCTTCTCCCATGTATCAAGATCATCATTCTCATGTTTTCTTATAATCTTGACAAGTATTATGAACCTTATCTAACACAAGTTTTGTTGGAATCCAAAATCCACACGGGATCCTCAAACATCGAAAAACATTATTCAAGATCCAATTACTAACAATTCAGCATTTATGATGGATCCTGATTATACTTATTTAAGTGCGATACATGGAACACATCATGAATAAATACTAATATGGGAAGAAAAGCTGACCATTATTCCACCTTACATACTCTCTTATAAATCTCAAAATGGTTGACATACCTCTGCATCAGCTTCCCTTTCATACTAAGATGATAGTGACCAATGTGAGGAGACACCTTCACAAAACCCTCATCACCAACTATGAATTCATTGATAAGCGCTATTGATCGGTATAATAAATATGGTGATTCTCTGCTATCAACCAATTATTCTTGATCAACCATATTTTATTAGGATTTCCCTTCACAAGGCTCTGTCCCAACAAGTATTTATCATTGTCTTCCTTCCAACACAAAGGGGACTTGCAAGATGACAATCAAGTACTTCAAATGGTTCCATCATAGTTTAGGATTGGTATATATTGTTATTTGTAATCTATAACAACCCCCAATGGCTATCCCAAGAGCCTTTGAAATCAAACAGACAAGCCTATATCATTTCATCAACGATCCAATTTGGTCCTTAAATTCATCCATCTATTTGGTGATGGTGTCCCATATCAACATGACCTGGGACCCCATTACATTCAGAAGGTCTTCTCAAAACTGGGAGGTAAATATGGGGTCCCTAATTATAATAATAGTTCATATAACACAATGAAGACTCAATAGATCATCAATATACAACCAACCTAATTCATCCTATTTGGATGATTCGTTATTCAGAATGAAATATCAGATTTAGTAAATTTTTCAATCAGTAACCAAATTTCATTCATCCATCATTGTGTATGTGGAAAACCACCAATGATGTCCATGAAAACCTCATCCCGTTTCTAGGTTGGAATGTGAAGTAGCTGAATTATACTAGAGGGACTATGGGTATCAGCTTTATCCTATTGAAAAGTATAGCACCTAGATACAATGTATACTATGACTCACCTCATACTCAATCACGAGATCCAATGATGAAAATCCTAAAAATTCATGGTGGAACTATGATAAATTTACAACATAGATTTATGGATATCCTGCACCACCACCTTCCATAATGATAATGGTACTAGGAGATGTCCCATGAGAAAAATATATGTATCATGTGTCAAGGACCACTCGATATGATCCTCCCTATCATTTTGGAATTTCCAAAAATGTTGTCACTACTCGTCATTAGGCATCCCCTGTTAAATCAGCTCTGTAAGGGAGGTTTCTAGCTAAATACTGAACACAAATTCACCTACACTATTATACAAGCCATCCAAATCCATCTGGGAAAAAATCCCCATCAAATTACACTAATCTCTGGATTTTCATAGATTATACACAAACATATTCCAACTCATAGAATCTTATACGACATTACCATTTCATTGGTAATAGATGATATCAATATCATACACCGTATGTCACTCAATCCACTGACATAGTCTCAAATTCAGTTCTATGTGAGCGAAAATGTAGGCCAATCAATTTTTATCTATGTAGATGAAAAACTACTGCCTAAAAATATAATTAATCTTCATATTAAAGGAATGTATCACTAAAAATAACTCCAGGTCATGGGTTGGGTAATTATTTTATTGTGTTCATAGTTGGAAAGAACAATATGACACCACATGCTCATCCAACATCAACACGCACTAAATACTCATACATGAGTATTCATAGAATAACACGTATCTCTTTCAAGATTTTTCAGAGATCAAAACGAGGGTCATGGTCACCTCCCACATAAGATCCTAAACGGAATCCTGACATTCTAGGATCCAATAAAACATGACCCATTTTCTAGGTAGGTGTATTCATGGGTGAAGAAATCGAATTGAAATTTCTATAAATTTTCTTGTAGTATTACTCGCAGCAAAAAAATATCAATAATTTTGAAGAATTCCAACGGTTTCACCAATGATATCACACCATTAATCTTCTCAGAATCCACTGAAACACCATTTACTTATAGAAATGTTGATAAAAACATCACCTCCTTGATCCAAGAGCCATACATGGAGATATTTTCATAATGATGATATACAAAAATAGTTCACAACATGATACTCAATTGTTCTTCATACTCATCTTGAATCCATGGATATACCTTGATGCCATCCATAAACACAACAAAAAAAGAGACTAGGTATTTTTGGAACACTATGTTCCAGAGCACCATGAATACAAGTTGATAAATTTCCAACCCAATGATCATTACCAAATACTCAATGGGTCTTACCTATATTGAATGGTTACCATGGAAATATTCATCTCTCTGAGCCTAATAAGTTGAAACCAAGAACACATTTAAATCATGGAGAACCACCTTACACCCTTGAGCTGATCAAAAGGTTCATCAATACGAGGTAAGAGATATTTATTATTCATCATTTCATTATTAATATAATTACAAATGATGCATAACAGGTGATATCCATCAACCTTATTCGTAAATATAATTGGGGTGGCTCATGGTGAGATTCTTGGTAGAATAAACCCTTTGGATTAAAAATAATAAAATTGTATCATTAATTACATGAACTCATTGGGGGGCATATTATTTGTTAGAAAAGATATAGGTTTTATTCCTCGTAACAAATAAATTGTGAACTCCAAATCTCTCTCTAGAGGTAACCCTAAAAAAATAAACTGGAAACACCAATTGAATCTCATCTACAATAGAATTTAGTCCACCCTTAGAACTACTTCCATAATCCTCCTACATGAGAGACATGTTTTGGAAAACAATACTATACAATTATTAAATAGGATTTCCATGATGTATAGACCGTAGATCCCATTAAACTTGAAAATAATTTGTACTTAAATTAGTCACCATGAAACATAGTTATTGATGATAAAAGTTAATATGAAAATAGAAATTCAAAATTCAATTCATACTAAAAATCACATAAAATAGGATCATTTCTTAGACTTGGATATTCATCTCCATATCAACTGTTGATAGGGGAGAGAATGCAATGGACACCCAAATCCTTCTTATCTATTTTTAAAAAAAAATTTCCCCAAATCCATCACAAAAGGATTAACTATGGTTGGAAATTTATAAAATACACAATATGGAAAAAATAATCAACGGAACATATTTCAAACATGAAAATAGAAATAGACGATTCAATGAGAACCAAAAACCAAACTATTTCTAGATATCCAGCTGATTCCACTTGCATTTGATCGATGTAATGAAGGTTTCATTACTCCACCTGATCATGAGGTAGGCTACTGACAAAAGTGTCTAAATTAATATGACTCTACCTAGAAGAAGATCCATCCATATCACCGTGAATTCCAAAATAAGTACCAGTTATCATAGATGTTTTTATTTAAGATAACGTACCCCTAGAGGATTTTGAATCTCAAACACCCTACCATAGAGGTGTAGCGTAGAAAATAAACTAAAATGTCCCCAAATTCCCACAAAAATGTGATGTTGTGGGTGGATCTGAACACGTATACCACACATGCCCCATATTCCCAACATGATGGAATAAGAGTAAATCATTATATGAACCCACAGATGATTTCATTATGTAATGATTTCTTAAACAAACATTTCCCTTCATTTCTTAATCATTATGCCTACTCTTATTTTTAGACGATCTAGCACTACCATGACCCAGTACTAAAAAAACTCTATAATAACTATACATTTCGGTATGGTCTATCTGCACCATCATAGAATGATACCCCAACTTAGTATATTTCATCAAGATAAACAACAGTAATTGGGGCTAGATATCACGATGTAATCACATTTCAAACCTCTACGCCTTCAACAACACATTGGAAATAACAACGGGTATAAAACATACTAACTCAGTGAAATTGTAATCATATTCCAAAACTATCTCATCTTCATGGTGGTGATATTTAAACTCTCATGTTTTGGAAAAGGATGAGGTATCATAGAAATATTTCTCATTTATGATGAAATTATTTATTTTCAACCCACATTCTGATGCTTCCTATCTTAATCCACAGATTCCTACCACCTATAACTTGGAATTTCCAATAATAAAGAATAAAATGTCACCTTAACTTCCTTGTGTGTGTCATGAAACCCATACATACTTTTTATTTTCTCAATACAATCCTATTATTTATAGAGATCCATACTAACCCATATGGAAATATAATTTTCTCCGGCGAACTCTTTAGCCTTCTCTTTGATCAAGCATGGTTTGGCTTCCCTGATTTGAACTGAGCTATACCCCACTCCCTCACCCAAATCATGGGTGGACCAAACCAATGTCTCTATAATTCTCTAATCAATTGGTTAGGGATAAATCTATCAATACTCTTCCTATTATTTCACAGGATGTCTCTAGGGAGGCTTATTTATAAAACAATGAAAAAACACAAGGAAACCATCCAAACACCATTATTAAAATTTTCAGTAACACTAAATCTTAAACACATTTATAAACCGAAACCAAAATAATACCAAAATAAGAAATATAATAATTATGATCTCTCCACCTTCACGGGGTGTCGATGAATAGTATATAGCCTCTATGTCTCACTTAGAAGTGTAATTGACCAAAATAATGAAAATTCCATAGAAACTCAACAACCGTCATGAGCTATGCTTTCGGACACCCCACTACAAAACAAAACTACAAATCCATACAGTCTTAGCTCCATTCAATCAAGACTCTCCCAAATTTCACAATGAAAATAGACGGAAAAACCTTATTTTATTACATTTTTTATGAACCAAGCTAGTATTCCCTTCAACCCAACACACAACATAGACCTTTATAAGGCCTATACGGTGTTCCCGCTTTCCATTTATTGGAAAATACTTCATACGTATGAAACATCACTTAAATGATCAATTTGGACCATACCAATAATCCATTATGAACAAAAATAATAACACATTAAACCATAATCTATAATCCTAACCAACATGAATACAAATATGACAAGATTATCAGTTTATATTTTTATCCAAACACCAAAACACCAAATTGAGAAGGGTAACCTACTACTCTACCAAAACCTCCAGGGAAAAAGTGGCCAACCCCCTCATTTGACCACCACCAAAATCTGAAAGGGATATATCACTAGGTACCATATCCACTATCACCGCCATAGAACATCTTTCCTTTACCTGTGTCTAACATAATAAGGTCTGCATACACCCTGTGGTGTATGTAGGGCGTGATCCAATTCCTTGATGGATTCCACACAAAAGTGATTAAATTCCATAACAATATAATTCTAACAACAGGATAGTTTTAAAAATGAATAAAGATTAAATAATGGAAAACATTTTTAATATGTAACATTATTTTTAATTTAAATTGGGAATTAAACAGCCTACTATGAAAAATGTAATCATAGAATTACATGTAATCATTGAGTAATACATAAAGCACTACTGTTTGTGGGGAACATGTATCGTCATTCCTCTATGATATTGTATAGTTTCAATAACCCACAATGTCATCATGCATGGTCCACTAATGCGGAATCCATCCAAATATCTCGTGGCCTTCAATCATTATCATAGTATTGTTAGTGTTGTAGCATAATTCATACTTGGGATAATTCTGCCACTTCTATTTCAATATTCCTATCATATAAGACATATTATATCCATACTAGCTTGCGAAGATACCCTTTATTCTCTATTCCTTCTCATTTTTCATGTGAAACACCAAATTTCCATTAACAACAATAATAATTGAAACCAATAAAAGGAACCCACATATTAAATAGGGAAACCACAATATTTAATGAAAACACAGAAAAAAATTCATTGAAACCAATGTTTTTACCACCCAAAAAATTCATTGAACACATTTAGAATTTATGGAAGTCACACTGAACTCATATAACAATGTTAATGAATGTAACCACCTACCTCTATCATATAATGTTCTATAATTAAATGGAAACCCAAAACCACCCATTAATGACTACCTTATAAAGCCAATAATGTACGATAAACATCAATATATAAACCAAGAGTTATGGTTAAACCCACATTAGCAGATGTAATCTATTAGAGAAAGGATTTCCAAAACTAAATGGAAGAGGTAATGAAGGAGAAGAGATAATATGAATAATTAATAATCTTACCAAAATTTTCTTCAAGTTTTTCCACCAAAAAACCCTAGATTCTGTGATCCATGGTAGATATGATGAGATATATATGCTCCTAGAGTATTAGATCATTAATGTGGAATTCAATGTTTGGATTTGGGTTAAAATCATGGAAGAGAGAAACAAGAAATTCAATATTTTTTTTATAATGGTAAGTTCTACAATTTTTTCAACTTGGTTTTCCAAACTGTGCAGAATCCATTTCATTCTTATGTATAAAGTTAAGAGAGTTCATATGGAATTATGGGTGAAAGAAGATATCCATGTGGATGGCTGTGCACCAATGATAGAACCACTTCTATATGCACACAACTAGCCACATTATCTCTTCTTGGCTATCGCACAGTTTCTCTTAACCATGAGCCTACCATGCGCTACTAGATGACATGTCCAAATACACCAATATCCAATAGAAACACTTGTTAAGGATATGAAATAAAGGCAATTATGAATTAAAATAGAATAATACCTCAATATAAAATCACATATGTGACAATTATATGTTTTTTTTAAAAATATTAGAAGAGTGTTTCCAATCAAGACTCATAGAAGAAATATTACTACTATAATGATATGTTAGTTAATTTTTATTATAAGGAACATAAAAAGCATATATGAAAATTTTATTATTATACTTATGTTTGGGATTGATATAATCAATGTTATGGATTGGATTTGAAATTATAAATCAATAACATTTTTCTAAGAGAAGGAGATTATGAATTTTGATGGATATAAAGAATACCTTTACATCATAGGTGAGACTACATCATTTAAATATTGTCTTCATCCAATGATCGTATCACTGAATAATGATACTATTAGATATAAATAGTAGACGAATCCTATGAATCAGAAATGTTTCCTTAGAATAGAGGATATATCTGTTTTTTGGAATCCCTAATTTGTTTCCATCATAACTACCTACAATACCAGTAAATTATGATGATTATTTTTCAATTGATATCACAGCTCATACATTAATTATATCATATAATCCATATATGATAGATATAGAAAAACCATTTTAATTGAATACTCAATAGTATGAGTTGTGTGAAACGATATTTATACACCTTAATATTTTATCATGGGGATGCCCTATACTTTTTATTTAGAAGAAGGATGGGTGTATTTTTATATTAATCAATTAATGATAAATGAATGTCATCATATTATCAATATTAATAAGAATATTATTGTTAAAAAATTGATCTTCATTCTCGATATGAACATCGTGATTATCATAACCATGATATCCTCTCAAACTAGTACCCAACCTAAATTTCTAAATACATGATTGGAATTCTCTATCCCCATCAAAAAACAACTATATGGGATGATTTATCCCATCCAAATGTATAAAAAATTATATATATGCACATATATATAATAAAAAATGGATGAAAACATGAATACATGTGTCATTGTAGATTGAGAACAACAGAAGCAATACAAATAAAATCGTAGAAATACAATGTTTAATAGACTAGTCAAACTGAAAATGTTATATAAAAAAGAAAATAGATATTATAATAGTATCTATGTGATCTCAAGAAAATACACACACCTTCAAACCACCCAAACACATCTAATAGAAAAATACACCTTTCACTATAGAGCCTTGACATTCCCTACATCAGAGGAAATAAAAAGTTCTACACTCTGTTGATGGGGTGAAATGTCTATGAGCTAGTCAGCTCTATAGGATCCCACCTAATTGTTCCATAGCATGATTTGGTATCATAATCCAAGAAATATACAAATTAATGGATATGGGTAAAGATATACAGTTTATCAATTTGATTTTAATATCATAGAAAAATAATAATTTTCCATTTTTAAAAATTTCGAAAGAAAATAAGAAAATTAGTTTCAAATCATTTCATATACATATATAAAATGAGATATGTCAAATATATCTGATTAATGTATCAAATATCATCTAATTCCTTGACCCCAGTTACCCAGAGTCAGTGCATTATTTTAATACATTGTCATGATTACAAGAAATCATGTCCCGAAAGACCGACCAGTTTTTTAGTTTTAGAAAACAGATTACTTACATGGACGTTACCTTAATCTTTAGAAAATAAAACAAAAAATAAATGATCATTTGAGAATTCCATTAATCCCATATCTTAACCCTGCTTGTCAATCATAATACAATTCTTGGAATCTGGAGAAAATTAAAACATAGAAAGGGGTGAGAATAGATGTTCAGTAAGGCTAATAATATAGCATAAACTTTTATAAATAAGCATAAACCTTAAAAGAAATGTATAAGACTAATAATAAAGCCTTTTTAAACTTAAACTTTAGCATAATATGTCAAATATACAATAATATAATTTCATTTAATTATTCACATGGATAATCTACTAGTCGAATAATCAAATGCAATATCAATAGCCACATTCATAATGATGGAATGAATAATGCCAGACTATCATAACTGTAAGAACCTGGATCTCTTTTCAGGTATATTTTCTTTTTTTTTTCTGTATTTTTTTGAGAAAAAGTGCATTTTCTAGAAATTTCAGAAGTACACGCCGTGTACTTTCTGAGTACATGCCATGTAATCTGTTCCGGCTCGAAGCCGTGTGCTGGCGGTGTCTGGGCCACACACACAGTGTGTAAGGTTGAGGTGGAGGCTGGTTATTTTGGAGTACGGAAAAATTATAATTACACGCAGTGTACTCTAAAAGTACACTCCGTGAACATTATTTTTTTTATGAAACAGACCAGGGTCGCATCTAACCATCATATTCACCTTCTTCTCCCATTTGCGGCCATCCGAAGTGACCCATTTGGCCGAATCTTCGACGGAAGACCACCTTTCCGTCCGTTCTCCGATACGAGCACGGTCAGTTGCGTTAGAAGCGCAGCGGTGAGTTCTTCCTTCTGCTTTAGCCTTGTTTCTTGATTCCTTGGGGTTTCCATGTTATCATGTGATGAATGTTTTGTGCGTTTTCTCAGATCAACGTCGTTCTAAGGGGAATCTATCGTCGAGGATCACGTATATCGATCTCCTCAGATCAAGGTAGGTGGTTTGTGCCTTTCTGTATAATATCATTGAGTATTTTGTGCAAATTCTACCAATAACCTTGAACAGGGTATTGCGTGTTTCCTGTTTTGACCTTGTTTATTGCCTGCTCTGCTTGATTGCCTTAGTAGAGGTTATTGCTTGAGATTAGAGTATTTTGTTTGTGCTCAATTTTCTTTTCCATGCTTGTTCTGCCTATTTGGCATTTTTTAGTTTCCATGCCTAGTCGTAGGATAGTGGAACTATTGATTTATTTTACTGTGGAGCCGTAGTTGATATCCAATTAGTTATTGATGTTGTCTTGGATGATACACACGTGCTGGGCATGTTTTTTTAGTCAGTAATGTGAGAACCTAGAGTAGTAGACCAAAGGGAGAATTGACGGAAGGGCTTCTCTGGAGTGTCTTTTAAATCACAATGCGAGACAAAGTGGAGAATTGTCGAAAGGGATTCTCCAGAGAGTCTTTTAATTACGACACGGGCTATAGGGGGAATTGACGTTGAGTGATTCCCCAGAGATCCTTTAGCACGATATGAGACTATAGGGGGAATTGACGGTGAGTGCTTCCCCAGAGAGTCTACTTAATTATGTAGCTGAAATAGAGGGCTGAGACTGTGTATGCCTCCCAGAGGTTTGCATTTACCTAGAGGTTGAACCATAGGGGATAGACTGTGAGAGCCACCTAGGGGGTTACATGTTTACTTCTTGTTGTTGACTGCTTACTTATGTGCCTTACTTGTTAGAGCTGTGGATTGTAGTTGTTTGTACTTTTCTGGTTACTGCTTCTTGTTTTAGTACTGCCATGTATTCATTAACTATTAGGAACATATATTTGGGTGATTTCCTACTTGGATTGTATCTCACACCCTGTTTGGGCCATGCTTTTGGGCCCAAGCAGACTATGTTGCTGCAGGTATAGATAAGGGAAATCACCCTTCTACTTCAGGATCTTGATTACACCGGGAGCAGGGGAGCATGGGACCAAGCCATGGCTTGTGATGCTGAGGAGCTTACTTTGTTTTCTTTTACACTTGGTTTCAGTTGTATTTCAGCACATTGTGGTGTTTCCTGTTTTCCATAGATACCTGTACCTGCTGCATCATTCTCATCATAGTTATATATATACATTGCTTCCATTGTTTGGTTTCTGTTGTTATGTATGTTGTTACTGATTCCGCTGTTTATTATTTTTTTCTTACCTTGTGCACCTTACCGAATGATGGCATAGCTTCCCCACCGACTCACCTAGGCCCTCGCTGCTAGTCGGCAGCCTCTGGTGTTCGGGAAAACGCGCTTGAGGTCAGGTGGTGAACCGGGTACGGGGCACTAGTGGAGGGGCTCCGGACTTGGGACATTACAAAGTGGTATCAGAGGAGGTTCTTTTCTCTTGCATTACTATTTAGAGACCTTATCCAGGGATAGGACAGATTCGGTACTTGGCATTAAGCTGTTCTCGGGAGTAGCTACCCTGTGTACAGGGAAATTCCATACTACCTCGTTAATCGCAGTTACTGGTTTTGAGTTTTATGGTTGATATGTTTTCACCTAGGGTGATTGACATGACTTTTGCGGGTATTGTTTAGATATTTCGGTTCTATTTCTGTCGCAACCCGATGAGATGAGGGTATTCTATCTCAAGCATCACATAGGAACTTGTAGAAATAACATGTCATGCATTCTTTCCATGCCATCTAGGGTGCATTAGCGATTGCATGTTGTTGTGATAGGCTCTGTGTAGATTATGCATGACGTTGTGATATTTGCTCGATAGATTCTCTACTGTTATGTTAGAAAACTATTTGTCTTGTTCTTTTCTTAAAATGAATGCCAATTTTTAGTTCTTGAGGTGTTATGGGCCATCACGGATCGGAATTTGGCATCTTTTCACTCGTTTTTAGTGTTTTTGGAATTCTGCGCAGTTTCTGAGCTACTGCCCAGAAAAACCCAGAATACATGTCGTGTACTTCTTGGGCACACACCGTGTAGTTTTCAGGCCGTGTCACTGAATGTGTTAGCAGAACACAGTGTCATAGGAGTAACTTCGGGAACACACCGTGTACCATTGGTACACGCCGTGTGAGTTCGGAGTTGTGTACCCAGCCGTGTCACTAACAACACAGGCTGGGGAAGCACAGTTAGAACACGCCGTGTCCGTAGGGAACACGCCGTGTAGTCTTGTCCAGGTACCCGGCCGTGTCACGAACAACACGGGCCATCGTGACCTTTTTTTCCACACGCCGTGTTTGTTCAGAACATGTTGTGTAGTCTTTCCCAAGTACCCGGCAGTGTCACGAACAACACGGGATGGTGTCACCTTCGCCTATGCACGTCGTGCTTGTTCGGAGCATGCTGTGTACGGTCCAACTATGTAGACGTCCGTGTACTCAACAACACGGACCGCCGAAGCCTTTTCTAGTGCACGCCATGTTTTTTTCAAACACGCCGTGTAGTCTTTGGTTGAGTCGGACCGTGTGGGTTAGCCGTGTAAGGATACTCGGGCAGGGGAATTGTTTTCAAGTACACACCGTGTGTGGGGGACAATACGCCGTGTAGTTTGTAGTGTACACAACTTGTAGGGTAGGAGTACACGCCCTTGTCAGTGGTTTCAAAAGACATGCCATGTAGTTTTATACACGCTGTGTAGTCGTGTTTTTCAATCATGTGTGTTTTTATTCCCCTGTTCCCATTTTGTACTCTTGTGTTCTCTGTCCTTGTTTTCCTGATCCAAGGTGTGCTTTTGATCTTTCAGATCTATGCCTCTAAGACGTCCTCTTGTCGTACGTCTGTCATCGGGCAGTGACCAGATGCCAGATATGGTTGATTAGGGACTTCCTGTCGATCCCACAACTGATCCAGCCATGGAACCGGTTGTCGTACCAGTTGTAGGTGCTGATGCACAGTTCATGGAAGATTTTATGAGGATGATTCATGCCATCCAGGGAGCACCGCCTCCTGCCGCGTCTATGGAAGACTTGATGCGGGTTTTCTAGCAGCAGCATCCTCCCACTTTCTCGGGGGAGGGAGGACCTCAGGATGTAGAGTCATGGCTAGAAGACATGCTGACTATATTCGAGCATCTGGAGACACCTCCAGAGAGGCGGGTCAAGCTTTCCACCTACATGCTCCGAGACTCTGCCAAGAGGTGGTGGGATGTGATCTGACAGGCGGGTCAGCAGCAAGTTATGACTTGGGAGGAGTTCCAGCGCGTGTTCTATGACTACTTCTACCCTGAGACCCTGAGGGAGGATCGAGCCCGGGTGTTCATGAGCTTAGAGAAGGGTACTCTATCTGTCATGGAGTATTCCTCTCGTTTCACTAAGCTGCAACATTTTACACCCCTTCGGGATGGGAGTTGGGTGTTCTTGGCGAGGAAGTTTGAGGATGGACTCAGGAGGGAGATTCTCTCACAGGTGAACATCTTCCAGCTGACATTCATTACTTCCAGCGTCAACAAGGAAATGATTGAGGAGTGTAATCTGAGAGACTCTAGAGCTGCTAGTCAGGGAGGCTCTGCTTCCAGAGCTATCTTTCCTTTAGATGATAGCAAGAAGTGCCTTAGGGAGCCTACGCATGGTGATTTGAGGAAGCGAGACGCATCATCAGGAAGCCAGGTGACATGCTACCACTGTGGCCGGACAGGGCACCCAAGCCCGCAGTGCTAGAAAGACCCCTTGGAGTGCTGATCATGCGGCAAGTTGGGTCACCTTCAGTGTTTCTGCCAGGTTTTCCCACAATCAGCAGGTGACCAGGGTTCTTCCATGACTCCTCGTTCAGGAGCAGCCCCACCAGTCTCTCACCAGTCAGGGAACCGGAGTTCTTCCGGACGTTCGGGCCGAGGTGGAGGTCCAGGTTGTGGCGGTCTGCCACCAGTCCCTCAGCACCAGCAAAGAGGTTCGGCTCAGAGTGGTCAGCCAGGGGCGCAGGGCCGCGATGTAGGCCAGTCTTTCGCCGTGGAGCAGACTTATCATGTGCAGGATCCCGACCCTTCTACTATTCTAAGTACGATTTTAGTATCCTCAGTTTTATCTTCAGCCCTTTTCGATACTGTTTCTACGCATATTTTTATCTCTGTTTCCATTGTGGAGAGCCTTGGACTCTACATCTTTTCTTCTGCCAACTCGTTGACACTAGACACACCTCTATGAATGAGGACATCTAGTGTACGTCAGTGTATAGAGTGCCATCTCGAGGTTGCAGGGTATCACTTCTTATGGGATCTCTATATCCAAGAGATGACAGGCTATGATGTCATCCTTGGCATGGATTGGTTAATTCCCTTTCAGGCATTCATCGACTTCTATCTCCGTTGAGTGAGTTTCATCTAACCAAAAGGTGAATCTTTCCTTCATAGAGGTGAATGGGACGTTCGGGTCAGTCGGGCAGGACTTGAGCATCTTGGGCTAGGAGGGGTGACATCCCAGATTGTTAGTCTTTATCTGGATGAACAGGGGACTCCACAGTTGGACTTTCCTCCAGTGGTGGATCGCTTCAGGGATGTATTTCCAGAGGACTTTTCAGGTTTGCCTCCGAAGCGTGAGGTGGACTTTTCTATTGAGCTCATGCCAGGAGCGGAACCTGTTTCCATTCCTCCCTATAGGATGGCCACACCTGAGTTGAAAGAGCTCAAGAAGTAGTTGGAGGAGCAACAGGCTAAGGGTTTCATCAGACCCAGTACATCTCTTTGGGGTTCCCCTGTTTTGTTTGAGAAGAAGGCAGATGGTACCCTTCAGCTTTGTGTGGATTATCGGAAGCTGAACCAGTTGATGGTCAATAACATATATCCTTTTCCGAGGATTGATGACATTTTAGATTAGCTTCAAGGAGCCCGGGTGTTCTCGAAGATTGACATGAGGTCCAGTTATCATCAGTTGCGTGTTAGACCATCAGATATACCTCTGACAGCCTTCAGGAGCAGGTATGGTCTATACGAGTATACAGTCATGTCGTTCGGTCTCACGAACGCACCTGCAGTTTTCATAGCACTGATGAATTGAGAGTTCCATCCTTACTTGGACTCCTTCGTCATGGTCTTCGTGGACAATATCTTGGTGTACTCTCACACTCGACATGAACATGCCACACATCTTGAGATCATTCTGAGTACACTGAGAGAGCATCAGTTTTATGCTAAACTCTCAAAGTGCCACTTCTGGATGGACCAGATTCACTTCTTGTGTCACATCATCTCAGAGGAAAGAGTATCAGTGGACCTAATGAATTTGAGAGCTGTAATTTCCTGGGAGCACTTAATGAACGTCTTTGAGGTATGGATTTTCTTAGGGCTGGCTGGATACTACAGATGCATCATTCAGGATTTTTCTCGTCTAGCATCACCTTTGACAGGTTTGACCAAGAAGGGGGAGAAGTTCTTATGGTCAGATTCTTATGAGTCTGCTTTTTAGGAGCTGAAAGGAAGGTTGATGTCAGCAGCATACTAGTCTTACCAGATCCAGGAATGAGCTACACTGTTTACTTTGATTCTTCAGGTATCGGGCTGGGAGTTATGCTTATGCAGGGAGATGGAGCCATTGCATATGGGTCTCAGCAGTTGAGGCCACATGAGAGGAACTACCCTACGCACGATCTGGAGTTGGCAGCTATTGTTCATGCATTGCGCTGTTGGAGACACTATCTTATGGGATAGAACTTTGTGGTATTCACTGACCACAAGAGTCCCAGGTATATTTTCACTCAGCGTGATCTGAATCTGAGGCAGCGTAGGTGGGTCGAGTATCTTCAGTCTTTTGATTTCGAGCTTGCATATACGCCGGGAAAGGGCAGCGCCGTGGCTGATGCTTTGAGTAGGAGAACTCAAATTCAGGCAGTTCAAGAGGCCAATAATGAGTGGTAGATGATGGCTATGTTCTCTGAGATGCATCTGGAGGTGCATGACAGATGGGGACAGAATTTTCTATCTTCTGTAGCTATTACCTCCATGCTACTTGATCAGGTACGGATGAGGAAGCTATTAGACTCAGAAGTCTTAGTCCTGTAGGAGAGTGTGTCAGGAGAGGACCCTCGACCTGGATGGACAGTGGGTGAGTATGAGATCTTTCATTTACAAGGATGTGTATGGGTGCCAGAAGACATACGGGAGGAGCTGATGCGGGATTTCCATTCCTCAGTTGGGCAGTTCATCCTAGCGTCACCAAGATGTATCAGGATCTTCATCGCCAGTACTGGTGTCTAGGTATGAAGAAGTATGTTGCTGGTTTTGTCTTGAGATGTTCTATATGTCAGCAGGTGAAAACAGAGCATCAATGACTAGAATTCCTTTTACAGTAGTTACCCATTCTGGAGTGGAAGTGGAATGATGTTGTGATGGACTTCGTGACCAGGTTGCCGAGGTCACCTCAGGGAAACGATGCTGTTTGGGTTATCGTCGATAGACTTACAAAGGTTTCTCACTTCTTTCTGATCAAGGAGACCTTCAGTGTCGATGATCTGGGACGAATTTACATCAGAGAGATCGTTCATCTGCATGGAGTCTCATGCCCTATTGTTTCAGATAGAGATGTGTGCTTCACCTCTCGGTTCTGGCAGGGATTTCAGAAGGCCTTGGGTACACAAGTACTTTTGAGTACAGCATACCATCCCAAGACGGATGGCCAGTCCGAGCGCATGATCCAGGTGCTTGAGGATATGCTCCGAGCTTGCATCCTTGACATTGGCAGTTCTTGGGAGAAACATATTCCTCTGGTGGAGTTTGCATACAACAACAGTTTCCAGGCGACCATCCCGATGGTGCCATACGACGCTTTGTACGGTAGGCCATGTCGATCACCCTTATGCTGGCTGGAGGTAGGAGAGGTAGCTTTGCTGGGACCTCATCTTGTTCAGGAGACTTTAGAGAAGATAGAGCTGATTGGAAGAGGATGGCTATAGCGTAGTCTCGACATAAGACTTATGATGATCGGCAGAGGCGACCTCTGGAGTTCGAGATTGGTGATCAGGTCTTCCTACGTGTCGCCCCGTGGTTGGGACAAAAAAGGATTATGAGACAAGGTAAGCTCTCACTGCGGTACGTAAGGTCGTTCGAGGTTTTGGAGAGAGTGGGGCTGGTTGCCTATCAGTTGCAGCTACCTCAGAGGAATCGGGCCATGCACGACGTCTTCCACGTCTCTCAGCACCGACGCTACGTTTCAGACCCGTCTCACGTATTTCAACCCGAGGAAGTCGAGCTTGAAGAAGATGCGTCGTTCGAGGAGCATCCTATCCGGATTGTCGATCATAGTACGAAGGTTCTCCGTGGCCGGTCTGTTCCTCTGGTACGAGTGTTATGGCAGCACGAACGAGTACACGATGAGACCTCGGAGAGGGAGACCGATGTTCGATCGCAGTGGCCGGAGCTATTTGGGGTTTCTATTTCTCCGCCTTATTAGGGAAATTCGAGGACAAATTACTTTAAGTAGGGAAGTTTGTAAGAACTTGGGTCACTTTTCAGGTATGTTTTCCTTTTTCTGGAGTTTTTGAGAAAAAATGAATTTTCTGGAAATTTCAGAAGTACACGCCGTGTACTTTCTGACTACACGCCGTGTACCCTTTTCAGGCTCGAAGCCGTGTGATGGTCGTGTCCGAGCCACACACATGGTGTGTAAGGATGAGGTGGAGGCCGGTTATTTCGGAGTACGGAAAAATTATAAGTACACACCGTGTACTCTAAAAGTACACGCCGTGTACTTTCTATTTTTATAAAACGAACCGATGTCACGTCTAACCCTTATATTCACCTTCTCTACCAGTTTTCGACCGTCCGAAGCGACCCGTATGGCCGGATCATCTACGGACGACTGCCTCACCGTCCGTTCTCCGATTCGAGCACAGTCAGTTGCATTCGAAGCACATCGGTGAGTTCTTCCTTCTACTTTAGCCTTGTTTCTTGTTTCTTTCTGGTTTCCATGTTATCGTGGGATGAATGTTTTGTGCGTTTTCTCAGATCTACGTCGTTCTATGGGGGATCTCTCATCGAGGTTCACGTATATCGATCTTCTTGGATCAAGGTTGGTGGTTTGTGCCTTTCTGTAGAATGTCTTTGTGTATTTTGTGCAAATTCCGCCAATACCCTTGAACATGGTATTGTGTGTTTCCTGTTTTTCCCTTTTTTCTTGCCTGCTTTGATTGATTTATTTATTAGAGGTTATTTCTTGTGATTACAGTATTTTTTTTGTGCTCAGTTTTCTTTTCCATGCTTGTTCTGCCTATTTGGCATTTTCCAGTTGCCATGCCTAGTCTTAGGATAGTGGAACTATTGATTTATTTTACTGTGGAGCTGTAGTTGATAACCAAGTAGTTCTTGAGGTTTACTTGGATGATACACATGCGTTGAGCATGTTTAGTTACTCAGGACTGTGAGAACCTAGAGTAGCAGACCAAAGGAGAATTGATGAAAGGGCTTCTCCAGAGTGTCTTTTAAATCACGATGCGAGGCCAAGTGGAAAATTGATGGAAGGGATTCTCCAGAGAGTCTTTTAATTACAACACGGGCTATAGGGGGGATTGACCTTGATTTCTCCCCATGAGAGCCTTTAGCACGATAGGAGACTATAGAGGGAATTGACGGTGAGTGCTTCCCTAGAGAGTCTTCTTAATTACGTAGCTGAACTAGAGGGGTGAGACTGTGTGTACCTCCCAGAGGGTTGCTTGTACTTAGAGGTTGAACCATAAGGGCTATACTGTGAGAGTTACCCAGGGGGTTACCTGTTTAATTCTTGTTGTTGACTGCTTACTTGTGTGCCTTACTTGTTAGAGCTGTGGATTGTAGCAGTTTGTGCTTTTCTGTTTACTGCTTCTTATTTTAGTACTGCCTTGTATTCATTGACTGTTATGAAAAAAATATTTGGCTGATTTCCTACTGGGATTGTATATCACACCCTTTTTGGGCTATGCTTTTGGTCCCAAGCAGACTATGTTGTTGTAGGTATAGATATGGGAAAGCGCCCTTCAACTTCAGGATCTTGATTGCACCGGGATCTGGGGAGCATGGGACCGAGCCGTGGCTCGCGATGTTGAGGAGCATACATTGATTTCTTTTTCACTTGGTTTTAGATGTATTTCAGCATGTTGTTGTGTTTTATGTTTTCCTTAGATACTTCTACCTCCTGCATCTTTGTCATCATAGTTATATATCTACATTGCTTCCGCTATTTGGTTTCTAATGTTATGCATGTTGTTACTACTTCCGCTGTTAATTATTGTTTTCTTACCTTGTGCACATTACCGAATGAGGGAATTGTTTTCCCACCCACTCACCTAGGCCCTCACTGCTAGTCGAAAACCTCTGGCGTTCAGGGAAATGCACTTCAGTTCATGTGGCGAACTGGGTACGGGGCACCAGTGGAGGGTCTCCGGACTCGGGGCGTTACAATAACCACATAGTCAAGGACTTGTTCCAGGACTATAAATAAGATTTTATCAAGGCCTTGTTTCAAGACACCACTTTTTCTCATGAGACCTACCGAAGCATCGAGGAGCTATAGCGGGCTCAACCCGTCACTTACTAAGTACAATGCATTCATTATATGAAAAGGTTTAAACATAACATAAACATTCGTATTAAAAATGGCATATGAAATGTCAATACATTACCCATAAACCATGAATTGTATAAAAATAACACATCCACAGTCAAACATATCACAAAACCTTCAATACAATACGAAAGATTTGTTTTATAAAAAATCAACTTCAAACAAGGTTATAATCTATTAACGAATTTTGACATGGATGAAAATTATTTGTACAACACTTTGAGAGAAATATCCCTTTTGGATGAAAAAAATTTAAAAGTCACTCAATTTATAAAGTAAGACATTTAAATAAATTTTTGAATAAATGTGTCCAATACCAATTTGATACTTCTGAAAGTAATTAACATTTTAAAACATTCATGTATATATAAATAAATCCTTAAAACCATTTTGAAATCATGGACATTAATGAGAATGGTTTAGAAGAATAAATATTTAAAACATTTAAAATGATGTTTTAGTAAAAATTACCTTAATATAATCCGTTTGAAAACTATTTTATGAAACATGGACATGGAAAATAAATATGTCCCAGTTGATACTTATGTAAAAACAAACTCAGATAATAAAGAGATTATGAAATTAGCCCTTGCCAATTTGGTAACTTATGAAACATACACCCTATGAAAGAAGTATCATACAATTAATATGTAAATACACATAAATTAAAGTTTACTACACAAAAAATACAATTACAGGTAGAACATACACCACAAAAAAGGTAATAGTTGCAATATGGTATGAATCTCACATGAATAAAGAGTGAGATGAAAACCCATTACCTTGCACTTTACTTTAGTCGAAGGTACGTTTAACCTCATGTATGAATATCATAGTATGTTATTAAAGTATATCATTAGTATTTATGATATCATAAATGATTCATTAATGACTTTAAAATACCAATTTAATAATAATTTTGATGTTAAATTAACATTTCGAGTAATAATCGCATTCTTTATAGAAAGTGTTTTAACATGTTAGTCTTGATTGTATCACTTAGACCAAGATTTAGATACTTTCAAAATATAAAAATTGATTTATAAATAATATATATTTAGAATATAAATATGTATAATAGACATATATATGAAATGAAAAACACCGATTATGGAGATGGTAGTCCACACATACGAATAAATGTTGTTTCAATTTTCATATCGTATTGAACGGAACAAAGTGAATAAGATATATGTAAGTAAATATATATAAATATATATATATATATATATATATATCCGGTAGAATTATTATGTCATATATTAAATAATTATTAATAATATATATTTTTATAATCGTCGATGAATGGTGATTGTGGAAATTAATCTCATCCCGTTGTGGATACGGTAATCTGTACGTATGCACGAATGACAATATAATTTACATAAATGTGTGGAATTGGATTTTATATTAATTTTATAGAGACTTTATCATGTTATTGTAATTATTTATATAAATATTACTCATCATTATATCCATCCATATAACATAGTTCTGAATAACAAATTACACCACGGCGTGGAGACGGTAAGCCGTACGTACGCACGCATGGTGACATTATCCTTCATAAGATGGGTAGAATAATGAATAGAGTTGTTCCATGTTTATAGTAACATCAATGTATATATAAGATACTCGAGTTATTATTTTAGAATAGAAACATCAGATAAAGAGTAAGTGGAAGAATAAGAGAACTTGAAAGAGGGTTGTGAAATCATTACCTCTTCTTCGTGTTATTTTTTTAGATTTGATCAAAAGAGATCCTTAAGTTGGATTTATGAATGAAATAAGGTCTCTCGGATGATTTTAGGATATATGGAAAGATATTTGGGCAGGGTTTGGTCGAGAAAAATGGATTTGGAGGTGTGATTTTGAGAGAATGGGAACTTTCCTTTTATAAGAGGCGTGAGGGTCACTTTAGTAAAAGATTAAAGTATTACTTTATTATAGAATCATATTCCGTTTATAATGGTTAAAAATGAATTTATTTCTATACTTAGGTGTTTATGGGTATATATACTCTCAACCAATAGGGTTTAGACAAGTATAGGCTACCATTTTAACCGAATCATTTAGATTTATCTTTAGTTAAATAGTTTAACTTTTACTACGTCTTCTTGTATTCTTACTCTATATGGTTAATAAAACTACTCTAAACATCAAATAGAACCACACGTGGCTCATTAATGACATATATAATATTATTTATGCTTTTTGGACAAACCTTAATGTTTTAGGAGTATTATATCATCCAATAATATAATATTTGTTTTAAATATTAATAAATGTCAATTTTGACACTATTTGGTATTTTGTTTTTTTGAAAGTAAAATGTAAATATATTTAATTATTTAATGTCTAAAAACTATAAAAGAAATAAAATATTTTAGGAAATCCTTTTATCTTTACCAATAATATATATAGTAAAAAACATTACTTATATAACACCATATACAAATTAATTACTAAATGATTTTTGTTTATGTCAATTTTGTCTTTACATTAAATTAATTAATCTAAAGTGTCATTATCATTAACATGTAGATCCATGGGGTCCCAAAATCTATACAAGGATGCCCATGGTCGGCCATTACTCATCCAATAATTTTAGGACATGTGTTAAGATAATTTTGAATTATTACAATATTCTATTTACCTTTAATTACCCTATTTTCCTTTTACTGCGGGAAATAAAAGTCAAAAGTTACTATTCTCCAAATATTATTTTCATCTTATTGAACTAAATTTTACTTACTGATTTTAACTTTGTCTCTTTTATTTTCGAAATTCCACTCACAGAAGCGGTAAAATTATGTTTTATATGAATTTACAAATTCTCCTATGAGGTGGGTAAAAGACGGTGAAATGTTCAATAAAATTTTTATATATCTAAAATTATTATAAAAAAGTTCCAATTAATTACATTGAATTTATATTGGTATAATGTATCTAATTTACCTAATATAAATTTAAATAAAATAAGTTATTATTTAAATAAAAATCCGGTTTGAAACAATAACTCAGTATTTTTCACTATTTATAAAAAATTGAATGTTTTCAAAATAATACAAAAAACTCACCCATGGATAATTTCTATATTTCGAATCCAAAAATGATGTCTATTTTACCATATTCAATACATAGAATTTTCATTTATTAATTTAAAATTAATTTACCTTGTGTAAACCAAAAGACGTATTTTGAAGAAATAATATCTATCAAAAGATTGACATTTTTTTATGTCCAATTTCAATGTAAAATTACATAAAATGAACAGAATTTGATTAAATGGTAAAAATATAATCTATTTATACTTCAAAACCATTAAAATTTATAATTTATCACTATATATTATTTTGATTAAAAAAGTTGTTTTCAGTTAAAATAATGTATTTTTCACTATTCACCCAAATATGAAAGTTATCATAAAAACACCAAAAAATTATTGAAACTAAATTATTATGTCTCGATTCTATAGAATAAGTTTATTTTGTCAAATTGCATATATAAATGTCTCAAATATTTTATTTTAGAAGAGTTCTCCATTAAAAGGCGGAAAATTGCAATTTTTGAAATATAATTCTTTTGTCGGATAAAAATGTATTTGTTCTTACATTATGTTGAAGAAACTAATAATATGGATTCTGAAATTATAAGGATTATATAAAGCTCAAAATTCAGTTAATACAATTCATAACCGCTTTTGAATGGCTAGTTTGGTATGTCATGGGGCGCTTGTACATAGTGTCGCGTGTAGTGCATGTTATTTAATTACTTTGAAGAAATAACGTTCTATGAAATCATGGGGTGTTACATTCTTCCATCTGTCAATAAATTTATTTCTCACATTTTGAATTTCTTTTTTGAAAATAAAAGGATGAAAATATATAATACCATTGTGGGAAAACCCACATCAGAAATTGGGTTAATAAAATTTAGTCTTAATAATAGGAAAATGGGAATGAAAAAGTTAGCACCAACTTATGATCATGATTAGGAGAACATTGGTGGGAATTAAAGAAAAATAATTAGAGTAAAAATTTTATTATTTATAGGGAGTGATTGAGTTAATCAGGCACAAGCAATTGTAGAATTGAGGGCCTCAAAGCCATCAATCTATGATGATTTAAAAAATAATTGATTCAACAAAATAGATGTTAATAGGATAACACATCATTAGTTTTTAGATTCCTTACAAAATTTTTAATAATTAATTTCTTTATATAATATGGGGAGAAAATATATATATATATATATACTTGAAAAGTAGAGTTTCATACTTCAAATACTTTCTACCACAAACACTTATTTAACTCCAAATGATTTCAAAAAAAAATATATTTACCAAAATCATATAAGTTTCAAAAAATAATGAATTTATAATTTATTTGTCAGACTATTTAAAAAAAACTAAATTATAAAAACGAGTACATCACATAGTTCATTCGTAGGTGATGCACATTTTTTTCTCTTCAGTTGAGGGTTCAAGACTTGTTGCCTTTCCGGACGCGACTAGTTATCACCAGACCTCTGGGTTGTCATTTTTATAACAATTAAAGAATAACCTTAAAAATAGTATCCAATTTCAAACATAATCCATTGCAACCTTTAGAATTTTCTGAAATACTTATATCCAAACTCTCTGTCCAAAATTTATGAAGAAGTTGAACACAATGAGGATCCTTTATTCCATGTAATAACATGAACACCTTCATCATGTATTATTTTAAAACATGGTAACATCTTGAATTACCATAAAACCTTATTGATTATATTAATGCTCACTTATTACTAATATAATACTGGATATAATCCTTATATCCAAAAAAATGTTGTAATCTCCAATAATGATGGAATATACAAATCATTAATTTGTTTCATGGCAGTCAAGAATATAAAATATAATTTATCCAAATCAACCCTCTCTTATTCTAAAATAACTACCTCATTATTAGGACCATATTTTGGATTACCTTTCCTTCAACCATGTATTTTCCAAAAATCATAGCTTACTATTAAGTCACTTTTTTTAGAACCATATAATCTCAAATCCATAATAAAATAGTACTGCAGTACAATCCTTATTCATCTCCATAATTCATGTATCCAACATACTATTGATACAACACTCAAATGAAAAAAAATCTATAATAGAAACATAAGAATGCTAGTCATTACTCTTCATCTGAGGTAGTATCATATATTGATTATTATCCAATAACATCATTTTCGGTATACTCTTATTAATGGGACATTGATTTGCGTAGTGTCTCAATACCTTGCAGATGTAGCATTTTACATTTGAAATCTTTTTCATACCATTTCAATCATGTACTTGGTGTCCTTTTTCTCCACCCATATAACAAACTCCCATTCTCTTAAAAAATTTATGAAGGTGATTCATTCCATATTTATCACATGTTGGAAAATCTTTCTTTTCCATCTTCCCTTTATCCATCTTTCTCTCTTCCATACTTTTTTTCTCTTGCTTCCCTTCAAATCCATAGTACTCCGAGAATTATTTAATTATCTTGTTAACACATGATTATATTTCTTCATATGTTTAGAATACATGTTATACTATCTCCCTTATAAATGTTGTATTAATACTTTGAAATATGTTATCCTTCTTACTATTTGCCTCATATGTTTTGCTGGAGTTCACATTCTTTCTAATGGGTGCCATTTGTATACAATTGTATACACTAGGCCAGTTTATGAATTGCAATGAATAATTCCAAACTTGTAAAATTCCTATCAAAAATTGAATAGTTTATGGATATAATCCATTAAAATATTTTTTGGAGTAGGTATATAATCATAAATCCTATATAATTATTTGTAAATAAAATGAGAATTATCCAAAGCATATCCCCCGGGAGTGTCGTAACCAAGAGTGCAGTAATGCCTTTTTTCATGGACAAGTTCCCATTCGAGTCTAGCTCAAAGCGGTGTTTTTGGGTTTTACCCCGATTTACATTTGTGCCAGAGCTGCCTCTACTTTCTCGTATCCACACAAGGTTGAATTTTCATGGAAAACTCACAAAATCTATACATTATTGATATTCAAAGAAGTTCTTCTATACGAATCCTCAAATTATATCTTCGGGTAATCTTCTATAATTATAGATTATCTAAATATATTTTACAAGGTTATTGCTAAACTTCCTCTGATACCAACTATAACACCCCGACCCCGGTTACCTAGAGTCAGTGCATTATTTTAATACATTGGCATTATTACAAGGAATAGATTCCAAAAGATAGATCAGTTTATCAGTCTTGGGAAATAGATTACAGATATGGATGTTACATTGCACTTTAGAAAATATAACACAACATAAATGATCTTTTGGTAATGCCATTAATCCCCTAACTTAACCCTGATTATCAATCATAATACACTTCTTAGAATCCTGAGAAAATTAAAACATATAAAGAAGTGAGCTAAAATTCTCAGTAAGGATAACAATATAGAAGAAACATTCATATATAAGAATAATCATTTAAATCAATGTATAAGACTAAAACAAATGCCTTTTTAAACATAAACATCAGCATAATATTGAAAAGATAAAATAAAATAATTACATTTAATTATTCACATGGATATTTTATAAGTCGAATAATCACATGCAATATCAATATACACTTTCATAATGATGGAATGCATAATTCCAGACTATCATAACCACATAGTCAAGGCCTAGTGCCAAGGCTACAAATATGATTTTATCAATGCATTGTTCCAAGACACTAGTTTGTCTCATGAGACCTACTGATTTATCTAGAGCTATAGTGGGCTCCCCACATCACATACTATGTCCAATACATTCCTCATATGAAAAGTTTTAAACATAACATAAACATTCGTATTAAAAATGGCATTTGAAATGTCAATACATTACCCGGAAACCTTGAAAGGTATAAAAATAACACATCCACAGTAAAACATTTCACAAAACCATCAATACAATACAGAAGATTTTTATCATAATAAATCAAATTTAAACAAGTTTAAAATCCATTAAAGGATATTGACATAGATGAAAATTATTTTTATAACTCTCTGAGAGAAATATCCCTTTTTCATGAAATCATTTAAAATCCACACAAATTATAAAGGAAGACCATTAAATAAATTTTTGAATCAAAGTGTCATATACCACTTCAAAACTTTTGAATGTAATTAACATTTTAAAACATTCATGTCCATTTAAATAAATCCATAAAAACATTTTGACAACATTGACCTTAATGAGAATGGTTTAGAATAATAAATCTTTAAAACTTTTCAAATTGTGTTTTAGGAAGAAGTACCTTAAAATAATCCCTTTGAAAACTATTTTATGAAACATGTACATGGATAATAAATATGTCCCAATAGATACTTATGTCAAAACATCCTCGGATAATAAAGATATTGTGAAATTAACCCTTACCAATTTGGTAACATACGAAACATACACCCTACGAAAGAAGTATCATATAATGAATATGTAAATGCATGTAAATTAAAGTCTAATACACTAAGAATACAATTATGGGTAGCACATACACCACACAAAAGGTAATAGTGTAAATATGGCATGAATCTCATGAGAATATGGAGTGAGATGAAAACCCCTTATATTGCTCTTTCATTTAGTTGACGGTACATTTAACCTCATGTATAAAGATCGTAGTATGTTATTAAAGTATACCAGAACCATTTTAGTATTCATGATATCATATATGATTCATTAATGACTTTCTAATACCCATTTATTAAAAATGTCCATGTTAAATTAACATTTGGGGTAACAATCGCTTTCTTTATCGTACGTGTTTTAACTTGTTACTTTTGACTGTATCACTTATACCAAGAATTAAATATTTCAGAATATAAAACATGATTTTTATATCAAATATATTTAGAATATAAATATGTATAATATACATATATATGAAATGAAAAACACCGTTTATGGATACGGTATTTAGTACGTATGCATAAACGATGTTTCTGTTTTCATATCGTATAGAACAGAACAAAGTGAATAAGATATATGTAAGTACATATATATATATATATATATCCAGTAGATTTATTAGGTCATATATTACATACTTATTAGTAATATATACTTTTATAATCGTCGATGAATGGGGATTGTGGAAATGAATCTCACCGCGTTGTGGAGACGGTAATCCGTACGTATGCACGAGCGACAATAACATTTCCTTAAATGTGTGGAATTGGAGGGTATATTAATTTTACAAATACATTATCATGTTATTTTTATTTTCTTATATACATATTACTCATCATTATATCCATCCTAATAACATATTGTTGAATAACAAATTACACAACGTCTTGGAGATGGTAAGCCGTAAATACACATGCATGGTGACAATATCATTCATAAGATCGGTAGAACAATTAATATAGTTGTCCCATATTTATAATTAAAACACAGTATATAAAAGATACCTGAGTTATTATATTATAATGGAAACAACAAAGAAAGAGTAAGTGGAAGAATAAGAGAACAAGAAAGAGTGTGGTGAAATCATTACCTCTTCTTCGGGTTCTTCCTTTTCATTTGATAAAACAGGATCCTTAAGATGGATTTATGACCAAAGGAAGGCCTTTATGATTAAGTTAGGATAGTTGGGAGGATATTTGGGTAGGGTTTTCCTGAGGAAAAGGGCTTTGGAGGTGTTATTTTGAGATAAGGGGAAGTTCCCTTTTATAAGAGGGGTGAGGGTCACTTTGAGAAAAGATTAGAGTATTAATTTATTATACAATAATATTCGGTTTATAAAGGTTACAAATGAATTTATTTCTAGAATTACGTAGTTATGGGTAGATATCCTCTCAACCAATAGGTTTTAGACATGTTTAGGTTACCATTTTAACATTATCTTTTAGATTTAACTCTTAGTTAAATAGTTTAACTTTTACCATGTCTTCTTGTATTCTTACTCTATATGGTTAATAAACATAATATATACTTCCAATAGAACCTTAGGTGGCTCATTAATGACATATATAATTGTAGTTAAGCCCTTTTTCAGAACCTTACATTTTTTGGAATATTTGTGTCAACCAATAATATAGTATTTGTTTAAAATATTAATTTATGTCAATTTTGACACTATTTGGTATTTTGATTTTGTGAAAGTCATAACAACATGATTACTTCAAAAAATATAAATTTAATCAGCCCTAACTTTTCATATTCAAATATAAAATTCGTGGATGTCATAAAAACATTGAAATTATATTTAATTTAATATTTATAATACCATTTATTTTATTCATTAATTAATAAAGTAATTACTGGCTCCTTATTGTGTCATAAATAAATTTTATTATTTAATGTCTAAAAATTATTAAAAAAATACCATGATGTAGGAATTGTTTTTATCTTTCCACATAATATTTATGGTCAAAAATATTACTTATATTACACAACATATAAATTTATTACTAAACAATTTTTGTTTATGTCAATTTTGTCTTTACTATAAATTAATTAATCTAATGTGTCGTTATCATTCACAAGTGGCTACATGGGGTCCCACAATCGACTTAAGGATGCCCATTTTCAGCCATTACTAATCCAATAAAGTTAGGACATGTATTAAGGTAATTTTGAATTATTAAAATATTTTATTACCTTGAATTTCCTTATTTACCTTTAACCGCGGTGAATAAAAGTCATAATTTACTATTAATAAAATTATATTCATCTTATTGAACCACATATTACATTCTATGGTTTATCGTGTCTCTCAGAGTTTTGAAATTCCACTCACAGAAGTGGTAAAATTATGTTTAATGTGAATTATCAAATTTTCAGAGGAGGTGGGTAAAAGACGGTGAAAAGTACGATAAATTTTATATATATCTAAAATTATTATAAACTGACTCCAATTAATTACATTTAACATATATCTGTATTATGTATCTATTTTGAAATAAAATAAATTTAAATAAAATTAATAATTATTTAAATAAAAAGCCAGTTTTAAATAACAACTCAGTGTTTTTCAATGTTCATCAAAAATAGAATGTTTTTAGAATAATACCAAATATTCACCCTAGGAAAATTTCAATATTCATAATCCAAAAATGATTTCTAATTTACCAATATAAAGTGATATAAGTTTCATTTATTAATTTAAAATTAATTCCCTTTGTCAAAACCAAAAGGCGTTTTTTGAAGAAATAATAACTATCAAATGATTGACACTTGTTTGTGTTCAATTTCAAAGTCAAATAACATAGAATAACCAGAATTGGATTAAATGGTAAATATATTATATATTTATACTTAAAAACCATTAAAATTTATAATTAAACACTACAAATTATTTTTATTAAAAAAGTAGTTTTAGTTAAAATATAGTATTTTTCACTATTCACCCAAATATGAAAGTTATCAGAAAAACACCAAAAATCAATTGAAACTAAATTATTATATCTATATTCTAATGAAGAAGTTTATTTTTTTCAAATTTAATATATAAATGTCTCAAATATTAAATTGAAAAATGGATTTCCATTAAAAGGTGATAAAATTGCATTTTTTTAAAAATAATTCTTTTATCTGAAAAAAATATTTTTTCTTACATTATGACTAAGAAACTCATAAAAGGATTCTAAAATTATAAGGATTATATAATGTTCAAAATTCAGTGAATACTATTCATAATCTCTTTTTAACGACTATTTTTGTAAGTCGTGGTGCGCTTGAACTCATTGTCGCGTGTAATGCAAGTTATTGAATTACTTTGAAGAAATAAAGTACTATGAAATCATGGGGTGTTACATATCATAAAAAATTTCATACAATTACAACTCAATTAATACAATTCAAAAAAACCCAAATAAGCCAAATCAAATGATATGTAACATCACACCAAGGATCACACTAGGTAAGGATATCTAGGTCACTCATTTCTACACATAGAAAATTGATTTAATTAATTATCTAGAAATATTCCTTGAATTTAGTGATCTGAGGAAAAACTTATAAAGTCAACCCCCAATAGTTTCAATAAGTCCCAAGAATAAGAGGCCTAAGGAGTTAATGAAAGGCTTATGATTAAACCACCAGATATTGGATAATTCCTATTACTACACCTTTCACCTAAGTAACCAAGGCTTATTATGTTGTAATTTTTTCAAACTAATTCATTTTCTCAAAATTGTTATTTGGAAACTATTTCAAAAATAATTTAATAATGATTTAAAAAATCATTTTTATTTTACAAAAATAGGGGAAAATATTCTGTTATCAAACAAATATATCCAGAAAAAAAATTTATATCAATAAAATATGTAATTACATATATAAAATAATTTAGAAATCTAGAGCAGTGTAGTTCGTACCATGCAGACTAGAGATAGAACCACCTAACTTAATCTCAGGATTCACATTCTCACAACAGAATCCATCATAATAAAGAACAAAAAAAATGGAAACAATGTGTGTAGAATAAATACACATAACCCATTTATTATTCAATTCATGAAAATGGTTGGCAAAGAGGATTGATCATACATAGCTAGAGAAACACCCAACCGCCACACAATATAGAACAAATGGCCTTCCCCTTGAACAAGATCACTTGGAATATCTTGAAAGAATAAATAATATTTCCATCAAATATCAAAAAATATAATAACGCATTAAATCAAAGATAATAAAATCAAATGAAATATATAATGAAATTTTTTTTCTCACATATAGGGATGAAACATGACAAAAAAAATTGGTCAATCAATAAAGGGAGCAATTTAAATGTAGAATAGGTCACATAAATTTATTGGGAGATCCCCAAGGATGAGAAGATACAATTTGTGTTCGAATAAAAATAGAAATAAGCTATGCAATACTCTAAAATCCCAAATCACTATGATTATATAGTGCGTTTTCCATTTACATTTTTTGTAATTCCTGGGACATATATACACATAGAAACCCATATTTATTTTAATTTAAAACACGATTTCACCTGTTACATAACATGAAATAATTACATGGAGTGTACTATTTTCATGCCATGTACCATGTTCAAGAAATCTACCTGGATGAAAATACACTAAATGTAATCCCATTACATACCATGTTTTTTCAGCTATATACTGAAGAAGTCAAGTATTCATTAGAAAAATATGAAATTTCCCTGGGTGTTCTCCGAACATAGTAAAAACCCCATTAACCCAATACAGATTTATACCTGGAATCCATTAATTCAAACAAAAATATATCCATGAACTATATTACATCTTCCATAAAAATCCCATTATGTCCTCAAGATTCCTAATACATACCCAAATTAGTAGTAGAATGAATTATGATAGGGTAATTACCTAAAAGCGGGTATGATGATGTTACAAAAACCCAGAAATAAGACCTTACATCCACATAAAGTCATGTGGATGAATGAATTACAATTAATATGTGAGGCTATTTCTCCCTCATTAACAACTCGTCCACCCAAGTCTCATGATAATTTGTCCCAATTTCGTTATAACACTCTAACCAATAGAATCAATATCCTATTCACAACATTCAAAAGAGTGACAGTAATATCTACTTGATTCTCCATAATGGAAACATATAACTCTATCTCAATCTCCTCCCAACTCTGGATGTGAGAGGGTTTGATATGGTATTTACTAAGCTATGATATGTGGAAAACATCACAAATTCTCTTCAATTTAATTGGAAAAACCAACTGTCATGAAACCTTCCCAATCCTCTCAGGGAACTGTAATGGTCTAATATATCTCAAAGCCTACATTCCATGTTTTCTGAGTCGATGGAGACACAACCAATGAGAAACATGCAAGATATCCATGTCAACTATGGGAAAAATCATAGGATTACGCAACTAATCCAGAAAATATTTATATGAACTACATGTTATATCCAATTACCAATATATGTCTAGAATAATAATAGAAAAATCCTAAACCAAAATCAGTCCCACCAAATAATCCCCACCCGCAAAATTCCCCATAAATAAGTAATCTACCAGGGAAACCATAGAAATCCTGATATGTAAACATTATTATAGATGAAATATAAATATTTTTTATAGGAAAACTAATTCTATCATATATGTCTATACCATGATTGAAAAAAAAATTCTAGACATAGTCGCAGAGCATATCGCCCAGGATCTGCATAGCACACTCAGTCTGATTGTCTATATGTTGTTGATAAGCTATAATCAACCTAGCCCGAATCTATATCCCCTCTGGGATACATTTAAGAACATTTATGTAAACCTAGGATCAATGTTAGTTACAATATTACAATAAACCCTATGTTACCTCGCAATATTTTTCACAAAAATCATACCTAAATTTTTTACTTTAGTAGTGTCCCTAATTGGAATGAAATAAGCCAAATTTTAAACTTATCAACCACCACCTTCATATATTTCATTCTTTAGAGGGTCTTTGGTATTCAAAAAATGAAATCCATATTCATCTAATCCCATTTTAATTCCTCATTCGGAAGACGCTATAGAAAACCAAATGCTTTTATATGTTCTTTATTTATCTTTTGGTAGGTGTAATAATAGGACACATAATCTTCAATTACATACTTCAAACCAAATTAACATCACATGTCATAATAATTATTTATGTATCATAGATTAATTAATAATAAATAAAAATTAAAATCAAACAAAATTGATCTCTTCATGGGTTCTAGGATGAAAAAAATGTTTCCAGGACTAAGAATACCATCAAAAGAGCGAAACTAACTCGAAATAACATCTCCACTTAATAGTGTTTCTCAAATTTCACTAAATTCACCATCCTAATAATGAACCAAAATAAAAGAAACAAATACATATGTTTTTAACTGATCACTTGGTATAACTATACCTAAAGCATCCTCATGAGCATCGAGATGAATCTAAACCAAAATTACATAGAGGTTGCACTCTTCCATTGATTCCAAAATAGCCCGTGATGGAACATTCCTACTAAAATGGTTTTCAACAACATTACTCATACTTGTCATGAATGTGATATCGAATTCATACATTATAAGGTGTTTCTCCAGACACCATTATTTGAGTTGTGTAATTATAATAATGTATTCCAAATCAATGGGATTCATAAGATACCACCTAGTATTCTTATATTACAAAAAAATCAAATAAATACTTTAAGAATCACTGAAAACTATATATCGATTTTTTGGATTATATTAGATCTTAATACTAGATGAGGTCAAAAGTTCATTTAGTTCATTGATATAAGAATTAAATTTTTCATCACATATGATTTTCACCCCATTATAGGTAGGACCAGGTAATTTTGAAACCATATTGTAAAAATCGATGTTGAACCATTGATAATAAAAATAATTTGTAAGGAAGCTATAAATCCCAAAGATATTCCATTGTCTATCCCAATGAAAAACATCCCTCAATTTCTCCTGATTAGTTGATAATCCATGATCTGAAATCAAGTTACCCAAGAACATCACATCTTGATTCCAGAAGTTTCATTTTGATATACTTATATGATAATAGTGACTCATTAGTATCTCTAAAACCAATACCAAAGGTTCTTCAGGTTCATGCTCAGATCTTGTATAAAATAAAATATCAACCCCAAAAAACGAACACAAATGTGTCAACATAACGATGTAATATCCATTTCATCAAATCCATAAAAACTCTATGGTTATTATTCAAACCAAACTGAATTATAATATATTCAAAATGAGTATTCCATATATCAATTTTTTTCTTTGGTATATTATACTTTAAAAATTTGAGCTTATGATAACCTGACAAAATATTGATCTTTGAAAACCACTCCCACCATCAACTGATCAAACAAATCATCCACATGGGGAAAAGGATAGTTATTCTTTGTTGTTACCCAGTTGAAAATATTATACTAGACACACAAACAGAGTGAACCATCTACCTTATTTCAATATACCACCGAGGATACAAATGGATAATCACTATGGAAAAAACTGTTCCCACCAGATCATCAAACTGAATCTTGATCTCCTTCAGATCCATTGGTTCCATATGATGGGATGGTGTTAGAAATGGATAACTAGTACTATTTCAATATAAAATTCTTCCACCCTCTCTAGATGAATCCTTGATAAATCATCTAGGAAAAGGTTTGTAAATTCATAAATAATAGTGGAAAGAGATATAAAAGAAAAACACACTATTCTAAAACCATATAGTAGAAAAAAAACCCAAGATCTGAGTGAGATGGTAATGCATGACCATAACATGGATCCAACTATCCCTAAACCATATACAAGCTACCGTCGATAATAATAAATGAGATATTACAATTATGACAATCAAACCTAGAATTATGAGAAAAAAGATAATCCATCTAGAGGATGGAATCCACCAAAATGTAGATTTAGAATAAGGAAATCCCATAATAACTCCACATCAAATATCTATAGATCACAAGGAAACCAAAACCCCTGATTCTCTTTATTTATGAGATGTATCACTAACTCAATAAACAAAGAAATCAATTCAATTGGATATTACGCATATAAAAAATGACTACATACAAATCAGTGGGAATCACTAGTATGAAATGAAGAAATCTCTACTAATGATGTATTGAATATAGAGTCTCTCACTATCACTAGACCCACATCAACAAAAACTAGATACTCATCTTCTGGGTGAATGTGGTTCACTTTTGAGGTTGGAAGGTGAACCCCTGTACTCTTTGAAGCATCCGACTACACCATTGTAGCATTTTGATCTGATGACCCCTACCCATAAAAATGTATGGGAATTACTGAATATAAAATCTATAGATTAACATAAACTTAACAATTATTTATCATTTCTATAGGTGAAGTATGATAATTTAATGTGTATCCCACCTTTACATAGATATAGAATTTCATATGCACACTGAATGTCATATGCACACTACCAGCTGTAACTAAAGGTTTAGTGGAATCATATTGTTGAGAACCACCCCCACCAATCCTATGAAGATATTTCAACTTCCATTTTTTTCTCTATAGAATCGATAAAGCTGCCACTAATAGAAGAGAATGTGAATAATATCAAAACATGCCTACCATATTCATCTATTCTATCATAGAAAAGTTCATTGTCTCTTAATATGTAGAAATAATCATAATAAGTATTTATGATCTAATATCCAGTCATAGACAATAAAGTAAATTCTGAGCTTTAGGATACATATTATTTACCACCACTTGAGAAAAATGAACCTACCCAACAAATCGATTGGTGCACTCCATTATCCATTCCTCTCCCTTATATAAATAGATTAACTCCATATACCTCAACATTATTAGTGAATATAGAAAAAAACTTCTAGATGAAGAGATTTCTGAAACCCTTCCTATCTATGCCCACATTCGTATCCACCTTATCAATGGAATCCTACAATCTATTGGTGGGAAACACATGGTTGAATATGGTGGACATCACCTTGATACTCTCTGGTGTATCTTGAAAATAAAAAATATGATCAATATTTTCACGATGGCCCTCAAAATATTGATTTTAATTTTACCATTATAGAATATTGGGATATCATTCAAAAACCCCAATGATAGAATTTTTATCACCTAAAACTCATGGACACACCTCATCGACAATGTTCTGGACATGTGGTAAATTATGTTTGATAGCACGAACTACTCACATGATAGACCCAATAAATTTATAATCCATAGTTGGATTAATTTGAGGATCATGAGCCTCACCCATATGTGGAACCTTTGGATGACATCTTAATGGAAAACTGTTGCCCCCCAAAATAGAATTAATGATCATAAAAAAGGTTAACCTCTTTTAAAACTAGAAAACCCATCAGAAAAAATGGTATTTAGACAAAGAACACAAAATCAGAGACACACATCCTAACAACCCTTTGTAACATGTGTATTGTCAAGGCCAGAGCTATCGAAAATTTACTACAACCAACCACTAAAATCCCAAAATGGTACCTGACCCAAATTTCCACATACTCAAAGGTTGTTCCCAATCTAGAGGTGCCAGAAACTAGCACCTAGAAATCAAAAAACAACTAGAGGGAATGATTTTATCCAACCTAAAGATGAAAATTTAATATATGTATATATATATATCTATATATGTATGTATTTATGTATGAAAAGGAAGGTGTGGATGAAAAAATTAATATATATTTCACAGTAAATATTGAACAGTGGAAGAGATACAACAAAAATTGTACAGAAAACAATATCAAAGTGAAAAGTCCCACTTCATATTAAAATCACCAAAATAACTACTCCAACATTTTCTATGTTATATAATAGGTAACTCTAACCATATCTATATATAGTTAACCAAAAAATTATAATAGAAACCCTCACCACCTCCCTGCAACATCATATCATTTGATTCATTGAAATATATAATATGGTCTACGCACTGCTAAAGGGGTGTGTGTGGTGTGAGATAATAGGATCGGTAGTATCCCAATATGGTGTTCCATATCATTTTCAAGTAAAGTAATACAATCATGATAAACATTAAATAAAATAGCCATGAGATAATTCTTAACACTTTTTTATCAACATTATGAAAACAATTTAACACATCCATTTTGAACATTTATAAATCATATAGCTAAATCAGTTTCAATAAACATGATATGAATATATCAAAGCAGATAATTAATATCAAATCAATGCATGTTTCATATACCATATACAATATATTTTGTGAAATTAAAACAGTACAAACCAAAATAGAGAAAGTCAACCGAATCAAAGCATAGGTAAAATAACACAAAGGATCACAGTAGATAAAGTTAGCTAGAAAACATATAAATAAAAATCGAAAAGAACACACTTAAATTATCTAGAAATACTCATCAAATATTGAGAGATGATAAACACCCAATGAAGTGACCCCCCCCCTCAAAGTTCTAACAAGTCCCCATAACCAAAGTCTAATAGAGAAGAAGAAAAGCCCATTATTGAACAAAATGATAGTACAATATAGGGATATTAATCTTCCTCCCACCTATGTACCCAATAAATATTATGAGATCTATATTTAAAAACAATTGATTTCATAAAAAATATACATTAAAACAATTTCAAAAAACCAATTCAAAATTCGTCAAAAAAACACTTTTCATTTACCAAAACTAATGGAAGACAATATTTTATGAAGAACATGTTTCCACACAAACAAATATAATCAGTCATTCATGAAATTTAATATTTTTAAGAACTTATAAACATCATAGAAATTCAGTTCATTCAACACATGGTAATGATGAAACCACCTACCACAGATTTGCTTCACATACACATGCAACATAATCAACCAAAATAAAGATCATAACTATAAAAAATAAGGCATTACAGTCAGTACACATATCTTAACATAGATTGAATAAAAAATTTCATATAATATGGTAGATCTCACATACCTCGAATAACAAAAACACATCTCACCATAACAAATAAAGGACCAGCAACCGAAACAAGATCACATGATAGATCTGGAAATAAAAAAGAACAACACCATCACAGATCAACAAATCAAATAAGGCAAAAAAACAGTTCTACCGGAATCCCAAGTTAATAAAAATTAATAAATAATCACTCACATGGAGAGTTTAATCCCATCTTAAATGAATTTCAATAGTTGAATGGAGTGATTTAGATGGATAGGAGGCCCCAAAAATCACCTAGAAGAGATCCTTGGTCGAGAGAAAAGAGGTTTTGGATGAATGAAATGAGAAATTCTCTATGAATCACCCGAAAATACCATATATCAATGATTAAATGGTGTATAATCCCTCCATAAATATTTTTGTACATGAGGTCCCTATATGCTGAAAACATGATTTTCCTTTTAATGAAACCCTAATTTTACCATTTATACATTTTGAAACCCTTACATGGTGTAAACTCCTTTCCCACCATGTAACAAGATCATAACATCAACCTCATAGATATAAAATGTCATATAATTCAATTAAATTACTTTTTTTATTTTATAAACTACAAAAGTCTAGTTATCAGTAAAAAATACCAAACTATCTCGGGCATAATCTGAAAATGGGGAGAACATGGCTAATCCATTACATGCTTATACCCCAAGTACATTAATTAGGATAAAAATATATCCCATTTTTTTTATTTTCCCTAATAAATTATATCTGTCTTAAGGAGTCCTCAGAAACACCAAAATTAGAGGGAAATGGATAAAGAGAAGGGAATTACATTGAAGCACGAGATAAGATGTTATATAATAGAAATAGAAAATAATTAGTATATTCCAATGTTGAAATTTCATATTATGTATAGAAATAATAGATTTATATTAATACCTTTTTTAATTGACTAATACACCCAATATTTTATGGATCTGATAATAAAATTATTCAAGGATTATATGAGTCATTTTATTATGGTATTTATTGATGGAAGTTTGATATACTCTAAATGATATAATTCTTATATGGGTCATTTTTTTAACATTCTCAGAACTCATAAAAATATAATATATATAGAAAATTGAGAAAATTGAAATTTTTTATTCATGAAGTTTCATTTCATGACCATATTATCTCTAAAGTTGAAATATCCATTGATCCATCAAAGACAATGCAATCGATAGAGTATAAAATTCTAATTAATATATCTGTGGAATGAAGATTAATTGGATTAGTAAGATATTATTGATAATTTTTTCAAAAGATTTATATATTAGCTAAACGATTAACTATATTGAGATTTATGGTTCTAAGCTCATATTGTCAGAAGATTTTGAGAAATGTTTTAAATAATTAATGAAGATATTGGTCAATGAACATATATTGACCTTACCATCATGAGGGGATATATTTGTTATATTTGGTGATTACTTAATGAAAATATTTGGTTGTGTCCATATGAAGAATGATATATTTTTATCCTATACATCAATTTCATTATGTATTCATAAATAGAATTATCTAACCCGTGATCTTGAGATGAAAGATCTAATATTTTCACTAAATTGATGGGTTCATTATCTTTATGATAAAAGATATAAAATATTTATGGAAGATAATATTTATAAATAATTCTTCTAAAAAAAATCCTCAGCATTAAAAAAATGAAAAGTTTAGAACTACTAAATTATTATGATTTCTAAATACACTACCACCCTTGGAAATAAAATACGGTGTTTGATTAATTGAGTTGGAAAGATAAAAAAATTTCTTTTACAAAAAAATTGATTTTAAAATATCTTATTTTCATGGATTTAGTAAAGATAGATATTCCAAACATTATGGATGGGAAACCATAACATATACTAAAAATTATTTCCAAACTATATTTATTAGATAAAAGAATTCCTATATTTATAAAAGAATATTGAAAATAAAATAAAAGGCTTGATTGATGGGAAATAAGTACACGTTATCAATTAAGATAGTATTTTAAAATATTGAAAGTTTTCATTTGTTCTATCTATTGATTATGTTGAAAATAATATTTTTATATGAAAATCCCAAGAAAATTTCTACATATAGTTGTAGGACCCAAATGTATCATGATTTGAACAATGATTTTTGGTAGTACAATATAAAATAATAAATTTTAGACTACGTAACACATTTTTTAGTTTTTTAAATAATTAAACATTGTGTGAAAATATAATAAATGTATAATGAAAGCTATAACTATTCCTATGATGAAATGGGATGGTATTATAATGAATTTTTTCGGTAGATATCCAAACATTCTATTAATGAATGGTTCCATATGGTTAATTTTTTATCTCCTTATCAACTTCTCGTATTTCATCTCTACAGGGGAATAAATAACTCTTGAAAACCTCACATGACCATATATTAATGATGTTGTGAGAATTTATAGTGAAACTCATTCATCTTTACCTGATCATTATCCATAGTTTACATCGAAATTTGAGAAGTAGATTAAAAAGGCGCTAGACATTGAGATATAATGGAGATCTACATATTATCGCCAGACTAATGTGATATATAAAATTACTATTCATACATTATAATATATTTTGTGATCATTATATATTGGAATTCAAGGATTATTGGATTATTTTAAAAATATATTGGGGTATTAATAAAATAATTGCATCCTTTCAAGCATTCAAATGGCACCAGATGAGAAATTGTATTAAAAAAGGAATCGTACTACAATTTTTTGGGAGAAATTTGGAGAAAAGAAAATTATTTTCCAAGATAATTTTATAGGAGACAATGATGAAAGTGAAGACTATTCAAAATTATATTAATATTGTTAAATGTAGAATAAAAATAATAAACAAATCAATAAAGGATTGATAATTTTAGGTGGGATATCAAATTTTCTTGAAGGTATCTCCATGGAAGGGTGTTATAATATTTGATAATAAAGGGAAAGTATGTTGTACATATATCAAGCCATTTGAAATTCTAGAGATAATTGGAGTTGTGAAAAAAATTTAATGATGATTCATAAAATATAAAAAATTCATGATGTGTTCCATATATTATTATTTAAGAAGTACTTGTTTGAAAAAATACATGTAGTGAACTTTGAGTAAATATAATTATCACCAAATCTGTATTATTGTGAGGAGAATATTCAAATTCTTAACATAAGAGAACATGTGTTGATTAATCATAAGACTCCCCTGGTAAATGAAATTTTAGAAATCATATGATATAAGAGTTGATGTGGGAACCTAAAGATGTTATTATGAATAAGTACACATATTTTCATGTGGTTATATTCTATAAATATCATGGTTAAAATTTTTGATGGGGGGTGAATGTAGCACTAATGATTCAATTATAATAATCATTTATTTATTTATAACCCATAGAATAATGGATAAAATTTTGTGATTAAAATCTAAATTATTGAATTTAATTAAAGAAATTTCATTTTTGAATTCATAATTTAAATATTTAACCCATGGTAATTTTTTTTTATTTTTCATAAATACACTACAAGAGAATTGTCGTTTAGTCGCGGTTTAAACCGCCACTACTGGGTTTGGAAGCAATTTCTATAAACTGCCGCATAATACGCTGTCATCAATCTATTAGCTACGGTTATTTTCGTTTCACGGAGGTTTATGGAAAGCGTCGTAGGTGCCTCATTTCACCGAAGTTTTACTGATTTTATCAGCGGTTTTTATGATCCCTGGATATCAGTTTATTTTCAGTGGATATAAAAACCGTGAATAAACACAAATCCAGCTGTCGTAAAACCGCCGCTGAAGTCATGAGAACCGACGCGGAATGAGTCCCTATGATGCGACTATTTAGCGGTGGTTAAACCCCCGCGAAACGTAATTTTTTTTACATTTTGCGGCAGTTTTCACTGTTTAGTGGCGGTTTAAACCACCACAAAAAGCTTACCAGAAAAAAAAATTATCTCCTTCCACTGAACCACTGTCCTGAAAGACAAATCAAACAAGAAATACCATATTGGACATACCAACAGAAAACAAGATACATCAACCTAGGAAACCAGTATTGAATACAATGAAAAAAAATGATATAATCAACTATAAAACATAGGTCCATTATTTGACTACTCTCCAAACATACATCTAGCTGATCCTTCTTGATCACCCATAATATATATCACTTGAAAATGAAACATTAGATCAACATGTGTGTCAGTGTTCCCATATAAGGAGTGAGCATAAAACACAGTAATATTTACCATTTGTGGGCCTTATACTTGGTTTAATACCCCAAAAATAGCATCACCACACACATATACTATACCAGGTGTCTTAGAGAAGCTCGTGTGTTAGTCTCACTCAATAATTTATTGTGAACTTTTATTTAACACAACTTATCTTATATTAGCTTGTGATATTGACTTAGAAGGGATTAGAACCCCCAACTGGTTATATCTCAACTCTATAGGGAGGTCTTTTTAATCAGTGTGATCCTTAATGACACTACAACGATATTAGGTCTGAGCTAAAATACCATAAACTAAAGCGATATAAGGTCTGAGCTAAATGACCATAAACTAAAAATATATAAGGTCTGAGCTAATATAATAAAAACTAAAGCAATATCAGGTCCGAGCTAGAAGATACTAAAAAAATATAATTTTAAGCTATTAGAAAATAAACTAAATCCATATTAGGTCCAAACTAAAAGACGCTAAACTAAATAAATATCAGGTCTGAGCTAAAAGACCCTAATCTACAACATGGTATCTATTTATTCTATAATAGTTTCTGTGTCCAACTATATGGCCTTATAAAATAAACAAGTAATACTCCCCAAGCCTATTGACATCATAAAAGGAAAGACCACTCTCCCTCTTGGACATATATATTACACCCAATCAATTCTTCTACAAATTAGGTGATCTCAGTATATCTGGAACAAACTATTAATAAATAATCTCATGTTGTTCATAATTCATGAGAATCTCTCATGGGGAATCAATTATAAATTTATCATTCAAATCATGGAATTTTTGTTTACTTAATTTTAATTAAGGGATGAGTATCATTAAAGATCAATATAATACCGCAGTATAAAAACAACATGCATATCGTGAATGATAGAAAGAGGGACAATAATGTAGAATGTCTAAAAAATTCGACTATTTATAATTTAAAAAAAGAGAAGAATCTCTACATTTTGAAGTATCTCTGATGTTTCATAAAAAATGGAATTAATTACAAGGTTTTAAATGTGATAAAATATGATCAATCGCACATGAAATGTCAGAAAAGGTTTGGAAAGAATTGTCAATCGAACACTGGAGTTCCAATCACCCCCCTTATTCAGATTTCACTCTACGATGAGGAGTCTTGACCAAATACATCAACTCCAAAACCCTCATTTAGGTATTTTCCAAGAAACATGATGATATTAAAATATTTTTCCTCAGATGATCTATGATTTGCTCACATCTCCATATCTGTAAAGTCTAAGAGTCCATGTGAGCCTACAATTTGAATATCCAATTATGAACTTTCTCCAATTACTATAAGGACTCTCTTATCTTACTAGAAAGAGGATACTCATCTATAAGATAATGAAAATATATTTCACTGGTCTCTGAATCATACTGGGTTAAAACAATTTGATTCATAATTTTATATAGGGGTTGTCGGTCAAAACCACAAGCACCCCAGTCATTAAATAATTTATAAATGTGTTCCCCTTGGTTGTGGAATATTTATATGTGGGTATGAGGGATCAAACCATGAATCTACTAAATTTTTTCCCTATTTTGTGCCTCAACCTGTGTGATAATTGGATTATCGGTGGAAATAGGAGGAATAACTAGTTGAATCACTGATGAAGAAGGAGAATAAGCCTCATATGACCTTATCTCAACAACAATATCATATGTAGCCTATGATGTAAGATTAAATTCATCAATAAAGTCTAATTCACCATTAGGGTAGTCATCAATAGAATGAGTTTCGTTTCTTGATTTCTCACCCGGATCTTTGATCATATCCATCGTCACCACTAACAATGTTGTTGTTGACGAAAAACGAAAATCCATAGGATGTACCAATTACCTTATCACACCATAGAGTCATGATGTTACCCACTCATTGGCATAATCTTGGTAAAGGAAGGCAGGAGCACCAGCAAGGGGATGTATGATTTCAGCTTTGATTTTCTCACATGTCGCCATTATCCAAAATCGATGGATGACAATAGGATGTCACTCCTCAAATGGTCCGCCAAAAGAAGAGGGGTGAAACATAGGGTGAAATCAAACTAATGATTGAATACATAGGTTATATAAGGTTTTAAAATAATTATCTCATCCATTATGGCTTCATGTACCCCTTCTCAATGATAGATCATGTATGACCTTTCATCAAGGGAACCACTATAGTTATCAATAATCGGCCCAATTGGTGCATGAAAAGGGATATAATCGAAGATGAATGATTGGATATTTTCATATTTAACCTCATTGGGGCTTTGTGACATGGTCCGAACTCGCGATATATTCAAAAAAAATTGGGAGAGATGAAGCATTGGGGATCCTAGTGGAATTTTAATATTTATAACAACGAAAGTGCTCGTCTGTCAAACCAAACTAAAACTAGAGAGTACCTCTAGTAATGTAAGGAACTCTACCTAATAGGATGTTTACCTCGAGTTGATAAAGACGTGAGAGGATCAACACTACCAAAATGTGGTATTTTCTTTTACAAGTCTCCCCACCGGGAAAATCCACCCATTAAAAACTTGGGTATAATGCCTGTCAGCCTAAGGCCTATGAAGATCTTCAAATTCACTTAGTATAATCGTGAATTATAATCCCTATCTTTTATGATAGGAAAATATGAGATAGAACTATTTATGACATACTGAGATGGTAACTGATGATGGTGTATGGTAGTTGGCATGTCCCTACTGCAATAAATAAAAATATGGATCAAATCCCTAAAAGAAATGAGAAAATACATTTTCATCTCGTTCCTAAATTTCTACTTCATAATAATAAGCCGCTCTTTCACTAAAATTGTTGTTTGTTTGGGGTCATCCCAAACATCCTTAGAATAGATGAATTTATCATACATATCTACAAGAGGGGGATTACTAATGTGAATCTATTAATATGGAATTGGATTTATAAACTATTAACTCTTACATTTTCTGAATCCACTTCTCTCACCACTAAAAAATAGTAAAACCATCTCAATATAAGAGAATATTACATAGTTCACATTCAAAATAGTATAACATGTGAAATTACCCAATTTTTTCAACACATCAACAATGGGTATAAATCCTAGTCATCCAAAATCTCCACTACCAATTGAAACAAATGCCTAAATGGAATGATGTATACCACACTCGAGAAATCGAGACATAAAAAGAAACATCATAAATCAATAAAACGCATAAAAGGAAACATGAGAAATCAAGGAAATTTTTGGACATGAAAATGTTTTTGGGAAACTATGTGCAACAAATGTTACATATATAAACCAACTGTTCCCATACATGTTCAACACATGAAAAATACAACTACTCATGATCTGATGATGCATCATCACCCTCTCCACCTTCATCACCACTTTCTGATGTCACCTGTCAGAACATTATATTGAAAATTAAACACCGTCGCATATTTATATTAAAATTTAAAACCAATGAAAGTTAGCAAACTAAATAATTTTGAATTTTTGTGATATACCTAATTACCACCAGTCAATGCACTACCATTGGAGGCATATCTGCTAATATTCTAACGTATTTCAGTCATCTCTTTCTACAAAGAAGATAACTAATCCCCCTTCTGGTGAACTGTGTTTCGTAGAGAAACAATCTGGGTTTGAGCATCATCGGGTAAGGGCTGACTAAATCCAAATTTAAATGCAGATGTCATCCCTGGTGGCCTACTAAAAACCTCAGATAGTACAGGTCCCAAACCCATCCCGCGCACTCTACCATGTTGCTCCTTCCCAAGGAATTTACCAACCGGGTCATCCTGGGGACTGAGTAGGACTGCGCAGGATTGGAATCCCATACTTCTTTAATTTTTACCTATAAATAAAATATAAATATATATTAACATAGTAAAAACGAATAATAAGTTATTATAATAAAAAAATTACTTCATACCCGAACTTCATTAGCAAGCTCATTGACAAAACTTCCATCTGATTTCTTGTGAACATCCAACCACAGTTCACTTTAGGATGCTTCTTGACCTAAACTCTGTGACTGCATTAAGAAATGATAAATCAACCAATCAATATAATAAATAGATAATACTATCTTATAAATATTTAATCTAATAAAAATATTACCAATGTCATTCGGCTTCTAGAAAACATATTTGAGCCCGTAGTGTGAGGGATGACTTGCTTAGCCCAGTTTGAAGCATTATTTCTTGAGAGATCCTGAAATAAACAAAATGAAATTTAATAGTAATGTACTCAATTTCATTTCCTCTTCATATACATGTATAAATGTAAAATGAGGATAAGATAATAATATATATTTCAATACCATCCGCTTATCATCATGATGTCTATAAAAAAATGTTCCACTGTTATTTCGATACCCCACTGGGTAGCTTCTGATACATTTGTTGCATAATCAATGAGGTATCATTGACATCACACCCCAATATCCATTTTAAATATTTCCATTTCATACCATGATTTTTCAATATCCACTTCTATTTTATCACATCAGCAATTGTGGAGTGGAAGAACATCTGTATACAGAAATTCATTTTGAACATATTAGTAACATGACATTGAATTAAACCATAATGTAATAAAATAGGAAGGGAAATGGGCTTCGCTGCCAGCTGGCCTAGAATATGGCCATGTAACCCCGTGACATCATCCGTCGGGACCCCATAAGAATAAAATGGAACGACTATATTTTCGCCAGTCACATTCCAAACATCTGCACTTTTTATTTTTTTCTCCACAGTTGTATTCTTGTCATCTTCTATTAGAAAACAATTAGTATAAAAAAAGAAATAAATTTATTAAATTAAAATTTGTACCTATGACAGTGACACTCCAGTACGCCCGTGATGAACTGGAATGGGCGTGACGTTGCACCACTATTGAGGATCTTGAAGGGGAAGTCGACAACTCACCCTCTAATAGGACATCCAAAGATTGTGTGAGAGATGGTGTAGTGGGAGATGGTGTAGGAGTGTAGGTAGCTGGTGCCTCAGATGTCCTGAGGAGGGAGCTAGATGGATCGTCATCTGTAGAGGAACTAGATGAAATAATATACCACTTCTTCCATGGCATTCCTGTCATTTAATAAAGTAAAATTAAGTTCAGAATATATATTTCAAAAAAATTATGCAGATGAAAAAAATTAAAAATGATAATAGATGCCCAGTACTAATAGACAAAATATATATAACAAAGATAATGAATGACTGCAGAAATGAAACAAGTGGTTGTTGAATAAAGAAATAATTGTGCATACAATCATTTTCCCTTCAATCATGTTGGTTTCCTACTCCATTTCTTCATCCAATTCATTCATCCTTGCTAGACTAATATTTTCAATATCATTATGGACAAATAATTCTCTTGCCTGTTGTTGATTAAATTAAATTTCAGTTGTCAAATTATCTACTTTATCACCCATATTAGAAAAATCTCTTTGTATTACAAGAGCATCTACACTCCACCCTTCATCAAAAACATCATTCACATAATATACCATTTTTTCTTGTGATTATAAGATATATGGATCATGCAGTTCATGATCACCAACATCCAGCAAGCGAGAGAAGTTCACAGAAGTAAATTGCAAGGAATCTATATTAACACCACTGATAATATTGACCCATTTTCATTTTAATAAAACAACATAATAATGTTCATGGTAGTTTAATTCACTAATATTAAGCATCTTTCCATGTTATTCTAATTCAGAAAATGTAAATATACCATTATTCTGTGTTTTCATACTCACTTCTTGATCGACTGTACGAAATTTAAATCCATTCACATTATAAGTGTCTAACTTTATAAATTGTTTTAGAGGACCTCTAACAAGAAACTTGAAATCTTCTGACACCTCTGCTCGAGTATCAGTATTCATGATATGAGAAAAGAAATATACATTATAAGATTTACAAAATGTATGTGTCAAACTAATATTCGTACTTATTGAAATATTTATGAACTTACAGGTCGTGCAAACCATTCTACAAGATCATTATTAACAGCTTTCATTATATCTCTCTCATTTCGTGTTCGGCCTCTCATTCATCTCTTTGTTTGTATCCTAAACTCTTCAATAAATAGATCTGAAATTTCCCTATTCAGCATCACATATCTATGTGCCTATAATAATTCCAATTAAGTCATTGTCACATTTGAGGTCCTCCCAAATGAATTGCCAATAGGAGGAAATATTTTGGATTTCTGATGTATTTGAGATTGAAAAGATGTGTCGTCAACACCTCCAACTCGATTAAATCTTGTCTCAATATCATCCAAGTATCAAGAACAAAAGGTAAGACACTCATCATCCAAATATCCTTCAGCAATAGAGCCTTCTGGTTGAGCATTATTTCTCATGTATGATTTCAAATGCCAAAGATATATGTGAGATAAAATAAACATAATTATTCATTTATTTAAGTACCAAAAATTGATTACATAACTGAAAAACATATAAATAATGTACCTCTCAATTGGGAACATCCATAGATAATGAACGGGACCTCCAAATTTAGCTTCCTCAACCAAATGCACAATTAAATGCATAATTACAGTAAAAAATGATGGAGGAAAGATCATCTCTATTGCACAAAGGGTCAATAAAAAACTCTCCTGGAGGTTCTCAAGCTGAAATGGATTTAGAGATTTATCACATATTTTTCTAAAAAATGTTCATAATTGGAGTACAATAAAATTAATTTTTTCAGGTAATAATGTACGCAATTCTAATGGTAGTATCTCTTGTAACAAAATATGTGAATCGTGACTTTTTAATCCATGTAACTTACGATTCTTCAAGTCAACACAACTCGAGATGTTACTTCGATACCCATCAGATACCTTAAAATTCTTAAAATTCTAAGGAATGTATCTTTATCACTATTTTTCATTGCAAAAATTGCTGGAGGATACTTTTCATTCTCTTCTAGCCAGAGATCGCGTTTTAGGTTCATAGCCTATAAGTCTTTACGAGCATTGAGATGATCCTTCGACTTTCCATGCTCATTAAGTAATGTGAAAAACAATTTATCATATAAATTCTTCTCAATATGCATCAAATCAATATTATTCCACAATAAATTAAATTCCCAATATGGATGATTGAAGAATATACCTTTTTTCTTCCATTCATGCGTTTCTATTTATCTTGGCGATGCACATCAGACCCGTTTTCCTTTATCATTCAAATGATGAACCATCCCAAATTCTATTTCAAAATTTCCAGTTGTGTCAATATTTTAGAGCCAGTTAACAAATTGGGAGGTGGTCAAAGATCACTGGAAACATTAAATTTTGATCTATTCAGATGATAACTATGAGATGCATCGAGAAATCATTGATGATACAAGAAGCACCATTTTCTACTATGAGGTATCCGTTTGGGCTCAAAAACAATGTTACAAACGAGAAAAGCCAAACCCATGTAAGTCTTCCAAAAACATAAGTTCCCAAGCCCATGAAAGTCACTAATGGTCCACATTAAAGCATCATATATTTTGAACAATGTTTCAGAAGAAGCATAAAATGTATCAACACCGTTGCTCTATAACTCCTACAATTCATCAATCAAAGGCTTCAAGTATACATCAATATCATTTCCAGGAATTTGTTTTCCAGGAATAATTCTCAAAAGGATAAAAGAATATTGTTTCATACACATCCACAGAGGTAGATTATAAGGGATCAAAACAACTAGCCAAATGCTATAACTAGTACTGAAAGTCCCAAATGGGTTGAATCCATCGGCAGCCAATACCAATCGACCATTCCTAGGATCAGCTGAGAAATCTAGAGGTAATGAATCAAATGTCTTCCATGATTGGGAATATCTTGGATGTCTCATTAAACCATCATTGTAATTATCTACAGAATTCCACTTATTGTATTCAGTGGTTTTTGATGACATGAATAATCTTTTCAATCAAGGCTTCAAAGGAAAGTAATGCAAAACCTTTGTAGGTGTGTTCCTTTTCTTCTTCTCCATGAAGTTATGTTCATTCTGACATCCAACATCACCCTTTTCCTGCCATCCAGAAGAAGAAAATTTCATGTAATTCTTGTCTACTTGAATCCTCTCCCCAATAAAGCATAAAATCATTGGGACACACACGTATTTTTTTATAATTCAGAACAAGCTTGTTAAAACCATTTATCACATCATAAAAATATTCTGGGATTTTTTCTTCAGGAAATGAATCATGAATCAACTCCAATATGATGAAAATTTCCTAATTTTTAATTACACATAGACATTTGATATGGTACAACTTCAGTAGAAATTAAATATTTGAATATTTCAAACACCCACTATACAACCTTTGATTTCCATCGTTAACTAAATCATGAAACAAATTTTCCTCAGTGAAGTTTTCCCTTACATTTGGCTCCACAGAATCAATAAAAGGATCCAATGATATGTTATAATCCTGATCTGTGTCACAGTCTCAAAAACATCACTTGTCATGTTTCAATTTGTAGCGCCCTCTTCTGTTTGTTCTGAAATGTTTTGATGCTGATAGTGGTGTCCTGATGTGCCGAATGCATCATTAATGAGGTTTTTGCATTTCATTTTCCATTTTCGACGATCTTGGGAGCTTATTCTCTGGATTAACATCAGTTCTCAATCATTCGGTGACGTTCAATTCTCTATTCCAAATCCAACACAAATATTAAAAAGGGAATTTCTTCAGTATTAAATGTTCATAAACATCATCTCTCTTCTATCATGTTCTGAATTTACATTTAGGACATAAGCATTTTATTCTCCCTTCAACGGATTGATTAGAAATTGCAAAATCTAAAATCTGATTCAATCCCTCAACAAACTGAGGTATGTTCCTCACTAATGTGATCCAACTTTTGTCCATGTATATCACAATATTCCTAAACCAAATATACAATAGTGTAATATTAAAATAAAAATTATATAATAAAGATGACCCATTGATCATAAAGTATGCATGATATAATAAAGATGATTCATTGATCACATTTACCACTTCAGACCACCCGAACAAGTCTGGTCCATAAGAGACATCGTCAACACCTCATTGAGGAGCAGTAAGAATATCGGGTTACACACTTATCATAACACTGTCAATCACACATTTATGTTGCCTCAAACAACACCCCATTGACGTGTGATCAAACCTGATCATAATTCATTTTAAACCAAAGACATTATGTGATTATTTAGGCGTGAACTTAGATGTCCTCCAAGAGTAATGATGTTTCTCAATTGTTTCATACACAACCAACCCTATCAATGATGTATTTCCAAGAAACAAGTGAAGATATTTAATACAAGTGAGCTCAAAAGAAATTCTATAAAAAAATTCCATTTTTCAATTGACATCTTAGGTTGTGTTCATCCTATAGGGAAGGACACATGTTTAACAAAAATTACAAGATTATCCCCACCTTTGAAGTGTAAAAGTTATCGAAATTAGAGATATATCAGCCACTGATAAGTTATCTATAACATATTCACATCAAACATATGTTTGATTCTCCCATAAAACACACTCATTACGTCATAACAATCATAAAGAGGGCCAAAACCAATCCGACCAGCATGCCAAAACACCGTATTCTTTTTGAAGACCTCCAATTCTTTGAGAAATAGTTGATTGTTTAATTCATAGGTCACTCAAATCCGTCGATGACTCGACAACGTTAAAAAACAGCCCATGGTTCAATGACTTAACCTAACTCCATACATTCATTACAACATTTAGAACTCGATAGAAAAAACATAGATGTAACCATGTTACCATAGGTTCCATAATAAATTGGCACATCCTGATTACTATACACAGTTAGTCCACCCTATGCATTAATGAATTAGAAGGTACATATAATATATTTAAACCAACATCATATTGACTCATATGACCATCAACATGAATGAAAGCAAACAGTGTTGTCCAACATTGAGGAAAATAAAGGGTCATGTGACCTATAAAGCAGATGACAATTGTTGAGGTAAGCCTATCCTACTGAAACTGAGCATATCTCGATACTCATGAAAATAAAAATGGCCAAAAACACAATAACCACCCAAAAATGGGGTTTATTAGAACTAAAGAGTCATATGATGGGAAATGAAAACTGAGCAGAACCGAGCATCAGAAAACTTCTTGTAATAGAAAGGTATTAATATTCTAAGGGCACTAACTACCAAAGGATATCAACTTAAAATTAGAAAGCATCAAATCTAACACCATGTTATGATTACAAAATTCACTAGGATCAAAATCCAATCAACTAATCCCTCATTAAAAAGGAGGTATATGGAGAATGCATGTGGTTATATTCCTAGAAAACTCAAAAAAGTCCCATGCTACCCTTACATAAGATACTCTACCAAGGACACCACTAAGGGTTCTATTTCCAATAAATAATGGGAAATCACAAACCGAATTTAAATAAGTTTTTTACATAAGAAATTATCCAATATTTTAACATTATAATAGGAAATCACATGTTCAACCCATTCCATCAATCCTGATAAACCATTCATATCACCATGCATCCACCATATCAGGTGCCAACTACAACAAAAAACCCAAGTCTTATTAACCATATACCTTAAATCATCATCCATCCCACGATGAAAAAGAATCATATAAAAATACTCATTTAAAAATAAAATATAGTAGTAAATAAACAATAAAAAGAGTTAATAGGGAAAATAGGCCCTAGAAACAATGTATCTGAACATAACATGAAAATAGGATCGCTCGACCCCAAATTGTTATCTTAATCAAACAACCAGTTTTATTTCTATTTTGGTTTAACTAATTCATTTATCATAGGTTAAAACTATGCGAATCATATGAAATTATCTACCATAACCTAATAATTATTTAAATATTATTTCAATCAAAACATCATGTTTCATTGAATTTTAAGGATGAAAATTTCCATTAACATACCTCTTTATAATTATCATTAATATGAATTTACATATTCATTTTCTTTATCCAATTCTATTAACACATGGAACAACAATTTCAATTAAACATGAATTAGGTATCAAATTAACAATTATCTTCAAATTAACTTGCTAAAACATGGAGTAACAAAAATTCTAATCAAATAATAAACATATATTGCACAAAATCCTGAAAAAAAGATGAAAAATGTTACCAGAGTGTAAAACTCACTTTGGGGTTGCGGTTGCAGTGAGAAGGGTCGCCGGGAGAAGGGGGTCGCGAGTCGCCGGGGTCACCGGTTGCGGGATCCACCGTAGACGCTGGTCGCGGGGTCAACTGAGACAGAGGTCGCGTTCGTCAGAGAAGTCATGGGATTGGTGGGGGGGGGGTTGTGGGAGGAATGGTGTGTGAGGGGTGGGGAGGGTTGGGGGAAACAAGGGTCAGGGTGGGGAAGGGTCAGGATTTTTTAAAAAAATACGGGTTTAGTGTCAATTTATTAAAAACTACCGCGAAAAAATTTTCGGAAAACATTTAGCGGCAGTTTTATGAACCACCACCACAAAACACCGCTAAACCCTATTTATGTTGTAGTGATAATTACCTTTTGGGTGAATAGTGATATTAGTGATTTAAAAAATCGCACATTGATGATATTATAATGATATAATAATAACATAAATGATAATTAAATTTATTTTATAAATGTAATATATATTAAATAAGTAGTTTAAATTATATAATAATATAATTTGAAATATATAAATACATGTTTGACATTTTGGAAATCTAATTAATGTTATTGATCAAATAATAAAATTATTTATTTCCTCTGAATCAATTATATAAAATGTTCCTTTTGTATTTCTACTAAAAGAAACATAAAATCAACATTTTAGTTAATATAATCTAGTTAATTACATTGTAATCAACATTATTATGACAACCCATATAACTCATACCCATTATTTCATGATTTATTACATAAAGATTCACCTAATACTAACGTAGAATATCATGAGGCCTAGTTTCTTTGGTTTATTAGTTACATTTAACAATAGCATGAGACAAAAATTAAATTATGTAATATAAAAATCCATATTATTCCCAAATATTTACCTGATCTATTAAATATGTATAGATAACATGAGTATGTATAAAAGAAATGGGAATGATATAATGCCTATTAAGTGAATGATAAAAAAATAACATAAATAATTTAATACATATGAGACAATTGGGATAGCATGGAATCATAATATGTGTTAGAATCAGAACAGTGAACATAAAATCATGATATATGAAGATATCATTAAGGTAACATTGTAATTTATACACAATATAAATCATGGCATCATAAGAAAAATTAATGGATAACCACAAAATAATAATATCATTGTGTGTTTATTAAAACATCCCATGAACCATTTATAGATTCTCCCAAGGTAAAATAATTACCCAATTCATTTGAGTAGTATATAATTATAGGCCCATCTTCCACATTTTTATCATGTACAGTCATCAGTGTGTCACATAGATCTTAAAATATATTAATTTTTTCATGACATTTCATACCAGATTAAAAGGTGTGGTTTGCATACATGAAATTTAAAATAATTAATTATGGCTCATTGTTTTGAATATATTAAAACATAACATAAAATATTTTAAAATAATAATTTTATTCTTGAGATTATGTTCATTACATAATCCATGACTCAAGTAATATTGTATTTAACTTGTAATGTATGTATGCCATAAATTATCATATTTTACTATTCAAAAAAAATTTATGTAATTCAGAAATACAAAAAATATCACCCAAATAGTTTTTTGATGGGTAGAATTAAAAAATTAACTCAATTTTAGAAGAATAATTTTATTATTACGACAAGATTACTTTTTCAATATAATATTTGTTTACTCTAAAAATAATGAAATGAGAATTATAGCTCATTTTATAACACAATGAAAAATTAATTATGGTCTTATAAAATTATCGTAAAATTTGAAGAAAAAAATATATTAACATACGAATACATTTTATGAAAATACAATACTTATTAGTTAATTATATTAATTATAAAATTAAAATTAAATATTTAAGGGTTACAGAAGTATCAAATCTTAATTAAATTTTATTAAAATATTCAATTAGTTAAACTATGATATAAAAATATCATACCTCAATTTATAATATGTATATATTTAATTTATATCTTTATGGGTGATGTTTTTATTCACTTGGTAATAATACTAATCATAAGGTTAACATTACTATTTCAAATGGTCACATTACTATTCACCAAAAAAATAAGGTGATCCTATCATAATCTAAATATCTTACTGATTGAAATTGTGTATGTCCATTTTTTAAAATTACATTCATATAAATTGTAAAATTAAATTTAATTCTGATACTGAGGTTTGTTGAGAAGGCATGTAAAAAAAAGTTAAAAAATTCAATAAGTCATTATATCTGATTTCAATATAAAAATGGTTACAATGATTTAAATTGGATTAATAAATGTATAAATTATATATTGTGACATTAAAAATCAATTTCAATAAGGATAATTATTTAATATAATATCATTGTTTTTAAATAAAATGTGGAATTTTCACTATTCACCGAATATTAAAACATCTCATAATAATACTAAAAATTCAACTGATGCTTATTTTTCAAGAAATTATATATTTAATTATAAATATGTTTAATTTATATGAAATAATTATAAATAAAATTTATTTTTTGTTATTTTTATTAATATTACTATGTTTAACTATTAAGTTTTAACAAACATGTTTATGTAATTTTAATAGGAATGTGTTTTTTCAGAGTCTCTTAGTGTTGCATGCATTACATTATATAAAAATTTATCTATAAATCCTTGTGGTGTTACATTCTACCCTCATTCAATAAATTGTCTCCTCATAATTTGAAACAGAAATTCAAAAATGAAAAATATTGATACTATAAAATAAATTTTTGGAAAAACCACATCAGAAATATTGTTAATAAAATATATTGTTAATTATAGGGAAAAATAAATGAAAATGTCATCACAAAATTAGGTTTCTTAATAGTATAATATTCCTGGAAAGTGAAAACATGTACATGTAAGTGAAATCTAGATATGGAGTTATGATGAATAGTGGTAGAAAACATAGTATGTTGAATGATATCATTCCAAAAGCCATAAATCCATGATGATCTAAGGGAATATTTTATTCCTAAAAAATAATCTAGTTAAAAAACATTTCGTGTTGTTTTCTATAATGTCTTGAAGTTTTTTCACTCTATGGTAATATAAGGAAAAATAATTATGTGATACGTTTCAATAAACACAATTGTATCCTTCAGTTATGCCTTTAACTATTTCTATATGGACTTCATGGAATAAGTTTTTTCATATGGTGCTATAATAAAATAATATCTATAACCTTTTACAATTACCAAATTAAACAAATTCATAAATTGTTATTTTTTCCAAAATATCATGATCCAACACTTTAGAAATAAGGTCACTGAATTTCCATTATGAACATACTAAACAACTTGATGTGGCTCTTGATCATCACATCGCAGCATGTGAGTATATTCTCCTTGTATTCTCTTGAAGGATGGTAATAAATTTAATTCACATATAAACTTATTTAATACATTTATTATTGAATAAATAAGAAATTTTATATCTCCCTTCTGTCCTAAATTTTGTAGACTCTACTAATGCAAACATAAACCCCTTTTTTGACAACCCATTATTTTGATCCAAGATAGTAAGTGTTACCCAAATCAATCATCTATTTATTCATAAATTGATATCTCAATATTAGAAAAATATTAACTATTTTTTTACCTCAATCATATAATTTCAAAAAAATTTACATTATACAGAGTCAATTTTCATTGGTACCATTCATTATACGACGTCAGATTCTTAATTAAACAGTATTATAGTATAGTCCTCAAATGTTATAAAAATATTATAACTATTACATAATTTTTAAAATAGATAAATAGAATATTTCAGAAATACAATAATTAGAGAAATAAAAATTCCACCTCATTCATGGTAGTAGCATAATCTTGACCATGATCAATTATCTTCTTTATGGATATATTACTTTGAAACATGGGACATTGAATTTCATAGTGTCACATCTCATAGTAGTTGTGGATTTTTATATTACAAACATTTTTTTAATACATTAAACAATAATCATGGTGTTCTTTTCTTCTACACATCACACATACCCCTTTTTCTCTATATCATATACCTTGTTGTTTCCTTCCACATTTACAACATTTGGCAAAATACTTCTTTCCCGTATTTCCCATATCCACATTTTCCCTTTTTTTATCTTCTTCACATGATTTATTTCAAAGTCATAATAAATAGAAAATTATTTATCCTTCTTTATATATAATTATACAATCTCATTATGTAATGAGAACTTTTGAGATAGTAGTTTCCTTTGAAATGATGGATTAAACCAATTGAAAAAATAATCATTCATTCACTTTAGATTATCTGCTTTGGAGCAATTTGTTTTTTTCTATATACCATTTATATATAATGGCATATATTATATAAGGTCACAACATTTTGAAAGATAATGTATAATCCAAAAACTAATGAAATACATTACCTAAATTTTAAAATTCATGTCTATATAATCACATAATCATAAAGATGGTTTCATTTGGGACATGAAAACTTCTAATTCCATCATAATGGTCAATAAAAAATTGTTTATACTAATAATATCACCAGAGAGATTCAAATATGGTGTGTAATAAGCCCCATTATTTTGTACTATGTTACTATGAGTTAAGCCTATAATAAATTATTTGAGTTATTACCCCTAGGTACATCTATGCCTAATCCATGTCCACTAACATTATTCAGAAAGGGATATATTTGTAGGAAGGACCACAATATCACTACCTTACAAAAAATATGATTTTATTCTATTTTTATCCTTAAATTCAATTTTATGGTTATTTTTCCTAATCTATGTTTTGTAAATCTAGTTTCCAAGGTTTCTACCGAACACGCTCTCAGACAAACTGTTAAAACCCAGACACAAGTATCTTGTAGTCGGTGACTTACATTAATAAGGGATGTATAATATCTAAAATTATACATTCCATTAAAACATAATCTTTAGCATAATATGATATGAATAAAACCTGATTAAATAGTTACACAATAAAACATCACCATAGAAATTATAACAGATGAATAATTACATGGTCTATAAATTAATTGTATGATAATTATTAAATGCATAATTTCAGACACATTAAACATACCATCAGGACCTCAGCCACGAAACCATACAAAATTGGTTAAAAACATAGTCTAGTTTGTCTCTTGAGTCCCAACGATGCATTGAGGGGCCATATAGGGCCTTATCCATCACTTACTAAGTTGAATTATTTCCTAATTTGTTGAATAAAAATATAACATTAAATAAATAATTTTCATACTACATCTATATATTTGAATCATAATCATAGATGAAAGTACACTAATGAAATCAGTGTGAAATTATTATGGAAAATAATATTTAAACATTCCAAAGTGTCTAATACCACATTATAAAATTTAAATCATAATCTCTATAAAATTTAATGATACATATATTATCATTATTATAATATAATTCATGATATTTTATATAAGATGATTTATATACATTTAAAGAACGGAAATAGTGGTGAACAAGGCATATATCTCATATAAATAAAAGTGAGACGAGAAAAACATTTTTTTACTATGGAAAAAAGTTTTCATTTGAGAAATAATTTATATTTTCCATTAAATATGATATTAAAAATATATATCCCATAAAATAAGTGGGAAGTGAAATTAAATTATATTTTAGACAAAATTTATGTCCCACTAAAGTGAAATCATGTAAAAAGTATTTTTAGGAATCATTAGAAGTAAATAAAATATTAGGAATTCATGAAAATATAAAATATATTTTAATGATGAAATGAATGTTTGTTTTAATTAAATTAAGAATAAACCATGAAAGTTTTTCATTATAAAATTTTTCATTTTATAATATTAATGAAATCTTAAAATTGATTATATATTGTACATTAAAATGGATAATAATTCAATAAGTCCCCATTAATTAAATTTGATTATTTCAGAAAGGAACCTTGTAAAACATGTGTTTACCCATAAATGAAAGATGAAATGATATAGATATATGAGTTTGGAACATATAAACTTAATATAGAATAGATACTAATAAATAAATAAGAATAACATTTGGATAAATATTTTTAATGAATAACACGAAGGAAAAAAATGAAGGTTCTAGTAGAATCTTGTACGTCATTGAAAATAGTCGTACAATATGCCCCCTTAAATTAATGATAATTAATTAATAAATTTAATACCATTAATATAAAAAGATTCATTATATGGAATATAAATGGTCTGTATACATACCCAACACATACGAAATATTGGGGACTAAGGCATATCTCACGAAAATGAAAGTGAGTTGAGAAAACTGTTACCTTATGTCCAAATGTGTTCTGCACATTTCCATAATTCCCTAGATAATATAATTGAATATCTTAATTAATTAATAATAATATTTTATGCATGTATTATATTCATAATATTTTTATTACCTTCAATTTTTCCTTTATTGACGAGTTATAACATTTAATTTTTTCTTCTGATGAAATCATTTCCATGGTCTTCATGCTCTGTTCACGTGTTTATATATAATAGAGTTCAAGGGTATAATTCTACAGAATAAAATTTATATGGATATAATTAAAATAAAAATAATGAAATGGTTATTTTATTTAATTATTATTTTTTATGAGGAATATTCGTTAGATAAAACATTACTCTTAATCATTTATATTATTTTAGTTGTTTTGTGATCATCACGAACTAGTTTGATGTATGAATTAATATTATGTATATATAATTGTTCAAGAAAAATAAATCGGTTTTAATAAAAATATATAGTATGTTATAATAATAAAAATGATTTCATCACCATCCTAGAAATATAAATTGAATAATGAAAATACATCTTCCATGATGGTTGTGAATCGACACCTTATGGATGATGATTTCATTTTTGAAATAAGATACAGAGATACAAAGATACATACATATATATAGATAAAAGATTATAATGAAAGTTATTACATTAAAATTAAATTATTTTAGTATATATATTATACTGGTGTTATTATGTTTATTTTTATATAGGAGAACAAGATATGATAATAAATGCAATAGGAAATTTAATGGAAATTAAATGAAAAATAAGGCGGATTTACCTCTTGAATTCTATTCTTTGAGAAACTTCTTAAAGAACAATGGTTTTGTATTTAGTTGTGAATACAACATCCTTGAAGTTGAGGACATAGATGGGATGATGATTTGGGTGGAGTTTGGACAAGCTCCAAGTCATATATGTGTATGGAGATGTGGTGCCGAGGGTTGTTATTTTTACTAGAGGAGAAGGGTGATTTTGGATTAATTTATTCATTTTTTTATCACTTTGGATAAAGACAATGAATAGTTTTAAAATTACTATAATATATATTATCTAATAAATTTATGATTGATATTATGGTTCTTAAATAATCCATGACTCAAGGAATATGGTTTTTAACAAGTAATGTATTTATACCTTAAATTACCATATTTTATTATTCACAAAAAATTCCTATATTTTAGAAAAACAATAGAAATAACCATAAGATATTTTTGATGTGTATAATTTGATGATTGACTGCATTTTATGAAAATAAATTTTCAAATATGATAAAATTAATTTTTGAATGAAGCCATCATTTATATAAAAAATATAGATTTTAAAATTATAACTGAGTATATAACACATTGAAAAAGAAACTACAGTGTCATAAATTATCCAAATATAATAGGAAAATAATAAATTAATAAATTAATATATTTTATAAAAAATACTGTTCGTTTAAATAATTATATTAATTATAAAATTGTAATTAAATATTTAGGTCTTATAATAACATGAAAAATTAATTAATAATTATTAAAATATTCATTTCCTTATACTATGATATAATTATATCATATATTCATTTTTAATATGAATTTAATTTCATTTATACATTCACAGGTGAAGATACTACTTATTTGGTCATATTACAATTTATTTGAGTAACATTACTATTCCAATGGTCATGTAACTATTTAAATAAAAGGATGATTCTATCATACTCTAAATATCATACATATCTCAACCACGTATGTAAATTTTTTAAAATTTAATCCGTAGATGTGGTAAAATTTTATTTAATTCTATTCCCGTAGGTCTAGAAAGAAGGAAGGTACAAATAATGTTCAAAGTTTTAGTAATTATTTGTATCTAAACTCAATATAAAAACTATTCTAGTTATATAATTTGTTTTTATATATTAATAATTGATCTATTTTCACTTTAAACATCAATTAAATGTATAATAATTATTTAAATGAATAACACTATCTTTAAACAAAATAATTTTTTTTACTATTCATCACAAATTAAATCTTCTCATTAAAATAGTAAAATATAACATCAAAAAAAGTTAAAAAACTCTATATTTCACTACAAATATGTTTTACATAAGTGAAACCGTTTTAAATGAAATTTAATAGTAGTTATTACAATTAATATTACTATGTTAATAGTTGAGGTTATAACAATATTATTAAAATAATTATACTATAAAATTTTGGTTTCATAAAGACTCATTATTGTGTTCATTTCATTCAATATTTAGTTTATTAGTAAATCATTGTGGGTTCAAAAATATAGTTTTTTTTAATAACCATTGAATCATATATTGAGGATCATTAAATCAATGAGTAGTCATGATAGTAGAAGAGTTCTATTCAATTTGAACACATTAAAAAATACTCTCCTAACAATTTTTTATGAATGGAAAAAAATTACATTTTTTGGAAAATAATAGTAAGATTTAAATTGTTTTTTAAAATATAATTATCGCTAAAAATGACTTCAAACTATCATAGAAAAAAATTTTGCAAAACTTTTTAGAAAACACACCTCACTAAAAATTAAATTATTTATTATTCAAATAATTTTACTAAAAAACTATTAAACCATGAGTTCAACCATAAAAATTAAAACTAGATCCATTCAAGGACAATTTGATCATATTAGATTTTATATCCATAAACATTTTCCTAGAGATATCTGTTAACCAAGGGTCGTGTTCATCCATTTGAAGATCTTCAATCTCAAGGGACAAACTATCTCTTGACTATATGTACTTCTCAAGACTACTCTTCCCATTATTGAATCCCCCAATGAGAATTAGGCACTTATATTGAATACAAGTACATTTTTCTACATCGAGATTCACCATCAATTACCTCCTAATAATTTTGGAAGCTTTCTCTTCATTAGCATTGATCAACAAAACATGTTCAACCACATCTTCATCTGAGATAATGTGAATTTCCACCAATTTCCCAAGCACGCCAATGGAATTTTGTAGCATACCACCAACATCATTCAATATCTACATTTATTTGAGATTTAATTTTGAATATTTCTTTATTAGTGGAAGAAAAATGAGAAATTCTTTATTTCCTTATAGATTATCTTCTGGTTTCGGTATTTCCCCGGGCATGGAGATCTATCTCCCATTCCTCTTCCTATGCTTCTCCGGCACTGTACTCGCACTTTAATTCTTTTTCCAATACATGGATTGAATAACTTGATCATTCACACAATCTATAACTAGTTCATCCATCAGAAATCATTTTAAGAGTTCACCTAAATCAATGGATGCCACCTCCCTACTCAGACTTGTTCTAATACCTCCCAGATTTCACACCACATTCACATATGATGAACCCACGGTAGGATTGGAAGTTTTCCCAGTCACATAATATTTCCCATAACGAATAAAAAATCTTTAACCATCACATAATTAGTTTCATGAATTTTACCTGTATCCCTTTCATTCACATATTGTGTTTATCTATAACCCTTTCAATCAATGAATGAGTAGAGGTACTAACTACTTCGACATTCCCTGACTAACTACACTAGAATTTCAAAACACATCATACCAGACGATCAGGTTAGAAGCTGATACATGTATCTTCATAGAAGATATATTACCTTCATCATTAAAGCCAAATATAATGATAATAGGAATCCCCAAATTAGACTACATTATTTTGATTTCCTTTGAACATGACGACTTCACACGCCTGCAGGCCTTAATCTTTTTTCCTATGAGATTTCACATCGAACTAAATTCATGCCATGACTCAAAAATAAATGATTTTTTAAAAAAATACTCATCAACAGTAGCCACAAAAAATAAATCTACATGCGGAATTGACACCAATTTTAATAAAATTTTTATTTAAATGGGGTGAAAAATGCCCCATTCAAAAATCAGATGAAAATAACGGCTAATTAAATTTACTGACATACATAACATAGTTGGGATTTGAAAGGGGATCATATGATGATGAAACATTACCCAGATTGCGAGGGAAGGAGAATCACAACTCTTGCGGAAATGATATGACCAATTGAAGTGGATAAAAAGACCTCCATTAGAGATACATGGTGCAGTGGACCAGACCAGAATCTGATAATCATCAGAAGAGAACCTCACTATGATAGTCATTGAATCGAGAAGATTTACGGTATAACGCTCTGGTAAACCCAAGGATCCAAAATCAAAATGAACAAAAGAATCGAATGAAGGAAAATGTTTCAATAATATGGAAATAAACATAAGATTATGAAGAGAGAGAGCCTCAATAAATTCAAATAGTTAGATTGATAGTAGAGGGGATCTGTCGAATAGATTGAGAACCTTCCGGTTGAAGGAAATCAAATTAATAGGAGGGATGAATTAGAGTTTGATAATGGAGAAAATATTGATGGTTGTGATCCATTCATATGTGGAGGAGGACCCTCCCCCACCGATTTGGTGATTCAGTGTGAATCCCATTAGCACCAAGGTAATTAGAAGTTGATATACATGTGAGCTTCTCATCCTCACACCCCATTTATATTCTTAAGAAAACATGGATTTAGAAGAAAATTTATTTTTTACTTATGTTAAAAATGATGTTGGAATTTCGTTAAAAAAATCTAAATATTTTTAATTATCATATAGTGGAAAATTGTATTATTATATAAAAAATCATGAATAACCAAAATATAAAATTCAAATGGGATTATTAGATAATGATTAAATAATTTCATCAAAACTTAAATTCAATCATAAGGAATCCAGATTAACATTAAATAGAAATATAAACCCTTATCTCTATGGTAACATTTTAATCATAACATCTCATGAATGAAGTAAGATAAATTTAACATAAAATATCATGATTTCATAAGGATTCAAGATATAGTATGTCAAATTGGTATTTTGTACTCTATTAAAATGAAATTACATGTTTAAAAGAACATGTGCCTTAAATTCGTAAGTTATGAAGAAACTCTTATAATGATTATATAATTGTGGAATGATTTAATAAATGGGGTCATTTTTGGAACAAATTTAGATCCCCAATAAAATAGTTTAAATAATAACATAAAATAATATAAACTAATTTCACACAAATTCTTATAATATTATAGCCACTAAAGTATGCATATAATCCAATGAATTAACATTGAATTAAGAAACTTGTTGCCTCACATTTCCTCTTAGATTGAAACTTCCTTACCTCGTGTATTATAGTTTTAAAATTGTTTTAAACTTATAAAATATTTATGTTATTATTAACAATATCCTATATTGTCATTATATAACTTCTTATTACACATTCAAAAAATATATTATATTATCACTATTATTTCATGGGATAATTACATTGTTTTATCCAACACATTTCATCTAGAAAATTTAAAATCATGAACCTAGGATATACTGCCATAATATTTATAATTTTTATAATTTTATAAATATAATTTTCTTTGTTATATATATATATATATTTAAAATTATTATTACATTTTGATCATGGATAATGAATCACAACCCTTCATGGAGATGTTAGGTCGTACATATGCACAAGTGACATTATAATTTTTAATTGGTTTAACAGCATGGAAATTTATTGTTTATTAATTTAAAATAATATATATAATTTAATATGTAACACTAATATTCAATAAAATTATTTTTTTACCTTCTATTTAAATGGTTAGTGAAAAAAAAATCAAATGAATTTGCGAGGCGGTAGTCTTCCATACACATGATTGAAATTATCTTTTATCTAATGTATGGAAAGGTGAAAATGTATATTATATATTTATTCTACATATTTTTTAATTAATATTGAATATAATATATAAACGTAAAATTAATCCATATTACATTTCATTCAAACATATTTGAATGAAAAATCATATCTCTTCATGAGGCAGTAGTCCATTTTACACATGAGTGATGTTATAGTATTCCGTAATGAATGAAAATTAAGACAGTGAATGTGATATTATAATTAACGAATTATTATTATATTTTATAAATATATAATATTAAAATTATTTAAATCATTATGTAAATACGTGATAATTGTTGGGGGAAAATAAATTACGATAGTTTTTGAGGAGGTTTTCTACCATACATAAGATCAATAGTTTGGTTTACTATTTTAGGAAGGAGGATATAGTTTTATGATATTAGCATAAAAAATCAATATCTATTTATTTTTAATATTCAAATATTTTTAAATTATTTTTAAATAAATATTAATGTTGGTGAAGTAAAAAATAATATAAAATATGTGTTTAATGATATATTTTTTCAGAACACATCATTTCATTTAACCCAAATTTCATCCAATGAGGATATATAAAAAAATGTATATATACAAGTGGTTTGGAATTAGGTAATTGAATAGGGTAATACCTCGATTTAGCAATGGGATTTGGAACTGTGGAATATAGATGATATGGAAAGGCCTTTTATTAGTGTGGGAGAGGACACACTTTGAAATTTTTAAATGAAATAATTCAAACCTCATTTTTCCCATTCCACAAGGCTCCAGAATAAAAAAAACTTAAAAAATAATAATATATATGTTCTATATAAGACCATAAATTATTAATTGGATTTGTTTTAGGTCATTTTTTATTTTAACTTTTAATGTTACCTCCTGGGAAATACATTATTCTTCAAGAAAAGTTAATAATTTTTACTGTTTTCACTATTCATTAGGGTAAAAATTATGTCAAACTTATTTGATAATATAAATTATACATATTAAAATTTTCAAATACATCTTTCCAAAATCCACTCATATAATTGTAATATTTTATTTTAAAAGTTAATGGGTAGACATGTCGAAATAAGGTTCTTCCAATGAAAAACAATCAAAAATACTAACAAGACTATATAAAATATTTTATTATGAAAATTATTTTGTGGACCAAAATTAGTTAATTTTTTATTTAACTGAAATAATTTTACTTTAAAAACAATTTAAAATTTAATTTATCCTAAAAAATAATTGTAATTAAATTTTTTTTTAAAAAAAAAAATTTGAAAATTATATATATGCAAAGTATGACTAGTCTGTGTAGAGACCCGATGCCTGACGTACATGGACATTACATTACTTTTGCGGAATACTTAGTACATAACAAAAACACACACACAAGGATCGTAATAGTTTAGTGTCTTTGGAAACTCAGAAATTAATCTTCTAATCAGGGTGAAAGATCATCAACATCTCCCATAAAGATCTTCCCTTTTTTTCTTACCTAAAACCTTTAATTATATCCTAAGGAAAAGAAAACATAAAAGGGTGAGCTCAAATGCTCAGTAAGGTTAAAAAAAAGAAAAATCAATCACATCATATTCATAAGATCATAACTTTTGGAAACATTAACTTGAAAAAGAGAGCATAATTTCATAACATGGGATACATCATAGTAGTGAAATGAAATCCCAATAATCATAACATAAAACATGAAACTTTGTGGCATACACACATATTCATAGAGAATCATTTCTTGTTAGTCAAGACTCATTGCCAAGACTATCTTAGTGGACAATGTCCCTTTCTGAACCGAGTCACCCTCGTTTCAGTCCTGTTTCACTGAATCGGTATAACCTACCATTCCAGTCATGTCTATATCATGAGATATAAAATCTTTACCCAATGCATTGGAGGGTGATATAGGTCCCACCCATCTCTTAATGATACCATTCTTATGTGTGCCACAAAATCAGAAAACCATACATCATAGCATAACCTATGTAATAAAAATGGGAATCTTAAACATCGTGACATCATAAAACAATTCATATAAGATAATGGAATTTATAAAAATATAATTCCATCACAACATAATCAAATCAATGTAATAATAGGGATAAAAACAGAACCGTTTATTTTCTTATATGGAAAATAATTTTGATAAAACACTTGAACTCCATTCTTGAGGAAAATATCCATTCTTATTCAAAAACATTTTTCCTTTCTTAACATGTCATACAACATTAAACTAAAAGAAGCTGATTAAAAATAAACTTGAAAACTTGTAAAGGAAGCTTCTTGGAAATAATGTTTTAAAAATCCATTCATGTCGTATAAGTAAAAAAACATTCTTCGCGTACTTTTGTCGGAAAAGTCAAAAAAGTACCTCGTACGAAAAACGACAAAAGATTCCTTTCATATCATTTACTAAAAACTCACCGAAGGGTAAAATAGGATTTAAACATTTTTAGGTGAATGGAAATAATATTACATATTGAGGAAACATGGATGTGGATGATAAAATACACCCCAGTAAATACTAAAGTATAAACAATCTCGGATAAAAATGAGATTGTGATATTTCCATTACCTTAGGTCCGATTTGCATCGTAAGTGTCCAAACCTCCTTTATAATGATTTAAATAATGTCATTGACTTATTACAGAATCATATTCATTGTTATGATATCATATATGGTTCACTTATGACTTTATATTACCCGTTCTTTTGTAAATTCCATGTTAAAGAGCGTTTTGGGTAAAATTGTTTCATCTGTCATCCGTGTTTTGACTTGTAATTATTCATATGATTACTTAGATCATGATTACTTAATTACAGAATATAAAACTTGATTGATATATATATATATTCAGAATATACATATATATAATAAATCAGTAAATGGAAAGAAATACACCGTTCATGGAGACGGTAGTCCGTACGTACGCATGAACGCTGTTTTCGTTTCCTTATTGAATTGAATGGAATTAAGTAGATGACATACATATAAATATACATAAATCCAGTATCATTGTTATGTCATATATTTAATTAGTACTTATTATATATAATTTATAATCATTCATGAGTGGTTAATCATTGAGAATGAATCTCATCGCATCGTGGAGACTGTAGTCCGTACGTACGCACGAGCGATGATATCATTCCCATGGTCGTGGAATTGTGTTGAAGTGTATGTATACTATTTCAGTATCAATATCACTTTATAATAATCATATATATTTACTCATTACACCATTATACCCATCCAATTATGGTGGTGGCGGAAAATAGATTACACCACGTCGTACGTACGCACGCGCGGTGATTCCCTTTTTCCGTAGGATGGATAGAAGGTTAATTAGAGTTGTTTCATATTTATAATAACATATAAGTATATAAGAAATACTGATGTTATTAATTTATCATGAAACAACTAAATAAGAAGATGTTGAAGAAGAAAGAAATTGAAAAAGATCGGTAATGGATATTACCTCTTTTTGACGCGCCTTCACTTAACCTCCACTTAATGAACTAAGGATGGTCTTTGAAGAAAACCAGGACCTCTAGGATGATACTAGGGAAGTGTAGAAAAGATTTTGGCAGGTTTTGGCCGATCTTGAATGCTCAAATTGGTGTGAGGATGAGAGGGAGGAGGTGCCCTTTTATAAGGGAGGAGAGGGGCATCTTAGGAAAATCTCAAAATATTATTTTATATTAAGGTCAAATTAGGTTTATAATGGTTCTAAATGGTCTTATTTCGAAGATAATGTGGGGATGGGTCTAAATCCTCTCATTCAATAGCATTTAGAAAAGTTTAGGTTATTATTTTAACCTTATCAATTAGATTTAACTCTAAGTTAAATAATTTAACTCTTACTGTGTCTTTTTGTTTTCTTACACTATATGGTTAATAAACATAATATATCAAGACAAAAGAACCCCAAGCTGTTTATTATTAATATATCTATCCTTATCTAAGTCATTTGGCTGAACCTTTTATTTTTAGGAATTAAATAACAATTAATAATAAAATATTTGTTTTAAAAACTAATTTATGTCAATTTTGACACTATTTGGTAGATGATTTTTATGAAATTTCTAAAAGAATGATAAGTTCGAACCAAGTCACTTAAATCAAAAATAAAATGTCATATTAACCTAGAAAATTAGTGTAAGTCATAAAAAGTCTCAAATTACATTTATTTGGGCATTTATAACATCAATTATGTTAATATTTTCTTAAAAAGGTAATTACTGCATCATCATTGTGTCATAAATAAATTAAATTATTTAAAGTATAAAAATTACAAATAAAATTCCATTATATATGAAATCGTTTTATCTTTCTAATGAATATTTATAGTCGAAATTATATTATGTATAACCCTATATTAAAAATGTTTTAGTAAATAAACATTGATTTTAACTTTTTTAACTCTTCTTTGAATTAAATAATGATAAATGTCCTAATCTAATCCAAGTGGGACTAAATGATAATATTTTACCCTTAAGGTTGTTTTTGGTCGAGATACACTTGTCGAATAGGATTAGGACATGTGTTAGGATAATATTAATATCATTTTTACCCTTAAATACCCTATTTACTTTTAACCGTTGTAAATAAAGTAAAAATTTACTATTCACCAAAAATTATTTTCATCTCATTGAACCACATTTTACATACTGACATCAACCGTGTCTCTCGGATTTTTGAAATTCCATTCACAGAAGCGGTAAAATTAAGATTTATGAAAAAATTAAATTTTTTAACTACCACTTAGTAGTTTCACTATTCATCAAAAATTGAAGTTTTTCAGAAAAATGCAAAAATTTTACCCTAAGCTATAATTGATATTCCGAATTCAAAAATGATTTCTATTTTACAAAATTCCCAAAATATAAGTTGCATTAATTAATTTTATAATTAATTTCCGCTGTCACAACAAATAACGTGTTTTTAAGAGATAATAACTATCAAAAGATTAACACTTGTTTATGTCTGGTGTAAATGTGAAATTACATCCAATGACCAACATTGTATTGAATTGTAAAAATATATTCTAAATATACTTTAAAACCACTCAAATTAATAATTTATCACTATTATTTATTTCGATTAAAAAAGATGTTTTTAATTAAAATTTAGTAATTTTCACTATTCATCAGAATATGAAAGTTATCCGAAAAGTACCAAAATTTCACCTTAGGCTAAATTCAATACTCCGAATCCAAAAATGAAGTCCATTTTCAGAGATAAAATTTCCAAAATTTTAGAAGGTGGTTATTACTATTCATAACAGCTAGTTTTAATAATATTTTAATTGCATATCGTTGTTTAGTGAAACTCGGTATTGCGTACTACACACGCTATCGAGGAAGGTCGCGATTGCGTGTAATAAAAGGCAAGTCAAGGATGCATGTTGTGCAAGCTCCATTTGGTGTAGCGTACAACAGAAGAAATTAGTGAAATTAAAAAGAACATTTTTCATAAAATTTCGGGGTGTTACATTCTACCCCCCTTAAAATGAATTTCGCCATCAAAATTCGTCGGGGTTATAAATGGTTTACTATTCGAAAGTTTCTTTAATAGAAACCCACATCGTAAAAAGGAATAATAAAAAACAAAAGTATGAAACGTAACAGTTACCCAAATATACTAATCACTGGGTTTCCACATAGGTGAAAATATGGATACGGAAGAAAAATCTAACCATCATGTTCTGATGGAGAGTGGTAGAGAACATGGCTATAGAAAAGATAACAATCACAAATCTATAAATTTGTGATGATCTAAGGTACCATCTGATTAATCAGATATAAGAGCACTAGGACAACATTTTTGGTTTTCAAGATCGTTTCCCTAAAGTTGAAAATTTGAATTAGAATAAATACTTACTTTATTTTGTTACAATATCACTGCTGTTCGTGCCTTGAACAATTTCCACTTCATCTCTTAAATAAATGAAGTTGAATTTGTTATTCGTGAAGTGTTAGCAGATCATGTGATAGAATGACGGGTCATTCCATCTGTCTCAAACAAAAGGTTAGCAAAAGTTATATACATAAGTCGATCTATAGTGAGATTAATCATATATGGTTCCTAAAATGGACTTTATACTTCATATATCATACTGCTTAATATAATAAAACTAGTTTCTACTAAACAGGGACTTCCTGTAGGTCAGTGGTAGGCGATAAAGGCCAGTCGCACTTCGGTTGTGGGTTTGATTCCCACAGCCTTGTCCGACGCGATGGGTTGTCGCCCGTCCTACAGGTTGTCCTTTTTCTAAATCTATAACATCCAATCAATAATATCGAAAAAAACTTATATCCTTAAACAATACTAACTTATGTGCAACATAATCCATTCCAATCATTAGGCATATCCATAATACTACAGTCCACTCTCATAACATAGTGAGAACGATTACCAGAGATTTAATACCATCGTTGATCCCCATATATCATAAGGTATGTTTTGTTGGTCACATTCCAAACATTCAATGTCATTAATCATGTATTCTCTTGAATACCCATTGAGCCTTAGTGAAAACATGAATGTAGTTAAAATTTAACACTTTCCACATACAAAAATCCTCAAAATTCTATATACTCAAACCATGATATCACTTAGTCCTTATATCAATCATGAGCTCATGAATACTGTCAAACATTTCATTTTCTCCTTATCCCTTCATTATGGGCATATTATCTACTTTCCATAATATTTGAATCACTTTTCATGGTTATCAGTACCATAAAAATATTGAAGACCAAAATAGACCAATACATAAATATTTCAATACACCATAAAAGTACCTCAACAACAATGTTCCTGAATACCAATACATAAACACTTCAGTCCATCCACATCAATGATTGTCCTAGAAGAAGTACTTCCTTGATTTAGAAGTAACTTTTTAGGTCAGGGCATTGAGTTGGGTAATGCCCATGTTCTCCACAAATAAGACATTGAACTCCATAACAATCTGTGACTCTATGACCCTTTTCTCCACACAGATAACATTGGTCCCTCCATTTGAGGTATTCTTCAAGGTTCTTCTTCCCTTCTTTAGAAATCTCAATCTTCCTCAACATGCGAACATACATCATAGTTTATCTTCCTCTTCTTTGATGAATTAGGAATACCACTAAATTTTTCCTTGTTAATCATATATCGTGATGACTGATTTGGAAAAATCACAAGATCTTTCTCTCTAGGAATTACACAATTTTTTTTCTCATAGTGACCAATTTGTCCATTGGATTCAATGTTAACCGAATTCCTTCTGGTTCCCTCCATTAACTAAAACACAAAAAGAATCTTTTGAGAGGAAAAAACATGCTAGGGAAAACAACATAGTAAAGGTGGAGTACCATTAATATCTAACATCTTAGGTTAAATTATAAGATCGTTACCATAGTTCTAGGACTGAATCTTATACGTATACTTATCCTTAGGGACATCCCTAGACATACCTTAGAAATATCTCTAGGGATCTCACTAACGCTTTTGCATCCTAGTTTCCAAAGTCTGTCTAATCCTTTCCTCTGATACCAACTGTAGAGACATGAAGCCTGACGTACATGGACATTACATTACTTTTGCGGAATACTTAGTACATAACAAAAAACACACACACAAGGATCATAATAGTTTAGTGTCTTTGGAAACTCGGAAATTAATCTTCTAATCATGGTGAAAGATATTCAACATCTCCCATAAAGATCTTCCCTTTTTTTCTTACCTAAAACCTTTCTTTATATCCTGAGGAAAAGAAAACATAAAATGGTGAGCTCTAATGCTCAGTAAGGGTAAACAAAATAAAAATCAATCACATCATATTCATAAGATCATAACTTTTGGAAATCTTAACCTGCAAAAGAGTGGATAATTTCATAACATGGGATAAATCATAGTAGTGAAATGAAATCGCAATAATCATAACTTAAAACATGAAACTTTTTGGAATACACACATAATCATATAGAATCATTTCTTATTAGTCAAGACTCATTGCCAAGACTATCTTAGTGCACATTGTCCCTTTCTGAACCGAGTCACCCTCGTTTCAGTCCTGTTTCACTGAACCGGTATAACCTACCATTCCAGCCATGTCTATCTCATGAGATATAAAATATTTACCCAATGAATTGGAGGGAGATATAGGTCCCACCCATCTCTTAATGATACCATTATTATGTGTGCCACAAAATCAGAAAACCATACATCATAGCATAACCCATGTAATAAAAATGGGAATCTTAAACATCGTGACATCATAAAACAATTCATATAAGATAAAGGAATTCATAAAAATATAATTCCATCACAACATAATCAAATCAATGTAATAATATGGATAAAAACAGAACCGTTTATTATTTTATATGGAAAATAATTTTGATAAAACACTTGAACTCCATTCTTGAGAAAAATATCCTCTCTTCTTCAAAAACATTTTTCCTTTCTTAACATGTCATAATACTTTAAACTAAAAGAAGTTGATTAAAAATAAACTTGAAAACATGTAAATGAAGCTTCTTGGAAATAATGTTTAAAAAATCCATTCATTCTGTATAAGTAAAAAAAACATTCTTCGTGTACTTTTTTCGGAAAAGTCAAAAAAGTACCTCGTACGAAAAAAGACAAAAGATTCCATTCATATCTTTTACTAAAAACTCACCGAAGGGTAAAATAGGATTTAAAAATTTGTAGGTGAATGGAAATAATATTACATATTGAGGAAACATGGATGTGGATGATAAAATACATCCCAGTAAATACTAAAGTATAAACAATCTCAGATAAAAATGAGATTGTGATATTTCCTTTACCTTAGGTCCGATTTTCTTCGTAAGTGTCTGAACCTCCTGTATAATGATTTAAATAATGTCATTGACTTATTACAGAATCATATTCATTGTTATGATATCATATATGGTTCACTTATGACTTTATATTACCCGTTCTTTTGTAAATTCCATGTTAAATAGCGTTTTGGGTAAAATTGTTTCATCTGTCATTCGTGTTTTGACTTGTAATTATTCATATGATTACTTAGATCATGATTACTTAATTATAGAATATAAAACATGATTTATATATATATTCATAATATACATATATATAATAAATCAGTAAATGGAAAGAAATACATCGTTCATGGAGACGGTAGTCTGTACGTACGCATGAACGCTGTTTTCGTTTCCTTATTGAATTGAATGGAATTAAGTAGATGACATACATATAAATATACATAAATCCAGTATCATTATTATGTCATATATTTCATTAGTACTTATTATATATACTTTATAATAATTCATGAATGGTTAATCATTGATAATTAATCTCATCGCGTCGTGGAGACGGTAGTCCGTACATACGTGAAGTGCCCAGATCAGTGTGAATCACTGAGAGGGGGAGGGGGTGAATCAGTGATCCTTTAAAAAATTTTACTAATTGATTCTTAATCAATTAAACCTCTATGGATGGTTAAAGCCTCGATCCACTCTTCTTGTATCTCTCAACCTTTCCCGGATAATGCAGTAATGAAAAGGCACAGGACACAAGGATTTACAAGGTTCGGCACCAAAGTCCTACATCATTGCCATGCTCTCCCAGCATGGATTCTCCCATTATAATCTGTTAGTATTACAATGGTCGATACAGCATCCCACTGTATCTCTCCTGAGTCCCACAGGAGGGTCTTTATACTGCGTCCCACAGTGTTACCAGAGTCCCACTGGCCTGCTCCAGAATCCCACTGAAGACTTCTTCTCCCTGAGTCCCACAGGGTCTTCTCCTGGCTCCTCGAGTCGCATGAGTAGCTCTTCTTCACATTAAGCTTCTTCAAGTATCTTCAGCAGTCTGGGATAAAGACTGCTGGCCTTGCTCTTCTTCTGATCACTTGTGGTGAACAGGTCTTCTCGTCTTGCTCAGGCTTTATCTCCTTCTTCTAAGGATGACCTGGCTTCTCTCTTCAACTACTGAATTCTCAGACAACTGATATCTTTAACTTTGGTCTGGTCCAGTCTCACTTCACTTCAACATCATGCACTGAGTGCATGGCAACTCTTCATCTTCATGCACTGATAGCATGGGCTTCTCAAATTCTTCAAGAACCACTGGTCTTGGACTTCTCAATTGCACACCACTGATTTGACTCTGTTCTCGTGTGCACGTGCATGCATGCATGCATGCACTCTCTTGTTCTTCTTCTAGGTGCAGTAAGCCCTCAAAGGGTGTAATTCTTTTAAGCACACACCTTCACTGAACTTCACACACTTTATCCAATTTGTTTACACACTTAAAAGTGTATTATACTTTAGTGTGGGTCAACTTCTTCCTTCTTCAATGTGTGTTCACTCCACTTAGAGCATACACATAGGTTCGGCCACTTCTTTAATTTGCACACACAAATTCTTCACTTAGCATACACTTGTAGTGACCTTCCTCTTCTTGCACACAATGAATGCCCGTAGGGTGTTCCTCTTCAATTTGCACACACACACACACTCAAATGAGGTGTGGTCTTCACTTCACCCACACAAGGTTTTTCTCTTTTAATCTTCAAGTGTGCACAACCTCCAAGGGCTACGGCCTCTTCTTGTTCTTTTTGCACACAAAGGCACAAAGGCCTCGGCCTTCCTTCTTCACCTCTCACACACACAAAGTGTGGTATGCTTGGCCTCAACTCTTTTGCACACACTCAACCCGTAGGTTCTTCACTTAGCACTTGTGCACACACTTCGGTTATCCTTTATTTTCACACCTACTGCCCGTAGGGCCTTCTTCTTTATGCACACACAAAGTGTATGTCTCGGCCAAGGTGTGTTCAACCCGAACTCCTACTCAAGTGAGGCGCGCAAGGGGTGCGGCCCTCCTTCTCTTCACAGCCGCGCTAATTCCACTGGTTGTGGGTCGCGCAAGCCACAAGGCACGCAAGTGCAAGGCACAAGCCGCGGGTGTGCAAGCCTTCGGGCGCGCACGGTGTCAAGCACCTCAGCCACTCAATCTCCTCCTGCCGCGCAAGTTTGCGGGCAGTGAGGGCTCCTTCTGCCGCGCGAGTACGCGGGCAGGGACTTCCTTCAGAGCCTCGGGTGGCTCCGGAACTTCAGTCGCGCAAGGGTGTTGCGCGGGGCTTCGGCTTCGCAAGGCACAAGGTGCACTCACGGTTCTCCGGATCTTCAACAAAGAATCAGCAAGCTTCTCCAATGCCTCGGCCTCTCCTTTTATAGGCGAGGAGAGCCTCTGCCTTCCGCGTGGGATAAATCTCGAATCCCCGAAATCTTCGGATCTTCAAAGATATTTCCAAATCTTGATTTTTGTCCTCTGTTTCATGCGAGATCTTTTATTTTTTGTTCCTCTACGTGCATGCGACTCATAACGCATGCACGGCCTTCGGTTTAGGCTCATCCCATGCAAAAACACCAACTTCTTGGCCTCGGCAGCTTCTCTTGCCTCGGCCTTAACCGAAATCCTCCAAACATTGCATGCATGGTCATTTTTAGGCATGGCCGTGTTCGGTGTGGAGAGACGAGCTCAATGGAGGTCTTAGATCCTTCAGAGGTGGCCGGGAACTCGAAAACTGGTGCTCGGAGGGCTCTGGTTCAGCGGCTGCTCGCGGGTGACCTTCGGGGTGTCCTCGGCTCGAGCTCGAGGTGGAAGACACGCTCTCGGCCGTCGATGTTTAATGATGCTCAACGGCCAGGATTATAACATCTCGGCGCTAGATGAGATAAGCGGTCCAGATCGGCGGGCGATGGAACGGACGGCCGCGATTAGATCCCTGATGAATTTTTGCCGTCCCACATCGAAACGGCGCCCGGTTTATCCGCGGCTTATCAATATGCCGCTCCCTCAACCCCGCAATTGATCTTCTCCCTCCACGGTGCCGCCCCGCACCGTGTTCTCCCTGCGGGCGCGCTCTGCGCCCACTCTGCTCCCTACGGGCGCGCTCCTAGCGCCCACTATGCACACCGGGCGCACGCTCAGGCGCCCATGCTGCGCAGGAACTGATCCCCTGCGTGGCCCGGGGCTTACACACGGCCCCCCTGCCTCTCGGGCTGGCCACATGGGATCCCCCCTTGGGCGTGGCGCCTTAGGCCCACATGTGCCTTGGGGGTTGAACCCTTAAGGCTGGCCCTTGGTGGCTAATGTTTTGCTTGAGGAAACACATAGGACTTTGTTTAAAAACAAAGTAACCAAGTGAAAATGCCAAATGCCACTCCAAGCCATTCTTCTTCCCATCTCTATTCTTCTTCTTCTTCTTAAGAATTCCTCCATTTCTTCTCCTCACATGATCTTCACTTAGGATATGGAATTGAAAAGGTTCATCTTCATCAATCGAACTCCTGAATCACTTATAATCTTCAATGTTCTTTATTGATCTAATCAGAGATCAATTGGATCATCTTCATGTTCACATGCACTAAGTGATAGTGCATGGACTTCATTAATGCACATCATCCACTTAGTAGTTGTGGATGGATCCCATTCAACTCCTCATGCATTGTCAATATAATGCATGGTCTTCAAACATTGGTGTGACATTGTATCATCAGGATACAAGTTCTTTGAACTTAAAGACCAGTTCAACAATCGTCAGATATCCATGGAGAATGTTTCAACCATATTCTCCAATGCCACTTAGTGAATCTCCTAAGTGACATGCATCTAAGTATCATGGCCATTCTCCTTTCCTCACCAACACCATCACAACCTTTGGCATTCACATCTTGACAATTCTTGACATCCATTCATTCTTAAGACAACGACATGTCTCATTGACAACAAATGCAACACAGTGCACTTCAATCTCCCCCTTTGTATTTGTTGTCAATACACTCCTTTACCACATATGAATGAGTCAATATGTGTGCCAATATTTTCTCCCCCTTATTGGCAATCAAATGCAAAGGTGTGGTGTGGTTCACTTTAAAAAATATCTTCCTCCCTTTGAATAGCATCTTCTTGAAAATCACTAAGAGAGGGATGATGCCACATGTTCTTCTTTAGCAAAGAACCTTTAGTAAATCAACTCTAAGTCTACTTGGGCTAACCCGGTGTAGAAAACAAGAGTGATGTAACCAAGGTACTCAATGCTGTCCAATATTCACAATACATGTTAGATCATGCTTAGGGGTTGAATTTTTTCAGATATTCAATGAATTGCTAAATCCTGCACATACTCCACAAAACTCATTAAAAGTTCAGTGCAAAGATAAAGCTCCCACTTTCATCCATTTGTCTTCAATCCATACTGCCCCTTAATTGACAAGATAAACTCAATTAAGAAACAAGGGATGAAAGTATGATTGGAATACCTTCACTTTTCTTCAAGATGGTATTAATCTAAGAATCCCATCTTCTTCAGATTGGCTCCCCCTTAAGGGGTGAAATCCATTCTGTCCAAACCATCCTCCAGTTGAGAATGATCATCATCTTCAATTCCCTGCAATGTCAGCACATGTAAATACCAAAAGTATAAGGGAATAAGATGGAACCTCCTTGGTTCATCAATGTGAACAACAAGGTTGAGAAGATTCTCTCAACCGAGATGTCCCATTTTCACCATTCTTCACACTTTCACATTTGATCTTCATTGATGATTGTGCTGGTGTGGTTCTCAACCCATCTTCATGTGAAATCTTTTTCTTCCCTTTTGCTTTAGTAAATGCCAGAACTTTATCTTCAGCTTTTTGCAGATCTTTGGCAAGTTGCAACTGATTTGGCCATATGACTAACAAGTCATTTGGAAGTGAGGCCTCAGTTTTGGAAATTCCACATGGTTCTTTTGATGCTGTTAAGCTACCTTTCTTAGGCAACTTATTTTCAACCAATCCCTTCTGCTTCTTCTGGATTGATTGTCTGTTTGAGTCCAGTATGCTTCTATTGAATTTCATGGCTTCTTTACAAAGATCCATGATATGTCCTTTCTTTCCACAGTAGAAGCATTTCTTGGTGGTCCTTCTGGATGCATCACCCTTCTTGGACTCAGACTCCAAGGACTTCTCTTCATTCTTCAAACTCTTCTTGGGAGCATCTTCCACTTTATTCTGCTTGCTTCCCAAGGAATCTTTTTGAGCCAGGTTCTGTGATCATTTCATGTTTTGAGCTCTGGATACAGTTGGAGACTGACATGTATCTTTTTGACCACTTTTGCAATCATCCCAGATGTTGTCAAGTAATCCAAATCTCTTTGCAGTAAACAAATGTCTCTGGACCTGTGGATGTTGCTTCTTTTCTTCTGGCTTGCTCCCCCTAGGCATGGGCTTCCTCTGTGCTTTGGCATTTAGTGGATTGTACCAACAATCCTTTGCACAATGCCCATACTTGTTACAACACCAGCATTGTCCCACGAATCTTGACCTCTTCAGTCCTTCTGATTGTAGGGTACTTTTCTTGACCTGTTGTGCTGTTTCAGGAGAGCTCTGCTTCTTTACTGTCTTCATCCATATTTGTTTGGAATTATTCTTCCATCCTGCACTTTTTGTGGAAACACAATTAGAAACATCAGTACAAGATGGTATGGATGGTACCTTCTTTCTAGAAGATGTTGCACTTTTATTAGAGGATGTCTTTCTCTTAGAATCATCCTGCTCAAAGCATACTTGAGTAGCAACATGTCTTCTTCCAGCTGACTGGGAGGATTCAGCTTTAGGTGATTGCTGATTTTTCAATATCACCTCCAGTTCTAAGCATTTCATATTGAGGGAGTTCTTCTCATCCTCAACAGTTCTTAGCTTTCCTTCCCAATTCTCCACCAGTTGTTTCATCTGGTCTTCATGCACCTTCTTCAATTCTTGCAATGAATTGTCCAGCTCCTTCACACTTTTGACTTTTTCTTCTAGTTGAGCATCTCTGACAACCATTGACACTTTGTGCCTCTTTTCCAGTGCATGGAAAACTTCTTTGACCATTACTTTAAAGAATTATTTCTCAGAAAGGCTTCTCTGCAATTTTTCAGCAGTGTCTTCATATCTTTCATTGCAAAGAGAAACGGTTTCATCTTTAGCCTTCACCATCTTTCTGAGAGTGTTGGTTATGCCAACCCTTTTTGCCAATTGATCTTCCATTGCATTGGCTTTTTCTTCTAACTGGGATTTTTCTTCTCTAAGATCATGGATGCCTGTAACTATACACTTTGCCACTTCCATGGGGACAGTATTCTGAAGATATTTGAGTGCATTCTGAAGATCATGAATTGTTCCATCAGCATCACAGCTAGGACAGGCTTTCTTCATCTTCTTGGCCTGTTTCTTCATTCTGTTTTTCAGAGTCTTGGCAGATATCTCCATTTGAGGCTGGTCACTCATTTCCTCAAATCTGCACTCCATATAGACTCCCTTGGATCTTTTAGAGGTAACCTCGCTCTGATACCAATTGAAGTGCCCAGATCAGTGTGAATCATTGAGAGGGGGAGGGGGTGAATCAGTGATCCTTTAAAACTTTTTACTAATTGATTCTTAATCAATTAAACCTCTATGGCTGGTTAAAGCCTCGATCCACTCTTCTTGTATCTCCCAACCTTTCCCGGATAATGCAGTAATGAAAAGGCACAGGACACAAGGATTTACAAGGTTCGGCACCAAAGTCCTACATCCTTGCCATGCTCTCCCAGCATGGATTCTCCCATTATAATCTGTTAGTATTACAATGGTCGATACAGCATCCCACTGTATCTCTCCTGAGTCCCACAGGAGGGTCTTTATACTGCGTCCCACAGTGTTACCAGAGTCCCACTGGCCTGCTCCAGAATCCCACTGAAGACTTCTTCTCCCTGAGTCCCACAGGGTCTTCTCCTGGCTCCTCGAGTCGCACGAGTAGCTCTTCTTCACTTTAAGCTTCTTCAAGTATCTTCAGCAGTCTGGGATAAAGACTGCTGGCCTTGCTCTTCTTCTGATCACTTGTGGTGAACAGGTCTTCTCGTCTTGCTCAGGCTTTATCTCCTTCTTCTAAGGATGACCTGGCTTCTCTCTTCAACTACTGAATTCTCAGACAACTGATATCTTTAACTTTGGTCTGGTCCAGTCTCACTTCACTTCAACATCATGCACTGAGTGCATGGCAACTCTTCATCTTCATTCACTGATAGCATGGGCTTCTCAAATTCTTCAAGAACCACTGGTCTTGGACTTCTCAATTGCACACCACTGATTTGACTCTGTTCTCGTGTGCACGTGCATGCATGCATGCATGCACTCTCTTGTTCTTCTTCTAGGTGCAGTATGCCCTCAAAGGGTGTAATTCTTTTAAGCACACACCTTTACTGAACTTCACACACTTTATCCAATTTGTTTACACACTTAAAAGTGTATTATACTTTAGTGTGGGTCAACTTCTTCCTTCTTCAATGTGTGTTCACTCCACTTAGAGCATACACATAGGTTTGGCCACTTCTTTAATTTGCACACACAAATTCTTCACTTAGCATACACTTGTAGTGACCTTCCTCTTCTTGCACACAATGAATGCCCGTAGGATGTTCCTCTTCAATTTGCACACACACACACTCAAATGAGGTGTGGTCTTCACTTCACCCACACAAGGTTTTTCTCTTTTGATCTTCAAGTGTGCACAACCTCCAAGGGCTACGACCTCTTCTTGTTCTTTTTGCACACAAAGGCACAAAGGCCTCGGCCTTCCTTCTTCTCCTCTCACACACACAAAGTGTGGTATTCTTGGCCTCAACTCTTTTTCACACACTCAACCCGTAGGTTATTCACTTAGCACTTGTGCACACACTTCGGTTCTCCTTTATTTGCACACCTACTGCCCGTAGGGCCTTCTTCTTTATGCACACACAAAGTGTATGTCTCGGCCAAGGTGTGTTCAACCCGAACTCCTACTCAAGTGAGGCGCGCAAGGGGTGCGGCCCTCCTTCTCTTCACAGCCGCGCTAATTCCACTGGCCGTGGGTCGCGCAAGCCACAAGGCACGCAAGTGCAAGGCACAAGCCGCGGGTGTGCAAGCCTTCGGGCGCGCAGGGTGTCAAGCACCTCAGCCACTCAAGCTCCTCCTGCCGCGCAAGTTTGCGGGCAGTGAGGGCTCCTTCTGCCGCGCGAGTATGCGGGCAGGGACTTCCTTCAGAGCCTCGGGTGGCTCCGGAACTTCAGCCGCGCAAGGGTGTTGCGCGGGGCTTCGGCTTCGCAAGTCACAAGGTGCACTCACGGTTCTCCGGATCTTCAAAAAAGAATCAGAAAGCTTCTCCAATGCCTCGGCCTCTCCTTTTATAGGCGAGGAGAGCCTCTGCCTTCCGCGTGGGATAAATCTCGAATCCCCGAAATCTTCGGATCTTCAAAGATATTTCCAAATCTTGATTTTTGTCCTCTGTTTCATGCGGGATCTTTTATTTTTTGTTCCTCTACGTGCATGCGACTCATAACGCATGCACGACCTTCGGTTTAGGCTCATCCCATGCAAAAACACCAACTTCTTGGCCTCTGCAGCTTCTCTTGCCTCGGCGTTAACCGAAATCCTCCAAACATTGCATGCATGGTAATTTTTAGGCATGGCCATGTTCGGTGTGGAGAGACGAGCTCAATGGAGGTCTTAGATCCTTCAGAGGTGGCCGGGAACTCGAAAACTGGTGCTCGGAGGGCTCTGGTTCAGCGGCTGCTCGCGGGTGACCTTCGGGGTGTCCTCGGCTCGAGCTCGAGGTGGAAGACACGCTCTCGGCCGTCGATGTTTAATGATGCTCAACGGCCAGGATTATAACATCTCGGCGCTAGATGAGATAAGCGGTCCAGATCGGCGCGCGATGGAACAGACGACCGCGATTAGATCCCTGATGAATTTTTGCCGTCCCACATCGAAACGGCGCCCGGTTTATCCGCGGCTTATCAATATGCCGCTCCCTCAACCCCGCAATTGATCTTCTCCCTCCACGGTGCAGCCCCGCACCGTGTTCTCCCTGCGGGCGCGCTCTGCGCCCACTCTGCTCCCTGCGGGCGCGCTCCTAGCACCCACTATGCACACCGGGCGCGCGCTCAGGCGCCCATGCTGCGCAGGAACTGATCCCCTGCGTGGCCCGGGGCTTACACACGGCCCCCCTGCCTCTCGGGCTGGCCACATGGGATCCCCCCTTGGGCGTGGCGCCTTAGGCCCACATGTGCCTTGGGGGTTGAACCCTTAATGCTGGCCCTTGGTGGCTAATTTTTTGCTTGAGGAAACACTTAGGACTTTGTTTAAAAACAAAGTAACCAAGTGAAAATGCCAAATGCCACTCCAAGACATTCTTCTTCCCATCTCTATTCTTCTTCTTCTTCTTAAGAATTCCTCCATTTCTTCTCCTCACATGATCTTCACTTAGGATATGGAATTCAAAAGGTTCATCTTCATCAATCGAACTCCTGAATCACTTATAATCTTCAATGTTCTTTATTGATCTAATCAGAGATCAATTGGATCATCTTCATGTTCACATGCACTAAGTGATAGTGCATGGACTTCATTAATGCACATCATCCACTTAGTAGTTGTGGATGGATCCCATTCAACTCCTCATGCATTGTCAATACAATGAATGGTCTTCAAACATTGGTGTGACATTGTATCATCAGGATACAAGTTCATTGAACTTAAAGACCAGTTCAACAATCGTCAGATATCCATGGAGAATGTTTCAACCATATTCTCCAATGCCACTTAGTGAATCTCCTAAGTGACATGCATCTAAGTATCATGGCCATTCTCCTTTCCTCACCAACACCATCACAACATTTGGCATTCACATCTTGACAATTCTTGACATCCATTCATTCTTAAGACAACGACATGTCTCATTGACAACAAATGCAACACAGTGCACTTCAATCTCCCCCTTTGTATTTGTTGTCAATACACTCCTTTAGCACATATGAATGAGTCAATATGTGTGCCAATATTTTCTCCCCCTTATTGGAAATCAAATGCAAAGGTGTGGTGTGGTTCACTTTCAAAAATATCTTCCTCCCTTTGAATAGCATCTTCTTGAAAATCACTAAGAGAGGGATGATGCCACATGTTCTTCTTTAGCAAAGAACCTTTAGTAAATCAACTCTAAGTCTACTTGGGCTAACCCGGTGTAGAAAACAAGAGTGATGTAACCAAGGTACTCAATGCTGTCCAATATTCACAATACATGTGAGATCATTCTTAGGGGTTGAATTTTTTCAGATATTCAATGAATTGCTAAATCCTGCACATACTCCACAAAACTCATTAGAAAGTTCAGTGCAAAGATAAAGCTCCCCCTTTCATCCATTTGTCTTCAATCCATACTGCCCCTTAATTGACAAGATAAACTCAATTAAGAAACAAGGGATGAAAGTATGATTGGAATACCTTCACTTTTATTCAAGATGGTATTAATCTAAGAATCCCATCTTCTTCAGATTGGCTCCCCCTTAAGGGGTGCACTCCATTCTGTCCAAACCATCCTCCAGTTGAGAATGATCATCATCTTCAATTCCCTGCAATGTCAGCACATGTAAATACCAAAAGTATAAGGGAATAAGATGGAACCTCCTTGGTTCATCAATGTGAACAACAAGGTTGAGAAGATTCTCTCAACCGAGATGTCCCATTTTCACCATTCTTCACACTTGCACATTTGATCTTCATTGATGATTGTGCTGGTGTGGTTCTCAACCCATCTTCATGTGAAATCTTTTTCTTCCCTTTTGCTTTAGCAAATGCCAGAACTTTATCTTCAGCTTTTTGCAGATCTTTGGCAAGTTGCAACTGATTTGGCCATATGACTAACAAGTCATTTGGAAGTGAGGCCTCAGTTTTGGAAATTCCACATGGTTCTTTTGATGCTGTTAAGCTACCTTTCTTAGGCAACTTATTTTCAACCAATCCCTTCTGCTTCTTCTGGATTGATTGTCTGTTTGAGTCCAGTCTGCTTCTATTGAATTTCATGGCTTCTTTACAAAGATTCATGATATGTCCTTTCTTTCCACAGTAGAAGAATTTCTTGGTGGTCCTTCTGGATGCATCACCCTTCTTGGACTCAGACTCCAAGGACTTCTCTTCATTCTTCAAACTCTTCTTGGGAGCATCTTCCACTTTCTTCTGCTTGCTTCCCAAGGAATCTTTTTGAGCCAGGTTCTGTGATCTTTTCTTCTTTTGAGCTCTGGATACAGTTGGAGACTGACATGTATCTTTTTGACCACTTTTGCAATCATCCCAGATGTTGTCAAGTAATCCAAATCTATTTGCAGTAAACAGATGTCTCTGGACCTGTGGATGTTGCTTCTTTTCTTCTGGCTTGCTCCCCCTAGGCATGGGCTTCCTCTGTGCTTTGGAATTCAGTGGATTGTACAACCAATCCTTTGCACAATGCCCATACTTGTTACAACACCAGCATTGTCCCATGAATCTTGACCTCTTCAGTCCTTCTGATTGTAGGATACTTTTCTTGACCTGTTGTGCTGTTTCAGGAGAGCTCTGCTTCTTTACTGTCTTCATCCATATTTGTTTGGAATTATTCTTCCATCCTGCACTTTTTGTGGAAACACAATTAGAAACATCAGTACAAGATGGTATGGATGGTACCTTCTTTCTAGAAGATGTTGCACTTTTATTAGAGGATGTCTTTCTCTTAGAATCATCCTGCTCAAAGCATACTTGAGTAGCAACATGTCTTCTTCCAGCTGACTGGGAGGATTCAGCTTTAGGTGATTGCTGATTTTTCAATATCACCTCCAGTTCTAAGCATTTCATATTGAGGGAGTTCTTCTCATCCTCAACAGTTCTTAGCTTTCCTTCCCAATTCTCCACCAGTTGTTTCATCTGGTCTTCATGCACCTTCTTCAATTCTTGCAATGAATTGTCCAGCTCCTTCACCCTTTTGACTTTGTGTTCTAGTTGAGCATCTCTGACAACCATTGACACTTTGTGCCTCTTTTCCAGTGCATGGAAAACTTCTTTGACCATTACTTTAAAGAATTATTTCTCAGAAAGGCTTCTCTGCAATTCTTCAGCAGTGTCTTCATATCTTTCATTGCAAAGAGAAACGGTTTCATCTTTAGCCTTCACCATCTTTCTGAGAGTGTTGGTTATGCCAACCCTTTTTGCCAATTGATCTTCCATTGCATTGGCTTCTTCTTCTAACTGTGATTTTTCTTCTCGAAGATCATGGATGCCTGTAACTATACACTTTGCCACTTCCATGGGGACAGTCTTCTGAAGATATTTGAGTGCATTCTGAAGATCATGAATTGTTCCATCAGCATCACAGCTAGGACATGCTTTCTTCATCTTCTTGGCCTGTTTCTTCATTCTGTTTTTCAGAGTCTTGGCAGATATCTCCATTTGAGGCTGGTCACTCATTTCCTCAAATCTGCACTCTATATAGACTCCCTTGGATCTTTTAGAGGTAACCTCGCTCTGATACCAATTGAAGTGCCCAGATCAGTGTGAATCACTGAGAGGGGGAGGGGGTGAATCAGTGATCCTTTAAAACTTTTTACTAATTGATTCTTAATCAATTAAACCTCTATGGCTGGTTAAACCCTCGATCCACTCTTCTTGTATCTCTCAACCTTTCCCGGATAATGCAGTAATGAAAAGGCACAGGACACAAGGATTTACAAGGTTCGGCACCAAAGGCCTACATCCTTGCCATGCTCTCCCAGCATGGATTCTCCCATTATAATCTGTTAGTATTACAATGGTCGATACAGCATCCCACTGTATCTCTCCTGAGTCCCACAGGAGGGTCTTTATACTGCGTCCCACAGTGTTACTAGAGTCCCACTGGCCTACTCCAGAATCCCACTGAAGACTTCTTCTCCCTGAGTCCCACAGGTTCTTCTCCTGGCTCCTCGAGTCGCACGAGTAGCTCTTCTTCACTTTAAGATTCTTCAAGTTTCTTCAGCAGTCTGGGATAAAGACTGCTGGCCTTGCTCTTCTTCTGATAACTTGTCATGAACATGTCTTCTCGTCTTGCTCAGGCTTTATCTCCTTCTTCTAAGGATGACCTGGCTTCTCTCTTCAACTACTGAATACTCAGACAACTGATATCTTTAACTTTGGTCTGGTCCAGTCTCACTTCACTTCAACATCATGCACTGAGTGCATGGCAACTCTTCATCTTCATGCACTGATAGCATGGGCTTCTCAAATTCTTCAAGAACCACTGGTCTTGGACTTCTCAATTGAACACCACTGATTTGACTCTGTTCTCGTGTGCACGTGCATGCATGCATGCATGCACTCTCTTGTTCTTCTTCTAGGTGTAGTAAGCCCTCAAAGGGTGTAATTCTTTTAAGCACACACCTTCACTGAACTTCACACAATTTATCCAATTTGTTTACACACTTAAAAGTGTATTATACTTTAGTGTGGGTCAACTTCTTCCTTCTTCAATGTGTGTTCACTCCACTTAGAGCATACACATAGGTTCGGCCACTTCTTTAATTTGCACACACAAATTCTTCACTTAGCATACACTTGTAGTGACCTTCCTCTTCTTGCACACAATGAATGCACGTAGGGTGTTCCTCTTCAATTTTCACACACACACACTCAAATGAGGTGTGGTCTTCACTTCACCCACACAAGGTTTTTGTCTTTTAATCTTCAAGTGTGCACAACCTCCAAGGGCTACGGCCTCTTCTTGTTCTTTTTGCACACAAAGGCACAAAGGCCTCGACCTTCCTTCTTCACCTCTCACACACACAAAGTGTGGTATGCTTGGCCTCAACTCTTTTGCACACACTCAACCCGTAGGTTCTTCACTTAGCACTTGTGCACACACTTCGGTTCTCCTTTATTAGCACACCTACTGCCCGTAGGGCCTTCTTCTTTATGCACACACAAAGTGTATGTCTCGGCCAAGGTATGTTCAACCCGAACTCCTACTCAAGTGAGGCGCGCAAGGGGTGCGGCCCTCCTTCTCTTCACAGCCGCGCTAATTCCACTGGCCGTGGGTCGCGCAAGCCACAAGGCACGCAAGTGCAAGGCACAAGCCGCTGGTGTGCAAGCCTTCGGGCGCGCAGGGTGTCAAGCACCTCAGCCACTCAAGCTCCTCCTGCCGCACAAGTTTGCGGGCAGTGAGGGCTCCTTCTGCCGCGCGAGTACGCGGGCAGGGACTTCCTTCAGAGCCTCAGGTGGCTCCGGAACTTCAGCCGCGCAAGGGTGTTGCGCGGGGCTTCGGCTTCGCAAGGCACAAGGTGCACTCACGGTTCTCCGGATCTTCAACAAAGAATCAGCAAGCTTCTCCAATGCCTCGGCCTCTCCTTTTATAGGCGAGGAGAGCCTCTACCTTCCGCGTGGGAAAAATCTCGAATCCCCGAAATCTTCGGATCTTCAAAGATATTTCCAAATCTTGATTTTTGTCCTCTGTTTCACGCGGGATCTTTTATTTTTTGTTCCTCTACGTGCATGCGACTCATAACGCATGCACGGCCTTCGGTTTAGGCTCATCCCATGCAAAAACACCAACTTCTTGGCCTCGGCAGCTTCTCTTGCCTCGGCCTTAACCGAAATCCTCCAAACATTGCATGCATGGTCATTTTTAGGCATGTCCGTGTTCGGTGTGGAGAGACGAGCTCAATGGAGGTCTTAGATCCTTCAGAGGTGGCCGGGAACTCGAAAACTGGTGCTCGGAGGGCTCGGGTTCAGCGACTGCTCACAGGTGACCTTCGGGGTGTCCTCGGCTCGAGCTCGAGGTGGAAGACACGCTCTCGGCCGTCGATGTTTAATGATGCTCAACGGCCAGGATTATAACATCTCGGCGCTAGATGAGATAAGCGGTCCAGATCGGCGCGCGATGGAACGGACGGCCGCGATTAGATCCCTGATGAATTTTCGTCGTCCCACATTGAAACGACACCCGGTTTATCCGCGGCTTATCAATATGCCGCTCCCTCAACCCCGCAATTGAACTTATCCCTCCACGGTGCTGCCCCGCACCGTGTTCTCCCTGCGGGCGCGCTCTGCGCCCACTCTGCTCCCTGCGGGCGCGCTCCTAGCGCCCACTATGCACACCGGGCGCGCGCTCAGGCACCCATGCTGCGCAGGAACTGATCCCCTGCGTGGCCCGGGGCTTACACACGGCCCCCCTGCCTCTCGGGCTGGCCACATGGGATCCCCCTTGGGCGTGGCGCCTTAGGCCCACATGTGCCTTGGGGGTTGAACCCTTAAGGCTGGCCCTTGGTGGCTAATTTTTTGCTTGAGGAAACACTTAGGACTTTGTTTAAAAACAAAGTAACCAAGTGAAAATGCCAAATGCCACTCCAAGCCATTCTTCTTCCCATCTCTATTCTTCTTCTTCTTCTTAAGGATTCCTCCATTTCTTCTCCTCACATGATCTTCACTTAGTATATGGAATTCAAAAGGTTCATCTTCATCAATCGAACTCCTGAATCACTTATAATCTTCAATGTTCTTTATTGATCTAATCAGAGATCAATTGGATCATCTTCATGTTCACATGCACTAAGTGATAGTGCATGGACTTCATTAATGCACATCATCCACTTAGTAGTTGTGGATGGATCCCATTCAACTCCTCATGCATTGTCAATACAATGCATGGTCTTCAAACATTGGTGTGACATTGTATCATCAGGATACAAGTTCTTTGAACTTAAAGACCAGTTCAACAATCGTCAGATATCCATGGAGAATGTTTCAACCATATTCTCCAATGCCACTTAGTGAATCTCCTAAGTGACATGCATCTAAGTATCATGGCCATTCTCCTTTCCTCACCAACACTATCACAACCTTTGGCATTCACATCTTGACAATTCTTGACATCCATTCATTCTTAAGACAACGACATGTCTCATTGACAACAAATGCAACACAGTGCACTTCATTACGCACGGGCGATGATATCGTTCCCATGGTCGTGAAATTGTGTTGAAGTGTATGTATACTAATTCAGTATCAATATAACTTTATATTAATCATATATAGTTACTCATTACACCATTATAACCATCCAATTATGGTGGTGGCGGAAAATAGATTACACCACGTCGTACGTACGTACGCGCAGTGATTTCCTTTTTCTGTAGAAGGATAGAAGGTTAATTAGAGTTGTTTCATATTTATAATAACATATCAGTATATAAGAAATACTGATGTTATTACTTTATCATGAAACAACTAAAGAAGAAGAAGTTGAAGAAGAAAGAAATTGAAAAAGATCGGTAATGGATATTACCTCTTTTTGACGCGCCTTCACTTAACCTCCACTTAAAGAACTAAGGATGGTCTTTGAAAAAGACCAGGACCTCTAGGATGATACTAGGAAAGTGGAGAAGAGATTTTGGCAGGGTTTGGCCAATCTTGAATTCTCAAATTGGTGTGAGGAGGATAGGGAGGAGGTTCCCTTTTATAAGGGAGGAGAGGGGCATCTTAGAAAAATCTCAAAATATTATTTTATATTAAGGTCAAATTCAGTTTATAATGGTTCCAAATGGTCTTATTTCGAAGATAAAGTGGGTATGGGTCGGAATACTCTCATCCAATAGGATTTCTACAAGTTTAGGTTATTATTTTAACCTCATCAATTAGATTTAACTCTAAGTTAAATAATATAACTCTTACCGTGTCTTTTTGTTTTCTTAAACTATATGGTTAATAAACTTACTATATCAAGCCAAACGACCCCAAGCTGTTTATTATTAATATTAATATCCTTATATAAGTCATTTGGCCTATCCTTAGATTTTTAGGAATTAAATCACAATTAATAATTAAATATTTGTTTTAAAAACTAATTTATGTCAATTTTGACACTTTGGTACATGATTTTTATGAAATTTCTAACAGAATGATAAGTTCAAAACAAGTTACTTAAATCAACAATAACATGTCATATTAACCTCTAAAATTAGTGTAAGTCATAAAAAGTCTCAAATTACATTTATTTGGGCATTTATAACATCAATTATGTTAATATTTTCTTAAAAAGGTAATTACTGCATCATCGTTGTGTCATAAATAAATTAAATTATTTAAAGTATAAAAATTACAAATAAAATACCATTATGTAGGAAATCGTTTTAGATTTCTAATTAATATTTATAGTCGAAATTATATTATGTATAACCCTATATTAAAAATGTTTTAGTAAATAATCATTGATTTTAACTCTTTTAACTCTTCTTTGAATTAAATAATAATAAATGTCCTAATCTAATCCAAGTGTGCCTAAATGATAATATTTTACACTTAAGGTTGTTTTTGGTCGAGATACACTTGTCCAATAGGATTATGACATGTGTTAGGGTAATATTAATATCATTTTTACCCTTAATTACCCTATTTACTTTTAACCGTGGTAAATAAAAGTAAAAAGTTACTATTCACCAAAAATTTTTTTTATCTCATTGAACCACATTTTACTTACTGACATCAACCGTGTGTCTCAAATTTTTTAAATTCCATTCACAGAAGTAGTAAAATTATGATTTATGAAAAAATTAATTATTTTTACTACCACTTAGTAGTTTCACTATTCATCAAAAATTGAAGTTTTTCAGAAAAATGCCAAAATTTCACCCTAAGCTATAATTGATATTCCGAATTAAAAAATTATTTCTATTTTACAAAATTCCCAACATATAAGTTTCATTAATTAATTTTATAATTAATTTCCACTTTCACAACAAATAACGTGTTTTCAAGAGATAATAACTATCAAAAGATTAACACTTGTTTCTGTCTGATGTAAATGTGAAATTACATCCAATGACCAACATTGTATTGAATTGTAAAAATATATTCTAAATATACTTTAAAACCACTCAAATTAATAATTTATCACTATTATTTATTTCGATTAAAAAAGATGTTTTTAATTAAAATTTAGTAATTTTCACTATTCATCAGAATATGAAAGTTATCCGAAAAGTACCAAAATTTCACCTTAGGCTAAATTCAATACTCCGAATCCAAAAATGAAGTCCATTTTCAGAGATAAAATTTCCAAAATTTTAGAAGGTGGTTATTACTATTCATAACAGCTAGTTTTAATAATATTTTAATTGCATATCGTTGTTTAGTGAAACTCGGTATTGCGTACTACACACGCTATCGAGGAAGGTTGCGATTGCGTGTAATAAAAGGCAAGTCAAGGATGCATGTTGTGCAAGCTCCATTTGGTGTAGCGTACAACAGAAGAAATTAGTGAAATTAGAAAATATATTTTTCATAAAATTTCTGGGTGTTACAGTTTGTCTTTTAGAAAAAGAAATATTTATTTTCCAAAAACATTTCTTTCACTTTAAAGTGGTTTATATCTTATTTCTATTGAAAAGATAATTATTTAAATTATTTTATAAATTTGTAAATTATATTTATTATAATATAGTAAGTCCCATTCATACAATCTAATTTTATAGCATGGTTATAAGGATCATGTTAAAATAATCATATTTTATAGTGCATCAGGTTTTGTTTAAATCTAGTGTTTCATGTGTAAATTTTTTTGAAGATATTTGAATTTATATAAAAATAATTATATTATAAATAATTATGGTGTTAAATTCAATTATAATCATATTTTTTCATGTAGTATATGATATTTAACATGAGGTTCCTCTTTTAAAGTCTCGGGGTGTTATACGAGAATCCTATCTTGAGTGGTTTTCCACATAGGGCACGAGGGTTAACTTTCTTTTAGAGTTATATTTACTAAAAAGGTGTAACAATAATGAAACATATTTCAGAATGTATGGTGGGTGGTGTTGATTGGTTTGGGTCACCAGAGAGATTCCATGGGCAGTACTCTCTTATCTCACTTGTCATTGGGTCTCCATACTGTTTACACAGGTCAATTCAGTACTCCTACATACTATGAAGGGATTATGTCCTCTATCTATTGAGTGGAACTCCCCATTATTTAAAACTGAGAGGGATTGGTTCCTCAAAAAAAAGTTGTTCTCACTTCGATCTAGAGCACAATAGTTAAGAGAGGCACCCTCCACTATAAAACTGGTGATTTTTTTATTGATATTGAGTATTAGAGTTGTAAAATTGGAGTTATATGTATACTCATCTTGATTAGTTCAGATATGAAGTTAGATATCCCATTTATATCTCATTTTAGTTACTCAATGAACATATCTTTTAAAGGTATATATACCATATTATTTTTTGGTTTTTCTAACTTTAGTGACTTCAGTTTTATTATTTTTTGTGTTCTTGTGGAACCTACTAGGCATGTCTACTCACCCATATGCGGGATTCATCAATTCATGGGGTGCCTTTGTAAAAATATAAGCATAATTATGTTTATATTGGTGGACATAGATTTTGGTGAGTTTAGTAGTTTTTGATATTGATCATGTTCACTGAATATTTTTTTTAGGTTTTGAGTTAGTCTCATGTTATGATTTTCCCTTAACCCAATTTAATGGCTGAGAACTATTTTTCTAGAATATAAATGCATTTTCCTTATTAAATACTTTCATTCATTAATTTTAGACTATGATTATTTTCTAAAGGTTTTTGCATGTATGATTTTAATCTATATATTTATATTTTTGTATATCATTCACTTTTTCTTTGATATAGTTGTGTATGCATGAGTGCATGTACTAAGGTTAATCTCTTCCATTTTATTATGGTATTCATAGTGCTTTTTTCAGCCCCTATCATATTGTAGGATGGCTTGGAGTTTTATTAAAGTCTTGCCACCAGTTAGGTAGTACCCGGTTGTTCAGGTTGTAATAGTGTGGTATCAGAGTAATTCATTCTGTGGGATGGTTTTTTGGTTTTTTCCATTTTCTAAATATTTATGGGGAATTAGGTAAAACAATACTAAGTGTGTTGAGTGTGTCTTTAATTCCAAGGAACCTAGTGTTGGTATTGATACCTATGTATTTATTCTTTAGGACTCTTACTACCTGCGCTTCAACTCTGTATACCAAGACATTGGTTGCAAGAAACAATGGTACATGGATAGTATAATATTGAGTGATATTGTAACACCCCAAGATTTTATGGTATGTCTCTTTACAATATTGATATATTCGATATTTTATGCATCACACCCCACCGAGTTTAAAACCAGAATATACTATTAAATATGCCAATTGGAATAGTAATATGACTATTATGAAGAGTAATATGACCAACAGATAGTAACTAGCCCTATGAATGTATAAAAAAATTGGTCTGTTATGAATGAAAGTATGATATATTTATATCAGTGAATATGTAATCTAATTTTTAAAAAATGATAAATTATATATTGGTATTTATTGCAATGGATGATTTTATTTACAATTTTATAATCAATATAATAATTTAAAACAAAAATACATTGTCATAAAATCAATTCATTAATTAATACGTTTATGTCTGAGATTATAAGATAATTTTATTACAACATTGTTAATATATTAATGTTTCATAAATTAAGTTATAATTTTAAAAATGGTATTTTTTTTGAATAAATGATGATATTAGTTAATAATTAAATTTCTAAAATTTATAAAATCATTTTCCTAAAATGAGGTCAATTTTATTAACCTACAGATCCAAAATTTATTAGGAATAATTTTTTAGAGTTTTCTAAAATAGTCAATTTTTTCGTGAATATTGAAATACGGTAATTTAAAGTATTTAAAAAATACATTAATTATTGAGACCTAATTGATGTATTTTTTATTTATTTTACAATATCAAAATCTTCATTTTTGAATATATTTTTCTATAAGGATCAAAATTCTGAATGTCTTGATCCAAAATAATAATTTAATGATTAAAATAATCCGAAAACACCCCTCTTATCCAATATAAAAATCATCTCATTCCACCTATTCTACTCCACCCTCACAGCCTTGAATGATGTCTAATTTATAAACAAATCATCACCCCATCATCTATCACATGTTTTAGTCGTTTTGGTTTCATCAAAATATCATTTTTATGTTCATTATGGAAGTTCTCCAGGAGAGGAATTCAAGAGGTAAAATCATATTTTGTTCATTTAATTTTTTATTCATTTTCTTTTCTTTTATTATAAATTACTTACCAATTATATCCAAACATTCATGATAACTCCAATATCATATATATATATATATAAATATTTTGTTATTAAAATATAATATTAACCATCAATTATCTTCCCTTTTTCTTTTTATTCTAAAATTTAAAATATCTTCTTTGAGGTGTTGATTTTCTGCCTTCATGGACAACGAGTTTTCGTATTTCAATTCAACATTTAGGGATAATAATTAAATAGTTTTTTGGATTCATTTAATAAAATAAATTTAATTTTATATAACCATCATATATAAAAAATAATAATATACATGGAAAAACATGTTCGTAATGATAAAAAATGCTAAAAAATATAAATCGTTATCATTAACACTATATCTAATAAATCATCCTCGCATCTAGAAAAAAGTATATTTAATACCGTTAAATATATTCTAATTTCATTAGTAACATATAATATCAATTTTGGATAACTATTCCCATTTAACAGGTTCTTTCATACATGTATACAAGTGAACCGGTCATGATATCAAACAAAAAGAACACCCCCAAACAATGAAATTTATTCTCACAACTCATCCAAAAACCATAAATGAACTTAATAAAATTATAATAAATAAATTTAATGTATAAAATTTTATGAATAAAATTATTAATTAACCTATTTTTACTATCCATCACTTTAATGACAAGTGCATGCCATTTCGGATATAAAGTATGGGGTTTTATCGAAATATACATATTCTCGCTGGGCGATGATTTCTCTCTCATTATACAAATTTAATTCAACATTAATTCTATATACATCATATAACATATATTTATATGTTATTTACTCATTTATCTATCATTTAATATTTTTGTGATTTTAAATACATGTTTTATAAGGTTTCCATTTCGATTCATTCCAATAAGAAAACCTGGTTATAGGGAAAATCCCAATTTTGTACCTATTTTCAAAAACCCTCCAAAATATCTTTTAAGATATCAATATTTAAAAAATAATGTATTTTTTATAAATAAAAACAACATTATTCATTTTTGGTTAGTTTTAAATAATTAATCCTTTCTCCCTTTAAAGAACCTTTTATATTTTCTCTTAAACCGCACTAAGGTGGACCATTTTTTAAATTCTTTAAAAATTATTTTTATATTTTTTCACTTCAGTTAGACATATTTTATGAATAAAACATAATTTCATTGTAATTAAAATTAATTTTCTAGTATTTACATGTTTATAATATTCTTTAATGAAAAATATAAATTATTTTCGAATGAACTCTTCCTTACAAAATAAACAATGTATTTTTCCAAGAATTTATCTATGATTTTTTAAATAATTTTAATATATTTCTACAACCTATATTGAATATTATACTTAATTATGATTGATATTTTATGATATTTTTGACCATATTTTATTAAATTTTTTAGGAATTGTTTTACTCTGGATGTGATATCTTCATACAATTTACCATATTACTCAGAATGGTGAGTGATTAGGTTTACTGATTGGGGAAAATAATTTGTACTTCATATGTATTTTTTCATTATGATTAAACCCATTAGTATTACTAATTAATTGATATTATTATGTTATGGTAGAGTCTCTCTATATCCCCTCGATTTATAGGTAGGTCCCATGTGAAGAAACATATTTGGACATGGCCAAAGACTTGCCCATTTATTTTTAAATATGGATCTGACCTAGTCTATAACCATTTATATTCAGGTATCTCGATGAAGGAATCGATGTTATATTTTATATATTGAATATTATTCATTACATTATTATGATATTATTAATTTATAATACATTTGATTATTTGGAATATAGAATATTCATGGTTATTTTTTATTCTCAAGTGATTATTTATATATTTTTTTCATTTATTCCTTCCTTAATATGCAGAAGATTATGTTTTAATGGAATCGGTTTTTAGTTATTCATCTTTAATTTATGTCTATATTCAAATTATCTTCCTAAATATTTCTTACTCTTGTTGATAATTTCATCTTAACCATTTCTTATGTTTAATTGTTTACTTGGATGCAAAGATATATATTATGAGTGACTTGGATGGATAATCTATGAGTTTGTCTGTGCTTCAAATTCAGTTTCTCTAATACATTTCTTTCATGCTGTAATGTATTTTGATTTCCTTAATTTTATTTTATGAATAAACTAAACTATCATATTTCTAGGGATCTTATCTCTTGGTAAATGTACCAATGGAATCATGTAAGGCACCGGCTTTAGGATACTGGTGCTTGGGTCATTACAGTTGGTATTAGAGGAAGTTTAGTAGCAACCAAAAAATGTAGATAAAAGAAATAAAACATAGGGAACATAACCCTATGATATAATATTAATATATGAATAGAATAAAATAATATAATTTTTGAAAGGAAGATATTATTTGGGTCTTTTAATCAAGCACATCCCTCTCTAGATAATACAAGTTGATGTAGTTCTGAAATAGATGTTCGTAGGGTTAAAAACTCTGATAAAAGCACTGGGCCTAAATAGGGGTATCCTGGTTGATGAAATTGGGTCTTATCTATGAACAAGGTTTGACAATCTTAGGGTATATTCTTAGGATAATTCACATTTAATTTACAAACCCTTATGATGGATTAAAAAATTAATGTTTTTCCAAGGAGACCATTTTTATGAATATGAGATTAGTTGTGCATATATTTTTCAATTTATGTTAACTATTACTAGTTGTATATTATGAATTATAATTAATAATCTATTTTAGTTTATCCTATCAATTAGAAATGTAACCTAGTTGAAGGGATGGAATGTACATCAACTTTCATATTCCATATAAGTAATGTCGTCCTATGAATGAAAATCATGTTGGATCGAAACCTGAAACTAGATATTAGGAAATAATAACAATGATGGCATAAATGAATAACTATATGAGTAATAACCTTAATCATATAAAGATTAATGACTCACAGAATGGTGGAACTGTGTTAGACCAAATTAGGAGACAACAATGTCCTTCATTCAATTGGAATAAAAAAACATTAGTAACTCAGCAATGGGTAATTTTCAAAGAGAAAATATTTATCACATTGGAAATCAATGAATGAATAATTATATCATGTAATTTTATCATATCTTAATAGATTCTGACTTGTATTTGTCATTGGATGAAAACAAAATGTAGGGGGAAGAAATTTTGAAAAAGGAATAGATGTATTTTAATGAATTTTTTTTGGAAAAAAAATTTGCTTGATAATATTGAGTAGATATGGATAGATAGTTCTTGAGTCTGAAAAAATACTATGAAAATGTTTCTAATTATGAAACCATATTTACAAGGTTAGAAATACATACTAAGGATTGCATACATAATACATATATTATGATTGAATGATTCTCTAATGGCTGAAAATCATTCCCCAAAAGGGAATTGGTCTCCTACGAGTTCTCATCACCCGAATATACATTATCATATCCTATCAAGATAAATAAATAATTCCCTATATCTAAATAATTTAGGGGAAAAAAGATAAGAATATGGCGGTAGATTAAATAATGGATTAAGGGACGAATAAAAATGGAATTTTCTTACTTTCAATACATTTCGAAGAAAAAAATAGGGCCAACAAAAAAGGAAAATTAATTCACCTCATGTGTTGTGATAAAGGACATTCTATTCATGATTTCATGGGAAAAAAAGAAGCTATCAAAATTCAATGCTACAATTTTATGAATTTGGGACACTATGAAACATATTTCTTAAATCATCATGGAATATTTCTCCCAAAAAAATCAATAGGATCAAGGACTAGCTTATGTGATCAAAATAGTTAAGGTAAAAGTTCTTAATGATTTGGTGATAGGTACATTAATCATCTAATCAAATTTTGGAAAAGAATTATTTGATTCTAGATCATTACATTTTTGTATATTTTGCTAGTTTTATTTAAACATTTGATATTTTAATTTCTCCTTAATAAAGATATTTTCAATAAAGACCCCAAAAAGAGACCTTATTATGACATTTATGTGTTGACCAGTTAATGTCATGACACATAAATGTGCTCCAATGTATTATTTTATCATTATAAAAATGGTTTATTTTGATATAATCCTCTGTATAAACTTTATTTTGAAATATATTGCAAAATATTATTATAAAGTAAAGTTAATTATGATTTATTATGAAGGTATGGAATTCCACATCTTTATAAGGGAGAATTCATCCTTTGAGTAAAATCTAGATCCACCTCCAACATATCCTATAAATTATGCTATTGGGGAAAAATAGAAAACAACACCTTTGGATTAGAAATAAATATTCAAATTGCGGATGTACTTGTTTTACAAGAATGAATTGATGTATATCTATAGGATTAACCTGGAAATCCACCATTGGGTGAAGTTGAATTTTATCTTTACATAATCCCCGATAAAATACCAATATCAAATACACTATATAGAGAGGACATTGAAAAATTAGTAGTGGTGAAGAACCAATAAGAGGGGTTGAGTGATAATGGATTTATTTTCCATATGATTCTCTATGGGGAGCCCCTAATTTATTTTTCCAAAACAAATATTGATCCATGAGGTTTTTCATTGACTATAGGTAAATCAATGAAAATATAATAAAAAACATATATCCTCTTCCTCACATTAATGATTTATTTGACCGAATTCATTGAGCTCAATATTTTTCGATGATTGAACTTGAATATAAGTGTTGTAAATAGAATGTGATGAAGGAATATATTCCAAATATATATTTCCAAACCATTCATGGATAATATGAGTTTACAATAATAGAATTTTTATTGAGTAATGCAATCTATGTTTTTGTGGGTATAATGAAAAAAGTGTTCAATAAATATCATGATGATTTTTTGTGGCATTTATCGATGATGACTTGGTATATTACAAAAGCTATGAGAACCCTGAGAATAAATTGGGCATTGTTCTAGAGAATATTATATGTATAGAGTTATATGATATAGATAGAGAGCGTGAATTATAGATTCAAAACGTTTCTTTTCATGGCCATATTTTCTCTATGGATGGAATATCAGTTTCAACTATGTATATAATGGAAGATCATGAATTTCCTACACAAGTGAACATAACTGATGTATTTAGTTTCATTGGTTTAGAAGGTTAATATTAGCATTTCATTTATAGTTTATCAAGATTAGCTAACCTGTTAATAACGTTTACTCAAAAAAGGATTAACTTTGTATAGAAAAAGCATTATGAAAAATGTTTTTAATAATTTTATAGGAGATTAGTGAATTCTACGATCCTGAATCTATAATCGATAAATGGTGGAGTTTTTTATTTATATTGATTAATTAATATAATGACATAGTTATATCCTTATAAAAATGATATATTATGTGCCTATGTATTAGTTATGATAAAAACTCATTAATCAAAATATCCTACTCAGGGTATCGAGTTATCAACTATAATATATACACTAAATATATGGACACACAATATCTGTGGTGAAATATATGATATATATAAAGATCAAAAGAGTTTTAAATATATCCTCCCACAAAAATAGCTCAATTTGAGGGAAATGTGATATCTTCAGCTACGCAAGGATTGTGATTTTTCAATACCCTATCACCCATGAAAGGAAACTAATTTAAAATATCCATTATGTATTAAGGATCATGGAGTTATAAACAAAATGTTGATTGAAAGGTATCCAAAGTTCATGGATATAGTAATGATTGATATGTGAATTATCATGAAAGGTGAACATCACATCATTTTAAATTTTCCCAAAACATATTTATTGGATGGGATTAGAAGTTATCAGTCTAAAGATGATAATTTCAAAAATAAAATTGAAGTAGTGAATGATTGGAAGTTGGATGACTTCATGTATAAGGATGTAATTACAATAATTGGAAGGAGACATTGTGTTCCCTATATACCGGAGCTAAATGGTGAATTATTGTATTATTATCATAGCTAAAATTTAGCTATACACCCATTTATAACTAAAATTTATAGAGATTATAAGTATCTTTTATTATGGGGTAGCATGATATGGGAAATTATTGGTTCTATATCAACATGATTAGTTTATCATTATGTGATGGTTAAAAAACAATGTCCTCGAGGTGTTATGAACATTATACCTAGTCTTACATGGAAATGGCAAGTCATTACTATGGAATGTTTCAATGGATTACCATGGAACCTAAAAATGAATGATGAAATATGGGTAATTGTGGATCGACATACCAATTAGGCCCAATTTATCTCTATAAGAGAGGATTTTCTATTAGAATACATTACACGACACTATATTAGGGATGTTTTAATACATCATTGAGCACCAATTTCAATTGTTTCCGATCATGATACTCAATTTAAAAATAAATTCAAGAAAAGTCTTCCAAAAATATTGGATACTAAGCTTATTTTGAGCACTTATTATCACCCTCAAATTGAAGGGTACTAAGAAAATATGATCGAAAATTTAGAATAAATGATTATATGATGATCACATAATCGTAAAGGAATGTTATATCAATTAATAACTTTTTTAGAGTTTTCTTACAACTGTAGTTTCCATTCATGAATTCAAACAACGGCATATGAATCCTTATTTAGAAATAGTTTTCATACACCAAATTGTTGGGATAAAGTGGGTAAGAGGATGCATACATGCCCAGAGATTATAGATGAAACAAAATAAAAGTAAAAAATTCAAACACATATCAAAGAAGTAAAAAGTTGGAATAATTTCAATACTAATAACTGAATTAATTATTTGAAGATTCAAGTGGGAGATAATATATTCATGAAGGTATCTTTTGGGAAGGGTGTTATAATATTTTGGAAGAATGTGATACTAAATCCTATGAAAAATAGATCTTATGAAATTTTGGAGATAATTGGTGTTTTTATTATCATTTTGAAATCAATCCTAGAAATTCTAATCTCAATGGATTTTTTCACATATCTTTGTTAGGATGTACATTCTAGACCCAACGCATGTTATTAATTCTAAATGAATTGAATTGGGACCTAATTTATCATACTGTAATGTTCCATTCAAGATTCTAGACAATATAGAACATGATTTAAGGAATTAGATGACTTGATAGTTAAATGTAATTTGGAAAAATCAAAAAATTTAATAGGTGATGTGGGAACCTATGAAATTTATCTTAAATAACTACTAAAATCTTTTAATGAAGTGAAATTATAGAAATTTTAAGATGAGATGTTCTAGAGGGTAGATTGTAACAATATATGATTTTAGGATATGCCTCTTCTAAAATTTAATATCATCGATCATTTATGCCTCATACTACACCAAGTTTAAAATTTGAATATTATATTAAATATGGCCATTGGAATAGTTGTATACCAACTAGGAATGTTAATTTGACCAATAAAATATTAACATCACTTTTTAAAGTAAAAATAATATTTAGGTATCTTATAAATGATGATTTTACATATTTTTATCATTGGATATGTAAATAATTGTTTTATAAATTAGTAATTATGTATTGGTATTTTTGTAAAACATAAATGTATATTCACAATATAATAATTAATATAATAATTTAAAAGAAAATATATTTTCATAAAATTGATTCAAAAATTAATTCTTTATTATCATAAGATTATATGCTGATTTTATGAGGTGTTATTTAATATTTTAAAGTGTAATAACATTTTTATAATTTTAAAATTATTATCATTTGAAAAAAATATGATTTTAAATAAAAATTAAATTTATCATATTTGGAAAATTATTTTCATCAAATGGATTGCATTATTGTATTTTAAACATCTAAAAATGGGTTTTGGGTATTTTTTTTTCTAAAATAGATTATTTTTTTATATAGTAAAATGCGGTAATTTACGATCCTTAACAAATATATGGATTATTGATTCATTGATGATGTATGGATGATATAATCCATATTATTGAACTATCCTTAATTATTTTATTTTATTATTTCATAATATTCAATGTACTTATATTATTGGTCATAAATAATTAATTATTTATTAAAATAATTAACAAAACACACCTCTCCACCACTATAAATACAACCCTTCACCACCTATTCTCCACAAACCTCCATATCCTTAAATGTTATCCAGTTTCAACGTAATCCATCTACTAAATATCCCCCAATGTTTTTTTTGTTTTTTCATTCACCCGAAGACGATTTCAAATTTTCTTAAGGAGGTTCTCAATGAGAGGAATTAAAGAGGTAAAATAACCATTATTTCATTTACTATTTTCATTCATTTTCTTTTCTTAGCATATAATTTCATTAGATCCTCTATCCAAAAAATCATGATAAATCAAGAATATTATATATACTAAAATATTATTATAATAATTTAATATTAACCATAAATTCTATTCTTTCCTCCTTTTTATTCAAATAATGAAGACATCGTCCGCGAGGTGCGGATTTACAGCCTTCATGGATCATGAGATTACATTTTTGAATTAAAACTTCGAGGATAGTCATAATACAACTATAATGGTTAAAAATATTTTAATATATATCATAAAACATTTTTACTATTATGGAACATTTTAATATACATAACATTAAAAGATATAGAAAACTAGTTCATGATGATCAAAAACACAAAAATAATCTAAATGGTTTTCATTAACAATATATCCAGTGAATAATCCTCATATATAGAAAAAAATGATATATAATACCATTAAATATATTTATATTCATTAATTAACAGTAATTTTAACTATGGATAACTATTCCTATTTAACATGATCTTCTGTACGTGTATACAGGTGAAACAATCATGAAAACCATGGAACACACAAAACAGAACGATTAAATTTAATCTCATAACTTGTCCAAAAGCCCATACATGAACGTAAAAATTTATATGAAATACAATGTATTTTTAACAGGTTATGAATTAAATTATTAATGAATATAATTTCATAATCTAATATATTAATCATAAATGATTATCACTTTTATACATATTGTAATGGATTCTCCCCAAATATCCATTTTCCAATAGAGTTACACTTTCTATATCATTGCCACAATATAATTATTATTTATTTTTTATTTATATATTCAATATTTATTTTATATGTTCTAAAATAATTTATTCAGATCATTTAATCTTTTATTTTTGGTAAATACATGTTTTATAAGAATCTCTTTTTAATTCCCTAAAAAAACTGATTAAATGGAACTTCCAAATTTCTTACCCATTTTATAGTACATTCCATAATCTATTTTATAACACCAATGTTATTATAAAATCACATTTTTTATAATAATAAACTATATTTTCTAATTTTTTGATCCATTAAAACAATTAACCCTTTTTATCTCTAAAGACTCTATTATATTTTCCCATAAACCACACTAAAGTGGCCAATTTCTAGGGTTTCATAATAATTATTTATACATGTTTTCACATCAGTCAAAAATATTTTATGACTCAAACATATTTTTAGTATAATTATAATTTACTTTATAGGATATACATGATTTTAATCTATTTTTATGAAAAATAAAAATTATATTCCAAAATTTATCTTCATTGAAAATTTAAATGTATATTTTTATTAAAAATTCATCAAAGATTTTGTTAGAGTATTATCATATGTTTAAAACCCCTATATTTAATATTATGATTAATTGGGATTAATAATTTATTATATAATATACCATATTTTATTAAATGGTTTATGATCAATTTGAATGTAGATGTTCTATCCTAACACATTCATCATATTACTAAAAATGGTTGCTGATTATGTATTCTGATTGGGAATGTTATTTACATTTCATATGAATATGTTAATTATATTTCTCCCCAAACATATTTGGAATGAATTGGACATAGTAAGTGATGAATGGGGCCCTTTATATCACTTTGATTCATCGATTGATCTCATGATATGGAAAAGATATAGACTTGTCCAAGGCATTACACCTTTATTTTCAAATTTAGATTTAGGTGAGGCACTAACCATTTATTTTTAGGAGTCTTGCCTGAGAATACAATTATATGTTTCAGATGTCCATAATTATTCATTCAATCATTATGATACTATTAGTTGAAAATCCATGTGATTATTTGACTAGTAGAAAATTAATGTATATGTTTCATTCTCATGTGATTATTTATATCGAATTAATTATTAAAATTTACTCCTAACCAAATATGATCAAGATCATGTTTTAGTGGAATGTTTTTTATTTATTCATCTTTCCTTAATGATTATTTTCATATTAGATTTCATTGTTTTTCATACACATACTGACTGTATTAACTCACTCTTTTCCAATGATATATTTTTCCCCGTGGTGTATAGATTTATATAAGACTGAATTTTGGTGATAATCTTGATGTTTATGGATGTTTCCAATAGATTTTCTATGTTTTATTTCATTGTAAGTTGTAAGGTATTACCTATGTTTATAACTGGTTTTCTAAATACACTAAACTATAAGATACTTATGGATCTAATCAAATGTTCTCTTTACCAATATAATTATATAAGGCACCGAATCCAAGCTACTTGGGTTGGAGTCCGTACACTTTTTAATATCCTTACTATGTATGCTCTATATTTTTATATTCTTATCTAATTGTGGAATTTATTCTTCACATCAGGATTCTTCCATGAAGAAATACTATCATGTTAGCAATAAAGTATTGTGACGGCGATCAGATGAGTGACATGACATCATTTTAAGGTACATCTGATGGGTTTTTTTTCATCCGGGTGGGAACTAGGAAGGTCTACCAAATATCGGTTAGTGTGCAGATCCACAACTAGTGGTTTTGAATGGTGATCGACATCCTATTGTCCAACTAATATCCTTAGGTGGATATAATGATGATGTGTTCAGGATAGTAATGTGATGTATGTTCTAGGATTAGATATTGAGGATGTTATATGATGATCCTATCCTATATGAAGTAGAGGATTGGTTGGAGTTGGTGGTTTGAGTTTTCAAGCACATTTAGACTCCAACATATCATATTTGTGGGCTGACAGATGGAACTCAATATGGTGGGAATGGTTATAGTGGATCATAATTACTATAACACATGATGAGGTGGGTTTATCCAGTCTATAATTATTTCAGACATTTTAGGATAAGTACTACACCTTGTTTTGTCACTCTGTTTCAATTTAGGAGATTTTGAGCTATTGTGGGGAGATATTTTTGTAACATAGTATTCTATGAGATTCAATAACCAAATTGGATATTCCACTAATTTAGTTTCAGATGGATTATTTTAGAAATTCATGTTTTAAATATGATATGAAGATACATCTCTGATGGTTTGGACTCTCAGTTCTTCCCCCCTTGTGTTGGACTACTCGAACATGCTCATGTTTTAGAGAGATTTATAGTAGTGAGAAGTAAGGTGGTATGATCCCGAAATTTTCATCACGAGGCTAAAAAATCTATGGAATCAAGTTGAAAACATACATCAGGATCCTGATGTAGGATGAATACTCATACCTATACTGAATAACATCGATCATCAAAATAAGGGTCATGCATAGAAACCATTTTTCAACGATAAATGTGATGATATTCTTGTGATTGGTGAGGTCATATGTCCTGTGATTTTCATATCAAATGTTATTTGGTATGTTGATCAAAGGATAAACCATAGTTGTAGAAGATGTCTAATGATTACGGATCTAACAAGTGTTGTCGGGGTAGCCCTAGAAAGGTGATTCTTCTAGAGGATCATGCAAATATCCAGATGGAGTTTCTTATAGTGAGGGATATGCTATGAGATTCGTACACCACCACCACAATGTGTCCCATGTCTTTCCCATTAGTATTCAATACATATCCATAATATATTATAATCCACAGAGGGTCATGACTATAATGTCCCTAAGATAAATCAAGTTATGGTCCATTTCATTTCTATTTATTTCATCGATCTAGTAGACTTGTTCCTGAGTAATTATATTATAACTGTAAACCTCCTGTGAGAGATAAAAAATTAAATTGATACATTTCCCCAAAATCTAAGGCTATTGGAAACCCCAGGTAGTGAATCTATATTTCCCCAGATTAGTGGGTATTGCAAGTTATAATTAGGTGGTGAGGGCTTTATGTGGAAAAAATTTTCATCATGAGAAAACCATATGAAATAATGATGGTTATATAATAGTTATATTTAGTGGATACCTATATTGACTATTATCATAGGTTAGTTAGATACCACCAGTCTAATGGGATTGTAATTCGTATTTAGTGAGATCTTAGGGATTAAAGATTGGTTCTCATGAGTAAGAATTGTTAACCCTTAACCCATCATTCAGTGAGTGTATCCTTGGGCTTTTCAGCCTCTAATGGAATCTATTTTCTAATAGTAGGAATGAATTATATGGATATATTAGATGAAGATATTATAAGACCACCTACATAGTGGGAAATTAAATTGTTATCTAATTGTACACTAGGAATCTATCGATATCCTATGTTGCATATCTAATGACCCCCATCGTGATCTGAGATATGAGGGTAATGTTGGTGGTCCTTTAAAGAATGGTTTTAAAAATCCTAATGTGTCCCACTATGTAGCCCCAATTTTTTTTAATGGTTGTGGTGAGATGGAGTAATTGCATTGACTATCATCTATCAAATATAAGGAAAAAGAATATGTCCTCCATTCCATGTATTGAGGAACTATTTGATTGGTTTTTAGGTGAAAATGATTTTCAATGATCGGACACTTGTCTGGATACTACTGTTTGAGGGTTTTCAAGAAAAATATTATAAATATGGAATTTTTTTACTTCTATAAACATTATTAATTATTGTTAATTTATTTTGGAGTGATAAATTCCAACATGGTGCATAGGGAACCCATGGAAAATATAATCTAGACATAAATAGATTTATTTTTGTTTATATTCATTGTCGAAATTATCACATTCTATGAGTTGGAGGAGGAAAATTCATAGAATTTTAGTGTGGTCTTATAATTACTCTAGGAGCAGAAAAATTTATCGTAAGCTCTTGTATTTACAGTTTTGGATTTGTGAGGTTCAATTATTAGGGAATGTCATTTGTAATCATAGAATAGCTATGGACTCAACTAATATTGATTTGTTTATTTCATAGGGCCTTCCAAAGAATGTATCAGAGGTGCATAGTTTCCATGGAATTGTTGTGTTCTATTTTAGATTCATAGATAAAATCTATAAGATAAAATATCCTTATACCTCCTTGACATTGAAATGGTAGTGTACATATTGAGTGAGTAGTGATCATGAACCATTGAGAAGTTAATACTAAGTTTGTTGAGTGAACCTATGTTGGGACTTCCATATAAGGTCATTGAGTTCATAGTGTTTTGTGATTATCCCAGAGTTGACCTTGGTTGTGTGTTGATGTAGCTTTAGGATGTGATCACATATGGTTAATGCAGGTTGATACCCCAATAAAAATACCATGTTACTGACAACCTAGAGTTGACATTATTATTCTTCACTTTAATGATATAGAGAATATCTCTTCTAGGAATGCTATTTTTTTTAATTGAACCACCAGAGTCTAAATTATATCTACACTCCCAGAGATATAAACCTCATATAGAGTAATTGGTTGGAGTTCCTACAAGAATATACATTTGAGATAGTATATAATTCGGGGAAGGGTAATGGGGTGTTATATTCCTTTAGTAGAAAGTATCATTTTCTCTTGGTTTAGGACGTGCCTAAATAGTTAAAGTTATTATAGATTACTATAGTGGATGATAGGGGTGAAATTTTTATTCAGACAATGGTGCTGACTCCTCCACTTCCCTAGTGTGTTAGGTATACTCAGTTGGGGGGAAATCAACAAGTAGGTTCTATTATACTGGATATCCTCATTAGATGACCATGATGGTATCTCAAAATAAGGGTATATTTTCATCCACTTTTAGGGATGGATGATGGTTTCAGTCATGTTGTGAGTGGAGTGGTTGAAGTAATTTCACACTTCCCCCTTAGTTGTACACCAATATGGGGGAATTATGTAGAATGATCATTAGTGATACTTTTTTTGGGTCAACATGAGGCAGAATGTTTCCAAGTTCATCTCTTGTTGTCCCACATGTCAGAATGTGAATTTTGATCACTAAGACCTAGATTTTATTTAGAACCTCTAGAGGTCCAAAAATGGAAATATTATGAATAAAAATTGAACTTTTTTTTGTATTTCACCAATATTGAGTGGAAAAATGATATATTGGAGATTTTTGACATTCATAGGAAGTTTTCACACTTACTTTTCATCAATTTAAAGATTTCAATTGAGATTTTTTGGTAGTTGTACATGCGGTAGATAATATGGATTCATGTGGTACCATCAGTGATCTTATTCAACCATCCAGATCTATTAATGGAATTGTTTTAGAGTTGATTATAAGAGGATTTTGGGACCCTGTTTTAGATGAGTACAATATTTCACCCTAGAGAAGTGTATAATCTAGGTGTTGGGGGATATTCTAGGGGATTTCATATTGGACTTCGATGGGAGTAGGAATGATCACATTCCATTGTATTATTTTTGTAGAATATGATATATCAATTTTCTATCGAAATGGATCCTTTCAAGTAATTTTATGAGAGACCAAGTGGGATAACATTGTTTTGGACTGATATTGATGAGACACAAATATTTAGGGAAGAGATGGAGTTTGTGATGATGTATAAGGATCATGTGATCCAAATGTGTATAAAGAAATCCTAGAAAATACAGAAATCATTGGAATGTCGATATCACGGACCTTTGTATTTTGAGAAGGGATATTATTTTCCCTAGGAGACTCCCAATGATAAGGTTTGTGGAGTTTGGATGAGGAATAAATCTATCGTCAATGTTCATCCGAAAATTCCTTATCCTATGAGGGTTTTCAAGGTTACCTTCCACTTGGTCTTACCCCTATAGATGGATCATGTTCAAGACATATTCCATTATTTATATATAATGAAATATATTCCAAAACCTTTGCGTGTTATTTAATGGGGAATGTTGGAAATTAATCATCGATCCCCGATTATAAAGTACCCAGTGTTGATCGTTTATTGGAAGGGGATTATCTTGTGTGGATGTATCGTTCCCATGGTTCTAATGTTTTGGAATCATGGGAGTTTGTGGGGGAGATCGTGGGAGAGTTAGGATTAGGTACAGTCCTAGTACCCCCACCTCTATGTATAGATTTTTCTTTCTGTGGAAATATATCTCTGTGGATATAAGAATGTAAAAAACATGTTTTTATTAGTTAGTTTCTTTGAAAATTTGATTGAGGTCTCTAGATCATGGCACAGAGTTTGAACTGTTTTCAGGCATCATAAGACCTATAAATTAATACATAAACAATATTAATATAATTTTAAGAACATGATTTTGTCAAATTTTTATTGGTGGTTTCTTCAAATGATGAGACCACATATGGAAAATATAAGACCATAGTTACATTTATAATGTGTGGTTTACCCTGGGAAAAAAAGTAAATTTGATAGGCATTATATGTTTTAAGTACGGTGAGAGGACTCCATAACTAAAAAATCATGTTGATATATAATTAATTAAGGGGATTAAAAAAACCCTTCCCATCTTTGGTGTATTCCTACGTATGGAAGAATGTACTAGTTTTATCAAATGTCCGATGGACTAACTATGGAAGAAAATGGGCACTGATGCACATTTATCATGACGGCGATCGACACCAGATCGAGATGTATCAGCCTCCATGAATCATTAGACAATAATATTCAAATAAAAAACATTAATGTAGGGTAATTTATATATTTTATGTTTTTATCAAACATTATTTAATATGTATAATTTTTAGTTTCATTTAATGATAACTAAGGAACCCTTGGGGTCGATCTACATGGAATTGAGATAAATGGGAGTGTTGGAAGATTCAAAAGGATTTTCCATTAGAAAATACTGATAATATAATATATAATAATGAATCACACACTATGAGTTCATACCATTAGTTTAAGATGATATTTTACATAGTATATTCCATTTACATTAGGTACACGCCATGTAGTGGCACATGTTCATGTAGCCCGGTACCAGGGGATGGACATGACCAAGTACATGGGCTGGTATACAGGCACGAGCTGAGCAAGATGAGACACACCATGTACTCCAGGCACAAACCAGGTAATACCATATATTTAGTCAACAATTTTATGACAAAGATCATTCTCTTGCTGTGATTTTAGGAATCAATTATTTTAAACGATGTATACTTTTTCAACTTTTCTACGCTGCAATTACATGTGTATCAATTTCATAAAAAAATAGATTTGAGTCCCTAAGAATCCTATCCTGGGTGGTTTTCTAGGTAGGATGAAATATTGGGTTTTCTTTTTTTAGTGTTAAAAAATTATGTGTTTTGATTTTGATGCTTCATTGAGTGACACATGGAGATTTATAGTAATGAGGTTGGGCCACTAAAGAGATGACGAAGCAGGTACTCCCATGTTTATCTGGGGATAGGGTCCCCTATTCCCTTTCCATTTGAAGATGATGTTCTACCTGATACTGAATATGGAACCAATCCACTATTTATGGAATGTTAATCCTTATTTATTGAGATTTAACTAGGATAATGTCCTCTATTGGATTTGGTGATCCCTCAATTATTAATAGAAATACTGGGGATAGGGACCATCTATACAGAAAATGGTGTGTTTATGTTTGTTTTTGGGAATTATAGTTTTACCTTTAGCATTTTAGGTAGACTCACCCTTATTTGGTTGGATGTAGAGATACTGATCTACTCTCTCTCTTGATTTTGTTTCTCAATTAGTATATATGTTTGAATTATATGAACCCCCTGATTGTTTGTTGAGATAAGTGTTTTTACTTTTTTTAGCATCATTTTATTGGGTGTATCGGGGAACTACCACGTATGTTTATCATAACCACTACAAGGTAATTTCTTGAACATAATGTGTCTTCTTTATATGACATGTAGAATGATTACTATATTGGTTGACCTAGTTTTGGGGGGAGCATAGCGGTTCGTGGTGCGGATAATGTTTGTTAGCCAATTTTGGAGGTAATGAGTAGGGATCTTTGAGAAATCATCCCCTATCGCATATGACATGTTCAGACCTATTTTTTTGTTTGGGAATGTATTGTTTTCGTTTTTAATCTTAGTTATTTTTTACTGTATGCTGGTGTTTTTCAAGAAGATTATGCAAGCCCGATTGTACACTAAATGATTATCTTTTATTATATTTATACATTTTTTCAGGGATATGGTTATGTTTTCCTGTGTATATATAAATTTTTTAAGGAATCCTATTTCATTGAAAAATATTTGTCACTTCTGTCTAGCCATGTCCCTTTTGGAATCAGGCATGGGGTTTCACACTCATCTTATCGCTAGTCAGGCAGGCCCAACTAGGTTATGCCATGACATATATTTATTTTAGGAGATATGGGGTTTTATATGATGAAATACATGGTTATGTTTTCCCATTATTATATATTCCTAGGAAATGGTTTCATATAACCCGAAAACTTCTATCATACATCATGCACATGATTGAATACCCTGCATCATAATAGATTTTTGTCAACTTCATTATCTATATTTTTTCCAATAGTTTTTATGAGCCAAATAATTATATATATTAGTTATTATTTTGTGAATTGATAATGATTAGGTATTAAACTCATCTAAATATTTCCTCTTCTATTTTGGTTTTTATGGGACACATATCAGGGTTCATAAAAACATATAAATCCTTCCTTAGAAAAGTTAAGCTATGAAATATTCACTAAATTTTTCATTGCATCCCCATTATCCTTCTAATATTCATTAATCCTCCAATGGATATTTTAGCCGTAACTAGAGACATGAATGATGAGTGTCCTTTTATAATTCCCATTTCTACCCTCCATATGTCCATTATGATATGATACCTTGAAATTATCATCATGGATAAGGTTGTTGGATCCATTTTAGTCTAGGGGTCTTCCGCATAGTTTCCATTAAAGGATATTAATGGAATGATCCATCATATTTCCTTATTAGCTCAAACCTCCTTCATTATTATAAATTGAGACCATTTTTGTTAATATATACATAATAATTTTAATATCATTATATATGTCACACTTATCCATATAGAGATAATGTGACAAAATCACAAGTATAAAGATCATTACATACAATTATAGAGAATGTGTTTTGTAGTTATGTTCAAGGATCTATAATTCATAGTCTTTATAAGACATTTTATTTTAATCTTAAAGTAGTTCGCAACTAAAAAATATTTTTTATTTGTCACTGTACATCACAAATACATCCCCATAGGTGGTTAATGTGAGAACAAGTGTAGTTATTATCATATTATTAATATATGAAATGATATATTATCATTAATTATTCCATATAAACATCCCCCCTTCTAATATAGTTTTGTTAGTGGTATTAAAAATCATGAGAATTTATTCAAAAATGACGCATAATACCTAACTAATATAATAAAATAATGAATCAAATGATTACCCTTTGCGGGTGAAAACCTGACCCAATAGTGTTAATTTCTACCTATAAAACTCCAAAGTACTATAAATTTCATAAATATTTTCCATCCACAAGGACATTATTACAACATATAAATTTTCATCATGATACTCCTTAATTTTGCAGTAGATAATAATATAATATATAAAGGCTGCAAAAAATTATTGTTGTTAATCTATAGAGTCTCTTTTAATAAGTATATTAATATTGATGAAGCATTAGTGAGACCAAATGGAATCAATATAAAATAATAATTCATGTCCATTTTATAAATTTTTTCATGTGGATGTACTTCTTCATCACCATTAATTGATAATATCATGACTAAATATCCACCATAGAGAAGTATTGGGCTCCACATAGCTAATCGAACAATCCATTAGAATGTGTTCGAGTATAATTTTTCATTATCATGATTTTTTTGACTTCATGATTATCAAATAATGGGATTATTGACTAATCCATCATCTTTACATAGAGTATCGGTGCACCCCACATTGAATCACATGGTTATATAAACCATTTATCTAGAATATATTATTGATAAATCTTCATATACTCATCTTATGAAATTTTCATTACATATGGATTCATGGATATTTACAAATCTTGTGGTATATGTTCAATAAATAACTCGTTCTCTTAGCTACAATCAATACTATACAATTCTTCAAGAAGCATATTAGAAAAATCCATAATAATTTCCATGTCCTGAAAGGATATACATTTCATTTGTGCCAATAATTTGAGCTATAATATCTATATCTTAAGGAAATAAAGCACATGATTGAGATTGTGATACTAAAGGATATTCATCTTCCTCATCGAATGTGTAAATAATTAGATAGGGATATTGGATACAAATGCTGATTTACATATCTATTAAATTTATATTTTCATTATAAAAGGTAATAAAATCCATTCCTAGAATAACCTCACATTCCTTTAAAGGGATTATCACATAGATTATGGAGAAATTTATGACAAAAAATATGACATATGAGGAGTTATATTCTTGGGATGAAATAATTTACACATTTTTTATTTTCACAAATAGCCCTACTTATATGTATTACAGTGGGGTTTGAACAGTTATAATAATATTATGTGATATGAATGAATTTATAGAACCATAATAAGATATTATGTTCTCTATCCTTGAATGTATATCTCGTGTACTTATCAGAAAAATGTTTTCAAGATCTACCTTAGTAGTTGTGATGAAATATGTTATCCCTTTTTCTATAGGCCTTAGAGGTTATTTTTGTCTGTTGTTGTCAACAACCATTGGCATATTTCATTGATTTCTATAGGGTACATGATCATTGTTGTGGAATAATTGGAAAATATTTTGATGTTTGTCAATATGATTTTTTTATCCAATAAAATTGTTGGGTTTATCTCATTGGAATTCACTATCTTAGATCCCTTGTTTCTTAAAACTAATGCATTTCCATAGACCTTCTAGAAATTATTGGATATTTATTCCTAATCTCTTGACAAGTGGAATGTTTTTATTTTTCCCCCCAAAATAATTTTCATTTCAAAACCAAAATTAAAACATATTCTCCAATTCTTATCTATAGACCCATGACGCCCTTAAAATTTTATGATCTACATTTCATGTTTTAGGGAATGATAGAAAATTTACTCATATCTATCAATGTCTCAATCACTAATGTTTTCAATAAACTCAACTTTATCCCATAAAATAGTGGTGAACATTAATTTTTTGGTCAATGAAAAATATATAGGCATATAATTTATGTCTTGTGATATTCTCGATATATTCCTTGAGGGATTCATCATCCTTTTCATTTAGGACAAGGATATCCCTCTCCGGTTAAATTTAGAGATTGAATGAAAAATACTTATAAAAAATATATATATTGGAATTATTTCAACTCAATTAGTTCAATATCCTAATTGAGAATCATATTTTTTATTGACATTAGCCATTTATATGTTTTTACCTCTATACTATAAAATAGATGTACGACCATATCTTTTTCAGAGAAATAAAATATAGAGAAGATCATTTCAATGGATTTTACCTATTATTCGGTGATTAAGCGATCAGAACATCTATAGAAATATAGATTCAATTATCATATAAAGGTATCAATAACAACATTATTCATCTTAGGTGTGTCTGTCTCCCCAAATTCATGTTTCTATTAAAAACATGAGTTAATAGGGAATGTATTTTCTAGATAATCTCTATCCTTTCTCTTATTGGGTTGGGTATAAAATTTTACTTATCAATATATTCCTCTTCAAACAGTCTTATTGACTTTTTTCCTCTAATTTATATATATTGGATGAAAATAAATTTAAAATTATGGACGATCTTTTTTAAAATATTAAACAGAGATATATAAAACCACGAACATTAAAGGGATAACTCAACAATGATAGATATTTCATAACATTTGAATCTGTACCTTTTAGTCTAATTTATCTAGGAACTATTTACTATAAAAATGTATTATTTGAATTTCCCCCTTAATAATGGTTCATAATGGTTTTGATAATTGATCAATTAATATCCCTCTGAAGTGTAAAACATGTTGTGCAATATGGCCTCTTTTTTGTATAGCACGTGACGATTAAGATCACCTCAATTCACCATTTTGAGGGCAATTACAAAAAAGAATAATTGTGCACGATCAAAATCCACTTATAGTATCCGCATAGGGATCAATTTTCATAGAAGCTACATATTATATGATTTATAAAATTTTATTTATGTTTTCCAATTTTTATTCTTATTATATTGTTTTTTATTATAGTTTTATAATCCAAATTAAAATTAATAGATAAAGTTTCCTCTAATAGTAACTGTAAAAAACCCTTATTTTTATACACTTTATTTCATGATTTATTACATAAATATACACAAAATAAAAACCTATAATAATCTAAGAGTTAGTTTATTTAGTTAATTATGTGTATAGCATAATAAATTCAAACTAAGATAAACATAATTTAAACTAGGACTCTAGGACATTCACTAAAATTTCATTGATCATTTAAAACATCAGGGGATAACTTGGGGAAATGCCTATGAAATGGGTGAGCTATAAATCTTAGTAAGGGAAAAATAAAATTATTAAATGAAGAAATTTATATTTTTGAGTTATAATGCATATAAAAGTTAGATATTATGGGTGAGAATAATAAACCTGAAAATAAAATAATGATATACGATAAAAAGATAAATGCAACGTGAGAATATGGAAACAACATAAAATTTGTCATCGCTTGCCTAAGTAAAAAATTAATGGTGTGTAATCATAACATAGTGTTCTTATGCAAACCTCCCATGTACCATAGATTAAATCTCATGAGATAAAAACAATACCCAATGAAATAGTGGGCTATATAATTACAATCACACGCGTCACTTTTATATCCTATATATGAATATTTTTTTCCCATAAATCATACAAAATAAGAATGTAAATCATCATCTCTAATAACATTATTAAGGATTGTGGGTACCAAATATGGATGTACCCAACATGTAAATGATAGTCTCATCTAGGTTAATACCCATGTCTATAAATGAGGATGGGTATTCATTATAAAAGTGTTTTTCATGGAAATTAATCACCAGAAAATTTCTATAGCATCACGGGGAACATAAAGATTCATGGAAGGGTATAATGAGTGTTTGAGTTTTACATAAAAACCTAAGACCCGTTATTACATCAATATTAATGTGTAAATACATATCACAATAGGAAAATTTGGAATCCAAAGAATAAATATATATATGGTGATTGATTAAAGAGGAGAATGAGGAGATCCTTTTCATTGAGAGTGAGCATATAAAAGAATTGGATGAGAAACATTAGAGTTTGGAGGCACCTTTGGTGTGCTCTATTTGGGGTACGATATAGTAAATTCACACTCTAATGGTTTTTATAGTATAAGAATGGGAATTTGGTTGTATTTTTATTGAATATTAGGGGATAATTATCAATAAATTTCCATACATAACTTTTTGACTATATATAACAATCTAATAAAATAACAAACCATACATTGGTGATTATAAATTTTTTCTACCTAATATGAGTGGGTTACATTAATTTCTAAGGATAAGAACCAAAATCTATAATATAATACCACTACTTATGTTAAAGTGACTCTTTTTTTAATGAATTTATTTTAAAACCATAAAATATACTATGTGTTTTGGAGGAAACATTAAGAATTAATAAAATTAATCATATAAAATCCAAATCATTTTATTTTAAATTGAAACGTAATTTTTCAATTCATTCTATTTATATATTTTATTTCATAACTTTTGGAAATTAATGTTTTCCTAATGCATTTCATCTAATTATACGACCTTTAGTTTCATCCAAAAAAATATTATTTTAAAAAATTTGGAAAAATTAACCATTTTATTTCATTGATATATAAATTTCAAAAAACAAATATATTTTATCAAAATAATTATCTGAATTTTACAATTTATATTTATAAATTGAAAATTCATTTTTATTTATAAAATACTAGTTTGTTTAGAATAACATTTTTTAGCCCTAAAAAAGTAACATTTGACATCATAATATTATATTATAATTTATATATAATTATTATTATTTAATAAAAATAATTTATTAATATATAATTTATGGAAAAGTTATCGAATTCATATATAATAATTTATTTGATTGAAACTATATATTTTCCCAAAATAAAATTTTTGTTTCATAATATTAAAATCTAACATTAATGAAACTAATTATTCAATCATAACTAAGTAATAATAGAATATATTTTGTATCATTAATTTATAAAATATATAAAAATTAACACTATTATAGGATATGTAAAAATCCATTTATTACACTAGTGAATTGCATAAGGGTATGGTGTGTGATTAATAGATATTCATTGGGTGGTTTAGAGAACAATGCTTGTTCTCTTATTTCAATTAACTTGATCAACTCTTGTAAAAGATTCCAATCATGCTTATGTTGTTGAATAATGTCTTGGTCTTGGTCAAGGTAAAATCTTAGCTATGTTATATCCACTGGATGCTTGGATAAATAGTATTCATATGGTATTATCCTACTCAACGATCCCATTACTTCCTTTATATATTTCAATTTGATTTATTAAAAACCTATATATATCAATCACAATATCACTATAAAATGGATATACTTTGAGTGGAAATGATTCTTAATAGAATTTAAAATATGATAGTATATAACTTATCATTGCCCAAATTGACTAAAGAATTGTATTTTTCAAGAAAAATATAGAATTTAATAATTTTAATATTTAATTTAATTTATATATGTGTGGTTCATTAGAATTATATATTATTTTAATAATTGTTTTTATTCAAATAAGAAAATATTTTCTAAAATTGGGTTTCATTGAATTTTTCATGATTATATTAAAATTAACATATATCACGCATAAAATTTTATTTATTTAAAATTTATAACCTATTTGGAATTATAATAATTAAAAATATAAAATAAGATAAATTCAATTATTGTTTATAATTTATAGAAAAATGGTAAAACATTTTACCACATTTAAGGTTAAAATAGGGTTATCTAAGGGATATACTAATATTTAAGGCTACAAATTACACATAACAAAGTCTATATATTACTATTTAAATATATTTAGACCATATATTATATTAAAATAATGTAAATACACATTTTACCACATTAAAATTAAAATTAATTTATATTATTTAAATCTTTTATGTAATTACATTTGTGTCCCTCACCTCACATAAAAAATGGATCCATTTATCCTCCCTTATTCACAAACAATTATCATTATGTCTTGGAAAACACATAACTATAAAACTTTCTATATTCATTAAATTAATTATTAATCTTATATTACTCTTCTAATTCCATCATAATAATGCATAAGGTGTAATATGATAGAGGTCTTTCAAAGGAGAGGTATTAGTCTTTACTAAATCATTCAATGTTAATTTCAACTTATACGTCATATAAAGATATTATTAACATTATAAATTAATTACCTCAATACCATAAATATAATAATATGTTATTATAGAAATTTTAAAACAATTGTATACCTCTTTTCCATCCTATGTAAAATGAAAACACCACTTTTTCATATGTACGACCTACCAATTACACAAATCTGTGTAATTCATTTTACTTTACAAGTCATCATTGATTATTATAATTATTAAAATAATTTATATATATTATATTTATGACAAAAATATGATTTTTTAAATAAACTATGTCATTTACATTATTACCCTTCCACTCATTAAATATTGATAATGTCAGTCAAGCATACGTTTGGACTACCATCTTTAGAAAAATATGAGAATAATTTTTCATGTCCTCCTTTCTTGGATGTTTCTAAATATGAATATAATGAATTTAAATTATATTTTTTAAATTTTTAAAATTATTTATGTGATGTTTTCTTGAAAAATAATCAAGGAATGTATCTTAAAAATAAAAAATAAAAATAAAGAATAAATCATTTGACAATTGAATTAATTATAGAAATAAAATATTATTAATGAATGAGTGGTAAGTTGTTATAAGAAATTAATTTATCATATTATAATTATTTGAAAATTTATTTTATTTATTATAAAATTTAAAAATTTATTATACTTGACATAAAATAAATAATGAATAAATTCAAACATTATGTAAGAGTTTATTTCACAATCTCATCCTTATGTGAAAATCATTTCATTAATGTTTTATTTGGTGGTAATTATAAAATATTAATATCTGGAAACTCATATATTTTCTTATAATATGGATTTTTTATTTAGATTATACATTTTATTTCATGTTTCCTCTATATAAGCACTAAATATTATCTAGGAATATTTTTAATGAAAACAATCTTTTTTCTATTCAGTCCGAAAAAAATTTCTAGTACGTACATATTTTCTTTAAATGTAACCTAATGAGTGCATTTAAAACCATCATGAATATTATATTCATGAAGTATTAATTTAATAGTTTGGATTCCCCTTTTAATAGAAAATTTTCCCTATTATTCTATAAATTTTATGAGTTTATACAAGTTATTTCAAAATGAAATGAGATTTTTCTTTAAGAAATGGTCCTTTGATCTTTTAAATGTTCTTTAATCTTGTTTAACATACTTTAATGAATATTATGATTTACTATCGATATACTCAAATGATAGCCTCCACCATATTACACTGTATACATTATGATCATCTTGTCTTTTTTATTAACTATGGAATATATTATCATTTATTTTTATAGTTTTTCAAAATGAATGTTTGTATTGACTATATATTGAATTTTTATTCATATAATACATAAGTTGAATTCATTAGAACTATATCATGATGGGAGGGGTCTGGTATAGCCTATATATTCTCCAATGTGCATTAAGGGACATACTAGTTTGGTTATTTTTCTTATGCCTTACCAATATTTTTAAGATGTCTTAGAGGTACTTTGGTATATGATTATGATATCTAACATCATGTATTCACTCATTATGAAAAATCCTAGTTATCCATGTGATTATTTAAGATGTAATAAAATACATTGATTTATTAACCTTTCTATGATATTATTTATATTTGTTATTTTATAATTATTTATATATACCATATTATTCATACTTTATTTATCCTATGATATATATTTTTTTAAACATTACCTTATTAAGAATCATATATCATGATTTTTTGTATTTTCCTTTCACAATGATAACAATAAAGGATCTATGGATGAATTAACAAATATAATAGAATTAATAATAATGTTATCAAATGAATTTTTAGGTTTTTTCATGTTTAATGTTAAGATAATGTGTATATATACTGTCCGAATATTACCAAATTTGTCAATAATTTTTTATGTTATCCCTTATATCATGTACTAATCCGGTAAATTATACACATTATCAAGGTTACTAGAGTCAGGTTGTTATAATTTCCTGATGTGAAGGAGGTAGGAGGAAAGGTATACTAATTTTGGAGAGGTTTGGCCATGAATCGTCAGACACTACAACACATATCAGTACTGTCATTGTATGGAAGTGAAATTAAATTTATCTGAGGATACTTTTCCGTGATGGTAGCATTAACTAATTTGTTCGTAATACATGAGTTAATTTGAAGATTATTTTATATTTCACATATATTAATGCAATACCACCGTCACATTTCATCAAAATAAATTTTTCCTTAAATAAATGGTTGGGTGGAAGATTACTTACGCGTCCATGAGAATCTTCCTAACACGTGATATAATATTCAATGACAAATTCTATAACCATGCATAACATGCATGGTTTTACATTAGGTTTTATTTCTCCTTTGATCACATACTTTCACTAAAGCCTCACAAACATTGTGATATTTTCAACTTCCATTCTAAGATATACAATAAATTTTTAAATGATATGAAAAACTCATTTTAGATATTTTCCAAAAAAAATATGGGAATCTATAATTAAATTTCCATTATATAAAATCATATTTTATACGTTTTGAATACACCAAAAAACAACATTTTTGATTACCTATAAAACAATATCATATAAAATCTATGAGGAAACATAAATCATAATTCAATCAACCACAATGTGTTTCCCCATGGGTATTCCTAGAGTTTAGAGAAAATAATAATTCTTGGATACAAACATGTAAGGGAATAGTGGCATTTAGAAAAGAATCAATGTTAAAAAATAAATAAATGGATATAATGTGATCTCCATTAAACAATTGTATCCTTATATCTATATCGACCATTCAATATCATATAAAAATGTGCATTCCGATATTTTACCTTTTTCCAAGACACTGAGTGACCATGGTATGGAATGTCCATTAATACCATTTAGTATTATATTTTTTCATGGTTCTTATAGTGAATATTTGCATGGTTGATGAATTAATAACATGTTATTCATCTTTATGGATGAGCGCCAAACATTCCACTCATAAATATAGATAATAACATCTTTTATGCTATCATGGTGAGGTCATACACTCTATATTCTATCTCAATTCATTTCATATATGTCATTATCATAATATTAGAGAAAAATCCCATCATGGATGATCTCAAAACTATTTAATGATTACCAAATTACCCAACAAACCTATATTATCTAAGTCAATATGATTTTTTCAATAAATAGATTATAAAATTATGAAGGTTCTATTGATATTTTTGATATCTCATCAGGTCAAGGGGACTCAAATATGATCGATTCAACCCAAGTATACCAAAGTCATCTAAATGTTACCCCATTTAGTATATATTATCAGCCCCAAACAACCAATATAAAATCTTACTCTGTGTTTTTTACATAATGATCATACTTTATATCAATATATAAAAGAATCATACTATTTTTAACATTAAAATTTGATCGTAACCTTTAATAGTCGATGAAGATAATAAGTTCATTATAACTCAATGTCCAACATTGAGAAGTAAATTAACATTAAAAATCATTAAATATATATATTTTTATGTATCCCACAAAAAAATGATAAATATGTTATTTACACTTATAATGATATAATTTATATCCTTAAACACTTTAAGGAATATTTATCTAACCCACCCAAAGAACCCATCAATAAAATTATATATGATAAACTGTGAGATCAACCATTTTTATGTTGCACTTTTTAGGGTTTTTTGTAACTCATTACATCATATGTAATTCTTGTTGCATATTTATGTGACTCTCTGATAAAACCCTCTAAATGAAATATTTTAGTGTGTAAAATTTTTGAATAATTAATGAATGAATAATAGTGATATATTGGGATTGTATTCCTAACATTAACTCATTTAATGTTTTCACACTCCATATATTCAAAATAATAAATGTGATGATATAAATTTATATCTTATATATAGATATATTTAAAATTTCATCATCCCCAACAAACATGTTACCCTTTAAATAAATATCCTCATTTAAAATAATGTTACCCATCACATTTTCTATACTAGTAAATCATAAACACTTTTATGATAAAGTGACATTTAATTTATACCAGTAACTAATGTAACTATACAAATTTCTCTTTACTTACATATCATAAAATATTTTAGGGGGTAAATAATATCCAATTTATTATGGTTACTAATGTATGTCTTCAAATAACTCTATACATCAATACCATGTGCCCTATTAGGATAACATGTATACTTTTCAATTTTATCTACAATAATCTCTACGTATAAACTTACTCCTACTAGCCTCTTAGTTAATATATTCCTTTCAGTATATCTATCTTTGATACATAAACAACTACACACTGATGAAATAACAAATTTTCCTTTTTTAGTAGTAATATATAACAAATGAACTATTATTCCATATTCTATATAGAATTTAAGGTTGTAAATTAATTTTCCGTCTTAAAATGAATAATTTTTTAAAATATAGCACTGCTGGGGGTAACGATAAATTTCCATATATTTTATCAAACATCGTGATAAACATGTTATTCTTGATAAAACATTTTTCCTTATATTGTTCTTAGGATATGTTATAGAGTATAATAAATCATAAAACATGTGTATGCTGATAATTATCACTTTTTTTTCCTAAAAAATATATGTTAGATGGCTATTTCTCTTAACATATAATAGGAATGAGATGATGATTCACAAAATTTACTCAGATTCATCTTAGCTTGATAAATTTAATTATAATTGAATATTTTTCGTAGAAGCTCATCGCTTCAAAATCTAAATGTGAACTATTGGATCTATCATTTATTCCCTTGATTTTTAACTCCAATATATTCATATCATTATTAAAAAATACTTATGGTATCACATACCTTTAAAAACCCTAGAATTTGTATCTCTTATCCAAATTCCTAACATTGACATTCAATGGAGTTTTGAAAAACTCATTCATGAGTCTTGTTAATCTACCCTAATAAATTTTACACATTCTTCCTATCAAACTATTATTTCGTTTACTATGAGTACCATCTTGAAAGAACATTTTCATACTGTTCAATATAATATTCATCTTCTTGTTTGATATTTTCCCATTTTCACAGACCATGAAATACATTGATCATTTACATCATATTACCAATTCATCTATTCATGACACATATATAATACCTCTTAAATCATTATATAATTCATTCAAAAATTTACAATTTTTTAATAAATGAATATTGGATAGATTAATTAACTCAAACAATCCATTTATGTTTCTCTTTAAATCACGTTTTTGAATTAAAAAAATCAAAATCTATGGTTACTAAAAAAATCATATAGTCTTATTAAAAGTGATTTTTACATGGTGTTATAATGATAAAAATGAGATAATAAATATCTTATGACATGTTAATATAATCTTGATTAATAGAAGCTATCAATACATCAAATAATTTGAACCATAAAATCAATAACGATTAATATATTATATTCACTTTCTAGACCTTTGTATATTTACAAAAAATGTAAATTATATAGTATATAATGGCCCAGGTGTAAAATAGTATTATGTCTTAGTGGAAATTTTTAATTTATTTCTGATTTTGAGATTTTTTTAGGTAGCATTCAAATAGAGATTTTGAATCATGTAGGTATATAAAAAAGTTATTTTTGGACTATGTAAGAGGCTTTGAGGGATCCTGAATGGTTTGGTCTATAACAAGATGAAATATCCCTATAGATTTTCTAGGTTCCGTATATAGTTGGTGGAGGCCACCATCTATCTGGTGGCTTCATGGGATGAATTTTAATAAGGGTAATTTGAATAATTTCACCTGATCCACCCCCACTTTTTCTTATTAACACTTTTTATGTTATATTTGGTTCAGTAAAAACCCTACATGTAGTATTTTCCCTCTCCTTCTCCTTTGGTAAATTTTCCTTGTTTCTTAAGTATTATAGTTTCCTCTTTGTGCAATCAAGAGCATAAGGTAAGGCTACATTTACTAATTCGCTGAATATTTAGTTTATTTTATGTCTAGATTTCCTTCTCTAGGTTAGCTTAATATTTTTAAAATCTAGTGAATTGTTCACTTTTTATAGTTTTAGTCATTTTAAGATGCACCAAAACCTAATGATGTGTGTGCGGAAATCTCTAATATTGAGGTATGTTGTACCTAAATTCAAACCATATTCTTGATTTTGTTATTGTTTAGGGGATTTGTTGGAAAAAAATATTTCTCTACAATGATTTGGACTATTAAAAAATGTTGTAATGTGGTTTTTCTTTTAAAATAGGTATTTTTTGATAATTGACCTTATTTTAAATAGGCATTATTGATAGTTATTTCATTTGTAAATTATTTCAATGTGGATATTTCCTTCTATAATTGATGATTCTGAAATTTAATTTCCCTTTCAGAAATATAATGAATTGTAATTGACCCCTAAATCAACTCATTTAAAATGGAAACTTTTTTCATAAAATGATAATTTTTTTCCTGGATAAAATAAAATAGAATAATTTCATCCAAATTCTTTACATGAATTTAATGAAAGAATTATTTTTTTCATTATTTCAGAAATGAAATGGTTTTCATGTAAAAAATATATTGGATTGGTAATTTATCTTGAAATATAAATCCATTTTATAATGAAATGGAATATATGAATTTTTTTAATTTGTTCTAATGGGAAATGAATTCTTTGGGATGTGTTTTCTTTTAGAAATTGAAAGATCATTGTTTATTTTTTTAAGATAAAGTTTTTTCATAAAATTTATTCAATAAATAAAACATCATTTGGGGGGTAATTGTTTTTAAATGATAAAATTGTTAAAATAAATTATAATAACATATATTTATATCACTCATGAAATTTAATTTTTTTTAAATGAGAATCTAAAGTGTGATTAAATTATTTAAAGAATAAATTAAACCCATTATTCGGGATGTTTTTTAATGTTGATGAAAATAATCATTATGGATGGTTGTGATTATGGTTGAGAAAAATACATAATGGGTGGTCAATGTAATGATTTTTATTATACAATAGTTGATGAAAATTCATATATGGGAGGTCTGTATTTCTATAATGATTATGCCACATACTGAAAAAACCCATGTAGGAATGGTCCATTTTACTCAATAAAATCTTCCTTGGAAACTCATGTCAGATATAATGGTCAGAACAGTCATCAGAAAATGATAAAAGATATCTTCATACCATCTGATGTAGGTATGGTAAATTAAGGTAAAGATATAAGGATAAAAAATGGTATAAAAGATCTCATGTATCATAGTTATCCCAAGATTTTATGGGGTTTCATGTCCTTTTTACAAGTATTTTAAATGATAGTTTTTTATAACTATGTAAATTAATTTTTATATAATAATTGATATTTTTTTGAAATCATTTGTTATGGCTTACTAAGTCGCAATCACGCACTTCTCGAGCCACTATAAAACTTGTGTACCCAAGAAGATGTCACAATTTGGTCGTATGTTATAGGTTAGGTCATGGTCTTATTGAATGTGGTTTTTCTTAACATGATATTAATGATTAAAGAGAATGGTACATGGCTATACTAAGTACAATAAGGGGTTGTGTCACAGTTCCTATTTTATTTCTATTACTTTTTATCATTGTTAATGATCCACCCATTGGGAATCTATCAATGAATGTATGGAATATTAAATTTGTTACATCATTGTATTATTAAGTTTTTTTTATCACATTTCCTATTAGATATATGGTTTTTTATTTGGCATGGATTATATTTTTATTTTATATATAGTGTCATTTATACTCTTATTAGATGGTATAATATACCTAGAGTATCCCTAAATATCCACACCAAAATTGGAAATATCTACAATATGGAGAGGATCACATGAGATGATGTTGTGATAGTAGGTTTTGCACCAGTTAGTTTTCAAGGGATATGAGACATTAAAAAGTTGATATCATGTATATATCAGATGAATAGAATTTAATTAGATTAGTAATAAATAATTATGTAAACCTTTAGTCTCACTACGATATAAATATATTCAATCATATTGAATATAATTTATAATTCCCAATCATATTTTGTATATGAGAATAAAATTGATTAAATTATTGACATACCCAATATTATTTTGAATATTCAAGGATACTAGGATTCCTTTTTTCATTTTGCATATATTTATTTTGAAATATTAAATGATTCTTTTAGTATATCCATAGGAATTTAGATTTATATCTTGAATATCTTCTATACTTGATTATTCGTGAATAGGCATTTATATCAAACATACAATATATAGTCAACATTAATAACATTAACTATTTATAATCACGATTATAAACTTTTCAAAAGTTATCAGACATGGGAGTATTTATATTGAGCATCTCCTTCATAATATTAATCTCAATGTTTAGTTTTATGATAGTGATTTTATTTTCTATAGTTGAATATTTTATCAAATGCGCATCACTTTTTATTAACTATTTAATATATATTATTCTTGACTGTTATCCCACTAAAATTATGAACCCTCAAAAAATATCTATTTAAATATCCATCCTTAAATTTCTAATGTTCAAATTGTTTAACATTTTGACCATAACATAGAAATATATGTTTAAAAACATCTCAATCACAATAGTTGTAACTCTTGGATAGTTGTGTGGATGAAAAACTATTCAAATACAATATATGTGTATATAAACTCTATTCATGTGGTAACCTAATCATATTATGGTCTCCCAACAACTGTAAACCAAATAAAATTAAAAAAACGAATACGTGAAAATTTAGGGGAACCCATATTTTACATGACCCACCTTCTAGGAAAATCCAAAGAATGTTATTGCTTACTTTCCTTATAGAAGATAAAAAAATCACTAAATAAAAAAATGGATTACTATATAAGATGATTGATATCTTGACATGATTCATTTTGGATGGATTTTAACAATTTATATTTTTCTATGATTCAATTTCCCCATCTTATCATATGGTATTCCCTTTATATGCATGCTTTAATTGATTTAGTTTGGTAATTATATTCACTAAATCAAATAGATATTTTTCACACCATATTGATGTGTAACCCTTTTCACAACTGACATGTTTGTGTTACTCACCCAAACATAAATTCTAAAGACATTCAAACATATCAAAATGAATCGTATATATAATTTATGTGAACATTTCACGAAAAGGAATATAGTTATATGAGATTTAGATTATCCAAAAGTGTAATGTTAGAGCGATATATAGAAAACATAAATAACCATTCTGGACAATGAATAATTCTCCAAGATGGTCGGCACATTAAAGCTATGTACCTATCCTTGGATATTGTTATTTCATAAAATAGTGTTAGAAATTAAGAAAAAGACGATTCATGGTAGAGTAAAATGGAAAAAACAACAATAAGTTGATGATTTTGGTATAGAGAGATTTACATAGTTCAGGAAATGATAACAATGCCAATAGAGATACACAATATCACTTATTTTAGGAGAAAAAAATAAATAGAGATCTCAAAGATTCAACCATAGAAACCCTCAACCAAAATGTTGTAAAAATGAAGATGATGTATAATGCCACAAACTATACAAGAAAGTATGCTTTGCTATAGTAAAAAAGTGTATGTAAGTCTGCATTCCTATTTTTCACTAACATCCCAAGACCAAGAAACAATCACGGCCAATGGATGGATTCCCAAGGTGAAAAAGTAGTCATGGAAAAATCTACACTGCTGCAATTCTGAATCATTGTTAGATGGATAGCTTGATCCATATAGTTTCATCTGGTATTGTTGTATGGGCCACAAGCATTCGTCCCAACGTCATCCAAACATATTCAGCTATACTAAACCAATATTCTTCACTCAAGATAGAATTTCATTCATCCAGACTCTAAAAGAGAATTTGAGTAAACCATATTCCAGGAATAAATTCATGTTTATAAATTCAATATAATATGAGGACATGGTATATGAAATAATAAATTCATTATAAGTTCATTCCTAACATGATATTGAAAAACAAAATTTCATAAAAGGATTTTATCATTTAATATAGTCCAAACACCATTAAAAAATTAATCCTTTTATAAAATTTACTATAATTGGTAATAAACAATATATAAATGAACAATTATACTTTTTAATATAGATAAAATCATTTAGAAAATATTAATAAATTAAAATAAAAATATAAAAATAATTCTATCTCAGGTATATATTATCCACATTCTATAAATATGAATATTGTCCTATATATTTATTTTAATATGTGAATTTGACAGGCATTTTTTATATAATTTTATATTAAAAATATGACATTTCCATGAATTATAAAAATAATTATAGTAAAATTTCAATTATATAAACACTTCACATAGGAAATTTGTCTTATAATTTTAATTTAAAATATGGCCATAAAATTTTTGAATAATATATATAATTATTATGAAAAAATCATAATATAAAATGTAGAAAATCTTATATTCCATCACCATTTATGTAAATTAAAAACACCTTAATTTTTTTTAAATTATAAAAGTATCCCTTTTATTTTGAATATATAGATTATTCCATATAATTTGAAAAAATCTGTTTATAAATATTAATATTTAATATTTTCAGATTAACTAATAATAAATGTTTTAAGAACATTATTTAATTAATTATAAGACATTAATAATAAATTAAATGATTTTATTTTTTTAATAAATATATATTCTTAACATACCATTTTTTATTATTTATAATCAATTTACAGAATAAAAGAACACATAAAATAATATAATTTTTTTATTACCCTTACATTGGAGGGGTCACATTTCTAAAGTTAAAACAATTGTTTTATTATATGTAAAGGTACACATAAGATTACCTTTACATAGACCCATTAATGTAACTAACTCTCTCATAAATATTACACTGAATATATCATTACATGGTTCCCTTATGTAAATATATAAAACAATATCTTTACATGCACCCCTTTTTCAAAACTGGTAAAATATGATGACCACTATGCAATATCTTCTTCATGAAGGTAATTGAGGATTACCATTACATCGACCCATCTATGTGAAGTTAATTTTCACGAACCCTTATGTAGAACCCTTTACATTAAGATAAAACTATAAAAACAATTCTGTTGAACATTTCTACAAAAAGGTATCCTGTGATAACCTTTATATAGAGCAATTTATTTAAGGTTCAAATGGAATATTCCACACCTATACCATACTATATGGGGATACAAAAATATATAGAACTATTATATATAATCATAAGTTATTTTTTATACAATCCTCTACTTTTGAAAATATAATGTTATATTATTCATCTTTCCCACCATTCATGCATGATTTCACAGATCTATAACATGGGCATACTTGGATTCCACTAAAGGGAGTTGTTAGGGTCAAATAGGATATTTTTAGTTAGATGAATGTTAATAAATAAATTTCATAGGAATATCTAATGAAAAATTATGATATCATGCATAAATGAAAATGAGTAATTTCTATAAATGCATAACTCTCACATAAGGGCATCATCATCAAATTTTAATAACATAAAATATGGTTTATAAATATCATTTAGTGGAATCTAAATGTCATAAAACATCTAGATTCATTTATGGGTTAAAATGAATTACACATTAGATATATATAACTATCCTTTATCTGTGATGTGATAGCATCTCATGATTTGGAGGAGGTTAGAGAATGATTAATTCATTGTTCTAGGTTGTTAAACCAGTAATAATCCCACACAATCACACCAACTACTAATTCTATAATATAGATAAAAATTAAAATATTTCATAGGAAGCTCCTAGATGATGCTACCATTAAGACATGTGTTCATAGTGCATGATTTTATTCCACTTCTAGTTCATGTGTCACATATATGAATGTAACGCCTCCATCATGTTTCATTCCATGAAATAATTTCTTACATGATATAATAGGTGGAGGATTTGTCATGTTTCAATCCATATAACTGAACTAAGTACCAAAATATTACCATAATGTTATATTACCTTGAATAACACCGATTACTTATTTTTAGGGAATATATCGCCATTGTTAATCCCCCGAAGAGTTGTAGATGACCCTGACCTCCCATTATCTCAACCGACGCATATTCCATTATGTCACATGTAGACTCCTATGAATCAAAATTATTGTAAAGTAGGTCTATTAGGAACTCAGAAAAACCATGATTAAGGTGCTTCATGTTTTTACTTGTAATTAGTGATAAATAGCTTGAATAACTAATAAAACATTTCATGAGAAAAGTTTCCTTAAACTCTTCAATATCATAATAAGAACGAATCATGAGGGATTAGAGTGAATTATTAGTGATTAAATGAATGATTAATCTTATTATATTTGTTGTGGTTTTTTTATGGTGTTTTGACAAAGATAACTGGGGTTCTGTAGTTTTTTTAACAATCACATTTGGAGTGACTGTTGGAAAAAAATACAATTTATTATTTTTTGGATGTGCTTGTTGAAAAATATTTGAGTAAATGCTATAAAATCTCATGGAGACATTATATTTTGGAGGTATATTATTTATATAATTCAATATGAATCTGGTTGATATTTTATCCTAAATGAATGGGTTTGTGCAACATTGGTGTATTATCACGTGGCATATCAATTGAATGAATTTTTTAGAAGGATGATTATGAGAAGAAAAATTATTTTTATAAATTCGATAGATTTAATTTTTTGGGGGAGACTGAAATTTTAGAATTATGGTGTTCTTCAAGAAATTATGATATTGAGTTAGTTAAATATTCTATTTTTCAAAGATCCCTTGTTTAAATAAATTTTATGTAGTTAAAATAAAAAGTGAATGGATCAAATTGGATATTAGTTAATGGAGTAATTTTTTCCTAAATTTTTATATTTTTTTAAGATCCAAATAAAGGGTAAAGTTGATTATTCCCTTAAATATATATGATATAGATTCCTTCTTGATATGAGTAACTCTATTAGGGATTGCGAATGATTAAAAAGATGATGAATGTATTCCAAACATTGTTGGAAAAAAAATAAGAAATGGATTTACTATACCATTTTGGTTATAATTAAAATTATTTCTTATTGAAGACCAAATAATTTTAATTTGAATAGATGTGGGATCTTTCAATGCGATGAGATAATTGGGTTTTGAATGTTAAGAGGCCTGTAATACAAAATGGTCAATGAGACCGCTCTAAATTTCTATAATTAAGCATCTCTCTTAGTGGATTTTAGTACATCATTACATGACTTTTGTATTCTATTTGGATATACCCCAATGTGGGTTAAATCATTAAAAATCACTTGTATCTTTATTTTACTCTCTATCACTTTTATGCATTTATTTTTTGTGAGAGATAAAGGATTGTTCATACTACTCACAAAACATTATCTTTGGGAAGGTTCATTTAAATACGACATATCATGATTCACTCACACCCCCTCCCAAGGTATCATCCTTTTGCGGGACCAACATATAATAATTCCAAATAAATCGTTAAAATTATTATCATATGATATATCATCACTTTCATTCAAATTAATAAAAAAAATAATGAGTAATATGTAATCACTATCATAAATATCATCGGATTAATTCCATAATTGATTTTGAGGACCTATATAATACTAAACCCATAATGAAATAGAAATTATATTATTTTATGATGTATATGGGTCTACATTTATTTTTTCTTCAATATAATAATACCTATGTACAACAAAACTCATCCAATTTATATTTTTCATCATTATATACATCAATATTCGATTTCCATCCATGTTCATAATGATAAATATCAAGTCTTCAATACTAGTGATTTAATATTTCATATACCATAGATACCTATTTAAATATTTGGGGAACATATAAATCAATTGTTATATGATATTATTTGGATGAATTTTTAATTTAGAGTGAATGTTTCATTTTATCCCTTAAATAATGCTACAATTACTAACAGTGATTACATTTTTCTGGAAACACTTTTTATCTAAACTAGTAAAATCATCACACATTACATCAATTTAAAATAATAATTCATTTCCCCTTCTATTCATCATGAGATTTTATAATTTCATGATCATAAATAGTTTAATATATTTATATACATGTTATTTTTAAATGTTATAACAAATAAAAAATAATTATATACCATTAAAATATTATTACATTTATAATAAAAACAAAATATCTATATCATCAAAAAAATATCAAATTTATTAAATTTATTATGAATATCATATTAAATTAATATTGTTTAATAAAATAAACAATTAAGAAATATTATATAACAAACACAATCAATATTTTTCCAAAAAAATCTAACATATCTATTACATAAATAAAACAATATATAAATTTGTTTACCTAATTATTATATTATTTATCTACATTTTTTATATCTAACCAATGTCAATGAATATATATAATTAAATTATGAATTTAAAATATCATTAAATGGTTGTATACCATTAATTAAATGAATAACATATTCTGTTACAAAATATTATTGACAATTATAAATTAAATTTTCAGTACTAATTTTTATTCTAAAATTATATTTGTAAATTATAAATTTATAATAAATTTTTTATTTGTATTCATATTAGTTCTTACATTAAATATTGAATATATTTTTATTCAAAATAAAAATAGTAAGTTATAATATTAAATTTTTTTCCCAAAATACCATATGTAACTTGTAAATTCTAATTTTTATTTTCCATACTAGAAAAACTAAATTTTATTTTAAAATTATATTTAATAATAATTAATAATTTAAATCCAATAAATTAACATTATAGTTACCTATAATTACAGATCGAGTAACATATAATTTAGGTCTACCCGATAATAAATGTGATTAGTAACTAGGATTACAAAACCCACATAAACCCATTTAATTTTTACCGAATTCTATCCTTGACTAATTAAAAAACACTATTTTACTACCAAAACCAATTTAAAATTTAAATGCTAATTTATATATGTAAATGTGAAATGAAGCATAGTGTGGGGAAATTGAATGGTGGGATGTCGTAGTGGGAGCACCAGGTTCAGAGTAGAGTGGTTCAGAGGAGTTTTCTTGTGATGTATATTATAAAGCACTACAATCCCCATCAAAAAATAGATGTTGGAAAATGTCCACTTATTCATTCCCCCAATAGGATTTCATGATTATTCATGTTCTTCTTTATAAGAAATTTTGTGCCACCACCTCACTTAACAGTACCTCCCACCTTCCTACTATCATGATTTTACACCCTATATCATCCACTCCACCTATTTTCATATCTAAATTATAAAAAAATTAAAATTGTTAGTGGGTTCATTTATTGAGTATCATATCAGTAATACACATACCCTAACCAATTATTAATTGGAAATTTCCATTGAAACATGAAACCTGCCTATCATGATTTAGGTGTTCCCAAACCTTATTTGATAGATTTTAGTATCTAGTTAATGTGTATATATTTAAATCCAATATAGATGAATATTTAAAAATTAAATACTATAAAATTTAAGTAATATTAAAAAAATAAGTAATAAAATCACCTAAAAACATCCATTATAGGATATCATACAAGATCTTCCTCATAGGGTGACAACCCCACCATTCTACCCCTTGATAACTGGATTCTCACTTCTCAGGTATTCATGCATCCTCTCCTTTCTAGGATGTCTGACAATCCAGATCCCTTGTTTATCATTGAGAAGTCCATGAAGACTACCACTCCCATGTTATCTTTCCTTTAAAAATATTTTAAGTATGTACTATCTACGTTGTATTATTATTGGGGTTTATTAGTATCCAAGACTCATTTTCATCCTACATGTCCCTCACAACTCACATTCTTTCTCTAAGAAATATATTGATACAATTGATATATTTGATATATTCATAGTTAATGGATATGAATATTATTATTTGGTAACAGAGGAAGATTGTTGAGGCATGTTACGTTTATCCCTCCTTAAGAGTATATTCTCTGCACACCAAATTTGTAGAAAAATGGGCTTCCAATTAATCCTATTTAGGATAAAATGGTGTCTTAATGGTGTATACTAATACTAAATAGAGATAATCCCTTGAAGAAACATTTTAATGAAGAGTGTAATAAATTGATTATTATTCTTTATGCACAAAAAATATTTCCTTACACAGTTTACGGGATTTAGGGTAATATCAATTTTTTGGAAGGATTATATTGTTGGGGAATTACCTGAATTGGTTTTACATTAAATAAATACTCTATTTTGTAGGATTTGAGGCTCAAATTAATATAAGGAATAATACAACTTATAATTGGGTTTATATCATTCCTTTAGTGGTTTTTCAATAAAACATTTTGTATTATCCATCATGTCCCACCTGATAAAATAAGTGGAATATATGACACCCTATAGTGAATGGATATATCTACTAGTGAAAAAACATATCAAATCCAACCCATTATATATTCTAAAATAGCCTTCCCTATTAAAAAACATAAAATGAAATCATTAAATATTGTCAACACATATAAAATAGCAATAAAACCTACCATTTTAAAATACTCAAAACCATAGTTTTTACATAAAAACCCCAACCAGATTAAAAATAATATTCATAAATAAATATATCTATCCAATTGATCATATATATAGAAAATACATATAAAAAATTATTAGATAAGTATATGGGAAATTCATTGAATATGTAAGTATTATTATTAGATAAATTCATCAAAAACGAGGGTTTTCAAATTCATTATCTCTTCATTTTCTCAAACACACCATTATGGTCAAATGTCACTTACCATTTCATGAATGTTTGAGAGATAAATTTATTAGCAATTTGGATCGACCCCAATTCCAGATTAATATATATACAAAACCAAAAGACATTATGGATTCATTTAACCCCAATATATTGCTCTATGTCAATGAATAAAATCCCAAACACTCCTACAAGAATAATCCTCACGATATTTTGTCCAGATCGACTCAAAAAACATTACAATACCAATAGGTTTAAATCATTACATCTATAGTAATCCATAGTAACTTTTTTCATAAAAGTGAACTGTTTTAACCACATTCCACTATGTATAACATGGATTACTCATGTAGCTTTTCAACATTCCAATTTAAAAATGTACCTTCCATGATTTGGTAGTATCTTACTCTAATAAACATATGTGGTAGAAACAAGTGAACAATTAAATTGTTCAAAACTTTTCATGACTTCTTAAAAATAATGATATATATAAAGTATAATAAAATTATTATTTGTTATAATTTTTGTTCCCAAAATAACATTAGTTTAAACTATATCTGTTTTATTAATGTTTCTGGATAAAATAAACTGATCCACATTTATTTTATTCATATCTGTTCATAATTTCTTCCAATCATCATCATTTTAAAAAATAACTAAACCTTGATCATTATGTATCATACAGTAATGACCTTAATCAATTTAGTTAACTAAAAACCATTTGATAATATTACGTCAATAAATTTTCATGATAATGTTTTGAAGCATGTTTTAATCATTATAAATACCATAGAAACTAAAATATTTATTCTGTTTTTTAGTATAAATGAATCATTATTAATGTTCAATATATATTTCTTCATTAAATTCTCCATTTATGAATTTTTTCTTAAAATCCATTTTCCTAAATTCAAAATTTTATATGTAATTGAACTCACAATAAGTGAAATAAAAGAAGTAATATCCACGAGAGAAAATATATCAAAATATATGATTATTTTATTTTGAGTAAATTTGTTGGCTACAAATCTAGAATTATAGTTTTTAATCATATAATATTCATTGAATCTTATAAATACCCAATTAAAACATATAGTTTATAAATCTTGATTATTATCCACTAATATCAATATAATTTTATAATTTTTAGATTAAAATTCACCATTTATATATTCTATATATAATAGCACATTAAAAGATGACATAGCCTCGTTGAAAGTTTTTTCATAATAAATTATATTATTCAAGACTTGAGTTTGTGTAAAAACTATCATTTCATCCATAAACTAAGAAAATATAGATATCAAATCTATATATCTTATTTATCCAATGTTAATTACTTTTTTTTAATCTCTTTAGTTGTATCTTATGTAGATACTCTTTTAATTGAGCTAGAATATTTTATTTAGAATTGAATAAAAAAATAATAAATCATAGATTCGTCAATGATAGCATACTATTATTTAATAAAAGTTCTAACACCTAATATATCATTTGATTCTATAAGAATTAATCCATATGATTTTTTATTTCTCGGCATATCCAACGAATGTGTTATAAATACCACTTTACATAAATTTTCCATTTTAGGTTTCAGTACTCTTACAATTATGTGACGTAATTTTTTTTAATTTAGGTTTGATTTTATATAATTATATTATTCATACAAAGTAATAAAAATTAATTTCAATTAATGTTCTATTATTTCCATAAACTACATAATTATGTTCAGTTGTATAGGGAAATATCACTTCAGTCACAATCCTTAGTGGTAAAAATAATTATGAACTATATTAATCATGTCTAATGTCGGGCAAGAGGTATTTAAATTTATGTTCATATTGGATCTCAATATCATTTTTATATACAATAAATTCACTAATATATTCTTTTATAAAATGTAATATATAGACATGAAAAAACATTGAATAATTTTTATTAAAAGTTATAACATACCATTATTACCTGTGGAGGGTATAATATGAAAATTAGAAACATCACTATGTATTAATTGTAGGAAATTAAATTTATGTTTAATAGATAAAGCAATATAATAATTATCTAATTTCACATGAATGTTACAGACATGTGATAATTTTTATCAAAATTAGTTAATAATTCAATTTTTTACAAGACAAGTATTTTCTGAAAATTTAGGTTAAATAAAATATAATTTAATTAACAAAAATAGACTCTTTAAAGTAAAAAAGTATAATTATTTTCAATAAAATTTGATTAATCTATAGTACAAGTGGACAATCCAACAAATATCCCAGTTTTTTATAGACCAATATAGTTAGTCCCAAATAAAAACAAAAACACATTTTTTTTTGACCAGATCCCCAATAATATGTTCCTATGAACATTATACTCATACAACATGTATTTTATGGTGAGAATATTTCTCTTGTTAATCTCATGATCATCCACTAAATTACCTTGTATGTTAATTCATGTAGAGTAATACATGAATAATAATTATATGACATTGTTAATTATATCCTCTTAAAGACATATTTTTTGTTACAAAAATGTCTTGTATCAATAGAATTGATCAACCAACAAGATCTATCCTTTAACACATTCACATTTATGATCCTATCTAGAAAGTGATTTTTTGAATCAATGATCCCATGTTTCTTTTTATGGAGATGATAATCCCTTTTGGAGTGCCTTAACATGACCCCTATGTTGTATTCTCCTTTCATCATCATGAATTTCACCATTAGTTTTGATTGATAGTTTAGACTATTTTACCATGTTTATGACCTAGATTGATTAACTCCATTCACCCCAAAGAAAATGGATTTATCATCTTAAGGATCATTTTACAACTCATGATTTTTATGTTCCTCCAAAATTATTATGCAGTTTAGTAACTAATTGAGGTAAATATATTCTTTTCTATTTTCTATATAATTTTTAAAATTCTTCTAATAATGATGGAGTTTATTTTTGATTGATGTGAAAAAAATAAAATCATCAATATTCGTCTATTTTTTCATATGGTGTTTGAATACATTTTTTAATTCATATAATTATTCAATAATTTTTTTTTTCTTTACTACCTCATAGAAAAAAAATTGGTTACTAGTAATATTTTATTTTCATATAAATAGATATTTTTATTTTATTCTGAATAATATCATATCTCTTTTGAGAGTGAAAGATGTTGATATGGGCCAATGAATTCATCAACCAATGCCTTGAATATGTTTCATAAGCACATGATTTTATCATTTTACCATTTTTTCTTATATGTAGATAACATGAAACATCTAATATTCAAATGTGGGGGGATTTCTTATTGATATTACCGACACTTCATTTAGAATTATAAGAAGCATGTTCCTTATTTTTCAACTTTTTTTATTTTTTAAATTAATTGAACCACATTCATCTCATTATTGAGAATCACCATATATATGTTGATGGAAATACTATTTATATTAAAGTGGATATTATAATATAACTAATATAGATATTATTGGAGGATAATATATGTATCTCACCAAGCCATGATACATTGTCGCTCTCCTATACATTATATTAAAACCCATAAAAATTATAGTACAATGAGTTATATTCATCACCTATTTTTGATATAATAGTGGATCAATACTCCATAGAAGTACTAAATGGAGATCTCAACTTGAAGGAAATTAAGAAAAAGTAATTTTAGAAATGGATTTTTTGGTTTTTAGTAACAAAATTAATTTAGTATTTATTAATGGTTTTAAAATGAAGTACAATTTTTTGGTCGAATTAAAGATCCGAGGAATGATTGGAATTAATTGTCCCATATAATGGGGTATCCATATATTTCTATGTAATCAGCCATTCAAATAATATATATATGAAGAATTGAAAATTTCATAATAATTATATTTTAATCATGAATTAATTCTCTCACATTTGAGGATCATTGCAGTCAATTGTTTTAAAGAATTATGCCATAACCCTTACATAAAAAATAAATTATATCATAATTTGTTATTTTCAAAATATTTTCCATTTTTTCAAAAACAAGTTTATATATAAAATGATATTTTTCATTAAAAAATAAAAATTTTAATCATGACATCATCCTTTTCCTTACTCATCCTTTGGACCCTATGAATTAAATTTTAAAAAGTGGGATGGGCAAAAAATTCTAAATATATGAAATAGAAAAAATTGAAATAAATTGTTCATATATGTTTATATATAAAATTTTTCTTTTTTAAATTTTAAAATTTTGTTATAAATAATCATTTTCATTACCTAAAATTTATATTCATCACCCAAAACTTTTAATAAAACAATTAATAAGAAATATTTATAGAAAAAAATTAAACTCAGAATGAATTATTTGAAATGATGAAAAACACACTAATATATATTTCACAAAGCTATACTTTTAATCATTAATAAATATCATTTAATTTTATTTAATCATATTCCCATTATCATAACATTTGAAATTATATAGGTAACATGGAACATTATTTTCATATCACTCCTATAATTTCTATTATAAGAGAAATAACCGTTGTGGAGGAAAATTGAATTTCATCAATTGTTAGAAATAGAATAACATACATGGTAAAATGTAATAATCTCTTAGGATAAAACAACAAATTTAATATTTTCCCCTTTACCCAATGAATTAGTCAGATAAAATGGTTTCCCCCACCCTCACTCTATAACATAACTACCCATAATTATTTAATAATTGAACCACCTGTCATTATAATCAATTCACAATAACCATTACTTCAATTTTGTTAATGAAATATTTTATCATAAAAGAATTCTTTTCACCCATAAGAAAACAAATTTAGATAATGATGTATCCCTTTCCATTAAACCCCAATTTTCAAAATAATTATTCCTAGAAAAAAGTTATATAGTGTTTTTCTATGAAGAAAATATTGAATCTTCTTAATGGAATCCAAATATTGAATAACAATTGTGGTGTTGCTAAAATCCATTGATGTCTTATATGTTAAAATCGAATATTCATTTTGTATTTAGTCAAAAAAATCAAAATAAAATCAATAAAACAATTTCAAATGTAAATATTTTAAATAAAGTCAAAAGTGACATAAAATATACTTTATAATTCATATATTTACATATGAATACATCCCTAATTTTTTTATTAATATGTATATAGAAGATAAATATTTATAAAATAAATCATTAAATCATTTTAATATATGGTTATAATGTGACGTGTCCCATGCTATAAGTTTGACTCATAATATAGATTATATATCATCTATGAAAATAAAAATATGTTAGTTATATTAATACTAAAAACATTTGTCATTATTATTTTTTCTTTTATTTTCATGTTATAAACAATTAATTTATTAATTAACTACACATGATATGGTTTGATTTTATTCTGACCATATGTCCAAGATAAATTCGTTAGGTAGTATATGGTCAAATTGGTCATTATTACATATATATAGTTTAATAATATTGATATAATTTTAATTTTTTGACATAAATTATAATTTTTAACCCACTATGTATAATGGTTTTGAAAAATGAACTATGTTACAATCATAGAGATTGAATATTGTGCGTATGCATAATTAATGATTACATTTTTCAATGATCATTATGGAAAAAAGGTAAGTATTTTTTTCACTTCTATAAAGGATAATTATATATATTTTTACATATTTTTTATTTTAATACACTTATTTCAATAATATAAGGAAATCCATTATGAAAAAAATCACATCGCTTCATGGATGTTGTAATTCATACAAACACACAAACAACAATATCATTTTACAATTAATGGAATGATTCTATATCAGATGATATATTATCACTATCGAATGATAAGTATATATTTATCAAAATAAATATCAGTACATATTGTATAATTTTTTTTATTTCATCTTATTTAAATAATATTTTATATAGTTGAAGAAGAATGGAAACAAAAAACCTTTGTTGAAAACTATTAATTTTTTTTTGGATAACCTCTTAAGGATTATACAAAAAGAATTCCTATGTTGTTGTTTTGATTAAAAAAGACCTATAAGACATTGGGAGGGACAAAATACGGTTTCTAGGTTGGTATTGTACATAACAAAAGTATTTTCGAGTGTGATTAAAATAGTAAAATTGGTTAAATTTTATATGTGAGCTGAGGGGCACTCATGGAATTATATAAAATGTTAAATTAATATATATTATTTTTCATATAAAATTCCTCCAAACTGATATAATACAAATATAGATTCTGTATAGTTCTATATATTCAATTTCATTAAAAAATTGAAATATTTTAATGATATGTTAATCCTTATATTTTGGTTTTAACTGATGTTAACCTCATTGACACATACCATGTTATCAATGTTTTTAACAAAATATTCAAGAAAATTAATGTAAAAGAAAAAATGGAAGATAAATTCACCATGGATTAAATTATAAAACATAAACCATTCACTTTGATGAAGGAAATTTATTTAAGAATTTTAAATTATTTAAAAAACATTTCATATTATAAAATATAATGAAAATTAATTACGGAACTATTCATTTAATTTGACAATGAAAACCAAATGATACAAATAGAATTAGAAGCTATTATTTTAAATCTTTTCTAAAATGATATAGTTATCTATAAAATTCATGGAACACAACAATTTACAAAAATATATTACATTTACTATTTTTTTTAAAAAATTATTATATTTGTAATTATTACACAAATACATTGTTATTGTTGCATAAGCATTCAAGATAAATATTCCAAAAATAAATTATAATAATTAATGAATAATTATATTTAATATAACCATTTATAAATGAATATAAGTAGTTTTTCCCCTATTAAAATATATTATAGATATTAAAAACTAGAAAATGAAATTTTTACTCTATCCTTTACGTAAATATTTTAAATATGAAAATAAATGAATAGTAAGAAAATGGTTATGTTCGTTATGTTTAAATGTTTATAGAAGAAATTTAGCCATATAATAAATTATATTCAAGTATTAGGGTTATTTTTATTTTTTATTATATTATTTTTAACATTAATGAAGGGATTTATCCATAGTGAGGTGATAAATCTTTAATACAGTTACTATTCATGGTGACTTAAAATAAAAGGGATGTATTTAATAAATTCAGAAATAATGATTCCATATTTGGAAAGTATATTTAAAAACTCAATTCATTCACGTTGATGATTTAAATTTAAAATTAAACTCTCAAAAAGTGAGGGAAACAATTTTTAGAAAAATATATTTTAAGTATAAAATTTATTTGATAATAAGTTAATGTAAAAAATTAATCTGAAAGAATATAATTGGATTATTTATAGTCAAAAGAGAATAATTAATTTTTAAAAATGAAAATAAATACAATTTTACTTTTTAAATACTTGAGAATAAAATATAGATTTTAAAAAAAGCATTATTTTTCACATTTCATTTAAAAATAAATATTTTTAGAAAATTAAAAACATTTCATTCCAATATAATATTTATATGATGTTATAAAAATTAATTTCCTTCCGTAAAATTAAAATTCATTAATTTTGAAATTATACTTTTAAATGAAACCACATAATCTATGAAAACAAAATTTTGTGAGAAATGAAGCCCATTTATGAAAAAATTTACAACAATTTTTATAATGAATATGACTCTATAAAATATAATTAATAAATATATGAAAAATTATTTATCTTAAAAATAAATATGTTGTTGCATTATTACTCTCATTTAGAAATTGCATCCACTCAATTTTATTCATTACTTAAACAAGTGGGGAAATCATTCCCTCCTAGAATATTTAAATTTAAAATTTTCTTCATCAACCATATTATTTTTTTCACAAAACAGTAACATGATTAATTTACTTATTTCACAATACATTCCTTATGTTTTCAATAATTTGAACCAGATTCTTATCATTTGAAATTTTATATTCCATTTGAACATCCTCAGGTTTCAAAACCAGAGATAAATAATGTACATATTTCCATAATAATATAACATGAAATAAATTGTGTACCTAGTATGAACATGAAGGCAAGAACACTTTTTAGGAAACTAATCTAAATTTTTATCAACTTTTTTTTGTTCTAGTGAACTGTGGACATATTTTCACCTTTTAACATAAAATAATACAACATTTCCATGGACATAATTTATGAAAACAATGTTCACACCCCACGAACGAAAGATTATTCTACTTGTTATCATCATAACTATTTCACCATCATTGATCCATCCTCATATGAATTTAATTCATAATTAACTTATAAAAAATGTATTCAATAGAATATGGTACCAACAACATTATTTTTCTTACTTCATCCCATAAATTTGGATTATAATAACTCTTTCTATATAATTCCACAAAAGGTTCCATCTTTATACATGAATAAAAAAATATCATTCTAAGAAAACTCAACTAAGAAAATATGTTCGGTCCAACATCCCTAGTAATCAATTGAATACGAATGAATCATGAATTCCATGTTCTATATCATTCTTTCTGATTGTTAGTCGGATTAGGAATGTAATTCTCTATAGAAAAATAATTCAGTGCACAAAAAATTCTAAACGCCCATCCAATAAATTAGATGTAAATTTATTATTATGGTCAGATACATTAAGGATAAGAATCCAATTTAAACACAATATCCTATTGAGATATATTTAGGAAATCTGATCTAAGGATATAAAATTTTGAATATGAACAAAATTTTTATAATTAGTTAATCAATCAATAATAACCCAAGTTGAATTATTAACTCATGATGTGTTGGTATCCATCCATTAAATACATGAATATATTTTCTCATTCCACATTGTAAATGGAATATCATATAGAATTCCCTATTATAATTTTAATTCCACGTTATCCTTTTGGAAAGTCAACCATTTCATGGGTATGTTGAAAATATCTCACTTCATTCCATACCACCAGTAATACAATAAATTTTCTTTGTAGAACATAGTCCTTCCAATATAAATAGAAAACATGGAAATATGAACTTTCATAAATAATTCTATCTTCAACATGTAATCAAAAGTCACATGTACTCCTTTTTTAATTATAATAACACCTCATTCATCATAATTAAAATATAGAAATCATAGTCGTTAATTAATTTAATTCTTAATATATTCTTTATGTTCTACTCTTTTGGAGTGGATATATAATTCATAATTCTTTCCACTGTATATACTTCTCACATCAGTAAATGAAAACTGTGCCTAAAAATTTTTAAACATAACATTAATGATTCCAATTCAGGTTAATGTGTAATATAAATATTATCTTTTGGTTTTAATTGATGTAAATCATATTAAATTAACTGATGATTCATTATTAAAAAAACATAAACCCAACAAAGATGAATCATTATAACAAACCAAGCTAACATGTTTATATTTTCTTTGAAAAACTCAAGCATTTACTATTTTTATTTAAAATTCCAAGAAAACATATTTAAATTACTTTTCTAGATAATCTTAACTCCAATTTCCTTTAACAAAACTAGGGGTCTAGTTATCCATGAAAATATTTCAATAAAATGTTAATAATAATATAGTAATTCAAGAAAACGATAGACCTTAATAGCAATTGTAGGTCTTTTCTATTCATCAAACACATCTGTTTTCATGAGATCAATATTATGTTGGTATTTATTTATGATGGGTCCAATTATTTAAATTTATTGTAACATTAAAATAAAATTTCAAAACATTCAGTAAAAATTATTTAATTTAAGGGGTTTTGGAAATGTTTTAGTTGTTTTTAATATTCATCATAAATTTTTTTAACAAATAAATATTTCAGTAATAAACCCAACAAAAGACATATACAAATATTTTTGGAAATATCTATTCATAAGATATATAAATATTGATAGTCCATTTTCAACCCAAAGAGTATAACCTCGAACTCATATTTCCCATAACTAGTATAAATCAATGTATTTATAACATCACCCACATTAACTATCATTTGATGGTACCTAGAACTAAGATCAACCGTAAAAAAATACTCAGCTCCATGGATCTAACAAAACACGTTATCAATCTAAGTAAATGATACATATTCTTAACTATAATGTTATTCAAAGATCTATAGTCAATGAAGAGCCTCCTGAAACTATATTTATTTTTAACAAAAAAATGCATCATACTCTTCTAATTTTCTAGTATTAATGAAACCATTATCATGGAACAGTTGAAAAATATTTTTCAATTATAGATTCTCTACATGAGCCATTCAATAGTAGGGTTTTCAAATCAACTTATAGTCATTCACTAAGTCAATCGTAAATTAAATTTCACAATCATGTATAACACTATGAAACTCGTTAGAAAAAAATCCCTGAATTATTTTATTATCGACATACATTGAATATAATTAGTTCAATAATTATTAAAAATATGTGAAAATTAACCGTTATTTTCATGTATTAATAGATTCTCATATTGATGATATGTTATCTAAGGTATTAATTAATTACTAAAAAAATTAATATCATTCATTAAAAAAATTATATATCACTTAAATCTATGATATAATGGTAATCCTAAAGACAATCCATACCATGAATAATATCAAACTCTACTAGTGGAATGAACACTTGGTTTTCAGGTAATATTTTCCCAATGAAAAAAATATGATGATTATTATTAATTATTTTCTTTAATACATTCCCAATGAGTTTTTGCTGAAGATCCATAATCATTTATTGATGTGAAATTTCCAATTTATATGAAAATTTATAAAAAATAAACAAATGTGTAGATCCATTATCAAATTGGAACATAACATAATATGAATCAATAATCAATATACCTATTACCAATTAATATGATGCCCTAAAATCTGTTGAATTATTTTCCAATTATTTTCTCACACCCTTCTACTATTATTCATTCTTCTTCACATCATTTGGATTCTTCTTCGAAAAAAAATACGCGTAATGAAAATTGAAATTACATTTATAACAATTTAATCCATGATTACCAAAATTGTGCTTAACATTTAGAATATATCTTACATTAAAAGTGGGAGCTATATTCCCAAACTTACAATATCATAATCACTACCCATATTTCATGTGGAATTGACCATGGAACTTTATACCACACCTATCATAAATTGGAAAATTGCATTTAGACTCATTATTTTCTTTTATAAGTTATTTATCATTTTATTCCATATGGACCTCATTTTATAGTTTTTTATAACAAAAAATAATCAAAAAACATCACTTCCCCCTTATCAATAGATAAAATAAGATACTCATGACCATTAAATTTCCGGTAATATAATTCCCTCAGATTTCATGTATTTAAACCTGATTTAATCATTCTAATTTTACTATCAATTTCCTAGATAAAATTGTGTGCATAATTTTGCAATTAATTTAATAGTGATTCATATATAGTCCTTGAATCCCTCGTTCTTCTTTAGGCATAACATCCGATGATTCATAGAATAATAGAGTTTGTCCTTTAAATGTTACACTACAAACATGTTTCTCCCTTAGGATAATGTTTTCTGTCTCACATAGATACCACCTTCATTTATAGCTTGTGTCAATAAATCCATCAGTGAAAAAAATTCACCTTTGTAATTCTAAATATTCCAGGTTGAAGAAATTAAAGGATATTGTCATCTTGATTAATTCCTACATCCACTTACATATTTACTTGGTTAAAAATCAATGTTTATATACATGGTTTATATTATGAAAAATGGAAATATTAAAATTATATGTTAACTATAAATTAATATCCCTTAAAGATATTTACATTCATTATCATAATATCAAAAATTATCTTAATGTGCCTTTGATACCAACTACAATCATCCAAAATTAAACATTACTCAATATTATGTTTTATTTTATGAATTAATCATATAAAATTTTAGGATATTAACTATTTATAGTTTTATAGATTAATTGAATCAAAATTGAACAAACATTTTCACATCACATAGTGGGAAGCTCCATAGAGTATTCATTTTTTTCCCAAAACTATTCTTTTATTATATAGTATGTTTTTTATTCATGGAATATCATCAAAATTTTAAAAATTTTACCATAATTTTCAATACCCATCCAAAAATATCTATGAAAATAATTTCAAAATTTTTGCTGAGAAAAAAAGACCAATAAGTGTCATAGAAAAGATATAAATAAAAGTTTTTGCATTTGATCTTATAAAATTTTTCCTTTTAAAAATAAATATTGGCCTCAATATAATAATTTTCATAAATTATAAGTCAACATCTCTTACTAAAATCATTCATAAAACTTTTAATAGAATATTTTAATTGAATACAATAAAAAACATTATGTTTTCTTCAAAATCATGTATAAAAAATGAAAACTCGTTCACATAGATATAATTATCACCCTTAATAAGTATCATATACTTTTGTTTAATTATATACACATATTATTACAATGTGAAAACATAATATTTTTATAAAAGAACAAATAATTTATAATAAAATATTATAGGTAACTAGTGTTTTAATGTTTTTAACCCTATTAAAATCATAGTTTCAAATATAATAACCATCATGGAAAAAAAATACAATAAACATGTTCGTTGCAAGTGGAATCGTCATAATAATAACTCCAATAATAATTTAGGTTATAAATATTAGGTTTAATATATCCATTCACCACATGAATTGGATATATATATATAAGGGGATCACCGGTTCTCATTTTGTAATGAAAAACCCATCATTGGTTTATAATAGAACCACCTGTCTTTATAAAACATTCCCAAGAATTACTTCATTATCATAATACATGAAATAATGAATAAAAAATCATTCATTTCATCTATATGAAAATATTTTCAGATTTTGATATGTCTCATTAATTTAAAACAAAATCATTGAAAACAATATTCAAGGACAAACATAAAAGAAGAATTTTAATCTAATAAAACATGGAATGTTATAAAATAATCTAAAAATAAAATAACATTTCAGTAATTTGGAAAATATTTAATCTATGTGTATTAAAATAGAACATTACATTTTTATTTTTATCAAAATTTCTATTTATAATATTTGTAAAAATATTATTTTTGAAAACATTGAAATAAAATAGAAAAAAGGTGACATAGAATTTCCTGTATATTTCAAATTATTCCATATAAATTAATCAATAAAATATTTTTAATAATATATACATGGAAGAAAATATGAAGATAAAATTGTCTAGAACATTTTAAAACAATTTTATATTTTTGTGTTATTAAAATAGGATAATATGTTCCCTTTAATAAGTTAAGGGAGGGGGTCACATTGAATTACTTAAAATATTAAATTAATATAAATTGATTTTTATTTAAAAGTCCCCAAACTAATACAATTTGAATATAGGATCATTATGGGTAGAAAGGATCTCATACATGTATTTTAGGTCAATTTTAGAGGATTTTTACATCCTAATATTTTGGTTTTAACCCGCTTTAACCCCATTGACACTAACCACACTACCATAGGTTTTTACACTAAATTAGTAAAGTTAATTACTATAAAATGAATGAATTCACATTAGTGGACCATGGTTGATATTTTAAGCCATATATAATTTTCATGGCTATATATAATTTTTTTTTGAATTTTAAATATATTAATAAAGTATTATTTATTATAAAATATCATTAATGTCAATTTTGGAAATACGAATTTAATTTAACAATGAAAAAAAATTAAAAAAGAATTAAAATATAATACATTATGAAAATATAAAATGTTTTATTTATATAAAAAATTAATCAAACAGAATAATTCAATCAAATTATTTGACATTCAATATTTTTGAAATAATAGTTTTTTTTCAAATAATTGTATTAATACTCGGTTAGTGTTGGAAAAAAATATAATATAAATATTTAATGAATAAATATTAATAATAATATAACATGATAAAAAATTTGTTATCTTTATAATAACCATTTAGAAACAAAAAAATAGATTTTTATCTACATCAAATAATAATATTGATAGTAAAAAAATAGAAAGAAATTTTTGACTTTATAATTTACATAAATATTATAAGGTCAAAATCAAGGATGAATGAAAAAAAGGTCATAATTTAAATGATTGGATGTTTATCAGAGAAATATACTCATATAAAGAAATTATTTCAAGTGTTGGGGTCAATTTGTAGTCCTTATCATATTATTCTTAACCTTAGTTACTTGAATTATCGTTACTCAGGTGAAAAATATGTACAAGAGTTATAGTTCTTAATGACCACAATTAAAAGGGTCACATTAACTAAATTTGAACCTTTTAATTCCAAATATTTAAAAAAAATTCAATATTAAATTCATAGATGTTATGGGATTTATTTTTAAATTACTCTTGCAAAATGTGATTATTTATTTTTCCCAGAAAATTGAAAATTAAATTTAAAAATATTTCTATGCTAAATAAAATCATAAAAGAAGTAAAAATAGATCAATTGGATTATTCATAATAAAAATATAATATTTAATATGAAAAAATATAATTTCACTCTATAAATACATTAAAATAAAATACATATTACAAAAAAATTATCATTTTCATGATTCATAACAGAATAATTTTTTTTAGAAAAATACTAAATTTTAATTCAATAATAATTTATAAATAATTATATAAAACATGAATTAATTTTTATCATACTTATAATAAATAATTTATAAATGAATATTTAATAAAATACATATAATTCCTTAATTCCCAATTTAGATAGAAATAATTATTTTTTAAACTGAAAAATAACATAATATTTTAATAATGAATATAAATCTGTAAAATATAAAAAATAAATTTCTTAAAACTATTTATCATAAAATTTTATGTGATTCAACATATAATTAATCATACCCCTGGTATTTTTTTAATACGATTCTTGGAAAGGCATGTCTTTCCCACATTTAAACACATCTATCATATCGCACTCGATCAAATAAAAGGGGCCTGATCAAACACTCTAGTGATCACATATATCCTCTATAGAGAATATACTACCATTCAAACATATATAGAATTATAATAAATCATTAAATATATTTTTAAAATAATTAAACTAATTTAAATATTTTTAAAAGATTTTAAAATACAACATGATGAGGATCCAATTTTTAGGCTTTTTCAAAATGAATTCCCCAATTATTCTTCATTCCATTATCACACTCTAATATCAATGTTAATCCAAGTAATAAATTATCTTAGATACTCTGAGTAATTTATAAACCTTTAAATATTTCATATTTCTATGACGGTATTTGTAGTTTTAGTAGATCAACATTATTTCATTTATCTCACTTCAGACAAGGACTTTGTAAATAAATGGGCTTAAGAAATTTGATTGTTTTAGAATATTCATCCTCTTAAAGTAGATATTTAATATTCACCATGATAGGCTGAATCCACCACTATCTTTTGGATAAATCGCACTAGAATTCCTTTTCCTTTTCAAAATATAGTAGTGATTCTTGGGTTAAGTAATCCTATGGGTTTTTTTTAAATAAGGTGATATTTCTCTCTATTTTATCAATAATATGTCTTGGTGATGTTTTTTAGAGTTGGATTTATCCAAATTCCTCCATTGGATGAATCAATTAAAGATATGGTACATGTTATTTTATTGGAATTGTGTGTTTTGTGAACCATGTATTTACTTATACATGTCATTTCACCTCCAAGAACATTGAAATTTCACATTATCACAAGGCTCTCCATGTTTTACCTGAAACTCATTTTTAGAAGATATCTGGAGTTCAGGTTGTGTCAGAAAATAGAAATAGAACCATATTTCTAACTCCTTATAGCACCAAATATTTTTGTGGATCTTTTTTTAAAATAAATTAAATTTATATGATGTCATATGTTTCACGCCACACTAATTAAAAAATTATTTATACTCTACACCATAATTACTTAGCATTACATGAAACCCTGACTTGCATTTCGTTACACGCAACACCGAAATTCTTGAAAGCATCGTTTTATTGTAATAATTATTTAGATGAGATAGTTTTAAACAATCATTTAAACATATTAATTTTGATAGTAATAACAAATTTTTATATATTATTTATAATTCTTTTACATAGTTAAATTATATTGATAATATGTCATTAATTATTTTATTTAAGTGTTTATATTTTTGAAAATAAATATTTCATGAAAGAAATTTTTTTCCCTCCACCTATGAGAAATAATAAAAATAATTTTAGAAATTTTTTTAATTTTATTTGTTAATATTTACTTACTTTTTGACTTCATTATTTCATTGTTACCTTACTATTAATATTTGGGACTTTTCTGATTAATATTATTTTTGAAAGGATGGTGAATATTATTTAATTTTAATTAAAAACTAATTTTTAATCTAATTTATGTATATAGGTAAATTATATTTTATATTGGTTTTGATGTCACAATATTTTAATGAAAAATATAGTAATACAATTTTTGTTCATTAGAATCGTTTTTATATTGAATATAGATATTATTTCTTAATAAACATTTGAATATATTCACATTAAAACCCCACATTCTCATTGCATCTACGAGTTAGAATTAAAAAAATGTTTCCAGTTCTATGAATTAAATTTATAAAAAAATATACATTGTTTTATTAAGTATAATATTTATAGTATAATAAGATAAAATAAATTTACCAAAAATATTTATGAAGGTAATTAAGATGAATTTAGTGATTAATGTAAAATTAATCTTAACAAGAGACTACACCTCAAATATAAGATATATAATGGCTTAACCACTTGTCCAACACCCACATTATGGAAATATTTCATCCATAAACCTTCCAATATTTATTTTTGTTTTTTATGAAATTATTTAGATAAAACATGGGTACACTATACTTGTTTTCAATAATGCCAAGGATGCCCCCACCCTCCCCTCTATAAGGCTACCACCTTTCCCCATTCATCACACCTATCAAACCACTTTTGCTCACTCAGGATATTCCAAATTCACATACAATAATTCCTCCTTTACCCCTTAATGAATAATTTTTTTAATAAATCAGTCCACGAAACTCTTTGGTGAAAACCAAAGTGGATTACACAAAGAAAAGGTAACATCTTTCCTCAGCCTCATTTCCCTTATTTTCATTGTCCACTACCTCGATTATTATTTTTCAATGAATGAATAATACCCTCAGTATCCAAAATATATTTATATTCTGTTATGAGAATGTTTCTACCTATTCTTATTCCCACGTCCATCTAATTTGTAAGAAACATACTACTATTGGTTTTGCTGAACATCCACCTCACAAAATGATGTTGTTTGTTTTTTCTTTACCACATCTCATTGTTGGGTATTATGATGGAAAATATTATTTTATATGATATATATGATATATATGATATATATTAAGGATTTATTATTCTATAGTTATTATTTTACACATATCTTCAAGATTTCCATTTTATGTTAATATGATAATTTCTTTTGGGGAAGTGTGGACTACCATCTCCTGAATGTGATTTGATTCATTCCCACACTAAATGGAATATATTAAGGATTGGTTTTGTTAAACTATATTATATATATGACATAAGAATTATACATTAATGATAATATATATGTATATATCATTTACATTAATTCTTTTAATGTTGAAAAGGAAAACCGAAACATTGATTATGCATGTGTACAACCTACCATCTCCTTGAACAATGTATTTCCGTTCATATTTATATATTATATATATTGTTACCAAATCAATTATACGAAATATACATAAAAGATATATCATTTTTTAGTTTTTTTAAATCATTATAAAATTACGAGGGATGGAAATATAAAAAATTAAGACACATAAAAAAAAATAAAGTGGATATTACCCAAATAGAAACCTTATCATTGAATCCTTAAAAAAGATGATATAAATTAAAAATTATACCATATATGGAATTATATATAATTATATGACAAATAAAAATATTTATAATTAACTTATATCTATTACACATGATGTTTTTATGATGGTGAAGTGATCCAGGACATAAGGTAATGGGATTTCTAGTATCACTTTCATTTTTGTGTGATTTATTCCTTATTCACTACTCATATTTTATTTATGTTAAATATAACTCCAATGAATATATTATATTATTGTTATAATTAAATTTATCTTCTTTTTACATGTCCATTTTTGGATCTCTCTTTCATGGGGCTTATGTTTCAAGAGTTACAAAATCATTAATGTAGTTTTCCTGAATTTTACTTCTTCAAGAAACATGATATAAAATTTACATACCATTTTTTTTAAATGTATTCAAAGATGATATTATATTCTATTATCCCAGTGAATAGTATTTTAGAAATTATTTATGGTTTTCAATCATTATTTATATTTTTTCAAATTGTTATCAATGAAATGGCTTTCAAAAATGTTTTGAAGCTTCCTTTTAAAGGAAATGGTTTTTAAATATGTTTTCAAAATTCTTATTCAAATAAATTATTTTCAAAATGTTTTCATGTTTCTTAAAAATGTTATCCAATTAAATTATTTTCAATAAAATATCATGTTTCCATTTTATGTTATTAATGAAAATGATTTTCAAATGGAATTAGCACTTAAAATGAATAATTTATTGAAATGACATTTCCCACAAGAATGGTTTTTAAAATGATCCTTCCAAATTATATTCCTACTAAGATAAAATCCATTGATGTTAATATTGACTTTTGAGAAATGATCTAAAGGTTCCATTAATATTCATTGTATGAATGGCTTGTGTTACGATGGTATAATGTTTATGAAACCTGTTTCCCATTCACATGTTATATGAAATCCATTTAATTTTTGTGGGATACATGAATATCAACCATGATTCATTTCATATGATATATTATTACGAAACCCTTTTATCTTAGTGGGTTTTATTTTAATGAAACCAGACTCTTTTTAGGGGATATATGCCAGTGGAACCCACTTCTTTCACATGCTATGATTTGAGGAAATGATTATCAAACACATATTTTTTCAACATGTTCTGATATCATTAAATTTTTATGGAAAACATTTCATTTAATGGGTTATTATAAGATGTATATGAAACACATCTATTTTTACATGTCCTAATATGAGGAACATTTTGTTATCTTGTAGAATGTGTATGAATGGTTTTATTATGAGATGGGTGGGACCTATATCTTTATCCAATTTATTGGGTAATGATTTATATCTCATGAGATAATGATGGATTCATGTATATAGGACTAAACCATTATTGGCTGATAGGGAACCCCTATCCCTTTCAATAAATGGATTGTGACTGGGGATGGTGGTGTCTCCCACCCAGTAGGTGTAGTCATCATTAAGATGGAAGATGGGTAAACCTGATCACCTATGGGAAGATGGGAAACTTGATCCCATACATAGAAAGGACTATTATCAAGTATGGTGGTGTTTCCCACCATGTACCTGTAGTCCCTGTGATGTTCCGTGATAAATTATTGAAATTTGTCAGAACAAATAGGGAATTATATTTCATGTTTATGAGTATTCCACAGTTCCATGTCATTTCCTATGTTATGATTTCATGGATTATACACTTTTTCCCCTTATGATTAATGTATTTTAAATGCCAATATATATTTCAGAATTCATGTTTATGATCTTTGATATTAATGGTATGATATTAATATTTAATTACCATATTCTCTTTACATAATGGACATCTTTATTATTACATATCTCTTTATTCACAATTATTCAGCATCTGATACCACCCCTTTATTTGTTTCTCCCCAAAGTATATGATGATATTTATTATACGTGATATTTCTAAGAAGGATTCTAGTCAAAAAGAATCTAGTGGGTGATACTGTAGGTCACTTATATACTTGTGTTTATGCTACCATGTTTCCAAATGCACTAGACTAATACTGACTTTTGGTGTCTTTTATGTAATGTATTAAGTATAATACAAAACTGAGTAATGTTAATGTATAAAAATTTAGGGATTCTATAGATGGCATCATATAGATTTTTTGGTTATCTATGGGGTAATAGGATGAAAAGACCATAGTGGGAATCCATAAAACATGGCTAAGGATAAGTATAATGATGAGGAAAACTATAGAGATTATTCATAGTATTTGTGTAAATGATATAGGGAGTGGTTTCATAGAAATAGTTCCCATTTAGGGTCATATAACTAGATTAAGTTATAGAATATATCTTCCTATGTTTAACAAATATGATAAGTTGTGTCATTCGTGACTCAAATGCAACCTAGTATAACAAAATGTGCCTTACTTCGCACCTAATTTCACACCCCCATGGGATATTCTTTTGGATTTCATGATATCTTCATGAAACGTCATAAAGTATTTATAAATATGTTTTTAAATAATATCCTAGGATAAACATAGGGTTTCATCGATTAAGGAATTTGTTATTATTTAGACATAATGTAATTTGTTTTTCAGGATGTTGTTGTTCCTCACTATGAAATTGTTTTCTAACTCTATGATTTTTTGTTTTTTTAGAGGAAAGAATGTAAAGGAACCTCATTAATGGTAATTAAGATTGAAAATGAAATGATTGTTCTCATAAGCACAAAAATCATTGGGATATTTAATAAAAAACATTATTTTTATTCCCACAAAACTTTCTCAAGCTATGAATCATGTTGGGATTCCAAATGAAAAATAGAGGGTACAACATTATATTGATTCCTTCATGAGGAAATGTCAACTTTATTTCAGCAGGTCTTCAGATACACTTAGTTTTGTACACTAGATCAGTACCACTGAAACGATATTCTCTATTCCCCAATCTAGATAAACTTAGTCATTCATTCTAGATGATTATCATTTATAAGCTGAAGCATACCAGCGGTGGAATCTAAAAAAGAATATAAAGATTCAAGATGAAAATGAATCCATGGATTGGGAAGAGTTGAAGAATATATTCGTTAATAATTTAATTTCATTTGATCATAGAAGAAAGATAGAAAATGAGTTACATGAGTATATGAATAAGGATTATGAATCAATTGGTACCAATGAGTCTAGTTTCAAAAGACATGTGATGTATGCTTCTATAATTATTATCCAACCAGAATATAATGTGGAAACATTCCTCAGTTTCATAAATAAATTTCATCGAATTGAATTATAAATAATATAATTTACTATATATTAATATTTTTTCCTCTAAAATAAAATTTTAATTAGAGTTTGTTGTTACATTTAAATATATGGGGTTTAATAAAAAAAAGAATGTGAAGTTCAAATGAAAGTATAATAACCATTAATTGTAGAATATGATTCCCCCTTCGAGTTATACTTGTGGTAGGAAGCATATATAGAATTGTATAATGGGTTCTAATATGTTTTTCATTTGTGGAAGGGAAGGGAATATGTAAATTGACTATCGCACTAATAGGAATAAGTTTTCCAATGATTCAAATAGTGGAAAAGCTACACAGAATGAACCTCCCACACATGATATCATTATGTATATGGGGGATTATAATTATGCTAACTAGTGACCAAAACCAAGGGTTGGTGAAGATAGTTTTCATAGGAAACCTCTTAAACTGGAGGACAATAGGGAATCGTAGGTGGTCAATATTTCAAAAAAGGGGTGAGATAATGACATAAGGAAAAGTACACATTCAATCCACGATATAACAACTAATGTCTTGTTTGATTTTATATCTACCCGATCATTCATATATATAGGATTTTATAAGGGTATTAAGAAGAAAACAAAACTATTAGATGTGTAATTATTAGTGAAATCCCCTTATGGTATGAATATATCATCTCATTTTTATGATTCCTCTCCCTTTGAAATTTGTAGGATTTTGCTTTCTGAAAATCTGGTTATTCTTCGTCTATTTTAATTTGAAGTCACCCTAAGAATGTAATGGATTTTTATATATAAATACCATATAAATAGTAAAGAATTATTAGTTATGTTTGATATTTTAAATCAACATATGACAATATATTAATGTGAAGATATGTATAAAATTATAATAAAGATTAAATCCAATTTATGGGTCATAATTATGCTTCATAATCCATGTATTTCTCCATTTACTATGGAGAAACATGAGATCAATAATTTTCCTATTATTCAGGAGTTTTCTGATGTGTTTCGAGAAGAGTTTCCTAAATGTCCACAAAAATATGAATTTTGTTTATTGATAAAAATTATACCTCGTTCAAAACCAATTTAAAATTATCCTTTAGAATTTCCCCAATTGAGGAAAAATAAAATTTGATTGGAATACCATTCTAATTAACTAAGAACTGTAGGATCAAAATAATGATGTTGATGGTCAATATTCAAGAAGGGGGTGATTTGAATATTTAAAAATTTTGTTGGAACCTTTAAAGTTAGTTACGAATAACTATGTTTTCCTTAAGCAAAGGAAAGAGCTACGTTTAACAAAGTTAAACTAGGAAAATTAACGACACCTCTAACACAAATTGAAAAAATGGAATAAGGAATGAAGTTGTAAACGTCAAGTTCAATGTAATTTCTTAAGACTAGAAAGAGATTCCGAAAGTAGGTTCCGGAAATATGGTTCTGGAAATTGAAACTTAACTAAAGATTACAATATGAGATTCTACCTTAAAGCGTGTAGAATATAAATGAATCATAGTACAAGTAGGGAAGTATAAGAAAGTTATACTTTCCTAACAATACAAAATTCAGTGGAAATAAACAAGTAGTAAAACTAAAAGTAATAAGATATAAGTCTTTTAAACCAAAGAGAAGGGTATCCAACAACCTTGGATAAAGGTCTCTTGATTTATACTTTCAAGCAAGTCTATCTTACCCACACCAGGGTATGCCCTCAATACAAAGATCGGAGTCTCTGTCTTGCTATCCCCGCAAGCCCTCAACTTCAAGGTAGTTGGTAACCTTTGTCTTCCTCAGCAAGGAAGCCCTCGATCTTCAAGGTAGTCGGCACCTCTGTCTTCCTATCCCTAGAAGTCCTCGAATGTAATCACAAAAATTCAGAGTTTCATGAAGCTTTGAGGGTTAATAAGAGCCTCTCTCTCTAGAAATCACTTCATCAGCATGTAAGAACAATGTCGAAGAAGTCATCCATCAGTCAGCCTCGAGCTCTTTCAAATGAGCTCCTATTTATAGGCAAGGTCACCCTCCTTTCCAATGGTCATATTTTCCTTAAAAGTCGGAGGGACCTGTACACGTGTAACTTTACCAACGGTTATTTTATAACAAAATAGACAACATCGTTTTATAACAAAACAAGTGAAACAGAATGTACGACATCGTTTAATGTCTAACTCAAATGTTCGGAGTGAATGTTCGGAGTGTAAACAAAAATAATTTTTCGGAGTCTAAATAAATTCGGAGTTTATAAAACAAAGATGATCAGATTCTATTTAATAGGTGAATTCGGAATGAGAATTCGGAATGAGAATTCATCAACAGAATTCGTAATGAGAATTCGTCATCAGAATTCGTAATGAGAATTCTTCATCAGAATTCATAATGAGAATTCATCATCAAAATTCGTAATGAGAATTCGTCATCAAAATTCGTAATGAGAATTCGTCATCAGAATTCGTAATGAGAATTCGTCATCAGAATTCGTAATGAGAATTCGTATCCAGAATTCGGAGTAGAACTTTATTACAGTTCTCATCTAGAATTTGGAACCTAAAACAGAATGCCTCATATCAATGTTTCACACGATTCCGAAAATATAGAAATGAATCCGAATCTTATACTTAAGAAATATATGGATGATAATATGATATGGATAATTTTTATTACAAAATAAATCTTCCTTTTAAAAACAACTTTCCTTATAAAAGCAATTTTCCTTATAAAATCGATTTTCCCAAAAGATAAGGTGATTGTGATTTTCAAAACAAGAAGGAATGGAAATGTCATAAGGAAAACCTTATTGGCTCAACAATCTACCCCTTTTTGGAAAGCACAAACATCCATATGAAAAATAAATTCTAAGAAGAAAGATGAACATTAAGGCTTATCTCCCTTTGCTTATGGATGTTGATGAATACGACTAACTCCCCCTTAGGCTTTGAAACTCTAATGATCATATCTATATTTCCAGATTGATATTTCATTAAGAATGAGAATGTATTCTTTAATAAAAAACTCCCCCTTAGATAAACTCTATTAGAGTTCTTTTTCTTTCTCACCCTTTGTTCAGATTCTTTTTCCTTTTCCACCTTTATTAGGATTCTTTTCCTTCTCCCCCTTTGTGATTTTCAAAAATAATTCGATGGAATGGAAAATATAACAATGTACCTGAAAGATTAGTAACAACAACAAAATGAACGAGCAAGAACAATTTTCATTTTATTTGAATGTTCAACAACAATGAAGTTAAGATTCAACAAAAGATCAGATTTGTCTATTTTGGATCTTTTTCCTTCTCCATGAGACCCTTGAGAATAGTCTTTATCTTCTTCAAGTCTTTATGATATTCTTCAGCTTGCTTCTCTAACACAACAGTTATTCCATTTTGATCTTCAATATTTTCATCTTGTGCTTGATGCTTTTCTTCCTGAGCATTCAAGATTTGTCCTTGCTTTAACAGCTTCTCTTCAAACTCAATCTGATAATCCCTTTCATACTTCCAGTTTTGAGAAACAGAATTCAGCTTCCCATTCAGATCTCTGACTTCTTGAATCCGGAAATTCTTTTCATCTGTCAGCTTTTCTTCAAAGTATGAATTAAGTTCATTTATCTTCCTGTATTCTATCTCAAAATAATCCTTAACATTATCTTGGAATTCATCAAAGATCCTCATATCTTCAACAGTCTTAATCGACCAACTAGTCATTCTCTTGCAAGATCTTTTGTGGGCTTCATAGCCGACAAAGAATGTTTTGAACTGAGCCTCAATCTCGACACATTTTTCCATAACCATGGATACGGTGTCTATTTTCTGATTCAAATAATGTTGAAGCATCTGGCATCTTGAATCAATACTTGATAAAGTCAGAATAGTACCCACCAACATCTTTAAAGACTGAACAACAAATTCATGCCCCAATGAAGATGACTCTGAATCTGAGACTTTTCTTGGAGAATTTTCTTCTTCAATATTCTCAAGATTTCTCTTTGAAGAACTACCAACTTCCCTTCTCATTACGACCACTATTCTCGGGGTATCAATAAAAAGTTGTTTTCCCTTGTCCATTTTCATGAATGGATTCCTATTCTGGAGTTCTCTTTTCACTGTTAGACACTTGACCAACATTGTGTTCATCATTATCAACTTTTTGAGCCCCATCCTCTACATTCTCCATTTGATCAATATCATGTATAAGTTGTTCTTCCTCTGCATGATAAGCTACTTCTTATTCTCCTTTCTCCTCATCCATCCCAGGAGTGACTAACTTTGAAGACTCAGCTTATGGGGTTCGGAGAGACAAAATATCTTCCAAGAGAATCAGGTAGAGATTCCAAAGAAAAAGATCTCGGAACAGGAATGTTTCCGGAGGCCATCTCAGTATACTTTAACAAAGTCTGAACCAACTCATCTTCAGACATCTTCTTCTTGAGCTTCTTTTCTTTTGCTTGTTTTCTAGCTCATCTGATGTTCTTTCCTTCAAGGCCTTAGCCTCCGCAGGATCCAAGCCAAACTGTGGCTCCCCTTGCACTCTTTTCTCTTTGATTTCCCTCTACTTAGCAACTACCTCATCAGGGTAAGCTTTCTTCTTCTTCAGTTTTGGAGGTGCGGAATGAACTAACTTAGATTTGGGATTCTCTACTTCAACTTCAACTTCTTTCAACTTTCTCTTCCTCACTAGCTTAGAGGATTCAGGTTCACCATCTTCTAGAACCATTTCTTCTTAAGCAGGTAAATCAACAAACTGACCAGTCTTCTTGTCGACGGCTACATTCATCCTTTTGAGGGTACCATCACTCACCAACATAATCTTGCAAACTCTTGGCTTAGACTTGAAGCCTCCTTGAAAGACTCAAGGGACCGAACTATCAACTTTGAGAGGATTCCTAGATACATTATGATATGAGCTCTCAAATTCCCTTTCTTAACATTCTCAATTGTAATAAGAATGTGTTTCATTAGATTAAACTTCCTCAGATTTATCAGAAAATCTAGAATATAAATATCACTCTTCTTCAGACTATCTTTGTCACCCTTTCTCGGTATGACAAGGCCTTGTACCCATAATTCTAGAATCTGGAAATTTGTAGACAGAGTAGCAATATTCGGAGCCTTGTCATATGCCAGTCCAAGAGTTTTCAATGCCTTTTCCTTGTCAAAGATTCCCTTTGAATCTGGCAAAACATTAGAGATGAACTCAGCTTCTCCTTCATTGTTCATCCCAACCAATCTGGCTGCCTTAGCCTAAGAAAGCTTATAAGTCTTGCCATAAGACATAAACGATAATTTCTCCCTTCCATATTCCTTAGAGAAGGAAACCGTCTCATAGAACTCTACAAGAAAATCCGAAAAATTTTCATTTTGATTTCTGGGCATAGATACACGAACATCTTCCCATCCATTAAGCTTAATATTCTTGAATATAAGAGAATCATACTTGTTGAAGAAATCAGGATGAACTAACCTTTCTCTATATATTAACCACTTCGAAATCGGCTTAGAGGAAGACATGTCTTGAGAATCTACATCCACATACATTCTTATCTGAAGACCTCTGATAAGTTCAGAAAGGAGAAAGATGATGTTCGAAACGCCTTTAAAAAGGAGAGGCAGAGCTTCGGGACACAGGAGCTTGAAAACCGATGTGAGACAACCATTTGGGGTCCCCTTTATATAGGCAACGAGAAGACGGTTCAACTTCTTCGGTTGATCGAACGGTTGTGACAAGATGAGATCAGATCTAATGGTTGAAAAACAATTCTCAAGAAAACATGAATCCAATCATTTGAGGTTTTTATTAAATCAGAAATTTAAGAAAACTATAATCTGAAAACAATATATAAGAAAATACCAGCAAGTAAAATATTATTACGAAAACTTGAGTAAGGAAATCATACCTTTTAGATTGGCTTAGGAGGATTATTCGTAATGGGTAATATTTGAAAAAAATTAACTAAGAAAGAAAAAAATCACAAAACTCACTACGAAAAACAAACTCAGTACGAAAAACTGAGTATGAAAAACATTATAAGGATTTCAGTACGAAAATTTCACTACAAAATTTGTAAAAAAAATGCTCATTATGAATGACTAGGTAAAAAAATATCATTATGGAAATACTAGTACTAAATTTTCCATTTCGGAAGTTCTCAATACAAAAATTTCCACACCAGAAGTTTTCAATACGAAAATATCCAATATGAAAAATTTCCGTTCTAGAAATTCCCATATCGGAAATTTAGTTCCGAAAAGTTTGAAAATCTATCTTTGAAAAAAATTAGTTACTCTAATAATAAAATGTACTCCCCATATGAAAAAGTGTTTATTGCTGTAAGGATAATTTTTCAATAGAAAGTTAATTAAGAAATATTACCATATGGTTATCATTTCTAACTTCTATTTAATGTATTAAAATCAATCAGAAGGCAAAGATTTTGTGAAAATATCAGCAAGGTGATCTTGCGTTCCGATAAACTGAAAAATAATATCTTCTTTTTGTGTGTGATCCCTAAGAAAGTGATTCCTAATATCTATGTGTTTTGCACGAGAGTGATGTGAAGGGTTCTTAATTAGGGCAATGGCACTTGTGTTATCACACAAAATTTGAGTTTTATAAAAACTCAAGCCATAGTCTGTGAGTGTGTGTTGCATCCACAACACTTGAGAACAACAACTTCCAGATGCTACATATTTGGCATTAGTAGTGGAAAGTGCTACAGAATGTTGCTTCTTGTAGGACCAAGAAACTAACGAATCTCCTAAGAAATGACATGTTACGGATGTACTCTTTCTATCCATTAGACATCCACCAAAGTCAGCATCAGAAAAGATTTTTAGAACAAAATCGTTTCCAGAAGTATAAAATAATCCTAGATCCATGGTTCCCTTAAGGTCTTATAAATTTAAGGTGTAAAAATTGTCCTGCCTATTGGTTGAGAGAATAAATTCTTCCTTGGAATTGTGAACTAAGCACTTATCATTCATAAAATTCACAAGATATCCTTCATCACATAACTGACATATACTAATGAGGTTTTGCTTAAGAACATTAACAAAAAGAACATTTGAAATCACAGATTTTCCTAGAAGAACAATATTACCAATACAAAAAATCTCTCCCTTAGCATTATCTCTGAAAGTTACCTTTCCTCCATTCGTTTTGATAACTTTTTCAAAATAGATTTTGTTACCAGTCATGTGCCGGGAACATCCACTATTCATGTACCATGTGTTGCTTCTGGTACTCTCTTTAATTTCCTGAAATCAAGAAAATAATTAGACTTTCTGAATCCAAACTTGTTTGGATTCGAGATTTCTAGATAACAAAATTTTAGGTAGCCACATCTTCTTAGAAAAGTAAGCTTTGTGAAATCCTAACAATTGGGTTTTGTTTAAGGAACAATTATTTTCCCAGTGACCACCACATTGACACTTGGTACAAAATGGGGCACTTTGAGGAACAAAATAATTTTTAATGAAAATCGGTTTTTCATGGATAACCAAATCAGGATTTATTTCGTAAAGGTCGTATTTGATAATACTTTTTATCAAAATTTTCCTTACCATGGGTAAAGTTTGATAAAAACATCCTTAAGGAAAATATTTCAGACTTGAGTTTGATAACAAAGTGTTTATCTTTAAAATCATCAGATTTAGAACTAGATCTTGTCTCGAAAACACTTTTCTTTGAAATTACTTTTTCTAACTCTTTATAATGTTTATTCTTATCAAAACATACATCCTCAAGATTTTTTGAAATACCTTCAAAATCAGCATTTTTCCCATCAAGATCCTTAGAAAGATCTGATATTTCTTTCATAAGGATAGAATTCCTAGCGTTTTCCTTTTCACGTTTCTTATTGATTTTAGAGTTTTCAATCTCAAGAAGTTCAAAAAACCTAGAGACTTCTTCATAGATAGGTAATGTATTTTCTTCCTCAGAAGAGGATTCTTCATCAGAAGAATTATAATACATACTGTCATTATAATTTAAAGAAACATTGGTCAATGATTCAGCACTTTGTACCTTAGCCATAAAGCAATGATTGACAATAGGTAATCTGGATATAAGAACAAGATTCTTCTGTCCTGAAGATTCATAATCAGAAGATTCATCTAAAGAGACACCACCACTGGCACTCCAGTTATCACTAGCTTTCAGAAATTTTTTTAGCTTTGGCTTTATAATACTTATTTTTGTTCCTGTCTGAATGCCTTTCTTTCCGTTCTTTCTTTTTGAGCAAAGGGAAATCGGGTCTAATATGTCCAGCTCTCTTGCATTCATAACATGTCACTTCTCCATCTTTCTTATCTTTCCTGTCCTTTTTCATATACTTAGATTGGAAATTTCTCTGACCAGAAATCTTGTTCATCCTTCGACCAAGATTTTCTAATTCATTTTCATATACTTCACTCTCACTAGATTGGGATTGAACAACCATTTTCTTAAACTTGGATCAGGTTACTCTCTTAGGAGTCTAGGCTTTCATAAGATTTGATGTTGTTATAAAAGCAATAGTACCATTCCCATTTTTCTTTTTGATGTTGTCAGCATCTCTCTTCATTCTAGTTTCATGTTGGAGAAGAGTTCCAAATAACTCATAAAGAGAAATTTGAGTGACCTTCCTGTTTTCATCTATAGTAGTTCTTTTGGATTCCCACTAATTGTGCATAATATCAATTATCTTATCCAAAAGTTCTTCATCATCTAATCATTTTTCTCCCATAGAATGTAAACTGTTGGAGATAGTCATAATCCTCTGTTGAACATTAAAAATTGGTTCACCATAAGTAAAATTGAATCCATGATATTCAGCTCTAAGCATAGCTCTCCTAGTCTCAATTACTTTAGAAGTTCCAAAGTGTGTAACTTCTATTTTCTTTCAAATACAATTAGCTGCATCACAAGAAGAAATCCGGTTATATATATTTCTAGTCATTGAGCAAAGTAAGGTATTGCGTACCTTATAATTGAGTAGATACTCTTGCGTTTCTTGGTTAGTGAATGTTCTAACTTCCTTATCAGGAATTATATAATCTCCAGTAACCATAACGAAGTTGTCCACTCCAGTATTGATAACAAAATTCTTCATTCGATCTCTCCAATATTCATAGTCATTACCATCAATTATTGGTGGTCTTGTAGGATTTAGATTATCAATGGAACCAACATTAACTCCTTCCATACTTAAAATAACATTTGGCACCCAAACTTGTTAGTAGAAAAAGTTTCTAATAGCAAAGTTCAGAATGGGAAATTTCAGAATGAAAAAATTTGAAATGATAAAGTGAGCAAGAAAAACATATACGTGAGTACAATTATTTCAGAAACCTCCCTTTGATACCAATTGTAGGATCGAAATAATGATGTAGATTCTCAATATACAAGAGGGGTCTGAATTGTATACTTTAAAAATTCCTTTGGAACCTTTAAAGTTAGTTATGAATAATTATGATTTCCTTAAAGAAAGGAAAGAGCTAAGTTTAACAAAGTTAAACTAAGAAAATTCACAACACCTCTAACACCAATTGAAAACATGGAATAAGGAATGAGGTTTTAAACATCATGTTCCATGTACTTGATTAAGACTGGAAAGAGATTCTGAAAGTAGGTTCTAGAAATATTGTTCTAGAAATTGAAACATAACTAAAGATTACAATATGAGATTCTACCTTAAAGCGTATAGAATCCAAATGAATCAGACTACAAGTAGGGAAGTATAATAAAGTTATAATTTCCTTACAATACAAAATGCAGTGGAAATAAACAAGTAGTAAAACTACAAGTAACAAGATATAAGTCATTTAACACAAAGAGAAGGGTATCCAACAACCTTGGATAAAGGTCTCTTGATTTATACTTTCAAGAAAGTCTGTCTTACCCACACCAGGGTAAGCCCTTGATACGAAGATCAGAGTCTCTGTCTTGTTATCCTCACAAGCCCTCAACTTCAAGGTAGTTGGCAACCTCTGTCTTCCTCAGCAAGGAAGCCCTCGAACTTCAAGGTAGTTGGAACCAATGTCTTCCTATCCCCGGAAGTCCTCGAATATAATCACCAACATTTGGAGTCGCATGAATCTTTGAGAGTTAATAATAGCCTCTCTCTCTAGAAATCACTTCAACAGCATGTAAGAACAATGTCGAAGAAGTCATCCTTCAGTCAGCCTTGAGCTCTTTCAAATGAGTTCCTATTTATAGGCATGGTCGGCCTCCTTTCCAATGGTCATATTTTCCTTAAACGTCGGAGGGACCTATACACATGTAACTTATCCAAAGGTATGTTTATAACAGAATAGAAGACATCATTTTATAACAAAACAAGTGAAACAGAATGTACGACATCATTTAAAGTTGAACTCAAAATTTCGGAGTGAAGGTTTTGAGTGTAAACAAAAATAATTTTTTGGAGTCTAAATAAATTTGGAGTGTATAAAACAAAGATGACCAGATTATGTTTAATAGGTGAATTCAGAATGAGAATTTGGAATGAGAATTCATCAACAGAATTCGTAATAAGAATTCGTCATCAGAATACGTAATGAGAATTCGTCATTAGAATTCGTAATGAGAATTCGTCATCAGAATTCGTAATGAGAATTCGTCATCAGAATTCGTAATGAGAATTCATTATCAAAATTCGTAATGAGAATTCTTCATCAGAATTCGTAATGAGAATTCATCATCAGAATTCGTAATGAGAATTCGTATCCAGAATTCAGAGTAGAACTTTATTATAGTTCTCATCCAGAATTCGGAACCTAAAACAGAATTCTTCATATCAACGTTTCCAACGATTCCGAGAATATATAAATGAATCCGAATCTTATACTTAAGAAAAATATGAATGAGAATATGATAAGGATAATTTTTCTTACCAAAGCGATCTTCCTTTTAAAAACGACTTTCCTTATAAAAGCAATTTTCCTTATAAAATAAATTTCCCTTAAAGATAAGGTGTTTGTGATTTTCAAAACAAGAAGGATTGGAAAAGTCATAAGGAAAAACTTATTGACTCAACAAGAACATCACACAGACATAATAAGATTAATTTAATAATAAAATTTAAAAATTATTAGGTTGGTGCTCAATACTAGAAGGAAGATAAATTTAAAGCACGATAAAAATAAATTTCATTATATTAAAGTACAAGGTATTTTCAATTAATTTAAATTAATTATAAAATTAAAAAAATATAATTATTTTGTGTCTAATATTAATTCAAATTTAATTGAAAAAATTATATTTAATTCATCAACTAATTTCAATATAAAATTTACTAATTAATTCTTGGTTAGAGTGTGTACTCAAGAGGGGGGTGATTTGAGTTCCAATTACACTTTCTGTTAAAAATTATTTCTATTAAAATCAAAAATTTATAAAACGAGTTAAAATGTATTGAATTTGTATTACAGTAAAGGGTCAGTTAGGTTCTCAATAGATTTATTATTTCCTAGTTAATTTAATCTGAAGATCAATTTTCTTTTGAAGCTAACCTGAAGCTTTACAGTACATACAATCACTTTCTTGAATAACTATCAAAGTAACAATAAAATTAATTTTTACTTCAAAGTAATTAGTAGTGGAATATAAAATATATATAGTTTATTTTAAACTTAATCTAATAATACAAAGAAGATGTAAAACATGTTTTTTGGTCTAAAGCTGAGAACTAATCCACTCCACATGGTGATCACCTGCCACCAAGAAGTTTATATAAATAACCTTCTGATCCACACATTGGATCGGGGTTAACGACAGTTCACACTGTCCAGGCCACGTAGGGACCTCTAACAAAATTTTCGTGGGAAATGAAATAATGACAAAACCACACAGGGACCTCTTCCACAGTTGTCGTGGGAAAGAAAGGGTAAAGAATATGGTGTGATGATTTTAGAATCCTCTAGTTCAATGTAGAATACAATGTGTGTGTAAGATATACATAGTACACACACTACTTGAAAGTAAACAAAAGATTCACTGAGAGTAAGTAGAATAGAGTTTAGAATGCTCTAGTGATTAGCAGTGCAGCTCTGGAATCATTGGATTAAGCAGAAATGCTTCTGAGTCCATCTCTAGTTTTCCTGTTAAAAAACAGAGTATTGTGGGTCATCATGTGTTATTCCCGAGTGAAGATATTTTCTTTATTCCAATGTACTTCGTGTGTTCATCAGTAGTGTTGGATTTCATGTATGGGACAAAGATTTCTTTAAGATCTTGCAATATTTTCTTCACTATTGTGCTTAGGACTGTCTTTTTGTTCAGTATAGAGTAGTCGAGTTTCTTGCTTTTTATATATTTGGGCGTCACTTCTTCCTCTTGGGAACACTTCTCTTTATCTTCTAATTCATGAGATTGAGCTGACAGGTTCCATGTATTTTGGGCCTCATAACTCGTACTATGTCTACAAATAAACATTAATTATGTTAGTGCATTAAAGTCATCAAATATGACCGTTAAAAACATTAATAGTAAAACGACAAAAGAGTTTACGAAATGGTGTCACAGTATTTATGAAAACGGTGTCTACTTCATGGTATGTACATCATGGTATGTTCTTCACTGTGTGTCCTTCATGGTGTGTCCCTCAAGGTTTCTCTGTGTCACGATGTCTCGCTCATGGAGTCTGATTCACGGTGTCTGTCTTTACGGTTTCTGTCTTCCGGTGCCTTGCTCATAGTTTATGAATTCATGGTACCTTGACGACAGTGTCTTTCGAACTGTTTTTTGCACTTAGGAAAAAAGAGTTTCTGGCTTACGGTGTCTGTTATGAGTATCTTGCTTCACTGTGTTAGGCTTATTGTGTCATGGTGTTTCGTGGTGACGGTGTCTCACTGGTCACGGTACATGTGTCTTGTACTTATCTAAATAACTATATTCAGACTTAAATAGTAATATGCATAAAATGAATTGAGCTTAACCATTATAAAGTATAATATAACATGAAACATAAATACACATAATTAATAAAATTTGTGATATTAGAGATCATTAATAATATTTGTAATTATTATTGAGATTTGAAAATAGTAATGAGATTTGTGATCATTAAAACATGATTAATACATGAGCAGTCCAACAATCTCCCCCTTTTTGATGATCACAAATCACGTAATGTTAATGTATAAATTGAATGCAACTAGGGAGAATATAGCATATATAATAACATATTATAAAATAACACATAACTTTTTCTCCCCCTTTTGTGATTATCAAAAATTAGAAAAAATAGAGGTCAAATAGTGCATATGTCATTAAAAATGTTCAGAATACAATAGACAGTAGAAATAAAAACAATCAATGAAATCCCCATCAAAAAGAGTAGGCACTGGTCAGCTTCATGGATGGGCCTTTTCTTTGCATTTATTAGCAGCAGAAGAGGTATCCATAGGGGCAGTTTCTGATGTAGAAGAAGTCAAAGAGGTGGTAGACAAAGAAGGTAAAGGTAAACCTTCAAAGATTATAGGATACAAGGTGGGAGCTGTATATGTTCTAGGATGGGGTGGATCTAGAATCATTGGCCTGATCGGAGTAAGATATTGGCTAACTGACATGTCAGTTGATGCTAAAGCAGGCAGTCCAGGTATGAGAGGGGCAGCAGCTGGAGCAACTATTGTTGTACTCTGGACATAAAGGTAAGGCTTCAGAAGATTGATGAAGTCTGTAATTATTTTGATACCATACTGCATTGCCTTTTCAAAATCATCTTTATTAACCAGGAACTTATCCAACAGTCTGGTAAACTCAGTGAGTGTTTGAAGTAGTGTTTTGAAATTCTGAGTCACAGGAGGTATTCTCAGATTCTCAACAAGGTACTTTCAGTGATTTGTTATAAAAAATTTGTACAAAATCTAAGTTAGATAGAAGTCCACATTCTTTGTGATTTCTTGTTGAGCATTATTGGCAATCTTGGAGTGAATTTGAACCAGGTCAAGCCCTTTATCTCTATTCATAACAACTTCAGATAAAGGATCCATATCAAATACACTTAAGGCATTCTGAATCTCTACCTTGATTGTGGATCTGAGCACTGTACTATCGATGGAAGGAGTGGAAGACTGACCAAATGCAGTAGAAGCCTTAACAGTAGTGGATAAAGATTTAAGATGGTTTTTAAACTTATGAAGACAGCCAGTATACTCATTTGTGAGTTTATTCAGGTTCTGCAAAAGCTCTCTCATGTGTTGAAACATGTTTGTGTGCCTTTATCCAATATTTCCATCAAAATATAACAAGAAGTGATGAATTTGGGACACAATATCTTGAGAAATGTTGGAAACAGTTGGTTCAGGAGAAGCAGCAACAGGTGCATGCTCTAATCTGGAATGCAGTTCTTTCTAGAGGTTTTCAACCAATCCTTTTAGGGATGCAACATCAGCACTATGAAACATGTTTTCAACTCTCACTTCTTGAATTTCATGGATCATATTCGGTTGAATGTGCAGAATAATGTTTTCCAAATGTTGTGATGAATCATCATGACTTAGTTGTGTCATAAGATGTGGTTGAGATGACATAATTTTCACAACTCCAACTAAAATAAAATATCCAAACACATTCAAATCATCCTTACTGATAGAAGGTCACTGATCGGGTAAAGGTGCAGGAGAAGGAAGTGGTACAAGGGCAGGTTCAGGGTCTGGATTAGTTTCAGCCTTAGATTCAGATTCAGATTCAAATTCAGATTCAGATTCAGTTTGAGGTTGAGGTTCAGGGTGAGTGACTGACTTCAATTGAAACAAATAAGAGAGATCAATTCCAGTTGCAGTCACCTGCTGAGATTTGATAACATAATAGAAGCTGAGGAATTCATAACGAGTGTATACAGAGTATGACTCAGTTGGTTGAGATTCTTCAACAGACCCAGATTCACTAGTCTCAGTTTCATTAGGCTCAGGATTTTGAGGTTTCACCCCTTCAACATGTGCATCCTTTTTCGGAACATGAGGCTCATGTACTTGGTCTAGATCCGCAGGATCAGCTATAATTTCCTCATCCATTTCGTGCCTAGACAATTGAAATTATATTTCTATCCTCTCTTTAGAATAGGGTATTATTTTAGGAGCAGATTGTTCCTATGTATGGTCTTCCAAAATAGATTCTTGGATATCATGGAGTTCTGTTTGAGTTGCTTCTTGCACAGTAGGTAGTTCTCCTACTACAACCTCTTCCATGGCAGGGAGTTGTTCCATATTTGTTTTTTCCATGACATGCTGCTCAGGTTCTGGGACAGTTACGTCTCTTGTAGCCTCCGGTTGGGTTTCCAGATCAAAAACATTCCTAGGGGCAGGAAGATCTTTTCCAGGAATAGCAGGAGTAACACAAGTTCATTCCATTTCAACACCAGCTTCTTCTCTATGTGGTATATTATCCTCTTATCTATGAAGAACTTCAGCAAGAATAATAGTAGGGAAAATAGTCCATTCTTTCTCAATAGGAGCTTCTTCCTCATGAGGTACTTCATCCACCTCTCCCTATTCTTCTTCAGCTTCTATATACTCTACAACTTCATCTGGTTCCAAACCAGGATCAGTAATTTCCTCTTTACTTATTAGGTAATAAACATTATTGAATTTTTCATAGATCTTTTCATTATCGTCAACCCATTCCTTCTTCTGGGGGTTCCAGTTAATATTCATCCTTTTGATGGTAGGTTTGGATAAGAAGAATTAAAAATTCATAAGAACTTCTTCGTTTGGTTGAACAACTCCTTTGGCAACTAGCATGGTTGATATCATCCTTGAGTAAAACATATAAGTAGACTTGGAAGTGACCTTAATCAATTCACACATACGGTGAATGCTATACTTGCGCAGATTGATTTTATGTCCATTCATCATCATATAAATCATAAAAAAATCTTGATACGTCAAGACAGAAAAATCTCATTTCCTCAGGCTAATCAAATTCTGAACAAACATAAACAATAGTCTTGTCTCCCCATCCATTTCAGTAGTTATGGACCTTCTCTTGGTTCCATTTCTAGTTAAGTATTCTAGAGCATTTTCCAGGTCAAAGATATCGGTTGTAGGAGGGGGATCTCTTTGATAATCATCATAAATCCCTTTGTGATGAATCCTAAGTCAAGAAGCACATAATCTCGACGAGAGAGAGCATCTTTGTCCATTGAACCAACTTATTACAACAAAACTTTCTCCAACATAAAAATAAAATTGATAATACTAATAGAACTGAGAAAAAAACCTCGGGTAAATTGGTCTATCCTTTATAGAGAACCATTCAGGCCTGCTTTGTTCTCTCAAAAAATTTAAAACCAAAAATTTATTAGACATTAGCCACTGAGGGCAGATTTCTTTCTCCAGAACAACAGTACGGTTTACCAGGTTTGGATTTAGGGGTCCTTCGAGTGCAAGCTTCAATGCAATTTTCTCCTTCTTCGAGCTACGCTTCTCAAGAGTAGATGAAGATGGGAACCTCATCCTTGGAATCCACTGAAGGTTCATATGAGATAGAAGTATATAACGGTTGGAAGGTTGAGAGGGTTTAGGAAGAGTGACTAGGAGAGAGTTCGGGTGAAGAATCGAGTGAAACCCTTGTATTTTATCATTTGGGGATTTCAAACGTCATAAAAACAAAAATGAGGGAAAGGAAATAGTGGTGAAATAAAAATTACCGTGATATAGGTTAAAATAAAATCATAAATATGTTTCATATAGTGAGACCGTGAATATTTGTTACTGTGCAATGATGGATTTTCATCACGGTGAGACAGTCAGTTGTCATCACGGTGGGACAATGAATAAATTGTTCAGTCATGGTGAGACAGTGAATAATCATCATGGTGAGACAGTGAGTAACAGACTGTGAACACAAAGTGTTAATTGTGAGAATGTAATCATGATACCGTAAATGAGAAACCGTGAACATGAAATAGTACAGTGAAATATAGTAAATTATAAAACAGTAAGACCAATAACATATCTATTTGTGTCTGATCATGCCAAGATCATATATGATGTAATCTAATATCTCATAATTTAATGGTTTAGTGAATATATCATCAAGTTGATATTCAGTACCAATGAATTCCAAAGTGATATCAGCTTTTTGATAATGATCCCTCAAAAAGTGATGTCTTACATCAATATGACTTGTCCTAGAATGTGAAACAAGATTTTTTGAAATGTTAATAGCACTTGTGTTGCCACAATTTATTGGTACATTTCTGAATTGATATCCATAGTCTAGTAATGTGTGTTTCATCGACAAGATTTGTGTACAAAAACTTCCGGCAGTTATGTATTCAGTTTTTGCAATAGATAATGAAACAAAATTTTGGTTCTTACTACACCATGATACTAGTGACTTGCCTAAAATGTGACATGTTCAAGAGGTGATCTTTCTATTAATATACATCCAACTAAGTCAGCATCAGAATAACTAACTAGTTCACATGATTGTCCCTTTAAATAGAACAGTCCTAGGTCAGGTGTATTCTTATGGTATTTGAAAATTCTCTTTACAACATTTAAATGTGATTCATTAGGGTTTTCTTGAAAACAAGAACACATAAACACACTAAACATAATATCAGGATAGCTAGAAGTTATGTAGAGTATACTTCCAATCATTCCTCTATAAGTGGTTTGATCAACAGATTTTCCATCTTCATCAAGTTCCAACTAACATGTGGTACTCTAGGGAGTGTCACTACTTTTAGTGTTATCCAATAAAAAACGTTTTAAAATATCTCTATAATATTTACATTGAGTTAAAACAATACCATTCTTATTTTGAATGATTTGAAATCCAAGAAATAATTTCAGTTCACCCATTAAACTCATTTCAAATACATTTTTCATCATTTTAGAAAAATCAATACATAATGACTTTTTTGAAGATCCAAAAATAATATCATCTACATAAATTTTAACAACTAAAACACCATTATAAATTCATCTTATAAAGTGTGTAGGATCAGCTATTCCTTTTGTAAAACCTTCAAAAATGAGAAAAGTACTTAATATGTCATATCATGCTCTTGGAGCTTGATTTTGACCATATAAGGCTTTTGAAAGTTTAAAAATATTATTTGGAACAAGAGGATTTTTAAATCCCAGGGGTTGTTCAACAAAAACATCCTCAGTTATATACCCGTTTAAGAATGCACTCTTGACATTCATTTGATATAGTTTGAAATTTAGATGTGAAACATAAGGAAGTACAATTCTAATGGCTTCTAATCTCCCTACAGGAGAAAAGGTCTACTCATAGTCAATTACTTCTTCTGAAATATAGCCTTGTTCAACTAATCTAGACTTATTTCCAAGTATATTTCATGCTTCATCTACATTATTTCTAAACACCCATTTAGTGCATATGGTGAAAGTTTCCTTAGGTATTTCCACTAATTCCCGGACTTTGTTTCTTTAAAATTAATTAAATTATTCTTGCATAGCCATTACCCAAAATTCATCATTTATTGAATCATCAATGTTTTTAGGTTCATGTTGTGACAAAAAGGCCTAATGTTCAACCTAATTTCTAAGAGAATCTCTAGTTTGTGTCCCTATATAAATATTACCAACAACAACATCTAAAGGATGATTCTTGAGGATCCTATTTAATCTAGTAAAGGTAGGACTAGAAATTACAGGTTCTTCTCTAGGTTCGGGTTCAATAGAATCAGATTCTGGTAAGTTTACAGAACTGGTTGTCTTCACAAATGGTTCATTTATTCTGCCATTAAGATTCAGAATTGAAAAATATTCTTCAATATTTTCAATAGATGACTTGGGTTCATGTGGATCAGTTTCATCAAATTTGATGTGAACAGATTCTTCCACACACTTGGTTCTTTTATTGAAAACTCTATAGGTTTTTCTAGTTATATAATATCCTAGAAAGATTCCTTCATCACTTTTAGAGGGAAACTTGTCAAGATTATCCTTGGTATTGAGAGTAGAAAACATTACATCCAAAGACTATAATGTAACTAATCTTAGGTATCCAATTGTTCTACAACTGATAAGGGGTCTTCTTAATATGTGGTCTAATCAATACTATATTTATGATAAAACAAGCTATATTCATAGCTTCAGCACCAATGTAAATAGGCAAGTCATACTCATCAAGCATTTTTCTTGCATTTTCTTGAAGGGTTATATTTCTTCTTTCTACTACACCATTCTGTTGAGGTGTTCTTGGGGAATAAAAGTTATTATTATAGCCATTGTGTGAGAAATAAGACTCAAATTCGTGATTTTCAAACTCATGGCCATGATCACTTCTCAGGGTCTTAATCTTATCTCCACTAAAATTATCTATAGACTTGGAGTATTTAATAAAGTAAGAACATGAATCACATCTGTGAGATAAGAGGTATAACCAAGTATATCTATAAAGTAATCTACTAAGACATATAAATTGTGCTTCCAATTTAAACTAGAACTCTCGAAGGTCCAAAAAATTCCATGTAAACCAACTCGAGCGGATGAGAATTTGAAAATTCTTTCATTGATTAAAAATAAACTTTATGTTTCTTTCCATTTTGATGGGGATTACAAACAATTTCTGATGGGAACTCAAGTTTGGGTAGGTCTCTAACTATTTTCTTCCTAGAAAATTTTCTAAGTGAACGAACATTGAAATGTCCTAATCTTCTTGTGCCATAGCCAAGATTATTTATGAAGAGCATTTAAACAAGAAATATTTTGTTTAGCTGATGAATTCAAATCAACAACATAAAAATTTTCATTACTCAATGCCGAAAATACTAAAACATTTTTAGAATTAAAAAAATTACAAGAATCGTTTTCAAATTTAACATTAAAATCATCATCACCTTACTGAGAAATACATAACAAGTTGTATTTAAATCCATCGACAAATAAACCTTTTGAAATTTAAACTGAGTTAGTGTTACCAATTTGGCCTGGGCCGACGATATTTCTTTTAGAATTATCACCAAAGGATACATAGCCTCCATCAACCTTTATTCGAATTTTAAAGCATGATAATTCTCCTATCATGTGTCTTGAAAATCCACAGTCCACGTACCATGTCATTCTACAAGAACTCTTTAAATAGGTTTCCTACAGAAATGATTTAGATAGAAAATGATTTTGGTACCCAAATCTTCTTAGGTCTAGACATGTTAGCGAGTAAAGCTTTAGGTACCCAAATTTGTCTTATGGGTCTCATATAATTTACAGAATCAATTTATTTTGATATATAAACTTTTTTTTATCTATAACAATGTGGATAACTAGTGGAGACATATGCATTTCAGATCTAGAACTAGCAGAATTTTGTCCATATTTTGGAATAAATCTATTTTTGGTAAACTCTCTCTGTCCAGGATGGTATAACAAACCGGTAGTATACATTGGTTCAACATGTTTACATAGAATTCGAGTTTGAGTTTTATTTCCATTTTTAAACTTTTCTATGTCCTTTATTAGTTGCTCATTAGACATTTTCAGTTCAGTATTTTCTATTAACAGTGGAGAATTATTTTCCTTTTCAATATCAATGGTAGACTTAACAGTGCTAGATAAAGAATTAAGTTTCTTTAAGTCATTGTACTTATCCTTAAGTTCATTACAGGTATCTTCTATAATATTACAATATTCAAATAATTTTTCACTATACATGTTTTCGGATTCAGAATCAGAATCAGAATCAACACTAGAATATTATGAATTTAAAGTAGGAGGGTCCAGTGTTACCTCAGATGTGTTTGTCCTAAAACACATGATAGCTTTATGAGAATCTTTATCCTTAGCAGAATCAAAATCACTTGTAAATTCTTCTAAAGCACTCAATGTTTCATTCATTGATTTCTTATATTTATTTTCATTATAGTTATGTTTCTTCTTGAACTTCAATTTTGGATAGTCATCTTTAATGTGACGTTTTCTCTTTCATTCATAGCATTTAAATTCATCACTCTTATCAGCTTTCTTCAAGTACTCTTTCCATTGACCTTTTTTGTCATATTTACCTTTGTAGTTTGATTTTCTGAAGAATTTCTTCTTTCTATATAATTTCGTAAATCTTCTATCTATTTGAGCCTTCTCAGCATCACTATCAGAATCTGAACATTCACTTGTTGAGCTTTCAGTAGGAATGTGAACTTTCTCCTTGTCCTTGTTCCTTGAGGTAGTAGAAATAAATTCCACTAACATCCTATTTGGTTCATCATCTTCTTCCATATTCACCTTCAGTTCTTCCTCATACATCATAATCTTACCAATTAGCTCTTTGACAGGTAGAGCACCAATGTCACATGACTCTCTTATTGAAACAGATGTGCCTCTCTATTTGTCTGGAAAAAATCTAAATATTCTCATAATTTGTTCCTTTGCTGGAATAGATTTTCCAAGGGAGCTCATAGTGTTGAAAATCTCATTGATTCTGAGATACATATCAGAAATATGTTCATCAGTCATCATTTTAAAATTATCATATTTAATAGTATAAGTGTTCAATCTCATTTCTTTAACATTGGTTGTTCCTTTATGATAAACACCCAAAGTATCCCATATTTCATAAGAAGTTTTTCAAGAATATATTCTATTAAACTCTTTATCTCATAGAGCACAATTCAAGGCATTCATAGCTATACAATTATTATTGTAAGCTGTTTTAGTAGGATCATCCCAAGTTGTTATTTCAGTTTCTGGAATCTAATATTGAGTCTCTATAGCAGTCTAGATGTCAAATCCCATATTCTCTAAGTGAATTTTCATCTTCAGTTTCCACTAGGCATAGTTTGTACCATTGAAGAAAGGTGTCTTGTTGGTAGCATCACCTTCTAGCCTATTATCCATAGATCGATTTTAGAAAATATATTTAATGAGATAAAAATTAGAACTAAAAGATATTTAAGATCTTTAAAGATGCAACTAAAATCGCAGTTGAAAAACAGAGTGATTCAAAATCTTGTACTAATAAAAACAACCTTTTATACCAAATATTGGTCAGAGTGGATACTCGAGAGGGGGTGAATTGGGTTCCAATTAAACTTTCAGTTAAAAATTATTTATATTAAAATCCCAAATTTATAAAACGAGTTAAACTATAGTGAATTTGTATTACAGTAAAGGGTCAGTTAGGTACTTAAGAGATTGACTAGTTCTCTTTTAATTTATTCTGAAGATCAATTAACATTTGAAGCTAACCTAATGTTTACAGTACAAACAAACACATGATATAGTAACTATTAAAGTAACATTAAAATATATTTGTATATCAATGTAAATAGAAGTGGAATATAAATTATATATAGTATATTTTAAACTTAATCAAATAATGCACATCATATGTAAAACAAGTGGTTCAGTCTCAAGATGAGACCTAATCCACTACACTTGGTGAACACCTGCCACCAAGAATTTTATATAAATAAACTTCTGATCCACACCCTGGATCGGGGTTAAAAATATTTCACACTGTCACGGCCATGCAGGGACCTATACCACAGTTATCGTGGGAAAACAAATAATGAACAGGCCACACTGGGACCTCTTCTACAGTTGTCGTGGGCAATCAAGGGTAAATAAAATGATGTGGATATTTTAAAATCCTCCAGTTCTGTGCAGGAGATAGTGTGTGTGTGTAAGATATATAGAGTACACACGCTGCTCGAATTTAAATAAAATAATCACTGAGAATAAGTAGAATAGTTTTTAGAAATCACTAGTGATTAGTAGTGCAGCTCTGGACTCGTTGGATTCAGCAGAAATGCTTATGAGTCCTTCTATGATTTTTTTGTTGAAAAATAGAGTGTCGTGAGTCATCTTGTGTTATTCTCGAGTAAAGATATTCCCTTGATTCCAATGTAATTAGTGTGTTCTTCAGTATTTTTTGATTGCATGTATGAGAAAAATATTTTATTAAAGATCTTGTAATATGTTCTTCCCTGTTGTGCTCAGTACTATCTTTTTGTTCCGTATAGAGCAGTCGAGTTTCTTGCTTTGTCTATATTTGCGCGTCACTTCTTCCTCTTGGGTACACTTCTCTTTATCTTCGAATTCATGAGATTGATCTGACAGGTTTAATGTATTTTGGGCCTCGTACCTTGTACTATGTCTACAAATAAAAATTAATTATTTCAGTGCATTCAAGTCATCAAATATGACCGTTAAAAACTTAAATAGTAAAACGAAAAAAGAGTTTACGAAACGGTGTCACAGTATTTATGAAAATAGTGTCTCCTTCAATGTATGTCCTTCACGGTTTCTCCTTCACGGTATGTTCTTCACAGTGTGTCCTTCATGGTGTGTCCTTCACGGAGTCTTCATGTGACGGTGTCTCACTCACGGTGTCTAAGTCATGGTGTCTATCTTCGTGGTTTCTGGCTTTCGGTGCCTTGCACATAGTTTATAAAATCACGGTGCCTTGGCGATTGTGTCTCACTAACTATGTTTGGCACATAGGCAAACAGAATGTCTGGATTACGATGTCTATTCTTAGTATCTTGCTTCACAGTGTCAGGCATACTGTGTCACGTTGTGTCGTGGTCACGGTGTCTCACTGGTCACGGTACCTATGTCTTGAACTTATCTAAATAATTGTATTCAGACTTAAATAGTAATATGGATAAAATGAATTGAGATTATCCATTATATGGTATAAGATAACATCAAACATAAATACACATGATTAATAAGATTTATTAGATTTGAGATCATTAACAAGATTTTTAATTATTATTGAGATTTGTAAACAGTGATGAGATTTCTGATCTTTAAAACGTGATTAAAACATGAGGAGTCCAACATTAATTACTTTGATTCCATAATTAAATAAATTTTTATCTTCGAGTATTAAATTATTTAATATAAAATTATTATATTAATTGATTTTATTTTATTTTAAAATTATATTAATTAAAATAATTGATTATGTATAATTTAAATATCTAGCTAGGCCCCTAAATACCATTATGGGTGATCTGGGGTCAGATAGGTCCACCAAAACTTGTTTCAGTTTGGGACCACCCAGATGGACAATTTTAGAGGTGCTACGGCTCTAGAAGAACCTGTAAGGGGTTACCTCATGGTCATGGCAGCTGAGATCTGTCCAGTAGAGGTAGCACTGCTAGATCATGGTGGCCATGAGCCGCTGTCAATAGTGGTGTCACTCAAGGTGATGTGACACCTCTACTGGACTGGGTATGGCCGCCACGGGCATGAGGTAACCCATGACGGGTTCTGTTGAGCCGTATCGCCTAGAAAATTATTCAAGTGGGTGGGCCCAACATGGAACGTGTTCGAACGGACCTGTATGACACAAAATATCCATTAATGGGATGCGGGATCCTAGCAACTGTAGTCAAATCGTCGATTGGAGGTGAGGAACCGTTGTCAATGGTGGTGTCACTCAGGGAAATGTGACACCAATACATAGAGGATGTTGGTGAAGAGTATAATCAATTGGATAGTAGCAGAGTCACTAGGAATCATTTGATGGAGCATGGTTCTCGTGGATAATGATAGGATCTCAGTGTGGGAGGCCATAAAAATGTCCTACATTAAATAGAGATTTTGTCAGCTAGCAGCTATAGTCAAAAGGCGAGTGTATCAATGGGTGGAATGGTGACCTGGATCTGGATGATAAGAAATATTTGTTCAATCATAAATGTGGCCAGATGAGCAGGTTGTAGTTGAATGTGTGATTGTGGGAGTAAGGACTTGGAAAAGTGTTGTCATGATGGATGGAATCCGACAGTAACGAGAGGATAAGGGTGGATGTTCCTGTGGGGGCCCTTCGGTGGAGCGATGAAGGAAGGTAGAGAAATGACATGTGGTCTCGAGTGAGTGGCCGATAGGGGAGGGTCACACTACCACCTTCCTTTTTTATAGTTTTACATGTTTGAAAAATTAGAAACCACCTGCCCATTTTGAATTATTTATAGCATGTTTTTAATTTTATTATGTCTATATATTTGAAAAACACATAAAATTTTCTGATTATAAATTTTCCAAAGGCTAATATGTCATACATTTATTAGAATAATAAATCATATTATTAAAATAAAATAATGAAAAAATAAAATTATTATCAAAATTATAATGATAATATTTATAAATATTATAGTTATATTATAGAAACCCAGTGGAAAAAGATATTCTCGAAATAACTATTTCAGCTAGAAACAACTTGTGTTAATCGAAAACAGATAAATTACCATATATACGATAAATTATATATTATTAATACCCATAATCAAATTACAAATGATCGATCATTTTTTTATGATGGACATGACATGGCCATCTAACCTCAAACTGACTATGTTGAATCCATTAGGACCGATTTAAAACAATGTTTTGAAATTCTAAGAAGCAAAAATTTTCATGGATCAGATATTTTATGTGATCACTCTAATACTGATTGAAGGCATCAGGCTCACAATGGAAGCTATTGGCTTAGATATTTTTAAATTTTTTCATCATTGAGATGATAATACATGTCATCACTAATGATCTGAGCACTATTATGGTCCAAGAAACTCACATAATTAATTATTGAATATAAAAACAAAAAACATACATTTTCATATATGAAACTATGGTCAGAATATTCTTGGTATCACTGATCATTTCATGATGTATTTGATGTTTAATCCCAATATATTGTCCAAACTCTCTTCAAAAAACCATAAGTGCAACAATTATTGAATTATAGGTGCTACCACGATGATCTGATGATGTATTCAATGCCCAGATGATCACCACGTTCTTATGACTTTGATTATTGAAGGTGTTTTTGGATCATCACTTGGGGAGATAGACTCTAACTCTAGAAAGATATAGTATAAATAGTCTCTCATTCAAAAATGAATGAATAATCCCATTTGTAGAATAGCCTCTCCCTATTTGTAGGGCATATTGAATATACCTTCTAGGGTTATGCGATCATCATAAATTTAACATTCACTACATAATAATTAAGAAAAACAAAACTAAATAAAAATATTATTTTTAATTTATGAAAACCCTATAATAAATTATATATATTACGTAATAAATCTCATTCATTAACTCAAATGAAAATTTTCAATTAATATTAAATGAACATGGAATATTAAAATAATGTATGTTCGATTAATATTATATCGTATTTACCAAACATGTAAATGCATTAAATAAATTAAAACAATTTATTCATAACATTAATAATATGAATTTATTTAATTATCCGGGATTAATAACCTGAACAACACTCTGACCCCATTGTAGGTCCCCCAATATCCAATATACCTATTCAACTGAAAAGTGATTATTCTTGAATATGCTATTGAATGTAACCCTCTAGGATTATATCTCAATAAGAGTGAATAAAATACCCAAACCAAGAGTGGATTCTAGAAACCCATCAAGGCCCCTAAAGAGAATGTATTGACATATATATGAAAACCAACTTATTAACACTTAATCTGGACTATATTTCTTTGTCTATAAATAAATAATATAGAAGGGTGCACACTTGTGTTATCACCCTTTTCTTGATTTATTATTTTTTAATGCAACCAAATAAATTAACCTTTAATCTTTTTGATCTAATGACTTTTGGATTTTCTACCATAATTATCAACAAGAACTGAGATATATTACATCCTCAACCCAGGTGACATTTATCCTTCATTAACCATTGCACCAATGTTATTCCAATAATGATGCATACAATACAATCTATCTCGACATGATACGATTATCATGGTTTTTTATCCTTCATCGAAGTAAATGTTAAAATTAAATAGATTGGTAAGGGGATCAATTCAGGATACCAATACACATTTCTGTTGACAGGAACAACCAATGAGACCTAAAATATGTGGTGTTCCAATTGAGAGGTCTATCCTCATGATCTCACTATTAGAGATCACTATGTGCGAACATAATGAGAATAATTCTCATTGATTATGATCCCCCATCACCTGATAGTCAAAAATCTACTATGTATTACCATTTTGATGTATTTAGACCATATTAACATTCTTATGATTAACTATATAATATATATAGGTTCTTATTATAGCATGGGATCATTTATAACCTTTTGATATGATAATTAATCTACGTGTGTTACCATTACACTATGTAAATAGAAATATGAACTATATAATTTTAAGTATGAATCATGAATATCTAACTACATACATGATATGGTAATCAAATATACTATTAATGTTTTGTCTATAGAACTGAATATTAAAACATTAAAAAGATCCATTATTTCTCGATATGCAATAGAGGGATCTGAAAATCATGAAGCAAGGGGGAAAAGTATTTTTATCAATGTAATGTTAAGACATCTATCAAAGAGAATTTCAAAAATGTTTAGAAGGAATATATATAGCTACAAAATATGATTTGATATTTTCTTGTGTTTATACTTGATCGAGATGAAATAATAATGTTCAGGAACTATGTATGTGTTCCATCAACAATAGATTTGAAGAAAGAGTTTCTAGAGGAAGGTCATTGTTCTTCATTATCTATTTATCAAAAATATATGAATTTTTATAGGGAATAGAAATAATACTTCTGGTGGGATGGATTCATGAATGAAATCACATAGTTTAAATCTCAATACTTTGTAGGCCTACAAGTTAATGGGTAAATATAAAAATATAAGGGGGTTTTGCATCCATTACCCATAGTAGAATGAAAATGAGAGAGTATTAATATAGATATTTTTGTTTTATCACTAAATCCAAAAATTGTTTTAATTATATATGGGTGGTGGTTGATCACTATACTATGTCAGCACACTTCATTACTATCAGAGACTAATTACCCCTCGATCAGCATGCTAGGGAAAAAATTAAGGAAGTGGTAAGGTTGAATGGAGCGGCACATTATATTGTATCTTGTCAGGATCTGAGGTTTACCTCAATGTTCTAGTTTATACATAAACATAAAAATTATATAGAATTGAGATTCACCACTTATTATCATCTTCATATGGATGGTATGTCTGAAAGAATAATTCAATCCCTAGAGGGTATGTTGATATCTTGTTCTATGGTATTTGAAAATTTTTGGCATCAACAACATCGTATAGTTTGTTTTACTTAAAACAATAACATTCAATCAAGCATTAATATGGAACATTATAAATCCCTGTATGGGAATAAATATGGATCTCAAACTTTCTGGTATGATGTTTTGGAATGAATGATATTGGTACTTGAGATAGCTAATGAAATGGTAGTGAATATTAGATACATTCAACAACATATCAGGGTAGGCCAAAGTTGACATAAAATTTATGTTGTTAACTATCAGTTTTACCTAGAATTTAATTCTTGTGAGATGGTTTTTATATAAATTTATCAATGGACCAATGATATAATTATTAGGAATAAATTTAATCTAATCCCTAGGAATATCAACACCTTTGACATTCTCGATCGTATCTGAATGGAATCATGTCACTTGAAACATCCCACATTTATCTATCAAGCCCAAAATGAGTTCCATGTTTCTCTCATATGGAATTACATACCTACACTTCACATGTACTAAAATTATAGATCATATCACTTGAGTATGAACTTTTTTATGATGAACAACTTGAGGAATTATCGATCATACAATGAAAGATCGATGAAACAAGACCACTTATCAAGTAAATGCTTTGGGGAGAAACCAACACTTAGAGGAAGTGATGTGTGTACTTGAGGATATGATTAGGCATAATTATCCTCATTTTTTGGTCTCAAATTTACAAATCTCAAGGGTGAAATCTATTTTATGGGGATCTAATGTAACACAATTAGTTTTTGTGAACCTTTTCTCGAATAAATTAATTTTCATTGATGGTGTTAGTTTCCTTCTACAATAAGTCAAACATTGTTTATATGCTAAAACAATATAGGTTTGGGTTACATGCAACACTTGATTTTCTTGCATTACACCTAACACCGAGATTCTGTGCAACATAATTTTTTTGTTACAAATATTTCAATGAGATATTTACATCCAATTCATTAAACATAGTAATATGAGGTGTAATAAATTATTTTAAAATATTATTTCTAACGGTTTATCATAGATAAATCATATCAATAAATATTCAAAAAATTTGATAAGTAAAGTCATTATAAGTTATAAATTTTTTTTTTCATAAAATGACTTATTTTTATCAACCTTTGGGAAAAATAATAAAAAATATTTTATATACATTTATAAAATCAATTTGATAAAATAAAATTCATTTTAGAATTCACCATGTTAAAATTATATTATGGTTAATTTTTGGGATTTTTTTGATAATCTTCTTTTGGAATGAATAATGAAAAATATTCAATTTTAAGTCATACACTATTTTTTAATATTTTATTTATATTTTTAAATTTTTTTATATATTTTTAAAATAAAAGTAGACCAATTATTTATCTATTAATCCAATTTATTTCATTGGAAGCATTTTTTTATTGAACATAGATTTAAAATCTTAATGAAAATTTTATCTTTCTGACTTTAAAAACCTTCTTTCTCACCATGCCTGAGGCATTTGCATTAATCATTATTGTTTCGGTTCTATGAATTGAACATTTAAATATTGAAATATAATGTTTTATTCAAAAAAATATTTATTTTCTATTAGTATCAACCTTTTTAACAAAATTGTTAGTGAATGTGATAATGAGTAATTAAATTGATGAAGGTAAAATTAATCTTATTAAAGACAAAATATTAAAATTAATGGCCAAATGACCTAGAAACATGCCCAACACCACTTTTATGGTAATATTTCTACCATAAAAATATCATTTTTGATTTTTAGTTTTTTATTACTTTGTTTTAGGTAAAATGTGGGTACACCTAATTTTTTAAAATAAATTCAAACTATGTCCTCCATCCCCATATATAAGTCTAAAACCCCTCCCCCTTATTCACACATCTAAAACCACTTATTTTCATTTAATATATACCTTATTAACCTTCCAACATCCCACCATTCCTCCATTAATCCTCTCTTTGGTCAAAAATCTACCCAAGGAATCCCTTTGTAGAAAACCAAAAGGATTTACACAAAGATGAGATAATATAATTCCATAAGATCTATTCTTTATTTTCATTCTTCACTACCTAAATGAACTTATTCCATGAATACATAATAGTGTAATTAATTTAATAATTCTATGAATTCATTATTATAAGCGTATGAACCACCCTAACAAACACTTCAATCTAATGGCTAATGAACATACCATTCTTATGTAAAGTGAACTGCTGTAATAAGAAATGAAGTTGTTCTTTTTTTATTACCACCTATTATGGGTGGAAATTATTATGAAAAACCCATTTTTACTTGATATATATTATATATATAATTTATTTATTATTTTTTAATAATTAAATAACAAATACCTTCATTCATTCCATTCTATATAAATATGATAATTTAATTTTGGGGAAGTGTGGCCTATCACCTCCTCGAAGCGATGTCATTCATTCACACACAACATGAAATGTATTAAGGATGGGTCTGGTGAAAGTTCATGATAAATAAGACATAATAATTCTATTATTATGATATTATATATATATATATATATCCTTTAATTTTTTTCACTCAATATGACCAAGATAAATAATGACAGTGTTCATGCGCACGTACGACCTATCGTCTCCATTAATGGTGTATTGAATTCCATAGTTATATATTCCATAGATTATAAAAAATAAATATATACTGAATAAAAAAGATATTTAAATCAGGTTTTATGTTATTTAAATCAAGATATAATAATGATTAAAAAATATAACAAATTAAGACACATTCAAAAAACAAAGTAGATATTACCTAAAGTGAAACCTTAACATAGAATCGATAATAAGAGGAAAATTTAAAGTCATAATAAACCATATATGGTACTATATATAAGAATATGGTTCTTTAAAATTAGTATAAAACTTTTATTTATTATAGAAGATGTTATTATGTGTAAAAATAGTGTCAATACATAATCTAGGGCGATTTCTAATCTCACTTTCATTTTTGTGAGATTTATTCCTGATTAAGCACTCATCAATTTTGTGTGGATTATATACATCCAATGAATATATTATATGAATTTTATCCTAACATTTATTTTTATTCTCATTTCCTTTTTATTATATCTCTTTAATTGGTATTATGTATCAATAGTTACCAAACAGGTAAAGTATATTTTTCATAATTTTCCATCATTTCAACACATTCCATGAAAATCCAAAATATAGTTTCAAATTTTATATTTTTATTTAATTTTCAAGGGAAATTATTTTAGAAAATTATTACAGGTTTCAAGCTTCCATATTATGTTTTCAAAGTTTTTTCAATGAAATGGTTTTCTAAAATTGAACCAAACTTCATTTTGAAGGATATTATTTTAAAATAATATTTAAATCATCCATTTCAAAGATGTAGTTTGCAAAAAAAATCGGTTTCACTAATATGTGTTAGAGAATAATTCTATAAATTTGTTTATGTTTCCAATGTAAATTTTGAAATAAAAATGTTTTCAAATGGAATTACTTTTTAAAATAATATTTTTAAATAATTGGTATTTTCATCGACAAAACATTTTAAAATTATATTCTCATATTATTTTGCATCATATATGAAATACATTGATGATACTCATTCCTATTTGGGAAATTCTAAAATTGTTCCATTCATATTATTTCTCTGAATGGTTTATAGTTGGATTGTATGATTTTTATGAAAATTGTTTCCCTTTCAGGGGTTATATGAATGTCCTTTCACTTTCGGTGGTTATTTGCTTATGAACCCTTCTTTTTTTCATGGTTATATTCATTTGAAAACGGAATCTTTTTAATGGTTATATTTGAATGAAGCTGTATTCCTTTATTATGTTATATTATTATGAATACCTAATCCTTTTTCCAAGTTAGGATTTTGTGAAATTATAATGAACCATTAATTTTTCAATAGTTTATGACGTGATTGCATGTTTATGACACCCATTTCATTTCATGGGTTATGATTAGATGTTTTTGAAACCCATCCATTTATATGGGTCATGATATGAATAATGTCATATTATATTGTGGGAAATGTTTGATTAAATTTATTATGGGATGGTTCAGACCTATATCTCCCTCTAATTCATGGGGTGAGGATTTATATCTCATGAGATAATTATGGGAATCATGTTGACGGGCTCGATCCTCTATAGGAAGATGGAGAAACCTGTCCTATTTCTTTGAAATGACTATGACATAGGATGGTGGTGTGTGCCGCACGATAGGTGTAGTCACCATGAAGATAGAAGATGGGAAAACCCAATCCAGTATTGGAGGATGAGACATATGATCCGTTAAAAGGAATGGACAATGACTGGGGATGATGGTGTGTCCCTCCTAATTGTTTTAGTCTCCATGAAGTTCCATTATAAGTTCTAGAAAGGTGTATTTAATTATAGATATTTTGATTAAATTTTAATGACTATTCCATAATTTCATGTCTTATTCTTTTGTTATTATTTCATGTATTATTATCTTGTTTCTATTATGTTTCATGTCTTATGAACTATGAATCCTTCTTCCATGATTCATGTTTATGATATTCTAATGTAATGATCACCTGCCCATACCCTTATGCTCATTTTTATGCTTACATGTTTCGTATATAATTAATGTCTTGTTTTGTATGCTACACCAAGATTACCTTGCGCTATACGCAACACCGTATTAGCTTGCAGTATACGCAACACTATTCTTGGATCGTGTTACACACAATTTTGATAATAGTTATTCTTCGCAACATTGAGTATATATATATATATTCAATGTATAAATGATATATTATTGGATTATGATATATGAAACAACGAAATATTTTTGCACAACATGAAACCCTGACTTGGCTTGCATTACACGCAATCGCGACCTTCCTCGATAGAGTGTGTTGTATGCAATACCGGGTTTTACTAAACAAGGATATATTATTATAATATTATTATGAACTAGCCGTTATAAATATTATTAACTAAATTTTGAATCTTATAACATTATTATTCATCTTACACATTTTCTAAAACATGGTATAAGAACAAAATAAATTTTTCAGAAAAAATAAGTATTTTTCAAAAAATGCAGTTTTGCCTCCTTTTGATGGCACACCCACTTTAAATCTAGTTTTTGACATGTTTACATGTTCAATTTGACAAAATAAAATTCTTATTTTGAATCAGGATATAAAAATTTATATTAGATAATGTTTTTATATTTCTCCGATAACTTTCATATTTTAATGAATAGTAAAAACACGCTATATTTTAATTAAAAACAACTTTTTTTCATCGTAATATCTTATGTGGTTAAATTATAATATTTAATGGTTTTAAAGTATAAATAGAATATATTTTTACCATTTAATATAATGTATGTCATTAGCATTGATTTTACCTTGAATTCGTAGGTCAAATCAATTCAATCTTTTGCAATGTTTTAAAGAAAAACCCATTTTCTTTCGACAAAGGGATTAATTTTAATTTAATTTCTGAATATTTTTTGAATTGAATTTGAAAAAATGGATTCCATATTTTTAATCATTGGGTCCAAATTATGTTAATAAGCTACTTTTTATTTTTGTGCATTGTGAATAGTAACTACGGTAAATTTTATTTACTATAGTTAAAGGTAAATTGGGTAATTAAGGGTAAATATAAGATTATAAAATTAACCTAACACTTGGAAAAATCCTATTGGATGGATAAAGGTATACCCATATAACCTAAGGGTCGGATTAGATTCATTTCATGGACTTTTTTCCATGAAAATAATTTAATTATTATTAAAACCAAAGAATGTGACAACATGTCACTTTCTTAAATCTTATAAGTATAATAATTTTAATATAGTGATAAACTTCCTGAAACTTAGAACATGAATAGTCTCCAGAAAGCTAATATAATTATCTACATCATAGGAATTTATTTAGAATTTTTAGGGATTAAATAAGTATCATTTATTATGACACAAAGATGATGCAGTAATTGTCTTATTAATGAAATATTGACATAATTGATGTTATAAATGCCCAAATAAATGTAATTTGAGCCTTTTTATGACATAAACTAATTTTATAGGTTCATATGACATGTTATTGTTGATTTAAGTAACTTGGTTCGAACGTATCATTCTGTTATGAATTTCATAAAAATAATGTACCAAATAGTGCCAAAATTGACATAAATTAGTTTTTAAAACAAATATTATATTATTAATTGTTATTTTATTCCTAAAAATCTAAGGTTCGGAAAAATGACTTATATAAGGATATATATATTAATAATAAACAACTTGGGGTTCGTTTGTCTTGATATAGTAACTTTATTAACCATATAGTGTAAGAAAACAAAAAGACACAGTAAAAGTTAAATTATTTAACTTAGAGTTATATCTAATTGATAAGGTTAAAATAATAACCTAAACTTTTCTAAATCCTATTGGATGAGATTATTTCGACCCATCCCCACTTCATCTTCGAAATAAGACCCTTTTGAACCATTATAAACCAAATTTGACCTTAATATTAAATAATATTTTGAGATTTTCTTAAGGTGCCCCTCTCCTCCCTTATTAAAGGGCACCTCCTCCCTCTCCTCCTCACAACAATTTGAGCATTGAATCTCGGCCAAACCCTGCCAAAATCACTTCTCCACTTCCCTAGTATCATCCTAGAGGCCCTGGTCTTCTTCAAAGACCATCCTTAGTTCTTTAAGTGGAGGTTAAGTGAAGGCGCGTCAAAAAGAGGTAATGTCCATTGCCGATCTTTTTCAATTTCTTTCTTCTTCAACGTATTCTTCTTTAGTTTTTTCATGATAAAGTAATAACATAATTATTTATTATATACTGATATGATATTATAAATATGAAACAACTCTAATTAACCTTCTATCCATCTTACGGAAAATGGAAATCACCGCGCATTCGTACATACGGAATACCGTCTCCACACCGTGGTGTAATCTATTTTCCACCACCCCCTTAATTGGATGGGTATAATGGTGTAATGAGTAACTATATATGATTATTATAAAGTCATATTGATACTTAAATAGTATCCATACACTTCAACACAATTCCATGACCATGGGAACGATATCATCACTCGTGCGTACGTACGGACTACTGTCTCCACGACGTGATGAGATTCATTATCCACATTAACCATTCATGAATGATTATAAAGTTTATATAATGAATAATAATGAAATATATGGAATTTTAAAACTACTGGATTTATTTATATATATTTATGCCATCTACTTACTTCCATTCAAGACAATAAGGAAAGGAAAACAGCGTTCATGCGTACGTACGGACTACCGTCTCCATGAACGGTGTGTTTCATTTCATTTATCTATCAATTATATATATATATATATACTGAATATATATGATATATAAATCATGTTTAATATTCTGGAAGTAAGTAAATCATCATATAAGTAATAATAATTTCAAGAACAACAAGTCCAAACACTTACGATAAATGAAACGATTTTACCCAAAACGCTTTTTTAACATGGAATTCACAGAAGATCGGGTAATATAAAGTCATAAGTGAACCATATATGATATAATAACAATGAATTTGATTCTTTAATAAGTTAATTACATTATTTAAATCATTATACAGGAGGTTCGGATACGTACAAAGCATATCGGACATAAGGTAAGGAAAATATCACAATCTCATTTTTATCCGAGATTGTTTATACTTTGGAATTTACTAGGGTGTATTTTATCATCCACATCCTTTTTCCTCAATATGTAATATTATTTCCATCCACCTAAAATTGTTTAAATCCAATTTTACCCTTCGGTGAGTTTTTAGTAAAGGATATTAAAGGAATCTTTTGTCGTTTTTCATACGAGGTACTTTTTGACTTTTTCGACAAAAGTATGAAGAATGTTTTTTTAACTTATACGACATGATTGGATTTTTAAAACATTATTTCCATGAATCTTCCATTACAAGTTTTCATGTTTATTTTTAATCAACATCTTTTAGTTTAAAATTTTATGACATGTTAAGAAAGGAAAATGTTTTTGAAGTAGAAAGGATATTTTCCTCAAGAATGGAGTTCAAGTGTTTTATCAAAATTATTTTCCATCTAAGATAATATAGGGTTCTGTTTCTATCCCTATTATTACATTGATTCGATTATGTTCTGATGGAAATATAATTATGAATTACTTTATATTATATGAATTGTTTTATGATGTCATGATGTTTAAGATTACCATTTTTATTGCATGGGTTATGCTATGAAGTATGGTTTATGATTTTGTGGCACACATAAGAATGGTATCATTATGAGATGGGTTGGACCTATATCTCCCTCCAATGCATTGGGTAAAGATTTTATATCTCATGAGATAGAAATGGTTGGAACGGTAGGTTATACCGGTTCAGTGAAACTGGACTAAAACGAGGGTGAATCAGTTCAGAAAGGGACTTTGTCCACTAAGATAGTCTTGGCAATGAGTCTTGACTAATAAGATATGATTCTATATGATTATGTGTGTATGCCACAAAGTTTCATGTTTTAAGTTATTATTATTTGGATTTCATTCCACCACTATGATTTATCCCATGTTATGATATTATGATCTCTTTTGCAGGTTAGGATTTCCAAAATGTTATGTTCTTATGAATATGATGTGATTGGTTTTTCTTTTGTTTACCCTTACTGAGCATTTGAGCTCACCCTTTTATGTTTTCATTTCCCCAGGATATAACGAAAGGTTTTAGGTAATAAAAAAAGGTAAGATCTTTATGGGAGATGTTGAAGATCTTTCACCATGATTAGAAGATTACATTCTGAGTTTTCAAAGACACTAAACTATTACAGTCCTTGTGTGTGTGTTTTTGTTATGTAATAAGTATTCCACAAAATTAATCTAATGTCCTTGTAGGTTAATCTTCAGGTCTCTACAGTTGGTATCAGAGAAAAGTTTTAGTCAACCTTTGGAAACTAGGATGCGAAAACATTAGTGAGATCCCTAGAGATATTAATAAGGTATGTATAGGGATGTCCCTAAGGATAAGTATATGTATAGGATATAGTCATAGAACTTCGGTAACGATCTTTGAATTTAACCTAAGATGTTAGATATTAAGGGTACTCCACTTTACTATGTTGTTTTCCCTAGCATTATTTTTGCCTCTCACACTATTTTTTTGGGTTTTAGACGATGGCTGGAACCCGAAGGAACCGTGTTGATCACTGTAATGGACAATGCAACGATTGTCCTCCTGAACAAACAAGTGTTATGGGAGATGGAGTGAAAAATCTTATTGCTATACTTACACAAGCTATGAATCATTCTGGACTTCCAAATGAGCAGAGAAGGGAACAATATTCTATTGAGTCCTTCATGAGGAAATTTCCACCTTCTTTCGGTGGGGCTTTCGATCCACTTGTTGCTGAACAATGGATCAGTACCAGTGAAAAGATATTTTCAGTTCTTCAATGTTCTAAACATGATAAAGTCATCTTAGCAGTATATCGTTTGGAAGGTGAAGCTGATCAATGGTGGAATCTTATCAAGAATACAGGGCCAAGAGATGAAATTGAGTCCATGGAATGGGACAAATTCAAGAACTTGTTTTTCAGTAAGTACATCCCTCGTAATCTTTGAAAAAATATGGAAAAAGAGTTTCTTGAGTTGAAGCAGAAGGATGATGAATCTGTTGGTATATATAAAGAGAATTTTACAAGACTTGCAAGGTATGCATCTGGCATTATCATCCAACCTGAATGTAAAGTTGATCGATTTTTCAGTGGCTTAAAACAAAGTCTTCAAAGGGCATTAGCTATAAGAGACTTCAGTAGCTATGAAGAAAATGTGCATTGTGCTATCAAGGTGGAAATGGAAGTTGGTGTTACATATCCATCTCATGGTTTTGACAAGAAATGAAAGATGCAGTTCAAGGAGAAATCTCAGAATAATGGTGAAATGAAGATGAATCTTTCCTTATGCACAAAGTGTGGAATGAAGCATGGTGGAGATTTCCTTAAAGGGACTAGAAAATGTTTTAAGTGTGGAAAAGAAGGTCATCGAGTAGATGAGTGTCGAAGTAATGGTAAAAAGGGTTTCTAATGATGTGAATAAAGCAAACACTGCAGAGAACGCACCACCAACACTTCAATGCTTCAAGTGCAAGGAAATGGGGCATTATGCTAATAAATACCCTAATCCAAGGGTTAGTGATGATCGACATGAGCAACCGCTTAAGGAAAAGGACAAAGGGATGTCACATGCGATCACTTTTGGAGATGTTGAATATGACAACGATGTGGTGGAATGATTAAGTGTTTATGTAATGGGATTCCAAAATAATGTTGTATCATGGAGTATTGGAATATTTATGTATTGGTCTAATATGGTATTCAAAGTGAATGAGATATTTTTGGAAATAAGATGATATGCACATAATGAAGGGAAAACGAGAAAATGAAATGTCGAACAGTATTCATGAGCTCATGATTGATATAAGTACTAAGTGATATCATTGTTTGAGTATATAGAATTTTGAGGATTTTGGTATGTGGAAAGTGTTAACTTTTAACTGCATTCAAGTTTTCACTATGTTCCAATGGGTATTCAATTTTTCAAGAGAATACATGATTAAAGTATTAACATGATTGGAATGTGACCAACAATATATATATATATGGGGGATAAATGATGGTATTCACATGCTTGGTTGATGACATTTCAAGTAATCATTTTCCTTATACTATGAGCTTGGACCGAAGTATTTTAGATAATCCTAAATATTGGAATGGATTATGTGGGACATATGCTAAGTATTGTTTAAGGATAGAACTTTTTTCGATATTACTGATGGGATTTTATATTAATATAGTTTTAGAAAAAGGACAACCTGCAGGACGGGTGGCATCCCATCGCGTCGGACAAGGTTGTGTGAATCGAACCCACAACCGAAGTGCGACTGGCCTTTTTCACCTACCACTGGCCTATAGGGAGTCCCTGTTTAGTAGAAACTAGTTTTATTATATTAAGCAGTATAAGTCCTTTTTAGGAACCATATATGATTAATCTCACTATAGATGGAATTATGTATTTTTTTCTAAACTTTTGTTTGAGATAGATGGAATGACCCATCATTCAATCACATGATCTGCTAAAACATCACGAATGACAAATTCAACTTCATTTCTTTAAGAGATGAAGTGGAAATTGTCCAAAGAACGACAAACAGTGAGACTATACCAAAATCACAAAAAGTATTTCTTCTAATTCTAATTTCATCAAATTTAGGGAAATGATCTTAAAAAAACCAAAAATGTTGTCCTACTGCCCTTATATCCGATGAATCAGATGGTACCTTAGATCACCACAAATCAATAGCTTTGTGATTGCTGGATTTTCCATATCCATGTTCTCTACCACTCTCCATCAGAACATGATGGTTAGATTTCTCTTCCATATCCTTATTTTCAACTATGTGGAAACCCAGTGATTAATTTATTTGGGTAACCGTTACGTTTCATACTTTTGTTTTTAAAGATTTTTTTTGGAATTCCTTTTTACGATGTGGGTTTCTATTAAAGAAACTTTTAAATAGTAAACCATTTATAACCCCGACAAATTTTGAGGGAGAAATTCATTTTAAGGGTGGTAGAATGTAACACCTCGAGATTTTATGAAAAATACCCTTTTAATTTCATTAATGTCTTGTGTTGTATGCTACACCAAGATTACCTTGCACTATATGAAACACCGTATTAGCTTGCAGTATACGCAACACTATTCTTGGATCGTGTTACACACAATTTTGATAATAGTTATTCATCACAACATTGAGTATATATATATATATTCAATGTATAAATGAAATATTATTGGATTATGATATACGAAACAATGAAGTATTTTTTCACAACACGCAACCCTGACTTGGCTTTCATTACACGCAATCGCGACCTTCCTCGATAGCATGTGCTATACGCAATACCATGTTTTACTAAACAACGATATATTATTATTATATTATTATGAACTAGCCGTTATGAATAGTATTAACTAAATTTTGAATCTTATAACATTATTATTCATCTTACACATTTTCTAAAACATGGTATAAGAACAAAATAAATTTTTCGGGAAAAATAAGTAATTTTAAAAAAATGCAGTTTTTCCGCCTTTTGATGGCGCACCCGCATTAAATCTAGTTTTTGACATGTTTATATGTTATATTTTAAAAAAATAAAATTCTTCATTTGAATCAGGATATAAAAATTTATATTAGATAAAGTTTTGATATTTTTCCGATAACTTTCATATTTTAATGAATAGTAAAAACACGCTATATTTTAATTAAAAACAACTTTTTTTCATCGTAATATCTTATGTGGTTAAATTATAATATTGAATTGTTTTAAAGTATAAATAGAATATATTTTTACCATTTAATATACTGTATGTCATTATCATTGATTTTACCTTGAATTCGTAGGTCAAATCAATTCAATCTTTTGCAATGTTTTAAAGAAAAACCCATTTTCATTCGAAAACAGGATTAATTTTAATTTAATTTCTGAAAATTGTGTATATTGAATTTGGAAAAATGGATTCCATATTTGGAATCAGTGGGTCCAAATTATGTTAATAATCTACTTTTTATTTTTGGGCATGGTGAATAGTAACTACGGTAAATTTTATTTACTATTGTTAAAGGTTAATCGGGTAATTAAGGGTAAATATAAGATTATAAAATTAACCTAAAAATTGTAAAAATCCTATTGGATGGATAAAAGTAGACCCATATAACCTAGGGGTCGGATTAGATTCATTTTATGGACTATTTTCCATGAAAATAGTTTAATTATTATTAAAACCAAAGAATGTGACAACATGTCACTTTCATAAATCTTATAAGTATAATAATATTAATTTAGTGATAAAAATCATGAAACTTAGAACATGAATAGTCTCCAGAAAGCTAATACAATTATCTACATCATAGGAATTTATTTAGAATTTTCAGGGGTTTAATAAGTATCATTTATTAAGACACAAAGATGATGCAGTAATTGTATTATTAATGAAATATTGACATAATTGATGTTATAAATGTCCAAATAAATGTAATTTGAGACTTTTTATGACATGAACTAATTTTCTAGGTTAATATGACATGTTATTGTAGATATAAGTAACTTGGTTCGAACTTATCATTCTGTTATGAATTTCATAAAAATCATGTACCAAAAAGTGTCAAAATTGACATAAATTAGTTTTTAAAACAAATATTATATTATTAATTGTTATTTTATTCATCAAAATCTAAGGATCTGCAAAATGACTTATATAAGGTTATATATATTAATAATAAACAACTTGGGGTTCTTTTGGCTAGATATAGTAAGTTTATTAACCATATAGTCTAAGAAAACAAAAAGACACGGTAAAAGTAAACTTATTTAACTTAGAGTTAAATCTAATTGATAAGGTTAAAATAATAACCTAAACTTGTCTAAATCTTATTGGATGAGATTATTTCAACCCATACCCACTTTAGCTTCGAAATAATACCCTTTGGAACCATTATAAACCGAATTTGACCTTAATATAAAGTAATATTTTGAGATTTTCCTAAGGTGCCCCTCTCCTCCCTTATAAAAGGGCACCTCCTCCCTCTCCTCATCACACCAATTTGAGAATTCAAGATCGGCCAACCCCTACCCAAATCACTTCTCCACTTCGCTAGTATCATCCTAGAGGTCCTGGTCTTCTTCAAAGACCATCCTTAGTTCTTTAAGTGGAGGTTAAGTGAAGGCGCGTCAAAAAGAGGTAATGTCTATTACCGATCTTTTTCAATTTCTTTCTTTTCAACTTCTTCTTCTTTAGTTGTTTCATGATAAATTAATATCATCAGTATTTCTTATATACTGATATGTTATTATAAATATGAAACAACTCTAATTAACCTTCTATCCATCTTACGGAAAAAGGATACCACCGCGCATGCGTACGTACGGAATACCGTCTCCACGCCGTGGGGTAATATATTTTCCACCACCACCTTAATTGGATGGGTATAATGGTGTAATGAGTAACTATATATGATTATTATAATGTTATATTGATACTGAAATAGTATCCATACACTTCAACACAATTCCACGACCATGGGAATGATATCATCGCTCGTGCGTATGTACGGACTACCGTCTCCACGACGCGATGAGATTCATTCTCCACATTAACAATTCATGAATGATTATAAAGTATATATAATGAATAATAATGAAATATATGACTTGTTAAATCTACTGGATTTATGTATATATATTTATGTCATCAACTTACTTCCATTCAAGACTATAAGGAAAGGAAAACAGTGTTCATGCGTACGTACGGACTATCATCTCCATGAACGGTGTGTTTCATTTCATTTATCTATCTATTATATATATATATACTGAATATATATGATATATAAATCATTTTTTATATTATGGAAGTAAGTAAATCAAGATATAAGTAATAATAATGTCAAGAACAATAAGTCCAAACACCTATGATAAATGAAACGATTTTACCCAAAACGCTTCTTTAACATGGAATTTACAAAAGAACAGGTAATATAAAGTCATAAGTGAACCATATATGATATCATAACAATGAATATGATTCTGTAATAAGTTAATGACATTATTTAAATCATTATACAGGAGGTTCGGATACGTACAAAGCATATCGGACATAAGGTAATGGAAATATCACAATCTCATTTTTATCCGAGATTGTTTATACTTTGGCATTTACTGGGGTGTATTTTATCATACACATCCATGTTTCCTCAATATGTAATATTATTTCCATCCATATACAATTGTTTAAATCCAATTTTACCCTTCGGTGAAGTTTTAGTAAAGGATATTAAAAGGAATCTTTTGTCGTTTTTCGTACGAGTTACTTTTTGACTTTTCCGACAAAAGTACGAAGAATGTTTTTTTAACTTATACGAAATGAATGGATTTTTAAAAAATTATTTCCAGGAATCTTCCTTTACAAGTTTTTAAGTTTATTTTTAATCAACATATTTTAGTTTAAAATTGTTTGACTTGTTAAGAAAGGAAAATGTTTTTGAAGTAGAAAGGATATTTTCCTCAAGAATGGAGTTCAAGTGTTTTATCAAAATTATTTTCCATCTACGATAATATAGGGTTCTGTTTCTATCCCTATTATTACATTGATTTGATTATGTTGTGATAGAAATATAAATATGAATTCCTTTATCTTATATGAATTGTTTTATGATGTCATGATGTTTAAGATTACCATTTTTATTGCATGGGTTATGCTATGAAGTATGGTTTATGATTTTGTAGCACACATAAGAATGGTATCATTATGAGATGGGTGAGACCTATATCTCCCTCCAATGCATTGGGTAATGATTTTATATCCCATGAGATAGACATGGCCGGAACGGTAGGTTATACCGGTTCAGTGAAACAGGACTGAAACGAGGGTGACTCGGTTCAGAAATGGACATTGTCCACTAAGATAGTCTTGGAAATGAGTCTTGAATAATAAGATATGATTCTCTATGATTATGTGTTTATGCCACAATTTTTCATGTTTTATGTTATTATTATTGGGATTTCATTTCACTACTATGATTTATCCCATGTTATGATATTATGATCTCTTTTTCAGGTTAGGATTTCCAAAATGTTATGTTCTTATGAATATGATGTGATTGATTTTTCTTTTGTTTACCCTTACTGAACATTTGAGCTCACCCTTTTATGTTTTCTTCTCCCTAGGATATAAAGAATGGTTTTATGTAAGAAAAAAAAGGGAAGATCTTTATGGGAGATGTTGAAGATCTTTCACCATGATTAAAAGATTACGTTCCGAGTTTCCAAAGACACTAAACTATTACGGTCCTTTTGTGTGTGTTTTTGTTATGTAATAAGTATTCCGCAAAAGTAATCTAATGTCCTTATACGTTAAGCTTCAGGTCTCTACATATAGTGTTTTTGTATTTCCCTAATCAAAAGGATGTGGTGTATGGGATATGGGAGTGCTTTTTATATCGCCATGTGATGATTTTTCCTTCTCATCTAGTATTACCTTTCATTTTATTCCCTCATCTCCAACTGGATGTTCTTATGTTTATCACTCATACTATTCAAATAATCACACCAAATACTTTAGATTTTTTGATATATAGGTTTATGAATAAATATTCCATTATATGTCCATTTATTCAATAAAAAATATTATAAGTGTTGGGACAAAATACCTCAAGGTATCATTGAAGTATTTTTTAGGTGACTGTGTTTGTAGATAAAGTGGACCTATGTGTTGTGATTTTTGACAAAGAAACCCATGACATACAAATTTGTTGATAAAGTGGATTTCATATTGGCTTGTAGAGTTCATGAGTTGTGTTCTACGATCCATATATGATTTAAGAACATGTACAATGTAATGGATGATCTGGAGGTGGTATAAAAACAACAGATTCATGGTGGCACCATTTTCCAGTGATTACCAAATTTTTGGTCCTGAAAATCCAAAATGAAGAAAAGTGGTTTTGGAAAAGGGACTTGCGTGCCATGTACTTGAAGTCTTGAAAACTTCCCTTCCATATGTTTTTCAATATCAGATCATCATAATATGGAAAAGGGATAATGGTCGTGCAAGTATTGGGTTGGTCGCGCAGGTGACATGCGCGTCGAGAAAGGACTTGTGCGTCGATGCATATGAACATTGGAAACATGCACGCCGATTTTTTTTCAATATAATAACAAGAAAATATGGAAAAGGAAGAAGGGGAGCCCGTGTTTTTAAGTTGGTCGCGCAAGTGTATTGGGGTGCAGAAGACATGCGTGCTGAAGCATGCACGTCGAGGGGAGACTTGTGCGCTGTCGCGGAGGCTGTCCAAATGATTATAAATATAGGACCACCCCTCCTCATTTATAACGGATTTCAACACATAGAAAAATCAGGGTTCCCGACACGCAGATGTGGTCATCGCGCAAGTGGTGTGTGTTCTCACAGGTGGACATGCGTGCCAGTGTTTGAAGATGCATGTCGGTTGGTAGTTGCATGCCAATAATGTCTTGGGCGTAAAATGGGTTGAGTCGGACATGTTTGGAGTTGTTGAAGATTTTGTTGTGCAAGTGATTGAAGAAGAATTTTGTGCTAGTTGTGGCTTGCACGCCGATAATTTCCCACTAGATTATACTTGTGCACCAAGTATGGTTGATTCATGGTGGTAATTCAAGGCTGCGTGAGAGCTGGAAGATTGCCCAATGACATTGGTGCAAAGGGAGATTCTTCTACGGGTGAAAGATGGGCTTCAACAGAACATCTTCATACAACAGAGGATCCATTCATTGGTGATAATTAAGGGACCTAAAGGTCTATAAAATGTGAGTGGATCCATTCTAGAGCAATGAGCAAAGGAAGATGAATAAGGTGATCCTCTCCACCGGCAATGATCCAGAGAGAGGGAAACATGGAGTGACCCTTTGGAATGTAGTGAGATGATCCTAAACTTTGTAAAGGCAATGAACCTAGGAATAGAAGTGATCTGTCCTGAACCTTGTAAACGGTATTGTGCTTTTAGTGAATTCGTTACATGGGAACATTGCCATTGTATGCTCCTTGGTCGTATCCCAGTGAGGGTGAACCAAGTAAAAATTATTGTGTCATGTACATGCTTCACTTTCTGTGTATATTGTGAAACAGGAAAGAGAGAGAAGAGTGTTTTTCATAACAAAAAAACAAGATCAGAACATGTTTTAATTTTAAATTATTCATACCTTGATTCACCCCCCCCCCTCAGGGTATTCATATTTGTGGACCTTTCAATTGGTATCATAGGGAATGGTTAATATTAGTTCTTCTCTCAATGTATGTCACCAATCATAATGGGATTCCAATTTCTGACATGAATAACATTCACCTATTGAAGAATCGGATGCAACACTACTTCTGATCATTGGGAATGGATGTATTCACAGAATCAATGCATGGTATAACATCTGATATTAATAGTGGTGCATTATCAGAAGCTTAATTTAGAGAGTTGGATGTAGATGCCAAAGCAATTAATTCCTTAGTGGGAGCCCTTTTCAATTCTATCATAATTAAAGGTGATTTCATGAAAAACATCACATTCCATGTGGGAAATGTTACTGAATATATATGCAGGAGATACAAAGGTTAGAGAGACAAAGCTACAAGTGTTGTGGAATAAGTATGAAGATCTGGAGATGAACCCGAATGAGTCTGTTGATTCATTTTTTGACAGGGTAAATATTGTCATGGATGATATGCGAGGTCTTGGTGATGTAATTGAAGACAAAAAGATCATAGAGCGCATCTTGATGAATCTTCCACCTGAGTTCAATCTGAACTTTTCAGTAATAGAATATAAAGATCCCAAAGTGCTGGCATTGGACAATTTTCATAGTACCTTGGTTGCTTATGAAATGAGGAATGATGATAACGAGGCTATGGAAAAGGGGAAATCCAAAGAGGTGGCATTTAAGGCCATGGAGAGCTCACCATTGATGATTCTCATGAGGATGGTGAAATATTTAAGGTTATGCAATTTCTCTCCTCAAATCATCAAATAGGAAAAGGAATGTTCAAAGGGAAAAATCTACTTGCTTGCTTTAGATGTGGAAGAGTTGGTCATATTTTCGCAAGGTGCCCCAAAAATTTTCAAGAATAAAATGATGAAGATGAAGTTGAAGAGAAATTTCTACAAGAAGAAGAATATTCTCTCACATGAAATAGACGGTTCAGATGAGTCTGAGGTTGAAGAGGTTGAGGAGATTGAAAATTGAAAAGATCGTAGAGAATATGCTATGGTTGCAGTTGTCGGTTGTTCTCAAGAGGAGAACATAACCAATGGTGAATAAGAAGAAGAAGAAGTTTAAGGAAGAATATTTATGCAAACTGAGTTAGAGGCTACTCTTGAGGAGATAGATGTTTGGAGAGACAAAAAAAAGAAAGCTAACAAAGTTGTTCGTGATACCAAACTCTATATGTAGCAGGAGGAAGAAGATAAGTTTGAGCTGATGGAAGAAATTGAGAAACTAAAGATATCAACATCAGTGATTTTAGAATCAGTTAGTGAGTATATTCTCATGATTTAAAAACAGAAAAGAGAGATCGATGGATTGAATAGAAAAGTGAAAGATCAAGTCAAATGTATCGAAAAGCTTGAAGAATAAGTGGTTTGTCTGCAATGAAAAATAAAGGATCAAGAAAAAATATTGACCCCCAATATGATATCAGGAAGGCATGTCATTCAGTTGACATAAAAGATGATAGAGGAGGCAAGTAGTTCAGCATGAAATAAGTTGTAATAGAGCTCAGATGCAAAGGCTGAATTGGGGTCTGATTGAAAACAAAAAACTATGAATATTGATGTTAGACTGCAAGCACCAATTCTGATAGTGAAGTTATATTTGGGTACGAAACAGAATATTAGATGATCCCAAGGGAAAACCAGTAGTGCAGAAGTGACACACATGAATTCTCTTTACATTAGGTGTTATTGTTGTGGAAAGATAGGACACTCACAAAATGTGTGTTCTATAGCCAAGAGATACTGAAGGGCACAAGAACAACAGTGGTAGCCAAACGTAGCTCAACATTATAGAACATCCTTTGAAGGTCATTGTTTTTGGTGTGGAGGATTTGGGAACCTAGCTAGATATTGCATATCAATCATACAAAGGAATGTGCCAAAGAAAAACTCGAGCCGTCAAAAGAATCAAGTTGGGGAATCGTCAAGTGAGCTAAAAACACAAAATAGATTTGCTTCTCTACATGATGAAGATGGTCCATCACATTCTAAGAAATATCATGTTCTCCAAACCACACCGGGTGTGATGTCAAATACATGGATCAAAAAATAAAATGGATGAGAAGGCAGTAGTTGTGGAAATTACTGTTAAAGATTCAGATCGTTCATGAGTATGGATCCCTGACAGTGGTTGCACATCCCATATGAAAGGGAACAAGGATCTCATTACATGCAATAAATATTACAAATAAGGTGTTTTTGTGTTTGGGAACGATGAAGGGATATATATTATTGGTTCCAGAAAGCCTAAATTTGGGTTAAAAGAAATGAGACGTGCTGATATCATGGAATTAGAGGGCCTCAGTAATAAATTTATCAGTGTTAGTCAACTATGTGACATTGGGAACTCTATTAGATTTTCCAAGAATATGTGTGATGTGAATGGAAAAGATGGATAAATTATTCTACATGGAAAAAGGACAAAGGTAAATCTTTACCTTGTAAGTGGAGAAGACCATATGTGTCTCTTATCTAGAGAGGAAAAAAAAGTTGTTGAATAAGTGTCTTGGTCATCTATGTCAAACATCTATGGAAGATCTTGTAAAGTGTGATGCTGCTAGAGACCTTCACAATTTATCAAGTGATCGCACTCATACATGCGATGCTTTCCAGCAAGGGAAGATCATCAGAAAGACATACAAGCTGAAGTAACAGAAATCAACCATAGTGCTCGAATTGGTGAATGCTTATGTTTGTGAACCAATCTCACCAAAATCCATTAATGGGAAAAGAAACTATGTCCTTTTCATTGATAATTATATCATAATGGCTTGGGTATTTTTCACTACCCATAAGACAGAGGTGTTCAGTTGCATAAAGCGGTATAAGAGGGAATCAGAATGGATGCTTGGGCAGAAATTTCTGATGTTTTGTACTGATAACGGAACCGAATTCACAAACAGACAAGTTGAATAAAATCTCTAGAAACACAGGATAAAGCATCAAGTTTCATTAGTGAGAACTCACCAATAGAATGGAGTAATTGAAAAGAGAAATAGGATCATCAACAACATGGCCACAACAATTCTTATTGAGAAGGACCTACCAGCGAAATTTTGGAAGGAAGCCATTTTAACATCGGTATATATTTCAAACATTGCCCTGTTGTATCCTAAATAATGGAAGACTCAATATGAAATGTGATATGGAAAGAATCCAACATTTAAATACATTAGAATCTTCTGGAAGAAGTTTTTCATCCTCTACAATGAAAACCACAGGGATTTTGAGTCACAAATAGATGAGGGGATATTCATTGGCTACTCAGGGAAAACCAAAGCATGTAAATGCTTCAACAAAAGACTGGGAAAATTTTTTGAGAGCAATGATTTCACTATAGTTGAAAATTAATAGAATACTCAATGACCTAGTAAACAGTATCTAGATGAATGTGATGATTAGGTAAGCAACACAGGGGGAGAAGAAGTGGCTGAGGCTGACTTAGAAGAAGATACTGATGATGAACAAGAAAGTGTCAAGTCTGTGTCTGTAAGGAAGACAAAGTGTTGAGATGAAATTGATAGGCAAAATATCATTCGTGATCAGACAACTCCAGTTCAGACTCAATGAATGAAAAAACTACAAAAAACATCATTTTTATCTCATGTGGAGCCGAAATGTTTTTCCGATGCAGCAAAAGATGAAAACTGGGATCAGGCTATAAATGAAGACCATGATCAGATTGAGAATAACCAGACATTGGAAATGGTTTTGAGAATAGCATATAAGAATGTCATCGAGACTAAATGGTTCTATCACAAAATTTGAATGAAGTTGGCACAATTATCCAAAACAAAGCACGACTACTATGCCAAGGATACTACCAGATAGAGGGAATAGATGTTGATGAGACTTTTTCACTGGTGACAAGGCTAGAGACAATCAGATTATTTTCAGTCATAGCAGTGCAATGAAAGTTCAATGTGTTCCAGATGGAAGTCTAATCTGCATTTCAAAATGGGTTTCTGGAAGAAGAGGTCTACATTGAGCATCCATATGGTTTCCTCATTTACAAGGATGAGAACCAAGTTTACAGGCTGATGAAGGAATTGTATAGGCTGAAACAAGCACAAAGAGCATGGTACTCAAGGATTGATCAGTACTTGAAGAAGCTTGGTTTCCAGCATGGGGGTGTTGATTACAATCTCAATTTCAGCAACGTTAGTAATCAAATAGTGATGGTGTTGGTTTATGATGATGACATAATATTTGGCGGATCAGATGATTCTCAGTGCCAACAGTTTTCCGAAATAATGAAAAATGAGTTTGAAATTTCAATGATTGGAGAGATAACGTTTTTCCTTGGTCTGTAGGTGAGACAATGAAGGAATGGAACATTCATTTTTCAATCCAAATTTTCCAAGTAGGTTTTGAGACGGTATGGAATGGTAAATTCCAAGGATATGAAGACTCCGTTTGTTACCCGGATAAAATTATCAAAAGATGGTGATGGAATGATAGTTAATATCCTGAATACAGACAAATCATTTGATGTATATTGTACTTAACTGAAACAAGGCCTGACATTGTTCTCCTCACATGCCAAGCAACAAGATATCAGAGTAATCCCAAGGACAGCCAAATGATCATAGAGAAAAGAATACTTCAGTATATTAATGGCACCATGGATTTTGGTATGATGTATAATGAAAAATCTCAATCAGTGTTATTGGGTTACACATATGCAGATTGGGTCGGATCCACAGATTACATAAAATCAACGTTAGGAGGTGAATTCTATCTTGGTTGATGGTGTATTTCTTGTCCATGCAAGAAGCAATATTGAATTTCATTGAGAACTGCAGAAGCTGAGTATATTAGGTCCACTCAAACTTACACACAATTATTGTGGATGAAGTAGCTACATGAAGATATGGGAGATGAAGTGAAGTCTCTGATCAGAATTCAATGTGATAACTCAAGTTCTATCAATATTAGAAAAAATCTAGTTCATCTCTTAAGGACGAAGCACATTGAGATCTAATATCATTTTATCAAGCAGAATGTTGAGCAGAGAATCGTGAAGTTGGAGTATGTTCCTACAGAGCTATAGGATGCAGATATTCTGATAAAGGCATTACACAAGGATAATTTTGAGCGAAATTTATTGGCTTTGGGAGTTCATTCGACTCCCTGCACATGAAAGAGTGTGGATGTGGAACCACCCCCTCTCGTCGAGGTATAATGTGTTTTCCCTAATGAGCTGATATGTGTCTCTACTCTCTTATATACTACATATGAGTGACCATTGGTTTCGTTGACAAAGGGGGAGAAAATAGTGATTGTTCAAGGTGGAGAGAGTATGGTAATTTGATACATCATAATTGATATGGGGATAAGCTGACAGGTGGTGCAACAAGATAGGGGGAGCAATGAGAAAGGGGGAGTTGAAGATAGTTGAATGTGCATAGCTAGATCATAGCTTAGACAATCTAAGAAATAGTGCTAAAGAGGATTTGTAGCTATCAAGAGTTAAAGCTATGAGCATAAAGGGGGAGCATTTTAAATATGACGATGCTATAACTAATTGATCAAAGAATATATATCACGACATCTGGGTATCGTGATGAAAGCAGAAGAGTGATGTTTGATGGTGGTATGAATATTTACAAAAATTGGTATCAGATTTGTTAAAATTGGTATCAGTGTGTTGTCAATAATGGGTTTAAGAGATGAATTGATGCATTGATGAAATTTTCAGTTACTCTTGTTTCTCACGCCGAGCAGTGCTCATTTGGGCTTAAATTATGTGTTGAGTAAATCCTTGATTTCTATCGGAGTCGCAATAGGCGATGGGTGGCTGAGGAATTAACGATGTGTCATTTTATGGAAGAGTTTTCAACAAACCCAAAGGGGGAGATTGTAGGGAAAAAATCCCTCAAGGTATCATTGAAGCATTTTTGAGGTGATGGTGTTTGTTAAAAAGGATGACATATCTGTTGTGATTGTTGACGAAGCAACGCATGACATACAAATTTGTTGACAAATGGGATTTCATGGTGGCATGTCAAGTTCAAGAGCTATGGTCAACGATCCATGTTTGATTCAAGAACTTCGACAAAGTAATGGATGATCTGGAGGCGGTATAAAAAGAATAGATACATGGTGGCGCCGTTTTCCAGTGTTTTCCAAATTGTTGGGCCTGAAAATCAACAGATAGAGAAAAGTGGTTTTTAAAAATGGACATCCGTGCCATTATCTTGGAGGCTTGGAAACTTGCGCGCCATATTTTTTTCAAGATCAGATCATAAAAATACGGGAAATGGATAAGGATCACGCATGTATTGGGTTGGTAGAGCAGGTGACTTGTGTGCCGATAAAGGACTTGTGCGCCGGTACCGATTATGATGGTAATATTGTGCTCCTATTGTTTTTCAATGTAAGAACAAGAAAATATGGCAAAGTAAGAAGGGATCCCATGTTTTTATGATGGTCACACAAGTGTCTAGGGGGAAAAAAGACTTGCACACCGAAACTTGCACTCCAAGGGGGGACTTGTGCATCGTCACGCAGGGTGTCCTAATGCTTATAAATACAGGACCACCCCTCCTCAATTTTAACGGTGTTCAACACTTATAAAAATCAGATCTCTCGTCACGCAGATGTGGTGGCCACTCATGTGGTGTGTGGTCATGCATGTGGAATTGCACACCAGTGTTTGAAGTTGCACGCCAGTTGGTAGTTGCGTGCCAATATTGGCTTGGGCATAAAAAGGGTTGAGTCGCAGATGTTTGGAGTTGTAGAAGATTGTGTCGTGCAAGTGAAAGAGGTAGATTTGAGTGCCAGTTGTGACTTATATGCCGATACATGCGCGCCGGATTAGACTTGCGCGCCATGTAAGTTTTATTCAAGGTGAAAATTCAGGGTTGTGTGAAAGCTGGAAGATTGCCTGATACCTTCTAGGAAAAGAGAGATTCATCTATAGGTGAACGTTGGACTTCAACAGAGCATCTACATAAAACAGAGGATACATTCATTATTTATAATGAGGAGATATATTTTTCTATAAACTGTGAGTGGATCCTTTATAGAGTATTGAGCAAAGTAAGAGGAAGAAGGTGATCCTCTCCACCGGCAGTGAACCAGAGAGAGAGAGAGAAACAAGGAGTGACCCTCGGGAAAGCAGTGAGCTGACCCTAAACATTGTAAAGGCAGTGAGCCTGGGAATAGACATGATCTATCCAGAAACTTGTAAATAGAAGTGCGCATTTATTGAATTTGGTACATCAGCACATTGTCGGTGTATGCTCCATGGACGTAGCCTAGTGAGGTTGATCCAAGAAAAAATTGTTCTGTCCTATGCATGCTATAATTTAAGTTTATATTTTGCACCCGGAAAGAGAGAGAATAGGGTTTTTTAATAATGAAACATGATCAGAATGGGAATTAATCATAAATTAGTCATACCCTGATTCACTGCCCCCTATCAGGTTATTCAACCTTGTGGACCTAACAAAAAAGATTAAACATTTTCATTCGATATATATTTCCTAGTTAGTGTATCTAAATATTAAAATGTCTATCACTCATAATATGGACATCGTATATGGAGGTCAGGCGCAGACACGAGACAAAAAATTCACACATATTATTACACTATCCCTTTCTTATATTTTCTATTTATTTTTTCATTTATAATTTTATATGGGTATGATAACAAAATAAGGTGTTTTATCTATTTAATTTGGTTTCCGTAGATCAAATTTGCTTTGTCACCCTTATTGTTCCCAAATATATAGTATAATAATTTGATAAATTTGTTGATAAATAATGTTTCCCAAACATCATTTGTGAATTTTTTATGAACTCCAATTTATGGATTTTATGATAGGGATTGTTTTGTGGAATAGATGAAAGTATCTCATCCTAGAACATTATAGTTAAAATTCTAATCAAATTTTCTATTTTACATTTCATATATAATATTTAAAATGGTTTTTTTTATTTATTAATTGAGAAAATCTTTTTTGAATCCCATATAGGATTTAATGGACATTGATACTTTTTTAGACATAGATGTTCTCTTGTGTGTGAGATCTAGGCCACCTATATGATTAGATGCGGTTACAAAGACGTGGATAAATCATGAAATGACATGCATTTCATGGAATGGTATCCACCTTATTACATGGTGTATACATACTTATAAGAATGGGTACTTCCATTCCAATTAAATAATTTCCCCATTATATGAGATATTTCATTCCAACCATTACAAATAACTCAAATAATTCGTAAATATAGTAATTCCCATAGTACTATTTAACATCCTTTAAAGGGAATTTTTTTTTGTGTGAAACAAAAAATTAATTTTCAAATATATAATTTTTTTTAAAAATATTAATCAAGGGATAATCTCCCCAATTAATTAGTTTTTAATATCAATCTTTCATTCAATCATTAATAGGATTCACTAGAAACCCAATTCATTGTACACCCAGTAGTGGTGAATCCACACTTAAGGAGAGCGACAATGTAACATTCCCCAATGATCTCTATAATCTACCATACAAAACTATTATATCAATTATTCAACAATATCACCTTAAATATTAAAAATATGTTCTCTTAAATATGAATATTGATATGATCAATATTGTAAATAGGGTATAGAAATAATTTCATGATATGGGAAAAGGGGATTCACATTCTACTTTCAACTCTCAAAGATATTTATGTGATATTGACTTTGAATACACCGATAACTGAATATGATATGCATCATGATTGTTGAAAAAAAAAACAATATTGATGATTTCATGCACCAAGATCACGTGCAAAACCAATTATTCAATGAACTATTTTACACATTTAATTTTCCTCCAAATAAAAATAATATATTCGATGAATTTTATAGAAACTAATTCACCGAGGATACTCCTGCAAAAAATCATCATAAGAATGTTACATTTATACAAAAAATGGTAGATTTAAAATCTATCAGAAAATAATTATTAATAATGTAAAACATTATAAAACACCTTAATAAAAAAATATACAAGAATGCATGATTTTATCTATATCTCATCCATGAATGATAACCTCCCTATGTTGATTATTTTTTTTTTAAATTTAATCCCATGTATGAATATATTTCCCTCAATTAATTATTCAATTACATACAAATTGAGATGGAATATAAAAAGAACATGTGGAAAAATGAGCTTAAGCGAGATAGATACAACGTCCCCATTTTCAAAGGAGTTGATAAATCCAAGTGTTCAAATGGGAAAACTATCTAAACTATACTTCAAAAGTAAATATGATGCTCAAGAGCAATAAAGGGGAATGCAATTTATGTGGAAGTCGAGGACACATAGTACGAGATTTAAATCTCTATAAGAAAAAATTTGGAAACAATACAACAATGTAGAACATTAAGGATACAATATTCTAAGTAAATGTATTAAAAACTTTCCCTTCGTAGATCGTTTCCATTGCTACAGGATGCATGTGTAAAAAAATAATTCATCAAGGGGATGAAATAAATCAAATAAAGAACAACACCAAACATTGGTTTCTAAGTAATCAATAACATACAATGACATGGAGTGGTTTATTTTGAGTTTACCTATATATTAATCCAAAACATAAATTAGTTATTTTATCTGACCAAATTTAATATTAACATAGTCCCAAAGAGAAAATTAAACATGCATGGGTTTTATATCATAATTTAGGAGGATAAAATTATTATTTATAAATGTGTTATTTTATTTGGAAAGGGTTAAATATATTAGATAATATTTTATTTAAATGAAAATATTATTTATTCTTACATTCAAGAGTCTTTTTATTTATGGAATAACTTTTTTGTACAGACAATTTGAAAAAATGCATCACATGAAAAAAATTCAGTTATTACTGATCAAGGATAAAGTGATAATAAATATATATCGTGAATTCTATATAAAATAGTTAGGAATTCATTAAAATTTATAGAAAGGATATGTAAATGGTCATAATTAATTCCAAGTTATTTATGATATTTTAAAGATACACATACCATAGGTAATAAAATATACCTTGAAATTTTTAATGGTAATTATTTTATATTTTTTCAATTATATATTTTACACGATAAAAAAATGTTATAGATAAATTTGTAATCTATAAAAAAAATTAAAAAACAAATTGCATAAAATTAAATTCCTCATGTCCTATATAATATTTGAATACTATATATTATTGATGATTCAATCCCTTTACATAATACATTAACAAAAAACTCCATATACACAAAAAAATATTGTTGATTAGGGAAAGAGTAAATTATTAATTGAAATGGTTAGTATATGATATTTACCTCTGATCTCATAAAAGGATTTCTATGAGAGACATTATTAAATTCGTTTCACATCCTAAATAATGATATTATAAAATTGATGGATATGACACCATAAAAATTCTGGAATGATCAGAAGCCAAACTAATTTATTGAAAGATTTGGAATTATAATGGAATTTTAAGAGTACCCAAACCTAAAATGGTAAAGTTAGATATAAAAATTATTATTATAGTATTTTATGGATATGATATTCATTTAATGTCATATAGATTAATTATTTTAGAGTAAAATGATTTAGTAACTATTACAATATTAATTGAATCAATAGATGTAATTTTTTATGAATCATGATTTACCACTATACCTAATAATGCATAAATAGAGAAATCTATATCAAATTAATTTTTATATAAAGATGATGTTGTTGAGGAGATTTTTAAAATAAAATGGCCTCAAATACAAAATATATATAGATCATAATTCTATATATACATTTTGGAAGGAACCAATGATAGTATTGTTATAACATCTCTAGTATTTAAGAATATTAAATCTGACCAACAATATTTCAAAGGGGAAATGTAATATTCTAATGAATATATATGGAATAATGAGATAAGTAATGAAATGGGATATATAATTAGGAATAATACTTGGATATGGGATGATGTTCCTCAATATTCCCAATCTATATATTGTAAGTGGGTATTTCGAAGAAAATGAAGCATCGATGGTATAATGAAAACATATTAGATCATATTATCAGAAGAAGGGTTTATTCAAAGGAATAAATATTATTATTGTGATACTTATGCTCCCATGGATAGTAATACATTTATTTTAATTACTCTCACAGTAGATTCCATGTATAATTTTTAATATTTTTAAATGGATGATAAAATATCATTCGTAAATATTGAATTGTATAAATAAATAATTATATATATGTGTGTGTGTGTGTGTGTGTTTGGAAAATTTTAATTAATCATATTACCTATTAACTAAATAAAGTTTCTAATATTATAAATATCCACATATGGTCTCAATGAAGCTCCAAAACAATGTCATGAGTAATTTAATAAATACATTTTATCAAATGTATTTGTAGTTATAAATGATGAAAAATGTGTTTATATTAGTTTTCTTAATAACCATATTGATTTTATTTGTTTATATTTTGATGAATATCTTATATTTATAATTGAAACAGACCATTTAAATGAGGATAAGCTTATTTTATTTATAATCATCGACAAAAAATATATCAGAAAATAAAATTACATTTTTTGAATCAAAATGAACATAAATAATAATTATATTTTTAATTTTCAATATCCTTATATTAAAAAGGCCATAACGATATATAAATTTTTTTATTATTCCCCAGAATGTACCCCTGACACTTCTATGAGTTGAATGATAAGAGATTTTGGTTAGGAGGTTGCTTGAATGGAATATTATAAGATTATGAAGTGACTCATATATTCCATGACATGAACAAGTACTGATATTTTAAATGATTTTTGAAATTTTATTAGGTATAAAAGTAATTTAGGTTTTCCACAATGGAATTTTCTTAAAATAGTACTCAAATATCTTAATAGTACAAAATATTTCCTTAAAAGATATACTATAATCCCAATTTTATTGGAAGGATTATTATTATGTGATCTAGATTACTAATTTAGTGGGCTACTCTTGTATAAGTGTTTTTTTCACTTCGACGTTGTGTGATATATTTGGTAATAAATAAAAAACCTCTATAAGGTTCTCTACAATGACATGTTAGTTTGTTTATTTAGATAATAATTGGAATTAAGAAGAATGTTTTAGATCTATATTATCATTTATATCATTTTTTCCTAGGAAAATGCCTCCAGTTTATACACACTATTATGGTAAAGCAGTATCATCTAGGGATTTAATAGTACTTATATTGAAAAATAGATTCACATTGGTCTCAGACATAATTATGTAAGTAAATATTATATGATGGTATCATAACAATATAAATTCTTATAATAGGTAAAATAAAAAATAAAAAACAATATCAAAAATAATTTAAGTGACTTATTATACCAATAATCTTTACGGATGAGATTTATGACCATTAAAAATAATAAACAATTATGGGACCAAAACATAATCGTGGTAAAATCTCATGTATAAGTTAAATTTATGACATTAAATGTTATGCATGGGGGAAAGAGAAAAGGTAAATTACATCTTAGGAAAACATTTTATCCCTCCAATGATAAATGGAGAGAGGGATTAAAAATATTAATGAACATTGGATATCAAACATGTTTTGAAGCATGGGAACACTTTTTGGAAGACATAAGTAATTTTAGAAGTGGTGCTGCTCCAATGACTATTTAAAAATATCTATCGAAAATTTATGACATGATAACTGGAACATTGACATAATTATGTCTGTGAGGATATGAAGAACTAATGAATTTAAAAATAATATTATTGGATGAAACTGGGTTATAATAATAGATAAATAATTAAGATAGTTTATACATGATTCACTATTAAATTTTAATTATTCTATATTATGTGAAGGTGAAAATTATGATATACCATTATTTATTAAAAATATTTAGAATATTGTATTATAATTTTTTTTTCAAAATACAGTTTTAAATATAATCAAATAGTGGGAATCTTTTTTATTTTAAATAGTTTAAAATATTTAAATTTTTTTTTGTTAATGCCATTTTTAAAAGTGATTTATTTTCAGGTTCCCCACGTGGTTTTAAAAGAAAAATTTCGTTTTTGTTGGTAATATTTGTTTCTCTAATGGGTGTTATCTATAAATATAAATGAATGGGTGTGATCAAAAAAAAATTATTAGATCTGTAAAACGCTTATGTTTCTAGAAATGTTATCAACTCCATTTGAAACGGTATGATTTCTTGCCCAAATTGGTTTCTCAGTGCCTTTAAAAATGATAGCATATTCTATTTGAAAATTAATTTCAAACATTGCTAAAATCACCAATAAATTGAAAAATTGACATTTCCCTAAAATCATCCAACATGAAACAAATGGACTTTTTTGTTTCACAAAAAAAATAACCCCTTTTAAAATATCTATTGTTTATAAAGTTGATTCAATGTATACTATCCCCAAAGTACATTTTTTAGTATTGATATAATGTTTAACTTTAAATAACATTTATTGGAAATTCATAGTAATATAGATTTGGTGGAAGAGAATTTACACTTAAGGAGAGAAATACTGTATCATTACAAAATTAGACATATATACATCCATAAAAAATTTATTTATCCCTTATACATAAATAACCCCTACATTAATGAAAACACCATTTCAAAATTTTTTATATGTTATAGATGATATACTTTGGATAAATTGGACTTTTGGGAAGAATTATTGGATTTTTTACATGGGCCATATCTATGGGTCATTCGTGGTGATTTTAAAAAAATTGATCAAAAAAATGTTTAATCCCATTATCAAGGAGTCTAATAATTCAAATACGTAATGTAATTGGCCAAAATATTCAATTTTATTATCTTTAATGAATGATTCATGTGATACAGTAATCATAGGTCTAGAAATTGAATTTGGATACACCTATATTGCTCCCCTTCTAACATCTATGGATTAAATACCAATAAAAATATATAGGTATGTAATATCACCTAGAACTAATATATTACCCTTTTTTACTATATTAGTGAACCAATGGGTTACATGAATTAGGATTATCTTAATCTTACATTTGGGGACATTAGATGTCGTTCATGGACTTGTTTTCTAGTCTTTGAAAGAGAATATTTTTGGCCCTGTATGGGTGATGCTACAAATATAAGTTAATTATATATCTATACTAGTAAAGGATTGGGAATAGAAAATAAAGAATCCCACTTCTTTTATCACTTAACCACCTTATTAGGTTCATGATTTATATGAGGTCATTCAATCGTTATAAGTTGAATACCATTTTGATCACAATTCAGTCATGCATTATGCGTAGGTGGATCATTTTTTATAATTTTTAATACATTTTATTGACTAATCAATATAATTATAGATTAAATAGGATGTATATAATAAATTATAATTTAAATTTTTCATAAATTAAAAATAGATTCTATAATTTTAGTCTCCAACATGACGATGAATCTACCTATGAAATAAAATATGAGCTAGGGTCGATGGTGGTAACCCATTTCTCATCCATGTTGTCTTAATAGATTAACACCACTCCCCTATATGGGTAAGAAACTAAAAAGTGTATTCTACCTTTTTTAGGATATTACATACTATATTTCAGTGTTTAAGATATTTTATATGACCAAGGATATGGAAGAGGATCAAATGTTCATGGTATTGATGAATCTATGTACAGAAATATCACTATATCCAAATGAATTCTTAGTGTCCTTTTTTATGTTGGATTGGGAAGTATTCAAGAAATATGAAATTAAATATATCTTTTCTCTCTTTTAGTGGGTTTTATCTGAAGATATAAAGTATCTAATGCTCTTGTTCTTATCCTTAAAATCAGTAACCCTACTCATTGTAAGCACTTGAAGCTGATTATCAACTAAATCTTATCCACGAATAATATGGAAAAAATATATATTATCGGATGATGACATTTCAACAACAACTTATTTTAGAGGAACATCATGGATTATCCCCTAGTCAAAACAACCCTGGGTTTTCCTTCGTTTGATATTAAAATATAATATACCTTGATCAATGGTGGTTTAGATACAATATCAGCGTAAAATTGGATATGAAAAAATCATTTGATTACATGGGGTGGGATGTTATCGTGACTAATTTGAGGGATTTTGTTGTCACTGATGTATGTTGATTCTCTATATTTATTTCATGTCTTCCCCTATTTGTTTTTATGGGAATAAAAATTGGATTATTCATGTCAATCACAGTTTACAAGAAAGGTGACCCTATTTCATTGTGTACTTTAATCATCTAAAATATTTTTTAGCAGATATTTGAATAAACACATGGATTCAAAATGTATTGGTGATTTCTATGGATTTAACGGTTTCCTAGGAATACCCCAGCTCTTATTTTATGATGGTATTCTTGTTTTTTTAAATAAATTATGATCCTCAGTTGATTCCTTAGGATTAATATTATCATTGTATAGTATATGGTGTGGTTATCTTGTTAATTCCTCATAAATTAACCTCTGTGTATCCTCCCACCCCTCACCCAATAAAAAAATAATTATATCATTGGCTGAAATTTAGAAATGTTAATTGTACCCTATTATACCTGGGTTCCCCACTTTCTCCATGAAATGTTGTGATTTTCTTATTTTATTTACATTATGGAAAATTCCTACTAAAATATATAATAAATAAAACATGATTATATCCTTTCATGAGATTATAGTAATTAATAGTGTAATTAATTCAATCATGACTCATATTTTAACATTAACCAATGACATAATAGCCTTGTCAACTCTTTAGGAAATCTCATTGTTAATTTTCATTAGGTTTCTTGATCTGACTAGAGTCTTCACTAGTTTGGGTGGAAAGAAATTGAGAATTTAGTAGAGGAAGGTCAGTAAAATATTATAAGATTGAAAAAAATAAATTTTTCTATCCATGGGATGCTATAATGAGATATTTGTGAAGGGAAATATTTATTACTAAGCTTTATGCACCAAATATTTTCCCAAGACCTTTTTTTGAGTTTATAATTATTTAATTATAGGAAATCATCTATATATAAAATAATTTATATAATTTATAATTCATACTTGAAATATATTAGTGGATTATTAGGTAATGTAATGTCTTTTTTATTAGGATAATTGAGTTCTAAAAACATAATTTTTTTCTGGGTGTCACTCTCTAGATTTAGATCTATATTAATCGTGGATGGTACAACCAATGATTGATGTTGTGATATAATTTATTATCGTACTAGGGAAATATGATATCTCACATTATCATATGATTAATATTATATTTCAATTACTAGAATCACTAATGAGGCCATGTCTTCATATTCCTTTTATATAAGATAGACTAACCGCTTATGCAACATTAATAGGTTAATAAATTTGTGATATATTCTATTAAAAAAAATGTAGTTTCCCAGTATAGATAATTTTTTTCAACGTGCTCCCCACTGACCAAGATCTCACAAATAGATGGATTAATATGAATTCAAAAAATCATTTTTGTATCTTCCTAGATGAGGTGACCACATTCCATATTTCTAATGGACTTATTTTTTTAGAGCACTAGGGTATCATTGATGTGTTTTTGGACCTTCATCCAAATCGTTCTGATTTTTAAATTCTGCTTACCTCTTAGTTCGATAGTGTCACATCATATTCATAGAATGGTAATATAGGAGTTCTCTTATTTTATTCCATTTACTGTTTTATCAGGGTTATTCTCAGTGAGCTCATACCTGGGGAGACCCCCAATGCTCACTGATATTATCCCATTTTAAAAATATTATTTTAAGGAATATTATAATACAATTAATGGTTTATTTATCTCAATATTATTATATATTTTTACTAGAAATTCATTAATATTATTGTATCCTACTAGGGGAACTGTGGTAGGGTATTTGGGTATGGTTTATTTCTCTTGATGTGGGCCTCAAACTCAACATTGAAAGGACCTTTGGTAATGGAGTCAATATAACATGTAGTGTGGTTTGCAACCAAGATGTATTGGGTATTTATTAGTTTTCTTCGCCATTTTTTCCTATAATTTTCCATTTTCATCCTTGATTTCATAATTTAAATAGATGTCTCTCAGTTTATTGTTGGGTTCCAAAATAGGCATTAGCTCATCTATTGTAGAGGTGGACCCCTCCATCTTGGATGACTCTATTTCATCCTCATGATCGACTCACTATTATATAACCTACACAATTTAAAATTGTTTCCTTTTATAAAAATATCATTCAGGATTTTTCCATACCTTTATAGGATAAATTATTATTTCAAATTTATTTTCAATTATTATTATTTTTTATGTGTCTTCCCATATTTTACCAACTCAAAATTCACTCTTATACTTTTTCTAAGTTCTTTAATAAATCCTAATTTTATTGAAATCATTTTTTCCAACCTCCATAAGTTATAAATTTCTATTTTCATATATTATAAAAATTTCTTTTATAAAATAATTTTTATTCCACCATAATCAGTGTAACCAAATGTAGAGGTGTTGAATCATTATGAGGAAGTTATTAAAAATTAAAACATTATAACTCCCTTACCTCTATAAATATTCAATGAATTTATCTCTCACTATTTCCACACATTCAGGTTATATGTATGTTGTTTTAGTATCAAATCAAAATAACATGGAACAAATGATTTTCTTAGTGAATTTCGATTTCAATGTAGCTGACATCATCCCCAATATAAAGTGTTTATTATCCAACATGGACACAACATCTCTTTTTAATCATTGTGACGATTAGGCAAGGGTAATACCAAAAACCTATACTCCCGACACCAACTTGCTACAATTCATGCACCGGTTATTGTATTCATTTATGTACATCGACCATGCCATAAATTAAAAAATTAAATAATTTATTAGATTTTTTTTACTACAAAACAATAAGAGAAAACAACTGACTTCTATACTAAAAAACATATTATATTCTTCCTTAATGTGTAAGAATCTAAAATGATACCTACAACCTTATTATATAAGTTTATTTTATGTATTATTACTAAATCATTGATATATAGTAGTTTGAAATGATAATTTTCTGATACTCAAAATATTGTGTAGTAATGACATTGGCTGCCCTCTCTTCTAATCTTCTTATTATTCCATTCACAAGGACGATCCTCTCAAAGAAACATTGGTTCTCTATATTATTTGACACACATGATATGTTGGATAATCAAAGTATCTGATTTCTTAAAATTTATCATAGATTCTACTCTATTTTCTAATCATTATATACTCATCATATCACCTCGATGTTCTTTCTATACACTGGATATAATGTCCTTCAATCACAGAAGATCAATTATCTACTACTATTGGTTATTAATAACTCTTTTTAATTCAGGGGAACTCCATTAAATATATGGAAATATTATAACTCTCTTTTTCCATAATATATAAATCCTCATTTTCATGCTCACATGATAACATGTAGTGGCACTATTTTTGTGTGAAGGATTATATCTTTACATGATTTAGTTTGATTTTTGAATAATTTTATTTTGGAATATCCTATCAATGTATGTCAAAATAATTTATATACTTTAATCACACAACCAAACATTCATCACATAAGATTTTTATATGATTCTCTTATATAAATATCACTATATCAGAACACATGTCCTGAAATTATTCTCATTTAATGGTTATATCTCAAATAATAGAACCAACTACATCTTTCATTATATCCACTGATATCTCTACAGTTTTATTTTTTTTCTAAATACCACAAATCCATATCATTTTCTCATATCCTCATCATTAAATTTATTTTCATTAATCAATAAATACTCATAAATGTAATTTTTTTCATGAATTATGGAAATAGTCATATATTAAGATCAATAATATGAATGGTGTTTTTAAACTAAATACCCATATGAAACAAATATATTATGTATTACAATGGAATGACTTATTCACTTCAATGATTTTTAACTTAGGAAAATTCATTCTAATCATCATGTACTAATCTAAAAAAACATATGTATAATATTACAATAAAATATATATAACTGTATGGGTTTTCCATTCAATTTTTTAGAATTTTGGAAGATATTTATTACCATAGAAAATATTTCTACAAACCATTCATTATATTTCAACTGAGAAAATAGGCCGCATTACATGGAATATAGTCTATATCATCTGAAATATACAATATATTCTAATAACAGATATACATATAATAAATATCAGGCTACACTCCTTGAAAAGTAATAATTATAATCATAATATCTAAAATTAAATCTAAAATTAATTTTATTTTCACAAAAAAAGTATTATTTGTGACATGGATCACTGTTCCTTCACCAATTTTTTACTTCTCTAGTTGATATTAATTATTACCAAAAAAGAATATACAAATTATATTATATTTTTTATGTATCATGGTGTAAAATCTTAGTGTATTCAAAAAAATTCTAAATATAATAAATATATTTTATATTTCCTATTGTAACCCTCATGTATTAACAACTTGTTTTATAATTATTCATTTTATCCCAAAATATTCAAACTACATAATCTCTAATGTTTCCCCAAATTTTTTAACATATCTCAAAAATTGATTAAAACATCCTAAGGAAACATAAGATAATTAAACACATTCAAAATTACTTTATGAATTCTTGAAATTATTTTATACTATATTATAATTATCCCATGTATCTTATAGTATATAATCACCCATTAGATAAATTTAATATTCTTTTACTACTTGAACCAATATTTAAGATTATTATACCAGAGTCTCAAATTATGATTAATCAAATAATAAAATATAATTACTGTAAATTTGAAACTACAAGATTCATATCCACAAAATTTTTGTATTACTCACTAGCTTTTGGTTACCCATATTCAAGTTTATCCACATTCGATTACATATCTTTTGAAGTATCCTCACTGATTATTTAAATCATAATGTTGGAGATCCTTGATTTCATTAACATTTTCCATATGTAAATATGCCTCCAATATAACATCCAATAGAAGAACCTCAGTTACATATTTCAATTTAATTTTTATTGGTGAAACCATGATAGTCAATTATATATAAGAAGCTGACAATAGAGAAAAAAAGAACATCAAAAAGAAAATATGCATACAGATTTTCATTATTGAATAGTAATTCCTACATACATATAGAGTTATAATTTTTTCATTAATTTAATAATAAAGATTTTAGGGTGATTTTTCAATTATAGATACCCTACCTTGAATGAGATCATAATTTAAAATGATGAATATAGTTTTAACATCCTCAACCTTGGTGACCCTGAATCGGTGCCCCGAGTCAGGTTGTCAATGACCTCTAGTGAACCTCCCCACATGCTAGAGCCTACGGACTAGTAGTGAGGGTCTAATATGACATATTGGAAGACTATTACCACTATACTAGAGTAATAAATAATAGAACACAATATAAATATTGGATATAATAGGAAAACTAAATAAAATTCATTTCCAAATATCTCAAAAATTGGGTACAAATCACAAGAAATAGTAAATATGTCATGTAAAGATACAATGCCAAGTGAATAATGAAAAAAATAAATACAAATAGAAAAAGACCTAAAATGGTCCTGAATCTATTTCTAGAACCTCATCCATGCATGACACATGTCCAACTCAACTCCCTAGCATAGGCCCTCACCCTTGTCTTGAACTATAATAAGGAAATTTGATCAGGTACCCAACGGTGTCCCAATCAGGGTGTGAGTACAACTTATTAGGCCAAAACCATTGATATATACAAATATCCAGTCTAACAGATTGTGGATACAAGTATGAATAAATAAAATGTAAATGAAAGGCAATTCATGGACACTAGTTATCGATCTCTACAAAGCTATTCTAACCAAGGTTTTAATTAGTTATATCTCTTTTGTTACTAGTGCATCATCAATCACAAAAGGATCATGGAATTAATCATTTCAATAAGGGAATAAATAAGTCCTTCGCACACTAGGGATAGCATATCACAACATCACACTATCGTCACCTCGAAGCCTCAGTCCGGCTGGAATGCAACCATTACGGTAATAGAGCTTCGTCCCATTCCCTAACCTAGGCATTGTGGGTGGTGTTAGAGAATCTGTCAAACTCAACCCATGGGAGGAGCTGCAGTCCTTTATCCCACACCTCAACCCATTATCACATTATTTCCCATCCATTCACTACACAAATAACATATTACAACCAAACACGACCAATACATAATACAATAATAATTCATAAAAATATACATGGAAAATAATATTGTTCAAAAAAGAATTAACACATTTCCATTTACATTACATACCCATTTAGACCAATTCCCATTTTCAAACCTAGATCACTAATTATATTCAATAATTAACTTTTTCCAACACATTATACACATTCATAAATACCCTAATGAAACACCCTTAAAGATATTTCCCATTCCACATACCGTTATCAATTTAGCATATTTACCATTTCACATTCACTAAATCACATAGAAATATCTTAAATATTTTATAAGACTCTTACCTCAACCCCAATTAACCAATAATCTATTTGGAAATACATTAAGAATTTCAACATACTCAAAAAGCGATCTACATGATTTCACAACATCAAATAAATTACTTATCTAATTCTATGATTGGAAGGTATCAGCACACCACATGGATGGCCTTAAATTGGTCAAATAATCCTCAATGCATCCTATTAGGACCATAACTGTTCCAATTCATCATTTGGACTCCCAAAATATCAAATATTCTCAGGGTTTTTAAAATCACATCTTGAATTAGAAAAATAATAGGGTAGGGCATGTAGAAATCATCAAGGAAACCATGGGATATAACTTTCAGACCACAAACCTCAAATCCTTCAGTAAAAACACTCCCAAACACGACCTTAGATCCAAATTCAACATCCTTTTAAAGTAAAGTCATAGATTATCCCAGAAAAAATGGGTTTAGATATTCATATGGATATGCAAGAAATATAATAACCCTAGGAAAGAAAAAGTGGAAAATGAGCATATTAATCATACCTAGATCTTCGATTTTCAACCAAAAATACTCCAAATAGCATAGGGATAGAGGAAAACACCCTTGGGAGCTCTGTAGAATTGGCTCGTCACTAGGGCTGTAGGAGGTGATGAGTAAAATAAAATATAGAGCCTTAAAATCCCATAATTGAATTTTTGTAAACATTTTCATATTTATTAGTCCACATGGTTTACTAACTCAGTTTGAATGAACATTTTATGATCCACTATCCCAAAATTAACCCTTCGTACAGTTTCTTAGGAATTCTTCCCAATTAGCTTAATTGTGTGATAACAGTCTACAAGACTCGGTCTAACGTTCGACAGTTACCTTGGTTGATCTGCACGGTTTGGACTAAATATGCATAAACCATGAAACATGCCTAGAAAGCTCTTTTTCCTTCTTTTTTCTAGCCTCAAACCCCTGAAACTCCCTTGAGACTTCACATGAAATTTGGGAGAAACATATATAACAAAAATAGAAGACTTACACCAAAACATTAAAAAAAATACATTAAGAATATTCCCCGATATTATATCCTTTGAACCTTAGCTTGGATCGTCCTTGAGCCCCTCTTCCAAAGAATAATTGGGATTATTAATAAATGATATCAAGACACTGAACTAGAATATCTGATTCTCACTCCCAAATTTCTTCCTAGAAATTTCCATGATACTAATGAATATGACCGTAAGACCTTTTCACTATGATCCTCAATACGAACCAGATGCCCATAAAGTAATGCATTAAACTCAAGCCCAACATCATAAACATTTTTCACATGATTTGGATCAGGTTGATACATCAAGAGTTTTGATCAATGAATAAAATTATGCATAGAACTGTACCATTGTGGAAGAGCTAGTTGTTAAGCCACTAGTCTAATCCTCTCTAAAATTTTGAATGACACCATATACCTAGGTGCCAACTTTTCATACATCTAAATTTGAAGGTGACCCAATCATGGGGAAAACCGAATAAACACACTATCACCCATCGTGAACTCGAGACATCTATGACACCAGTCAGCATATGACATCTGCCAACCCTAAGCCGTTTATATACACATTTTAATCAACTGAACATTCTATAATGTCACCTGAAAAAGACTCACTCTTAGTAGTTCAGACTCCATATCATCTAACCAAAAAAATTATTTTTACATGGCCTCCCATTAGGTTGATCAAAAGAAACAATTGAAATTTTAGCCAAAATACTATTGTTGTTGGATAAATATTCTGATGATAAATGTCTTTCCCACAACCCACATTAGTCCTAAAAAAATGATATCAACATGTTTTATAATACTATAATTGTATGATCTAACTAACAATACCACTATGTGTGATAAGTCATACCACCAAACACATTGGTACCAAGTTATTTTTGTTTATCCTACCAGAAGTGTGATGTTAAAATTATATCATGATCTGAAACTATAGTTCACAACACACCATATAATCACACTATATCACTAACATAAATCTCAGCCAACTGATCAACTATATATGTTTCCTGTATTGGTATGAAATGGTCCACATTAGTCAATTGATCACCAATGACCCATATTTCATCATTCATTAAAGTAGTTATTGAAATACCCACTACGAAGCCTATCATTATGCCATTCTGCTTCAATTATGGAATCAAAAATGACTCTAACAACCCACATGGATGATGATGATCGGCCTTCACCTATTAATTTGTAATGAATCATGCCACAAAACCCACATACACTTTCTTCATTTCCGACCACAAATAATATAAACGAATGTCACAATATATTTTATTCAAGCCATGATGTACCGCCCAATTTGACGCATCGAGCTCACACATCAATTCTTCTTGTTCACCCATTGGTTCCACAACATGGCCCTGAACATAGATAGCTCCATCAAAATCAAAAACTAAACTAGATTTTGACACCCCACCACTGAGACTTTCTTTCAAAGACAAACACTATGGATCTTCTTGATGACATTCCTTGACTCATATCAAAATCATAGAGTCAATCACTATAAAGGTAAGGGTGATTTATTTGTCCCCATAATATTCATCTAAGTTCATCTCAAAAAACAAAGACATCATTATCCATTTATTGATTGATTCCTGAACCACCTGATTCCAATCCTTCCAACTCAGGAAACCCACTACACTATTCCCTTTCTTGGGGTTGTAAACCACCTCAAAATGGAATGATTTTTGGTACTCAAACCACCATCAATATTGATTATTCAAATCCATATGAGAGAATATGTAAATTAAAATTTAATTATTGGTAAGGGACATGAATCCTTCCCATAACAAGTAATGCCTCCATCACATTAATGCATAAACCTCAATAGTTATCTCAAGATCACGAGTAGGGTAATTATATTCAAAAGGCATCAACAATCAGGACCCATAAACTACAACCCAATCATCCGGCATGAAAACTGCCATGAGTCCCATACTGGACGCATCACAAAACCAGGTTTACCTCTTACCTAGTTTGGGTAAAATCAAAATTGGTGTTGTAGTCTACTTCTTCTTCCATTCATGGAAAAAATATGCATGCCTCTGACCACTCAAACTATACACCCTTTTTGGTTAAGCATGAGAGTGGTTCTGCCAAATTAGATAAATCACAAATGAACCTCTGTTAATAACTAGAAAACCCCAAATAAATCTGATCATAAGAATCATTATTGGGCTTCGTCCAAGACACAACAACCTTCACCTTATTTGAATCTACCAACACATCTATCTAAATAATGACGTGTCCCGTGAAATGCAACGTGTAAATTAAAAACTATAATTTTGAAATATCTACATAATGACTATTATCTCTTAGTGTACTCAAGATGATGTCATGGTGTTTGGAATGATCATCAATAGTTCTTGAGTACACCAATAATTCATCAATAAATACAATAACTATATGATCCAGATTAGGGTAAAATATTCGGTTCATTAGTTCCATGAACACAAACTGAGAATTTTTCAATTGGAACAACATCACCAAAAATTTATACAACACGTACCCGAAACATAGATCTATATGTGGTACGTCAAAAGGTTTCTTCCTCAACTAATGGTATCCTGATTTCAATTCAATCATGGAGAAAACTGAGGAACCTCTCAGTTGGTAAAAAAAGTACTCAATTCTGGAAAGAGGGTATCAATTCTTAACCATCATCTGATTAAACTTTTTGTAATAGACACATAACCTCAACGACCCATAAAATATATTAGAAAATAGCATGGGTGGTCCCCATGGAAACATACTATGTAGAATGAATCCTTTTGAAATATCTATTCCAAATGAACCTTTATCACAATGAGTTCTTTTAGGTCCATTCGATATGGTGGAATAATAAATGGTTCTTCCCCTAAAACCGACTTGATTATGATCTCCACATCCCATTGGGGTGGAAATCATGATAAATCCTCAAGAAACACATCATGAAACTGAACCACCATATAATAAAAGACATGTTTCTACACATCCCCATCATCATGAATAAGGCATTCCACTTGGGATGTGAGTTTCCCCACCCGCTGAAAAATTTTCCCTGCATGGCTTACTTGAACATCCCACTCACCACAAAAGGAAGAAGTTCCTCTCTTAGGAGAGGTGAATGATACCCTATCATTGTAACAATTGATATGGGTATGATAAATCACTAGCCATTCCCTACCCAAGAATCTGTCAAAACCTGACATCTTGAGGGAAAATAGGTTCCACAAAAAAATAACCACATCCAATAAAGAAAATCCTCTACACAGTCGGATATCCTCAACTCACACACCCAACAGAGTATCGATTGATATAACCCCCTAATCATATTCCACAGCTATGCCCTACACAACTATAACTATGAATATATAAAAGAGAGTGTGTCACTTGTGTTAAATTAATTATTAGCGAGTGTGAAAGGTATAATAACTATACATCGAATGGTAGACGGTCCGAACTCTACACCTTAATGTGTAGACTGAACTATGTGTAGATGGCCTATTCCTATACACTAGGATCTAGCATTAGTACCCAGCACTTCACCTCCCTACTGGTGAGGGTGTTCTCTTCCTAGAGTTCCATATCCACCACCCTTATTAGTAAGAAAAGAGGAGCTCCAACTACCAACCTAATATGGGGTGATCGATAACCTTTTCGCACATAGTATCTACCACTAACTCCCATACATGACTAGATAGTATGGGATATTGCAGAACCTATGAATATTTCCTAACCTTGCATAGGATCGGCACTCAACTGGTTGTTGGGTACATTGCCACCATTTGTGTCGTGACTATCCACACTAATAAGAGAATTCTTGATCAACACATTGAGGAATTGGCCATCTATTCTAACTATTCTACAAACTCTTACTCTATTAGAAACATCTGAAATGATGCTTCTTTACCACAATGGTTTTACGACATGTCCACCTAGTGGGTACAACATGTCCACCACTTGAATCTCCCTTTAGATTCCCTTCTATGATTAGGTCTTGGTATACTACCTCTACATACCTCTATATATGTAATATTGTAACATGGGAGCTCTTCATATACCTATTCCCCTCCTATAAGCAATGTTCCATAATCTCATCATCTCCAACCATCATTGGGAAGAATCGGTGATGGTCCGTGAAATGTCGAGCATTATACATCACTAATGCATCCCCCTAGGTAAAACTCATAAACTCTACAACCTTCTTCTGCCTCATGGTCTCTAGGTAGTAATATCACAGAAACATATAATGGGAATTCTTCCACGACATTCATTCAAAATTCTTCATCTGAACCATAATATCCCACCAATGATTAACTAGACCTCGTAACATGTATGCTGCTATCATGATTCACTTCTCAAGAAGAGTCGCGAGATGATTATTAATAGTATGGGTATATTCTATCCAAAGAATTGTTGTCCTTGTCCCGCCCAATTTATAAGGTTTGGAGGGCGGTCCCTTTGAAACTCCATGGTCTGCTCGAACAGGCTCAGAACAGCCCGTCTTGGATGACATTCCATAATATGTATAAAGCAAGAATGATACTCACGGAACATATCTTTTGTATTATCATGAACCATAAGATCCTATTACTCAACTACTACGGGAGAATTATCAGCAATGTCCTTCTACCACCCAACTGAAACACGCCTTCATGGAGGAATTTCTCCAAAATTCCAAACACAGGAATTAGAAGGAAAAACAAAATGTTTTAGAAAATATAAATGAAGGCACTACATTAGCCACCAAAAACCCATTTCATATACACCAACCAACATGTCTGATCATACGCCACACACTACCCTCAACCAACTCTACCAAGGTCGTGGATACCATGAGTTAACTAACATACATGACTAAAAAACATACATTATACACCATTTTAATACTATTCTCACATCACAACATACTCCAATAATAGTTCATTTCACATACCACCATTTAAGAAGAATAATTACTCAGTTATTGTTAATCATTTTCCATCTTTTTTAACCCATATTTATTTTTTCGTTAGACAAAACATTCACCACTTTTAAGAATGTCAATTGTATTATACCATCTATTCCCCACCCACCTGTACCATGTGTGTCTGCCTACTATGATGTGAGACACTTATATATAAAAGGTTACTAGAATAATGCATGAATGCACAACCTCATGTCATTCTTTCCAAGAGAAAAATATCTTAAAAAAGTCACATAACATCACATGTGCATCACCCAATGGTGAAATATCATCAAATTTAACAACACAGAATAAGAAAAATAATACACACCAAGGGTGATGAAGGGTTTTTCCCGTACTTGGGTATGCTACTTCCAATAATGAGCGCATTACCAATGTTGTACATCATCATAATATCCTATATACCATCCCCAAATAGTATGAAATAGAAAATAACTCCTATAATACAACATTTTAATGTCTCCAACCTAGGATCTAATAAATTTGTTCCTTGATCCAGGTCATCACATGATCTCAAGTGCACCTCCTCATACACCAATGGTTCATGACTATAAGTTACATTCTAATAGGACGCATGGTAATACTATATAGTCATTCCTAGAGTAATCCATAGTACAAACCAATATAAATAGTGAAAACAATAGGAATAATCAATAACAAGCACAGTAAATCATCTCCCAAACTGAGTACAAATCCAAAGGAATAATAAATATTTCATATCATGCTGGAATGAAAAGTGAAAAAAAACATCCTGGACTCTATGTCTATAACCTTATCCATGCATGTACCATGTCAAACTCAACAAAATAGCATAGGGACCCTGTGCTTATCATGATCTTCTTGCATGAAATCTTCTCTAGTACCCAATGGTGGCCCGAGCCCTGAGTATGTACATCTCAGTAGGCCACCAAAAACTATTTCTACAAATATCCATTCTAAAATATTGTTCTTAAAAGTATAAATAAATAACCATAAAATGAATGACCATTCAGGTCCACTAGTTAACAATCTCTATATAGCTATACTAACCAAGGATCTAATTCATTATTTCTCATTTATTTCTGGTTCATAAACAATCACAAAAGGATCACGGTATTCATCATTATCATAAGGGTATAATTAGTTCCCTAACTCACTAGAGAAATCCTATCAAAATGTATTAATATAATTAACACAAAGCCTCATCCTAGGTGGAAGGAAATAGTAAGGGGAGAAGAGCTTTATCCCCTTCTTTATCCTGCGCATTATGCATGGAGTTAGAGAATCAGTACAACTAAACCTGTGGGACGATCCTCAGTCCTTGATCCCAAACCTCAATCCCTCTGCACATTCTTATCCATTAATTAACTACACACAAACCATAATAAAACAATAATCAACCAATACGTTTAACAATCATAATCTCCAACAATCAACATGGTAATGCATATTGTGCCACAACCAATTTACACATTTCCATTTACATCACATATCCCATTTAGCAAAATTAAAATTGTCAAACATAGACCACAAATAATATTCAATAATTCTATTATGTCAACCCATTATAAATATTCATAAATCCCCTTATGAAATCTCATTCCACGTATTTCCTATTCCACATACCATTATCAATTAAGCATATTCACAGTTTCACATGCACTAACTCGCATATGAATATCTACAATATTTCATAATCTTATTACCTCATCCCTAATAAAACAATCCCTCATTTGGAATTCCATTAATAAAATAAACATACTCAACAAGGTCTCTAAATGATATCTTAACAACCTAGAACTTACATAGCAAATTCTTGGTCCAGAAGTTATCATAACACCGCATGGATAGAATTGAATGGCTCGAATAACCCTCGACGTATCCCTGGGGGACCATGATCATTTCCTTTCATAATTAAGACACACAAAATACCAAATATTATCATGGTTTTCAAAATCACATCAATACGTGACAATGAACAAAGTTGGGCCTGTAAAAATCATCAATGAAACTATGTGATATATCTTGTAGACCACCTATCTCAGATTCATTTGGACCACAATCCCTAACATGGCCTTAGATATAGATTCAACAACCACTTGAATATATATACTAGATTTTAAAAATAATAAGGTGTTTAGAGATTATTATAGAGATGATAGAAAGATACAAACCCTACCCACAAAAAAGAGGGAAATAGTTGATTTGACATATTAGGATCCTCGATCCACCACTGACAGCACTAAAAAAGGCATAAGGATAGAGGAGAAACACCATTGGGAACTCTTGGGAGATTTGGATCATCACTAGAGTTTCAAGAGGAGTATAAGAAAAAATATAGAATGAGCCTTAAAATCTGGCAATGGGGTTTTTACAAATTTCTCAACATTACTGGGCCGCATTGTTTACCCGCAAAATTTTTCAAATAGTGTGCAAACCATGAATGACACATTATACCAATATCACATCTTCACATGGGTTTTTAGGAATTACACATGGTCAGATTAACCATGTGATAACCTTGTGCATGCCTTTGTCTGAGGGTGCATGATTACCTGGGTGTCTCCACGCATTTTGAAATAACTACTCGCAAACTATGTAATATGCACAGAAAACTAATTTTCCTCCTTTTAATTCCCCAAACCCCCTAAAAATCTCCAAGACATCTCCAAAACATTGGAAAAACATATCTGGAAAGAAATTAATGAAATATACTAAAACATAAATAAAAATACCATCATAAAAATATATTATCTATTAATAGTAACTAACATTATAGTAATTCCAATTGGATAAATTCATCCACTATGTTGTAGTGACTACTGTAAAGAGTTTTATGGTTCTAAAATATAGTTTTCACTAATTAACAGATGTCATATTAATCATGTCTGGGTTGTAAGTACCTTAGTAAAACTATTTGTGTCCTTTTTTATCTCAACTATAGTTGGTAATAATTTATAATGTTCCCCAAAATTTGTGTCAAGAGCCTTTGGACCCCAAAACTCTATGAAGGGGTATACAACCCCCTGTAAACTCACTATGGAGGTAATAAACTATGATTTTTTTCTTATTATAAAGTACAGACTTCTATAAATTGTTTCAACATCCAGATACACCATTCCAACACTTACACCCATATTTACAAACATTATTAGATAGAGTTAAATTTTAGGTAACTTCAATATTCATTATTTTGGATATTATTCAACCTTATCAGCGCTAACTCATAATAAAAAAGATACATGGAGACTCCATTAATCATCATCACGATTATTATATACTCCAATCATTATCCAAACAATTCATATTCAATAAATATTAAAAAAACCATGAAAATATATGTGGAAACATACCTCTAATAAAACATCAATAATTGATGTACAATCAGCCTCATAAGTTTCCCTATAGCATACTAAGAAAAATCCACCTCATGTAGGGTGTTTTCTACCATTCATACATGGAAATATCCACAAAATTTCTAGGTATGTCACACTGAACCAACATGTGTCATCCATCAATCAGAGACATAGACTAGATCATTACATTCATGAGGTATTTTCCAGATCACCAATTGCTGAAAACTAGTGTTTGGGTAGTAGAAAATATCCTTTGGTAATGATTTCTACCTCAAAATAAACATACAACCACATCCATATAAATTAAAAAATTTAAATTAGGATACATTCTAGAAAAAGAACAAAAAATAAACATGAAGAAAAAAATGTAAAAATTTATAAAATAAACACATAAGGTCGCCGATCCTGATCTGAGACATTCATTCCAATACAAATATTTCATAAAACGAAATATATAAAGAAATGCCCATAATAAACATTTACCATATCTATCTGACCCACGCCAATGCTCCACTTCCATCCCGACAATTAACACCTATACCAAAAGACACTTTGTAGAAAGACGCTTTTCAAATAATCTAAAAAGAAACTATAATAGAATCATACATGGAGTGATGTATGCAGTGTGTGAAAAAAAAATATCAGATTTGATAAGCATAATAAGCATTATAAAATTCTTTAAAAATACAAATTTATTCTGCAATAATCTAAAATATGTAATATCCTCCATTTTATGCTTAATAAAAACTCTAATTTCTAATAAATAATGAAAATTATTATGTGAAAATATAATTTATCAATAAAAAATAACATAATATAAAATTTAAACAATTTATACTATGGTAAAATCCTAGTTAATAGAATGAAATATTTTACGTAATATTTTTAGAGTTATACGAAGAGTTATAATGAGATTATTTTTTTTGTATAGGCTTGGTGTTGATATAATAAAAAATAAATAATATAATATATAATGTACATTAATTTTTTTTAAATAATATAATTTATCTCAAATAGAGCCTCAGATGGGTACTTTGGAACTTCTATTAAGTCAAAAATGTTCCTTTTACTATAAACATTGCATTACCTTTGTCTATGTCGGGAGTCTGGTTAGATCAAATGTAAAGATAATATATTAGGTATTTTAAATATATTTTGGGGACTTAAAAAATAATAATAAATAATATTAATATTAACAATTATATAACTAGTATTATTATTATTATTCAAGAAAAAATTGTTATATTATATATATTTAATTAAATAATTTTGAATTCTTTCAATTTATAAGAAACGGTTTTCCATGATTGGAGATTTTAATTGGGGACACAGTAATAATGATGTTATAAAATTCTAATCTAAATAAATTAAATAGTTTGTGTTTAATAAAATTTTTGTTTATAAAAATCTGTTTTTAATTGACTTTGTATTTGAGATGTTAATGGTGGAAATTATGGGTTATAATTAATAATATTAAATATAGTTGTGGATTATATTATTATTATTAAATTGAAAAAATATTGGTGTGTGTATATATATTTGTTATGTATATGGGATATATATTTGAAAATATATAAATTTGAGGGTGTTTAAATATATACATATGTTTATATATATAAAGTACAAATATGGGTTAAATATAGGTGGTTATATGTGTTTGTGTGAGAGTGTGCATATATATATGTCGTTGTATATTTGTATATATGGGTATGTATATATATAGTGTATATATATAAAGATTACTTTTAAAAATATCTATAAATGGTTGGGGCATGGTATTCCAGATTAAAGAAAAATAACTGAAATGAAAAAATTAGATGGATATAAGATTTCATAAATAGTGGAAATAAACTAGAAATAATAAATATTTTGGAGGAGCTAATGGGATGTACCTAAGGGTATTTGTTCATGAGTAATACATGCCCAAACTCACATATGTTATCCCTATTTCTATTACCAATATCTTAAATATAGTATTATTTAATTTTACTATTTACTCCGAACATAAATGATCAATATAATTTCTGATACCAATTGGATTTATGTTTTGTTGGCACCTTTGGGTTCCTCTAAATAAGTATAAATTAAATCCTATGAATTTTTGAAGGATGTGAAGAAATTTATTCAAATTAAATTTACACTAATTAAATATCAAATAAATTTTTAATTCCCAATCATGTCAAAATTAAAAATAGATCTATGATTCGGTGGTGTGGCCATACTCGGGCATCAACCCTTATCATCAATCATAATTGCAGCTATGGTATGAAGATAATTTGATATTTGGTATTTTTTCATGTTATTCCATATTATAATTTTTGTTTCAACATATTTGATAATCATTCTTGATTTTTGTCTCATGTGGGTTTGAGTGTGTAGTCCATGATAATTATTTTGATATTATTTTCCCTGACTAATAATAGAAAAATTCATTCCATGTTTGATTATAATGACATGTCTTATGTATAGTTGTTTTATTTCTCATATTGAATTGTTTTTATGTATTATATTCCTTGTATATATGTTTCCATTATATATAGGTATAGTTTTTGTTGTGTAGAACATGTCAACCAACATTACATAATTTTCATTTAGAGGGGTAGGGTACCTTACTTACAATGATGGAAATGTTGAACCTTAGTATAGGGTGAAGATATGATGATACCATGGAATATTCTATTTGGGTTACAATCGATTTCCCAGTACTGGGATATTAAATTCCTAGTTCATCTGTGAGTTTCATGGAGTATATAAGGATCTAAATTCCATGTTGATTTTTGAGTTTCATTCCATATATTGGGCACTCGAACCCTAGTTGACTTGTAGGAAGCATTCCATAAATGTGGCCCACACAAATTTATATAAACAAATAATTCCATCAGGTTTTCGATTAAAATATTAAATGGATGGGGGAGTGTTTGATTACTACTAACAACTTATATTAATACTTTTGTCATGGTGTCGAAGTAGGTATGGTGTGGGGATTGTGACTGCATTATTAGAATATAAAAATTTTGTTTTGGATTGTATATTTATTTTCTATTTAAATTTTTATTATTATTAATTAATAAAATCAATATACACTAACACACTATGTTAAATAATAATTTATGGTGTCTTATTGAGTCTTGACCTCACCAACTACTCTAAATTTATATGATGCACTTATATATTTTATGACTAGATACCTAGTGAAGGGAAATAGACCTATGGTGGATAGTTGTGTAGAGTTTCCTGGAGCTTTAGAAGACTAGGATGAACACTTTAGGATCCCACTATTTATTTGTTTGTTTGTTTATATATTTATTTATTTACATTTTTTACTCAATTATGAATTTCACATTATGAGTTTTTAATTTTTAAGAGATGTATTCATTTGTAGATTTCAACATGTTACTATGATTGTTTATATATTATATTTTTTTTATTATTTTTACTAAGAAATGATACCAATGGTAAAGGATCCATATAGATGGACATAAATCATCAGTACTAGTTAGAATCTTCTTGATTATAGGGGGTCTGTAACAGTTTATGTTTTACTTTGTCTTCTACCAAATGGTTTGGTTCAGGTTATTAAAAAATAGTATCAGAGCACCTAGATTCAATATATGGTTTCTTATTCTATCTTTGTTTTAGGAAGGGTAGATATGAGTGATGAATGTTAGTAATACTACATTAGAACTATGATAGTCCCTGACCATCACTGTATAGTGGACCTCATGGTTTCCATAATGTAGGGAAAATTATGATTTTTTTGTAACCATTGACAAAATTCACTTTGGGTGATAAACATTATGGTGATAGGTGATCTGTGAGACTTTTGGTGCGTTCATACAACATGAATAGTAACGTATGTTCACATGTCATATATATACATGTTACTGTGATGCATATATGTTTTTCAATTAAATATGATGATTTTTAATCTATTAAATATTTTTTCTATGTTGTGTGATATATATGTCTTGTAGTATTGTTTTCATATACATATTAATTCTCATAAATTAATTTTACGAAGAATGTTGTTGTGATAATATATATATGATGAAGATGAATAATGTGTAGGGATAGAGACAAGGATATGTTCTATGATGCGTAAACCTTGGGATCTATGTATACTCTTAGGTAAACATTTTGTGATCCCATAGATAAGATAAAGTCTTTTAATGTTCATAAATTTATCTTTACATCAGTGATGAGACCATGAGGATTCAAGATCTGGATTCTAATGTTTGAGGTTAGTGGCCTAAGTAGTTAGACCAAGACCACTAGAAGTGCATATCAATGTAGAAAAGTCATTAAAGGGGGAGAATTTTAATATCTTGTATCTCTAATAACAAATAACCCATATTTTTTTTAACAATTTATGAATATTTTTATATGAAAATTAAATTTTTAATTAAAAATATGTTAATAAATAATATAAAATCATTACTTAAGGACGAAATAAAATTTAAGTCCTTGAAATATTCAATGGAATGTTTTTTTGTTTGGCATTGAGTTGTTGTGATATTTCAAGGTTCATAGAGAACTGGTATTATTATAAATAATAAATATTAAAAAAAATATCACATGCATGTAGTTTTTTTGAAATAATTGAAAATCACCAGAATACTGTCTCAGATGAGAAATAAATGACCACAATTCAATCTAGATTGCATGCTTTACCATAGGTATAGTGTTATCCATGTGTGAATTTAGTTTTATGTTAGATCATATGTGTGCATTATAATAATTTTTATCTGAATATTTTTTGGATATATGAAAATAATTATGATTTTTGTATTACTATTATTTTTTTTTTGAAGAAAAATGTTGTGAATTTAAATGTGTCATTGAATAATTTTATATTCTATTAACTGATGAGTGATTCTTCTCTATGGGTGATTATTTTTATTAGTTACAAAGTAATAATGATGTATTATCACTAATGCTAAAAAAGGATATTGAATGTGTTTAATAAAATTTATTTATTATTATCAGTTTTTAATGTATGGTTTATTATAAATGTTAATATTGGAAATTATGAGAGTTTTTTTATAATAATAATAATTATTATGATAATTATTAGTATTAAATTGGGAAAATAATCTTGTTCTGTAAATTTATATATAAGGGGAATATATTTATGGTAAATATATATATATATATACATATATATGTATATATATAAATTTCTGAGTGTATACATGTAAATATTGATGTGTATATATATGGGTTTTAAATATATATATGTGAGAGTATATATGTTTGTGGGGATGGGTCTGTGTGTGCGTGTGTGCGAAATGTGTATGTATATATAATGATGATATTTTTAATAACTATATAGATGGGCTTTAGATGGATTTTATGATGAAGGTGAAATAAATAAAATGAAATAAATTATATTGATATAAGATAGAATAAATTATTGAAATAAAATAGAAATAAAAAATATTTAGGAGGAGGGAATTGCGGGCACATAAATGTATACGAAGAAGAGGAATTACTCCCCAATCTAATTTAACATTCCCTATTTACCTTCACCGTATCTCATACTATAAAATTTAATTGTTTCTTATTTTTTACAAAAAACACTCTTCATTATTTTCTTCTTTATTGATTGGATTGGTGCACTGTTTGTGTCATTTTGTTGATATTGATGTTTATAAATTCAATCAATTTTTTTGAAAAAAATTAAATGAGGTAATTTATTCAAATTTAATTTGTTCTTTAATATTATAAAAGATAAAAATTATTTAAAATAATTTTAAAACAATAATGTTTATATGTTTTGTTGGTGCGATCAAACTCAGACATGAACCCTTATCATTAATACTTGTTGCAAAATTGGTATGAAGTTCATTACCATGGGAATTTTGTTACACATGTTTCCATATTATAATTTTTCTATTGGAAACTGTTATCATCCTTCATGATTGTGATATCATGTGGCTGTGTGTATCATGTTAGAACCATTTTGAAATTATTTTCCCTACATGATACTAATGTTATTGTTTCCATGTCTGATTATGATCAATTTTTGTATATCTATATAATTTATTTTTCGTATTGACATTATAGACATGCATTATATACATTGTATATATGTTACCTTTATTTTTTTGTATAATAATTGGGGCTAGTGGACCATCCTGAAATGTTTATCCCTTAAATGGGGAGTGCACTTGACTTGCAATGGGGTTCATTACATACCTATGCATAAGGTAGTGACACAATGATAACATGGAACTCCATGTTGGAGATTCACTCAATGTTAAATTATCATGATAATATTAATTTAAGGGATATATGAGATGCATTTCATATATCGAGAACTAAATTCCTAGTTCATCATGTGGGCTGCATGTTATATATTCTAGAAGTTGAGGCATTATTGTTTTTGATAAGTGTGTCATAATTTTGCACAAGATTAAGTCTCATGAATGCATACTATTATGGGGTTATCCAATGAATAGTTTACTAGTTAAGGGATATATTTAGTATTATCAACATGTTATCATCCAAATATTTGAATTAATCAAAATAGTAATGGTTAGAGGTTTTTGGCATGTTAGTTTTTACACTACCTATCAGTTCTGGATTTTATGTCTTTTTTATTAATACTCATTTATTATTATTATGGTTTAAAATAGTTTTTCATGATCATTCAATGCTAATGATTCATTGGTGGTGTTCTATATAGTCTCATATTTACATAATACTCAATTGTTTTTCATATTCTTATAGATATCAAGACTAGAAACCTGATGAAGGGAAAGGGCCAAGTGGTAGATGGTTGAGAAGAGGATTATGGAGAAGATAAAAGATTGATTTAGATACTGGAGGACCATGATATTTTTTATTTGTCTTTAATTATTAGTATGTTTTCCCAGTCAAATTAGGATTCATTTATATGTATAACAAGTAATCAATTTTTAAAAATAATCATGAAACTATTATTATTTATTTATTATCAATATTATCATTATTTTTCATAGGATATGATACATATGTTATCGTACAACCCTTGAAAAACATAGATCATCACATCTAGTTGGAATCCCCTAGCATACGGTGAGGCATGCATGGAGAGATGTTTCACTTCGGTCCCGAAATAGTGGTTTGAGATAGGTTGTTATGAAATATAGTATACAAAAATATATTTTATTCTTTCAAATAAATATGTCGATCAAATAAAAAATAAAATTATTTTTTAAATGTCCACTTTTTTTGTTAAATCAGTAACAAAAAGTTCACTTCTTTTGTCATAACCCCATTTTAACAAAAATCATCTATTTGAATCCAATTTTATGATCCCCCCTTTTAAATACCCATTTATAAATCTATTTAAAAACTTTTTAAATAGAAAAAAATGAAATAGTTAACCAAGTAGAATTACAATGAACCACATCACAATAGAGAGATTATAAGAAATAAATATACATGGTTTCATGTGTGTCTGTAAATCAAGGGAACACAAGAGAAATGAAGATCCTTATATTATTATAAATTAATCATTGGAAATTTACAAAATATCTCATGAGGAAATCCTATATATACTCAATTCAAAAAAATCTTCAATCTTGTCGATGCACTCTTATATATTGAGATAATTAACCTCCATTAACTGAACTCTTGGGTGGAACTCTCCTTTGCTCTATAAAATAATACGACATATAGTTCATATAGAATATACTATGTTGTATCCTTATATCATACTTCACAAATATTTATATGATACTCATGCTTGTCAATAAATAAATGGTCATAAATCATAAGAATCGATAGATTAAAAGTAGTAAATCTCAACTCAACTCTTATACCCTCACAATAAACATCGCTAATCACATATTCTCCATGTCAATGTAAATATAAAACAATAATAATTCCCCTCCATATATAATTTTTTTTACAATAATAAACAATATACATGATGTGGGTCATAGTCCAATAAGGTGATCAATTGGATATCACTCTCTCAAAACATTATGAAAAACAATTAAATGTTACAAACATTTCATCATTTATAAATTCCTCAAATTCAATGTAATTTATAGTAGTTTTTCATTCCATTTCAATATAATCTTTAAAATAAAACAATTGAAATCCAATTCTATATATATTTCTTAACAAATAATGAAATCTATTTGAATGTCCATTAAAAATGAATACCTGCATTTTTCTAAAATACAAAAAAGATTAATATTAAATTTAATAATTAAAATCATGACTCAAATGGGGTAAAAAAATGTAAATAAATTACATTTTAATTAAAAAAATTTAAATTTTTTCAAAATGTATGGAATTTCATGTACCACTAGAAATGCCAAGTGAATTATGAATTACAAATGTATAATTAAATCAATCAATTATAGAAATAAATTTAAACTATCATACATAGACACAAATAATCAAATAAATTAATTATAATGATTAATAATCAAATAAACATCCATTTTAATAAATTATAGAAATATAAATTCCTTCGTTTAGTGACAAACATGTTTGAAGTTGTCGCCTACAACAACTTATTCTCAAACATGACTCAAGGGAGTCTTCACATACACTACCAACTAGAAACCCAAAAAATCAATCCCCTTGAACCTTAAAATAGAACCAATTAGAATATATATTACAAAAATAGAGTTAAACGAAGTGTAAAAGATACAAAGAGAGAGGGGGAATAAATAATAAAATTAACAAAGGAATTTACATTGGGAAATCAGCAAAAAATTAATGGAAGATGAATTAGAAACAAAGATAGAAAATTTTTGAGGGATTAATCCCATATTCCTAGACAGGATGAATGAATGTGGAGAAACAAATGGATGGAAATCATAGATATACATATAGGGATAATTTTGGAAACAAAAAACAGATATTTTGGTAAATCTCATTATTTGACTACACAGTTGGATAAAGAATTGTTTTTTTACTATATGGGAATCACTGGATATAAAAACAAATATTCACAGATTAATAAACATTTGAAAATTGTGATTCATATCTCTGAAAAATTACAGGGCACTACTACCTTATTTTCTTACAGTGTTACAAAATATTTTTAAGGCCTGTAATAAATAACTCTTATATATTGTTAAAAACTCATTATTTCTACTGGGACTCACAGAAACCCATAAAGTCCCCTTGAATTTAATTACATGTACATTCAATATAAAAATTTAAAGAACCATAGCAGGTTTCATCAATATATCATCTTAAAACATGTGAGTTCAACCATGGACATGGGGAAAATTTAAAAAAAACCAAAAAATCAATCTCAAAACTAATGAAACTAAAATTAAACCAAAATATTATTTAATAATATTAAAAAAATAATTCTAAATGGGTTTGATTTAAAAAAATATTTATTTATATATTTCCCAATGAAATTAGACCTATATTATTTTCTAGCATACTAAAATCTGGTCATCCTCCATTATTCTATGTGTTTATTTTTACACGCAGGCATCTTCACAATGATCAATATTATTGAATTTTTCTTTTATGTTTTCAAATATTTAAATCTATTTATGATAAATATATATGATCTTTATTTTATGTAATTTTCTCTATACAATCATTTTAACCCTATATTAACTGAATAAAATATTCAAAATCGATCCATGATGAATTATAGTAGAAAAAAGAAATTCTGGAGCTATGGAAAAAATTCTCCAAAAACTTGTGTTATCAGAGTTCATTATCATAGGCACTAGAAAACACAAAGTCCCATGAGAACATAATATTTCCAGGATCCATAAACATTATAGATATATAACTATAAATAACCCCTATATCTCAATTTAATGGGTTTTCAATTTTAATATCATGATTTCGAATTTTGGGGCCCTCTACTAATTTATGTTCAATTTCCATGAATCATGAAAACATAAAACACCTCAATGGATCCTTATATGTGAGATACCAATGTGAATTATATAGTAATCTAAGTGATAAACTGATTTTTTTCATGATTCTTAATATAATTTATCAACAAAATAAATCTGTGGATTTAATGTTCAAGTGTCGTGGGATATAAGAAATATAATTATATCATCATAAACATAATTTAAATCATTTAATTTATAACTCCATATATCAATCATAATTTCCATATATCATCATAAAATTAATATGATACCCTATGGAAAAATATATAAGAAAAATTGAGACATAAAAATTAAAATTAATGAAAAAACATGGTAACGAAGCATAACATGTGTTACAAGAGAAATAATAAGACATTATGAGAAGGTAATGACCATATGAAAATGAAAATTTCATAATTAAATGATATCATATGATCATGGGATTATAAACATCTTTCAATAATATGATGATTAAAATCAGAAGCATATAGTAAGGTTCTCTAACAATACCATCATCATATAGTGGAAAAGTCCCATTCAGGGTATCTGAAGTTATAGAAACATTACCCAGTGCATTATAGGGAAAAATAATTATGATCCCTTCCTTCTTATAACATATTGTGCTTAGATTAGCTATCCATTCACCATACATGGTATATCATGGGTTGAAAACATTACCCAATGAAGTGTAGTTAAATATAATTCGATTCACACCCCTCATATAACATAGTTTTCTTAGTCTAACCACACATCAAACATACATGGTATCTCGTGATATAGAAACATTACAAAATTAATTTGAGGGATATATAATTCAGGGCCCAACCATCACATAATGCAGTTTAGCTAGGATAACTTGTCATGAAACATATATGGTATCTCATGACATTAAAACATTAATCTATTAATTATTGGGAAATATAATTTTTCTTGCACCCATAACAATAAGTTATATACATGAACACATGTTCCAAATGAGAAAATTAATACAGTTATAATATAAAAAATGGTAAACACCAATACAATGAAGTGGGTTTCATAATCATGTCTCAAAAAATAACCAAATGATGTATAATATTGATTACAATGAAAAGAAGGAATTAAATAATTTTTTTATGTTTATATTTTATTAAATAAAATTTTTATCGGAACATAGTTTTCTAATTTTGGAAAATTCATGTCACAAATCATGGATAAGTATGTATATGAAATGAACCACATAATATATGCTTTTAGAGATGGGAAAAGGTTCTTATAATGAATGGATGGGAATTATAATTCCAATTGAAAATATAAATTATATAGGGGTTATATATAATATTTTTATGGTTATTAGAATATATTAATAGATAAAAATTTTATAGAGGTCACAGTTTTCATGAAATATTAAATTATAAAAATCATTTATACTAGGATTGCTTGAAAGAGTAATTTTTGAAGGGAACCTAAAAAATAAATTTTCCCCACAAGAAAGGTATGATAATATTTTTATATATATAATGAAAATGTATAAAATATATATGTTAAATTCAAGAGAAGAAAAAATAGAGTAATATAAAAATTAGGAGAATTCAAAACACAAAAGTAACGACAGTGCTTTAGAAGATCCCATTCCTTGGGTCCTGATTCACATTGCACTTGAACATAACTATTTATTCCTTTGGAAATTATAAATTTTGTGACTTATTAAGTATCATAAGAATTTTATTTGGGGATTATTCAAGATTATATGAAGTGTGTAGGGGTTTTAAGAGAGTTTAGGTCATATTTTTGTTTGGGTTATATGGTTAGAATTGGTACAAAAATGCATTGGTGGTGAGATATTTATATATGTGAAGAGAGTTGAATAGTTATAAATTATCATTATATTTCAATAATTTAATTTCATTATTCAATGCCAAAGGATCCATTAAAGGACAATGATGGATTGGGATAGTGATAAAATCATGAATCCATCTTCCAGTAACTACCAAACATGTTTTTCACATGTCTTTTCCCTTTTCACTGTGTTACAATCTTTTTAACCAAATTTATGGTTACCATGGTAACTCTATTTTATGTCCAGGTAACTAATTTTAATAACGTAAATATAAATTTAAACTAATGAAATATTTTAATAACATTATTTAAAAAATGAAAATTGTTTTATAAATTTAAATTTATATAGTATAAAAAAGTATTTTTTTGTATTAACTTATATAAAATGTAAAATTGGATTACAAATATATTTCTTCCCAATATTTTTGTTTGTGATAATATCATCAATATTTTTTTCATGGAAAGTATATTTATATTATCAAATAATAATTTATTCATATTTCATGAAAAATAATAAATGAATTTTACTAAAAATAATGTATAATTTTTTCAAATGGAAAAATACAATTTTATTGGAACTAATTTTTAAATAAGTTACAAAATTTATGATAATATACTTTCTATGTTTTACATAATAATTTGAAATGAATATTTTTTATTCCTTATATAAAAAATCAATGTTTTAAAAATTTATATTTCAATCTTAAATTATAAAAATTTCTTAACAATTATATTTGTGGAAAAATATGGTTTACCATGTGTAGCTTAAAAGTAAACTATTTTATAAAAATCAATATTATTAATTAAAATATCATTTTCACATGATTAATCTAAAGTGAAACATATTTTATTATAGGAAACTTATATGAGTGACAAAAAAATAGCTTTATATATAAGTAATTAAAACTAAATAATGAACAATGTTTGAAACCACATTTTAAGAGAATGATATATATATGTGAGTGTGTGTGTGTGCATACTATATCATATTTTATATTGATATCTCAATGGTCTCATTATAAAAAAATTATGTTCAAAAATAAACATAAAGTTATGTTATATTTTTTTATCTACATTACCTAAAATGATAATCATATATATTAACAAGAGAATTTTAAAAAAATAAATTTTTGGGAAGTTACAAATTACCACACATTATCAATTAAAAGTACAATTTTTTGATAAATATGTTCTCACAAAACTCCCCAAAGAAGAACACACCAGACAGGAAATCCAAAAAATTTAACAAGATGTAGTTTCAAACAACATCTTAAATTGAGTGAATCTTATGAAATGGATTTCCATTTGGCTCCCTCATTTCAAGAAACCCACTTTCATGAATGTTGAGATAAATTATGACACACACCCATCGAATATATGATTCTACAAGAAAACTACATATACATGACCGAAATCAGTAACTCTCATACCTAGAACTATTTCATAAAGCATAGTCTAGTTACACTCCATGACTTATTTCCCTTAGCATAGGAACATAGTGGGAATAACTAATCTGTGAGCCACACTCCATCCCTTTTTTTCTCCCCTTTCATAACACATTTTTTCTTATCACATAATATTAAACTTTTTGGATTGGTCATTCCAAATGACCATAAACCATGTGACTCAAACAACATGGTTTCTTATTGATATTTCCATGAGGATACATAGGATTCCATATTAATGTTAAATCCAGGAATCTGAATAGCCTTACTAACCCATATTCTTTCCAAAATAAGTTAAAACCAATAACTTCTTAGAAAAACCCAAACAATCAAAACCATTCCTATTAAACTCTTACTATAACTTCCCATATGTGATGAGTACAAGTGGATCATTCTCCATGAGAAATAAAATTGAGGGAAACGCTAATGTAAATTAACCTATTTATTTACATATGTGATGAGTGTGTGTGGATTTTCTCTTATTTGATGAGTATAAACAATCATTTTATGCACTTGGTACTCGTGTAATAAAAATGGGACACCCTTCCATAGGTGACAACCCGACTGAGATTAAAATATACACTTTCATGTGAAATAAGCATCAAATTACTCATATTAAGACAATGATATTATTTATATGATGAGAACAATAATCCTTGATAATGATACTAAGAACACTTTGTCATCCCATTAGTTGATAAGCCTAAAATATTACCCCTCCCAATATGGAAATCATTTGGTCCTTGTGAGATTATAATGGGATTCCTCATGTGATAAGAAAGATATGAATTGGGGGAAGAGCCAATACTTCGTTGTTTCATGATCATATGATACAACTTATGTTGTTAATGAGATACCAAGTTGATGAGCCTAAGCTTCATTATATGATGATATTAGGAATCATTATGTTATGATTCGGATACTACATCATAATAAAATATGATTAAGATATTTTTATATTCCTAGTGCACCCAAATGTATCATAAACTATATTCATGAGGATGGAACCCTAAAAATGTAGCTAGTGAGCTAATTAACCAGTTCCCATAAAAAAGGAATCCAGAAGTAGGTTTATCAGCATATATTACATTTGTAAAAGATACCTGAACTTGGAAATGAACTCCATGGAGGGATTTAACAACATCAAATTATCTTGTAATTTTCATGTTTCCAATATAATATACCCCCAATGATGGAAATAATCTTGAATTGGGATAGATGGAATAATGGACTTAGTTTGTGACCATATGTGAGGTAGTATGACAAAGCAATCCTAAAGAAAGTGTCTGAAAACAAAATGATGACCATAATGTGAATACCTTATCCTATTATAATGAGGGGATGAATATCATAGTTAGTGTTCATGATTTACATAATTATACATATTCTTGTAATTTTTTTAAAATATTATTACATAATTTCAATCATCAGGAAAGTCAAACAAGTTTTCCCAACCACCATAAATAGGTGTTGGTGATTAATAGCAGTCAATATAGAATCCCTTCATACATATTCTTTAGTGGATATGGATACATATTATTTTATTCATAGACTTCGTATGTCACTTTACTCATCTTATATTTTACAGAGGTGTGGAATAAATTCTTTTTTCCCTACGTTGAGTAGGAAGATTACATTCCAACCCGTAAAATAGCTTTGGAGGACATAAAAGTTGCACTACTAAAAACAATATAGATCATATAGGGGGGAGGGGGGAATAACACCCATAATCACTACTAACATATTAAATAACATATCCTTTGATAATTCTAATTCCACCTTCCACTACACCATGAAGGTAGGGTTTGTTCATGTTGTATCAGTCAATGATTCCACTAGGGAGTTTACAAATAAAGCTCCCACTACTTGACATCTCCATCAATGTGTGGATGCCTAGTTTTTTTATGACTAGATCAATATTATTCCTCTTTATCATACCCCAGTCCAGACTCCACGAGGCCCATACAGGGTTCAGAGAACCACTCATCCTCTATTATATGCCTCTAATACACCTTTTATTTCTTTGCATATTATTCTACACACTATGTGAGGAGAAGTCTTATCTAGATAATGATCATGACCCCATCATCCCAAAAGACTTTCTTGGATGATCCCATCAACCACTGAAACCACCACTACACATCTAGAAGTTCCACCCATTAGAAATAAATGTATTATGTATTTCCTTCCAATTATACCTATAAGCATCATAATCCCCATCCCCAATTAAAAAAATTCTACAACCCTAATGTTTCTCCCCATGGTAGAGCTGATACCAGTTTTCATAGAGGTCCTCCCAATGATCTAGAAGGAAATTACTATGGTAAAAATCCTTATGATCATAAAAATATCAAAATTTTTAATCTTCTACATCAACGTCGAAGGTAGAAGTGGTCTTCGGTACAAAATTCCAGCCCTTGTATTTCAGAATTTTAGACCACTAAGGATACCAAAGTGTTGTTTCTACCTTCGATATCACATATTATAGGGATTGGTAACAATTGTATAAGAATAAAAATCCAAAATTATAAGTTTAAAAGGTCCTGATGTCCCGTTTCAAGTACCCCTATGTGGAGGATATTCTATATTTTATTAACGGGATATCCAAATAAACACACATATCACTATAAACATCACATCTCTATAATTTTAAATTTGACATGGGAGAATTTATAGGGTGTGTACTAGAAATATTCAATGATGGTAATAAATTATTAAATCCATATGTACCTTTTTAGATCACTTAAAATGATTATAAGGACTTTTCATCCTATATGTGGATGTTGGTAAATCTTAAAATACCATAGTAGGACACCTCCTAGGGGTATAGAAGGATATCTAGAATGATGACACTCCCACATGGAGAGTTGTAGAAAAGTTATTATTCAAAAATACATATCAATACTTACCAGAAACTCAATTATTTATAAGAAGGATTTACACTTTAAAATAGGTAATAAGGAATACATGAGCTATATGGATGTCTAATACACTTACCATATTTTACTGTGTTTCTGGCCATATAAGGCCATGAATTTCGTATCCTGGACTATCTTAATAATATTACCATGATTTATCTAATGAAAAATATATGGGTGTTGTTCAACCCCAATCAAGGAAATTATTTTTCATACTCATCAATCGTTGGGCCCCTACAATACCTTGACTAATAGTGTTGAATGTTCAACCTCTCTTTTCTTCCAATGGATTTGAATCCCATCTCTGGTGGTTATTTCCATACCATCTAAAATTTTTATATAGGAAGACTTATTGAATTTAATTGGATTATTGAAAAGGTGAATACTTATTTTAAAATTATTAGTTAGGGAGTGTGTCACGTTATATTTTAGTCCTCTATTATTGAGACGTCATATTTCCCAATCGTGTCCACCCAATATTGTCCGCATCTCTACATATTTTACCAATTACATGGAAAATAGAACCACTTTTAATCGCCGTCAAATTTTGAATTGTTGTTCATGTTATTATGAATATGATGATGATTTCAATTTATCAGACCAGCTATGATAGATGAATCCAATTTTTTGTTATTATACCCCTTACTAGAGACAAACCATATGCCCCAAAATTCTTATTGACGTACATGTCCAAAACAACCACCAGAACCTTTAAAAGGATAAAGGAGTGTACAGAACCAACAATAATAATTACATATTTTAGATTCAAGTGAACATAATTCACATTAGTTCATTCCAAAATATCATTTATGTTGAATTTTTTAGATAATTAGGTCATAAATCATACATAAAATAACCAAATTATTACAAAGATTACACTTTTGGTTTTTAATAATTTATACCGTAGTTTAAATCATTTAAAATATTACATAATTTAATTTCTTGAAAAATTATTTAAAACATATAACTTGATCTCACCTTTTCCCTAGACAAAACATCAGCCCTATGAAAAACATTTTAAAACACGAGATCAGTGAAAAAATCTCAATAAAAGACATAAAATATAATAATTACACTTATTAATCAATGAATAATTATAAAAAATTTCAATTTCAATGCACAATTTGGTATTGAAATAAAAAAATGTATTACCCAAGAAATCACCAAATCTACCAAAATAGTTTCATAAAACATATCATTAGAAAACTAAAAGGAAAAAATAAATCTCATAATTTTTTGTTTAAAAGTATAATAAAGTAATAAAAACCCTTTCACAATGTAATAATTTTTACCCTTATGATGTATTAAATGATACCTTTTGAAAATAATCTTATTACTTAGAATTATGGAATAAATAGGATTGCTACAAAAATCATAACATGAAATAATAAAACCCACAGGTATCTTGGGACAACATTTTCATATCTCACTTATAATAACTCTTATAATTGGTATTACCAAACATTTAATTCAATACCCAATGTATTAGAGGGATATCATGGACTGTCCTGTCCTTGGTTCATAATGTGACCACCCATACTCAGTTTATCATGAAACCACACATCATCATAAATAATTTCAAATAAATATTATATAATAATAATACCTAAAATATTATATTTTTTAACAATAAACCTATAAAAAATTATTCTCTTACAAAACACATCATTTTCATATATTAAATTATCACTCCATTTAAAAACAAATTTTCAATACAAAAATAATAATATCAAAAAGAGGGTTTCTATTTCAAAAAAATTAAATAATTCAGAGGATTATAAAATAAAAATAAATTTTTTGGCTGTTGATAATTCCATTATAATATTCTATGCTAAAATAGAAAATTTAGTTAATTTTATTTTAAATAAAGTAAAATAATTTTAATTAAATATTATGTTGGAAAAACATTGAAATAAAATTAATGTAAACAACAAAAATCATGTATAAGTCAATTTTTAAATTATATAATACTTCCATATAATATTTTTTTTAAACATATGGACATGGAAGAAAATATTTAGAAAAATAAATATTGGAAGCATAAAAAACAAGGTTTTAAGTTAAAGCATCCCTTACCTTAAGTATGCATCATCAAATATTTTATTTGTCATCATAAATAATAAAATTAATATATTCATTTAATTTCTTATGAAAATTTTTCATATTTATTATTCCTTTTATTATATCACTTACTATACTATACATAAATATTTAATAATTTAATTTCACATCGTATATTTTGACGGTATTCGACATATAAGTGAAAATATCTTTATTAGGTTAGAAATGGTTAAATATGTCATTATTTAAATATAAAAATAATAATAATATTGGAATAACTTAAATTTTATACACAAATTATAATTCTAAAACTAATCATGAATATTGTTTATGATAAATTTGCTATGTTACAATCATGGAGACGTTAAGCAGTATGTATGCATGTTTAATGATTCCATTTATAAAATATCATTATGGAAATAAGGTAAGTATTATTTATTATTTATATAATTATAATAAAATCATAATTACCCTATTAATTCCTAAACTATACTAATATGTATCATCTATGTGATGTGATGATAAAAAAGGTATCACATCGCTTCATTGAGGCGATATTCCACACATATACACAAACAATGTAGTCATTTATCAAAGAGCACAATGGTAAGATAGAAAATGATATATTATTTTCAAAAAAAATAAATATGTCATAAATAACATTATTATTTCAAATATATCACATATATTCATTATCATTATCCTTATTACCTTATATATAAAGAGTTCTTGAGAAAGGCATCATATCACTTCTTAAGGTTTTAGTCTATGCTACACACAATCGACATTATCATACCCCCATATAATCAATCATAACAATTTATATGTGTTTTAATACTTAAAGAAGAATAAGTAGTTAAAAAATCAATTATATATTTTTAATCCATAATTATGTCTATCTATAAGAGAATGTGATGGAAAATGAATTATATTTGTCTGTGTGGTGGTAGTATTACTTACACACGAACGATGGATTAGTTTCCCGCAAAATAGAAGATGAGATAAAACTATATTATTCCATAAGAAAATAATATATATATATATGAGTTATTTTTTTAAAATTTTATTATAGTTGAATATGACTCGATTGATGTGGAAAAAAATTAAAACAAAAAACACTCAGTCGAGAACAATACCTCTTCTTCAAACAACATCTTATGGTTTATAAAAAATCATTCCAACAGAGGTTTTATGATAAATAAAAATTACTTTTTCATGAGTATTGGGTAGTTACAAAGAAACATATTTCATCATTGGAAGAACCAAAATTCTATGTTGGTGTGAAATGGGGAGGATATGGGGTGGCTTTTTATAAGGGGTAATGAGGAAACACTTGAATTTTTTAAAAATTAAAAAGTCATATACACGATTATAACATACCGTATGGAAACAAAATTCAACATTAATGATCCATATCTTATTAAAGGTATAAATATGTCCATGAAATATAATTTAGACATTGTTTTGTCTAATATTAACCCCTAAGAAAATTCATTTTTACATTATTTTGGTAATGTTTTTATAGTTTTCACTATTTAGTTTGGAAAAAAAGATTTAGAGAATATTATATATTAATAAATATTTCATATTATTAATTTAGAACTCATTTTACAATACTTAATTCAAATAATTGGTATATTTTTATTTATTATTAGACTCATAGATTTGATGACAATTTATTTATTCATGAAACACATTTTTCTAGAGTAATATTAGTTTATATTAAATCTATGACTAGAACCGATAACTATTTTAATTCTAATTATTACTTATACATATATAATATAAATAGTTGATTTAAAAATTATTTATTATGTTTTAAGAAAATTAATTAAAATGAAGAAAATTTATTCATAATTATATAGTTTTGAGGAAAAACCAATTTTATCCTATAAAAATGTTGTTCTAAATATATAATATAAAAATTATTAAAATATAAATAAATATATTAATTGTAGATAAATAATATATTTGATAAAATAATTTAATTTCAATATTTAATCATAATATTACACCATATAATTAATCTAAAAGAAATACTAGTTTTACAAAATTCATTATTTTTCACTATTGAATGAAAAATCAATATAATCTAGAAAAATTATGATAAGTTAATTTTTATGTTCATATTTCCAAAATAATGTTTATTTTATAAAATAAATTCCCTAAAAATTCAATAAATTAATCATTATATTTTTTCAAAAGAGATATAATGATCATTGTTTGAGAAATCCTATTTTTGATGAGTGAATTTACATTTCAATAAATTGATTGATTATTTAATAATAATTTATCAAAAAATTTGTATGTAATAAGAAATTTATAAAAATATATCTTAATTTAATTAATATTATTCATAACCAAAAATTTAATGTATTGGTTATAATATTCCTATTTAAAATAATATTATTTCATGGAGTATTTAAGGCAGTGGTGGAATTTCTTGAACAGTATCGAGAATAAAAACAATTTTTTAAATACATGAGTATTAAATTCATCCCCATTAATAAATTATGTACTCTAAATTTTATCATCCTCGTGAGAGTCAATGGTTGGACATTGGAAAATAACATTGTTTGGAACACACATCTTAAAAAGGGATAACAAAACATCTTATTGATAAGTGACAAAAGGAAGTATGCAGGCCATCTGTAATAACACATACTATGTTTCAAAATAGAAGAACATTTATGGTATTTGAATATATGGACATGGATGAAAATTATATCACCCAAATAATGATAGGTAGTGACATGAATCATTGATCTCGAGAAAGTGAATTCTCATGAGAATCTCAGCCTCCAAAAGACCATAAACCAAAAAGGTGTAAACAAGTATCATCATTTCAATGGAAACAAATGTAATATGATAAAACTTTCGTTTACAACATATTATTATTGAGTGGAGTATCTAATAATTATTTATACTAAGATCATAAGGAAATATAATTAGATAGTAAGTTTAATTTCATCATTTAATCAATTTCACCTACAATCACTTCTTTTACAATAAAAGATGAGTATTCAAGATGTATTTTTCATGATTGAAGAACTAAAATAAACATTTAAACAATAACATTACTAAAAATGGATATCAAGTTATTCATACAATATTAATACATTATCCAAAAACAAAATGGTCTGTATGAGGTAATATATTCCCAAAAGTAGTAATCCTTAATATAACTAAATACAATATTAATCTCTAAGGCTTCATTAATAACACCCAATGTATATGTCAAACTATTCAATAAATATCTATATATAAAATTATACAACATATTTCTACCAAAAATTGAAACATAAAAATCATATCATTTTGATCACATATTATTTTGTCATTGATGTAACATTGATGTATCATTAACCTCTAATAACATTAATAGCACATAATGTCTCAAAACAAAAATATATATTCCTTAATTTTATAATCTATATTTTATACTAATCATTTACATAAATAACATTAATTGTGATATATTCAAAATAAAAAAGATAACTCAACCATTATTCATCAAATAAAATTTCTTGATATTCCCTTTATATTTATCAACAAGATTCCCAAAATAATTAAATTATTCCAAAATAATACTAATCAAATAATCACCAAATTCGATTTCAATCCATAGGTTATCCATATGATAAAAAATATGCTCCCAAAATAAATTTAATCATAATATGTCAAACCATTTGGGTGAAAAAAATGGAGTTACACTAACCTGAACATAACATAGGGCATTATTTGGCATTGTACCGTTGTATCCTATCAGTTGGGGCTTCAAGACCCGAATACATTCTTGATGGCAGAATTTGTCATTTTCCTAAAACTGTACCAATATAATTCTTAAAAAATTCCAATAAATATTGTGTAAATTATTAAAAATAACCATAATCATCAATGATCATAAATACCTATAAGGCCACAACCTGAAACCTTACTTAATCATGAGTTATTACAAGATTACACAGTGAGGATCTTTTCAGGTTTAGAGTTTTAGAGAATTATATAATAAAACTTTCATTACATTCCACATTTAAACAAAGTGGTTGAATAAAAGATATTATTCATTTTTCCCATCAACAGAAATATATTTTAAATAAAACATGGATTCTTTCTTGACACTTCCTTGACACTATCATCATATCATGTACCCTTCCCTTGACCTGTTAAAAACATTTCAAAAACTTGGGATGAGCATATAAAGCTCAGTAAGGGATATGAAAATATAGAAAGGAAACACGAGTACATGTATACACAAGAATCAATGAAATCACACTCTACTCATAAAACATAATCACTTTAACATACCTCATCAAATCGTGAATAAATCATAGAAATCATTTGACATAAAGGTAACTTGAGGCATTCATAACATTCTTACATAGGGAGTAACCCTCTTGGTTACGTTTGGAATACTCATCATAGTATATTCCCAAAATCTCTTCGGAGAAACCTTAACATTTAACTTTTTCGCATTACCCAATGCATTGGAGAGCTATATCTAGCTCACCCACCTTTAGTTTATCACGGAACCACCCATCTTTATAACGATGCCCATGAACCATAACATAATAGTATCACATAAAACATGCACAAAGGAAACATAACATTTCCACATTTCAATAACATGATATCAATACAACACATTGATATAAAAACATTATGAAAACAATTTTCAATACAAAAATAAAAGAAAAGTAAAACAGGGTATTTATTTTTCTTTTATAAAAAATGTATGGCTTGTAGAGGAAGCCGAAACTCAAATAATGGTCACGACGGCGGAGAAGTCTTTATCGCAGCATAAGTACGACAAAAACATTCCCTTTTCTCATTTAGTAAAACATTTCATATAAAAAAGATTCTTTTTGTATAAGCATAAAAGTAAAAGGGGTTTATACACCGTAAAAAGAAGGTTGTGTATAAAACAAAATATGTCTCAATGAAAGGAGATTGAGACGAAGTCCCATACCAAGATCATTTTTTAAATAAAATAGATCAATTATGTGTATTCACAATATGTACACATAACGAAAGTCTAAATGAATTATAGGTTATAAAAATTCATTTCTCACATAATCATATCATGAAATAATCAAAAAGTAGAAGATCAACCCAAAGAAAGGAATTTTGGTTAAGAAGTTCACTTACCACGGGTCCGACTAGACTCGATCGTTCTTTAACCTTCTCAATAATAATCCTGAGTTAATTTCTAATTGCTTATGAACCTTTTCCAAGTTCATTATTCCTTTTATATCACTTATTACCATGTCATGAACACTATGTAATTATTTAAGCTAATAACGGTCATTTTATCGATCATTGGTACTTGAGTCAAAAATAAACTCTTTATAATTACAAGTTGTTCATGTATCCATTATATACAGAGTTATATGCATGATTTAGATATCATATATATCATAAATATCAAGTATATACATGCATTTATAATATTACATAATGTTTAGAGGTAAGAAATGAAATGCACCGTTCATGGAGACAGTAAGTTGTACGTACGCATGAACGCTACTTTCATTTCTATTTCGTATTTTATGGAATGGAATCATAATGATATAAAGGTATATTATAATTCCATTATAATATCATATATAATATCATTAATTACATCCTTTATATGTCCCACATATGGCATTAATGAATCAAATCACTTTGAGGGGGCGGTAGTCCACACTTCCTAAAATGAAGATATTGTGTTTACCCATAATGGAAACCATAATGGTATTCCATAAATAAAAAATACAGAAGCTTAAGTAAAACATAAACATATTATATATCATATATAAATATAGTTTCATATTAATGTCCACCTTTGAAGGTGTTAAAAGAATACTGAACAATCATCGTTTCGTGAGGCAGAAATTCTCCATCCACAGAAAGAGTATGTTCTTTAACCATTAGATGTAGGTGTGTGTATGTTTAGCTCTAATAATTATTATAAAATCATCCTAGTATATGTATGAAACTGGTGTTGTTAAAAAAGAAATGAATAAAAAGAGTTTATGGAGTTGGAGAAGCAAAATAAAACATAAGAACACAAGATATGACACTACCTTTAAAACGGCTAACTCTTTTTGATTTGAGATCAAAGGCTTCCTTGGGAATACATCTGCCAACAGTGAGGCTTCTAGGAGTAATAGAGGGATTTGGAGAGACAATATGGGAAGAGCTTGGCCGATCCAAAGGTTTGAGATGTGTGGGTAAGGTGGTAGAGGTGGGGGCCTTTATAAGAGGAGATGAAGGGCACACTTGGAAAGTTATAAATGTTTACTTTATTATAAAATTATTTTCGGATTTTAAAGGACCCAAAATTATATATTTAAAGTATAAGGTGATAAGGGTTCAAAATCGACCAATCCAATAGGTTTTTGACAAGTGTAGGTCTTAGATTTTACATTATCTTTTCATTTTATTTAAATCCTTAAATAATGAGGTAATCGCTGCATCATCATGGTGTCATAAATAATTTAATTTATTTAATGTCTAAAAATTATAAAAAAACTATCATGATTTATAAAATCGTTTTAGCTTTCTAATGAATATTTATAGTAAAAAATATGACTTGTATAAACCCATTTAAAAATTATTTTAGTAAAACAACTCATGTTTGTGACATTTTAATTTTTACATTAAATAAAACGTTTTTAATGTCATTTTCCTCCCAAAGTGGCTCCATGGGGTCCCCGAGTTGACCCATGGATTTTCCTGGTTGGGCATGACACATCAAATAAGGGTAGTACATGTGTCTAGGTCATTTCATATTTTTAAAACGTTATTTTTACCTTAAACTACACTAATTACCTCTAATTGTGATTAATAAAGATAAAATTTACTATTCACCAAAAAATTATTTTAATCTCATTGAACAAAATTTTACTTCTTAATGACAACCATGTATGTCGGATTTTTGAAATTCAAAACACAATGGTGGTAAAATCTCATTTAAACAAAAAATCAGTTTTTTAAGTACCACTTAGTGGTTTCACTATTCATCAAAAATTGAAGCATTTCAGACAAATACCAAAACATCACCCTAAGATATATTTGATATTCCAAATTCAAAAATGATGGATATTTTACAAAATTCAAAATATATAAGTTACCTTAATTAATTTAATAATTAGTTCCAGATGTCAGAGCATATAGCGTGTTTTTATGAAACAATATGAATCAAAAGATTGACACTAGGTTATGTCCATTTTCAAAGTGAAATTAATTCCAATGACCACTATTGGATTAATTGGTAAAAATATATTCTAATTGAACTTTAAAACCAATTCAAATGATAATTTAATCATATAATGAAATTATATTAAAAATAGGTTTTGAATTAAAATTCAGCATTTTTCACTATTCATTAAAAAATTGATCTTTATTGGAAAAATACCAAAAAAAAATTCCCAAAGTAAATTTCAAAGTCCCAATAATAAAGAATAAGTTTATTTCGACAAATAGAGCTTATGAAATTGTAAAAATATTGATTTAAAAATGGTTTTCCATGAAAAGGCAGTAAAACAATCTTTAAAAAATATTAGTGAATTCCATGATTATGATTGGATTTATTATCATTTTAAGCCTCTAAGACACTATCTAATTCATTAATAGACATAGATAAAAATGTCTATTATTCATTATTTACTTGGGATGTTACATCCTTCCTCCCTATAGAAAATTGCATCCCCGCAATTTATTTACTTATCGAATAAGTGGGGGTATTTAGCCCTCATTTCATTTTCATATTCCCATGTTGCCTCTTCAATCATGTGGTTTTTTCCACAAAAACATTACATGATGAATCACCTTATTCCGTAACACATGATCCCTGTGGTCAAGAATCCAGACCGGTTGTTCCTCATAAGATAGTTTCTCTTCCAGCTGAACTACCTCTGGACTCAAATCATTAGATGGATCTGGCATGTACTTCCTTAACATTGAAACATGAAAAACATTATGTACCTGAGATAAACTCGGAGGTAAAGCCACTCTGTAAGAAACTGATCCAACTCTCTCCAGAATTTCATATGGTCCAATGAACCTTTGACTCAGCTTTGTTTTCTTACCAAATTGCATCACACTTTTCCATGGTGATACTTTGAGAAAAACATGATCACCTACCTCGAATGATAGATCCTTCCTCCGGTTATCCTCATAACTTTTTTGCCTGCTCTGAGATGTTCTCATGTGTTTCTATATCAGCTGAACTTTTTATGCCAACTCTTCTACCGATTCTGGTCCAATCAGCTTTATTTCACCAACTTCATCCTAAAATGCTTGAGTTCGACACCGCTTCCCATATAACGCCTCAAATGGTGCCATCTGTATACTGGAATGAAAACGTTTTTTATATGAAAACTCAACCAAAGATAGATGTTGGTCCCAACATCAATGATAATCCATTGAACAAGCACATAGAATATCTTCCAAAGTCTGAATTGTTCGTTCTGATTTCCCATCTGATTGTGGATGAAAAGCTGTACTAAAATTTAATTCAGTACCCAACGACATCTGAAGGACTTTCCAAAAGTTATAAGTGAACCTGGGATCTCAGTCAGATACAATGGAGAGAGGAACTCCATGTAACCTAACTATCTATTTAAGATACAAACGGGAAAGTTTATCTTGGGAAAAAGTTTCTCGTATAGTATGGAAATTATCAGATTTAGTAAAGCGATCAACAATAACCCAGATTGCATTATTACCTCGAGATGTCTTCAGTAATCCCACAACAAAGTCCATGGATATATTCTCCCATTTCCACTCTGGCACTAGTAAAGGATGAAGCATCCCTTTCGGTAACTGCCGCTATGCTTTAACCTATTGAAAAGTCAAACACTTCACAGTAAAATCAACAATATCACTTTTCATTTTGTCCCACCAGTAATACTCCTGCAGATCTCGGTACATCTTAGTACTGCCAGGATGAACTGAAAACGACGAACTATGAGCTTCATATAACAACTCTCTCTTCAATTATGAATCACAAGGCACACACAATCTCTTCCGAAATCTCAAAACACAATCATTATCATTGTAGAATTCGGGCAACTTACCCTTCTGAACCAGCTCTACCATTTTCTGCAACTCGATGTCTTGCTTCTGTGCTTGCTTAATTCTGTCTGATAGAGAAGATTTCACTGATACCTGAAACAAAACAAAACGACATCCTGCACCAACATCTTCTATGTCAACATTCATCAAATCCTTAACCAATGGATCACGTTCCAAATTCAACATTGTTAATGAAACATTACTTTTTCGACTCAAATCATCAGCCACTTTATTTTCTTTTCCCAGATGGTAAGGAATTGTGAAATCATAATCCTTGATTAATTATAGCCATCTCCTCTGTCTCATGTTCAATTCTTTCTGAGTTATTATATACTTTAAACATTTGTGATCGGTATATATTTCACACTTTACTCCATAAAATGATGCCTCAAAATTTTTAAAGCGAAAACTACAGCAGCTAATTCCAAATCATGTGTAGGGTAATTTACCTCATGTGTTTTAAACTATCGTGAAGCATATGCAATTACCTGATCATTCTGCATTAGGACATAACCAAGTCATTTCAATTAAGCATCACTGTAGATAACAAACTCCCCCTTCCTGGAAGGTAGTGCCAAAACTGGAGCATTCACCATTCTTCTTTTCAATTCCTGAAAATAATCATCACATTCTTTTGTCCAGATAATCTTAACACCTTTCCGAGTTAACAAAGCAATTGGACTAGATAAATGGGAAATTTTTTTACAATCCTTCAGTAATAGCCTTCCAAAACAAGGAAGCTACTAATCATAGTTACATTTTTGGGTCTTGGTCATTCTTCTACAACCTTTTTTTTGCAGGATCAATGGTTATCCCATATTTAGAAACAATGTGACCAAGGAAAGAAATTTGTTGCAACCAATACTCACACTTTCTGAATTTACCATACAATTTCTTTTTTTTATGGTTTGCAATATTACCCTTAAATATCTTTCATGCTCCTCTTTACTTTTAGAAAACACCAAAATATCATCAATTAAAACCACCACAAACTTATCCAAAAACTCATAGAAAATTCTATCCATTATGTCCATGAATACATCAGGTGCATTTGTTAGCCCAAAAGGAATTACTACAAATTCATAATGGCCATATCTTGTACGAAACACAGTCTTCGGAACATCTTCGTCCATTACCTTCAGCTAATGGTACCCCAATATCAGGTCAATCTTTGAAAAATATTGAGCTCCCTAGTGCTGATAAAAAAATCATCGATTTGAGGAAAAGGATATTTTTTCTTAACAGTGATGTTATTCAAGGATCTATAATCGATGAAAAGTCTCGTTGAACCATCTTTCTTTTTGTCAAATAAAACAGGATCACCCCATGGTGATGTTCTAGGTCGAATGAAACCTTTATCTAATAAATCTTGCAATTGCTCCTTCAACTCTAAAAGTTCATTTTGAGCCATTCGATAAAGGGGGTTTTGAAATTGGCATAGCATCAGGAACTAAGTAAACAGTAAACTCAACTTCCCAAACTGGTATTACTCTAGGAAACTCATCAAGAAAAACATCAGGATGCTTATTTACTACTGGAACATCATTAATCTGAACAGTTCCCTTGTTTTCAAAAATTTGTGCAAGGTAACATTAATTTCCATCTTTTACAAGTTTCTCGACCTCTTGATATGTTTTCAACAGTAAGGGTTCATTATTGTACACAAACTAAAAGAATTTTTGAAAAGAAACTTCTTTAGCTCTACAGTCAATCTTAGAATGGTAAATAGAGAGCCAATAGACACACAGGATAACATCAAACTCTACTAGAGGTAAAACAATAAGGTTCGCAAGTAGGTTCTTTCCACGGATAAGGATAAGAAGATTCTTATAAATTATTTTTGCCTCAACATTTCCCCCAGGTGTTTTTACCACAAGTTTAGGAGTCATTTCTTGAGTTGGTATTCCCATTTTACTAGAAAAGGTTTCAGATATGAAAGAATGTGTAGACCCCGAATCAAACAACACACTGGCATAATCTGATAAAACAAACAAAGTACCTGATAGAACTTCATTTGATGGCCCGACATCTGCTGAAGTAGTTGCAAAGGATTTCACCACCCATTTCTGCTTGTAGTCTAACTTCTTCCCATCACTAGAGCTCTTTTTCGGTCACTGGTTTTCATAGTGGCACATCTCATTGCACTTAAAACATTTCACTACCTATAAATCGACTTTGGACTTACCATCACCTTGATCTTTTTCAGTGCAATCACGAGCCTTATGTCCCATCTTACCACATCGGTAGCAATTTCCATAATTCAGAAGACATTTCCCAGCATGCCCATTCCCACATTTATCATAAACTGGAAACTTAGTTTTCATACCATCAGACTTTTTTGAAAAATTCTTCCCTTTCTCCTGCCACATCGGTCTCTTCTTCTGTTGGTTGTTATAGAGCACTTGATCATTGGGAAACTCCATTTCCACCTTCTCATCACATATAACAAGATTTCCATAACTTTTGAACTTATGAGAAGCAAATGCCCTTCGATATTTTGGCTTTAATCCTAAGTAAAAACGATTGATTTTACTATGAAGGTCTCGGATAAAATTTGGAGCATACCGTGCCAATCGAGTGAACCTTTATTCATAGGCAGCCACTGAGTCCTCCTCTTGCCTCAATTCCAGGAAGCGTTTTTCCATCCTAAGTGGAACAGCCTTAGGGAAATACTTCTCACGAAACATGCCTTTGAATTCATCCCAGTCGAGAGTATCAATATCATCAGCGTCCCTGATATTTTTAACCATCGACCACCACTGATCTGCTACACACCCAAATGGTAAATAGAAAGACTAACCTTTTGATTATCTGAACACCCCATGACATCGAAAATCTTCTCCAGTGCTTTAATCCACCCTTCAGCTAGCACAGGGTCAGATGATCCTGTGAATGATGGGGGATGTTGCCTCATGAAATGTTCCACCACTGACATGTTCCTCTGCTGTTGATCTGGCTGATCTCGTGCATGGATACCATCACCATTTATCGCTTCAGTCAACTATGCCATTACTGCAACAAACTGTTCAGTTCCAATTCTGACCACCTCAGGATACTGATTCAGATGTTTATTTCCTTTTGTATTCCTTCCCAGCACTGCTTCCCTATTTCCTCTGCGGAAAACCATTCTAGAAAAACATGTCTTAGATGAAGCAACATGGTAATCTTCAAATGATATAACATTTCAATTTGACCATAAAAAAATATTTTTGGATAATCATTTAATAAAATTCTAACTCCTAAAGTTATATAAACCAACCTCTAATACCAACTATAAGGCCCCAGCCTTAAACCTTACTTAATCTTGATTTATTACAATATTACACATTGAGGATCTTATCAGGTTTAGTGTTTTAGAGAATTAGATCATAAAAAATACATTACATTCCACATTTAAACAAAGTGGTTACATAAAAGATAGTATTCATTTTTCCGATCAACTGAATCATATTTAAAATAAAACATGGATTCTTTCTTGACACATCCTTGACACTATCATCATATCATGTACCCTTCCCTTGACCTGTGAAAAGCATTTCAAAAACGTGGGATGAGCATATGAAGCACAGTAAGGGATATAAAAATATGGAAAGGAAACATGAGTACATGTATACACAAGAATTAATGAAATCATACTCTAGTCATAAAACATAAGCACTTTAACATACCTCATCAAATTGTGAATAAATCATAGAAATCATAATACATAAAGGTATCTTGAGGCATTCATAACATTCTTATATAGGATGTAACCCTCTTAATTACGTTTGGAATACCCATCACAGTATATTCTATAAATCTCATCGGAGAAACCATAATGTTTAACGCCATTGCGTTACCCAATGCATTGGAGAGCTATATCAGGCTCACCCACGCTTAGTTTATCACAGAACCACCCGTATTCATTACAATGCCCAAGAACCATAACATTATCGTATCACATAAAACATGCGTAAACGAAACATAACATTTACACTTTTCAATCACAAGATATCAATACAATACATTAATATAAATACATCATGAAAACCATTTTCAATACCAAAATAAAAGAAAAGTAAAATAGGGTATTTATTTGTCTTTTAATAAATTGTATGTCTTGTAGAAGAAGTCGAAACTCAAATAATGGTCACGGCGGCGGAGAAGTTGTTGTCGCCACATACGTACGACAAAAACATTCCATTTTTTCATTTAGTAAAACGCTTCATATAAAAAAGATTCCTTTTGGATAAGAATAAATGTTAAAGGGGTTTATAAACCGTAAAAAGAAGGTTGTGTATAAAAGAAAATATGCCTCAATGAAAGGAGATTGAGACGAAGTCCCATTCCAAGACCATTTTGTCAATAAAATAGATCAATTATGTGTATTCAATATAAGTACACATAAAAAAAGTATAAATGAATTATAGGATATCAAAATTCATTTCTCACATAATCATATCATGAAATAAACAAGAAGTAGAAGATCAACCCAAAGAAAGGAATTTGGGTGAAGAAGTTCCCTTACCTCGGGTCCGACATGAATCGATCGTTCTTTAACCTCATGAATAATAAACATGAGTTAATTTCTAATTGCTTAAGAACCTTTTTAAAGTTCATTATTCCTTTTATATCACTTATTACCATGTCATGAACACTATGTAATTATTTAAGTTAATAACGGTCATTTTATCGATCATTGGTACTTGAGTCAAAAATAAATTCTTTATAATTACAAGTTGTTCATGTATCCATTATATCCAGAGTTATAATCATGATTTAGATATCATATATATAATATATATCCAGTATATAAATGAATTTATAATATTACATAATGTTTAGAGGTAAGAAATGAAATGCACTGTTCATGGAGACGGTAAGCCGTACGTACGCATGAACGCTACTTTCATTTCTATTTCATATTTTATGGAATGGAATCATAATGATATAAAGGTGTATTATAATTCCAATATAATATAATATATAATATCATTAGTTAAATCCTTTATATATCCCACATATGGCATTAACGGGTCAAATCACTTTGAGGGGGCAGTAGTCCGCACTTCAAAAAATGAAGATATCGTGTTTACCCATAATGGAAACTATAAAGGTATGCCATAAATGACCAATACAGAAGATTAAGTAAAACTTAAACATATTATATATCATATATAAATATAGTGTCATCATAATGACCACCTTTTAAGGTGTTAAACTAATATTGAACAATCATCATTTCGTGAGGCAGAAATTCGCCATCCACGGAAACAGTATGTTATTTAACCATTAGATGTCGGTGTCTGTAAGTGTAGCTCTAATCCTTTTTATAAAAACATCCTAGTATATGGAGGATACTGGTTTTGTTACAAAAGAAATGAATAAAAAGATTATAGGGGGTTGTAGAAGAAAAATAAAACATAGGAACACAAGAGAAGACACTACCTTTAAAATGGGTAACTCTTTTTGATTTGAGCTCAAAGGCGTACTTGGGAAGACTTATGCCCAATTTGAGGCTTCTAGGAGTAAGAGAGGGATATGGAGAGACAAAATGGGCAGAGCTTGGCCGAACCAAAGGCCGTAGAGAAGTGGGTAAGGTGGTAGAGGTGGGGGCCTTTTATAAGAGGAGAGGAAGGGCACTCTTGGAAAGTTATAAAATTTTACTTTATTATAAAATGATTTTCGGATTTTAAAGGTCCCAAATTTATTTATTTAGAGGATAAGGTGGTAATAGTTCTAAATCCACCAATACAATAGGTTTTTTACAAGTTTAGGTCTTATATTTTACATTATCTTTTCATTTTATTTAAATCGTTAAATAATGAGGTAATCACTTCATCATCATGGTGTCATAAATAATTTAATTTATTTAATATATAAAAATTATAAAAAACAATAATGATGTAGAAAATAATTTTAGATTTCTAATGAATATTTATAGTCAAAAATATGACTTGTATAACTCCATTTAAAAATCGTTTTAGTAAAGCAACTCATGTTTGTTACATTTTAATTTTTAACATTAAATAAAAAGTTTTTAATGTCATTTTCCTACCAAAGTGGCTCTATGGGGTCCCCAAGTTGACCCATGGATTGACTTGGTCGTAAATAACACATCCAATAAGGGTAGGACATGTGTCTAGGTCATTTCATATTTTTAGAACAATATTTTTACCTTAAACTACACTAATTACCTCTAATCGTGATTAATAAACTTAAAAGTTACTATTCACCAAAATAATTATTTTAATCCCATTGAACCACATTTAACTTCTTAATGACTACCATGTATGTCGGATTTTTGAAATTAAAAACACAGTGGTGGTAAAATTTCCTTTAAATGAAAAAACAGTTTTTTAAGTACCACTTAGTGGTTTCATTATTCATCAAAAATTGAAGCTTTTCAGAAAAATATCAAAACTTCACCCTAAGCTATATTTGATATTCAGAATTCAAAAGTAATTTCTATTTTAAAAAATTAAAAACATATAAGTTACATTAATTAATTTAATAATTAATTCTCATTGTCAGAGCAAATAGCGTGTTTTTATGAAATAATAAGTATCAAAAGATTGACACTAGTTTAAGTCCAATTTCAAAGTGTAATAAATTACAATGACCACTATTGGATTGAATGGTAAAAATATATTATAATTGAACTTTAAAACCAATTCAAAAGATAATCTAAAAATATAAATAAAATATATTAAAAAGAGGTTTTGAATTAAAATACAACATTTTTCACTATTCATTTAAAAAAATGAACTTTATCGGAAAAATACCAAAAATTTAACCAAAGTAAATTTCAATGTCCCAATCATAAATAATAAGTTTATTTCGAAAAATAGATCTTATAAAATTGTCAAAATATTGATTTAAGAATGGTTTTCCATCAAAAGGAAGTAATACAATCTTATAAAAATATTAGTGTATTCCATGCTTAAGATTGGATTCATTATCATTTTAAGCCTCTAAAACACTATATAATTCATTAATAGATATAGATAAAAATATCTATTATTAGTTATTTACATGGGATGTTACAATACCCTTATGATTTCAATAACATTAAACATTTGTCCAAAAAATGAAAATAGAATCCCCACTAATGTAATAGTTTCATATGTTCAAAATATGGTATCATATTTATTTGAAACCTATCATAACTCAATAAATCTTTCCAAAAGTACTCCCACAACATATAACAAAAATATATTATTAATTCAATTAAACATATGATAATCATTCAACCAACCACTACAGCAAAACAATTGAATCCATTTCCCACTACTACATAACTAGACATTAGTTGCACTAGAAATTGATTTTATCAACTCTAGAAAATCACTAACTACCTATGAGAATTTAAAATACGAGGTCTTTTATCATCAATGAATTTTTTTTGATAATGGTGTCATTTATCATCACTTCTATGAGAACTAATAAATTAGACCTTTATCAATCCTTTTAAAAAGTATGATATATATGGACTTAATCTGTTCTTTTAAAAGTGTTGATAAAGGGCCACACTACAGCACCACTACATTGTTCACTTACATGACACAACCACACCAAAACAACACCATATATCAACAAAAATACTTCCCATTCAAAATTTAAATGAGAAGAAATTGAAAACAAAAACATAGTAAAAACACTATAATATAGTAATTTCAATCATTTTTCATACAATTACATTTATAAAAATTATCACATACATTAAAAAACATTAATGTTAATTCATCTTGTAATAATGAACTGACTCATTCTATTTCCAAACAAACCACCCATTCTCAAGCAAAAGAATTCACCTGTATAAGAAAAAAATATTATGTTAGTAATATAATAGTTAAATGAATTAATATAAAGTTCTTTTTTACTAAAATTTTTGTTAATTTTAAATAAAAATACACACTTGGGGTTATACAGGCCACACCATGGATCAAATTTATGTTCGGATGATTCCAACATGTCCTAAATGACATGTGGATCGCTTTCCTAACGAATCAAACCAATATGAATGCGTTTTCTCATTTTTTGGGTAGGCTAGTTGTATCTTTTACTAAAATGCCATTTTAAACTAGAAACATGAACTTTTAAATTATTCTAATACCATCATCTATATGTTTTACATGAAAGAGATTCATACACATTAAAAATTAGTTATTAATTTTTCTCCTAAATTAGCATGAAAATCCGGGTTCTTTTGATCAATTTTTTGTGAATGACAATTTTTGAACAAAAATGTTGATTTTAAACTAATAACTAACACTTTGTACCTGATATTGAGGTGAGGATGATTCAGGAACGTCTCAAATATCTTATGGATCATTTTTCTAATGTATCAATACAATATGATTGTGTTTCAGAATTTGAGTAAGTTGGTTTGTTTTTTTTTACTAAAATTGATGTCAATTTTAAATAAAGTGTTGTTAGATCCTTGACAATAACATCGTGCATCAGAATAATGTTTCTATTACTTATAAAAATTACAAATCACTTAGGTATTTTTGTAGAAAATTATAAAATAAATATGAATGTGTTTTCGAGGTTTTGATTATGGTAGTATCTTTTTTTCTAAAATGAAATATTATAGTAGAAACATGCACTTTTAACTCACTCTTATCAAATAATGTATCGGTTTGATGTGAAATAGATTCCTAAAAATAAAAAATTTGTTATGAATTATTCAACTAAATTATCAGTAATATCCATATGCATTTTATTAGTTTTCAGTGAGTGACACTTTTTGAAGTAAAATGTCCATTTTAAACTGATAATGGGCCCATTGGGTCATACATGGAATATTGTGTATCATATTGTGGTGAAGATTATTCCTAAAAGTTACTATTATGTATAGATTGTTTTCGTAAATTATCAAAATTATTTGAATGTGTTTTCTTTGTTTTGAGTAGAATGTTTTTCCATTTTACGAAAATTGATGACAATTTTAAATAAAAAGATACAGTTTGAGTCATACTTCTCACACCATGCATCAGATTGTGGTGTGGTTGATTCCAAAATTCCCCAAATGAAATATGGATCATTTTATTAATGAATGAAATTAATCTGAATGTGTTTACTAATTTTTAATATATATATTGTATTTTTTTACTTCAATGTTATATTAAAATTGAATGGTGCACTTTGACTAATACTGATAAAATTATGTATCAGATTGAGGTTTGGGAAATTCCCCCACATCAAAATTGATATACGGATTGTTTTTCTAATGTGATTAAACAATAAGAATAAGTTTGATTCGTTTTGAGTAGGTCAGTAGGCCTTTTTTTAAAATAGATGTAAATTTTAAATATAAATGTGCACCTGGAGTTATATCAGTCACACCATGCGTCAGATTGTTGTGAAGATTATTTACGAACATCTCAATTCATTATTGAACATTTTCCTAAATTATTAAAACAATCAGAATGTGTTTTTTGGTTCTTATTAAGTTATTATGTTATTTACGAAAATTGTTTTAAGTTTAAAATAATGACACTCATAAAGTCATAACGGTCAAACAATTCACTATATTGAGGTGACCTAATTGATATATGTGCCAAATAATATACGGATTATTTTCCTAATGTATCAAAACAATCTTGAATGTGTTTTCTTTTTTAGTAATAAAATGGTATTTTTACTAAAATGAAATTTTAAACTTCATACACTCACATTTACTCATATGGATCACATTATTTATTGGTTTAATGTGAGACCAATACCTACATGTCAAAAATGATTTATGATTAGATTCAAAAAAAATTCCTAAAAATCTGACTTCGTTTTCTTTGTTTTTAGTGAGTGATTTTTCATAATTCAAATATCAATTTTCAACTGATAATAAATTAATTGAGTTAGTTTTATTTTTTAATAAAAATAATGTTAATTTAAATTATAAAGATTTAATTTTAGTTATATAGGTCCCAACATGTGTCAGATTAAGGTGCAGTAGATTCATACATATCCCAAAGTCTCCAAACAATCATAACAGTCAATGTTACCCTTATTTCAATTGACATTATTTGTATAACTTCCAACACTACACGATCGGCTTTGAACAAACCTCATCAACTCGAAAAAAAAGAATCCAAATATGTAATAAAGAATATATTATGAGTAATACTAAAAATAAATAAATTATACAATAATATGAAATTAAATATTAATTCGATAGAAAATAATTTTACTATGAGAATATCAAGATTCCCTTTTTGATTGAGCAGTGGATGGAACTTTATGGAATGTCATAAATTTTAACAATGATGGTGTGAAAGGTTTTATATGAGAAGATGAATGTAGAAGTTTTATTATTGAAAGGGGTGGAATATGGATAGAGCACCCCAAATCGAACAATAGAATCAACCTATATATGAAAACTATTATTATTTTACTTATAATAAATAGAAATAAATTAAATATAAATATGATAAAATACATTAATTTTATTGAAAATGATTTTACTATTAAAACAACAAAATTACCACTATAATTGAGCAGAGGCATTGGGGTTTCTCTTCCAATAAAGGAAGGTGGGAGAACATGAAATAATGTGATAAATGATACACCGTAGGGTGAAAATGTTTTGAGGGAGAAGAATCATAAATGTTTGACAGAACAACACAACATGAAAAAAAATCTAGATATATAAGAAAACAATTCTTATTGGACTTCTACTAAAAAGAAATAATTTAAACAAAGATATGAAAATATACCTTAATTCTAGGAACAATGATTTTATAGTGAAAACCAAAAGATTACAAATAAAATTGAGAAGAGGAAGCATCATTTATCTTTATACTAATGTACTGGACACATCATGAAATAAAGTGATAAATGAAACTATATAGGGGTGAAATTTTTTTGAGTGATTGGAATTTTGTGAAATTTTTTGTGAACAAAGGCATGAAATAATGATAGAATACCCTAACATGAACAAAATAATCCATATTTATAAGAATAAATTAGTATATGAGTAATACTAAAAATAAATAAATTAAACATTATTATGAAGAAATAGAGTAATTTTAAGGAAAATGATTTTACTATAAAAACTTCATGATTACCCTGTGATTGGTTAGAGATAGTGTTGTTTCTCTTCCTATAATGTAATGACACATAAACAAAATTATTCTAAAATTAATTAACTCTAAAAATAATAATGAAAATTAAATCATTGTTTCATTATATATTTTTTTAGTAAAATAGTGAAATTTTATCATAAAATTACATATACCTCATTACAAAGGGTTTCATTACTCCAGATATAATCTAATAACAACACAAAGGAATATTTGTGCACTTCATTACGGTTTAAATGACTATATTGATGTAGTTAAACTATGTGAAAAGTAATTTTATTAATGTATAGTAGTCTCCATTGATCAATGGAGGAAAAAATTGGATTGGTTGGGCATCAATCACAAAGTTAATAACAAAACAAAGGATTCACTATATATCACACTATTGTTTTTTAACTAGTGCTTATCATAGAATCTGACATTATCTTTCTACTCGGTGTACTGATGATGCTTTATCCCACACACGCTTGCCACCATCTCTATAATATGACTATTAATCATTCCTTTTTCATTCTCTTCCTTGAAATTTAATTCATTTTATTAACAAGTGGGAATATTTTTCTTTTATACAACTTTTGGATTCTCATTTTTCATCTTCAATAATATGTGTTTTCAAATTAAACATTTAACCAATTATTTAGCTTATTCTATAACAATTTCTCTCCATATTCAAGAATAAAAATATTTTATTTCCCAATATATGTGTGCTGAGATCATCATGAGGAAATTGAACAAGATGTTCTGGATCGATGTTATGTTAAGCGATGTTTAACCAATATTAGTGAAGTTCATAAAGAATCCTTAGTTTTTTTCATAGCTTTGTGAGTGATGCACTACTAATCCTTTTTTTTGTCTCCATTGATCAATGAAACGAAATATAAATCAATATTTTTCCAAATCTCCTAGACAAATTTTTCTTAAATAAGAATAGTGTAATCATAGACATTGGATTTTAGAAGGGTCATCTTCATTTACTTTTGAAAGCATGATGAACTCTTTAACTCTTTCATATTTGTTTTTAAATTGATTTGTGTGCATCCATTTTTAGTTAATATCAGTCGTATTGGGTTCATAAAATATTATTTTTAAACAATATAAAAATAAATACACATAAGATATTAATTATCAAAAGTGAACATTATAGACAATTATAATATGGGATTTTTATTATATTATTTATTAAATTAATTTTAGAATGCTAAAGAAAATGGGTATGTGAATTTGAAAAAATAAATAATCCACATCAAATATTTTTCAAATACCTTAAAAATGAATTCATAATATTTGAATTAAATAGTAATAAGAAAATCAGATGTGATAAACAAGAATGATAAACTTAAATTCAATGAACATGGTTAGTGGTGTCATATGTTAATGAATAACACTAACGATAAAAGAAAGATAACTATCATTATTTTTGTAGTAGTTTGGTTAATTTGGAAACAAAGGAATATATATTGGTTCGAGGGGATTAATAATTAAATGAAGGGAAATATGGATCATTTCTATTTGAATTTCTCAGCGCCTAAATATTCCAAATCTCAAAATAAGGGATTTTATGATTTCAAAAATAGTGGGAGATATAAAATAATCATTAATAACATCACAATAAGTAATCATTAAAATGTAATAAATATTATTCGATTTATGTATTTAATGGACTGTTACTTGACTAAATCACTTTATTTATGATCTAAATTGGATAAAGAGAATCTCATATCTAGTAAAAACTTCTAGAGTCACTACATACACAAAATCATTTTATTATATCCCAAAACAAGTTAAATTATTTGGAATTCATTATACCAAATTATCAACCCCGTAGAAAGAGTGTGGGTGATATGGATTCATATAGAAGGCACATAGGGGATGCATCATATTTATTATGAATCATGTTATTCGTTATGTCTCTCATATCAGGATATTGGATAAGTACATAGCTGGATACACTATATTAAATTATTTCAAAGAATAGGATAGTGAATTATTGATAAGGGTAGCTAATATAGTATATTATCACTATAATATTTAAGTGTACACCATAGAATGGATAGTGTATTGAACCTATACTAAATTACCTAAAAACCATGTCAAATCATTGTATGACCTATAAGACACCACAATTTCACTATTGGATGGTTTGAACATTGGGCGTTATTAACCATAAATGGTAGGTTCCACCCCCACCACCAAAATAGATGAAATTAGTACTATAGGAGGAACAAAATTCTATCCTGAACCATTGGGTCAATGCACATGTAGAACCAAAATCATAATTACCTGATATAGGCATATCTATTAGACAAATAACTATTGAAATAAAATATGAAATTTATATATAGATAACCATACATGTAACACCATTATAAAAACTCACATAAAGTCTATAAAAAATTTCAAATATTTAAAAAAATATTCAAACCAAACCTGAATTAAGGCTCCATAATGGTTCAAAAAGTGAAGGCTTGATGTGATAACACCTCGTGTGCATAGCTGGGGATGGATCCTTTAAATCTGATCCTTAAGATAACAAAGGACCATCGTTAATTATAAGGGGAACTAGATCATATGATACATATAACTCGAAGACGATCATCCATCACTCCACTAACATGGTTCCAAAAAATAGAATCTAAAGTTGCTTGTTCGCTGAGGTGTTCACAAAAAGTGTCAACATATATATAATCATTAGGGAACAACCAATGTTCCACAAATCAGTATTTAATAAACAAGAATATACAACAAAATTTCTACACATTTATATAAATATATGAAAAAAATATTTTGTGCGAAGGTATAAAACATAGAAATTAAACAACAATGAATAAATCCAAGGTTCAGGGTAGGATATAACCAATATATCTATATATAGAGAGGGTCAAAAAATTTGGTAGTAAATTAAAAAAATAATCATAAAAAATAATTATGTTCATAATCAAAAATAAAATTTCTTAACTATCCTCATACCACTGATTATGACATTATCAAAGAAAAAATCAATAAAAGAAACCAAAACTAAACAAAAAGAGTCAGAAGGCTTAGCTCGTTAGGTTAATGAAAATCTGAGACCCCCTTCATAGACACTAACTATAATCAAACACTAGATGTTGGATGAGATGTCCAAGCAATTGATGGATGATGAGTGGTTTGATTTGAGATTTTATTCCTCGAGGAAGAGCACCGACAGTGGGTGTCTTTGGGAGAAAACTTCAGATATCATGATGGGTTCGTAAAAGGTTAGGCTTTTTTAAATAGACTCGAACACATTTATCAGTGCTTAAAAAAATGATGATAAAATGTGCTTTTATGAGTGCTTATGTAATAAGAGATGATAAAAGGACTCTTCATCTGTACTTTTTATCACTAACAAATCCAAGCCCATATCAGTATTTTGTTTAGCACAGATAAAGCCTCATCTTTATCAATGTGAAAAAAGTGATGATAAATATACTTTTATCACCACCTTTTACTTTAGAACTGATAAAATATTTAAAATTATTATTTTAAATAAATATATTATAAATATATATTTATAATTAGAAATATATAATTATAAATATAGTATATATATATTTATAAATATATTTATTATAATTTTATAATTATTTATTTATTAGTATAGAAATTTTTTTACCCAATAATATTTTTATCATTATATATATGTAATAATACATACATACATATATATATATTTATATTAAATAAATATATATAAATATAGTAAATAGACTCATTATTTATGTATATTTATTAAAATTATAAAAATTATTTATTTATATATAATTATTTTATTTAAAATACAATTAATACATAAAAAATATAATATTTTATTTATAAAAAATTTGATAACTATAGTAAATGTACATTTATAAATATATTTATTCATAATTTTTTTACAATGATTTTTTTAACATTATTAATAAATACGTCATTTTATGTTCATTCATATATGTTAAAAATTGGTTATATTAATAAAAAATTAAGAATAATTAAACTTTAAGTGTATTAAAAAATGGATACATTTTATGTGTCTGTATTGTATACGAAAATATATTAATTAAATGTGTGTGAAATCAAAATAATACTACTTTGATCAATGTTCAATTGAAAAATCAAATGACATTCAATTATATGTCAAGTAATCTACAATTAGTCAATATTTTTAATTCATATTAATTTTTTATTATAAACAATTATTCAATAAATATATGACTATTTAATGAAAAGAGGATAAATAATTTGTAATATATATTTCATATTAACATAAATTAAAATATAGATATATCTATATATTCAATACATGAAATTTAATAACATTAAATATCATAATTATCTAATTAAAAATGATTATTATCTAATAATGTATGACCAAATTATTATTTTTTATCAATAACTCTTTAATTAATATAATTTGTAATATGTTTTTTAATTAACTCAATTATTATTTTTAATTTTTTTAATTATTTAATTTGATTTATTCATACCATTTTCATCACTGATAAAGCACTGAAGGAAAAAAATTTCAACACTAAAAAATTTTACCCTTTATCAACACTAAAAATAAAGTGAATATAAAGGATTCCCTTTTTCAGTGTTAAAAATAATGAACTGATAAATGGTAAAATTTATCATCACATTCAATAGCACTGATAAATATTCTATTCATCAAAATCTTCTTATTGAACTGATAAAAATAAGCTTTGTTAAATGCATGTTTTGTAGTAGTGTATATAGATACCATCATCACTCAATTCTGTTCAAAATATATTAAGCATTACTTCCCATATTATTCCTTAATATTTCATTCTAATAGAAAAAATATTAATCCTTTCCTATGATTCAATAATTTCAAAACACAATCCATGATCTGATCCACATATTTTTATATTTTAAATGAAATTTTATCATCTTCAATAGTAATGGAATTTGGAATTTCTAGGTATTTATCTATATAGTCTCGTTGACCCAATCCAATAGCTTTCCCCCTTAGAAATTGATCTTTATAACTCCCAAACTCCCTGTATTTAAATCATTAAATTAATTACTTGGGAAGAATATTAATCCCTTTAGCTGCATTAACTCTTCCAGGAATCTATCTTTTTTTGGAAAAATCCACTTTAGGGTAAGTGGTAACCTATATAAAAGCCATACAAAACAAATTACATAATTTGAAATTCAAATATCAAAGAAAACCACAAGAACCATGAAATGAACCTTCCAAGCACAACATGATTCAAAATTCAAACGATTCAAATGAAATCCATCCACATCGCCTCAATATACACAACATGAAACTTCACCTATTTCAAATTTCAAAATGGACCATCATCACACCTTGAGCATGTGGACTCTCGATGCATACCCTGACACAAAACAAACCACATCCCAACAGGCTTTCAGGAATCCAACATTCCAAAAACCATCATCCTCACCAATAATAGTCACCATGACAACATATACCACTGTAAAATAAGAACACCATCCTAGACAACATAGATTTGAAGTAGCCACCAGGACCAATCACCTTCGATGTTGAGACAGGTCATCATCGTCATCGTCACCAAATCACGAGCATCACTTTTTTAGAGTGGACGTCAACATATGCAACAACATTTAAGAACACAATATTAGGTCACAATCTTACCTCCTCGCCTTCATAGAAAGAAGAAAATTACCATAAAGAAATAATAGAAAGCACCAATGGAGAGGAAACCCTAGAGGAACGAATCACCTCAAAGCAATGCTGAGGAGTAGAGACGAGGAGCAGAGCCATGAAGCAGAGATGAACCATAGAGCCACGAGCTAATTAGAGAGTATAGACCATGAAACCCTTGAGGAATATTAAATAAAGCGCGGAGAGAGCTCTCCTCCAAGAGCACAGAGAGCACTCCCCTTCCTCTACAGTAATATTAAGTTAACTTAATTCTTTCTTTCTTTGATATATTATTTATTTTTCCCTACATTACATAAAATAAAACATATTCATGTTATATTAATATATTTTCGCAAGTGTCTCTTCCAAATATTATGTCACATATGAAATTTATGATTCTTATCATTGTGGTATTTATCACCATAACTTTTATGGATGATAATTTTTCTCATGTTTGGTTTGATAGAAATCTCACCTAGGTCCAATTTTTCAATCATTACTCATTTTAGCTGCTTAATTAGAATGTTATATTTTTTCACAACATCTCCCATTTAATTTGTATTCATATTCTTAAACCACAATAGTTTCTAATATATTTGTTTTTAATTTTTTCCATAACAGATTCATACTTTTATTTAAATTAAAAAATAATGTGAGTATATAAAATAAATAATTATAAACCATCTTAAGTGATGTACAAATAATATCATATTATTAACCATTCCATATTATTTTCAAAAATATTTATTTATAAAAAATAACAATAATTATCCTTAAAATACCAACATTTGGGGTTATAGATGATTTTCACATCATCTGAAATGAAATCCTAAACTCATAATGTTATCTAAAACATGGATTCGATACCAAATGTAAAGACCCAAACATAATCATTAAAAATTATAGTGTCTTTAGAATACAATTCTATCTTCTTCAATCCCAAATATCTTTTCAGTTTATAATTTTAGAGAATTAGGTCATAACTCATACATAAAAAAGAATATATTCAGTGTGGAAACTTCTATTAAGTATCCATTTTATAAATAATGAAAAAATTTAAAAATATTGCATGATTTTCTTTCATAGAAAATCATAAAAACATTTAACATGACATCATAATTTCTCTTATGCATCCTTAAATTATATTTAATACATTTTAAAACATGGAATGAGAAAAAATTAACAGGTAAATGACATAAAATAAAGGAAATAATCATGTTAGTCCCTAAATACTTATAATAAGATCCCATTCCAAGTAATATTTTGGTTCAAAATTAATATTTTCATAAATAATAATTCAAATTCACTACCTAAATATTTTAATAAAAAAATTTATATGAAAACATAAAGGAAAAAATAAAACATAAAAATTATTATTTCAATACATGATAAACTCATGAAAACATTTTCAAAAACGAATACTTTTAAACATTAACAATTATTAAATTATTTCTTTTTAAAATAATATCATTTCATACTATTTTATTATTCATAGTACTATAAAAAACTCATAGAAAGTATATATAAAACATTTACCTAACTTGGGACATAATTTCCATACCACTTTTACAACCACTCTTACAAATGGAATAATGATACGGTATACATTCATACCCAACTAATTGGGGGTCTATCATAGACCCACACATAAATGGATCATTACATAACCTAACATATAAGGTTTATCAGGGAACAACTATCATAAAAAATAATTTATTAGAAACAAAAAATAATCATATCTTATAAAATCATCATATTTGAAACATTGAACACATAAAACATTTTTTCACTCATAATAATACATTTCTAGATATTTAAATATCCATAGTAGTTAAAAATTCATTCTTAGAACCAAAATACCCTAAAAATATGATCTGATTTTAATATTTCAGAATATACCGACGAATTTAATAGAATAGAAATATAAAATATGTTTTGAAATAATGGAGAATGTTGTTTTCACCATATATGACAAACCTTGGCATTCATTTGATCTTTTTTCAAATAAAGTAAAAGTTATTGATCAAAGATTCATTTTGAAAAACATTTAAATAAAATAAATAGATACACAAAATTTACATTATAAACAAAATTTTTTTATATAATCAATCATCAATACTTTTTTCTAAAAATATTGACAAGGAAGAAAATGATTAAGAAAATTAATCTTGAAAACATTTTAAATGAGGTTTTAATTTAAAATTTTCATTACATTGAGTTTGATTTATTACTATTTATCATACTGAATAAAAACATTACATTAGTTTTTGAATTTATTAACAATTTTATTTATTTTATTATTCCTTTTAATTTATATCTTTCCATGTTTTAAAAAATAGGTTTATATTTTATGTTTACTTTTTACGTTTTAAAGTTATTGAGATTATATTTCAAATACGACATTTATATCATGATTGGGGTCAAGGATGTAATTATTTAAATATATACATAATAATAAACATGAGATATTTGTAATTTTAATACATCAATTATTATTTTAAAATAAATTATGAATTGATGTTATTAAAATTTAACTATGTTATAATCATGGAGATGATAAGTCGTATGTATGAATGATTAATGTTTCCAATTTTAAAAATCATAACAAAAATGAGTAATGTATTATTTTATCTTTCAGTAATGATTATAATATCATAAAACAACATATTATTCATTTAAATATACTTACATGTATCATTCATGTTACGTGGTGATAAAAATGTACTCTCATCACATCGTGGTGGTGGTAGTCCACACGTACGCATGAACGACCTTATAATTATTTAGTGAGTGAAAAGGTAGAAAATAAAATGATATATTATATATTAAGTATGATAAATATTTCATGAATATAGTAATTATTTATTATATATCTCAAATATTAATAATATTTACCATTATTCACATCCATTTAACAATTATGAAAAAATTATTACATCGCTTCACGTGACGATAATTTGTCGTACACCTGAGTGACGTTATCATATGCCCATTTAATTGAATGTAAGAAGTAATATGTAATATCATAATTCCATACATACAATTATATTAAAAATATAATATAATATATATTTATATTTATATTAAATCCATCATTATAACCAACCATAAGAGGTCGTGATGAATAATAAATTACATCAGTTTCCATGGCCGTAGCCTGCTATACACACGGAAAATATTATTTTCCTCACGTGATGGTATAGTAAACTAATAGAGGATTCCCAAAAAATTATTTAATTATATTCTATATAAATATATTACTATTTGAACATGTTTTAAGATGATTTGGTGTAGGTGGACGAAATAAATTAAACAAAACACTCAATTAATAAAGATACCTATTCTTCATAAAACCTATTATAAATTAAAAAAAACATACCTAATTGGTTTTATGATCATAACAAGGCCAAATGTATTTTATTATGAAAGTAATAATTTTTTAATGTTCTCTTCTAATTAAAAGGTTGTTGATGTATGAATAAGAGAGGAGAGTGTGTGTAAATTTAAAATTGGTATAGAGGACACATGAATGATTTTTGATATGAAAATGTGATACCCATGTTTTCAAGATAAAAAAAGATCCCAAATAGTACAATATCCAACCATATATGATATATTAAATATCTCCATCAAAATTAAATTATAAATGTTTTTTTATTTTATCCCTTATCTTTTCTGTTTGACCCCAGTTGAATCTATTTTTACCTGATCCATTGTATTTTTTTACCATTTTCATTATTAATTATAACCATAAACTTAATTTTAATCTATTATATAATATTAATTATGCAAATTTAAAATAAGTAATACATTTTACCAAATTAAATTCATTTTTATGGCCAAATTTAAATTATAATTAACCTATATAGGTATCCCAAAAGTTGTATTTCATGAAATGTAATTTTCAAGAATAATGTAGTTTTATATTAACTGAATGACTAATAATAATATTTATAGTAATTTATATATATATATATATATATGTATAATATTTACATATAATTCATAAAATTCCGCATTATGTGTTAATTTGATTAAATTCAATGGAGAAAAATTATACACTTAAAAACAATTTTCAGAAAAAACCTATTTTTAACCCAAAAATAGACGTATACTAAAAACCCAAAAAAAATATGACTCAAAGGTAATTTTGTAAAATAATTTTTACTACAGAATAATTTTTTTACTTTAAATCAAATTATAAATATAATGGTAATTTTTAAATACATAATTTGTTAATATTAAAGGTCAGTTTTCAAATATTTTTTATTTTTCCCTCCACACTAAAAAGTCAATATTTTACAAAACAAATTCCAGAAAGAATCCTTAAGTTAATTTAGATCTTATGATTTCAAAAATGAATTTCGTTTCATCAAATTCAAATTAATTTTTTTATATATTAAATTTTATTTTTGGCTACAAAAAGATTTAAATATCATTTTTTATGAAAACATATTTTTCATGAATAGAATTACTATAAAAAAAGTTTCTTTATTATCTATTAATAATTTTATTATTAATTTATATTAAGTAGTAAATTTATATATTTTTTATATAGTAAATATTATTATTTATACCAACCAATTTATTGGGTAGGATATAATGTTCATATTTAAAATGACAACATTTAATGTGTCATTTTATCATAGTGTTGTGTGTCCCGTATGATATCGATATTGGATTCATTTTTAAAATATATTCATGTCATAAGTAGTTGTCATATATAATACTAATCTCAATGCCACTCTATTAACCGATTTAGATTACAGAATTACTACACCACACCATGCACACTAGGTCAGATACCAACCCACAATCGAGCTCCTTATGAGGTATTAATCCAATTAAAATTATGTTTAATATGAAATTATTGTAAGTCTTGTTCAACCCTTATTACAAATTGTACTTGATCGATCAACCTAAAATGAACATGGGTTTTCCAACCACCAAAGACAGAGCCTATTATTTCACATTTCCCCCACTCTGGTTGATGCATGTGATATCCTACAATTATATCATAACCATTATACATTAAGAGTTAGTTATCCATCCAAGGAGAATAAATATGGGGAATTCCCCTTAGGAAATTATCAATGATCTCATAACTCACCTTCTCTCCATATATATTCATATTGAATTCTTAAAACCTCATAGAAATGAAAAACTATAGTTTGTGGATGCTTCCTTTTAAACATAACATTTTAGAAAACTGAGCTTCACCAATTTTAGTTGTATAATCCCCCCAGAGTAGAAACATTCCCAATTTTCCTCTTAGCATGTCACCATGATTAGAACCCCAAATATGTAAGAGGAATCCAAACTCCATGAATTTCCTTAGGATCATGAAGGACATGATTTTTAGGAAAAATCCATCTAGAATCATGATCTATCACATATTGGAAGGATTGATTCTAAAAATTCAGTTCATGTTAATCTCTACATTGTGCAAGATGATTGTAACTAGCTTCTCTAAATACACAAAACATGAGAATAAATATGACACTGATTTAGTTTCAGATTAGAATATATTTAAATACTAAATTAACAAATATCTTATATAGCAATTACTATTGGGGATTTTTATTGATAATTATTTAGATAATATGGTTCCAAATTTCATTTCCCTAAACAATCTGGGTGGATTCTGGGAAACCTATGATAGAGCTCTTCAACGATATGAGACCATGTATTGAACTAGGAAAACATGGTTTCTTCTTCATACCACACCCATGTTATATCCTAGGAGGGTATAAATAATTGTTTTAACTCAATCCCCAAACCCTCATCAAAGTAAAATTGATGAATCCTTGATGAACAAGTCTTGATAGGTACAAACATATGTTGAGAGTATTTCCCAAGGACCTCATTTGGAATTACAAGATATTCCCTTCATAGAATAAAACAACATGTTCTGTTACTTCATATATTAAAAAATCCTTAGTATTCTCATGTATTCAATTGAAAAAAACATGATCATGCTTCTAAACATAAATAATTCTCAATAGTCTCAGTTGATGAACTGTATCAATTTATTCACCTACCCTAAATTCATCACAAATACCATCAAAGGAAGATTTTTCTTCATGTATTAGATTTGAGTCATGGTATATCATAAAATAATTGATCTGAATGGTCCTTTAGTGCATGTCGTGTGCATATCTACTACACTAAATGATGATTAGGACGAAATTGGGAAACTTATAGAAGTATAACCAAATGTTATGATAGATCCATTATAATTTCACACAATTCTATAATATAAGATCACATTCCAGTGTACCAAAATTGTATAAAATTGATCTCCAAAAATTTTCTTATCCTTGTATATGCATACAATTAGTAGAAGGTCATGGATCTTTACTAATAAAACAATTTAGACCTTTCACACACTAGAATAGTCACAAACTTACAATATAATATAAATACACACAAAGGTATTATAAATAAAGAAAGTATAGAAAATATGAAAATAATACAAGGTTATTACATTATTTAGATTATGTATCCTACGTGTAGAGGATAAAATCCACTATGACAATTTTCCATTACTAATGGGAAAATAGTATTTTATAAGAGTAAAAAATTACTATGTATAAGTTATTAATTTTTGTATTCACCCTATTTTGTAATCTACTAAATCAACTTCAACATCAATTACCTTGAAACTTATTGCTTAACTCATACTATACTAATAGCCCCACACACATATATATACAATATCAACCCATTAATGATGTAAAACCTTTTACCTTGAAATAATAAATCAATAAACATTATCTCCAATTTATTAATAAAAACTTGATGAAACCAAAACCATACTGATATTCTGAAGCCTCAATATAACATTTTAAAACCATCATTAGTTCTGATCCTTCATTGACACTAATGAGTTTTGAGAAGTTCTACTTTGGTTGTTAGCACATCACGCTATCCCATTATCAATTGTATGAAATTTTTGTGAATAAAATTGCGATGTATAAACATCTGATGAACAAAAATAAAATCAATTATAAAAAATATCACAATTCATATTTTTTCGAGGGAATCATTACAACTCTCTAACACATAAAATTGACATGAATTCTCCATATCCTTCCTTCCTTTCTAAATGTCTTACTTGGTCATGATACTAACCAAAGGTTTCCTAAAATACTATTTTAGTGAATATATATTTATCCTTTTACCTATTTTATATCATTTATTTATCACAAAATTTCACTTCTAGTATGTTTTTAATGAATTTTAATTCATTTTAATGTTATCTATCTTCACATAAAACAACATATTTCAATCCAAGTGAATGGAACATTTATTATCAAAAAATAAAATTCATCACACATTAATTTTATTATGTTCCAAACAAAATCATCTACAAAATCATTTCATTCCCAACAACATTTGAATCAATATACACAACTTTTTTTGTACCCTATAAAATTATATTATATAATATTATCATCTAACTAAGTGTTGTTCATCGAAAGGTATGGATGATCATTGTTCAATTAATCATACTATTTTAGTCTCTACAAATGTAAATAAAAAATCCTTGTAGTCGATCATCATCCAAAAAGGTCTACATTTTCTATTTCATTCACATTATAAAGGATCTAATTCATGTCCTCTTAATCTTAAATTCGATGGTTATATGAAAATATTCTTAAAATCTTACTATAAATGAAATATTTAGTCAAGTATATGAAAGAGTGTAAACTAAACTTTCAAAAACTCAAGAATAAATAACCTTTTTTAAGTACCAAAACACATCTTTCTATATCTATACTTGTGATTTCAAGAGTATAAAGTGTCTAGTATGTGGATTAGTAACTAGTTTATATTAGTTAATGACCAACCCTTCAATGATTTGTAGATATAATTTTCATGACATAGAACCAATTTTTTTGTTTTCTTATCCTTTTCTATCATCTTTCTTGTGCTATTCTTGGTTTTTTGAGATCATTTATCTCAAAACTCTTGTAAATTTATTTTTACAATGTAGAAATACTTATTTCATGAAATCTAACAAGAAAACAATCATTAATATATAATATAAATATGATAAAACTCCCAGTATATAATTAATTCTACTAGTAGTAATGATTACTGTCACAACTCCAGAATCCTTCCTAGGAAATAAATATACTAAATTATAGATCCTACTATCATGGGGTTTTCATTAATATGTAAATACATTTCATAGTTTTCTGTAATAAAAATATTTTTCTACAATTCTAACACATTTATTGGTTGTTTTCAATAGATTACTTTAATTAACAATACAAAATTGTAAGATTCCTTGACATCTATATCCACAAGAAATAGATATTACAATATGGTCAGACCTATAATTTTTCTAATGGTACAATTTTTATCTATTAGTGTTAATATTTTTATGACATTGAATTTTTTATTCTATTAAATCACTTATTTTCTCACCCTATTTGTACATTTTTTTGTCTATAATCATATTCTTTAATATAATAAACCCATTCATTTTCTATTTCTCATTTCTATTCGAGATTTTCAACTATTTCCCATGTTTTTTAAACATTAATTAATCCACCCGTTTATTCATGGTTGAATCCCACTATTTATAATCCCTATGACATTTTCATTCATCTTGATATTTTTTCGGTGTTTGTTAATATTGGAGAATTCATTTTAGCCCAAATCCTTTGGACCAGCCTACAAATTTTGGTAGATCTCTTCAATTTATTAGAATATACGGAACTAGTCAACTCATATCAATATTCATTCACATTAATTATTTTAATCAAAATATGTATTCAAGAACATATTTCTTATCTAACGATTTTGATTAAGAAGATAGTGAAGTTGAATCTAAAACATCTTTTGAGTAGAATTGAAAGAAAAATTTCATTGTACCTGTTAAAAATGAAGATTTTAGAAGCAAGATTTTTGATAAGGATGAAAATCAAAATAGATTTTCATCAGAAAGAATAATTTAAATAATTATTGAAAAGACTTTAAGGCATTAGAAAGAAATTATGATTCTGTAAATTGTGTAATCCTCAATAAATGAACAATAATGTTTTCATACTGATATATTGAAGTAGTTGGATGATATTTTTTAATTGAATAAATCACTTAAGAAATAAAACAATAATAATGAAAATTTTGAAATAATGTTGAAGGAAACATAAAAGAGTTTGAAATTATCCAAAAATCATTTTAAAGATGAAATGTTAGTTAAAATTTTCTATAATTAAATTTATAAATTTGTGAATTATCTAGAAATATTATTCCTTAGAATGACAAAAAATTACCTTCAATAGTATAGAAGTAATTTAATATTGTCGTTTCGAATAAAACAGCTTATGTATGTAGCCAAGTCTACCAATGTGAATAGATCAGAAGTTTCTAAAAATTATGAGTCTGAAAAATTTCTATTACTTTTGGATGTAATAAAGCTAAATGTATGTCTGAGCAGAAATATAATATTTCAGTTGATAATAGAAATGTAAGTGGTTGACAAATTTTGGATAAGAAATATTAGATAGTTGTTGAGATACATGATCACAATTCTAGGTTGTATGAATGTTTTACTGGAAAAAATTATTTCTATCGATACAATTTGTATTATGATGGATTTAAAAAATTTGGAAAATATTTGTGGGTTTAACAAAAAAAATCGACACCATTATAAAAATTATATATGTAATTGTATGAGAGGGAGTCAATCGCCTCAATAACAGATGTCTGTGAAGGATATTTTGAAAAAATATATGAAGGTTAGAGTAAATGTAGAAAATATATTCCATCCATTTTAATCAATGTTTCAGAGTTTTGAATAACCTTAAAATCTTGAAAAATGATACCTTTTTTTGATACTCATACAATAAAAGTTTGTTAACAATTTTCAAAAGGTTTTGGATAGGAAAGATAAAGGGAATGTAAAATCTCTTGTTGTATTAATTTCTCGGAAATCATTAAAATGAGTATGAACATGGATCATGGATAGTGTGTGTTCTATCATATGACATGAGTTATAAAATTAATGATGAATGTGAATGTCTTCAATGAAGGAATAGTAACATTTTGAAATGATTAATTAATTAGAATCAAAGTTTCTTGATCTGAAATCATTTAAAAGAAAATTTTGATATCTAAAAAAGATTTGATTATTGAAGGGATGAAACAGAACCTATTTTGTTCATCAAAAAATTTTGATAAAGATATTTTTTTTTGAAAATTTGGGTATTTTCCAAATAGTGGAATATGGAAATATTGTTACAATAGAACAACCTATAAATGATCATTTGTTCTGGGTTGGTGATGCTAAAAAATCTTGTAACGAAAATATTATTGTAGGAAAAAAATTGAATAAAAGAATGAGACAAATTTTTTAATGAAACATGAGCATGTAATCAATGAAATAATGTTTCCATGTTATTCATGATATTTATAAAATAATGGTTTTTAATAGTTTTATATAGAAACAATATTAGAAATACTATGAATAATAACATTGTCATTTGTTCAAGAATACACCTAGGGAGTATTCCTTCAAATATATATCGGAAAATGATAAGAAAACCAACTCATATAGATATGTACTTCATTAAATTCATTGATAACTTTACTCACATTACTTGTGTTATGTATAAGAAACATTAGTCAGATTCTCTAGAGTTGTCTAAATGTTTATGGAGCAAAGTTGTGAAGCAATGTGAGTATACTATATTGAAATTGAGATCAGAAAATTATGGTGAATATAAAAATAGGTAATTTGATAATTTTCTTGGGAATTATGGAATTCAGATTGAGTTCATCACACCATTCATTTATTAATAAAATTTTGTTTCTTAAAGTAAAAAATAAAATTCAAGATTAAAAAGTGTGGACTATTTTACTTGAACATTGTATTTCTCGTTAATTTTAGATGTAGGCCATTAACACAATTTTGTTATTCACATATTATTTTTCTATAGAAAAAATTCAGATATTACTCTGCACTAATTTTTTATGTTAAAAATCCATGTTTGAAAAACATAAGTGTTTTAGGGTGTCCATTAATTATAAATGAAAAATGTAAAAACCTAAAAAAAATTACTAAAGAGTTGAACATGGAATTTTTTGTGGCTATGCTCCTGATGGAAGAGGAGACATATGTTTCAAACCATAGTTTGGATGATTACAATATTTGTTGATGTAAATTTTATTGAAACAACTGAAGAAGATAAACATACTCATATAGATAATGTAGATGAATAAAAAGAATGAATTTATTATAAGGATTATGATTGGGATAAAAACAATTGAAATCTTACTCAATAAGAATAATCAGACATAGTTTTTTTTAGTGATGATGAAGAATCCCAAAAATATAATATCATGATGATGATGAAGGTGGAAGATCAAAATATAAGTGTTAATCGAAATAAAAAGGCTCTAAGAACTAGAATATCGAAATTTGTTACACACAAATATCTCTTCATATCTCGAGCTGAAAGATGTGAATGATTATTTTTAGTATTGATGATCATTTTAGGTAATGAAAACGAGATGAATCATATATTAAATAATGATACTTGTTTTCTTTTACATAACCAAATGAAAAAAAAATTATTAGTAAAGAGTAGGGTTTCCGGAAAAAATAGAACGAAGATTTTGATGTGATAAGGATTAAATCATGATTAGGGTGAAAAGGTTACTCATAGATTGAATCAACTGATTTTGATGATATTTTGTCTCTAGTGTAATGGTTCTCAACAATAAAAATAATTCTTTATATTTATTCATAATGAAATTAAACAAACCATTACATGGATATGAAATCATCATTTTTGAATGGTGATCTTGATGAGTAAGTTTATATTGAACAACTATGTGTCTTTATCATTGATAATGAACAACGTTTTGTGAGGATGATGAAGAAATACTTTTATGGGTCCAAAAAATCTCACAGGACATGGTATGAAAAATGTCATACATAAATGGAGAATATTATATTAAATAATGAAAGGGTTGATGGAAATCTATATATCATAGAAAGTCAGAATTTCTCTATCATCGAATTGGTTTGTGTTGATGAAATTACCGTTGTTGTGAATGATGAAAAAACATGTGAAAGATTTTATAAAGAGAGGAGAACGTTTTATAACATGCCCACACTGGTATAAATGAATACTTTCATGGGTTAAAAATATTACAGTATAAGAAACATATTTTTATTTCCCTAGAGAAGTATTCTAGGTAACATATTTAAAAGTTCAGTAGGGAAAATTAAAAACTATTTTCCATATATATTTTAGTGGGAATCAGGTTTTCTAATGATTGATATGGAATGTAAGTTGATACTAATTAGTTTTGAAAGTTAATTGGATGTTTACTATTCTTGAATCCCCAAGACTCGATATTTTTTATGTTTTTACATTATGAATAGGATATCATAGTTCCTTAAAAGAATCACCTATATTGGATGGAAAAATAATTCTAAGATATATAAGTGGCACAAAAAAATCTAGAGTCTTGTATGATATCATGGAATGTATTGAATTTTTTGGGTATTATGATGCTGATTTGGCTGGAAACTTTCATAATAGAAGATCCATATCTGATGGAGTTTTCAATAAAAGGAACAGTTGTGTTATTTGTCATAAAAAATATGTATCTCTTTGCATGACTTCAGCTAAATATTTTTCTTCCACTAAAGCTTCTACCCAACGTAGGTTGATGAAGACTCAGTTAGATGATTTCCATTATAATGTTTTGATACCCTTTATGTTGGGTTTCAATAATCAAAGTGAAATCAACCTTAAAATAAACCTTAAAAACATTATCATTCAAAACATATTGATAATAATATCATTTCATCAAGGAGCATGTAGACATGAATGGATTGAAGACGGAGAATGTTCCTACATCTGAAAAAGTTTCTTCAATTTTTAGAGAACCAATATATAATGAATCCTTTCAAAAACTGGGGTTGAACATGGGAATCCATCCTCCTTGTAATCAATGTTGGGGTATCTGTTTTTTCCCACTCTCATATAGTATTGAGATTGTATAATCAAGGGTATAATGACACTGAAATAACATAGATAGATATTAAATCATTTTATATGAATATTATGGACATTACAAAAATACATTCCTAAAGATATTAATAATTTAGTGTCTTTGGAAACATAGAAACCAAATATTTTATCCTGGTGAAATATCTTCAACGTCTTTCTTGAATATCTCTACCCTTAGTACATATACCTAAATTCTTTCTTCATAACCTGGGGAAAGGAAACATAAGAAAGGGGTAAGTTTATATTCTCAATAATGGTAAATAAAAATAAATCATATGCATAACATGAAAGATGGAAATGGAACATGAGCATAACATTTTAAGATCATAACCATCACATTAAATATCATAATAAATATTTGATGTTCTTAAAACATATATCATAAGATAATTAATATAATAATCCATAAAATAACAACATAGTAATACATCTTCTGATTCATGTCATGTACATTGGTTTATATCATTACATAAATGTATAAGTTGAAATTTGTTTACTTATATAGTTATAGACATGAAATTAGGCCCCCACATCAACTTATGGACATGAAACTACGTCCATGAATAAAGTTGTGAATTATTAATTTGGTTCAGACATAATATTTGGGAAATGTATCCATGTCCATGAATATCATTTTGAACACATAATTAGTTTTATTCGTAACAATAGGTACATGTACTCATGTTCATTCTTGAACTTATAGACATGAAACAAGGTCCTTTCATAATATTGGGAACACATAATAAGGTTCACTCATAAAATTCTGAACATGTAATCAGGTTCACGCATTAACATTTGGACATCCTACTATGTCTATACATAACATTTTGAACGTGTAATCAGGATCAGACATAACATTTTTTTCTAATTATCCATCCATCGTTTCCAAATTCATTGGAGGGAGATATAGGTCACAACCATATCATTATAAAAACATTCTTATATGTTCCATAATATGATAAATCATTCATCATATCATGACCAACAATAAGACATATGAATTATAAACATATAATCATAAACCATGATATAAAATGGGTATCGTTATCATTTCAACACATCATAACATATTGAAAAGCGATAGGATTCAAAATAATTTAATCAAATCATAATCTATGACGAAAACTAGGTTTCAAAATAATATAAAATGTGGATGATAAATGGGTGTCATGGTCATAATTCTATCAATACAGAAAACTATTCATGAAAAAATATGAATAGAACCATTGGAACATTTCCTAGAAGGTCTTGAGTAATATCAACAGATGTCATATTAGATGGAAAATAACATGGAATGAGATTTTGAAAACCTTTCATGAGGTAAATGTCCGTTATTAATTGAAAAGGATCTTTAAAACATAAAACCTTTTGAAACCAATTTTCTTAAAAATGAACTTGAAATATTATGATATAATCTTTTAAAATTATTAGGAAACATTTTCCATTGAAAACATATAAAGAAATCTTGAAAAAATTTAAAAAAAAAATTTCTTTAAAAACATATAAAATGAAAATGAAAAAAATTTGAAAACCATTTCATGAAAAATTACTTATAGTTTTTTTATAAATTAACATTCAATAACAAATATAATGATTCAAAGGATTGGCGATGGATAAATTTATACATGTTGTGTGAGGTAAAAAATTAAATTTTCATTGTAAAAATAATAAAACACTTACTCATTCTGAATGTGATAAGAATATTCCCTTGAATGAATTGTTGAAATATAAAATATAAATAAATTATTTTTTTTATGTTAGATTATTAGTAGAATATACATGGAATACCTTTTTACAAAACATGGTTTTCTGACAGAAGAGGGGGTAAAGTCAAGACTTCATAAAAATAATTAATTAACTATCTAATGTAACAAAGAGTAGATATATGGTACTAGTAAATAATTATATAATGAAAACCATAGGGTAATAATATTCATGAATGAATTGATATATGGGTTGTAATATTTAATCTATGGAATCATAAACATAAACAATCTTGAAAAGCAATGAGATAGTTCCAATAAACCCTAATAACAATGTAACATGGGATCTTGCTCAAAATATGAGAAAAGAAAAATAAATTAGGCTTTGATTATAATTAAAATGTTTAGATTCATGATATATAATGTAAAATGGAATTATACAAAAATCAAAATGGGTTTAGGGAAATAACAAAACATGAGTCTCAAATAAAGAAAATTCAGACAAAACCATTTTACCAAATTTCTAAAATTTGAAACCTAAAACCCATGAAATAAATGTAATATAATGGATATCTAAATACCAATAAATTTAACTATATTAATAATTGATTACATACATTGATATTTTACACACTAGATAAAAGGAATAGGTGGTTAATGCATGTATCTCACAGGATGAAAAATTGAGAAGAAATCCCATTACCATATATCTTTACTCTCATCATACTCAGTCTAAACACCTGTATAATATATTTACATTTATTATAAATATTTTAGTGAACCATATTATTATTTATAACACCATATAGGGTTTTATTATGACATTATCTCACCCACATGTTAACAATCCTATGATAAGGTTTCACTTCAGGTAATATGGTCTTTAATATTCACATATGACTTAACTTGTTATATGATTGGTCCTTATACATATATCATTATAACATAATTTAAACCATGATATAAATATAATTTATTTTTATTATATGTTTATTAATATATATATATATAATATATGATTACATAATGGAATACAACGTTTATGGAGATTGTGGGTTGTACGTATGCATGAACACTATTTATGATTAATTGTTGTGTTGAAAGAATGAATGTAAAAGACATATATGTACATATATTTATAATAATTATAGTAGATTTATTATATCATATATTTCATATCTTTTCACTAAAACTATATTTAATAAAATCCATGTAGTGTATGAACGAATAATATCGATTTGAGTGGGGGGTGGTCTACACTTCCTCAACCAAAATTTTCATATTATCACAAAAGGGAATGTAAAAAACATATGTTTTGTAAAATTAATAAAGAAGATTAAATACATAACTAATAAATTTTATGAAATATATAAAAATATTTTTTATCATAATATCCACCATGATAGGAAGGAAAGGAAAAAAATGAACAATCATCATTTCATAAGGCGATAGTTCTCTATACACAAAAACAATATGTTTGTTACCCTATATATAGGGGTGTGTGTAAGAGTAGGAAAAACCATTAGTATAAAAAAATAAAATATATTTTATTTTTTTATGCATGAATGGAATAATGATACTGGAGGGGTGGATAAGGAAAATAAATGAAAGGATCTTGAGAGAAGGTGTTTCTTCTAAATAATGTAATTCTTTTCAGTTAGTGCCAAAAGGCTTCCTTGGAATAAATTATTCTAAAAGGTGTTATTATAGTAGGAATATTGGGATTTAGGGAAGTTAATTTGTCATATCATGGATGAACATATGAATGAAGATAGGTGTGGAGAAGAGGGAGAGTTGGTGGTAGTTTATAGGGTATGAGGAGTGGAACACTTATAAATATTTGAAGAGAGAATTTAACTCACGTTTTTCATGATGAATGTGGATCCAATAATTGGTAAAATACTATCCAACGGTTTATATGTTCTAAATATTTCCATAAATTTTCATTTTTAATTGTTTATATGTTGTTTTTATCATTATGTTTGTGGTTTAGTCCCTTTTTATGTTTAATTTTACCTTAATGGATGTAATTAATTTTAATTAATTTCCATAATATTTTTCGTAAAAAAAATATGTTATAATTATGTGTAATTATTAATTATTATTATTAAAAATAATAAATCATTTTACCAAATTTCCATCATATAAGTGTACTAAATTAATTTAAAAATAATCTGATCGTTCGGTTGACAATGTGGGTTTTTATAGAAAAACCATTAAATTCTTTATATATTTTTATATCAAACATCAATGGGAAATTGGTTTTAATTCGATAAAGTGGATTAACTGATAAAAAATATCTAATCAATATTTGAAACCAATTTTATATTTAATTTTTCATTATAAATAAATTATATTAATATATGTATTTGAATAAAAATCTAGTATTTTTAATAATTCATTAAAAAAATAAAACTATATAGAAAAATACATTAAAAATTATCTTATCCTAAATATTCTCTTAAGATTATAATGAGTTATTTTATTTTTATATTATAAATCTAAAAATGATTCAAAAATTATATTAAGAATAGTTTCCTTATTAAATGGTGTTAAGACTACCATTATAAAATAATATTTGTTTTTATGCATACGTATAGGTTTGTTCTTATCTTATGCATGCCCGATATAATGGATGAATACCAAAAATATTTTACTGAATATATAAAATATATATTAAATTAGTATTAATCCTTAATTTTAGTTAATTCAATTTATTATGGTAAAACATCTGTGTGGCCATAAAAATATAAATATTTTACTTAACATTCAATCGATTTTCATATTGATTTATTTTTTATCTAATAACCTATGAATTCATATAATATATATGTAAACCATATATTTTCATAAGTTAGTTAGTACAATTCATATTTCATAATTTAATTTCTATTTTATAATTATCTCATTTAAATAATCATAAATATGACGTTCTGTAGAATGATCATTGTTAGCTGTAACATACTCCAAGTACTTGTTTCGTGTAACGTGTTCTAGGTCAATGTTCCATCTAACGTAAAGAAAGATCATATTTTTTGTGATGTAAAATTTTTTTGTGAAGTGTGAAATAAATTTTAATCATAGTTTAGTTCAAGACATAAATGAAAATTTAATTTATTCTAAAAAAGTCTTAAAAACTCACGGTGTCAAATTATACACCTTAAAATGAATTTATTCCATGAAGATGAACTACATTATGAATGGTTTAATACTTTAAAATATCATTCATAGAAACCGACATCTATAATAATTCACACTAAACATCCTTTAAAAAGGGAATGTTGGAAACAAAGTGCTTACCTAATGTAACATATAACAAGGTTTCCACATAAGAGATTATAGGAGGGAAGTGGAAACCATGACATGGAATAAATATCTAGCTATAATGTTTTTATATAGAGTGATAGAGATCAAGTTCAAGATAAAGTTAAAAATAAGAAATTCAAAATTATGTGTGGAAATAGGGACCATATTATGCCTCAGAAAGAGAGGTACTTGGATAACATTTTGGTTTCACTAAACTTTCTCATAAAATTATAAAATTTTCATTAAAAGGTATACTTTAATTATTTCATGAAAAGGACACCCTTTTTTCAATAATCCACTTCACCTATTTCTCCAAAAATGAAAGTGAATTTTTATTTCCCATAGCACGAAAAGATCATGAGATCCATGATTTGTCATCCCCTGTTTCATCAGTTATCATCAACAAAAATAGGTTATCTAATATTTATATGTCTTCTTGTGGTTAGATAACCCAATTATCTCAAAAAAATTGATTATTGACCTAATATTTATATGAATTGATAACCTTATAACCCTTACAAAATATAATTAACACTTCCCTCCTAAAATATTCTCTTATCATATAAAAAACATTTTTATTGAATACTTGGGTTTGTCCATACATCGATAGAACATTGAATGAGATTTTATTATTCCAAAATGTTTAGAGAGTGATATAAACACATAAAAATTCACAAATTGATTAGAAAAATTATTATAATAGGGTTTATTAAAACAAAATAAAACATGATATTTCCAACCAAATTGGTAAATGATAAGTTTTCCCCTAATTTTCAATATTTAATTTATCTATCTTGAGTACATATTATTTATCTTTTCTATTTTTATTAGGTTGTAGTGTGTCTCATAATATGTATTATCCCTTGTATTGGGGAATGTATTCAAATAATTCCCAAACAACATACACTTGAAACACTAATGTGTGGTTAGTTCATTCTATTAAGATTTCGTTCTACTCATTTCAATGAATTTTTCCTTATCATCGCTTCATTATTCATTTTTCATGGTGGCATGGGTTTACACATTTGAAAAACAATATTTCTCCTTTTATTAACACTCCTAAATTCAAATTCATATGGTTTTAGAAAGAATAAGTTTAAATATTTTATATTCTCCATAGTTTTTAAATTCTCCTTTGAACCATGCCTTTCTTTTCTTGTTAAAACCATGATATTGATATATAACTCCAACCACTATTTTAACATTGATTTCATAGTGCATAATCTCTTTGAAGGTACTAATGTCTCTTATGAAAAACTACCTTCTGAGAATTGGTTTTAATCAATCATCATTACTTTCAAGTTGGATGATAATACTAGAGGTGTACCACATAAGTCTTTTGAGATTAGACTCATATATAGTGGCAGATTCATCATCCACTTACTTTAGATCATAGAACACATATTCCATATTCATATGAAGAACACAAGTAATATTCCTATTGATGAATATGATGCTGAACTCAGCCATGTCCAGGGATTAAATTCATATTTTTTCCTAGTTTTCTTTATTATATTCCACCAATGCTCCACTTCTCCATCTAACTAAAAAATAATTAGAATGACTTTCTCATGATTCTATCAATTAATAATAGAGAATATATTTTCCTTGGTATTGATCCAATATTCAGCCACTGGTGAATTAGATCGCATGAAAAAATAATGAATAAGATTACTCATGAAGGAATCAATAAAACGTTCTTACTTATTTGTCTCGTTTGGAAGCTAAACGTGATTGATACCATGAGAAATTTGTGAGAGTATAAAAATGAGGTTTTTTATTGTATCCCCCATATAATTCATATCTTTTGGGGTAAATTCATTGAATTATCTGTCTCAATACCCCTTAACATGGTTCTTATGGGTTTTATCCATTGCATATCCTCAAAAGCATTGAGTAAGAAACAATAATCATAATGAGGAACCACATAATCATTGAATGTCACTTATATGATGTCTAAAGTATGAAACCTAACAGACACTATGACAAATTAGCTTTATCCTCGGTTATTCACATGAAAATTCTATTTAAATCATTCCAGATGGTTCATGACGATTTTTTGAATTCTCAAAGAATATCCCTCAAGAGTGTCCAACGAGGTGTGTAGCAAGACCCATTTTCGTGTACTAGATTACCCTAAGTCATGTTGATAACATCTTCTATGAGTTGTTACACCTAGGTACATCTATTCTATTGTGACATACATATGTAGTATCCAAAAATGTATGTATTTTAAGGAAACCACTCACTATATCCTTTGACAAAATCCAGGACATTTTCCTATATGTTAACTCATCCTTATACTTATCCATAGAGACATCCCTATACCTAACCTTATAAATGTTCATATGGATCTCACTAAATTTTTTTCAACCTAGATTCAAAAGGTTGACAAAACCATTCCTTTTATTCGATCTATAATGACACAGGCTTAACATACTTGGATATTATATCATACCAGATGATTATTCAGTACATTACAAAAACACATACCCGAGGATTATAATAGTATAGTGTATTTAGAAACATAGAAACATAATAATCAATCCTAGTGGAATATCTTCAACATCTCCCATGAATATCTCCACCTTTATTACTTCTACCTAAAACAACGCTTTATAACATAGAGAAAAGAAATAAAATAAAATGGTAAGCTTAGATGCGCAATAAGGTTAAGTAATTGAAATCATTAAGAATAACATGAAAAAAGGGTATGGAACATCAACATTACATTTTAATATCATATCTATCATATTATAGATCATAATAAATATTGGTAGTTTCTAAGACATAAACCATAATATAATTAAATGAATATTTAATGAAAGAATAACATATGAATAAGACAATGGATTTTTGGCATGCACATTGGATTATAAGGTTGTAAACATGTATAAGTTAAAACAGGTTCACTCATTAAGTTATGGACATTAACTCAGCACCCCACATAATATTTTTAACAACAAACTAGGTCCATTAATACCATTGTGAATGTTTAATCAGGTTTATGCACATCCTTATATACATGAAACCAAGTCCATTCAAAACACAGTGAACATTTAATCTAGTTTACCCATAACATTGTGAACATGAAATCACGTTTATTCATAATCATATTGGCATGAATCATGGTCCTTGAATATTATTCGGAACACATAATATTATTCACTGATAAAATTTTTAACATTTAATTAGGTACACACATAAATTTTGGACATGCAACCAAGTCTGTGCGTTACATTGTGAACATGTAATCAGGATCACACATAATATTTATACTCATGATTCATCCATCATTACCCAGTTCATTAGAGAGAGATATAGGTCCCACCCATCTCATAATAAAATCATTCATATATTTTCTATAAGATAATAAAACATTCATCACTTTCTAATCCTAAAAATTACATATGTTTTATAAACATCAAATCATAATCCATGAAATGAGATAGTCATCATTAACATTTCATCACATCATATCCTATATGAATGGGATAGGATTCATAATCATTTCATAAATAAATAACATGTGGACTGAAGAAGGTTTAAAATGAATATAACACATGGAAGTGAAATAGGTTTCATAAACATAATACCATGAAAATAAAATACTATTCAGGAATAAATATGAATGGAACCTTAATATCATTTACTAAGATGTCTTGAGTAACATCAATTGATTTCATCTTAGATGTAAGATAACTTATAAGGATAATTTGAAATAAATTCTTGAGATAAATATGATTTATTATATTAAAAAGATCATTAAAACATAAAACCTTTTGAAAATATTATTCATGAAAACAAACATGAAATCTTATAAAATAAATCTTTGAAACCCATTAAGAAAGCATTTTCTTAGAAAATATATAATAAGATCTTAAAAAGGTTTTGAAAAAAAGTTATCTTAAAAACATATAAAAGGAGATTAAAAAAATTTAAATACCACTTTTTTGGAAATATCATTTAAAATAATTTTCTTAAAAAGTAACCTTTAAACATGAAAATAAATATTCAAAGGATTAATGATTAATAAATCTATACATGTCAAATGAGGTAAAAAAACATTCCATTTCCACAACAAAAAGGTTATAAAAATGCATCATTTAAAAAGAAACAAGAATATTCCATTGGAATCATTGTTGAAATAAAGAAATAGTAAAAGTTTCTTTTAATTATTATATAATACTAATTGAAAATACTTGTAAACCCTTTTTAGAAAACATGGATTTCCGACCAAAGAGGGGGTCAAGTCGAGCTTTATTAAAAACAATTACATAACTATATTAACTAGAAAAGATTATAAATATATTATCAATACATTATAATATAATTAATAAAAAAAATTATGAAAAAATTATGAATTTATGGAGAGATGGGTTGTATTATTTCATCAATGGAAGCATAAACATAAGAAATCTTGAAAAGTGATGAGATTGTTTCAATAAACTCTTATCACTGGGTAACATGGGATCAGGCAAAGAATGTAAAAAAATAAAATTGAATGATTCTTATAATATCATTAAAATAATTATATTCATGATACATCATATAAAATAGAAGTATACACACCTCAAAACAAATTTAAGATCATAACAAAACATGACTCTCAATGAAGGAAAATTGATACAAAATTATTTTACCGATTGATTTCTTTGGAAACATAAACACCGTGAGATAAAGGCCATAGAATGGATTTATTAATACCATAAATTTAAATATAAGAATTATTTTCTACATAAATGGTAATTAAACAGAAACAATAAATTATGGTGTGGTGATTAAGCATTTATCTCATAGAAATAAAAAGTGAGAAGAAATCCCCATACATTGTGACTTGACTCTCATTGTACTCCTAAAAAACACCAATATACGAAATATAAATATATTATAAATATTTTAAAGAACCATATTCTTATATCTAATACCATATATGGTTTTATTATGACCATATATTAAGCTCATGTTATAATCTTATGATACGGTTTCACTTCGGGTAATATTCTATTTATTCTTCTCAGGTGTCTTAATTTGTTATATCATTTTTCTATATACATATATCATTATTATTGAATTTAAACCAAATATAAATTAAATTTATATTCATAATAGTTTTATTATAATAATCTATATAATATTGAATTATGAAATGGAATTCACCATTCCTAGAGACAGTAGGTCGTATATACCCATTAACACTATTTTTGTTTAGTTCTTTTGTTGCATGATATAAAGTAAAATAAATATATGTATACATCTATGTGTGTGTAAATGTATCTTCATTAAAATAAATTATGATATAATGTATTTCTTATACATCCTCTAAAACAATCCTTAATAAAATCCATGTAGTGTATGAAGAAATCATATCACATTGAGGGGGTGGTAGTCCACAATTCCACAAACATAATTATCATTTTATTAAAAAACATAGAATGTAAAAAAAGTTATGTTTCATAAAAAATAACAAAGAATATTATATACATAATAAAAATAACATATTATATATTTAAACAGTTTTTCCATCATAATTTCTAACCTGAGAGGTGGTAAAGGAAAAATGAACAATCATTATTTAGTTAGGAGATTATTTGTCATACACATAAAATGTACGTTCATTACTTAATAGATGGAGGTTTGTGAGAGTGTAGGTCAAAATAATATCATAATAACATACAATTATATTGATGATGCTGGTTTTTTAATACTAGCATGGAATAAATAAAGTGGATGGGGTTGAAAGGATAATAAAATAAAGGAGCTAGAGAGAAGGTGTTACCACTTAATCGGGTATCTCTTTGGGATAGTGCCAAATGGCTTCCTTGGAATACTTTATTTCAAAACATAGGATAAAAAGAGGAATTTATGTATTTTGGAGTATTTATTCGAAAAATAATGTCCTATATTACGATGTTTTAGAGGATTAGAGAATAGAGAGAGGTGGTGGCCTTTTATAGGGAAGATGGAGTGGCATTCCTGTTAATATTTCAAGAGGGAATTCCACCCTCATTTTTTTTATTCATGTAGATACAATAATGATGAAAATATCAGAAAATGGTGGATAAGGTAAAAATATACACATAAAAATTATTTTGTATGTGTATATATTTTTGTGTCCATATGTTTTTGGTTCAATCCCTTATTATGTGTAATTTTACCTTAATCAGTGTAAATAATTTTAATTACATTCATTTATTTTTTTGGGTCAAAAAATATGTATAAATTGTTATAAATTATAAATTATTATTATTAAAAGTATGGAATAAATATTTTTTTTTTTCAAATTATAATAACCAGTATGGTAAAAATTAATTTAAAATTAATCATGCAGTTGGGTCGACAATTAGGTGGTTGAATGTAAAATAATTCATAAGTTTGATAAGATTGTATATCCCACCTATATGTAAGTTTTATTAAAATTATATATATTAGAATAAATGATAAATATTTTGTCTCATTAAACTTTTAAACCAATATAATGTATAATTAAACCTTATTAATAAATTATATGAAGAGTAGTTTGGAATAAAAATCCAGTATTTTTAACTATTCATTAAAAAATTAAAACATACAGAACAATTATAAAAAATATCATAACCTACATTTTAAGTATAAATACAAAATATAATGTTTATTTTGACATAATAAATATATAAATTTTTCAAAAATTGTATTTAAATGGGTTATCAATTAAAAGGTGTTAAAAGTGCCTTTATAAACAAATTGGTTTTAAGCCTGAAATAGAGTTTTTTATTATCTTATGTCTATCTAGTATATTGGATGAATTCCAAAAATATATTATTGAGTATATAAATTATATATTACATTCATAGCATGCAGTAATTTTACGTAATTTAATTTATTAAGGTAAAATAGCTTTGTCACCATAAAAAATCAATATTTTATTTTATTTTCAATCGTTTTTATATTCATTTCTATTTAAATGATAACCTATTAATTCATCTTTTATTTTTTTTAAATAATGTATTTTCATAATTTTTTTAATATATTTTATAATGGCTATATTAACTGCTATGTTATATTTATATCATTTGAATAATTATAACAATAAAATTATGTTTCTTAGATACATTAGTGTTGCATGCAACATACACCAAGTCAATGTTCCATGTAACGTATTCCCAAATAAATTTCTTTGTTACATACTCCAAGTTAATGTTATTTTTAATTTATTACATGTAAGTTCCATGTGAATAGAATTTTTGACATTGTCCATTGGAAGAAATAAATTAAAATTTATTTTATTTGAAAAATTTACAATAATACTCAAGGTATTAAAAAGGGGGTAAATTATTTCATAAATATATCCATGGATATGTGTTATACCATTTAAGGAATAATGTATGCAGTAGAAGTTGTTGGTAAGCTATGATTCAATAATGAAAATGTGTGAACAATTATAATATATTTTCGGATAGGTGGTAGGAAACATTTGTTGACAAGAAATGTTAATGAATTGAAATAATATGTGAATAAAAATGACGATATTTCATGGGTCACTAAATCTAGAAAAAATGGGTTTGCTGTAAAAAATTCATATTTCATATAACGATCTAGCTTATGTATGATTAGAATTTCTATGATGTAATCCATACCTCTAGGTCCTAATGTTTTGTGATTTATGTTATTTGGTTGAAAACAAAATCAAACTGGGGATATTGTTGGGACCATGATGGGATGATGATTTTTCTGATTCTAAGAGGTGATTGTGATTTATGTATTGTATTTAGTTTTAAAAGATGAAATTGACCCAATTCAATTTATAAGTTCTAACAATTTTAATGACCATTGTATTCAAAAGTTTTGACTCAAAAGTTTTAATAATTTCCAATTGATTAAGGAGATTTTTTCTTGAATAAAATGCTTATTATTTTAAACTCATGTCCAAAATAAAAGGAAGGTCATAATGAGAAATTACACTAAGGTATTCTCTGCTTTGTTGAATTCCAAAATATTATTTACTATTTTTATATTTCACAAAAGTCATATGATTTATGAAAACTTTTTATGAATGACTTATAAACGAAATAGAGGTTGCTTCTATTTGTGTTGATTCTTAGTAGAAAAGAAATAAGACGATAAAAACGAATAGATGTTACAAAACATCCCATCATAAATCAGAATATTTCATGCTGATATTCATCATATTCAATGTAATGATGAATTCATGATATTAGAAGATGTTTTTGGATGAAGGAAGATTCTAATATAAATTTATTTGGTCTCAAGTCCATAATTGTGAGATCATTAAACACTGGTTTTTTAAAGGATGAGGAGGCTAATGGGAATGTGAGAAAATGAATATTCTGGTTTCAATGAAACAAATAATTCACAATATACAAATATATGGAGAAAAAAGTTTAATGCAAGAAGTTTATTATTTTCATAATCATAAGAGGAAAAAATATTTTGACTTATATGTTGATTGAAGTGATCCATCATATGTATCGGTTCAACACAAATTAGAGTAAAATTAAAAATGATAATCATAGTCAGTAATGTTTGAAAAAGTTAATTAGATGAAGTATAGATTTTATTTTTACTTTTTGGGACCAATGAGAGGAAAATACATAAGTTAATTAGTTGGGACTGATGCATAATGGGATCAAAGATCAATAAAAATGGAATTTCACCATTTTCATTAGGTTAAATTACTTTTGTTATTTTACTTTATATCAATTGTGTGAAAAATTAAATAAGAAGTTTGATTTGTTTTCAATTAGTTAAATACTAAAAAATGGGAGATGAAACTAATTATTAGAGTGAATTATAGACAAATTCATCAGACACAAGATGATACAAATAATCTGTATTGAATGTAGAGTCATTGATCTGAGAAAAATAAGAAAAAGTATTTTTCGTAAAATATCTTCCAAAATAGTTGTCAAATTTTTTTAATGTATTTCTAAATTTATTTTGAATGGAAGCTCTAATCATGAGATAAATTGGTTTTCAATGAAGATCTAAGATGTTGTTGAGGTCATTAAATAAATTAATGAATTTATGAGAAGTTGGGACAATGTTTACGCAAAACGTTAACTGATGATTTAAATTATTGTGTGTAGAATTATAATGTGATGTTATTCCCTTCACATTTGGTTTAAATTCATTTGGATATACGTAATAAAAAATTATGAATGAATGTCTCCATCGTAATGAGAAAATTAGAATGGAAATTAGAATCAGACATAATACTGTCAAGAAAGTATGAAGTAAGAGGTAATTGTGATAAGATTTTAGAAGATTTGATAAGAGTTTATTATCTTTTTGAAGTAAAATATTCATCATAAATATAAGGAAAATTTGTGTTTATGGATATTTTTTTGGTGGGAAGGATTTTTAAAATCCTTCCTAAATCTCTTTTGGTACACCTGTAGAATAATAAATTACATTTTACTTTAGAACATAGATATACTATTGGATTGAGACGGTGAATAGATGAATGTTTGTAGATAGAATATGATTATAGATATACTTTTTCTAATGATTATTCTTCAGAACCTAGAAGAATATATTAGATAATATATAATAATTATAGATTACAGATCAGACTGAGAAATTGTATTGGGATTTCAAAAATGAAAGATATATAATCCATATTTTTTTTGGTGATAGTCTGGTAGATTTATATTATTGTATTGAGAAATAGGACAATTGAATTGGACTAGGAAGTCATACTGAGTATCATTACGAAGTCTAAAATTTTTCAGACCTGCTACTAGTTATGAATGTGATGAAATGGTTTTGAAGATCACATTTTTTAATGTAGAAAATGAAACACAATAACATATTTTGAATCAAATAGTGAATCTTTCCTAGCATGATAAAAATTTCATTACATCATTTCATGCTACTTGAAGCACACATATTTCTGTATTGAACATTATTTTACATGAGTTTAAGGGAATATCCAACTCATTGTATTGATATAAAGGTATTATTTCTAGTAGAATGTGTTGTACTAGATTTTTTCTAACAAATACAAAGGATATAGATACTCTTGTAGAGTATTAAACCTTATAAATTCATGTGTTCTTATAGATGTCTGATTTTTTTTGTTTTCAGTGAATGCGATAACTCTTTAAAAAGAGGTAAATGTTGTTTTAAGAAGAATTAATCATAAAAAAAGATATCACTGATTCAACCATCCCATTATCCTTGATAATTTTATCTTGACTGGGAAATCTCATATATACAATGAAATATAGATTGAAATGATATGAACCCCTTAGGACTTATCTGGCCTAAAATTAAATAGAATGTTCCACCCCAATCCAACCTATAAATTTTTAATGGATGGTGAATTGAATAGAGGGATAATATATAATTATATGGGATGAATTAACCTATATTAAACATTAATAATGATTTATATATAATTTTTAATACATCCTGAAATACCCATCGTATAATTATAAAAAACTATACTATAAAAATAAATATATGAAAAAACCACAGGGATCCACAAATAAAAATTTATATAATTTGTAATAAATATGTCTAAATATATATTCCCAACAACCATGGTTGAATAAAATATAATAAAATACTCTAATTTCCATGAAGAATTTTGGCTCTGAAAATGAACTCCACCCATTACTATCAACATTTTTCACAACTAAACACCATTAAATCATTTTATACCAAATTCACCTCTCTAAATGATCCATATTAGATGCACATTCACAAGAAATATCTACAACCTATGCATTGATGTTATATCCAAATCATTAGTGATTATAAATCATATAAATATGAGAGTATAAACATACTCAGTATGATTCCCCAAAAACAAAAAAGTATAAAAGAACAACAAAGTTATCTCAAATATCTCTATGATATGGAGAAAAAATATAAATATAGATATATAAATATAGATATGCTTTATTATTAGACATTTGAACACAGAGAGTTCCAATTAATCACATATAGAACTCTCCAAGGGTGTTTTTACCAATACTTTGGCAAATTTGGAATACTCAAAGTACCAAATATTACAACTGTCTTGAAGTTGAAATCCCAATAGCATATCATACCTCGAAGGCATCCATATGGTGTATTAATTGTCCAATTTATCAAAGTATCTGATCTTATTAACCTTCCTTTCATATATCCAATTGATACTATAAAGGAGAAACAACTCTTAACTGAACTATGAGTTCCATTAATGGGTGAACTGTACACTTTTATCCACTTGATCCAACACCATAATCATTCTTGAAATCCTTCATAAAATCATGTCGAGTGAAAATTTATAAAATGTAATAACTAAGCCCTATTATAATACCCATATATTCTATGTGATAGTAAACATCAACTCATAGAGAACCATAGTAGGTGGATTCATACCTTTTTGATGAAAAAAATATTATTCAAATAAGATATCTAAAATAAACCCTATGTAGAACACAATAAGAACATAAAAAATGGGGGTAATGCCCATATGTAATAATTTATCATACTATTTCACTCAACATGGAAAAATACATTGGACATTATATTCAATTATTGAAAACACAAATCAAATAAAAACCCCAAATTTCATCTCGTTAATCATGCTAGACATTACAATATATGTCCTAAGGATCATGTCAAAAAAAATACCTAAGTATGAAATATTGATCTTGAATCATTAATCTTGATTCTATAAATGGATTATCCATTATATATCGTAGGAATAAATTATAGTAATGATAATAATTTATAATAATAATATTTTATTTTATTTTTATTACTCTTAGTATAAAAATATTTACATAGGTTAAGGGGGGAAATCATGTGGCCTACCACACTATCTCTCGAATCAAGTAACATTTTCTCAAATAAATCATCCCCTATAACCACTCTATTCACATAGAAGGTATCCACTCATGTCGAGAACCTTTTTTCCCTAAAACATAGTGAATAAGAAGACCACATCCCCAATCCCAACACCTTTTGACCCCTCCTAACATCACCACCATGATGCCTCACCCCAAACTTTTCATCACTCACACTATCCTTCACTTCTTTTTTACCCTAAATTAGACCCCCAAATTACACCTACATCATTACCATCATAACCCATCCTTCCCCATTTAAATTTAAGGAATAAATTCATTCCCTCTATATCCCAAAATTTTTTCAATCAATCATCATTTTTAGTTATCCATTATTCGTGATTTTTCTTCTACCTTAGATGTCACCATCTATATGAAGAGACATAAATGACAGAAGAGATAATATGGTTGTGGGGGGTTAGGGATGATTTTTTCACCTGATTTTTATTTGTTCATGAAAAAAAATTTACAATAAAATATAGTTTGGGAGAATAATTTCCACCCTAATAATTACTTAGAGAATTTTTTTGTTCCTTATAATGTTATTCAATAATTCATGAGGGGAGATTAATAAGAAATGTGGTGAAGTAGTACATAAAACTAAAATCATGAGAAACATGGTTCAAATCATATATAAAACATATAATACATGATTAATAGAGAAATTTTGAAAACAAATCCTTAACTTGAGTCACAATGGTCGACACACCAATCCATTATCATAGATAAGGTCTCATTCATCATCCTCAAGAATCTTGATCTCATTAATTGCTCTGGAGGCATAGCCATCCAAAATGACATCCCCCAATCCCCCATTTGTCCAATGTTCATGCCAAAAACTAACGAATCTCCAAAGACAAATAATTTAATAGTAGTATAAATATATAAATAACAATGAATCATAAAAAATAAATAAATAAATTAATTAATTATTCATTTGTTTTCATAACTAGAATATCCCAAACCCAAGGTACCGATACAAACCATAAATATAGAAATCCTAGGTAAAACCCCATTTAAAAAAAGTTTTTTTTCCCATAAAATTATATATTTTAGATATATATTATTTTGAACATAATTAACCTTTCATAGGTTTTAAAAAATGTTTTTAAAATTAATTTACTATTTTGAGGTCCAACTACATTTGAAAGTTCAGAATCCTTAATATAGGTCAAGGAAAAACCAAATGGAATAAGTAACCACATCAGATAATTATTTAGAGGATATATATTTGGATAAATTTACTATTTCTCAACTATTGAGGTATTGAAGATTAATAACTAAATACTAAGCTAAGTACCACTTTAGAGAAACCCGATTCACTACATTATCCTCATCCTAGAAAAATTTCTCCCACTAAAATAAAAAAATTTAACTAACAGAAAAGAATTATTTCAAATCAGTATCATGTGGTTGAACCCCATAAACTCATGGATTATTTTCCCTTATTGTTATATCATTTCTAAATTAACATGATACTAAATAACTTATGAAATAAAATATACCCTATTATAGATAAATATAACAGATCCAACCAGCTAGATGTGAGAACTATGTGGAAGCACATATCCACATTGGGTGAGTGATTTCCTAAATCAGCACACAAAACATATTTTCATCTGAAGGTCATCCCACCAAATGAGAGGAAAAAACTACAATCCATCGACGTACATCCAAAAAAGTTCCATATAGATGTTTTCATAGGTGGTTATGATATAAAATCTAATATTAATGATAATTATTGATGGTTATCAAAAATGTGAAACTCATCTATGCTATGAAAAACACTGATATCTTCATAAAATTTCTTGCTGAAACTATAATGGTTTCTATGTTGAATGCTTTTTAGGTTAATTTCCACATCCTCTAACATCTCCTACCCATAATAAATGAGAAACAATATCCCTAGATCAGTGGGAAAGGTGATATTTCTCTCTTCCTCCAACCACAATGTTCATAAGAATCCTTTATCCACATTATGATCTCAAGTATGACTCATATTTAATTTTAACTATAACCTAGTATGTTTTATTCACTATTTATCAAAATCTATTATTGATCACATAAAGATCAAGAAAACTCTCATAAAATAGAACAAAATCACACCGATACTTATCATTTCTCTCAATCTACTTCAATATATAGAGGATGGTCCTACCAATTTAGATGAACCATATCTATTAGCTTAATACACCAAGATAACTCCTACCAAAACATGAGAAAAAAATAACTTAACTTTTGGAAAAATAACCTCATCGACTAGGTAGTAAAAATTATTATGTGATAGGAATTATATGAAATATCTACTTAGATATAATAAAATATGGTCATAGATTAATAGGGAAAAATTCACATAGGAAGTACAATCTAGATCTTATAATAAACACTAATACAAAACCCAAAATACACCTTAGGATGTGGTTGGTGTGATACCCACCTTTTTGAAAATCATTCTGGTGTAACACATATGTACATCCACTCGCACATGATGACTTCTTTGACATCACAATTTTTGACCTATCACAATTGATGAAAGATTTTAGGTCCTCAAACAACAACCACAGGTGATAAATCTCTCTCTATGTCTCTATCTCTTCACACATGATCTAATTGATCTGAGACTATATTCTAATGTGTCTTATTCATCATCTAAACACAAAGTCCGATTAAATATATTTATACTACCACGTTAATGTTGTGCCACTCCAAAATAATTAACAACCATAATTTCAATTAAAATATGCAATATTCTTCTTAATGAATCCAAATAACATACAAAGAAATCTTACTGTATAGTTGTAATTATTATGTTATGATAAGATAAAAATCTCTAAACAAAAAATGATATCCTCTCCAAATTGACACAAAGAATGGTTTGATTCATATGCCCCTAAATTCAACAGGGTTTATCATCATTTAACATATAAATATAAAAGATAATAATTATTGGAATTCAATTCCATTCCCACCTCATAATCTCAACATGGAAAAACTATGATTCACATTATAAAAGAGTCTATACATTTATCCAAATTAATAAGAAATTAATTTCTTATCTTTTTACTCAACACATAATGTAATTTCCCATTTCATAATAGGATGAAGACAAATAATTTCTAGGGGTGGGATTGACTCTCCTCGACTAGGGAGACCTCACCCAATTTTGGGGGTGATCATCACCTCATTAGTCTACTTTAAATCATCACAAAACACTAAATCTAAGGAAAATTTCAATATAATATAGGTAACATTAGATATCATTTTAACAAAAAATCAATATCATGAATATCCTCTTCTCTACTAAAGGGACAATCAATTTATCAAAAGAAGTGAGTGAGAGATGTTAATGACCAGTATAAGATATCTAACGGTATGGATAGGGATCACATTGTAATTTCTAGCTCCAAAATATCCAATGTATAATGTGAAACTAACATTATTTAAATTGAGTATAAGGGACCATGATGAAATGATAAAAATAATACATTAAACAACACCCACTAAAGTACGATTATATATATATATAACTCACACATCTACAAATATATTTGGTTGTTACCAATGTATTCCTTCATAGAACTAGTAAATGGTGGTGTTTGTGGTATTGTATTTATAAATCATCAATATCCTACTATCATCAAACCATTGAATCATACAGAACATTTTTTTCGGTAACTAGCCTTATAATAGGATGGGGTCACATCACATCACATTCTCTGGCATGTATGTCCATCCATGGCACCCCTATATCTACCATTGCATAAAATGGATAAATAACCCCTAACTATTGGTGAATTACACCAGGATTATTCATTATATCAGTACATAATGAGGGTACTCTAACACAACAGTTGGGATATAAAAACACAACTACACCTCAACCACTCTTCCGCCATATTATCCTCCCAACCCACTAATATAAAACATTTCACATCAAATATTGTATAGGGAATCCCTTAAAAGGTTTTTTGAAATCAATGCATTCTCGTAAATGGTTATTCTACCTTATGGAGCGTAAAAAGCGTTAGATAAGACTATATCCAGAAAAGGAATCAAACTCTATCTGTGGTAGAGAAGCGATGTTGTGAGTTTGAGAGAAACATTACCCATTATCAGATCACCATGTCAAGTATTAAACATTATATATGAATCATCAAATGATTATTTCTATTCTGACCTAGATGAAAAAAAATTACAAAACTCTTGAGGATCCACTGTTACCCAAGGTTCAATCTCAAATTTTTCAACGTAATAGATCCAACCACTAGTAGTTTTATCCACAATTGAAGAGTATATCATTAAATATAGAAATAATCTTCCAGAAAACATTAATTGAATAGAATATTCTTCATTTCACATGGAAGGGATATCTCTCAAACTATTCTCAAGAATAATTCCTCATCACCCATCTAAAATAATAAAGGGGAACCCATGTATCTTTAAATAGAACATGGCATATAATATTCAAGTGTATCATATAGTATATGAGATCACCCATGAATCATAGGATATAACACAGTGAATGAGGGTAAAAAATTGAAATATTCAAAAACATATAACAGATAGGAGAACCCATGTTTCATCATGTAGAACATAGTAGGAGAGTGTGACACATGATAATCAGGAATAACACATAGAAGATTATAGTATCTTCACATCATTTAATAGAATGAATCTAACAAGGGTAATAAAAAACAAATGAGATCACCCACACCTTATTGGATTGAAGACAACTAAAATTTTAAAAAAATATTAATAATTTTTAAAACATAGAATATATGATCAAGTAATATTACATAGTGATAAGTTGTTATAACATGAATTTTAGCACCGTCTCTCAACCATTCGTGGATAAGAGGATCAATAATATGTTTGACTATACTATGAACCATCCTCAGAATCCTTAGGTGTGGTTTGTATGGTAGCCAATAGAAATTAACAAGATGAACCATGGTTAACAATAATTATCATGGTAGGTGACTGAAGAATAAAATTGAAATCAATGTCCCATTATTAAATTAATCTTGTATCATTATTATTGCTCACAATCTATAACTCAATTTATAGAGAAAAAATTAGGTTATCATAGTCATTGTGAATGGTAACATCAACTGTTGCACCATCATATTGTTCCATATCTGGAAAAATAATATCGGTCAGTATTAACACTATTCCCATTATTTAACAAACCAATCTTCAATAGATATCTAAATCAAACCTTCAACCATTATAAAATCACACTCTAACATAACTTTAACATTACCAGACCCACCAGGACCCTGTTTTGGGTGGAAGTAAGCCAGGATCACCAACCCAAAATCATGATTAATTAGATAAGGGGTTTTTAATATAATTGAGTATATATATTTAATTTTATGTTATTCTTTAGCCTATATGGTCATTCAATACATATATATCACCAATGTAAAAAAACTAGCGATGACCAAAGAATATATATATAGTGGAATAGTATATAATATATTCATGAGACAAACGCTGAAATTCACAAAGGTAACCAATATATAATCCATAACTAACATTTTTTATGATAAATTCCTAACAACCATGTTGTAAAAACACCTATGTAGCTGAGATAAATACCTCAAATTATGATATATCTAAATAAAAAACATTCTCACAACTAGAAACTACTGACACCACTAAAATATTTAAACCCAATGACTTCAACGGTTTCTACCTTGAATCTTCTCAAAATGATCCATCTAAATATATATCCACAATGAAAATCTATGAACTGTTCATAGATTTCATAGAAATAACACATGTGTCTATAAAACCTGTTCAATGGTCAATATAAAGATACTTTTTAGGATTCCCTGAAACCACAAAGTATAGATAAAAAAATAAATATCAAATGTATTGATACTAGGGAGTAACCCATGAAGGACAAGAGAAATAAATTTATATATGATCACTAACTAGTCAAAGAGGCTCATCGATTTCATCATCATATCATCTTAATCAAAAAAATCTTTATTTTGAACACCATATAAGAAAATAAGAATGCTCGATGTATAAAATGAATAACATAGTTTGATGTTGAAATCCAACCAATGTATACCACCTATAAGGAAACACATAGGGGATTGAGTATTCATTAGTATTGTACTATATGATATAACCATACCCCCTTTAAAATAACAACTCTAAACTATATAGGATGACACATTATTATTTGAAATATGAGCATCATTCAAGGGGGTGCACTAACCTATAATTTTCTATCCCCAATTCCATCATAATTCTATAAATCATTAGTGGAACACACATTAGTCCTAGATGTAAACTAGGGGAGCACAAAACCTTACTACCATAACCAACAAGGTTGTGGGAAAATAATCACCTCATATAGAACTATAATGGGGTACATACACATTTTTGATGGAAAATTATCTTTCAATGGGATAACATACCCAAGTGGAAGTCTCTTACCCAATGAATTACAAAATAAACACATAAAAATTGGGGTATCATACAGCTTGATGGAGGAAGATATTTTACCACAACATCAATATAGGAAACATCTATCTCATTGCAATAAAAAAACTGATAACGGTGAAACATGATAGTTTATAGTGAGGTATTGGACCTATAAATAACATTATTAGCATTCAAGAACCCCATCATAGTCCCCTTGGGGAAAAATTAAAAATCACACTATATTTTCTCATGAACATTCTATAGTGGCCAAACCAATCACACTATCATTCTATATATCGAATAATATATAGTATATGAAATTTAATTACAGAAAGTACACATTATATGAAAAATGTGCATTTCAACTCTTCAATTGTGAGAGATATAGAATGGATAGGCCTAGTTATCATCCCACAAGTTATATCTATGTATCGCATATTTTGATTTAATAGATTATCTAGATTTTAAGAACGTGATCTCACAAATATATTGCTAATACGACATTATAAGTAGATGTTACTATGAATTAAAAAGAATTTATAACAACAAAAACAACATCAATAATATCAATATTATTTTTATTATTTTTATTATAAAAAATTATGTGCTAATGGGGAAATTCTATGGACCGCACCACTAATTAATCCTTATAGTGGGGAATGGAAAAAATTCTTAAATTACCTAAGTGTAGTAAAATGATTAGCCATATGAAGTCTCTTGAATAATATTACCCACAAATATATTTTTCACTTTTAAATTATTTGATAAATTTAGTGTTTTTGAATTATTTGTTTCAAAATAAAAAAACAATTTTATTCAAGTAAAAAATGATTTATATGATTTTTTAAATTCAATTGATTGAAAACTGTGATATGTTAAGGGTGATCATGTCAGGGTCAGTTTTCCAATTACAAAGTTATCCTTATTCTAAATAATTCAATCCTCTTTCTCTATTTTCATTAAATGAGATTCCACGATCATTTCATATCAATTCCACTATATAATAGTGATTGTGAGAGAAAACATTAACCGTATTTTAGTTTGGTCTACTATCCATCCTTGTGAAAGTGATTTAAAATGAATATCCTCAATTGACATATTAAATACCCAATCATGACATGTTTATTGCAAACAATCAATAAAATCCACTAACGTTTTCCCATGTGTTGTCGATCATCGAGTACGTACCCACTATGCCATGATCTATTCCATTGTAAATATACTATAACCTACATGAGGGAGATAATGATCATTAACCAGCTAAAAAATCAATTACTTGATTCAAAATCAAATACAATCATACTTGATAAAAAAACTTCTATATAAAAAAAACAATGTCACATAAGAGACAAAAATATTCAATTCAATTATCTCCAAGATGTAAAGAATTAAAAAATAGAAAAGCATCCATTACACAATCCCTAAAAACATTAAACAACCATGTTAAGGGTAATAAATATGATAGGTGAAGAATATGGAATTAAAAAAAAAGAAAAAAAGACATATAAAATAAAAGATAAAAATATGTCTTCTAGAATTCTTCCTCTAAAATATCACTCTAATTTGGTAAACCAATTCATTAAATATCCCCTAGGTACCTTTGTATATGTTTTTCGAAATTTAAATTCTTATCTACTCTAAAATTTTTAAATTCATTCGACATGTATTGAGAATGTTACTCAATTGATGATGCATATGAATTTTTCTTTCTGAGAATTCTAAAAATATTCATTCATTATTTAGAATCAAATGGTCATGTTAATTAGTTTATAAATCCATGGAATTTATTAATTAAATGATCATTTGATTCCTATTTTATACAAAATGTAAACACCTAAATTTTAGGTGTTTATCCTTATTGATACCTCACTTCTGGAGGTGGGGTCCTCTCTGTCAGGACAAATAATATTTCAACCTGATTGAATCCATCAAGACACTAAATATTAGAATCAACTCTCATCCCATAAGACGTAGTATAGGCCCATAAATCAATGAATATTAAAAAATATAATCACTAAAATTGGAATAATATTCTAAAATTTATTCCCAAAATACACTTGGGATTAAAATCTATTAAAATCCCATAATTAAGCAATTTTCACATTTTATCCCAAAACAGAAAAATAATCCAATACATCCGAAAAATACATTCAAATTTGTTAATTTTTAGGGATTAAATTATTTAAATAAATGTAAAATGACGAAAAAATTATCAATTTCACCCACCCTCTCCCCAACAAGACCTCTACTACAACCAAATATTTACATAGCATGTTGCTACTCAGGTGGCATGTCCTATAACCCTATAACGTTGATGTATTAAAAACCACACTATAATATTCACCCACTTCACTTATTCCCCAGTATTATAACCTAAATATATCATGTTCATACTCCACTCACATGCACCAACCTTCACCTCCATGGTCACCCAATGTTATCCTCCCTACTTATATTTTCATCTTCATGACTATGATGTCACATTTGTCCATGTGCTAATGATACCCACCCACCCCCCCATCTAGTGACCAATCATTCAATCCTATATCCTCTACCCTCACCATCACTATACACACATGAAGAGAGAATGTACAAGTGAGAATAATGATAAGTGATAATAATGTCGTCTCACTCTTCCTTTGTTGTTGGTGAATTTTCATGGTCAATCAAAAGTTTTGCAAAATGAGTTTCACAGTAATAATTCCCTAGAATTGGGTTTTTACATTCCTTGATTTGGTAGTAGATAATTTAAAAGGGATGATAAACCATAAATTTAGAATAATAATACACTTTGTATAAACAAAAAATAATGGGTTTCAAATCATGAATTCAATAAAAAATTCAATAATAATAGAGAAATTTATAAATAATAAAATCCCTAACTTGGTGTTTTATAGGATTTAATTCAATATGTTTCTAAATACATGTTCTTGTTAAATATCCATTTATGTACCAATGTCATTATTCTATCATATTTCATAACCACCCAACATTTATCTCGTTATCCATCCTCTCTCTTTGATTAAAGATGATGAAGAATTGATAAAGCATTTGAAATTATATAACAGTGGTATAAATAATGAAATTACTTGGATTTTAAAAATATAAATTCTTCAATGAAATATTAAATTATATATTCAATAAAGTACCCATGATGATCGGAACCTAGGGAGAAAATTTTCTATCTAAACATACTGCTCCAATGGGAAAACCCCATTAAAAAGGAAACTGCATCATTGATCATCCAATCCAATGATTAATATTGTAGATAAAATAATTTCATCAGATGTACACACATGTGAGATAAAAAAAATTTAATGTCATTATCAAATTTTTCATGCACCTCCACACATGAAATGATATGTCAAAAAACTCTATGGTTAGAAACTACAATTCTAAATCAAGGAAACCATCAAATAGTTTTTATGAGGCTGTTTGTAAGGGAAAAACAAATAGTTTTCTCTTTTGTTTTCCTAAATGAATAATAAACCAAAAAAATTTATAAGTCTCTCTCTAGAAAAACTGATGTTAATGTATAGTTGGACAATTAATATGATGAGAAAAATGATTTTACGGTACTATTTGGAACATAATTCTACTTGGTGATTACCAGTTATTGAAAAAAATAGCGTACCCTATTCATATTTCAAACATCGCATATTAATTCCCTTCATCGGAATTATGGTAGAATTATAAATTGATTACCCTATATTCAAATCCTATTATTTATTAGGACCACGAAAAATAACATGAGAATTATTTTAGCATTCATCATGATCTCTACCAAAATATAAACACAATTATGTTTTCATTCGGCATCACCACTAATAAATTTCCTTTCATCAATATTTGATATATAAGGATAAATATTCACCCAAATAAGATCTATTTTATCATTGAAAAGTCCCCAAAATATAATCTTTTGGAGCTATAAATATTTCAAAGCTTTTAGGATTATATAAAGTATTTTATCACCAACCTTGTGGTAAATTATTTTTTCATATCAAATATAATGAATAAAGGTATCAATTATTAGGAATTTGATGAATTACAAAAATTTTTTTGATATAACATAGTATATTTTTTTTCAATCATAATGCCTCTTATCCTGGGGAAACACATTCTCCTCTATATAAAATCTCGGATATAGTCCCTCAGTGCCCTCTTAGCCTATAGGATCAACATGGTGTAAGATAATGATTGATATTATCTCATTCAAAACATTAATTCATAATATTAAATTTATTAAAAAACAATACTCTATATGAATGTAAAAAATTAATTCATTTCTTATCAATTGATTATAAATTAAAATAATATTATTTTATTGTAAGAATAGATGTATTGCTAAAATAACATTAATGTGAACAATGTATTGTTAACATAATAAATTAATGAAATATTTATTGATGATTTATTTTCATTAAATTTATAAATAATATATTAAATAATTTTTTTAACATTTAATTAATATTGTCTTCATGTTATGGAATGATGTTAGGCTCAGTTGAATGCTAAAGATTTCATTTTTCAAGAATTTTTTTCTTATGTTTTACAATATTATTTCGGAATTAACCTCTTACAATTGTATAAATTTAGTATTTTCAAATTTATTCCATATATGGATGAAAAATAATTAATATAATGCAATATGTTGAATTTAATTGTTTTCATAATGAATAGAAAAATTATTAATAAATAGTTGACTTTTAGATTAAACTATGTTTAACGAGGATTAAACTATGAGAAAAGTATATAAATTCCACCTGGTATTTCCAAAATCTTGTTGTTTGATGATATTTTGACCTTATATTATATTAAAATTTAATTTTGTTTCTCTTTTAATCTACTTTTAGTAGAATGGGGCTTTATATTATTTAAATCTTTTATATAATTCCGTGTTTGTCCAACCTCTATCTTATAAAATGGACCCTCTTCTCCTTGATAATTAAAAAAAATTATCCCTCTAAATTTTATATCACCTACCAAAATAAATTCCTTACTTCCATACATTCATTCTCGAGCTCCTAGTATTACTCTATTCCCATTTTATAAATAATCATCTTACGAAAATCCTTAATTTTTTTTATTCTTATACATTCAATAAATATATTTTATGCATCCTATCATAATTAATCCAGTATCATAAATATACTATTATCTAGTTATGATTATGGGAAAACTATTTTCTAATTTTTTTTTAAAATAAGAAATCAATGTATTACTCATGAGTATGAGTGGATTACCACTTCCATATACTGGTATGAGTCATTTTACATCACCATCATTTATGGTTGTATTTTATTAATGATATAATTTATAATGAAAAAATTCAATACAAAATTATTCATCTATAATTATAATATTTTAAATAATTTCTTAATTTTCCATTTTTTGGAAAAACAATAATGTTGGTCGTGCATATATGTTGACTATCTCTTCCCCAAAGTGATGTGACTAATATTTCATTTCCAATTTACATAGATGGTAATAATAATAGACTTATTAAATATATATTACTTTTCTGATAAAAATATTATTCTTAAATAGTGAATTATTATTTACCTTTCTTTCATTGCATCTATCAAAAAGTAAAAACATCACTTTGTAGGTGTGTTTGATGTACCGTCTCTTGAAGTGAAGTTGTTCATTTTTTTATCACACCATTATAATAATGTTTATAAAAGTTTATATAATGAATAAATATGATACTTTGTTCATGATTAATATTTTTTCCATGATTTACACTAATCAAGGATCATGTTCTTTTACTACTATTCACAAACATGTGTGGAAAATAGACTAGTTTGAAAATAATCAATGATTTTAATGAATAACTATTTAAAAACTTATTATTTTAATTTATGAGGAATGATACATAGTAATTTATATATGAATAAAATTATAGAACAGTGTAATAATATATATATATTTAATATATAGGAATTTTCAACAAATATGATGCTAAACATGACTTGAGGTGAGGGATTTATCTTATAATATCATTCCACTTTGGGGATGTCTATATTGAATATAAATTGAGAGAAATTATATAATAATTACAATCTAAAAAACAAAAAAAAAATATTTTACTATAGATATTTTGAGGTTTTATATGTTTTCATTTCATTCCCCTCTCATTGGTACAAAAATGGTTGAGATTACTTTTTAAATAAAATTTATCGTTATTTCATATTTGGTCAATGAAATTTTAATTAAAAGATCATATTGATCAAAAAACATTTATGTTGGATATTTCTAATCAATGGGATGTTTAGAAAAGAAAAATATTGATAAATTTTTCTTTATTTAAAATTTATTAAAATGAATCATTTTAAATTAAAATCTCAAATAAGCCATTTGGATATTTTAAAAAATCATGCAAAAGTTATCGATTTTAATATATAGAATATGAATGGATTTTATTACCAGCGTGACCATTATATGATTTATATATTCCTTTAAATTTTTTCATGGTTTTTTTAAATTTAATATATCTTCATTTATAATATAGGAATTTTTACCCAAAATTTTTCCAAACGAAGCTGATATTTTCCCAAGTGTTCAAATTATTCTCTCAATGATATTTTAAATGAATTTTTTATATATGTAAGAATAATTTAAGGATTTTTATAATTCACTATGGATATGATCTTATGAAACCATCCAATTTCATTTCTACATCACTTATGATGTTGATTATTTAAGTATATCTATTTGAAATCCATTTCTTTCCCATATGATTATAATGTTGTGTTGAAATATTCTTCAAATCCATTTCTTTTTCATGGGTGATGTATTGATTAATATTGTAATTTCTATGAAAACAATTTCCATTTCAATAGTGATGATATGATGAATTGATGAATTATTTATGATCTTATCACACTCATATGTACAATTTTTATTATGTATTTGGTGGGGCTAAAATTATATATCCATTTAACTCATTTGGAAAATAACAATAACTCATGATATAATATTAATAGTAATACAGAGTAAACCTAGTTTAGTAAGGAAATCATTCCACTATGATATTATTTAAAGTTAACATTTTCTAAGTAAATGAACGAATGGGGAGTGAACCCAATCTACTATGATAGTCTTGTCTATGGTCAATGACTAAGAAAATGATTTTTATGTTTATTTTCATACAAAAAATTATATATTATTCTTGGGACATATTATCATGGCTCGATATAAATTATTGTGTATATCACATGCTTATTAATTATGTATTTGGTTATTAAAAATCACTATACCATGATTTATGAATAAATATCATTGACTAATTGTGTACGGAATTCATGATTTATGGTCATGTTATTCTACCCTTATAGATATGGTCACTTGTTATCATTGATTAATAAGTATCTAAGCTCACCATTACTTATGTTTAAATTTTTCCTAGTTTGTTATGGAAGGTACTACGTAAGAAAATTTTAAGAAGGGTACTATGACAGATGAAATTTTTTTGAGATGCAAAAATTCATTCATGAAATATTTGGATTATATATCTAGTCTCTAAGAAAACTAAACCATTATAGTCCCCATGAATAAATATATGTCTGTGAAATATATTGAATAATTAGAAAAAATAATTCTGTATTTATAGAGTTTATTATTGGTTTTCCTCGTTTGGTTTCATATTATGGTTTATTTATTTTTAGTGATTATTATCATAAAAATTAATTGATTATAATTAGGATATTCATAATTATAGGATAATAATTGCAGCTATTATTAATAAAGGTGTGCGATTCCACATTAATATACATATTGACCTAAATACTAGAAAGTTGACGTGTTAATGGAACATATTATCCTATGGGTTACAATTATGAATGTGGTGGGTTTGGTATTAACTATTTTTTTCATTTCATAATGAATGGCCCTAAGACTATACACAGAGCTAGACACTCCCATGGGATAGACATTGGTTAATTAAAATTATCCTTATAATACATTTTGAGGAATGAATTGATAAAACCTATGTAAACCTACATAAAATATGTAGTTATAAGATATGAACATAAAGATACATGGGTTGAAATAAGGTATCATAATTCAGGACATCATTACAATGATTTTCATTGTGATATGATTTCTCAATCTGATTACTAATGTTTGATACACACACTAATTTTTTGGTTTTATTAAAAGGATGAAACCAAGAGGAATTATTTGAATAATGAATGTGACCTCAAATTCTTTGACCATCGTGATTAAAAACTAAATTTAATGGGAGAAGGAACGTGAAATCATTTCATTATATATACCAATATTGATATATATTGAACAAATTCAAATTTTCTGAGTTTATTGTCACACCAAATAAAATTAAAATTTTGGGTCATGGGATTTTAATTGATGAGGAAAAAATGGGATAAATGATTCTTCGATATATATGTTGATAATGTGGTAATAGGTACCAAGATTAAAGTATCAAATAAACAATAAGATGTCTTATCTCTGGAAAATAACAGAATATTAATAATAATTCCTGAGGAAAAATGAATAGTTTATGGAGTGAAATAATTTTCATCCAAGGGAATCCATAGTAGTTCAATGTATTATGTGTGATAAACATAGGAATTATTTTATTTGATTCCCTAATCCAGAGGATAAATACAAGACAAATGAATGTTATATGTTATATCAATCATAGAAGTGGACCATAATTCAAATATCACACATACATTCCATTACAGAGTTAGGGATTTCATGTTATAGCTTGTAAGAATATTTCCCATATTTTTTTTCATCCCATGGTGTAATTTGAGGTTATTCTAATAGTTGTTATTGACTCAATGCCTATATTTACTATGAATTCATATAATATGCATATCACAGTTGTTAATCTAAATCCACATTTTTTCATATTTCAATTTGACTATAAATAAATACTTTAAAGTAAATTATTTCTAAATTATGGAAATTCTTACATATCCATATGATATATTTATCCCTTAAGGTTTGGATGAAACTCAATAATGAATACCTATCTATGTTCAATATTCAAATTATTTTTTATAAATACTTTTTTCCCTTGAATTTTAAAGATTATTTTTCAATATAAATCACACCTATTGTGATACCTATTTCAAGTAATTCATATATATTCTTCCAAATTGAGTATTAGGAATTGAAGATTGAACTTTAAAAGAATATTGATAAGGGATACATATGACATAATACAAATTATGGGGTTCAACTACTCATTTTGTTATGAAGAAAGATAGTTCAATAAATGATTCCGTTTATTATCGATAACTTATCATGATCACTACCAAGAATATGTATCCTATACCCAATATTGATGATGTTTTTGGTATACTATGAAGATCTCAATACATTACCCAGAAGGATTTTAATTATGAATATCAAAAATTGAGGGTTAAGAAAGAGGTTATATCCTACACATACTTTTGAAGGTGGTATGTTCATTATGAATTTATAGTGATTCCATTTGGAAATGCTAATTCCCATAAAATTTTCATAGTGGTAATAAATAGATTTTTTAGATATTACCTTGATCAATTTTTGGTATTCAGTATAGTTGATATTCATATACATTCTATGGGAAAAGAATAACATAAAGATTAATTTAGGATTTTACATAATGCCACGAGGAAGGGTAAAATGTATTCAATATTAAGAATATGTGAATTATTCATACAAAAGGTTTGATTACTATGTCTCTTAATCTATAGTGAGGTTATATCAACAAATCCATAAAATAAGGTAGTTTTTTAGAGATACACCAGACCAACAAATGGTGATCTACATCAATAGTTTTATTGGGTTTGATGGATACTAAATATTCATTATGACTGATGTATCATGGCTATCAGATTCAATAAAAATGTTTACTTTGAAGGAAAATATTTATCATCATCAAAATTATGTCATGAAAATTTCATGGAACTAATGGGAAGGTTGGTCATTGCACCGATGAACACACTATCATGAAGTATAAATGTGTTTGTGATCTATAGTGGTGCATCAGTTATGGTGTTGAATTTATTTCTACAGTAAAATAAAATGATGATAACCTATTTCTTCATTCCATTAAAAAATTCATGAGAAAAATTACACGGATCAATATTTGGGGTTGGTAGTAGTAATTTTATTCATTGAAAAAATGGAGGCATTATCTGTTTATTAAAATATGTAACATATACAAACTAATAATGAAATATTTAATTATATATTATCAAAAAAATAATAAAATTTGAACTAATGAAGATGGACTGTGTTAATTACATATTATTAATTTTCAAAACATTACAACCCTTGGAAGGAGAACATGGTGGATAATGCTCTATGCAAAAAATACTATGATTTTATAACTCTGATGAGGATATAAATAGATATATTATTTATTTATTTTCAGAATATGGATCTAGAAATTAATGTAAATGGGTTTGATAATATCTTTCTCTGATAAAAGTTAAACCATCAATACATGTTAGGATTAAGGAGGAATAAAAGGAAGATGTATAAAAATAGAATAATGTTTAAAAGGTTCAACCTTGAATTTAATGGAATGATAATGTTCCTAAACTGAGTATATGTGACATCAATACTATATTTTAATAATGGGATATGAGATTAATAAAATAGTTCATCATTCCTTATTCATCATGAAAGAATAAGGATGTTAAGATATATAAAGAATTATTTATGATGGGACAATATAAAAATGGATACTACAGTGTACATATCATGATTTATATTATAGTAAAATGTTAAGGATGGTATATATATTTATATGGTAATATTAAATCCATAACCCATAAAAAATGGAAATGGGAAAATGTCATTATGGATTTAATCATGGGACTCCACAAAACATCTAAAAGCCATAATTTTATTAGTGATATAGTTGATTGGGTTAAATAGATATCACATTTCATTACAAACAAAGAATATTTCTATCTTGATCATCTTGTAAATATATATATATTAAAAAAAATTATGTTTTTATAGAGTACCACATTATATTTTTTTAGTATTTGGATTCATGTTTTACCTTGTAGTTGTGGAGAGGTATTCCGCAAGATGCGGATATTGAATTGAACATTGGAAATGCATATCTTCCTCTGACAGATGACCAATATGATGGGACCATTAGAAAAATAATGATAATTAGATATCATAATCTATTAATTTAAAAGGGATTTGGGGTAAGTAAATTTCTATGGTTGAGTTTTCATTTAATATAAATCATAAATCAATAATTTAGCTGAATCATTATAACTACCACTATGATAGGATATATATAACTCTAGTTTTTTGGTATGAATATAGAGAATGAACACTTTTAATACATGATATAGTTGAGTAAATGAAATAAAATATTAGATTCAGTCAGTATAACATCATGGTATCTTAGAGTCAACAAAAAATTTATTATTACAATCGCTGGTGAGATTTAGATTTTGATGTTGGTAAAAAAGTATTCCTATAAATATATCCAGAGATGAATGTATTCTTATGTAGAGACCCGTACTTTTCATACATAGACATTGCATTACGTTTGCGGAATACTTAATACATAACGAAAACAGACACCAAAGGACCGTAATAGTTTAATGTCTTTGGAAACTTGGAACATATTCTTCTAATCATGGTGAAAGATCATCAACATCTCCCATAAAGATCATACCGATTTATTTTCTTACCTAAAAACTTTATATATATCCAAGGGAAAAGAAAACATAAAAAGGATGAGCTCAAATGCTCAGTAAGGGTAACCATAGAGAACATAAATCAATCCATAATCATTTGAATGCAAAAACTTGAACATAAAATCTAAACATCAAAATCATGAGCAAAGACATAAAGCATGAAAGTACGTAAGGCATAATCATAGAGGAACATGATTCATGATAAAATATCATGGTAAAAAAACATGTAATTGTGTAAAACTGTTAATCACATGATATGATTTCCATAGTATCCAAGGCATTTCTTCTAATACCATCTTAGTGGACAAAGTCCTTTTCTGAATCGAGTTCACTCCTCGTTCTAGTCCTGTATCACTGAACTAGATTAACATACCGTTCTAGACATCTCTATCTCATGATATATAAATCTTCACCCAATGCATTGGAGGGAGATATCGGTCCCAGCCATCTAATAATGAAATCATTCTTACTTGCGGCACGTCATAAACATAAATCATTCATCATAACCCAAAGAATAAAATGGGTTTTATAAACATCATCCCATCATATCATAATTCAAATAAAAAAATATATTTCATTTCATCCTAAAAAAAGTGAAACCATGAAAATCATAGAGTCATTATAATTGAAACATAATCATAATAAATAATTTCATCTTAGATTGAAAATAGTTTTGGCAAAACACTTGAAAGGAATTCTTGAGGAAAATATCCTTTCTTCTTCAAAATCATTTTCAATTCACAAAATTTCAAGCAATTTTAAAATAAGAATATTTTGTCTAAAATAATCATGAAATCTTGTAGATTAAGCTACATAAAAATAATGTGTTATAAAACTGTAAAAATCTGTTCATGTTGTATAAGTTAAAAAAACATCCTCCTCATACTTTAAACGGAAAAGTGAAAAAGTACCGTGTATGGTAAACAACAATAAGATTCCTTCCATAACAGAAAGTAAAGTGTCAATAGGTGTAAAAATGACTTTAAAAATACATGGAATAATATTAATCACTTTATGAAAACATTTATATGGACAAGTATAAAAAAATATAACCGCAGTAAATACTTATATATTAGCATTCTCAGATAAAAATGAGATTGCAAAATTATCACTTACCTTATGTCAGATATGCTTCGTATGTATCCGAACCTCTTATATAATGATTTAAATAATGTCATTGAATTATTAAAAAATCATATTAATTGTCATGATATCATATATGGTTCACTTATGACTTTATATTTCCCGTTTATTTGTAAATTCCATGTTAATGCAGTGTTTTGGGTAAAATCATTTCATTTATCATACGTGTTTTGATTTGTTGTTCTTGATATTATTACTCATATACTGATTCACATTATTAAATAATGTAAAAAATTATTTATATAAAATATATACTCAGTATATAAATATACATGATAGATCAATAAATGGAATGAAATACTCCGTTCATGGAGATGGTAGGTCGTACATACGCATAAACACTATTTTTGTTTCCTTATTGAATTGAAAGGAATTAAGTAATTGAAACATAAATGTACATAAATACAGTATCAAAATTATGTAATATCTTTCATTATTATTTATTACATATATACTTTATAATCATACATGAATGGTTAATCTTGGAAAATGAATCTCATCGTGTTCGTAGAGACGGTAGTCTGTATGTACGCACGAGGGATGATATCATTCCCATAATTATTGAATAGAATTGGAGTGAATGATATAATATCTCATAATTAGTACGATGTGATAATATCCATATATAGTTATTCTTTACACCATTATACCCATACAAGTAAGGTGGTGGTGGTGGAAAAACTAATTACACCACGGCATGGAGACTGTATTCCGTACGTACGCAAGGGTGGTGATTTCGTTTTCCATAGGATGGATAGAAGGTGAAATGGGGTTGTTTAATATTTATAATATCATATAATTATATTAGTGATACTGATTTTATTACTTTACAATGAAAAAACTAAATAAGATGATGTTGATGAAGAAAGAAACATGAAAGAATCAGTAGAAGAAATTACCTCTTCGTCGACATGCCTCTTCTAAACATCCTCTTAAGGGACTAGAGTTGGTCTTTTGAGAAGAAAATAACCTAAAAAAATATTACTAGGGAATTTTATAAGAGTAATGGGTAGGGGTTGGTCAATCTTGAAGGCTCAAAGTTGTGTAAAGAGAAGAGGGAGGAGATACCCTTCTATAAGGGAGGTGTGGGGCACTTTTGTAAACATATAAAATTTAAATTTATAATAAACCTAAACCCAACATAAATGCTTCCAAAGTGACTCAAATTCGGTTATTAGATAAGAGAGGGTTGTAATCTCATCAACCAATTAAATTTATACCTGTTTGGAGTTTATTTTAAACCTTATCATTTTGATTTATCCTTATTTAATCTATTTAATTTTATTTGTGGTAATAATGTTATACATTTTATATGGTTATAAATACATACTTATGTGTTCTTAATTATAAATAATTTGATATTTAATGAAATCTTAGATTATATAAATTTTAATTGGTCATTTTTAAAATATTTTGGTTATTTTTATACAATTTAATAATATAAAATATCAATAGTTTCAATTTTGACACAATTAATTTATTTTAATATAAATAAAATCCACACAGAAGATATGTTCGAACCAAAATATTTAATAGATTTATAACATGTCATATTTAGCTATAAAATTAATAGATAACCTTAAATAGTTCATATAATTTTTTTTAATACTTTTAAAACCATTTATTTTATATTTCAATCAATCATATAATTTCAACATCACTATTGTGTCACTTTTAATGATAATTATTTAATCCCTCAAAATTCTAAATAAATTCACATGATATAGATAATTTTATTAGATTTATGGATACTATTCATGTTCAAAGTTTCATGAAGTTTATCACTAAATTAAAATTATTATACTTATAATATTTTAGAGAGTGTCATATTGTCACTTTCTTTGGATTTAATAATAATTAAATTATCTTCATGGTCAAAAGTCTATAAAATGAATCTAATTTGACCCTTAGGTGATATGAGTCTACTTTTATTCATCCAATATAATTTTTTCACGTGTTTGGGTATTTTTATAATATTAGGTTTACCCATTATTACCCAATTTTTCTTTAACTGAAATAAATAAAAATTACTGTAGTTACTATTCATAATAAAAAAAAGTGACCTACTAACCTAATGTGGACACACTGAATCCAAATATGGAATCCATTTTTCAAAATTCAAAACACAGAAGTTGAAGTAATTAAATTAAATTCTATCATGTTGTTAAGAAAATGGGTATTACAAGTCAAATTATTGCCAAAGATTGAAATGTTTTTTCCTATGAATTCAATGAAAAATTAATGGTAATGACATAAAATACATTAAATGGTAAAAATATATTCTTTTTATACATTAAATCCATTCAATATTATAATTTAACCATATAAATTTTGGTGATGAAAAAAATTTGTTTTTAATTAAAATATAGCGTGTTTTTACTATTCATTAAAATATGAAAGTTATCAAAATAATATAAAAAATTTATCCACAGTGAATTTTTATATCCTTATTTCAAATATGAATTTCCGTTTTTCAAATAGACCTTATAGACATGTCAAAAACTATATTTAATGTGGGTGTGCCATCAAAAGGCGACAAAACTGTATTTTATGAAAAATACTTATTTTACCCAAAAAAAATTATTTTGTTCCTATACCATGTTCTAGAAAATGTGTAAGATGAATAATAATGTTATAAAATTTAAAATTTAGTTAATACTATTCATAAGGGCGAGTATATAATAATATTATAACAATATATCATTGTTTAATGAAACTGAGTATTGCGTATTACACACGCTATCGAGGAAGGCCGTGATTGCGTGTAATGCAAGACAAGTCAGGGATGCTTGTAGTAAAAGCTCCCTTCGGTGTAGAATACAACAGAAGACATCAATGAAATTAAAAATTACAATTCTCATAAAATCTAGAGTTGTTACATTCTACCCCCCTTAAAAATAATTTCACCCTCGAAATTCTTAGGGGTTATAAATGGTTTACTACTTAAATGTTTCTTTCATAGAAACCCACATCGTAAAAAGGAATACTAAAACTTAATTTCAAAAAGTGAAGTTTGAAACATATCGGTTACCCAAATTAACTCATCATTGGGTTTCCACATAGGATAACATAGGTGAAAATATGGATGTGGAAGAGAAACCTAACCATCAAGTTCTGATGGAGAGTGGTAGAGAACATGGCTGTGAAAAAGCCAACAATCACAAAGCCATAAATTTGTGATGACCTACGATACCATCTAATTCATTAGATATAAAGGAACTTGGACAACAATTTTATTTTCAAGATGATTTCCCTAAAGTTGAAGGATTTGAATTATAAGAAATTCTTTCTTTATTTTGGTACAATCTCACCGTTTTTCATGCCTCCAACAATTTCCACTTCATATCTTAAGGAAATGAAGTTTAATTTTTCATTGGTGAAGTTTTAGTAGATCACGTGATAGAATGATGGGTCACTCCATCTATCTCAAACAAAATGTTAGAAAAAGTTATCAAATATACATAAGTCCATCTATTGTGAGGTTAATCATATATGATTCCCGAAATGGACTTATACTTCATCTATCATACCGCTTAATAAAATAAAAATGTTTTCTACTAACCAGGTACTTCATATAGGCCAGTGGTAGGAAATAAAGTCCTGTCACACTTCAGTTGTGGGTTCAATTCCCGTAACATTTTCCGACATGACGAGTTGTCTCCAGTCCTGCAGGTTGTCTTTTTTTCTAAAACATCACTATTATAAAATTACAAAAATAATATCAAAAAAATTATAGCCTTAAACAATACTATCTAATGACTGAAATAATCCATTCCAGTATTAGGCTTATCCAAAATACATCTATCCAATATTATAAAGAAAATTATCACTAGAAATTTCATCAACCAAGCATGTGAATACCATCATTAATCCCCCATATATCATAAGATATATCTTGTTGATCGCATTCCAAACATTTGAATCCCGTAATCTTGTATTCTATTGCAACATGAATTACCATAAAACCATAGTGAAAACATGAATGTTGTCATATGGTTACTCTTTCCACATACCAAAATCCCAAAATTACTATATACTCAAACCTTGATATCACGTTGTCCTTATATCAGTCATGAGCTCAATAATATTATCAAACATATTATTTTCTCTTTATCCCTTCATTATGCACATATCATCTGCATTCCAAAATATTTGAATTACCATTCATGGTTACCTATACCATATAATTATTGAAAACCATAATAAACCAATACATAGATATTCCAATATTCAACAGTACTATAAATATGATTCCACAACATTATTTTGTAATCCCGTTACATAAACACAAAATCATTCAACTACATCGTTGTCATACTCAACATCGCCAATAGTGATTGCATGTGACTTCCCTTTTCCCTTTTCCTTAAGAGGTATCTCACGTCGATCATCGTTAACCCTTGTATTAGGACATTGATTAGCATAATGCCCCATTTCCTTTCACTTGAAGAATTGAAGTGTTGGTGGAGCATTTTCTATAGTCTTTTCTCTATTCACGTCATTAGAAACCTTTTTCCCATTACTTCGGCACTCAACTGCTTGATGAACATCTTTTCCACCCTTGAAACATTTTCTAATACCTTTTAGACAATCTCCACCATGCTTCTTTCCACACTTTGAGCATAAAGAAACATTCACATTTTTTTAACCATTGTTCTGAGGTTTTTCCTTGAACTCCATATTTCATTTTTGTCGAAACCATGAGATGCATATGATACACCAACTTCCAGTTCTACCTTGAAATCACAATGCATAATATTTTCATAGCTTCTTATTTCTCTTGTAGCTAATGCCCTTAAAAGACTTGGTTTTAAGCCACTGAAGAATCGATCATCTTTACTTTCAGGTTGGATGATAATGCCAGATGCATACCTTGCTAGTCTTGTACAATTCAATTCGTATATACCAAAAAATTCATCATCCTTCTGCTTAAGATCAAGGAACTCCTTTTACATCTTTGTTCAAAGAATACGAGGGATGTAATTACTGAAAAAAAGTTCTTGAACTCGTCCCATTCCATGGATTCAATTTCATCTTAGGGAATTGTATTCTTAATTAGAGTCCACCTCTGGTCTGCTTCACCTTCTAAATGGTAAATAGATAAATTGACTTTTTCATGTTCTAAGAAGTGAATTATGGAAAATATATTTTCAATGGTACTGATCCATTGTTCAGTAACAAGTGGATCAGAAGACCCATTGAATGAAGGTGGGCGTTGACTCATGAAGGACTCAATAGAATATTGTTCACTTCTCTGATCATTTGGAAAACCAAAATGATTCATAGCTTGTGTAAGATAGAAATAAGATTTTGCACTCCATCTACCATCACATTGGTTGTTGAGGAGGACAATCATTTCATTGTCCATTACATTGATAAACACGGTTTCTTTGGGTTACAACCATCATCTAAAACCCCAAAAGAATAGTGTGAGAGGAAAAAATCATGCTAGGAAAACAACATAATAAAGGAGGATTACCTTCAATATCTAACATCTTAGGATTAATTATAATATTGTTACCATAATTCTATAACTATAACCTATACTTATACTTAACATTACAGACATCCCTAGATCATCCATAGAAATATCTCGGGGGATCTCACTAATGTTCTCGCATCCTAGTTTCAAAACATTGACTAAACCTTTCCACTATTACAAACTGTAGAGACTCGTACTTGATGTACATAGACATTGCATTACTTTTTTTTAATAATTAATACATAAAAAAAACAGACCCCAAAATATATTAATAGTTTAGTTTCTCTGTAAACATGGAACAAAATATTCTAATCATGGTAAAAGACCTTAAACATCACCCATAAAGATCTTCCCCTTTTGTTTTCTTACCAAAAAACATTCCTTATATCCTAGGGAAAAGAAAACATAAAAAGGAGGAGATAAAATTATTGGTAAGGGTAAACATAGAGAACATAAAACAATCCATAAACATTTGAATGAAAAAACTGGAATATAAAATCTAAACATCAAAATATTGAGCAAAGACATAAATCTTGGAAGTATGTAAGGAATATATCATAGAGGAACATCAATCATGATAAAATATCATTGGAATAAAATATGTAATTGTGGAAAACCATTAAGCACATGATATTATATCTATAGTAGCCAAGGCATTGCTTCCAAGACCATCTTAGTGTACTAAGTCCCTTTCTAAATCGAGTTCACTCCTCGTTCTAGTCCTGTATCACTGAACCTGACTAACTTACCATTCCATTCATGTCTATCTCATGAGATATAAATCATTACCCAATGCATTGTAGGGAGATGTAGGTCCCACCCATCTCATAATGAAATCATTCTTACTTCTACCACATTATAAACATAAATAATTCAGCATAACCCAATAAATAAAAGGGGTTTCATAAACATCATCCCATCATAACATAATACATAAAAAAATGGATATCATTTCATCACAAGAAAAGTGAAACCATGTAAATAATATATACATTAGGCGTGAAACATAATCATACTAAATAATTTCATCTTAGATGGAAAATAGTGTTGACAAAACACTTGAAATGAAATCTTGAGGAAAATATCCTTTCTTCTTCAAAATCATTTTCTTTTCACAGAATGTCATGAAATTTTAAAAGAAAATTATTTTGTTGAAAATAATCATGAAATATTGTAGATTAATCTTTATGAAAAAAGGTTTTATAAACCCATAAAAATCCTTTCATGTTGTGAAAGTAAAAAAACATTATCCTCGTACTTTTAACGGAAAAGTAAAAAAGTACAGCGTATGGTTGACAAAAGAATGATTCCATCTATAATACAAATTAAATTTAAGGAGGGGTAAAAAGGACATTAAACATACATGTTATAATATTAAACACTTTATGAAAACATTTATACGGACATGTATGACAAATATAACTTTTGTATATACTAACATATAAGCATTCTAAGATAAAAATGAGATTGCAAAATTATCCCTTACCATATGTCTGATATGATTCATATGTATCCGAACCTGCTGTATAATGATTTAAATAATGTCATTGAATTATTAAATAATTATATTCATTGTTATTATATCATATATGGTTCACTTATGACTTTATATTACCCGTTATTTTGTAAATTCTATGTTAAAGCAACGTTTTGGGTAAAATCGTTTCATTTATCCTTCGTGTTTCGATTTGTTGTTCATGATATTATTACTCTTATCATGATTAACTTAATTCTAAAATTTAAAACATTATTTATATATAATATATACTCAGTATATAAATATATATGATAGATCGATATATGGAATGAAATACACCATTCATGGAGACGGTAGGTCGTACGTACGCATGAATGCTGTTTTTGTTTCATTATTGAATTGAATGGAATTATGTAAATGAAACATATATGTACATAAATCCAGTATCATTATTATGTAATATAGTTAATTATTATTTATTACATATATACTTTATAATCATACTTGAATAGTTAATCATGGAAAATGAATCTCATCACATTCGTGGAGACGGTAGTCCGTATGTACGCACGAGCGATGATATCGTTCCAATAATTATTTAATAGAATTGAACTGAATTATATAATATTTCAGAATTAGTATGATGTTATAATAGCCATATATAGTTATTCTTTACACCATTATACCCATCCAAGTAAGGTGGTGGAGGAAAAACTAATTACACCATGGTGTGGAGATGGTATTCTGTATGCAGACACGCATGGTGATTTCATTTTTTGTAGGATGGATAGAAGGTGAAATGGGGTTGTTTCATAATTATAATATCATATCAGTATATTAGTGTTAATTATTTTTTTAGATTACAATTATACAACTAAGGAAGAAGAAGTTGAAGAAGAATGAAACTTGAAAGAATCGGTAGAAGAGATTTCCTCTTCTTCGATGTTCCTCCATTAAAATTCCTTCTAAGGGACAAGAGTTGTTCTTTTGAGAAAACAAAAACCTCAATAATATTACTAGGGAAGTTAAGAAGAAAAATTTTCTGGGTTTTTCCCAGCATGAAGTTTCAATGTTTTTTAAAGAGACGAAGGAGGAGGTAGCCTTTTATAAGGGAGGAGAGGGGCACTTTTGGAAACCTCTAAAATATTAAATTATAATAAACCTAGACCCTACATAAAAACGTTTAAAGTAACTCAAATTCAGATATTAGATAAGATAGGGTTGTAATCTAATCAACCAATTAAATTTAGACATGTTTGGATTTTATTTTAAACCTTATCATTTTAATTTATCCTTATTTAATCTATTTAATTTTATTTGTGGTAATAATGTTATAAATTTTATATGGTTATAAATACTTACATATGTGCTCATAATTATATATAATTTGATATTTAATGAAATTTTAGATCATATATATTTTAATTTTTAATTTTTAAAATATTATTTTGATTTTTAAAAAAATTAATAATATAAAATATCAATAGTCTAAATTTTGAAACAATTAATTAATTTGAATTTAAATAAAATCCACACAGAAGATATGTTCAAACCAAAATTTTTAACAGATTCATATTTCTCTATAAAATTCATGGAGAACATTAAATAGTTCATATAATATGTATTTTAATATCATGAAAACAATTTATTTGATATTTCAATCAATAAAATAATTGCAACATCACTATTTTGTCACCATTAATGATAATTATTTAATCCATAAAATTTTTAAATAAATTCACATGATGTAGATAATATTATTAGCTTTTTGTATACTATTCATTTTTGATGTTTCATGACGTGTATCAAAAAATTAAAATTATTATACTTATAAAAGCTAAGAGAGTGACATGTTGTCACTTTCTTTGGTTTTAATAATAATTAAAATATATTCATGGTCAAAAGCACATAAATTAAACTAATTAGACCCTTAAGTGATATGGGTCGACTTTTAGTCATCAAATAGAATTTTTTCATGTGTTTGGGTGATTTTATAATCTTAGGTTTACCCTTAATTACCCGATTAATCTTTAACTGAAGTAAATAAAAATCACTGTAGTTACTATTAATAATATCAAAAAAAGTAACTTATTAACATAATTTGGACCCAATGAATACAAATATGGAATCCATTTTTCAAAATTCCCAACAGAGAAGTTGCAGTAATTAAATTAAAATGCATCATGTTGTTAATAAAACGAGTTTTAAAAGTTAAAATATTGCCCATGAATGAAATGTTTTTTTCCTATGAATTCAATGTAAAATTAATGGTAATGACATAAATTACATTAAATGGTAAAAATATATTATATTTATACTTTAAAACCATTAAATATTTTAATTTAACCATATAAATTATTGCGATGAAAAAAGTTTTTTTTTAATTTAAATATAGCGTGTTTTTTGTATTCATTAAAATATGAAAGATATCAAGAATAATATGAAAATTTTATCCAAAGTAATTTTTTATATCTTTATTTCAAAAAAGAATTTTTTTTGTCAAATTTCACTTATAAAAATGTCAAAAACTAGATATAATGTGGATGAGCCATCAAAAGGTGACAGAACTATATTTTTTTAAAAATGCCTATTTTTCCTGAAAAAATTATTTTGTTCTTATACCATATTCTAGAAAATTTGTAAGATCAATAATAATGTAATAAAATAAAAAATTTAGTTACTATTATTCATTAAGACTAGTCCATAATAATTTTAAAACAATATATTGTTGTATAGTGAAACTTGGTATTCTGTACTACACACGCTATCGAGGAAGGTCGTGATTGCGTGTAATGCAAGCCAAGTTAGGGATTCATGTAGTGAAAGATTCCATTGGTGTAGCGTAAAATACAAGGCATAAGTGAAATTAAAAAGAATAATTCTCATATAATATTGGGTTGTTACATCTTATTTGGAAATAGTGGAATGCTGAACCCATGATATATTTGTCCCTTCAAAATTAATGATTATATCTTGGTGTTTTTCTATCACTTCCATTTCCATTAAATATATCTATTTTTTATTATTTATTCTTTTTTTCACTCTTTAAGAAGTAAATAACTAAACCTTCTCAGTTAATGAACTAATTTTCTATAATATAAGATCATGATATCTCTTATGAGGAAAAACTGGTGATGAATATCGATTTTGGAGAGAAAGTGTTGTGAAACACGGTCAATCAACTAGAATTTTTTTGGAGAAAAATTAAATTTAATGAAGCTGTGTGGGAACATGGGTATGTGATTAGGTATAATTATTCATAGTTTTTCTAGTTCAGGGATAGAATTTTTATGGTGAAATTCTTATAAGGGGTAAAATATAACACCATGAGATTTTATATTAAATTTATTTTTCTTAAATTTTAAGGGTATGATAGATTACATTACATGAATAACTAAACATATGCGAACAATGATTATAAATTATAAAATTAAATAAATAATTTTTTTTAAATTAAATATAAATTTAAAAATAAATTCTAATTCATGTTGGAAATACTATAGATCCTAAAGTACAATTTTTAAATATTTATTTGTCGGTATTGTTTTTTAAGTAATTTTTTAATTCAGTGGACACATTATCTTATTTAAAAATTAATTTATAATATTAAAATTAACATTTTTATACATTTATAAAATTAATTAATTGTTAATCAGTTGGTTAGAAATTAAAATAAAATCATTTTAATGTAAAAATAGTTTTTTTTCAATAAAATATTTTTACTCATACATTGGATTATTATATAAATAAATTACATTAATCTCAATTGAGGAATAATTTTAATTAAATATATTGATAATATTTTCAATAAAAAAAATTCATTTATCTAATAGTTATTACATAGAAATGGATGAAGTTAAACTCAGTTTTATACATAAAAATGCAATTTTTTAAAATTGGTTTTACAGCATTTTATATACTTATATAAACATGATGTTCTACATTTTATAGAAAATGAATATTTTAAAATGGATTAAATATATTCTTAATTAATAATTAATATAATATAATTGGTTCAATTATATTCATGGTGATAATGAATTTTAAAAGCTTTAAAATTTTGCTACAATTGTATGCGTTGAAATGTGTTTACTAATGAACAAAATAGTGATAAGGGTAACAATGAGACAAAAAACTGAATAAATCTTATTTAATTGTAATATTTTGAAATGATATTATATTAAAATAATATATAAATATTTGAAACAACATTAACAAGAAATTTATTTTTAATTATTTAAATAATTTATTTAATTCCATGTATATCCCTCCCCTCCCTTAATAAAGGACACCTATTCAACACCCTTATTCACAAAAATTTAGTCCTATATATCAGTAAATACCGACCTAAAAAATTACTATAATAATTCTAATCAATATTAAACTATTCTTGTTACCCAGATATCATTCTCAGAAGGCTTAAGGAACAATCCAAATAAGGACTCTCAATGAAGAGATAATTATATTTCCAAACTCATTAAAAGTTTGATTCCTATTATACTTATTCTAAATATTTTGTCCCCATCATATAATAATTAAAATATTACAAAAAACATAATTATATGTTATAATTTTTTTGGTAAAACAATTTTTTATCTCCATTCCATTAAATGGGAAATTAAATTATCTCTTCTGTGTATTTGTATATTACTACCTTCACAAAAAGATATCATTCATTTTCCTTCACCAATTTTCATGGATGGTTTTGATGATATATTTAATGTATATATATTATATTTATGAAATTTATATTCTTCTATAATTATAATATGTTATCTACTTTACTACCTTCTCATATGTTGGATATTGATATCATCGCTCGTGCATATTTTTGCATTACCACCTCCATGAAGAGATGTGATTGGTATTTCATTTCTACTATACATGGATGGTATTAAAGAATAATCTAATGATTATAAATCATATTTAGGTTAATATTATGATTTATTATTTATGAATTACTGTTAAACAATATTTTTTCTATATATCAAAAGGTGAAGTCATCACTCCGACAAACATCCCGACTACCCTATATATGAATTCATGAAATTTATTTTCCATCACATCTTTATATGAATGGTTTTAAAAGTTTATATAATAAATATATATGTATTTGGATTCATTATTATAATTATTAATATTGTAAAATAATGACAAAAAATAAATGATCTGAATCATTGAATCTAAAAATGAATGGAAAATATACCAGTTTTCACTAAAATAATGAATTTAATGAACTATTGAAAATTAATGGATAATTGGAATTTAAAAAAAACATATAAAAAGTAATTCATATATTAATATGTTTATATAAAATATTCATAATAAATATAAATTTATTATATTTTATGATTGAATATGGAAAAAGAAATACAGGTGTTGAGGTAAGGGATTAAATTCATAATCCCATATGTTTTAGGTATTGTCTGTGGTGAACTTCCATTGAGGGAAAATATACAATCGTTACCTTTTAACCTGAAAATATTTTTTTCTCCTCTATTTTTTATAGTTATCAGTTTTTTTCGTCTATTCCTATCTTTATGGTTTCTAATATTATTGGGAATTATTTTTAATAAATATATACCTTATTTCTTCTTTGGATGATAAAATTTTCTATTCATGTCCATACTCATAAAAATTGTTGTATTGAAGTTTTTACATATAATTGAAATAATTTTAAAAAAGGTTCATTTTCATTATCTTTGACTATATATAAAATTTATTTAAATTAATCCATTAAATTTTTCTTCAAAACTAGTAATTTTTATTTTTACCATATTATAAAATGAATGATTACTTTTATCATATACAGTTTGAATGGATTCTAATATCTTCATGACAATTATTTGAATTTATATTTACAGTAAAATATTCCATATTTAATATAAATGAAAATAATTTTGTTTTTTTATTACAATTAATAGTTAAAATGATTCCAAATATAATGATATTTTTCTCATTGAATCAACGGTATCTTTGAATGATTATTTAGTAGAAGTTTTCATCTATACCAAATTCAATTAAGGAGTGTTATTCTTCACTGGGGATATAATCTTATGATGCCATCCACATTATTTTCTGGATTAATTATGATGATTAATATTTAAGCATGACATTATTAAAATTATTTTATTTTCATGGGTAAATTAATTTATGATTAACTCATTATGAACCATGCTTCAGTTCCACTTTTTATGATATTATGAAATGATGATATATTTTTAAAACCCTTTGGATTTACCAGAGTTATGATATGATTAATTGATAAATATTTTATATTCTTGGGCACACAATTGTATGGTTTTCGTTATGAAATGAGGTGTATCATATTTATATATTCTTCCATTGAATTGGGTAAAAAATTAAATCTCATGTAATAATATTTAATAGAATATATAGTGAATCCAAATCAATATGTAATTAAGTCAACTATTATAGTATCAAAAGTGATCCTTGTATAAGGATATGATAGAGTGAGTAGTGAACCAAATACACTATAATAGTCTTTACTATAAGCCATGACAATGGAAAATATGTTTTATACTTATGTGTATGCCTCAATGTTATGTCTTATTATTATGAAATATTCCCATGAATCATGAATAATTAGTTAGTATTCTACACTATTTTGACTTATGTAATTTGTTTTGAAAGAAATATTATGTCGTGGATCATTATTAAATACATATGACTGATTGGTTATAAATTTATTATGTTATGATCATTTTGTCTCACTCTTATAAATATTTCCACTTCTGATCATTGTTTTATATCTGATATGTTTACCCTTACTAGGAAATTGAGTTCAAACTTTCATATTTTCAATATTCTATAGGTTATGAAGAATTGTATTATGTATAAAATATCTAGTAAGGCTTCAATGACAGAATAATTTTGGGGAGATATATTGCATATCTTTCATTAAATATGTCAATTATGTGTCTATTCATCAAATACCCTAAACCATTATTGTACATAGGAATGTATTATTGTAATATGTATTTAATATTCATCTAAAAGAATTCAATATTTATGCTTGTTATGATATGTTCGAATCGGCTTTTATTTGACGATTGATTTGTTATTTTGGGGATTAAGACTAGAATATATTAATCAGAATAGTTAAGATAATCATACATGTAGAAGAACATCATAATTTATGGTTTATAATGGAGTATGGTTTTCATAGAAAATATATCACACTCTATAGATTTGAATGTGTATTGTATTTTGGAAAAGATACTCCTTGGGATAACAAATCATAAATGGGCTTCTTGGATATAAACATCATCATTACGAGTGTGAAATTAATGGACCTATGAATTAATACCATTCTATAGAAATTAGGAAGACATTCATTAGGTTATTCAAATTGTTTTATGAATCATCAAAATAAATGATAGGACAGAACCCATGGAATGCTATGATATTATTTTCTGATATAAGATGAAAATAATGTGTCATTTGTTGAGTGAATAGTCCATGATTTAGGGTATAATAAGAATTATTTTGTTAATAATATAATTTATTACACTAATTAATAGTGTTTGATACTCACATTATGTTTTTTTAAGTCAATGGTTGGAACCGGGACGGTTAATTTGAATAATGAATTTGAAAACTAATTCATTGGTCATGGTTTTGGGTAAAGAAATGATATGGGAGCTAGAATGTAAAATAATTTGAAAATTAATTACTTTCAATATCAATATATAACTAACGCCATCAACATGGGTTAGTTTCCTGAAACACCTAATAAGATAAAATTAGAGACTCAGGGCAGTTTAGTTGATTAATGCCATGGATTAATGAAGATATAGCTTCCTATATGATGATAATATAGAATGAAACATCCATGGAAATGTATAAAATTAAGGGGAAAATGTTTTTTTTTGGAAAAAAGTGAATAATGTAAATATTTATTGAATAAAATTGATGTTTCTAATATTTGGGTGTAATTTTCATCCAAGGTGACCACTATTATTTCAATGTATTTTATTTTTTGAACATGGGAATTTTCCAAGTCAATGCTCTAATCAATGTGATATCTTTAAGACTAAGTAATTTCATATTCTATGTAATTAATTGATGTTGATCATGATGGCTAAGGTGAATTTACCCTCCACATAAAATTTGAGGATGAAATTTTTGTGTTTAAAATAATGTTCCAAAAAATCTATTGCATTCGACATTTGGTGGAATTTGATGAGATTTTGGGAATTGATTATCTCTCTCTACATAGATTCCATATAAATTTATTGAATATGGAAACAAAATTTGATACTATAAATAACTATATGATTGTATGTTTGTGTTAGTATAAAAATAAGATTCTAATGGAAATTACCTCTATTATATGCGACTCTTTATCAGTTCATGAGGTACATTTGTATCAAATCGTTTGAGAGAAACATAGCATGAAATATATGACCACATGGGATTATGATGACGTATTTCACGAAGAATTTTATTTTCTTCCCATATATCATGAAATCATGTTTTAATAAAATTATACTATATCATACACCTTTTCAAGTATTCCATATATAATGGCCATAATTGAGTTATAGAAATCGAAAAATAAACCCTAATAGAATCTAAATAAAGTATTAATACAACCATTTGGATCACCCGAGGGTATTCATTCTCTTTTTGAAATGAGAAAATACATGTCGATGTGTCTTATTATTAATTTTTGAGAGATAAAAAAGATCACTATCATGAACAAGTATCATCGTCTCTATATTGATGAATTTTGTTCAACTACATGGAGAAAAATACTTTTCCAATATTGACCATCATTATAGATCTCTTAAATTTGGGGTTAATATCGATGATATAGCCCAAAAACCATTAATGAGATGTATGTTCTTTATTTATTTCTATTTATTTTATATTGAAATACCAATTTTCCTATTTTCTTTATATATTTAATGAATAAATTCATTTGGTATTACCTCAACCAATTTCTAGTTTCCTTTAATGATGATATTATTATATATTCCAAGATTATGGGAGATCGTGAAGATCATTTGATGACTATTTTTATGAATTTGAGGATAGAGAATTTGTAGTCAAAATTTTCAAAAGTGTTAATTATTTCTATACAAATGTTTCATTTTTGGGTCATATAACTTCAACTGAGGGTAGATTGCTAGATCCTTTAAAGAGAAATGTTATTTAAAAAAAGGCTCCTATCATTCATTATGACTTATATATATATATATATTTATAATTATAAAAGGATACTAACAATGTTATGTATGTTATTTATCAGTAATATATAATCCAATTAGAATATTTACTTTAAAGGTAGAGAAGTTCCTTTCTGCAGATTAATGTGAGGAAAATTTCAAGGAACTAAAGAGAATATTTGTCCTTGCAAAATTGCGCACACGACTATATATTGGAGAAGTGTTTTTTAATCTATAATGATGCATCAAATGAGGTATTGGTGTGTGTCCTAATTTATAATTATATGGTGAAATCTTATTCCTTACTCTACATGAATGTTCTTGATAACCATTACCTAGTTCATTATTGAAATTTAGAATCTATAATTTTTTCATTGAAAATATGGAGGAATTTTCATTTCCTGAATTATTTGGTATATATACTGGTCATAAAATAAAAAAGTAAATATTAAAATATAAAGAGTTTAATATTAACAAGAATGTATGGTTGCAATAGATTAAATATTATGACATCTCAATACATTACAATGCTAGGATGGTGAACATGGTGGCTAATGATCTGATTTAGAAAGAGAATATTATTTTATGCATAATGAGCATTGAATGAGATTCAATAATTGTGGATTTAAATAATATGGATACAAAAATAATTTGGAAATGGGATATATATTATATTTGTATAGTTATTGTTCAATAATATTTCCATGTGAGGATTAATAATGTTCCAAAGGATTTTGTGAAACTACAAAAGAAGGAGATTAATGATCATGAGTTCAACCATGATTGTGATGTAAGGATAAGGTTTGGGAACTGAGTATGTATCTCATGAACATCAGAATTAGTGATGTAATTTTTTTTAAAATCTATTAATTTATCATTATCCATTCATCTTGGAATTAAGAATATGAACAGATATCTAAAAGAGCATTTCTCGAGATACAACATGAATATTTATATTATAGATTACATATCCTGACAATGGGCATGTTATTAAGGTATAGATGAGATATTTACGTATAAGAGGATGTTACTAAATTTACCAATACCATAATGTAAATGGAAAACATTATTATGGATTTAATTATTAGAATCCAAAAAACATATAATGTTCATATTTTTATTTGGGTTATAGTTCATCACCATATCATGTTAGTACATTTCATTATAATCAAAAAAAATTCTCTCTTTATAATATTTTTAGGATATACATAAAAAGATGAATGTTTATGTAGAGTACCATATTATATTATATCTAATCCATATCTAAATTTTTCCTTAATGTTCAATATAATTAATCAGAATGATTTTAATAAATAATTAAATTATATCAGTGCATATCAACATCCCATAGATGGTCAATCTGAAAGGACCGGTCAAACCTTATAATATATACTAATATAATTATTTTCATATTTCAAAGGTGTTTGTAAAAGAAAACGTTCTCTGGTCATGTTTCTTACATTAATAATGTTTATTCTTGAATTCATGTGGATCCTTTTGAATCCCTCTAAGAAAATAAATTTATAAGTCTAAAGTTATTAAATTTGTTTAGAGAATGAAATATATTTGAACATGATATCGCTGAGGAAATGAAAAATGAGGTTAAACCCATTCAACATCACATCAAATAATATTATAGTAACTATAAAATTCATGATTGAAATTATCATTGAGATCTATATTTTAATGCTGGATAAAAATAATTCCTACGAATATCTATGAGGTATAAGATTATCATAATTGGAATGAATGAAATGATGGTTCCTATATATATTAGTCCCTTCAAAATTATTGGTTATATCATGATAGTTTTTTATCACTTGTAAATTCTTATGAATCTATCTCAAGATCATTAATTGTTCCATGTACCCCTCTAGAGGAATTACATACTTTATTGTTTACATGTACTAAAATCCATGGTCATACCATTGAATAATTTCATGTCTGACCCTTCCCTCACATATAAAAGGGAACCTATTATCAAACCTTATTAAAATATATTGATCTATATAAATCATAAAATAATTATATAAATAAACACCTATACTTATTACCATTATTATTATTCCCTTTTTGTTACGCTATTTCCATCCTATGAAGGATTATGATATAATCCAAATGAGGTCTCTCAAAGAAGAGGTAATCAACTTACCCCAATAATTAAAAGTTTATTTATTATTATAATTCATTTAATATTTTTTAATCCATAATAAAATAATTATTCCAATATACTAAATATACTAATTACTTATTATTATTATGGAACAATAATTTTTTTATTCCTTTCCATCAAATGGGAAATGAAAGTATATCCCATGCGAACATTTGGTCTACAACCTCTACACTAAGAAATGATCCATTTTCCTTTACCATAATTAATATATAGTTATTATAATGAATTTATGGTTTAAAAATTGTATTTATGACATTATTATTCATATAAAATCATAATATCATATATAAACTTATACCTCCCAGTGTATTAAAAAATGATAACATCACTCGTTTGTATTTGTGTACTACCACCTCTATTAAGAGTTGCTATATTTTTAATTTCCTATTTAAATGGATGGAAATTAGAATATAATAATTTAATATAATTTATATTTATGATAAAATTATGGTTATATATTGAAGAATTTTTGTTTAACTATATTTTATTCCAACTATTAAAATTTTGAAACATTACTCTTGCATATGTCCACACAACCATATTGAAGAAGTAATGTTATTTATTTTGCAATAGAACATTACTTGATTTCTTATAAAACCATATATAATGAATAAATATATAACTTATGTCATGATTTATATTCTATGGATGATGAAACAATGATCAATGCATAAGGAATTTAACTATAAAACTAGATCATGCATGGAAAGAAGACTAGTTTTCACCAAAATAATGATTTTAATGAAGAAATTTTTATAATGGGATTATTGAAATTTATAATTGAATGTAACATCATGATTTATGAGTGAATATGGTTTTATATTATATTTGTAATATATATTTATTTTTTATACATTAGTTTTGAACACATTTGAATTAAGACAAGACTCTAGGTATGTGATTTATCTTACTATCCCATTTATATTAAGGACATTCTAAGTTGAACTTGAATTAAGGGAAATTTTTTGATCTGTATACTTTTAAAACAATATATTTTCATTTCCCCAAGTTACAAATAGGGTTTATTTTTCTTCCTTCCATTAATCTCTCTTTATTATAGAAAATAATTGATAAAAAGTTCTTTTGAAACATCATTATCATTTTTCTCTATTCGATGAACTTTTTCATCCATGCCTTTAATCATCATGACATTTAATAGAATTTTATACCTATAAAATAAATTATTTAAAATTTTAATTTTATCTACCATTAATTTTAATTATAAATATTTAAATGGAATCTTTTAGAAAACATTTTCTACATGATTCATTTTATACTTTTTATAAATGTTTGATAAAAATTTTTTAATTTAATTTATATAGTATGAAAAATCTTCACATCATCTCGACTATTCCATTATTTTAATATAACTTTATTATATTTCCACACTTATTTTAAATTAAAATTCTTCTCCTTAAATATTATCAATTTGTAGTTAAAATGATATAAAAATTGATATTTTTCTCATGTGTTCAAAAAATGGTTTGAAAGAGCTTTTAAAAAAATATTCCATGTCAACATCCTTTAAAGACTATTATGCTTCATTGGGGATATAATATTATGATACAATAAACATTATTTTCCTGATGACTTAATAAGATAACTATTTAAGTATGTTTTCATCAGACTTTGTTTTTTCCCATTTGTTAACTATTTTATGAAGAAATATTTATGAATCTAGTTTCTTTTTATAAATTCATGTTATGATGAAATGATAGATTCATTATAACAATTATTTCCTTTACATGTTTTATGATATGATCAACTGATTAATTTTTTATGATCTTGTAGAACACATATATGTTGTTTTTATTTTGGTGATGGGTGGTCCTAGAATTATATATCCATCCAATGAATTCAAAAAATAATGATATCTCATGAAATAATATAGAATGTAATATGGAGTGAAATAATTCAGTAAGGTTCTATTTCCACTATTACCTTCTTCAATGTAAACCATACCTCCGGATGTAATTAAATGGGGATTGATCCCAATCCACTATAATAATATTGGAAGTGATTGTTGATTATGGAAAAGATTTTATATTCATATGTGTGTTCCATGAACTTATGTCTTATTATTATGATATATTATCATGACTCATAATTGATTATTGATGATTTCATACTCATAAGAGTTATTTATTTTTTATGAAAAAAAACTTCGATGATTTGGTATTAATTATCTCTTACATATTTTTTACAACTATAATAATTTAAGATCAACTTATCATACCACAATGATTATGGGAACTAGTGATCATTATTTTATATTTATTATGTTTTCCCTCAACGATTATCTCTGATATCCATTTCTTATGAATCCATTTTCTGAATGTTTTGATGAATGGAATTAGATATGAATATTTTTAAGAAGCGTTTTATGAGAGATGTACACTATTATATATATTGAATATAATTACTAAAATAAGTTATATATATACAAATTTTCCAAAAATATAGAAATTTTATGAACATTGGGAATTTATTATTGTGATGTTTATTGAATATTAATCTGTAATGATGCAATATGATTGTATTGTATTATTATGACACCATAAATTTTTAAGAATGTCCAATATGATAAGACTATTTACAAGGTGGGTTAGAAAGTTATTTTTTCACTAATAAGGATGAGGAGAACCATGAGGTAAAAACATTATATTTCTTATCAAGTATGTCCTCAAAATTACAATGATATTAGGAAAAAATATTATTGGTTGAATCTACATGTGTAGTATCCCAAACAAGTAACATTACATTAAACCCAAGAAATATGGGAACAAATAATTGTAAAGGATGAAAAATTCACCATCTATGATATCCCAAGCACATAATAAATAATTTATAATGAAACATTAAATGGAATTATTCTTCAAAACATTGAGGAAAAGTAAACTGATCACATAATTAATGTGGTTCATACTCGGGAATGTGGGGCTCATCAATCGATATTAAGGCTCTCCCACTAGATCTAAAGGTAAAGATACATTTGGACTACCATGGTTGATAATTATAAGATGTTCACCATGAGTTTTTATGCATGTGTGGTTCATGTTAACATCAGTTATCAAACTCTTGAGGTACTCCATTATACCAAGTGTTCTTGTACTTTCATCGTGTGAAAATTTTATGACATTAATCCATAATATCCAGCAACATCATGGTAGTTATAGTTCATTAATACCGTAAAAAATATCTTTTTAAATGTTATTTGTGGAATTCACATCAAGGAGTTCTGCACCAATCCCATGATTATGCTTTTGAAGTCTAGAAAATTTTTGTTTGAGACCCCTCAAACCATTAACATAAACAATAGCGCTAATACATGATCTTAGGTTGAATAAGGTCTATACCAATAATAGAATAAAGTCTAATCATACTTCACATTATCAGTTATTGAAGAATGAAATGTTTAGAAATTCAAAAAAAAATCATCTCTAATACTCTATTGTAGATGTTATATCATAATAAGAAGAGATGTAATGAAAATATCTCCAATATGTTTTTGGGAATAATTGATAATGAATCAAACATCCAACAAAGAAATTCATTACACCTTATAATATGAGACATAAGAGGTTTCTTCCATTGGGGATTATATTCCCTCACATAGAAAAACCTCCTATGATCAATTTATATCAGATAATAGATCACATGTCTGATTATCTAGAATAGAATCAATTGATGATAAAGGACTATAAGAATTCTAAAAACAATGAGTCTATAAAAATAAATCTTCCCAAGCACTCAATATAAATTTTCAAATTTTCTTATACCTCCAAGGTGATTTTTTATTTTCATTGATAATTCTAATGATACCTAGAAGGAAACCATTGAATTTGGAGACAAATGTTAAGGTCCATTCGTTATTCAAAAGCTTTACTCTAACTGTGAATACTAGTTGATCAGAATAGACGATGACAGAATTAAAACTCCAAAAAATATGTGGTTCAAAAAATTTACTTTTTATTGATTCGCATTATGTTCGTATGATGGTTTCAACTATAAGACCTTAAATTTCAAATAAAATTTTTCATTTACGCATGACATAAAACTAAAAAACCTTCACTTCTAGCTGCATGAATTTAAACTATGCATCCCCCTTCAATTATAGTAAAATAATATTAAACAATATAATATTCCTAGCCCATTATTTTTGAATTTAAAATGATCATAATTGGGTCTCCATTGATTAACCCTAAAATAAATTATATATAGTTCCTTACTTCATAAACTTAATCTAAGCACAACATCATCCCCATAATATGTTATTAAACAATGTGATCAACGTCTTAGATTCATTAAATTAAACAGAAATAATATTTCTTAATATTTCACGTCATTAAATTATGTAGATTGTTTATTTTTTACAAAACTTAAGCTAAAGAACTTTATTGGATTTCAAACATGTGAGAATTTATCCTTTCTCAAATGATGGTCACCCATCGCACAATCATTTGAAGTATATGGTCCTTGATAATTATTCCATGGGATTTGTACTTATTCCAATATCTCATATCATGAACCTAAATGTTGGTTTCCCATTTCCCTCACTTTTTTTCTATTCATCCCATGGACATTTTATTCCTTTCCCCCATGCATCAATACAATTCATTACATAGAAATAAATAGTGATTGTTTCGAAACCATAAATTTTAGTGCTACCCTAGTCCAATCATCACAAACTCAAATTGTGTTCACATTTGGAATATTTAATATATATATATATATATATCCATTTATATGTCCAATCTATTTAAATTTTTATACCTTTCATGTTATATATAGGTTTCTATAGTCCCATTGTTTACGTTTCCTGGCCCTTAACTAGAACAGACCCCTTTGGATTAATAATCATGACCATAAATAATATTCATACTCATTTGATATGGTCCATGATAATCTTAGGGATTCCAGATTACATTGGGATAACATTATCCCCCATTGAAATATAACACATCTCTCCCCATTTTTCATGTTTCATGAACAGAAATGGAACAATACACAGTATGTGTCCCAATACCTTAAATTGGAAACCCGCACACACACCTCATGACTTTAATCGTTTTGGATTTTTCTGAAAGGATCTGTTATAGTATCCTAGAATCACTTCAATTCACATGGATTTTGTCTCCCCCATTTAACTATATATAATTTATCACCTACCATCTTAACTAAATGAATTCAAGCTCTTTCACATTAGGGACTGATCTAGTCCACCCTATGGCATGATAGAATATTTCCCACATATGATGTAGGTTTTTCATTCCAATTATCATGGTTCACCCAATCGATATGATCAACATGTGATGGTGTATTCCTAGGGTTCCCAGACCTCACCTTTTTCATTTTCCTTATCGTCATCTTCACACCATTTTCATATATAGATTGAATTCTCCAATCACATTTCTTTTCAAAATGGTCTCCTCTATGGTGATCACACAATGCCTCAAATATCCACCTCTTATCTATTGTACATGTTTAAAAGGAAAATTCCTTGGAATTAACATGATGGATTACTATACCTTAATTTTATTATGAAAGACTATTAAACCCATATTGTTACCTCATCATAAATCCTAACTTTTTTGTAGAGTGAATTGGTTCTTTTGTCTCACACATAACTACTTTTCGCAATCTTTGTAGGTTTCTATAGTGATTGGTTCATCATTTAATCCCTAGACCATCTACATCTGATGCCTTATTTTTGGATATATTGTTCATATTTTATCACATCATGTTTATCACACAAATCATGAATAATGTGGAGTTGTTGTTTTTTGTCGGTCATTTCCTAGAACATCTATGGTTTGTTATAGAAACGAAATCCACTTTTTTACAATCATTATGATGTTAAAACGAATTCTACCTTTCCAATTTATAAAATATGTTAACTTTTGTTCCTAGTAGTCTTATATTAATAAAAATATAAGTAATACACCTTGTTCTAATTTCCATGATCATAAACTATGATCAACCCCTTGGGTTAAGTTGTATGACACTAAACTATTGAACCCATCTAGTCTAATTTCTGTGACCTAAATCAATTATCCCCTATTTTGTTAAATCAATATGACATTAAAATATTCAAAAATGTATAAAAAACTACTATCCGTTTTAAATTCAGATTAAACATCATCATTATGACTATCATGAGTTTGGGATATGTGTATGACCTACTATATTTCCTAACTTCTATTTTTATGGTGCACACAGTAAGTATGATCAATAACTGATTATAAAACCCTAATTGTTATTTAATTATTCATGGGAGTCATTTTATTTCATAGGAACACGTTGTCTCATTGATTTTAATCAAAATAAATTTTTATCTAAATGACCACTGATGTGGTGATAATAAGTTTCCCCAATCTCATCTCACCTCCCAAATAGGTATAATTACTATAAGAACCACCTTAATTAATTCTAAAAATAGTCTCCTATGGTAATGGTAAAACACCACAATGATTCCCCTCGAACCTATGGTATATGTCCCAAAGGAAACTTCCCAGGTCGTATGACATTGGAACATATGTTTTAAATATGATCAATTACCATACTTAATCCACCTACCCTTTTAACCTCTTAGTTAAATCTCATGGAGATTCAATTTACCCCTCCCACATCCCTCTCACCCAAGTGAATTTCAAACACCCTTGTTGTTTCACCCCTCGTGTGTGTTGCACATTTATATGAAAAAACAAACTCATTCAACTACAACAAATTGATTCACCCATCATCACATATTTTCAACTTGGTTGATGATGTCACAATATGAACATAACACATCCAACATTATGATGAACTCTCATGTAAATAACTTGTTAGCTATTCTCCCTTGTTTCTAACACTAACCATGAATAAGTTGGGATAAATCATTTCATTTTATTTTTTGATAAATGTGATCGAGATTCATGGAAAATTGGTAATTCAAACATGTGATGAATTTATTACTTGTAAAAAAGAGGATAGATATCCATAGATCAGAGCCTCTCCTTGGATATAAAATATTTGTCCTATGGTTATGTTTTTCCATTGAATTCACAATCTTAGATAGCATCTACGGAGTTAATTCAATGAATTCTCAAATCATAGACAACTCTATAAGCTCTAATTTTGCCTATGGGTGTGCCTCCACCTCCCATATCTGAATCTCCGTGAGTAAATCCCTTTGATTTGTCAGAAGAAAATTAATGTAATCCATCTCCACATTAGATATTACTAGATGATCTATTAGATGCTCTACCTCTTCCACCTACACCCTAGAAAGTTATTCTATTTTGTGTTCCTCTTCCTTCCCCTACAAAAATCGTTCCAATAAACTTTATGAACCATCGAGAAATGTTCCATGGATGTATCTATTGTTTATTTTTTCTATATAAAATTTAAAATATTTTTCTCTATCTAGAAGTTATGGATGATAGTTTTGTGGGAATAGTACCCAGCATTATTGATCCTTAGGTTCACTAGTCAATATTGAAGTTATCCCATGTGGCCCCAAATATGACCTAGTAGTGTACATGAGATGAATAAAGAGAATGTTATTTTATACCATATACAGGATCACCTAGTTCTCCTTATCCATTTTTCACCTTATGTCAAAATAATCCTCATGATAGGCATGCACTCTGGGACGATGTAATTATGAGGGATGGATTCTCATATTCAGTCCCCACTTTATATTGTTTGGGATCTATAACATGAATCTCTTGTTTTGTTTCTTCCCCAATGGGTGTCTCCTATACTACAACCTCATTTTTATAGGAGAACCCACTTCTAGGTTCACAATAATTTCCATGGGTAGTCAGTTACACTAGATACTCCCCCACTTCCATTGTGACATTAAACTCACAATCATTAGACAAGTTTTCTCCATTCAATTATCATATGGGAAACATGATCCTCCTCTATTTATGGAATACTAATATCTATATCAAACAGGTTTATCCCTCTTAATGATATATTGTCAATAGAGATCCTGGAATTATCTCAAACTATAAAAGTAGTAAAGTCTAATAAGTCACATGTAAGGGCCTTACATGTCAGGTATAGAGATATGACATAAGTCTACTTCAGATTGAAAGGGGACCTATGTGACTCCTCATTATCTGTAACTATATCTAAAAGAGGTTCAATGTTCAATGGGTTGGGGATATGCTTTTTCACCAATCAATCCTTTATATCTGTTAGATTCTCTACCTTGGGAGCTAGAATGGTTTCCCAGTTTTTAGTTTGTGTCTCCAAATCCTATCTCTCCCCCAGTGATCTTATGGTCACTACCACCAAATGACACCCATTTGAACAATCAATCACATCAACAGACACCATGGGAATATCGTTTTCAATGGATGCAGATTCTTTTCAAAATTATAAAGACAAACTAGTATATAGTATGAATAATTATCATGTAAAATAAAAATATGGAAGAGAGTTGGAGATTAACACTCAATTACTATAGAAGGGGAATGATCATATGAATAAAAGATTACCCATACATAGTGGTTGGTGAAACACCAATTTTCTTATAGGCGACAATCTAGGGATCATGGAAAATACTAAAGGGTCAAGAGACACTAACCCCACCACTTTGTTACACAATAAAATATCTCCACCATCCATTCTCAATGAATACTATATAGGTTATTTTGGATCCTTCTCATTTACCAATTACTACAATAATTAGATACATATTTATATTTTTAATCAAGGTCTAGGAATGACCATATATATGTGAGGCCTCAATGAATTACCACCCTAATCATGAGGTATTCTAATTCATTCATTTAATGAGCCTCCTCTATCTTAGATGAAGAGTTATACGGTTTCACATTACATTCCAAGGACTCAACTGGACCAGAATCCCTCATCTATACATCCCCATATTATATTTCTATGGATGATGTCTTAACTCCGTGCCTATGATGGGTTTCCCAATAAATATAAAGTACACTTGATTAGTAAAGGCTTCAGTATTGCCACAAAAATAAGTCAATGACTCTAGATAATGGATATTGAACACATTTAAAACTAAATTTTCAAATATGAAATCCATTTAGTTTTGAACATTGATATGAATATTATAGTCATTTTTAGTTTCATCTTTAGTTTTCATTTTCATAAAATCCACCAAAACCTTACTCACTTTCACTAATCATACCGAAAATCAATGTAAGATAGCACTGTTCTGAAGCTGAATAAGTGTTTTCCCAAAGAAACAGTAGATCTAACTCTTACATTTTAATAATTATCACCCTAATGTAAAATTTACTTCATATAAATCCTTACTCTTATCCATTTAACAACATTATAATTATCTCCCATATAATGAGTATGAATTCTCAAATCTCCTTTAAAATAGACTTTTTCCACTACATGAGGTCACATTCTCATAATTGTTTCCCAACCAAAAATTTCATGTGTTAATATTTTTCCCCCATAAGCCCAATAGAATAGGACCGATCATAATACTAGCTTACTCATCACCACTCTAGAATATTCCACCACCTAACACTGTGAATTATCTTATGCTAGTATAATAGGAAAATTGACCATCATAAGAATAATAATCTAACCAGTAACCTTACCATCCCACATACATTAGATTTTTCAGATGACCAAGGGGTTTCAATCATATTGAACCCTAATGTTCACTAGATTCATAAGATATATGAGGTAGTAGAATAGATCAGAGAACCTATCTGGGTTGTATGACTCAATTATTATTTTTCCATAAATTTCCATTACTAAAACCTCACCTCTAATAACCATATGGTATGAAAATTTACTAATAATTCCATATCCATCATCAATGATCTCCTTATCAACCACCGGGATCATGTGGAGGATAAAATGATATTATGAGTTGGTCTTTTTCACCAAACACACATCATCATTTTTTAGTTCTTTAAGCACAATGTTGTTTAGTAGTTATGTTCTATAGATAACCTATAAAGGTGATTGAGTTATAATATATTTTCCCATAAAAATGAATAATTATTGATCCAAACTAAAACTAAATTTTTTTATAGAGTAAAATGGGTATATCCTTCTAGATGATATTCCCTAATTAAATTGTACAATCATTCGAACACATGTATTATCAAGTGATCTAGTATCCATCTAAAAGTATCTTGGACATGGAGAGTGTCTTGATTCATACTACCATGTGAACATATCAATATAATAATAGAAATATATTTTATATTGTGTACATTAAATCTTCCATCCTTATCTCTATTGTTCATTTCTTCAATATGAAACTCATTCTCTACAAAGGACATCTTTTATGATGATCTTGTATGACCCGGATCATCCATGCTATTGTGACACCCAAAATGTTTTGGAATCCTAAAAAATTCAGTCATGATATATATTAAGATATATCTTGAACAAAATCATATAGAAAATAGATATACCTACATGAGGATTAAGTCATTGAACACCTAATAATTACCCCACTAGTGACCTCATATGAAATGTTGTGTACTCTCTATCCTCCCAAGAATTGATTGTTGGGAGGATCTTATTGAACATTTCAATATGAAATGTTACTCCTACAATGTGATATGGGTTAGATATGTTATTTTCAACCTATCCATTATTATGGTGGAAGTTTTTCATATTTATAAACGGTTAGCTCAGTAGTACTAACCTCAAATCTGAATAGTGATAAATGTCGAACTGTGAAGTCCATAACGCTTCCTACAACCTGATATCAATATGCTCTTATTGAAACTATTTTCATGTTTTTAGACCATTTAGTCCCATACTCATTCATAAGTGAGGTTTGCTTTATAATTCTGGTCGCAGTAATCTGAAAAACTATGATTCTATAGCCCTAGGCCACTCAATTATTCCAAAACCAATTGCCCCACAAGACATCTAGAAGGCCTCTATATAGGTCTGAAGTTACCAACTAGTCATGATGTTCTATGTTGTTACATTTGGGAGACAATAGACTCATAAATGTGTAATAAATAAAAAAACAATAACCATAAAAATGGTCAATTTTAGAAAAATAAATAAACAAAAAATGAATTGTAAATGTAAATAATGATCATACGGTCATACATATTAATATATTTTTAATGTGTTGATAACGTATAAATGTAATTAAAAATAACAAATCCATATTCTCTACTACTATTCCCAAGACTCATATCATCGCAATATCTAGACTGCACCAGAGATATCCTACTCGAATAGGAACCCAATTTTTTATTTCCTACCTAGTCCTATAACCATTGAATCCTACATTGGTACCAAAGATTCATGTCTTCCCAAGAGTGGTGTGATTATCGATTAGTAGGGTATCGCCAATGGGACCCCTAACATTAGTAATAAATATGGTGTATTCACATGTGATATTCATAGAACAAATAACAAAATGGAGAATTATAATAAAATAATAATCATCGATCATCAGGTTCAAACATGACACATGGGATTGACCATACCTACGTCATCCAGAGTTTCAATTTCTTACAGAACAATGCATAATTTGTTAGCGGTTGGTAAAATAGCCACATATAATATCATATGATGTTCATATAATCACTAAAAGGTTATATCACCCCACTTGGATCATATCTTAATGTAATCACAACATATTAGGCATAATACAATATCCAATGAATAATCCTACTAATCAAATTTAGATGTTGGTCAAAATCACAGGATACTAGTTAGTATCCCTGTACTCCTATATATTGCCAAGAATAAGTTCTATATCCATTGAACATTCTAGGAATCTCATCATTTCCAACTCAATTACTATATCTATGGGGGTATCCAAGGAATCTCATCATATAAATATAAGAACCATGATTCTAGTGAGTGTCATGAGAATCATCTCATATATGGTGAACATCACTAGATCCTTGGATGTTTCTTAGGCATCCCATATAAGTAAATATGTTGAATTCTAGGAAACATATTAGGAATTCATATAGAATAAGGCATAACTATCAGATCCATGGAAATATACTCGGAATCATATGTAGTATAATATATATCTAACAAATACAATAAGGTATTCTACAATATTGTATGATAAAATTTTGGATCCCATGAGATTTAAAAATAATTTATTACCGGTGTGATGGATGAAAAATATGCAATATCATAAGAATCTAATATAGAATCTATTATAAACATCTTATCCTATGATATCTCCTATACCTGACATTCAAAAAATCTTAGGGTAAATACACCCTTCACATAATATCCAAGGTCACTAGCTATAGCCACTGGTCAGAAAGATGTTTAAAGACATAAAAAATAACTATGGTATCCTTTTGAAATGAATAACCTAGCCCATATTCATTAATTATGCAGTTCTATGTTTCACCAAAAATTGACTATACAAGCTCATCTATATTACCCAAATCAAGTTTCAACATATCACTAGGTCACCCACTGTTGTCCCATATATATAAATTATTTCCCAGAAACAATACATATGTTTCTCTATATCAGTCTCATATATTGGGTCCAAGCTCGTCACTTAGAGGGAGTAACATACATCAACAATGTTGTGTTATTATTATGACCTCAACAACCTCATATGAAATTCCACATCAACATCACTCTATAGAGATGAAAAAAAATCTGATCCTACATCCCTAAACATTGATCAGTCCTTATGCACCTTTCCTTTCCACAAATTCAACTTGTGTAACTATATTATATTTTAGTATATGAGTACCTATAAATAAGTAAATGTGTTCAATAGATTTTTACACATACAATATACAACATAATCCAAACTTATAAATATTTTAATAAAAATATAAATATTATGCATTCTAATTAAAACCCTTTCAATAAATTATATGGAATTACAATGAGTAACCTCTGTATTAAAAATTTTTATAATGAAAATAATGGATACTTTTAATATTAATTAATTCAATTGGTACATTTAAAATAATGAATAAATTTTTTTATATAACATTAAAAAATTGAAAATATTTATTTTTATTTCCAAAAACATAGTTAATTATGATTATATTATAATAAACTATATTGATAATATAAATAATATATTACCAAAAAACTCATAATTGATTATAAAGAAGAATACACAATAATTCACACGACTATTATAATATTATTAGAATGATTGAATTGTAAATTTATGTTACCTTTTTATAAGAAAAAAATCATTTTAAATGTGAATTTATGATTTTAATATTTCAGTTTTAATTTAATATCCCATATATGATATTTTTGAATATAAGCAATATTTTCTCATAAAATTATTCTAATAAGTTATACATTTTTATTTTAAAATTAATTTTTATCACATGTATAAAATGGATTTAATGAAATATATTTAATGTTTAGAATCATTTGATCTAAATTATACAATAATTATTGTCTTATTTTTTCTCATAAAATAATATTTACCTTGGTTAAGTAATAGTTTCCATGATAAAAGAAAAATTAAAAAAGTATATAATCTAGGAGTAAAATACTATAAACAGGATTAAATCTTGTGTGTTAATGTATTATTGTGGCCTTTATCAACCATATCACTTAACTTTTTAATTGCATGCCCCTTTTTCACATTACTTGGTTATAACTTCCCATTATTGAACATTTTTTGCGTATTTACTAAAAAATCACCTCGTTTCATTTATAAAAGGGACATTAATCCCATCACATCCCCTTAAAAAAACCCCCTTATATGTGCTCAAACTCTGACCAAAAAACACTTCGTCACAATTAAACAATATAATTGGTTTATTTTCTTCTTAAAAGACCACCCCTTATGGTCATAACACCCTCTACAAAGGATATAATCCATGAACCAAGGTATATGTTCTTAACCACTCATTCTCCTTACTATTTTCTTGTGTTCTCCAACATCATTAAATTTATTTTAACCATATTAAAATAAATATATATATAATTTCTATACTATTATGTTATTATATTGATGATTGAAACATTAATCACCATCCCCATTTCTATTAGGAAAATAATGTGAATTTTGCGGTGTGTGGACTACCGCCTCCATGATGCAATGTGTTTTATTTTCCTTAATCACCCTATAAGAATGATAAAAATAGGATTTTTAATATATAATTATTATATTTACGAAATATATTATATTTTGAACTGTTAAATCATATTATTATTTTCCCACTTTCTATGGAAATTAATATCATCAACAATGCATATGTATAGAATACAACCACCATAGAAAAATTGATTTAATTTTTTTTCATTTATTCTATTCATGGATGGTCCTAATAATGGTTTTAATGGATAAATATGATATTCATTGTATCATTATTTGTTTTTTGACCAATTAAATAATGTATTTATATCCCCATGGAGCGTCGTTATTTCCCAAAAACATTATGAAAAAACAATATTCATAAAAACTAAACTACGATACTCAATTATTAAAAATGTAGTAAATTAGAAGATCGATTCATAGGGATATGGAAATTAGTTTGATTAAAATTTAAAAATATTATTTATTTAAATTTATGGAAAATGATAGAAATTTTTTATTTGATTGGATTGAAGAATGGAAAATGAAAACAATGCAGATTGATTGGATTGATTGAAAATAGATTTGAAAAATGCACTAGGGTTTTGTAATATCAGGGTTTGTGTAAAATTTGATATCATCAAATAGGTTGTTTAATTCATGATTGTTGTTGTCGTTGAAATGAGGTAGATTGAATTTTCATGTTGTCCGCACCTCAACAAAACAATACCTTATATCACATGGTCATGAAATTTACGGTGTTATCAATTATATTTTATCTCAATTCCATCTTTAAATAAGATTTCATTTAATTTCGACACTGGTGATGCCTTATTTAGGTTCATCAGTTCTGAATTTTTAAATTTTTCTTGTAATTTATTTATAAATGGAAATGTTGAAATAAAAATAATGTGGTTGGATGTTTAAGAATAAATTTCACAAACCAAATACATGAATAAATAAAATAAAATAAATCAAACACACCTACTACTTTAATTATATCACCATAGTGCATGTGGGGTATATCATATCATCCTAAGGATGAGATAAAAAGACGGAAGTAGAAAATAAAAATGAATCATGAATAAAAAAATAACGAACTTAGGGAGGGCCCTGTTTAATGCAGCTTCTCGTCCCATGCTTATGTCTCTCAATCAAAATTACCAATACAACAACCACATAGATCCTCTATTTATAGAAATCATATGGGTTTCACATGAAAATTTTATTATTTTTTAATGTTCTTCCACATCATGTAATTCAAATTCAATTTTTCCTCGGTGATGTTTTAATATTTATGGATCTCGAAAGAATCTCGGTCGGAGATTTTAAACAATGATACTTTTCATCTCATGTAGTTAAGACTCACGATGTGTAATTCGATTTCACAGTGTGAATTCAGGTCATGACTTATTATTGTTGAGGTAGTTTCCTTTGATGAATTCATAGTGTGTAATTTTGTTACATAATATGTAATCATTTTTTTCATGTTTTCCAACATTCTCCATCTTCAAAAATTTGGTGTCACACCTTAATCGAAGATCTCATCATGAAGGGAATTTTTTCACTAATTTCCACCAATTTTAATTTCTTTTTCATAAATTCATTGATTAATTCCGTAAAACATAAATGAAGTAAATGTTTTGTGCTTTTTTCATGAATGATCATTTTAATACATAAATCTAAAAAACCTTCTTAAATGTATGCATGAAATACAAGTATCACATATTAATGATGTGATAAAAAATGATTATCATTAATTCATTCGTTTAAAAAGATCAAACTAAGAGTAAAATAATCTATTATTTATAATTAATAACATAATATAATTTATTTTATCTTTATACTTATTTAAAATTATGATATATCACACTAATAATCTCCAAATGAGATAATTATTTTTCTATTATAATGATATTAAAAATAAACCACATTATTTTCATTGATTAATCATGATAGGTTCATATTTGGGGGAGATTAACCACCTACATGATCTATATTACATATTTATATCATGAATCTCTATGAGAAATTATTTAATTGTTTAATATGATTTAAATAAGTAAATAATTTGATCTATTGTTTTCAAATTTTATATCAACATTGAACTCATTAATTATGAAATCACCTTTCATTCGATAGGAATCACTATAAAATAATCATCATTGATTTCATATTTATGGTTAGTAACCAAAACTACTAATGAATAAATTATTCCCTTTATAAATATCTTGTAAAATCTATTCCAGTACAATTAATTATCTTGTAATAATTAACATTGTAATTATAATGAATATCAAAACTATTTTTATGAATGTAGTTCCAATAGATAAATATTACTTACACTTGATGAATATAACATACAAAAATCACTAAAAATAATTTTATATGAAATGACTATGAATAATATATATAATTGGATATTGTAATGAATATGTTTCTTGACTATGTTTTTAGTGTACTTAATTTATTTATACAGGACTTTGTGTGCACGTTTATAGTGAATCATAAATAAGGTAATGGTTTTCATATCAATTTGATATCTTTGGGAAATGATTGTAATTCTAAACCTAAGTTCATTTACACAAATTATATACTACCTATATGAGATTTATTATTATGAATTATCTTCTAATCTTGTTATTGGAATTTAAATTTCAATCTCTCTCTTATACCGGGACTTTATTATGGGTTTACATAGGCCACAAGAGTTTTCTATGTATCAATTATAATTATTGGAGACTTGTTAAATGTTATATTCCATGTTTAATTTATATATAGTAATATTGATTTACCATCCCATAAATTTTCTATAATATTGTCTCAGTAATTTGTGGTATAAAATTATTCAAATATTGTTCATTTCTTAGAATTTATTTTCAATAAATATAATGTTTGTAAATTATTCTCTTTGATTTTATAATGTGGTTTTCTTTTATTTTTTACACTAATTCCATGTAAACAAGTTTTCAATTGTTTCATAATTCTTGGAGTATGTTTTCTTTAAATGATATTGATAACTCTTGTCTCATTTTTTAAGTTATATTGTTTTATCATGAACATATTATTTTCAAGATTGGATTCACCAACACTAATATTTAATGATATGGTATTTTATAATATTTTTTTTTAAAATTAATATGTAATGTGATTTTATTTTTTATCACTTTTTACAATTTGAGTTTCATGTAATTGTATTTTTAAAATAATAAAAATTAATAGTCTCTTTTCACATTCATATGTTTTTTCATCCTCTCCAATTTTATTCAAGATAAACTTTATGTATTGTCAAAGATTCAATATGGATTCAAATTTTATATGTAATGGGTTTTAAGGGATTTTAACTCACATTTTAAAATGTTTCCTCTTAAAGTAACATGCTAATTCATATTTTACATCTATGTTTAAAATGATTTCAAATGAATCTTTTTAGTATTCACTTCCGTGTATATTATATTTTTCAAAATGATTTACCATAATGAAATATATTTTTATTTATTTATCCTATATTATATATATTTGTTATCATTTTAGGGATTAAAATCATGGTGTCATATAATTTCATTCATGTGATATCATTTGAAGAATTATATCTGTGAGGGTGTTTTTCATTTATGTCAATACCATTCTATGTTTTCTCATTACTGTGGGGTTATATTCATTTCTAAACATCCACCTTATTTTCTCTAGATGGATTATAATCATGGTTGTGGTTGTTTTGAATAATATCATATAATCAATTATCTATATGGTGTAAACATCAAATTTTACATTATTCAGATTGGATCATGTTCAACAGAAAATACAACGATCCTATTAACATGGTGAAAAGTACTAGAATTTTGTATGTTTTTATTCTAGAAATTATGATTATTAAAAATTTGACTATGTATTTTATTACCATACACATTATTCCTATGAATGGGTTATGGTAATTTAATACATTTTATTAACATGGGGAAAAATATTAGTTTTTTGTATATTATTTCCCTAATTAGGATTATTATTGGAATATCGACTATATATTATCTGATCATCGACCATCATCATCTTGATTGGATTTGATAATGTTAACACTTTTTTTTTAAATAGAGATAATTATTTATACTGTATATGATTATTGAATTATAAAATAATTTTATTATGTATTTACATTCATTATCATTAATTATTGGAATCGCATTGTTTTTTTTCAATAAGACATTACATAATGAATAGAAAAAAGAATCTCAATGAATATTTTTGGGAATTAATTGGGATTAATCATATGATAGGTTGGGGATATAGTATATATTACCTAGATGCATAGACATATCTCACGAGACAAAATAGTTTTGGTTCTGTTGTATCCGTCTTCCAATGATAGGATAGTGTCCTAGCATAAGGCCTTGATAGTATATTTTTGAGGTCTGACATTATTCATTCCAATAGTATGTGATCAATATTATGGATATCCATGTTTTCATTTTTTTTCATGGATATATCATGATCATAGTTTCATGTTCATTACGGATTCATGTTGTTTACCTATTCCAACCATAATATTTATTTCAGGTTTATTCTATGACTACATCTGAAAATATTTCCCTTATTGACCATTTGAGCTAAACCCTTTCTTATGACTCTATATAAGAGGATATGAGGAAAATTAAGATACATGACATGTTTAGAGGTGTAGAATATTTGAACTAGTGTATAGTAGTTGTTGATGAACGAATAACACAATAGTTAAAAATAAGATTGATGTATTTTGAAATATTTGAATTATAGGATAATCTGATAATAAAGGTGAAATTTTTTAATATCTAATCCATGTTATGTAATTTATTATTGAATGATCCATGTATTATTAGTTTTTTAAAACTCATATAAATAATTTTTGTTTTATTAATGTTTAGTACAAGAAGGAACCATGGGTGTAATGGATAATGTGAAGACTGAGCCAATGATGAAACCATTGGAATTTGATATGTACTGAGAAACATATTGATTATTTTAACAAATCTATCAAAAATAATATTATTAACAAATTGAACATAGTTAAAACCTAAACACACCTGGGAAGTTCAAGATAAAGACTCATGAATGTTTTATTTATGAATATTTTTATGGAAAGAATATTTTATTTCCTACTTGTAAAAATTGTAAGAATAAGAAAGGGTGAAATTTCCTTAAAATTAAAGGTAAATTATTTATTTTTGGTGATAAAAGTATTTAAAATGGAAAATGTAAACAAGATAGAGAATATATAAAAAATTACAACAATTGTAAGACAGGTGTGCATTATGTGACTCAATGACCGAATCCATGGGAAAACAAGAAAAATAATGTCCAATAACTATGTCAATATGTAAAAAACTATGAAAATAAAATTAATTAATTGGGTCGTGATTCTTCATGATACATTTTCTAGTATCATATGTCATGTATTCTTCCACCAAATTTGATAAATTGAGTTATAAATAAAAACTACTTATAGTATGATTATCATATTATTAATTTTGATGTTTTGTTGGATGTTATTCCTTATGGATCTAGATCATATCAATAAGTATATTTACATTAGAAATTTGGAATTTTTTATATCCCATTATAAATAACTTATAAAAATATTTATATAGATCTCTATTGTTCCAAATCAAAAATGAACCCATGATTTTATAGTAGAGTATGAGTAATAATGAATTTCTAATAGAAATGTCCTTGATATTATGAGACAAATTAGAAGGATGCAATTTACTTATGGGGGGAGATTGTAACACCATAAAATTTTAATATATTATTAAATTTAAATATGTTACTGTTTTTCATAGCTTACACTACATTCAACAAATAACATAAACAAAACTACTATATATTTTAAAAAATGTAAATATTAATTATAACCGTTTGAACATTAATATAAAATCAGAGGGAATCAATAGTAGTAATAAATTATGAAATACTTATAGTAAAAAAGTTGGTTTATAATTTTATTAGAATAAAATTTATATACTATTACAAGGAACACTAAGAAAATCAGTATATTATTAAAATTATACTTTTATAAAATAAGTGTTTTATTCAATGAAAGTATTTTATCATGATTAGATAATAATAATATATAATTATAATATAAATAATATATTACTCACAAAATATTTTTTTAATTGATATTAAATAATTTAAATAATTGTTAATATTTTAATTATCACTTCTTCGATATGAAAATTTTTTTATTATATTTTTTTATTTTATTTAAAAATCAAACTACTAAATTTTAGAAATATAATTTTAGAAAATTAAAATAAATTTTTTATTAATAATTATAGTATACTATTAATATATATTTTTAATATATTTATAAAAATAGTTATTTCTAGATGAATAATGCCAAATATTATGATTACAATTAAAACGAATTTTTTGAAATTTTTAGTATATAAGTATTAATTAGAAATTCATGAACCCATTTTTTAAGACCAGATATATATTTTATATATGAATTTATAATTTTAAATACATTTATTTTATTTTACAGAACTATATTAAATATTTCAGAACATATGTTATGTTTTCTCAAAAATGGTTTTTAAAACATCATATAATTTAATTTTTAATTTAATTTAAATCACTATTATATATTGAATCAAATGAAATTGAATTAAAATAAATAATTATATGGTAATATTTTTACAAAAATTACCATTTTATTGTTTTTATAATAATATAAAATTTACTATGGGTAAAAACTAGTTATCACAATAAAATCTAAATTGTAAAAGTAAATAATCTATGAGTAAATGACATCAAATATGTTTAAAACCTGTTTCTTAATGTTTTTATCTGACAAAATAAAACCTATAACTTATGTTATCAATTATATATTGATTTTGGGATCCACATTCTTTGAGAGTGACTTCGAATTATGGAAAACTTTTTTGTATTTATAAAAATGTCATCTTTTCTAACTTATAAAATAGACATTCCTCTTCTCAACTCCCCTCATGATAAAATCCACTTATTTCATTACAATATCAATAATTACCACTTATAAACTCTATTAGACACACTAATATAGAACTTCTATCAGTGAAATTATACCCTTTTCAAAGGAGATAATCCAAGATGTGGGGAATATGATCTTAACGTCTCTTTCTCTTTCATATGCCTTGTTTTGTTTTTATTTTTAATAAAATTTTATTCAAACATCCTAAAATATTAAAATCGATATAAATACTATATTGTTATTTTATTAAAATAATTTTACAAGAATTAAACACCATCCCTTCTCTATTATGAAAAATGAATACATGAATTGTCTTTTGTGCATACTACCACTTCAAAAGTGAGAACTAATTCATTTTCATTAACCAAATTAAATGTGTGATTGTAATATTAAATTCATATATAATTATTATATATTTTTCATATTATATATTCTTAAATGATAAACCATATTATACTTTTCTCCCGTTGTATTCAAAATAAATTATCAATCATGTGTATCTATGGACAACTCGATCCATAAAACGATTGATTTTCAATTTTGTTTTAAATACCAAAATTCATATCTCTTAATAAGAATGAATTTAAAGGATTCCTATTATATTTTTGATATCACTAATTTTATGGATTGAAAAAATTAATAACCTATTAATAATATTATGAGTAAATGATTATCATCAATTCCATCATTTAAAATGGGTTCTCTAAGAAGAAAATAATCTCTATTTTTATGTAAAGGTAAATATAAATTGTATTCACATAATAATTCATTAAAATTATATATTTAACAATAAAAATAACTTAATAATATAATTATTTTTTATAAAAATATTACAACTAGATCACCTCATAATTATCAATTACTCATGGTTGGTTCATGTTTTGGTCAGTTTGGCTATGAACAAGAATAATGAAATGAATTTATATTAGAAATTACGAAAATAAATTTTTTAAATTTTTTATATAAAATATATATTAAAATACTAATAAATTTTATGTTTAATTTATTTCAAAACATTACTTATTAATTAAAAAAATCCTTTTATCCATTATGATTCACTAAAACATGATAATCATTAATTTTATCTTCACAGTTTATAACTAAAACTTCCATGAAATTAAATATAACCCTTTAAAATATCATAACCATATATTATATTATTATTAATTTTATTTTAAGGATGAACATTATAACAATAATGAATATGATTTCAATGTTTCTAAATCTAGATCAAAACGATAAAATTGCATACACTTTGTGTCAAAAATAGGGAAAATAACTTATATATATTTAATGTTTATAAAAGATGATCAAAATGGTTATTGTTATTAAAAAATTATTTAATATTTATTCAATTTACTTATTTATGCATTCATTATGGTTTTTGGATGTGCTGAATGAATATGGAAAAAGTTAAGTGTTTTCAAATAAAGTTCTTCTATTTAAGACATGATTGGTATTATTCATTTAATTTAAATTATATGGTGTGAATTATTAATATATGATATATTAAATCATTTTTTATATTTTAATCGGGTTATTATAATTATCATTAGAATATATATATTTTAAATCAGTTTTAATTAAACGGTTATTAATGCCACAAGAGTTTTCTCGGTCTCAATTCTGCTTATTTAAGGCATCTTACATGTTATGATCCATGGTTATTTTTATTTTAGTTCTTTTATTTATTATACCATGGTTTTTATATACAATATTTCCTTGCAATTAATGCGATTAAGTAACCCTATTCATTTTATTTTCATTAATTTTTTTTGACTCGAGTGTTTCCCCAGTCGTAAGAGTGTTTCATAACTCAATTTTTGTTCATTATGTTAGTATTGTACACTTGAGATTATTTCTTTTAATATGTGTATTTTATTCCCTTCTATTATATTATTTGTTATTATTTAATTATTTACATTTTTACAAAATAAACCCCTTTTCAAATGATCCTTGCTTCATGGTGCATGTTGCATGTGATGGATATTGATAACTCAAGTCTCTTATCCTTGAGTTATTTTCATTTACAATGAACATGTTCCTTCCATGGTTGGGTTCTCGCAACCATATATTTTTATTAAATAGTATTTTGATATCATATTTTGTAAAACTATTTTTTAATAAAAATTAACTTTTTTACTCTTCTTACCATACGATTATTAAATTAACGAATTTTGAAAATAATAATAAGGGGTTTCTCCATTCATTTTCACATGAAATGCCTAAATCTCATATTTTATTCAAGAAAATATTAATTAATTTTCGAGGGTCCATTATTATACATTACTTATAAAAGTATTTTTTAATTATTTTATGTCACATTTTCATAAATTATCTTTGAATGTAAAATCTAATTATTTATTTTACAACAATTATAAAAAAATTCTAATATATCTAATATGTTTTTGTTTATATTTACCTTGTCATTTCTCGAAAAGATTATTCTTAATGGGTATTATGCTTCAGGATTGATCTTATAATATATATATATATATATTATCATTTGGGGTATTGAACATTCAGTATCAAATGATTTGATACTTTTGATACATTTCAAATCATTATTTTTCTGAGGGTGATTTTCATATATGTAAACCCCATTATATGTTTCCCTATTACATAACAGTTATCTAATTTTAAAAATATCTACCCTCATTCTAGGGATGGATTATGATCATGATTATTCTAGTCTTGAGATAATGGTATAATAATATTTCTATATTATGTGAAGATCATGTTTTACATAATTCAGATTGTATGATGTTCACATAGAATGAAAATTAATCTTTTAATATAGATAATGTATTCAAATTCTATACGTTTTTATTCCAAAATGGATGATTATTGGAAAATTGACTACGTATTGTCTTACCATCCATATTGTAACTCTTAATGGGTCATAATAATGTTATCCTATTTAATGACATGGGAAAATGTAATATCCATCAATGTATTTTAATTCGCCTATGGATGATAATTTCAAAGATGAATATATATCTTTTTACCATCCAAATTTTTCCTTCGAGTGGGTTATAATCATTTTATCCCTATTTTGACATGGGTATGTTTATGGATATTTTTTATAATTATTTACTAATAATTAATGTCTAAAATGTATTGATATTTTATATATTTCATTTCATGGATAACCACATTTATATTTATTAATATATTCATTGGGTAATTGTAAGAAAAACGGGTTTGACTCTTATGGGGAATGCATTGCCCTAAATATAGGGACGAGCTGCACCTATAATTATAAAGAGTCTCAATTCAGCGACATGTCTCATGAGACCAAACTATTAGAGTTTTGGTCTGTTCCACTTCCCATAATAGGGTTGTGTCATCGAAAAAGGCTTCGAAAGTAAGTTTTTGATGTTCGGAATTATTCATTCCATTAGTATGAGATCATTATTATGGATATTATTGTTTTTATTATTTATTATTGATATAACATGTTCCAAATTTCATGTGGATTATAGCTTCATCATATATTCCTATTCATACCATGATATATATTCCATTTTTATTCCTTGATTTCTTCAGTATATGTTTCTCTTATTGAGCATTTCATCCCCTCTTATTCTTCAATTTCTCTTCCCCGAGTAATGAATAATAATATTATAAGTGATCTTTTTATAATGATGTTGTTTGTGGAATATTTAATGAGATATGGTGAATATTCATTATGTATTATGACGGGGTAAATATATTTATTATTTAGCCCACTCGGTATGAATTGTATTTTTATCAATTTGATTACCAAGGAATGAGGTTAATTCATTGATTTATGTGTGTTGATGAAGAAAACCAACAAATATTAATTAAGAGTTAATGTATAAATTGGAATATCTTATCATTTTTAGAATTAATTTCATTTAACAAAGAAGAATTTTCTTGAATGTATTAATCATGATTATGAATAATTGAGTTCAACACATTCACTCTCATTTAGGAAGGTTTCCCATGTAAGTATTATTTTTCTCATAGTGTTTCGAAAATATGATGATATGTCTAGTGTATGTTTTATGGAATATTTTTGGATTTTCATGCTTTTTAATTACATGATATATTTAAGGAATGTTTTATTTAAATATTTGATATTCCATGGAGATGATATTAATATCTCCATGAAGAATATTTTTTTGGGTGATCCATCCAATTTTATTGAATATAAATTTATTTGGATGAAGCATTACATTTAGATATAAAATTTTTCAAAGCGATGTGATTATAGTAATTATATATCATGAATGCAGAGAATGATTGAAGCTATAATGAAGGATAAGTAGGATGTATAGATTGGGATCATGCCTCAAGATCCTTGAATATGATGTTTAAGGGTAGAGCACACCAAGTCCAACAAGAATACATAATATTTAGTATATTGATGGTTGTTTATGCAACAGAATGATTCAGAAACTATACACCATAGTGGGGACACCACACGAGGGGGCTCTAGTGTTTGAATTCGTTAGTTCGGGAAAATACAAGACTATAATGTTTTCAATATTATTACCATTATATAGTCCGGAATAATATATTATAGTCCTAGGAACCATGGAGTTGATTATTTTCTATAATTCATGTTTTGGTGGTTCTATATTTTTGTCGAGTTCAGGCCATACCTTGAAATTCGACACCACAGTTGATGTTTTCCATTCCCTAGACCCTAAACCATTCTCTAATGATCCTTTTAGTTATATGGAAATCTAATGAATTTTTTTTGGGCTATGTCATATCTATCTTCTCCATGCGAGAGAATTTCTTTTTTTTTGTATATTTAAAAAAAATTATGAGTTACTTCATCTGATGATTTTTGTAGAAATTTCAGTCTTAAATAAATTCAAAATTTAATTTGACAATCAGTATCTATGGGCTTCATGATACGATATAAAATTTTTAATAAGGAAAAAGTTAGTTTAAATTTTAATTTCAAATTTAAACTATAAAAATTGGACAGCTGAAATGAAAAACAATATACATAATAGAAATGAATATAATAAAAAATAAGATAGTTTTTAGTCTATTTTTTGAATATATCTAAATTTATAGTAGATATTCATTATGATATAAATTTAATATCCAAGAAATATAGAAGGATAATGATGTGACAATAATATTTGTTAATAATTAATATGCATTGATGTTAGTAAATATATCTGGTGAAATTTTTTCAATATTTGATTTTTCAGAATAGTGAAGGATAATAAGATGTATTGTTTAAAAATATATTGTATAATGCAAATTAATAAGATTTATTTAGTTTAATAAAGAATGGTACTGAACACTTTTTTCTATGATATAAGTGTCTCAACATATATTTTCAGACAATAGACGAGAAGAAATTGTCACATGTTGTTGTGAAATTTAAAGTATAAGAAGAAGGTAAGAAACACTTCAACAATAAGTCTAGTGTCTCAATTTGTGGTAGAATTTATTTTTTATTATATATTATTATATATTTTTTATATGGTAGTATAAATAATCAGTTAGATGTTGAGTGAGTGGGATGAACCAATCATAGATTTTAGGATAAACCTTTCCCTATTTATTCCAATGGATGGTACTAGGGAACTGTATGATCATAGATGAATCCAAATAATACCAAGAAATATCCATTAATTTTGAATGGGGAAACTTGAAAATCATCATGTCTCTTATGTGTGTATGATCTATTGTGCTTCCTAAAAGAACAGAGAACACGATAGAGAGATATAAAAAAATGGAATCATCACCTAATAGTGAACGAGGTAAATGTGAGATGAATTCATTTATAAATCTATTATAAAACACCAATAATAATTCCCCACTAAATGTATAACATCTCCCAAATTATCCTCCTCTATTTTTATCAATGGAAGGTTGAACACTATTAGATTATCTATTTGTATAAGATAACCCTGGCTTGTTTATTATAGGATTCATAATCTAAAATTGTTCACTTTAAAGAGTTGATGTTTCTATCTGGAAATTTAAATGAAGTATAATTTTTAGGAATTTATTAACATTTTAGATAACAAAACATTTTAACTGAAACCCTGATGATCATTTAAGATATTAACAGGAATAAGATGAGGTGTTTATGCATATTTTTAAAAGAGGACAATGTTTCATGTGTTCTGAGAAAGGAAGAAAGGTCATTCATTTAAGGAGAATAACACGTTAATTGATGTTAGATAAAGGATATGGAAAATATTTATACCTCTAGTGGATCATGTAATTCATGTGATCCTATGGTATATGAATAACCATGATTTAATTTTACAAAAATAAATAGATTTATGTGAGTGTGATCATCTGTCATTGGATTCCACTATTGATACATTAAATGATATGATTATTTTATTTCCCAATGAATGTATTTCCCTAATTTTTTTCATTTTTGAAAGTTAGTAGGAAAATATCTATTTGTTTGAATTTTATATAGTCAACTATGAGAAGATTTTTAGGGAAGTATCTTCTACATACAATTGATCACAAAATATGTTAATGTAAAAGAAGTTGATAATAAGAAGCTCATGGAAAGATAATTCAAAATTAATTAATTTTAGTTCAATTAAATCCAATAATTGTATTATTCCACTAAATAATATGAAAATAATATCTCTTCATTTGATGAAAATATGAATAAAAACATTGATATCAAGAAAACAAATTGATATTATATAAAAAAGGGATAAAAGTTATTGATGCATTTCATTAATAGATGTGTATAATTCATGATCAATAAGTTGATAAGATGTGAAAATACTATTAATATAGAATTAAACTATTTAATATCATAATAATTTTATCAATGTTAAGTGTCTAGGATTGGAAATAGAATTGGACAATTTTGAAATGACACATATTGAATCTTTAAAATCAATGTAGTATATAGTTAAAATAAAAAACAAAAATCGGGAATATATTATCAAAATACCTTAATTATGTGAAAGGAATGTCATCAAATATTTTGATGATCATTCCCAAGAATCTATGAAGAATAGATACCATCTATATAATCATTTCATGAATTTTATTAATCCTTATTCATCAAATTTAAACTATTAAAATATTTTCTTATACAATTAGGGATAAAAATAATTAATGAGAATAAAACCAATAAATAAATTATATGTGGAAAAAGGATTATGGTTGTTGGATTCCCATGATCACCCCAGCCTGTGATTATAAATGTTCAAAAACTGCATGCTAATGAACCTGAAAAATTATGAGTGTATGCACTAAGAAGGGAAGAATGAATTTTATTAGGTAGTTATGGTGTTGAAATAGATTTCATAATTTTAAAAATATGTATTTGGAATAATAATTTATTCATAGAGGGAAAATGTTTTCTATTTCAAGGGGATCATGTTGAAGAAGAAACAACTTTCTCAAATCCATAAGAACATATCTATCCCAAATAGGTTTCAAAATATAAGAGATTATTATAGTAGTTGTAGTATTTATGGCCACATCAGTAATGCATGATCATCTCATCATGTATCAAATGAAAACAAAATGTTAATACTATATAATTTATAATATTTATCCTCAGTAAAATAGTTTAAGAATTCACCAAAATTGAATTATCCCAAGAATCCTAAGAATGAATTTTTATAGGACTTATATATTGAGTAAAATTCATGTTATATTAAAGACATGTTAATGAATATTTGACGGAGTGTCACATATAAAAATATTGATTTCAGAAACAATCATTATTTTTAATGTGGTGATCTCAAACCACTTATAATCTTTCCATATGATATATTAGTGGTTTGGCCAATAGATTTGGAAGGGAAAGAATGTTGAAATAATACATGAAAAATATTATGTGTTGATAAGTATCCACATCTGGAATAAATATTTGGTGATAGGTTTTTAATAAATAAAAACTCTTTTGTTTGAAAAAATACACACGAAGGTTTAGTATGTCTATAAAAAATTACAAATATTGTCTAAAACTTCTTCCAACCCAACAAAAAATTAATCAGATAAAGAGTGCACATAAAAAGTAAAATGAATGAAATGATAATTGAAAAATAATATTTCTACAAAAATGGGATCTGATGATAACTATGTTATCCCAAATCAAATCAGATATGAGAAGAAAATGTACATAAAAGGAATAGTAAAAAATATAGCAATAAGGATGAGAAAATCACAACCTTGTTTTCCACAATAGAGAGTAAGGAAATTTAACTAATTCCATTAACACATGAGTATTGTATTTATACATAAAATATAGTGAATTGAATGTAATGTATGGTATCAAGGGGATAACATGATAATTTAAATACATTATCAATTCTAGATATAAATAAACAGAATTCTCCATCATAGTATGATATATCAACCATTATTCAAATACATATATGATGGAGAATGAACATTCATGATGTAAGAGTATTTGATATCATCAATATAATATTAGAATTTGAAGAATCCATCCTACTGTTGTTTATCTATTCTCAAGTGTATGAATTAAAAATTATCTTCCATATCGAAGATATATAAGTAGATAACACTATAAAACCACATAAATAATCCCTTGTTGGTGTATTCTCATATAGTAAAATCTTGGAATCCACACATATAGATATGATCAATTATGATGATATGGTGTAGTGTTTCACTTGAGGGGGAGAAAATTTAATATTTATGAAGAAGATTCTATAAAATATTATTTCATGAAAAATGAGTATTTCAAGGAAAATGATAGAGCTGGAGTACTTGAAAAAGGTATGTTTTCATAATATACCATCCTTGATAATCAACATTAGATTCTAACATTATGTGGGGTGATTTTATTAAATGACTAATAGTGATAATTTAATAATGTTTCAAGTTAGATGAATACTACTATTTTTATAGGATGTGATTTCACATGTGCATTGATGTGAGTCAAGGAAATTCCGGTTGATAATATTGTTGGGAAATATGTTTCAAAGATGATATTTCATGTGAAATCATATACTATATCATCATATAATGGGGGGTTATCTCTTGAATATTTTTTTGTAAAATGTATCATTTATGATGGGTATCAACTTCAATTGATTATGGATAGAACCGTTTTCTATATAAAAATTTATTGTTTTCTACACTGAGTGTAGATTAATAGTCTTTTAGTGGAATAACTAATATCATTCTTATAGGTACAAATTGATACCCTTTCCCAAAACTATTGTATTATATATATATATATTATGGTTAGGGAAATGAAAATGAGATGTTTAATGACAATGCGAGGAGATCTGGAATTGAAATTTTACAAGTATAGGGGAGATAAATGTAATGTTAAATAATAAGTCAAGAACACATATTGACATGTCATTTTAAATGGGTATTGAAAAAAATGAAATTGGGGAGTTTGTTGGTCCCACATTGTAAATGTTTTATATATTTTCAATGAATAATGTGTATTTATTGATTTCAATATGTTAATGAAGACTACCCATGAATGCTGAAGAATTGTTCAAGTATGACAAGGATGATTTGATCACTCGATGTATTCTATACAATTAATAAAGAACAAGTTTCTTTGATGTATTAATCATGATTATGAAGAATTTGGAATAATTAATTAAAAAATTATGAAATATTTTTTTCATGTATTTAAATTATTGTATCATAGTGTTTCAAGAATTTGATGATATATTGTGGATGGTTTTTTTAAGATGTTTGTTTGACTCTCTTGAAGCCGAAGTAGTTGATATTTTAAAGGTAGTTCTATTTTATGATTTGAAGCTCAATTTATATGATCATAAAATAACTTTTATGAATATGCATGTGGTTGACAAATTAATTACTATTGAATCGAGAGTACATTGGTTTAAGATTTCAATTTAAAATAAGTTGATGATATTCATGTAATATTTCTGATTAAATGTCATGAATATAGTTCTTGATGTAATTTTTATTAAAGGAGAAGTATATATGTGAAAATATTAATCCATTCCATAGAATCTTGGACCGTGCCATAGAATTTTACACTATTCATAGTATAAGAAGACTATCCCTTAGTGAGAAGATTTCTAATTTTCTATGCTGTCAGAAAGTCTAGGACCATTAAACTGTAGTGGTTTTTCCACACAACAAGGATTCTATATTGAAATTCCGTGATTTTGGATAATAAGTGACCTCAAAATATAATCTCCTATGACCATTCATTTGTCATTAATACTTAAAACCATCTATGGTCAATATAGCACATATCATCCGGAAGATGTTTTTTTTTCATTTCATTAGTTTCGATGTGTCAACACGAGCACTGAAAGGGATAATATATTAAGAATTTTTTAATAGAACCCCATTAACCATACCAAAATTTTATTGTTAGTTATATGTAAATTTATTTAAAACCATGACGTTTCACTATAATCCTCTTGTCTATGTCAAATATGTTATTTCTAGGTAGATTTATAGTAGTTCTCTAAGTTGGGTTCATCTGAAAATTTTTGTGGTTATTTCATTATAAAATAACTTCCAATATGATTTTTATGATTTGGAACTATTGGGAAAAGTATTTAATGGCTATGTTTGTATAGTTTAATAGGTTGTTTGAATTTTAATTTTTAAATTCCTACTACATGGATTGGAGGGATTCTATGAAAGGCTATTATATGTCCTGTAGAATTTAAAAATAGAAAAAAGAGGTTTATACAATTGATTTATTGAATATCTTTTTATTAATAGGATAGATTCTATATGATATAGATTAAACACCAAAAACCAGAGAATGAGAGTGCTCTGAAACCGATCCTTCAAAATAATTTAATTATATAAATGTTTTAAAATAATAAGAATATTTTTTTATGTACTGAAGTTAAATAAGAATGATAAATAATAATATGTATTCTGAAAAAAATAAATTATATAATGACAAATATGTCCTAGACACTCTCAGTCATTATTTTTCCAATCTAATCCATGCTCTTATAAATAACTAGAGAACTAATCTACAAAAATAATTCATAAATTAATTAATTGTATTTTTTGGATGAATAATTATTACATTACTTTAAATAAAAAAACCTGATTAAATGTGTATTGAACTATCTCATCCTAAAGAAACCAGGACAAAACACATCCATAATTGTAAAGGCATACTCCAAAATCTATCCCATACAAAATACCTAACACATGATGTTGATTCATCTTTAAATTTCACCATTTAAATTGAGAACTAACAAAACATTCTTAGCTTGATGTAGCTCAAATTGAAGAGTGATTAAAAGTTTACATAAATCGTCTTACTAAATCCACAATCCAAGATAAGAAAACTTTCTATAATAATAGTATGGTTCCACCACAAACTGAAAGAATGTGTACTCAAATCTATAATTGAAATAGTAAAATCATTGATAAAAAATATAAGAATATTGTAGATAAGAAGAGATATGATCATACCTAAAACTACCATCAGATACCATAAAAACACCTCCCCTAGAATAGGGGAATATAAAAATAGATGTGGAGGTTACCCTTGGTCTAAAAAAATGGTGGATGAATAGATGGGTGGGGGTTTTAAAATTTGAAGAGTGAAATGATATAATTTCATTTTTAAAGAAATATTGTTGGCCATAGTGTTTTCCAAACCATGAAGCAACTATGTGGTTGGTATTGTTTCAACCAACACCGTATACACAAGTTTTTTCCACAACATTTTCCATCCATGTGATAATAATGTATCTTAATCTAAACTCAATACATAAACATACATGGTTTGGAAACACAGTTTTCGAAACCATGCTTCAATAAGGGAAAACCCTATAAAAGTTTTAGTTTTTTATTTTTTATTTGAAACTAAACACCAACCTTGAATTAAAGCCTTGGTAAAACCACCTAGCATAGTTCACACACATGGTTTCCGAATACCATTAAATAATCATGTTCTAGGATAAACACTTGTTAAAATTTACATCTTTTACCTAAAACTCATGGGACTCACTCGAGTACTTTAGACACCACTTGATTCTTGATTATTTCCAAAAAAATATATGTGAGATGTTCCAACTCACTAAATTATAATAAAAATCATATTTATCAACAATATCAGTGTTCTATTGTTAAAAATAAAAATTCCCTTAGATTTTTACAACCCAAAAAAATGAGGGTCTTTACCACATTCAAACTATAGAACTTATCATCCTCATTAAGTATAAGTGGTACTTCAAACATAAATATTGACCAATTATATTAATAAATTTATTATTAAATCATCATCATTTTCCGTATATCATTTGTAGTATTCCACTTCACAAATCTAAACATGATGAACATTATTCATCAAATCCTATGCTTCACATTAATTACCATCTCCATTACTAAAATGTGTACAACCGAACCATTAAATAATAATACATCAATAATCTATCAACCAATTCATTATTATCCCTCTGATATTCTCAACTATAGGGATAAAATCATAAATGATGATCCCAATCCCTGGTACTTCACATCATTGAAATCACCTAATAAAAATGCATCTCTCGATGTCTAGTTGCACGATTGGTCTGGGGATCATCTCACCACACACATTCATACACAAGAATATTATTCAAACCACACCTTATTTAACATTCCCTAAAAATCTAACCACACCCAGTAACATCATATCATATAAAGATATCCCTTTATCATAACTCTCAATGGTGTATTCAGATCATACAAATACACACACTGATGTCAGAAATAGGCACTCGGTATAATTTCGAGGTTAGTTCCTCAACCAAAAAACCATCCATCATGCTCTCACCACAAGATATAGTTCAAATCTTCTTCAAATCATCATATAATCACATAAAATTTATCATGATACTGATTCAAATAGACATAATTCTTGTAACATCACATCATATCCACTAAAATTTTATTCACCAATTATATAGGTGAAACAAGATTCATCTTGCCACCAGTATCTCCATAAATCATCAAATACCGAATAATAAATCTAAAACCACCCACAAACATACTAAAAAGGGTTATTCTTCCATGGTCTGGATTCATCCATTACCACATGTAATGAAATTACATGGTTATCCCACTCATAACTGAGAACCAATGTAAAACATCAACCTCCACCTATATATATCTAACTAGAAACATTATCCAAAACATATACCAAATTTACATTTATGAGGAGGGTCACACCCTTTAACAACCAATGGTATTCTCACCACCATATGGATTAAAATATATCATTCCTAATATAAAACCTCAATAGGAACCATTATATTATGTGGGACACTCATTCAAAACCACACCCACCATAATTTCAACCCCTATAAGGGATCAACCTCAAGTCGACTACACCATGGTACCATGATCCATTAATGATATTCGAATTAATTTTGGAGGTATCATTTCTTACCCTTATCAAAAACCCAATATTCTATTCTTGAAATCATATCATCGAAATTATTAGTCCTTAACCTACACATGACTCTCTATTCATACACATACTCAATAGAACAAATAATTGTCCATATGATTTACATTGTTCTCCTCTGAACACAAAGAATGTACAATTCCATAGAACATAGTGGAAAAATCAACTGACTCTCCTATATATCTCGTATCATCATTCCTAGGCTCGTGTGCCTAAACTACTATGAATTCCTCACTACATTTTATTCTCAACTACCAAAAATCTTCCCTGATGTTCCTTTTTGGAATCATCATATTTCACCCATGTCAAAGTCAACTACATGGTAACCTGAAAACACTTACATTATCACTAAACTAGATGTTTCTACACACACAATATCTATCTTTTATCTTACCATCTATGATCATAATCCACAACCTCATCATGATATTCACTCAAAATAAATTGGGTCAGGCATCCTATCAATCCTAACCTATGGAACCCACCTTGATACCAAAATCACTATAAGAGATATATATCATAAAATTAAATTGAACCTAAATTATATTCAACATATTTGATAAAATCCCTCATGCATCAATCTAAAATACAATGCATCTACCCATGATTTTCATTTATAAGGAATTCATAGGATTTTCCTAACCCAACCCTTGGGTTATCCTCATATATGGAAACAATCCTAAGGGAACTAAGCTCTCACACCAAGTCCAAAAGCCATATCTCACCTAAACCATATCTCACATGGAAAAATATATGCTTCCATATCAACTATCAAGTATAAAATTTCATTCCAAAACATCTACTCAATCATTATCTTATACATATATATATCAATCAAGCATCACATAGTAAATCAATCACCCACTTCATAGAACCTATCCTTACTAGGAATCTACTAATGAGACTACCCCCTCAAGGGACACAATCTCAACCACCTGTATATAATTATATCTCTCTATGATGGTTGATTTAAATTAATACAATAGTAATATGGTTTTCTTATGTATGCTTCCACAAAGAAGCTATATTATAAAACAACATATTGGTTATTTTTATCACTTTAATTATGGAATACTTTTTTATTTATAAGACATTATCATAATCATTCATCATGGTTTTATTATCAAGTTATCCAATTCTTGTACTAAACCACTAGGGTTCACTACAAATCTATTATATACTGTGACAATATTGTCATCATTATATAGTATCCCTTCATAAGATCAACATGAACTTTCATAAAAATATGTGTATTATATTTCAGCTAACTATAATGTCCCCAAAAAGATATATTGAAAATTTCAACGTAATTTTTTTGATGAATTAAAAAAATAAACAATTTTCATAGATTTATCAATCACAAAAAAATCATAATTATTTCATTTGAATCTTATGTGCAAAATACGAAACATTTATAAAAGCCTTTAGCCAATAAGAAAATATAAAAAACTAAAATAAAAATTTTAATATACACATACTACTGAAAAAATATACCAACTGTAATAGTGAAATATAATAATAATAATATCATATCACTAAAAAATGAACATGCCTGCAAAAAGGTGTTTGTGATGCACTATTTTGAGGTTCATCAAAAGCTCTGACATGTCCCTATTTCCTTAATATGGTGTCCTCAAATAATAGGATCATGAAAAATACGCTATGATACAACTTTGTAATGCCTCATCCAGGGTCCACTAAATATTGTCTGAACTGTAGAATCATAAGTCCCTAGGCATACCAACCCATAAATCGGAGGCTGCTGACTAGATATAAGCCTCTATGTTGATACTATGGTGAGATAATACCCTCGTATTAGAGAAAAAATACTATAAATGAACCATAAAATTCTATAATAATAATCAGAGTATGAATAATAAGTAAAAAATCATCATATATTAAATGAAAATATAGAGAATAAAATCATACATCCACACCAATTACTAATTTGGAAGATCACCTATAATAAAAAAAAATAATTAATTAATTAATTAATTACAAAGAGGATATTCAAGAATCATAAATACTCATCTCATCCAAGTCTCTAAACCCCATACATGTTATCTCACATGATAATTCATCACTAGGGTTATGCCCTACCTAAACCTGTGAACAATGATGTATATATGGGTATCCATGTATCATGGACACCCGAGACAAGTGTGAGCACACCACATAACAGAACCACTAATAGGCTTCCAAACCCTACTTAAAAAATATAGGGTATGTGACTTTTATATGATCAAAATAAATAAAAAAATTTCAAGTCATCATAAAATAGCCACTGTTGATCCTTATGTTCAAACATGAAACATATGATTGATGGTAACCTCTTTAGATAGTGTCAGAGTGTCTATTAGAGAATGATATACCATTCAAACTATCAAGTAAACATACACCCATAATATCATCATAAGTGTATATGATCACTCAGATGGTATAACATCCCACCAAGATCATATTGTAATTCACCTCTACATATCACGTGTGACACTATATCCTAATAAGTATGCAAGTAATCTCATATAGAAGTAGGATAAAATCAGTAAATCATATAAAGTATCCTATTAATCTTATATACTCTCAGTTTTAAATGATAAAAAATAGTATTATCTTTGGGATCTCATCATTGCTGGCTCAATCACCTATTCGTAGGAAGTATCCTCAACATATCATCTTATCGTGCTGAGAATCCATATCCTTTGGTGTACCCTTTTCATCCTATCATTTAATGTAAACATTATGGATCCTAGGTAGTGTCTTAGGAATCGCATAAGGAAAAAATTGATAATACCTAGATATATTTTAGAAATCCATAATGAATATGGAATAATTGATGGATCCTAGGAAATATCCCAGACATCCTATATAGTGGTGGGTGTAAGTACAAATCTAATGATATATCATAAGAAATAAAATATTGTAATTCATATAATCTCATGTGATTTTTTTAGGAATAAATTATCATATTGATTACCTGGTCCTATGTAATATCCTTGGTAATCCATATAGCTTCAGGTGAAAAAACTAGATCATATAATTTCTAATGAGAATAATTTTTTTTAAAACTAATGTGAAATATGTCCCATCTATAATATCTCATGTCACTATGGGTAATCTAAATCCAAAAACATAACAAAAAATATCCTGAGATATCCTTTTAGGGGAAAAACCAAATCCATCGGTACCAATTCTTTTGTCCTAGGGATCCACCTAGAATTGGTGATATATAGACATCAATACTACACCTCTCAAGGGTTAACATATCACTGAATCTCCCTTCATTGTACTCTATGTAACAATATATCATAGAAACCCTAACTATCACAAACACAAATTAATTTAAATATTCATTTATTGATTTTGGTTAAATATTTATAAAATTACACAAAAAGATTCCCAGAGACCATATTAGTGTACTGACTTTGGAAATATTGAAACACAAAAACTGGTAGATAAGTGATTAAAATTTTCTCCCAACAGATTTTCCAGGACAAGAACCCCTCTTATAATAATTATATGTAATACATGTCTTCATATCTGGGGGAAGGAAACATAAAATTGGGTGAGCGCATATTCTCATACAACGGAGATATATAATAATAAACATGTGTATAAGGTTATATGAATGTGATTATAACATTAAAATATAATACCCTTCATATCAAAGATCATAAATAATAGTCATGGGATAAAGATTAACATTTTATAAGACATGAACCATAAGGGAATAAATACAATAATCCATGAAATAATAACATATGAATAAAGAAAGAATTTTTGAATACATATAAAAATGTAATATATTTCCCTATAAGTCATTAAACATTTATAGAAATTATCAAGGTAAATCATAGGTACAACACTTAATGGGATTTACACATCACAATCCCCAGTTGTAGTTCATTTCTTATAATGGATTATGATTCCCCGCCTTCCCAGTGTATGGTGGGTGCCACCATATTCACATAATAGATCTGGTTCTCCATCTTCCTATATTCTTGTGGACTATTCCTACTAGGATGGACACACCACCATCCCCATTCACAGTCCATTTCATAAAAGGGATATGGTTTCCCCGTATTCCCATAGTGGATCAATCTTATCAACTTGATTCCCATCATTATCTACTGAGATATAAATCATCACTCCATTCATTGGGGGAAGATAATTGTCCCAACTGTCTCATAATAAAACCATTCACACATGTTCCATAGTATAATGAAACATTTATCATATCGTGACCCATAAAAAGGTGATAGTGTTCTTAAACATCCTATCATAACTAATGAATTAAAATAGATGTCATAAAAATGTAATAATATTATAAAACGTTGGAAAATATAGGATTCATAATCATTTCATCAAAAAATAACCAATTTATTGAATCGAGAATCATAAGCATAAAAAAAATGGTTGGGGTATTGGATTCATAAACATATAACAAGGGAAATAAAGAAAATATTCATAAACATAGTGACATCAAAACATAAACCATTCAAATAAATAATATGAATGAAACTATTGGACTATTTCTTAGAAAGGCATGAGTAACACCAATGAATTCAATATGACACGAAAATAAATTTTGAAGGATCCTTAACAAAAACACTTCTTCAAAAAAAATTATTTATTATTGAATTTTTATTAAAACATAATGACTTTTTAAAACTACTAAATTAAAAAATAAATTGAAAACAAAGTATTAAGGACTGAATTAATTTTGAAAATTGTTTCCCTTGAAAATATATAGAAGATTCTTGAAAACATTTTGAAAACCTTTACATTGGAAAATATAAAAAATAATGAAATAATTTTTTAAACCATCTTCTTTTAAAATACATTGGAATGTTAAAATAAACCCATGAAATAATATTCAAAACCTTTTCCCAAAAAAAATTATAATGTAATATTGATAACATTTTAAAAAACTATTTAGTTGAAAATTTATTTGAATCACCTAGAAGAATATTTAGAATCTATGAAATCATTTTCTTTGAAAATAACATTAATAAAACATATTATGAATGTATTGCGAATAATTTAGAACAATTTTGAAACATTAAAATCTATTTAAAATATTATTTATTGAAAAACACTTTGAAAAATAGAATTTACATAATATTAGGGAAAGATTTCCTAAAAAAATAACACTGCAGTCATGTAAAGGAAGCATCTAAGAAATGATAGTCATGATGGCTGGTAAATCTGTCCATGCCAAACATTCTTTATGATCCCTAAAAAGTTCCTCAAACAAAAAAATAAAAAAAAATCCTTTTAAAAATACATTTTTAAGGTAAACAATTTTAAGAAATATATATTAAATATTATAGGAGAGTAATAAAATTTTTTTGGAAAATGTTCTGCCTGAATAGAGAGGTAATGTAGTGATTCTATTTAAACACATTCTTGATCAAATTATATACCAAATAGTGTAGAATGGTACCAATAAATTAATATATAATGGATATATAGATGAAAATAAATTTTATGGCTATTTTCAAGAGATGTATTATAATATTTCATCATTGGAAGCATAATTATAAAAAATCTTCATAAATGATGAGATTTTTCAATAAACTCTTACCACATGGTTTCATTGAATCATAATCCCCATATAAGAATATAAATAAGTTAAACATTAATTTATAATTAAAATAAATATATTCTTTAGATAACATGTATGATTACAATATATACACCACAGAAAATAATATGGTGTGTAATAAATCATATATCTCCATGAATGAAAATTTAGACAAATCTATTTTACCGACACGATAAATTTTGAATTGTAAAACCCCATGAAATAGATATCATAAATTGGATATATAAATAACCATAAATTTATGTTTCATAATATTTTAATGCATTCAAGTTCAGTATGTGTACCACACAATAAAAATCTAGTGGTTAATATGGAGTGTATCTCATGAAAATAAAAAGGGAGTTGAAATTCCATTAACTTATGTTTGAATCACTTCATACTAAATAAAATCATTTATAATAAATATTAATTTATTATAAATTTTTAACATTACCATATTAATATATTTAATACCTTATATTTTATTATTATGTCTTTATATTACCTACTAATTAACAATAAGAAGTTAAGGTTTTTCTTTGGCTAATGTCTACATTGGTTTCACTTGTATCTTAATTTGATAGATTTTTTATCCTATATAATATATCACGATTTAAATCATTCAAATAAATAAATAAATAAAATTTATATTAAGTATATATGTATTTATATAATATATAAATAGTAAATTAAATTCATCATTCATGTAGACGGTAGGCCATATGTACGCATGAACGTTGTTTCTATTTTTTTTTCATACTGAATGACAAAAGGTAAATGAATTATTAATATATAAATAATTATAAAATTATAATTATTAATTCAAATATATCATAGAATTTCACTAAAAATTTCCTTAAAATATTTTATGGTGTGAGTTAATGAATCACATCGCATTGAAGAGGCGGTGGTCTAAACTTCCCCAAATGAAATTAATGTATTTACATAAAATGGAAAAATGAAGGTGTCTATAATAAAATAATTAAAGAAACATGAATACCTCGCATATAAATCATATATATTATATAAAAATATATTTTACATTATAATTCCCAACTATTAGGGGAGTTAAAAAATAATAAACATTGTTCCATGGGGCGGTAGTTTATCATACATAAGAACAACAAGTTCATTATCCATTAGATTGATGTTTTTGTAAGTGTAAATTGATCCCTAATCATATAAAAATCTTATTATATTCAATATACTATTTTTATTATTTATTTGATGAATAAAAATAATTTATTTAGTGTATAAAGAATATAATGAGAAGGAGCTTGAGGAATGATGTTAGATCCTCATTGGGAAACATCTTTTGGTTTGAAACAAACAGATTCCTTAGATGAATTTACAAAAAAATAGAGGATTAAATGAGGAAAGGAGGGATTTTGGGAAGTGAATTTGGAATATCATTTCTAATCATAAGTGGTTTTAATGGTGTGAAAATAGTAAAATGTTGGTGGACTTTTGTAAGGAATGGTGGGGACACACTATGAGTTTTTTAAAACAAGTTCAGTGTACCCTTGTTTTTACATAAAAAAGAAATAAAAACCAATGATTTCAATAAATGAAGTATTACTTATGAAATATTTCAATAAAATTGGTTTTTTAAAAGACTATAGTTTATTATGGTTCTTATGTTTATGGTATATTATCTTGTTAGGCTTAATTTTTTGACATAATCATTGTAATTAATTTTAATCACTCTCTGTAATCTTTTTGGAGAAATTTAGGTTGTTATTGTTAGGCTTGTGTTTATGGTATATTATCTTGTTAGGTTATTAATAAAAAACAAGTTAATGATCAGTGGAATTTTTAAGGCCTAAAATTCATAACTGTATGATAATTTTGAGGGATATTTGTCCAGGAAAAATTATTTTATTATATAATTATTTTATTTCAAGATAATTTTCCTAAAGTTGATGAATTTTTTTGATAGGATATACTTTTATAATTTCTGGACATCCTCACCCTTTGTTTTTTACTTGATCAACCTCCACTTCACCACTTTCTCTGAAAAAGTAAGATGAATTTTAAATTATTGAAGCATTAACAGATTATGAGATCCATAACAAGCCATCCCATTATTAGTACAAAAAAATGTTTAACGCATTGGTTCAATTCATGTCATTTCTATATAACAGATGTGAAGAGATTGAAAAATTGGTTTATCATGTCAATTATTTTATAACCGATGTGATAAATATCGAGGATCAATTTTTTACATCTGTTATAAAATAACAAATATGATAAAATAATTTATTCATCATTTATTAAATAAAAAAAATTATAAAAAGAAAAAAATAGTGTATCATGTCAGTTATTTAATAATTGACAGGATAAATATTTTAATTTATTAATCATTCCTTGTATTCAGTCATTCTGTTTTCATTGATCTGATGACCTACGACTCGTCTCACTTGCGTGGAAAACCAAAAAGGATTCATTGAAGTTGTTCCCTCGAACCTCGTTTTTCCAACTTCATTCATCAAATTTATTATCATCACATCTATCAGGATGAATCACAACACTAAATTAATCTCTACTTGCCTCGATTTTGTTTTTTATTTTTTGTATTTCCCTAAACATATGTTTTGAGAAGTTATTTTTCTATCTTTTTTCTTTCTATAATGGTAAGTTTTATAGTGTTCTTTTATACCAAGATAAATTATTTTTTGGAAAAATAAACCATGTAAGTGATATAATTCATGTTTATAACATTTGTGTGCTCTATCATGTGTGTGTGCATGTGCATTCATGTGTGTTGGGGGTGGGTGTGTCCATTGGGTGGGGTGTCTAGGGGGTGGGGGATATCGATTGGGGTAGGTTGTCTAAGGGTGTCTAAGGGAATGAGGGTGGTGTCCAGGGGGTGAGGGTGCATCCAAGGGGGTGGTGGTGTCCAAGGGTGTGGGGGTGTCCAGGGGGTGGGGGCTGTCATGGGGGACGGGGCTGTCCAAGGGGACGTCGGAATCCATGAGGTGTCCATGGGGGTGGGGGTGTCCAGGGGGTGAGGGGGATTCCAAGGGGGTATGGTTTTCGAGGGGGTGTGGGTGGTGTCTAAGGGGTGAGGTGGTGTCCAAGGGGTTGGGGTGTCCAGGGGGTGGGGGTGTAAGGGGGTGTTGTCTAGGGGGTTGTCCATCGCGGTGGGCGTGTCTAGGGGTGGGGTTGTCCAGGGGTGGGGGCTATCTAGTTTGGTGGATGTGTCTAGGGTGTGGGGGGATGTCCATGGTGGTGGGGTTTTCCAAGGGGGTGGGGTGGCCATGGGGGTGGGGGTCTATTGGGTTACGGTGTCTACGGGGTTGGGGGATGTCCTAGCTTGTGCGGGTATCTAGGGGTGTCCAAAGGGGTGGGGTTGTGGTGTCCAGAGGGGGTGAGGGGGATGTCCAAGGGGGTAGGGCTCTACAGGAATTGGGGGAGGTGTCCAGGGGGTGGAGTGTTCCGGGGGGGTCCAGGGGATTGGGGGTAGTCCATTGGGGAGGGGGTGTACAGGGGGGTGGGGTTGTCTGTGTGGTGGGGGTTGTCTAGGGGGTTAGGGGTAGTCCATGGGGGTGGGGTGTCCAGGAGGTGGGGGTGTCCAGGGGGTGGGGTCTGTCCACGGGGGGTAGGGGTTAGAAAACCACCTCACCCCCTGGACACCACCCCCACCCCTGGACAACCCATACCCCCATGGACAGCACCCTCACCCATTTAGACACCACCCCCACCCCCTTGGACACCCCCCATGTCACCACCCCCACCCCCAGGACACCTCTTACCCCCTTGGATAGCCCCTCACCCCCAGAGACCACCCCATGGACCCCCACCCCATTGGACAACCCCCACCCCCTGGACACCCCACCCCATTGGACACCCCCCACCCCCACGGACACCCCCTCCCCTTGAACACCCCCCCCCCCCACGGCCACCCCCACCCCTAGACACCCACCCATGGAAAACTATTACCCCCTAGACAGCCCTCCCTCCCCCGGACACCCCCACCCACCTGGACATCCCCCACCCCCATTGCTATAGATTATATACTAGCGAGTGTATTCAAATAGTTCTTGAACCATTGGTTTAATTATATCACAATAGTTTGCATGAAACTATTGGGATAGATTATATGTTGTACAACATGCCTTCCAATGGTTATTGAATAGTTTGTATATATATATATCCCAACGGTTTCATTGAAACTGTTGGCATATATTAACTTCATCTAGTATATACCAATGGTTCCTATTAAACCATTGGTATAAGGATATTGCAACATCCATCATGTCAATGGTGTGAGAAACCATTGGGATATTCTATCCCATTGGTTTCAAATCATCAGGACAGGTGAAATTTTATATAGTGATTGTATACATATTTTAATATTTATACATCAAATTTCTTGTTTACAGAAGGGTGAATTTTGTATCTAGTTACACCAGGATTCATTCTTTGTGTACCTTAAGAATAAATAATACAATATGAATTTAAAACTGTTATATATTACTATATTTTTTTTATAAAATCATTTTCATGAATATCTTTTTCAAACATGCTTATATTTGTTTTATATTTCAAAATTTTTTCACATTCAAATTATGATATTTTTCATATAAATATTAAATTGTATAATGTTAACAAGATGTATTATTTTGATATTTGTTATAGGTAATAATGAGTCGATGTTGGATTACGACACATATAATGTGTAAGGAATTTGAGGAAGGTGTTCATTCCTTTTGGATTTTTCTAAATGAAATGTTCCACGCAGTAACACTTTTTCTATCCATGCCTGGTTTTTTCGAATATGAAGAATTTGAAAAGTATAGAGATCAAAGATTATCTAATTCATCATGTTTATAATCCGAGTTAAACCCCTTTTATTTGGCATGGTGAAACTAGACAAAATGTAATATCTACTGATGATGATAATTTTGAAGATGGTATCTTCGATGGAATTAAAGAAATGATTCATGATTTCCAATAGAACACCTTGAGATAGAAATGATAGATTCTCATCAATATGGGGATGCTGAAAAAAAATTGTATCCTAGTTGTATGGAAATTACGGTTTTTTAGTGGTGTTACGATTGATTAACCAGAAGGAAAAACATGGATGGTGTGACCGATGTTTTACAGAGCTTCTACAATAGTTGAAGGGCATTCTTCCAAAAGAGAGCGATATTCTATATTAACATTATAAAACCATAAAAATATTATGCCTGATGGGATTGAGATATAAGAAAATACATGTCTCCCTGAATGAGTGTATTATATGTAAGAAAAAATATGGTTTTCTATCGGAGTGTCCTAAATTTGGGACATCATGGTATAAGTTGAAAGAAAAATCATAAGATGTTGTAGGGATTATAGAGATCCATGCCAAGTTATTTTGGTATCTTCGTATAACTCATCATTTGGAACATTTATTTTATAATTCACCTAATTTAAAATGGTGGAGATAACATGATGATGAGAATATATATGATGGAAAAATACATTATCTAGCTAATTTTCCATAATGAATGAAAATTGATGAGAAGTATCCTATATTATCAAATTAAATTATAATCTTATACTTGGGTTGTGCACATAAGTAATTAATTCATACCGAACCCTCAATAGAACACATATTTTGTGGCTTGTTTTATAGTTAATTTACAACATCTCTCTGAATGTTTGTATGAACCAAAAATATTTCATGTTGATTATAATGATATCTGGTCTGAAGCAACCTGAAAATGATATCAATGTTTTCTTGTCACCATTGATTGATGATTTGAAACTTTTATTGGATGATGGTATTATAGTGTATTATTCATATACAATGTAATATTTTCAACTGCATGTAGTGCATATGTTCAATATAAATAACATCCAAGCATATGATAGTTTTTTTGGATACAATGCTATGGGGAATAACGCATTTCTAATTTCAAAACAACAAACATTATATTTCCAATTGAACCATTAGAGGAAAAAAGTATAAATGGGCCATCAAAATTATTTGCCTATGGATCACTCTTATAGAAGATAAAAAAATCCATTCAATGGCTCACAAGAATTTGATATTTCTCTAAAACCTTTCTACCATGATTTGTATTTTGAGAGGGTGAAAAACATTGATGTGACATTGGGAAAGAAACATAAATCTGGTATTGATATACATATTTGGAAGAAAAGGTCAATATTTTATGAGCAACCATATTTTCGATATCATGAAGTGAAACATAATATTGATGTCATGCACGTAGAGAAGAATATCTTCGACAGTTTGATTGGAACATTATTACCAATTAAATGAAAGACTAAAGATGGGTTGAATGCTAGATTAGAATTACTTTCAATGGGAATAAAATTGGAATTATCTCCCACTCTTAATGGAAGACAAACATTTCTTCCCCCAAATAGTCATATATTTACCAAGAGGGAGAAAATTATCTTTTGTCAGTGTCTTCATGAGATAAAAGTTCCTCTGAGTTATTCTTAAAAGTGAAAACATTTGTCTCTATGAAGGATTTCAAGTTGATAGGTATGAAATCTCATGATTTTCACATCACTAAGAAAAAAATTAAACTAGTTTTATTGTATGAAATATTTCCCATTCGTGTCAAAAAGTCTATAGTGAAGTTGTGTTGTTTTTTCAATTCAATTAGTAAAAATGTGATTGATGTGAATTATTTGAACATTTTGGAAAAGGATGCAATTTCTATTATTTGTAAATAGGATATTTATTTTCTTCTATATATTTTTGATATAGTGGTTCATTTAATGGTTCATCTGGTTTGAGAAATAAATCATTTTGGACCTGTATATCTTCATTAGATGCATCATTTTGAATGTTATATGAAAATATTGAATGGTTATGTTTAGAATCCATATCGTATTGAAGCCTCCATTGTAAGAAATTTTATTTCTAAGGAGCTTATGGTGTTTTATACAAGTTACATGGCTACGGAGGGACACATAGGTTTGCCTCCATCTCGCCATGAATGATTTATTAATGAGGGAAAGTGGATTCGTGTCTTGAAAGACAAATAGTTGTTAGCTAAATGGATGACGATGGTAGAGTTATAAACCATGAATAACATAGTTGATTCTCAACCCTATATCACATTGCATATAATTGTGTTGAAACAAGGCCATCCAAAGAAACATGAAATGTGGATTTGGAATGAGCACAACAAAACATTTTTTCCATGGATTAAAAATAGATTGCTTGGTAGATGAGTTGCATCAGAGAAGTTAGGATAGTTAGTGGATGGTCTTAGTTTAAATGTGATAACATGGTCTAGGAATAACATTAATGGATAAACATTTCATACGAATGCTCGGATAACAGAAGTGTTGTTCAGAATTATGGTGCATTGTTTTTTGTAGAATCAATGCATTTTTTTAGATCTAAAGACAAAACCCAATTTGAGAGTCAAGTGCATATTATGGATTCATTGAAGAAATATGGGAGGTTGGTTACTTTAATATTAATGTTACTGTTCTTAACTACATGTGGTTTATCGGTAACAACAGTGTTAGGAACAATGAATTCAGAATGATAGTTGTTAATCTGAATAGATCAGAAGACATAGAAGAGTCTTTTATATTGGAAACACCTGAAAAACAGATTTTTTATGTAGTTTATCAATTAGATATGAATTGTTATGTTGTTTTAAATTGGAAAAAAAAATATATTGGAGATGATCAACTTGATGAAGATGTTGATTTTTGATAGATATATACCTCCATGGAATGAATAGCATGAAATAATGATGACCATGTTGAAGACATGGATTGTGTCATAAGGAACAATCATGACAGAGGAATTTGGGAAAACAATCGATTTGTACTTTTTTAATATTATAGGTAACATATATTTATTTCTTGATTAAATTTATTATTTTCATAAAATGTTTGAAATTTTTGTTTATTAAAATTTTGTTTATTTTATCATGTTTATCATTTTGTAAATTATATATCCATTGAATTTTTTGAATGAAAATTACATCACCATGTTTACCATGTTACTGTGTTTACTATGTTTACAATGTTTACCATAGTTTACCATATTTTATATTTACATGAAATATATATTTATTGATTTTTTATAATGAAATTACACTACCATGTTTACCATGTTTACCATATTTACAATTTTCTATCATACTTAACATTTTTACCATCATTACCATGTTTACTATAGTTTACCTTTATGTAACTTTTATTTCTATTGATTTTTTTGAACAAAACATACACTATCATGTTTACCTTGTTTACCATCTTTACCATTGTTTAACATTTTTACCATATTTACTCATTTTTTGTTTACATTAGTATTGTAATATTTGAATTTTTATAGTTGTGAACTAATGTTTTATAATTTTGATTTGATGGATAATGACATATCAATCAGTTGATCAACCACATGATTCAGGAGATGAGCATCATGATCATACTCTAGGGAAGAAAATTCACATGATTCTCTTGATGTTCCCCAATCTTCCTCGTCTGCCCCCATAACAAAAATGAAGAGTTCAAGAGATGGTAAGTATGGCTACACATGTTAACCAAATTTATAACTTCCCCGTATCTAGGACATGACGATACTCATTGAGATTTGTGAGGATGATATTCCTAGAGGTCCAAATGAAAAATATTTTAAGTGTTTTGTATCAACCCCGAGTAAATGAAAATTACGAATTTTGTATAATGATTAGGGAAGTGTGGACAGAGAAATAATATCTCAGTTGTGGGAGACGGTTTTGGTATGATCTTTTTATATTGTTGGACTAATATTTAAATGTTTCTTGTATAATATGATTTACCACTTCTCTATCAGATGACATTTGATATTCAAGATACAAGAGGAGTCATGAATAAATGTTTATTGATGGCTACAAGGATATGGAGGGATTTCTAGTCACCCCTCACTTCTATTTTCATTTTTGTTCATAAGAATTATTATAATCTATGTTATATATTTCCATTCATATATAAAGACACATAGAGAAAATTTGTAAAAATTTGAAGAAAAGATTCATTTTTTGGTAGGGGAAATGTAAACATTTATAATCATTCTTATATAAATGATCTTATTAATGTTTTTTGCTGATTTCTTTTTATTAATTTATTGAAAACAAGGACATCCCACCAAGATATCCAATCTAAAAATGTATAAAATCATTGTTTCCCTCTAAAAGGGTATACATTATTTGAAGAAAAAGTGATTGGGGGAAAATTAAAAAAAACTGAGAGTTGAGTCTTTAATATCTTGAAAAATTTCCCCTCTATCCCCTTCATCTAGAAATGAAAAATGTAAGAGAGATCTGAATGGAAACAAGGGGAAATATCTTTCATAAGAATCAAGAATCATAGCAGATAATATTGAAGATATTTTTTTATTTTTTTATGTAATTTATATTCTTTATATAATTTGAATCATTATAGAAAAGTTTAATAAATTAATATCGGATTTTAATGAGGAGGAGAGAACACATAGGCTATTTACAGCTACTCGAAGGAGTGATATTTTATCTGCAGCATTGAGAAAGCCCAAACACCGCAGTCATTTATGAGGATATCCAATGGTGTATTGGTAAGAAAATTATTGACACATAATTCAAATTCTTCTGTTGAGGATTTTTGTCAAAAAATAATTCTAGGATAAAGTTCATAATATTAATGTGAATATTGAGGAAAATATTAGAGTGTCGGTATAGTCTATGATTGCAGACATGAATATAATATTTCATAATTAAGATCACACTCCTTCACCCCCCCTACAGACCCCATTATTTATCCTCCACCTCTTCCAGAAGCTCCCACTACCCCACCTTAGCCAACGGACCACATTTTTATCCAAAACCTCAACCACATCTTACTAATTATTGTGAGTTTTATGTTAATGATCATCAAAATCTTATAGTTTCATATGGGATGGTATATTGTATAGGATATATAGTTAATCATCAACAATTAGAGGTAGAGAATCATAGGGTTACAGTACTATATATTATAGACAGATCATCTCATGTACCATTACCTACAGATAAGGTAACGATAGTTGAAAATAGTATCTCCCACTTTTAAGTTTATCCATCCAGGCTTCTGAGAGTCATTACAAAATAGGTATATATGTTTTATCTTTTGTTTCCTTTTTTTATTAAAGTTGTTTTATCATTGGAAAACTAATATATTTTTCCATTTATTTTTATAGGAATAAATCAAACATAAGTAAATAATTTATAGAAAATAACAAAGCCAAATGGTTATGTCATCAGGTACATATTCTATTAGTCTTGAAGGATTATCATGATATTCAAATTTGATGGAAGATCATTATGAGTTTCCAGTGGAAGCTCATGTTTGTAGACGTGAAATATATGTAGGGATTTTGAAAAATGATATCATGGATTTTGATACTAGAGGTATGAGAATCAACATGGCGTAAATTATTTCAATGTAAGTCTTAACACTTTTCCCTTTGCTATATTTGATAAAAATGAATAAATATGTCTATTTTGTATTAGGTATCTTTATAAAATGCGTGAGAAGAATGAGCGGATAGATGTATATACATTCATGGACCCACATTTGATTTCCAATGAAGCACATGAATTGGATGAGGAACAAAAAACGCAGTATATTGTTAAATGATTTCAACAGAATATAATCACGTAGTGTTGGATGGTTCCTTTTTGTGAGAGGTATGCAACATGTATCTGGAAAAGTGTTCATTATCTTTTAACAAAAAAACCCACTAACCTAAAATTTTCTGTTATATTAGTGATCATTTTATGTTAGTTCTTTTTTCAACGGGTGAGAACACTTTATTGAATATGCCCTGTCTATAGAGATATACATGAATGTTTTATTAATATATTGGAAAAGTATGTTTCAATTTTATAATATATTTTTTTTATAATAATTAATTTTAAATGTATCCCATTCAGATTATTTTCATACAGGGTATGGTTTTACTTGTAAAAAAACACAAAAATGGAGTGAAAAGATCAAATATGAAAAAGTAAATTTAAATATCCACTTATAATTTTTACTTTTCAATGTATTAAATATAAATGATATTTTGAATTAATACTCATTTAAACATAATTTTCAAAACAACAAGGCTTCGTTGAATGCTGATATTATATATTAAGATTTATGTATAATATAATTACAACCGGAACACTTGTGATGTTTTACCCGGTAATATATATTTATAATCATTACCATAATATTTCATTTGATTTCTTCATTATATGTTTTAACTACTTTTCTTTTAATTTGTATCTATTTTATGAATATCGACCCTATAGTTTGCAAGAGGCCGAACACTTACAAGTGAAATGGTCAAATTATTTTACAGGTTTGATGGAATTTTAGTTTGTTAGTAGTATAAAATGATATTTTGAATATTGTAATTATAATATTGTATTTTATAGTAGTTTTGGTTGGATATAGGGTTTTTTAGTTGACATTGTAATTTTTGAATCTTATATATGTGAATGTTTAATTTTTCTCTCTATCATCTTGTTTTTTTTCAGTTGTTATGTTTCCTGGTATGGATTCTTGCCTGGTTTTGGTCTACTTTTGCTCTGGTTTCTACTTGTTTCATACTTTGGCATATCATAGTAATGGTTTCATAGGGGTGGGCATGACCAGGGGGGTTGTCCACAGGGTATTGGGTTTCTAGAGGGTGGGGGTTGTATAAGGGGGTTGGGGTGGTGTATAGGGGGTGGGAGGGTGTTCAAGGGTGTAGGGGGTTGGAGGGAGTTCAAGGGTGGGGTTTGTCCAGTGGGGTAGGAGGTGTTTAGGGGGTGGTGGTTTTCTAGGGGAGTGGGGTCCTCTTCAAGGGGTATGGGGATTTCAAGGGGTGGGGGTGTCTAGGAGTGGGGGGATTTCCATGAGGGTGGGGTGGTGTCTAGGGGATGAGAGGGTGTCTAACGAGGTAGAGGTGGGAGGGTGTCCATGGGGCAGGGTGTCCAAGTGGTGGGGGATCTCCAGGCGGTGGGGGCTGTCTTGGGGGTGGTGGGAGTCGAGGAGGTGGGAGGGTGTCCAGGGGGTGTGGGTGTCTAGGGGTGGGGGTGTCCAGGGGTTGGGAGGATGTCCATGAGGGTGGGGATTATCCATAGGGTGGGGCTGTCTAGGGGGTGGGAGGGTGTCTAGGGGTGGGGGTGTCTAGGGGTGAGAGGGTGTCCAAGAGGGCGGGGGCCTTTCCAGGGGTGGGGGCAGTTCAGTGGGTGGGGGTGTCCAGGGGTGGGATGGTGTATGGGAGCTATCAAGTGGGGGTGGGGTGGTGTTCAGTGGGTGGGAGGGTGTCCAGGGTGTGGGGGATGTCCATGGGTGGGGGTTGTCCTGGGTTTGGAGGGTGTCCAGGGGGTGGGGGCCTAGCCAGGGGTTGGAGGCTCTCCAGCGGTGGGTGGGTGTCCAGGGGGTGGGGGTGTCCACGGGTGTGGGGTGGGGGGGTGTCATGGGGGTGGAGGAATCCCAGGGGTTGGGCGGGTGTTCAGGGGGTGTCTGGTGGTGTGGGTTGGTTCCTTGTGGGTTGGAGTGTGTCCAGGGTGTGGGGTCTGTCTAGGGGGTGGGGGTGTCTATGGCTGGGAGGCTGTCTATGGAGTGGGAGGTGTCCACGGGGTGGAGGGTTTTTCCAGGGGGTGAGGGTGTCTGGGGTCAGCAGGTGTCTGGGGGGGGCTATCCAGGGGGTAGGGGTGTCCAGTGGGGTGGGTGGTGTCTAGGGGGTGGAGGATATCCGGAGGGGTGGGGACTTTTCAGGGGGTGGGGTGTCCATGGGTGGGGCCTTGTATTGAGGGTGGGGGTGTCCAGGGGGTGAGAGGGTGTCTAGGGTGTGGGAGGGTGTTCAGGGGGTGGGGGTCCAGGGTAGTGGGGGGATGTCAAAGGGGTGGGGGACTGTCCTGGGGGTAGGGGCCTGTCTAGGGGGGTGGGAGGATGTCCACAGTGGTGGGGAACCTATCCATATGGTGGGAGGGTGTCCTGGGGGGGGGGGGGTTTCCATAGAGGTAGGGGTTGTCCTGTTAAGTCAAAAGTCTTCTTTTGGCTTTTACATCATGTTTTGGAAATCACAAATATTTTTTATGTCATGTTTTGGAAATCTCAAAGGTATTCTATCATATGTTTGTAAATAACAAATTGTCTTTTATCATGTTTATCGTATCGTACGATGTTGATCGTACCGACCAAAACGTATCGTACTGACTCTGTCAAACGTATCGTACTGACTCTGTCAATCGTATCGTACTGACTCTGTCAATCGTATCGTACTGACTTTGCTATTCAGATGATCATTATTTGTTTTGGTACATTGTCAAAAACTCTCTCTGCATATGAATCGTACTCATGTTTTACATTTCTATATATCTCTTATCCTAACAAAATGATGTCGTTGAGTTAGTTATATACTAATCAAAACGATGCCGTGCTTTCTGTTTCAATATGACCGTTGGAGGCAATATGACCATTGGAACCCGAGGCCTATAAATAGGAGGTCATTTGAAGCTGAGAGAATACTGATGAACGAAGAGAACGAAAGAGACTCTGTGAACTACGAAGATTCTAGAGAGAGACACTGTGACTTCTCTAATCAGCCTTGTGCGTCCGATCATCGTATCGAGGGCTTTCAAGTAATTGAAAGACAGAGGTGCCGATTACCTGCAAAATCGAGGGCTGCCGGGGATAGGCAGACAGACGTGCCGATCATCGTATCGAGGGCTCACCAAGGTGTTGGTGAGACAGACCTTTTATCCTAGGTGAAAGGATAACCCTTCTCTTTGGGTTAAAAGAATTGTATTACTTTTACATTTCCGCTGTTGTTTTAGAAAGGGATTTGTATTGTTTCCTTTCTTCTTTACTTATTCATTTGTAATTGTTTCAATTACAATCATTCCATTACATATTGTATTGATTGGTTCTATACGCTTTAAGGTAGAATCATTCATATCTGTATTACTCTGATTATTGTGTTCATCTTGAATACAATTGTTTTACATAACATTAGTATTACAATACTTCATACCTTTTACATTCAATACAATTGAGGGTATTTGTATTTGTATTAGTTTATGTTCATTTAAACTAATCTCTTTGTTACTAAAACTCACGGTTTTTAAACCTACAATTCACCCCCCCTCTTGTATTGTTCCATCTAATAGACTTTTATATCGACTATTCGATCCAACAATTGGTATCAGAGGAGGTTTTCCACTGACTTGTATTACTAGATTTATTTCTTATTACTTTCTTAAATACTTACTACACTAACGTGTGGAGTGGAAAAGCTGTTTTTATTATATTAGATGGCAGGAATGAATATCGGATCAATAGATAATCTGAATCCTTCTAGACCACCAATCTTTGATGGAAATGATTATGATTATTAGAGAGATCGTATGAAGACTTTCGTCATCAATACTGGTGTAGACAATTTTATTATGCTTACTGGGGGTTACAAAATTCCTGACAAAGAAGTTAGTACTTTCACCAATCAAGAGAAGCAAGAATATCAACTGAATTACAAGGTACGCAATACTTTATTATGCTCTATGACCAGGAATATATATAGTCAGATATCTTCATGTGAAGCAGCTAACTGTATTTGGAAGAAATTAGAAGTCACTCATTTTGGTACATCCAAGGTTATAGAAACAAGGAGAGCAATGCTTCGAGCAGAGTATCATGGATTTGTTTTTCCTTATGGAGAGCCAGTATGTAAAGTGCAACAAAGGTTTATGACAATTGTCAACAGCTTACAATCTATGGGAGAAAAAGGTCTTGATGATGAATCTCTTGTTGATAAGATTATAGATATTATTCCAAATGATTGGGAGTCAAAAAGAACAGCTATTGATGAAAATAGAAAAGTTTCCCAGATTACTCTTGATGAACTCTTTGGAACTCTTCTACAGCACGAGACAAGAATGAAAAGAGATGCTGATTTCAATAAGAAGAAGAATGGGAATGGAAGTGTAGCTTTTGCATCTAAAGCTAAAACACCTGAAAGGGTTACAAGGTCTAAATACAAGAAAGTTGTTGTTTCTGATTCAAGTGATTGTAATCTTTCAGACAATGAGTTAGCTAATCTTGCTCGGAGGATGAACAAGATTGTGGGAAAGAAATATTTTCAATATAGATTCAAAAAGAAAGACAGGAAAGATAGGAAAGATTCAGAGGTAACTTGTTATGAATGCAAGAAAGCATGACATATAAGGCCTGATTGTCCTTTACTGAAGAGGAAAGATAGAAAAGAGAAACACTCTGAAAGAAACAAGAAAAGGTTTTATAAGACAAAGAAAGTCTTGAAAGCAAATGATACATGGAGTGCAAGTGGTAGTGATTCCTCAGATGATTCTTCAGAATATGAGATGTCAGGACAAAGGAATATTGGACTTCTAGCCAGACTACCAATTGAAGATCATTGTCTCATGGCTAAGGTACATAATGCTGAAGCTGTTACAAATGTCTCTTTAAATACAAACTATGTTGATAATAAATATTATGAATCTTCAAATGATGAACCCTCATCATCAGAAGATGATACTTTACCTTCTTTTGAAGAAGTGTCTAGATTTTCTAAGTTACTTGAAAATGAAAATTCTAAACTCAAAAAGAGATTTGAAAAAGCAAATTCTAGAATTTCTATTTTGACTAAAGAAGTATCAGATCATTCTAAAGATCTTGATGGGAAAACTTCTGATTTTGAAAGTATTTTGAAAACCCTTGAGAAAGTCAAATATGAAAAAGATAAACTTTCTAAGGATCTTGAAACTGCTATTTCAAAGAAAAACTTTTTAGAGTCTAACTCTAGTTCTAATTCAAATGTTTTAGAAAACAAGAATTTGGTTTTAAAACTAAAGTCATAGATTTTATCCTTGAAAAAGTGCTTGTCAAACTTTACTCATGGAAAAGAAAACTTTGATAGGATGTACTCTCAAATAAGACCTTTGAGAAATCGTTCTGGTCTTGGTTATACTTATTCCAAACCTGTTTTTAGTAATAACTATTTTGTTCCTCAAAAAACCATTTTCTGTTCCAAGTGTCAATGTGGTGGACATTGGAGAAGAGATTGTTCTCTTAACAAAACTCAATCCTTAGGATTTCATAAAGCTCATTTTGCAAAACAAATGTGGATTCCTAAAATTCTTTTATCTAATCCTTCTTGATCCAAACAAGTTTGGATTCCGAAAATCTAATTGTTTCTTTTTCAGGAAAACGAGAAGTGTATCAATAAGAACATTTGGTACATGGATAGTGGTTGCTCTCGACATATGACTGGAAACAAAGATTTCTTTGAAAAGGTTATCAAAACAAAAGGTGGAAAAGTTACCTTCGGAGATAATGCTCAAGGAAAGATTGTTGGTATAGGTAATATCGTTTTTCTTGGAAAAGTTCTTATTTCAAATGTTTTATTTGTAAAAGGTCTTAGGCACAATCTCATCAGCATAAGTCAATTATGTGATGAAGGTTACCTTGTGAATTTTAGAAATGATAAGTGTCTAGTTCACAATTCCAAGGATGAATTCATTCTATCTGCCCATAGGCAAGAGAATGTTTACACTATTAACTTAGAAGACCTTAGGAACCAAAACTTACCTTGTTTAAGTGTAATAGAAGACCAATCGTGGCTATGGCATAGGAGATTAGGACACTGTAATTTGAGAAACCTAAGAAAACTCTCAAAGAGAGGACTTGTAAAAGGGCTACCGGATCTTAGATATGATTCTTCAAAAGTCTGTGATCCTTGTCAATTTGGCAAGCAACATAAAACTAGCTTTAAACCAATTAATGAAGTTTCAACTTCTAATGCATTACAGCTTGTGCATATGGATCTGTTTGGTCCTTCACAATCTGGAAGCATTGGAGGCAAATACTATGTATTTGTTTTAGTTGATGACTTTACTAGATTTACATGGGTCTACTTTCTCACAAAGAAATCTGAAGCCTTTTCGTATTTCAAAACTTTTAGAGCCCAAGTTAAAAATGAGAAAAACCTACGATTGATAACTATTCATAGTGATCATGGAGGTGAATTTCAAAACTCGGATTTTGAAACTTTTTGTAGTAAGAAAGGTATTACTCACAATTTCTCAGCACCAAGAACTCCTCAGCAAAATGGTGTTGTTGAAAGAAGAAATCGTATTCTTCAGGAAATGACTCGAACCATGTTGAGTGAATACTCAATTGCTAAGCACTTTTGGGCTGAAGCTGTAAGTACTGCCTTTTATACTATAAATCGTGTTTTAACTAGACCATTTCTTAATAAAACTCCTTACGAGTTATGGACTGGCCGAAAACCTAAATTTTCTTACTTCAAAGTTTTTGGATGCAAAGTATTCATTCTGAATACAAAAGAAAATTTACACAAATTTGCACCAAAATATGATGAAGGAATCTTTCTAGGCTATTCCACAACCTCTAAGGCTTATAGAGTTTTCAATAAAAACACTTGTACTGTTGAAGAAACAGTACATGTAAAATTTGATGAAACTAACCCTTTTGTTTTCAACCAATCCAATCCTACATCCTCGTATGTTTTTTCCAAAAATGTTTATCAACCTATATTAGAAGAACATTCTGATAAGGAAAATGTTCAAGAAAGTGTTCCTGAAACATTTACCACAGATGATTTTCTACCATATGTTGATGAACAGGTTTTACAAAACCAAAATCAATTGTTTCTTAGGAATCATCCCAGTGATAATATCATTGGTGATATAAATCAACCTGTAAGGACCAGAAATTCCTTAAGAAACGAAATAGAACATCTTGCTTTTCTTTCCCAATTTGAACCTAAAAGTCCAAGTGAGGCCTTAGGTGATGATGATTGGATCAAAGCAATGCAGGATGAACTAAATGAATTTGAAAGGAATCAAGTCTGGACTTTAGTTGAAAGACCTAAAGAAACAACTGTAATTGGTGTAAAATGGGTTTTCAGAAACAAGTGTGATGAAAATGGAATCATTGTAAGAAATAAAGCAAGACTTGTTGCTAAAGGCTATAATCAACAAGAGGGAATAGACTATGAAGAAACATATGCTCCTGTAGCTAGACTTGAATCTATGCGCATTCTATTAGCCTTCGCAGCATATTTCAATTTCAAACTATTTCAAATGGATGTCAAATGTGCTTTTTTAAATGGTTTTGTTCAAGAAGAAGTTTTTGTCGAACAACCTCCTGGTTTTCAAGACCCAAAACATCCTGATCATGTCTTTAAACTTACCAAGGCTCTATATGGTCTTAAACAAGCCCCTAGAGCATGCTATGATAGACTTACATGATTTCTTTTACAAAAAAATTATAGAAAAGGTACAGCTGATCCAACTCTTTTTATCAAAATGGAAAACAAAAATGTTTTGGTTGTCCAAATCTATGTTGATGACATCATATTTGGATCAACTCAGAAATCTTTAACCGATTCTTTTGCAAATTTAATGAAATCTGAGTTTGAAATGAGTATGATGGGTGAGTTAACATTCTTTCTAGGTTTTCAAATATCTCAAAAACCAGAAGGAACTTATATATCTCAACATAAGTATATTAAAGACTTACTCAAAAAGTATGGATTTGACAAAACTAAAAGTATTAGCACCCCAATTGGTACCTCAAATACTCTTGATCTTGATGAAACTGGGAAACCAGTAGATCAAACAATTTTTAGAGGTATGATAGGGAGTTTGCTATACTTGACAGCTAGTCGACCCGACTTGATGTTTTCTGTATGCTTATGTGCAAGATATCAATATAATCCAAAAGAGTCTCACTTAAAAGCCGTAAAGAGAATCTTTCCGTATTTAAAAGACACTATGGATTTAGGACTTTTCTATTCTTCTGGAAATGATTTTGTTTTAAAAAGTTTTTCAGATGCTGACTTTGGTGGTTGTAGAATGGATAGAAAAAGTACATCTGGAACTTGTCATTTCTTAGGAGATTCTTTGGTTTCTTGGTCTTGCAAGAAACAACACTCAGTAGCACTCTCCACTGCTGAAGCTGAATATGTAGCAGCTGGAAGTTGCTGTGCTCAAGTATTGTGGATGCAGCACACACTCACTGACTATGGTTTGAGTTTCTCCAAAACTCAAATTCTGTGTGATAATACAAGTGCCATAGCTCTTAGTAAAAACCCAGCACATCACTCTCGTGCAAAACACATAGATGTTAGGCATCACATTCTTAGGGATCACACACAAAGATGAGATATTGTTTTACAATTCATCGGAACGCAAGAACAACTTGCTGATATTTTTACAAAACCTTTACCTTCCGATAGATTTGAATTTATAAAACAGAAGCTAGGAATGATTACATTAAAATAATCATTCATATCTACTTCCTGTTTTACATCTCTCCTAATAGTAAGAAACTCCTCGTAGAAAGGGGGAGGACATTTCTTTATGTCTTTATGTTTCTGATCTTTAAATATTTACTCTCTTTATATATGTTTCTTTCTGTTTATCGTATTGACAGTTTTATCGTTTCATTTTAAGTTTTCCTGTATCGTATTGACCATTTCAGTTTTTCTGTTTATCGTATTGAAATTCTTTTCCATCGTATCGTTCAAAAATTTTGTATCGTCCGATGATAGTATTCAAATTCTTTTCCATCGTATCGTTCAAAAATTTTGTATCGTCCGATGATAGTATTCAAATTCTTTTCCATCGTACCATTCAATAGTTTTTGAATCGACCGATGATAGTATTCAAATTCTTTTCCATCGTATCATTCGATTTTTTTTTATCGACCGATGATAGTATTGAGATTGTTTTCCATCGTACTGTCGGTTAATGGTAACAACTATTTTCCATCGTACGGTCCGATCATAGTAATGACTTTGTTTTCCATCGGCATCATGTTTTTTTTCTTCTTACGATTGTGTTTACTTTTGATTCATACCAAAACCAGCAATCACCTTATGTTCTCCGACATGTTTCTTTTCATTTTTTTTTATTTTATTTTCTTTGTTTTAATCCTAACCATTGATCTGGTATTATCTAATCTTGACCGTAGAATATCAACGGTCATCTCTTTATCGCCTATAAATACCCCCCTCCCCTCCCCAAACCCACATTGAAGTTTCAGGATTTGAGGCGAAGCTCTGCTCCACCAGCTATAAACCATCGTACGATCTTCTCATCGGCAGAACCTTTATGTCTCAATCTTCTGCTAATACTCCTGCCGAAATGTCTTCAAAGACTTTTACAGAGAAATACTTTCACAGAGAAAGGTTAGTATCCCGAGAATTTTTCGATATGTACGATTCTAAAATCAAGAGGATTATTTTGTTTCAAGGATGGGAACATCTCTGTGTGGAAAAGCCTGATATTCAAGATCCAGTTCTTTTTGATGAAGTTTGTCAGTTTTACAAAACCGTTTCTTTCGACAAAGATATGACTATAAACTTCGCTGTGTACGATAGAAAGTTATCTATGTCTGTGAAACAAGCGGCACATTTTCTGAATGTTTCTATAGAAGGTGATGCATTCTGTCCATCTCACAAACTACCAGAGGAAGTTGGTACGTTTAATAGAGAAAGTGCTGAAAAAACTTTGTTTGTTGTTAATGAGGGAAAGAGGAAAGTTTATCATCTTTCACCGGACAATCGGTTTGTCACTTTATGGAAGAAAGGTTTTCTTGTCCCAAGAAAAGGGGATAGAGAAACCCTTAAAGTTTCTAATGTCTTTATGCTCGACTATCTTGTGAATATGAGGAAAGTAAATCTCATGGGATATATTTTTGAAACCATCAAGAATGTCAAGAAAGGAGGGATTAAATCCCAAATAATAATGTATCCAGCCATCCTTACGAAATTCATTCTTGAGAGTATGAAGTTTTGTAACATTCCTTTGAAAGGAGAACCTATGGATTTGTGGCCGTCTTTGATTAATAAGAGTACGATGAAAAAGCTGAATGTTTGTTTTGATTCAAATTAAAAACTTTTTGTCAGAGATGTAGAAGCTGAATTGGCTCAAAATCAATCGGCACCTATGCCAGCCAAGGACAATCAATCCACCGGTGTTACTCGAAAGTCTGATCCTCAAACTAGTTCAAAACCAAAGAAGAAGCCAAGGTACAGTAAGGAAGTTGTAGCCAAATGGAGAAAGGACAAGGAACAAAGAAAGGAAGGCGATCCGAAGTTTGGTCTTGATCCTTCTGAGGCCCTTGCAGAAAGAATAAGGGTAGAGGAAACCCTTCAAGCTGAAAAGAAAAAGAAGACTCTTTTGAAAAGAAAGGCTCAGGACTTTGATGTCTCTAAAGTCTTGAAAGCAGTTGAAGATTCTAGTGCTCAACTCACTGTGGAAGTGCATCAAGAGCCCATCGTACAGAGTCTGCCTGAGAAAGAAAAAGGAAAACAAGTGATAGAATAAGTGGAAATAGAAGAAGGAGATTTTCTGTTAGAATTTCTTCAAAGTTCAAAGAAAAGTAGAGAGGAATCGCTTCAAAAGCTGAGCGAAGGTGTTCAACAAACTCCTCATACCGATCAGGAAAGATCTCCGGACAGGATGTCATCTCGAGAAAAGCAAGATGCTCAATCTTCTCAGTCTGATAAACTAGTTGTCATTAGTGACAGAGTGGAAGATGAAAGAAAACAGAAAGAAAAAGCGAAAGGGAAACAGCCAGTTGTTGATTCAAGCAGATCGTATGAACTAGCATCGTACGATGAAGATACTGATTCAGAGCATACAATCTCTCTAAAGAAGAGTGATTACATTGTTCATGTTTTGAGAAGGGTGGAGAAAACAATTCCTTATTTCCCGAGGCTGGAAGGGAAGATTGATTTTATTACTGAAAATCAAAGGAAAAAGTTTGGCTCTGTAAAAGAATTGAGAAAGAAAGTTTTGTCAGTAGAAGCCGATCTGAAAGTTCTTTCGGAAAGCTCAGTTGCTCATAAGAAAGCTTGCAATAAGATGACCAAGTGGTCATACAAAACTGAAAGCTCAATCAATGATCATGAAATAGCTATTGAAGATATAAGGAGGTTATCAAATGAGCTAGCAATTGCTTTCAACAAGCTTGATAAAGAAACAGTTGAAAGGCTGAACCTTTTGTCTTCTCAAAGAACCGATGTTCCTTCAGTGAAAGACTTGCAAGATAGGATGAATGCTTTCCAATCTGAATTCTCGAAGGTTTCATTTTTCAAAGATGAAATGGTTTTACTGAAGAATCAAAATTCTGAGTTGTCCAAGGATAACAAGACTCTACAAAACAGAATTGATACTCTTGAAGAAGTAATCAGAGTCCAGGAGGAAACCATCAGAAATCAAGATCAGATTTTTGCGGATCAACAAGAGCTTCTCAAAACTCAGGGTGAATCAATTTCTGAAGACAAGAAGGAGATCAAGAAGATGAAAGCTGTGCTTCATGAGCTTATAAAGAAAGAGAAGGAAAGAGAAAACAAATGATTGTTGTATTTGTTTCTTTTGGAACTTGTTTGTTTTGTAATAACTCTTATAATCCTTTCTCTTTTATCCATTGTCTTGTATTACTTCACTAACTCTTCCAGACAATTCGAGATTCCTCCTTTCTTTTTGTAAATCACAAAGGGGGAGAATATTTACAAAGCAAAGATTGTTTTACAAAGGGGGAGAATGCATTACAATGCTCTTAAGGAAAATCTATGAATACAATCCTTAGGAAAGTCAATACCTAAGGGGGAGTTAGTTGTATTCAATTTCTTATTCAGAAGAGTTTTCAATAACTCAGGAGGAGATAAGTATTTCTTGTTTCATTTACTTTGTGTGTTTGTGCTTTCCAAAAAGGGGGAGATTGTTAAGTCAAAAGTCTTTTTTTGGCTTTTACATCATGTTTTGGAAATCACAAATATTTTCTATGTCATGTTTTGGAAATCTAAAAGGTATTCTATCATATTTTTGTAAATAACAAATTGTCTTTTATCATGTTTATCGTATCGTACGATGTTGATCGTACCGACCAAAACGTATCGTACTGACTCTGTAAAACGTATCGTACTGACTCTGTCAATCGTATCGTACTGACTCTGTCAATCGTATCGTACTGACTTTGCTATTCAGATGATCATTATTTGTTTTGGTACTTTGTCAAAAACTCTCTCTGCATATGAATCGTACTCATGTTTTACATTTCTATATATCTCGTATCCTAACAAAACGATGTCGTTGAGTTAGTTATATACTAATCAAAACGATGTCGTGCTTTCTGTTTCAATATGACCGTTGGAGGCAATATGACCGTTGGAACCCGAGGCCTATAAATAGGAGGTCATTTGAAGCTGAGAGAATACTGATGAACGAAGAGAACGAAAGAGACTCTGTGAACTACGAAGATTCTAGAGAGAGACACTGTGACTTCTCTCATCAGCCTTGTGCGTCCGATCATCGTATCGAGGGCTTTCAAGTAATTGAAAGACATAGGTGCCGATTACCTGCAAAATCGAGGGCTGCCGGGGATAGGCAGACAGACGTGCCGATCATCGTATCGAGGGCTGCCGGGGATAGGCAGACAGACGTGCCGATCATCGTATCGAGGGCTGCCGGGGATAGGCAGACAGACGTGCCGATCATCGTATCGAGGGCTCACCAAGGTGTTGGTGAGACAGACCTTTTATCCTAGGTGAAAGGATAACCCTTCTCTTTGGGTTAAAAGAATTGTATTACTTTTACATTTCCGCTGTTGTTTTAGAAAGGGATTTGTATTGTTTCCTTTCTTCTTTACTTATTCAATTGTAATTGTTTCAATTACAATCATTCCATTACATATTGTATTGATTGGTTCTATACGCTTTAAGGTAGAATCATTCATATATGTATTACTCTGATTATTGTGTTCATCTTGAATACAATTGTTTTACATAACATTAGTATTACAATACTTCATACCTTTTACATTCAATACAATTGAGGGTATTTGTATTTGTATTAGTTTAAGTTCATTTAAACTAATCTCTTTGTTACTAAAACTCAAGGTTTTTAAACCTACAATTCACCCCGCCTCTTGTATTGTTCCATCTAATAGACTTTTATATCGACTATTCGATCCAACATGTCCTACATGTTTTAGGATATTTTGGATTATGTTGAATGTTTTGAATGTTATGTATGTTAATGGTTAATTTTTCTTTGGTTCTACTTTTCTTGGTCTATTTCTGATGGTTTTCTAGTATGTATTCTACTCTAGTTTTGGTCTAGTTTTGGTCTGTTTTCTACCATTTTTAGGTCTTCTTTGAAACATCATAGTAATGGTTGAACATTTTTATGTAAAAGATTTTGTTTTTAGATCAGTTATTTTATAACAGATGTAATAAATGCATAGGAATGGTTTTTTCATCAGTTATTTAATAACCGACATAGTATATATGTATTGACATCCGTTAAAAAATAACTGATGTGAATAGCGCTTCGAATACATGTTTTTACATTGGTTATTTTATAACTGACATAATAAATGAAAGTGAATGTTTTTATATCGGTTTTTTATAACAAACGTAGTATATATCTTATTATATCAGTTAAAAAATATTGACGTCAAAAACTAATTCTTAGAGTAGTTTATGACTTGGGTTAGGAAAATAACCGACCTAATAAACATGATTTCCACATCGGTTTTTTTGATAACCAACATGGAAAACGCTTTAGAGGGGCAGTTCACTACATCTATTATTACATAAGGTAACTAATAAATGATATACCACATTAGTTATTTAAAACTAACGTAATAAATCATTACCTTGAAGCATTTTCCACGTCTTTTTTTGGGACTGATGTGAAAAATGATCTTGATTTATGTTTTTATGACTGTTTTAAATTAAATGATGTAAAAAAAATATTTATAATGTCTCTTATACTAATGTAAGACAAAAAATGACATAAAAAATAACTGACATTTAAAACATTTTCTGCACTAGTGCATCTATCATCGGTTATAACCAATATAGTTTTTTTAGAATAGCTTATCCAATCTACATAAACCATGATGTGGTGTGATAGTACATTAATCTCAAAATCATCATCGAATGTTTAATATCAACTTTCTATATATGAAAAAAGTTATACCCATTTCAAAATATGATAATACATAACTCTATAAATAAGATCACGTAATTTCTCAAAAATAGATAAACATTGATCCCCCATATATCATATAGTTGATCATATTTGTCACATACCAAACATGGTAATACCTTGATCAAGTATTATCCGGAAAATGGTAATGAAATAAATTACCATAAATCCTTATAACAAACATGCAATTTTCTTTCTTCCAACGTATATTGGTTATATTCATTAAATGGAAAAAAATTTGTAAACTATATCAATAATAGTACAAACCACTTGTTAAAAAGTCCTTAATTAATTCCCCGATAATTAGTAATATCCAATTTACTTATTCTTATCCAAAATATATTATTCTAGAAAACATTATCCTTACATAATTAACAATATAAGGGTTATCTTCCCTTACTCAGAATATCACCTAGTCATTATATCAATTTTCTAGTCCATCAGGGACATTCAATGTAATCTTGTAAATATTTAGTGAAAAAAATAACTAAACAATACTTGTACATTTCACCATTCTTATAAAATAATTCTTGAGTCAAAATACATAAAACATAGATTATTCCATTTCATCCAAAATCCATAATAAGGATACCTCATCCTCTTACATAATAAATATTTCCTTCCGCTTTTCATCTGTATTCTCATCATTATAAGAAATAGAATAATTACTCATACCACCTTACCGGTTCTTGTCATGAGCATTACACTTAGGATATTGATTTCAATAATGAAGATCCATTACATACATAAATCATTTAACCTTTTTTGATATCTTATGGAGACCAATATTATTATCCATTTCATTAGTTAAACCCTTCGTTGTCCATTCTAGTTGTTTAATTTGCATCCTCATTTTCCACAGTCAAAACAACTTCTTGTTCATTTAATACATTCACTTTGGTGATTCTATCCACATTCATGACATAAAGGGAACTATATATTCATTCCTCCATGTTATCAATTACCCAAAATCGTATCAAAATACATCATTATCTTTTTGGCGAGTCTGTGGATTTCTTAATGTAAATTTTTTTTATCTTATTCTATGGAAACTAACTAGGAATGATCCAAACATACTTTAATCTGGGGACCATCTCATTTGACTGATCATCAATTAAATTTCCTTCTCATTCTATATTTACCCCATTCATTCCATTTACTTCCATTATATTAAATGAGAAAGCATTTTATAAAATCAATTATCATAGTTAGGAACCATATAATCATATAAAAAATTATAAGAGGTTTAAATTATGACACCTTCTTTATTTTATGACACCTTATGATTATCCTATTTTATTCATAGTCAAATTATTTTTAAATACTCAATGATATTTTATGTAGAGTTAGTGAATTCCCAAATATTATCTCCCAGGAGTGTCAAACCTGGTACACAATAATGAGAGTTTTTGTGTACCAAGTTACACTTGAGTAAGGCCCAACCCACCTTATCAAATTTGTTACTCCTACGTACATATCTTCTAGAAACATTCCCACAAGTAGTTCTCATACATGGATGTATTTCAAGGAAATCACTAGTTCAATCCATTACCAAAATTCTAGGAAATTTTCCAATAGTTTTCCTCATCCTTACTCTTATCCTTAGTAAAATCCCTTGGCATATCCTTTTAAATATTCTTAGGGATCTCACTAATTTTTTCAGTTATAATTTTCAAAAGGAAAACTAAAACCGTTCACAAATACCAACTATGACAACCCTATAAAAACATATATAAACATAAATTCATATTTGGAGGAATACATAAATAATTAAAAAAACAGATTCCCAATGACCATATTACTTTATTACCTCTGGAAACATGGAAGCATAAACACGGGTACATATGTTATCTAAATTATCTCTCACTAGGTTATTCATGACTATCACCTTTCTTAAACACATCATACATAATACAGGTCATCATATCATGGTGAAAGAAACATAAAAATAAGTGATTTTATATGCTCAGTAATGGTAATAATAGAGATATGTGGGCATGAACATGAGAATAAGAGTATTGGAAAGTGATCATAATGTTAAAATATCATAACATATATATTGTAGATAATAAATGTGAATCATGGAATAAAGATTATTAGTTCATCATACTTTAATAAAAGTGGAAACAATATCATAATCCTTGAATTATAAACAAATAAATAAGACATGGAATGGTTTCATACACATAAACATAAAGTATAATTGTCTATAAGCCAATATGAATTACTAGAACATATCATGGAACTTCATGGGGACTACACCTACTAGGATGGATATACCACCATCCCCAGTCACACTCGGTTCCATGTATGGGACCTATCTTCCCCATCATCCCATAGTGGATTGGGATTATCCATCATCCTATTGTGGATTAGGTTTCCACATCATCCCATAATGGATCATTTTTACACATATATCCATATTTATTGGGACTCTTCCTACTGGGCGGGAAACAACACCATCCCCAGTTAAAGTACTTTCATTATAAGGGAATGCATTTCCTCATCTTTCCATAGTGGATCAATCTCATCTACATGATTCCCATAATTATCTCATGAAATGTATATTTTTTACCTAATGCATTGTATAGAAATATAGTTCTCACCCATCTCATAATAAAATCATTCATACATGTTCTACAGGATATGAAATATTTAATCATATCATTGACTATTCAAAGAGATTAGTTTTATAAAGATACTATCATTACTCATGAAGTGAAATGGGTGTTATAAACATGAAATAATATCTTAAACATTGGAAAATATATGGTTCTTAATCTCTTAGTCAAAGAATATAACCTTTGTATGTGGAACAAGTTCTATAAATATATAAGAAGTGAATTATAAAGTTCTTTATAAATAAATATTCTAAATAACAATATCAATTTAGAGAAATAATATAAATGGGACCATCAGATATTTTCCCACAAAGGCATGAGTAACACCAATGGATTTTATCATAGATGGAATATTATTTTTCAATATCCATTAAAAAATCTCTGATTGAGGAAAATATCCCTTCTCATTTTATAAAATGATATTAAAACCTAACATCTTTTGAAAACTATATTCATTGAGAATACTTTTAATACATATAAATAAGGCTTAAAATAAATTGTACCAAAATTACCATCAAAACATATAAATCAATATTTAAAAAAAATTAAAACATTTTTCCTTGAAAACATATAAAATAATATAGAAAATATTTTGAAATCCTTTTTCATTGAAAATAAATTAACACAATATAATGAAGGCTTGAAATTATCTAGAAAAAATATTCTCTTGAAAACTAACAAATGATGTCTGAAAACATTTTGAAAAAAATATTTTCAAATACATTGAAGACCTATAAAAAAATATTTTAAAACATTTAAATACTTTTCATTGAAAACAAAATTTAGAAAATTTATTATGGATCTTTTGAAAATCATTAAATACACTTTTTAATCGTAATTCTTTTAAAAAATTTCATTGAAAAACAAATAAAAAATAAAAAAATACCAGAATATTATGAAAAATTTATCATTAAAAAATATCATTGATTCATTTTTAAATAATATTCAAGCTTTTGATGTTCATGATGTATGGTAAATCTATATATGTATATCATTCTATTTTAACAATAAAAAGATCATTGACTGTAAAATGAAAAGATCATTTATTTTAAAAAATAATATTTCTTAAAATTTAAAACATTTCTTAAAATTTATTTTTCCGATCATATAATAATAGTATAATATTTTTGGAAAGATTTTTTCAAAAACAATTTTTTATTGGAACATAGATTTCTGACCGAAGATATTGGCAATGCAATATTTTTATAAAAACACTTTCTTGGTCAACTAATATAGTAAAGAGTTGAAAATGTTTTCAATGAATAAATATATCATTAATAACCATAAGAGAATAAATTTCATGAGTTTAATTGTGATTTTTACCATAATATTTCATCAGTGTAAATATAATCATATATAATCTCGATAAACGATGAGACAGATCCAACAAACTCTTTCTACATGGTAAATATTTTTCATAATCCTTATTTAAAAAATTAGAATTACATTAATATTAATGTATCATTAAAATAATGACATTCATTTGATATAATTTCAAATTTAATTATATAAAATACATAAAATAATATGGTGTATAAAAAAATCATGTGTCTCAAAGAAGGAAAATTGAGACAAAACTATCTTACTAATATGGTAACTTTTTAACAGTAAAACCCATGAAATATAAATAACCAATTAGATATGTATATTCCCATAAAAATAATTATAATAATCACAGAATAATTTTAATGTTCACTTTATGCACCAAACAAAATAAATCATGTGGTCGTTATGGCATGTATCTCACAAAAATAAAAGTGAGGTAAAATTCCTTACATTATGTCTTGACTCGCTTCGTACTCATAAAAACCTAATTTAAAATAAATAATAGTTAATAATAAATATTTAAAATAACCATATTACTATATCTAATACCATATATGGTTTTATTATGACTTAATATTACCTATTATTAACAATTCCATTTTAGGGTTTTGCTTTGGGTTATATACAAATTGTTTTTCAGATGTGACTTAATTTGTATTATTTTTTGACCTCAAACATGTATCATGATTTATATAATGTAAAAAATGATAAAATATAATTTATATTCATTATATACATACTTATATAATATATAAATATTAAATGTAATACATCATTCTGGGTGATGGTAGGTCATACATATGCATGAACATTGTATCTTTTTTTTGTCATATTGAATGAATGGAGTTAAATCACATATGTATATATTTATATATAATATCATTATAGTAGCCATATTATGTAACATATATTAGATAATATTACTAAACCCATCTATAATAAATTTCATATATTCTGTAAATGAATCGCATCGTTTATGAAGGCTATAGTACGCATTTCCGCAAATGAATTTATCGTATTTACAAATAAATGAATGAATGAAGATATATGTTATATAATAATTCTAGAAGAATAAATATATCATATATTTAATATATATATATAATATAAAAATATATTTCTTATCCAAATTAAAAACCATGTTATGTTGTAAAGGATAAAATAGAAACATCATATCATGAGTCGGTAGTTCTGCGTACACAAGAATGGTATGTTTTTTACCCATTAGATAAATGTGCCTATAAGTCTAGTTATAACCATAAGAATAAAAATATATCTATATATTTATGATAAATTTGTTATTATATAATCCTAGAATAATAATAATTGAGGTGGTGGAGAAAGAAAATAACACAAAATAGCTTGTGGAATTATGTTACCACTTCTTTGAGTAACTCCATTTGGTTTTCACCAAAGGGATTACTTGGATGAATTTAATCCAAAAGGGAGTCATCATGGATTAATATAGGGATATAGGAAAGTGAATATGGAAGAAATGTCAAAAATTTAGTGGGATGGGAGGTTTTAGGAGTGGGGAGAGTTGGTTTACTTTTATAAGGGTGAGAGGGGACATACATGCCATTTTTCAAAACAAGTGAGGTGTATTTTTTAAAACATGTTCTGTGTACCCATTTTATTACATAAAAAACAAATAAAAAATGAAGGTTTCTTCCATAATTTGTTCCAGAAAATTCATATTTGAAAAGATTATATGTCATTTAATCCCTAAATTATATTGTTTAGTCCCTTGTTATTATTAATTTTAACTTAATTACTGTAATTATTTTTAATCACTTTCACTAATATTTTCCTAACTATGATTATACTATTAGACTATAAATATTATAATTTGTTACAAAATTGTAGGCCCATTTATCCTAATCCAATTCAATGATGTAGAAAATTTAAATTAAATTCTAATCCCAGAGACATGGTGAAAAAGAATGATTTTATGGTCAGAATGATTATAAATTCATTATAATTTTATATCTAAACTCAATATATAATTATTAAAATAACCTAAAATGGTTTAACACATTTATATTTGATCTATCTTGACCTTAAAACCAACATAAAATAATTATCTATATAAAAAAATTATATGAAAAAACAAATTTGAATTAAAATTCAGTGTTTTCACTATTCATCCAAAATGAAATTTTCCGAAAACACCATAAAATCCACCAAAAACTAATTTTTAAATAAAAAATTACAAATTTATTCTTATTTTATAAATATAAATTCCAAAAAATATCTAAAATTGTTTTTATTATTATTCAAATAAGTAAATAATAGTCATTCATTTGAGAAAATTTAATTTTCAAACAAATAATAACTTTACTAATATTACATGACTTACTGTCAATCTTATTATTTATATAAAACCATAATGAATAATATTTAAAAATTAGTTATTTATATTCATATAAACTACTTTAATGGATATGTTATAACTATATAATTATAAAAATAAAATGATATTTTATAGAAACTTTGTGTCATGTGTTATGAAAAACAATTCAGTGTTACATGTAGAGCATGATTATATTCTTGTAACGTATAATGATAGTTTGAAATACATTATCTAGAAACACACGACATCAAATAAAATTAATTTATTCAAAAAAATGTTCACAAATACATGGGTTGTTACACTATCTTGGTGCCTCTATTTCATTTTCATCTCTAAGGACTAATCACATTACTTTGTTAGAATAATGTCCATCAACAATAATATTGTATTTCTATGACCTAACTAGAATTTCTAACTCATCATCACTTAGTAAATATATAAATATTCATATCTTGATTCTCAAGTCCTAGTTACATCTTTATGAACCATAATTATCCATAAATCTTACTTACGTCATACCCACACAAGATCTTGCATATTTGTGGTGTAGGAACACTATTCCAACTCCATAACCAACATTCCTAAGGGTTATAAGGTATAGCATTGCTTTGTTATTGTCTTTTTAAGTCAATTATCTCAATATAACATTCTCTTCTACATGTAGGATTCTAATAGAATTAATAGTAGGTCCATAGAATTAATTCATTTCATTTAATTCATACCCTTATGGCTCTATATATCTCAAAGAAGAAAATTTTATTCAATACATCATCCATTTATGGTTGAGGCATCAATCCAAGGCTTAATTCTCTATCATGGGCCTTGAAACTTTCATCCGAACAAAAGAATTTTATATCAATGAAAAAATTCATTTAAATAGGGTCTATCACCCATAGTTGTGAGACCATGTACCGTACTTATAATAAATAGAATACATTTACCATAGGGAATGTCTAGTGACCACTAACCTCAATCGAAACCATTTATATAAAATAATGCCTCATTATTCTCTCATAAACACATCCAAGATGCATCCATGGTAATATCACGTTATTGAGAACCTATCTCAAGAAAAATAACACAATTTAGTTAATTATAAAAATTAATAATCAATAGTTTAATTTAAATTAAATTCTAATAAATTTTTAAAGTCTCACTTATCCATCACATAATGCTAAAATCATATATAAATTCACTATTGAGGCTCAGGGAATTCTTCAAACATTGTCTTGAAATGAATACCTAACATGTGACATTGATTAATTCCTCAATATAATTAATTTATATTAAAAACCACATAAAATTTCATTGAGTAATATACATTAACAAAAACAGTGAGAAACTAAATGAATACAACCTCTAGGACAATCCTCCACCCATTCGGTGTGAAATCCACAGGATTATGGGGTGATTATACAATGCTATGGTAGAATTATCACCCTAACCCTAGTCATAAAAATAAAATCATTGGTAAAAAAAATAAGATAATGTAGATATGTGGAGGGAATTAGATTCCTCTAATTATAATAGAAACCCCCAAAAACCTATAAAATAGCTAATGGTAATTGAATAGAGAAAGGGTGAATTGAATACCCTCATCTATGCGCTTGATATAGGAGGAAGAGTGTGGTAAGGGTTTTGTGATTTGAATTTCAATATGGTAAATCCCATTTCTATTAAAATCATATTGGAATCATAGTTTTCAAAACCATGTGACAACTGTTATGTTATTTTTGTCTCAAGACACAAACCCCAGTATAGTTTTCCTACATGGTTTATTAACCTTGTGCCAATGATGTGGAAAAATCTAAAAATAAGTATCCACATTTCTGGTTTGGTTGTTAGATTTTCCAAATCATTTTCTGACTGTCTAAACCCCTATAAACCATGATTTATAGTTTGTGATGGATTTTCATAAAAATATATCATTTGTGAACTGCATATCTAGGGAAACCACCACACATATATAAATTGACACATTTCCCCTAAAAATGTACGTACTCTTCCCCATGTAAAACCATTTTTGAATGTTCTAACTTTCAGTTGATTCTATTCATGTTCACGTGATCATCTGAGACACTTCTTAGGCCTCAATCGTATATAAAAACATCTCCTCGATATGTTTGAACATTGATAATTACAATCTTAATCCTTGTTCATAACAAGGACATACTCTAGTGTAAAAAAATGAAATTACCATTTGATTTTAGAACCAATAGAAATAAGCTCATTTAGACAAACATTGATTGTTTCCCATAATATCCACATATAAATTATTAGACTAGTATGAAATAAACACTTATGATGTTTGTAGAAGACCATTGATTATTCATGTTTGATTTCCATGAGTGAAGTTGGTCCTCAGACAATGGTTCTTCATGGCATGTTGAAAATTATAAACTACCAACTAGGGACATTGGTAAATGTTTCATACACAATATAGAGTTTCAAGATTACTATTTTATTGGATAATATATACATGAAAACTGATTCCATATAGTGAAAATCAATTATTCAAATAGAATTCCTTTATCTATTCTATTTGCATATCAGGCAACATCTAATGTCATCATTCAATCCTATTTCTTTATTTGAACCAAAACTATTGAAAAATCTCTTTCTGACATGATATGACTACTTTAATTCCCTCATTTTTCCTCTAGTGAGTCATTTAGAAATTGTGTTTCGTTCATGCATGTTTAGTTCACACGTGTTCATTAGGAGTAGTTGATGATGTTCTTGTCATGCAACCATTGTTCATAAAATCAATTTCATATAACTAATATTAGAAAACAAATATATGGATCTTTTTTAATAGATTTCCAGTTAATGATTATATTTGTAAAATGTAGGGGCCACATTAATTTTCATAAAGTGGTCATTTTCTGATATTTCCCCCACCAAATATTTATAGGAAATTGTTTGGCCTGAGCTAGGTGAACCTAGAGGATACATTCCTATAATTTATTTTTTCAATATAATTTAATCCTACAATTTCCCTTTGGTTCCAATTTAGAGGGGTGGTTGGGCACATTTTTTAAGGAAAAGAATGATCAAGGAGGAAAGACACCCGACAGATCTATTCTAGATCAATGTTAGAATAATCATTTATCCTCGAGTTACATGAGTTCTTAACAAGGGGTTCCCTGCTAACCATCCCTTCCCAGAGCATAAAAGACATCGATGATCTAGATGGCATCATGAGATGTATGAATATTTATCCCCCTTAACACTATATTTTATGTGTTTTTAGTTTAATATATTGGTATTTTGATTTTTTAGGGTCTCAGTGTACTTAACATTGGTTTTATCTATTAATGAAATCCTAAATTACCAATATAGAACCTTACTGGTGGGAAAATAATATGAATTACCTTACAATATTCCTTCAATATGTTTACTTATGCTAAATATGTTATTATGATTCTTCCTCTAATAATTAAAACACTTTTTACATAGTCTAAAAAATTAAGAAAGTCAAATTTTTACATAATAATAGATTTTCATTAATCTTATTCCATAGATATCAACTTGATACCCTCTTTAAAAGGAAACTACATTGACAAATTTTCAGGGAATGAGGGACCTAAAACAATCTGATACATATCTGTTCATGAAAACTCTATATGCAAGACATGAATCATCAAATCTCATCTCTAGACCCTGTGTACAATGTATGTGCTGGGAAACCTCTAATCCTTTTTCCTATAGCATATGAAAAAATTGGGGATCATAAATGAATAATCCATAATCAATCCATTTATGTTCCCCCTTTCATAAGTAGTAATTCTTATCACATTGTTTTAAACTACTTGGACTTGTCCTATCACCTAACCTAGAACAATGTGACTTGAATTATGTGGGTTTGGTTTCATTTTTATAGAAATATATATATGATGTCTTTATGAGGTTATATTCTAACACCCAAATGGGCATACCAACCCATATCCCATCCTAGTGATGTTAAAACCCATTCCTCTATGATAAAGAACAAATATTCTAGAACATACCCACTATATTTAAAATCATCACCATCCTTATGTGATGAATATAAGTGAATACGTATTAATATAACTTAAAATTGAGTGTATATGAAAAAATAATTAACTTATTCCCCCCCTAAATTAAATATTATATGGATATATTCTCATATTTTTTATTATAACAAACTCATTTCACAATCATGGGACACCATTCCTTATCTGATAATCCTTAGGTGATTGAAATCTTCCATTACCTATATAATGAGAACATGATTCCCCAATGTGATGAGCATGATATAACATATGTGATGATGAAAATAATCGTATGTGATTATCATTTAATTCCATATTTAAGGAGTATAGGACTCCTTGTGTGATGAGTATGATATTTCATAGGTGATGTTTCATAGTTTACCACTATGATGAGTACAAGATGCCTTATGTGACTAAATTTATTTTTCCTAAGTGACAAGACTTAGGTTCCTTATGTAACAAGATTAGTACACCTTATGTTATGAGAATTATATTACCACATTATATTACATAAAAATGATATTTTTAGATTCTAAATGTGTAGGATCAAAATATTATGTGGTTTACTACAATAGGGGTGGGGAATTTTAGTTTATTTAATAAATCATTGTGTTTTAAATATCATCATTAATAATGAAATAAGATGTATACTCATACTAATTTAATTTATATAATTTGGGATAAAAATTTTGATAACAAAGTATATAACATTTTCCTATAAAATTAAGATAGTAATAAAGACTTGAAAAAATAATTAATTGGAAAATCTTATAAAGTGAATAAGGAAAAATACATAAAATTTATAACAATTATTATTACGTTTACATTAATTGTTAAAGAGATCAATAACCTTTAATATAGGTATCCATAATTTTAAACTATCCCAAAAGGTATGTGTTTATTTTAAAGTAAGTTCTTGATTCTAAATCTATTCTTATTTATTATTCTGTTTCCTAGAGGACCCTCAATTAAAATATTTATAACCTCAATCTTCATAAACCTTATAATCCCTTGATCAAACCAAAATGGAAAAATAGCTATTAAAAAATCACAACATGTTAAGGAATTTATAAATGAATCCTATGGCTGATTCCTTAATAAAAAATTTCTCTAAATGATATAATGGAGTACACTCAATTAAAAAGATGTTAAAAAAGTTTCACAATAACATAATATTTTTGATGATGCAGAAGATTCATCCTCTTTGAATACAAATTCTATTTATAGAAGAACTTCTAATGGTTGTATTCAACATATCTCATAGGTTTTTGAAATTTAATTATATGAAAACATTATTTTATTGAATGTTTGATCACAATTTCTCCATCCAATGTTCATTTTAATAATGCAATGATATAATGATATATCTATTTGTTCCGAATGAATATATTTTCATTTCCGATCAGAAAATGTTTTCTTCATCTAATATATTTTATATAAGTTCATTCAAAAATAAAGTATTCTTATGTCTGTTGATGTCTTTCAGGTATTTTTTCAGTAAAATAATTTAACGGACTCATTATATGTTTACTTCCAGTCTATCAAAAATGAATGTCTGATAATGTTTTTAGTCATCCATACAATGTAAAAAATAATTCTCAACCTATTAAAGTAAAATCCATATGATGGAAAGGATTTTCAACATCAGTTAAAAGAACATTTCTAAAAAAATTATAATAACATCGGATGTATAAGAGTTATAGAAATATAAACAGTAATGGATGTGTATTTTTATTTTAATATAAGTATGGATTTATTAATGAAATCAATTTCACTCAATAATATTCCCCTTTTCAAAATCACCCACCATTTCATTTTATGATAAAAACTACAATTAAAATGTTTCAAAACACATACTCACGTTGATATGCATATTTTAAAGTTTTTCTTACATTATCCAACTTTGAAATAATTTATGTACTCTTTATTAAATGTAACATTTATTTAAAATGATTAGATATTTCTCTAAAAATAAATATCATCTCCCCCAATTTTTAATTTGTTTTAAAAAAATTAAGGAGGTAAAAAGTGTACCAAGTGAGATTGGGAAATAAATTATAAGAATGAAAAAGTAAATAAACTATAATAGAATGACATACAAAAGTTATTCATATATAATTATAACAAATACATTCATCCAATGAAAATGTAAAACATTTATCCAAAGATATTATAGAAGACCATTCATCCAAAAAAAGTATCAATAAAGATTTAACTTTGATTATTAAAAATATTTTCATGATCTTATAATAATTCATTAATTATTATACATATTTTTTATTATAAATTTGAACTTATCCACATATTTTTTATATTTATCAGACACGAGACTAACTACCATCTTTATTTCTACTTCTCCTTCTAATTCTTGAACTCTCATACTTCTATTCTGACTATTTTATAAGATTTTATTATGTTATTTAACATTGTGAATTATTATTTTGAAACATAAATTGTTTTTAATTGTTTTAAAGTATCATCATGTAGATTAATTTTAATATATTTATGATTATATATTTCACTTATTCTACAAAAACAACTGAGTTAATACTAGTAGAAAAATTTTAATCCAACATTTTTCTCTTTTTATCCCATAATATTGTTCATCAAAATATTTTATATCTCCCTCAGTATGTTTGATATACTTTTTAACATATTGTAACTTATTTGAGTACAAATTTTAATTCCTTTTAAAATATTTGAACTCAACTCTAGTCAAAATAAAAATCCTTAAAAAATAATTTAAGGAAATTTAATTTTATTATAGATAAAGTTTTACCCATGTATAATTTCATCTAATTGGAAATCTAAAAAATGATACATAATTACTTCAAACATATGGATCACATTTTGAAGAAGTTCATTTTTATCTCTATTATTTTTAAAAAACTTCTCAGTTATGAGATTTTATAATCACATGATACATTATGAACTAAAGGATCATTAGGAAATATGGGTCTCATATTTACTTTTTAGACATTTTGATATTCTTATATCTTTTTAACATATTTATTTTTAATAAATGAATATTTTTTTGCTGACTTTTATTTCAATTTTTTCATTTATCATTTAATTATTCATCTTCATCATGATTCCTATGAGAATAATATTTCAAAAAAATTTCATAGAAGGATCTAAAGGATTCAACTAACAATTATTGTAAACCTAACTCTTTCTTTAACTCTATAGAATTATAGAAATTTTTCTTCAATGTTCACATTCATAATTTCACATAAAATAATATTATTTAAAAATAAATAGTTTTTGATGTAATTTTATAAACAAAATATTCTTTAGATTTTTTCTAAGATGATGAAGGTTGATATGAAACCATCAAAAATGTTATTTTTGGGTGAATCGTAAATTTTTATTCATGTTGATTGGATAATGAAAAATTCTATTTCATAACCACTTCATCAACGGAAGGGATAATCTAAATTAGATTATTGAAATCCCAATCCATCATTTATTTTATTTACTTCTTGGACAATCTTTTCTTGTTATATTTGTCTACAATAATTTCATATGATTACTCCTTTAAATCCAAAGCTTAAGATTTATCTAAACCAAATGTCGAACCATTAATTTTTTTTGATTGTTTCATCTTCGTAATCACAAATAAAACCTCATCATACATGGTATTTTTTATTCTTATTTGAAATAGGTGGATATTTTTCAACAGCTTTCATTTTCTCCACATTGTGAATGAGTTTTTCATCTTCATCAATTGTAATAGATCTATCTACTTTATTCCCCAAAATTCTTCAGGTACAGAACACAAACAAGTCTCATATATTTTATTCTCTTCTAACCATTATAATATTCCTTTTCTATATTTGGATTTTCTTAATTCTTGATGTATTTATATTTCATAAAGTTCACTAATAAAATATTTTCAAAACATAGGTATAGAATAATCTTCAAAATTAATGACCCCACATTCACTACCGTAATGGATTTTAAAATGAACATCATTATTTTTAATTTTCTTATATTTCAAAATAAATCCAACATATAAACATCTTGAACGATAAATTTATATCCCTCATATTTTCTAGGAACAAAAAAATTCTCAACTTATAATGTAATATTTCATTCCTCTAGAGATAAATGGGAAACCATGATAACATTTTTATATGAATAAAATATGTATATTTTATCACTCTATATTTCAATACTACCATGCGTCTTATGAAATTGAGGAGTGTAAATATTTTATCCACCCTCCAATGGTATCTCATATAAATAAACAATTTGCATGATATTTTTATTGTTTTATTTTCCAAAAAAGTGAAGGTAACAACCATTAAAACATGATTATCATTAAATTCTATAGAATTATAAAAACATAATTCAATCCCATGATATTTCAAATGGAAATCATTTTTTATGTAGCCAAATATTCTCAACAATGAAAAATGATTACAATTTACAACAACATGTCCTATTTTTCATACTGTTATATTTTAATCATCTTTTCTATAAGAACCATCTATTTGGGAATTCAATATAGTTTCCATTATTCCCAATAAGATAATGTTTAATCCAATAGTTTAAAATTAAAAAAGAAAAAATAAATAAAAACTGGGGTGTGAGAGTTGTCCTCTGAAATTATCCAGTGGTAAAGGTCAAGTGACCAAAATCATCTTTATATATACCATGAAGTGTGAAATTTATTATTCTTGAGATATAATAACTTATATGTGATCCCTCATATATATCGAAAGGTAAAAAATGACCTCGAAACATGAATCAATATTTTAAATCTCTCATTTTTTTAACTTTTGAAAAATTAAAATATAAATATAAAAAATAAAAAAACATCATTGATAAAAGCGATTTTAAAAAAATTGTAAAAAATTTACTTCTTGGAGATTTATTGTAAAAAATTTATTATAAAATTTGGTCCAAAAATTTTAACATATAAGATTTAAATTTATTTTAATATTATCAAATAAATTTTAAAAACAAATTTAATGGGAATAGAGTTTTGTTTGTATGAAAAATATTTGCAAGGATAAAATTATATTATGTAAAAAAAATTAAAAAAAATTAATTTACTATAAAATAATTTAAATAAAATAAAATTTTTTCTATTAAAAATTAAATTTTTTTCTGAATAATAATATTAAAGAAAAAACATTCTTTTTTGAAAAATATTATTATTGAAAGTTTTTATTTTTCTAAAAAAAAATTAGACAAAATTATTTTATTGGAATATATATATATAAGATATTTTTTGTACACACAATATTTCTATAGATATAATTAATCATTTATAAAAAAATTATCTTTAAAGAAAGATAATTTATGAAAAATATATTTATAAGGAAAAATATATTTAATGAAAAAATATTTTGTTATCTGAATAAAATAACAAAAAATATTCTAAAACATGGAAAATTGTTCTCCCACATTTTGAAGAGATTTTACTAGAATTTGGTAAATAAAAACATGTAGAAAAATGATCATTTTATTTGTTCCACTCCTATTTTTTTAATAAATTCAAATATATCAAAAAAAATTGTATTGTAAATATTTATGCAATTTTTTCATACGTTATGATGAATTGAAAAATAATATCTCATTTTTTTTGTGTTTTCCTGAAATAAATGGGTTCATGCATCTATATAATTAGCTCATGAGTGATATAAAATGTCTTACTATGAGATAAATATTGGGTTATAATAGAGAAAATGAGTTTCTGACACAATCATGAGAATGTTGGTGAGTGTGTGTTGCATCAAAAATACATGAGCACATCAACTTCTGGTTAATACCTATTCAGGTTTATTAATGGATGGTGCTAAAGATTATTGATTCTAAATATAATAATAAACTAAGGAATCATATAATAAATTATATGTTCTAGTTGTACCTTATTCATACTTTTTATATCCCCTAATTTCTTCTTACGAACAAATTTTAAACACAAATAACTTCTAGAATAATATTTTAATCTAATATTAATAATTTTCATAAGCTAATGATCATATAATTTAAAAAATTATGATGAAACTCTTTTAGATTGGTTTTAAATATTGCACATAGGAATGTAACACCTTGAAAATTTACAAATTGATTAATTATAGAATTCATGGATCACTAAGTCTCTATAAACACCACATTGTTATAGCCTATCCAAGTAAACATAATTTTTCCATTCTATGATGTAAATTTAAAAAAATTGACATACACGGTTGTGATGAGTAAGTTATTTGGAGTCCGATTAGAAAAACATAATTTATGGTGAATAGTAACATACCCTTATGAATAGTAACATACCCTTATGAATAGTGATATACGCTAATGAATAGTAGCCTTAACTAGGATATTATATAAATAATATTCAATTGAATGTATGATATACCTATGCTTTGAAATAAGTAAATAAATGTTCTAAACACATTGTTTTTAGAATAAATTATGATTTTAATTAAATATTATGTTAATCATATTTAAAAAATTATTTTTTAAAAATGGATTTCATTTATGGATTCTACACATCGAAACATGGTTGGGGTGATTTTTTGGGATTTTTCTGAACTACATGAATTTGTTATAAAAAATGAAAAACCATACTTTACAAAATATGCTAAATAAGATAATTATTGAGTCATGCTTGATGGTCTACTGATGTAAGCCCATTTGGTTTGGGATCACGTGATAAAATTACTATTCATGGTCAAGTAAGATTCAATATTCCTTGTAATGTGATAAAATAATAAATTAAGTAGTTTTATATTAATAAATCACGTCTCCCCTCCACTATAAAAACCCCCTCTCACTCCCCCTTCTCTTCACTCCTCTCAAGACTTGTACCTTCTCCAAATTCTGTCCAAATATCCTCTCAAACTACTCTCCCACTTCTATCAGGACCTTGGACGCATAAAAATTCCAATACCTCTCCCTTAAATAGTGTTTCAAGGAATATTGTTTCAAGAGGTAAATTCCTCTTTTCATTCTTTGTATTTCCTTTCAAGTTCATTTGTTTTATTTTTCTATTGCCCCTTCTTATCCAAATTTGTTGATGACTCTCGTACCATATATGTACTAAATTTGTTTCTTGATAGTGGAATAGTTTATCATAATCTCCCCCTTTTACCTTATTTTATACTATTAGAAAAAATACCATCTGAGATGTGTCAATTTTCCACATTCAAGGATGATGGACTTTCGATTTCTACTATCATTCTCAATTATGGTCATGAAACCATTATTTTCATGGTTTAACTAGATTATTAAAAATTTAATATATCCAATGTAAGGTTTTTAATCCCATTGTACAAATGTTATTAATTTATTAAGAAAAATGAGTTCATCTAATCAAAACCCACAAATTAGCCAAAACAGTTATCATTAAAGATCTATATACTAATTTATCCTCATTCCAGGTAACCAAGTTATATAAATTACCAATAACACCTATTTATGATCATAAATATTATTTTAATTTAATTCTAAATATTTACATGAACTCCACTACACAATAATAAGTGAACCGATTGTGAAATTATAGGAAACAAACGCTACGGAAAGACAAAAATTCTATTGAATAACTTATCTATAAGGGAAGAAATGGAATAAACAGAATTACGAAAAACAAAATACATGTCTAATTAGTTATGAAATAATTTATTAATAAGTATAATTTTATATTGCAGGAGCATAAGTTCAAGAGCGGGACACGTTCAGAGTTAATGTAAGAGTTTTCCACCTGAACATCCATTTTCATTCGGGTTACTTTCATTGGCTAATTACCTCAATTGAATTCATATATATTATTATGAACTCCTTATAAATTATTTTAGAGTATTATATATATGTACACCAACCATAATCCTTCCCTATTTTCTGGATAGTTACATTTTTTAAAATAATCTTTCAAAACTGTTCCCAAAATACAAGCCTGATTCAAGGGAATTTCTCAAATTCATATCTATTTTAAAGGGAACGCTAGAATCTGTTTTTGGGAACCATTATCATTCTAAAAAACTCATTTATCATGAAATACTATCTTACATCACTTCTGGTTTTGTACAAATATTTTTCCAAATGAACACTTCTTTTCAATTAAAAGAGTATTTATCTCAAGAATTGCTTAATTATTTTATAAGAGTATTCCCCTCTGATTCAACACACTTGTTTATTCTTATGTATTATTGGGTAAAGTCATTTATGAAGTCATCTAACATATTTTATTTAATGGTTTATGACTAACTCTCTTGTGTATGATTTATCCTAAATCCATTCACCATATTACTCAAAATGGTTAGTGTTTTTTGTTTATTGATTGGGGAAAGTTAGTTAAATTTAATTTGATAGTTTCATTATGTATGTATATGTGTTTTATGATTATCCCCACTCATATGAATAATGAATTGGACTTAATATGTGATGGGTGGGGCCTTCTATAGCCCCTCTATGCATCAGTTGGTCTCATGACAAAAATAGACATGGAAGTGGCCATGCCTTTTTCCAATGTGATATATGGATTTTGGCCCAGACCTTAATCATTAGACATCCTAGAAGAGGCCTTGAAAAAATTACTCAGAATGTATGGTATATAAACATCCCTCATTATGAAGCTGGTAATTTAACGTTCATGTGGTTATTATACAAGTATAATTCCCATGATTATGTTTAATTAGGGTACTCTTTACTCAGCACATATTCCTACCATAATGTGTTCAAGTATATTATTAAGGGAATGAATTTTCAATTATTCAACAGGTCTTAGTTTTATACAATATTTTTCTCTATTTCTTACTCTTTCTAAGTGTTTGATCTCACCCCTTTATTATTTTTCATTTTCTCAAGACATGATGAAGTAAATTACGGATCACTTGCATGCATAATCGAGGAGACATGATGTTTCTAGAGGAATAAATTAGTGTTGTAATTTCCGTTATGATGTAATGTTAAACTTATTTATGTATCTAGTTTCTAAATTCTACAAAACTACTTGGTCCTTCAGGATTAGTGGTCCTTCATTATATGAAAATTTATAAAATAAGGCACTGACTCTAGGAAACTGGGGTCGGGTCCTTACAGTTGGTGTCAGATGATGTTTAATAGAAAACTAACAAACTATATATATAAAACATAGATAAGGGAAGATTATCTAATATATTAATTGAGGGTAAACATACAATAATGTCCTAGTATTTTGTTAAATAATAGGTTATTTTTATCTTTCAAGTAATACATCCCTGTTTGGATTTGAGCTGGTAGAGGTAGCACTGGCGCAGATATACCTATGAGTGAAATTTTTGACATGGAGTTTCGGGCATGACTCGGCGTATCCTGGTACACGAAATCGGGACTTGTTGCACACTTGGTTATGACACTCCTAGGGGATATGCTTAGGATAATTCACATTTTTTTACCCACCATTATGATGGATTTGGGTCCCCAATGTAACCAATGTATATGGTTCTAGGATTAACAATGCATAAATTTACGCTATGTTCTATACCATGTTTAGAGTTAAATGTATTTCAAAATTTTATGAGCTAAAATATAATATGGAATTTATATGTTATGGAACCTAGTATAAGGAATGAGAACATCACTGATGCACAAGTTACAAAGAGTAAGAAAGATCATATCTCAAATGGTCTTTATCCATCTTTTCAAGGAAAGATTATCTCCCACGTATCCTCATCATATGATGAAATAATATCATGTGTTAAGAAGGTATGTAAACACTTCTCGGAGTCTTATTGATTTTAAAGGAAGAAAAATAATGAGATGATGGAAGAGAGATGTGGGGATAAAGGTAAGAATGGGAAGTAGTGTTTTCCCACATGAGATAACTATGGAAAGAATCACTCTGGTAAATGCTTAAAGGGAATGGGTGTTTTCTACAAGTGTGGAGAAAAATTACACCATGTTCATGATTACAATGGTAAGAAAGTGGATTCTAATGTAAAATGAATCAATTTCAAGGAGATCAGACACTATGTGGTCCAATGACCAAATCATCAATGAAATATACCCCAAATTATGATTTTAGATGCTGGGCCATCAATGATGTTAACACAGATTAAGTATAATGATTAATATGACTAGTCAAGAATCATGCCATTTTTTTTATTTTTTCACTATTTACTAGTTTTATGAATTATGTGATATATAATTATTGTACTGCTATGCCATTTGATTAATAATTTTAGGTCATATGAAAAACCGTACAAAGAAATAGTGATTCAATGGAAAGTAGATATTTTTTGAAAAAAACGCGATTGAGGGTAAGAAAACCCTTAATATATTTGTAATGTTGAGATAATGATTGATTCTGATAAGTATTGACTACCTTGGAACTTATTATTGACTAGTCGAGAAGTGGACTATTCTATCATCAATGATGTTTATAGAACTTTTGGATTTAAAAAATATATCCAATAACATGTATCTTATATAAGGAATATGGAAGAATGCATGTTTCCTATATGGTTTTTATGGTAATTCATGTTATTATGATATTTCAATAGGATACATGATGAAATTATTCACATGTTTGGAATGTGAATATTAGAGCTACTTCTTGTTGATTAAGGGCAAATCATAAGTGTATCATGGAAATTTAAAGGACATTATTACAATGTGTTGGATCATTATATTATGAATTTTTTTTACCTTTTATGAAATGGTTGAAGTTGATCATTGTATGTTATTTTTGAGGATAATATACTTTTTTACCAAATGTTGTAACCCATGATATTTTATCTTGTATAGATAGTTAAACTACAATAAAAGTATGAGTTTAGAAGTAGAAATGTTTATTTATACTGTTATAGTGTGCAATAATTCCTCGACTCAAGGAAAATAGTCTTAAATAAAAAAATATACTTTTATCATAATCCTTGATTTTATCTATGAATTAATTTTATTAGTTTATTATTTTTTAGTAATAAATATTCATCTGAACATGTCCTCTATCATGTTTCATCAAAACATCATAGTTATATTTTTCTTCCATGTCCATTTTTTTTTTCTGACTAATTTCACCTCACTCAAAAACATAATTTTTGGGGTTACCACCTCTTCTCCATTTAAATTTTTTAGGAGAATTTTTTCTTAAAGCCTTTTCCAATGTGGGATTCCATATGGGAATTTCCAAGTATCAACCATTAACTGTTAAAGTTCAATTTTATATTTCCAGGATGGAATTTTTGTGAGGGGTAAATGTAACACCCTATAAATTTACAAAATGATTTATTCTAGAATTAATGGATCATTGTGTCTTTAAAAACACTACATTATTATAGTGAAGCCAATTAAACATAATTTTCTCACTTTTCTGATGTGAATCTCGAAAATCTTACACACAAAGTTGGGATGAATATGTTATTTGGAGTCCGATAAAAAAAATTAATTTTTGGTGAATAGTTCCTACCGATATAAATAGTAACATAACCTTATGAATATTGATATAAAATAATAAATAGTAACCATACATATGAGTGAATATAAATAATATTCAAGGGAATGTACGATATACATATGGTTTGGAATAAGTTAATAATTGTTTTAAAAGTGTTGTTTTCAGAATAAATTATAATTACAATTAAATATTTAATTAATAAGATTTGGAATATTATTTTTGAAAAATGGACTTCATTTTTGGATTCTATGTCACGACCCGACCCTACCCGGGCTCGAGCCGCAACTACCCCAAGCCCGCCTTCATAGGCCAGGGGCTGGCGACCAGCGCCAAAGGCACAGTATCTCGGGGAGGCCTTTGCCTAAATACCTGTACACACACACGCATCACACTCAATGAAAAAGTGCAGAGTAAAAGGAAGAACAAGCAGAGTAAAAATGACAACTGCTATATATAAACCACAGAGTGCATCGACCTCTACAAGTACAAAGTAAAAACTGAAAAGAAATGGGGTAAAACACCCACCCAACCAAAAAGTGCCACAACCCGGCAACAGGTAAACAAAAAGAAATAGCTGACGGGTCTCCCACCTGGAACCCGGCTATGACCACCACACGCGGTCCATGCTCCCAAACTTTTACGCTCCACTGAAGCCATGCTCCACCTGTCCGTCGTCTGCAAGGGCACACCAAGTGCGGGCAAAGCCCAAGCAGGGGTGAGTATAAAAATACTTAGTAGGATACCCCGAAGGCTTGAGGGAGGAACAAAGGACGTACCGAAGGGTGGGCAGGAGAGCGAACATGGAGTAGAATAGAAGTAAAACATAGTGTAGTAAAGATTCCAGCTCAACCCAACAAGGGAAAGGAAGTAGACTCGTCCAGGCACAAGGAGATGTAAACGGTCAGAAGATGAACTTCCCGTCGAGTCTTCGCTACCTATAGTAGGATAGTAGACTCATCCAACCACGAGAAGCTAGAAACAGAAAGTACGTGGCATACCCCACGTGTCTTCGCCTCTCCTGGAGGGAGAGTAACCAGGCCCAAAAAGTTGGTAATCGAACAAGCTATATACATATCTTTATGCTCAAACAAGAAGCCCGAACATCTTCGTAAGGGGATCTCCCTCTCGTAGCCCAGCCCAAGAAAATGAGTCGCCAACACTCCCAGAAGAAACACCATGGATGCCCAACATCCCGCATGTCTGCCCCGAACTGCAGGCCAAGGGCTCATACACCACACCTCGACATTATCCGCTTTGGGCGGCACTGAATCACCCGTAAGGTTTTATGTCGCATCGCAAGAACACATCTCGGTGGGGAAAGTGCCCTTCGAACATGCGAGTTCTAGGGAAAGTCTAACCACACCTTGTCACTTCTCTGTAGTCGAGAGGTCTCCTCAAAGTCAAGTCGTCACAACACTGACCCATATAAACATGGGTCCCACTCCGGTAAACATGGAGGAAAAGCCATAGACTAGCCTAGTAGAAAGGACTGAGTTTGGAATGCCAGGGAATGACCCACTTCCCTGCCCCGCTAGAGGGTAATTCATAACTAGATATCGGGTGACGCATTGCCCATCCCTACTGGAGGGTAAACCCTAATACATCGTCAGGCGACCCACTGCCTAGCCCCGCTGGAGGGCAAACCATAACACATCATCCGGCGACCCACTGCCCAGCCCCGCTGGAGGGTAAACCATAACACATCATCCGGAGACCCACTACCCAGCCCCGCTGGAGGGTAAACCATAACACATTATCTGGCGACCCACTGCCCAGCCCCGCTAGAAGGTAGACCTAGAATAAGTCAACAGGCGACCCACTACCTAGCCTTGCTGGAGGGTAGACCTGAAGCTAGATGACGGGTGACCCACTGCCCAGCCCTGCTGGAGGGTAGACCCTAAGAGGTCGTCGGGTGACCCACTGCCCAGTCTCTGCTGGAGGGTAGACCCTAATAGCATCGGGTGACCCACTTCCCAGTCTCTGCTAGAGGGTAGACCCTAATAGCGTCGGGTGACCCACTACCCAGTCTCTGCTAGAGGGTAAACCCTGGAAGTCAGTGAGCAACCCACTGCCCAGCCCTGCTGGAGGGTAAGCCCGAGGAAGTCGATGAGTAAACCACTGCCCAGCCCCGGTGGAGGGTAAAACTCAGAACCGCTCTTCCCATCTCTACATGAGGGTACAACACTAGCCAACCGAACACGGATTGGGTGTCACGCAACCACCCAACTCCAGAACATCTCTCCTCAATGAGGTGCAGCGTCTGCTCCAGCACTGGGTGTCACTAGCACCGCTACATGCCAATCCATCGCGAGGGAAACCAGGGGGAGACCACTGAACCCTGCTGGTCAAAAAAACAAGGAGAAAGGGACCCTCTATGCCACGAGAGGTCCAAGTACACAAAGAAAAACACGGCACGCATGTGGGGCCCACACGACGTGTGGCCCCAAGTCAACCCCAACCAATCGCACAAACATTATTAGGTAAAAAACACATGTACCTCCAAGTGCTCCCGTATACTCCCAGAGTATACCACGTCTCAAGCCCAAGTGCTATCGTGCACATGGCTCCCAACGTCACCATGAAGGCATGATGTAACAAATCTACCTCAAAGGCCCAGGAACGGCCAGCCACATCTCGTGAACCATTTACGTCACTCTCCCAGGAGTGCGCGATCACATGCCAAGGGTCCGCTACAAACATGGTAGGGAGAACCACCATCGGAGCACCTTCCATGATTCCTCTATTAATAAGATCGCATAAGAGGCTCTGCATGGCCAAACGGGTCAGACCGTTGTAATCCTCGCGGAAAAACACACGATATCGACTACTTACTCGCCTCAAACGGATATCCGATGAAAAAGTCTCCAACATCGCCTCACGCCCGTACGACGTCCCGTGATCCCGAGCCTCGGCCTCAAAAACAGTCGGTCACATCTCACCATTGTGAACCCCTCGGGAAAACACGTCAAAAGCACTACTCATTTGAGTGTAATGGATATCCGGAGAAAAATATGCATTCTGGCGCACCGCACACGAGCGGTGCCACGTGGGACCCGCATCCCGGTCACGAAACTCAACGAACAGATCGCACCGTTGTGATCCTCTCGAAGAAGCACACAAGATGGACTATCCACTTGTCCAAAACGGTCGCCTGGTGATTAAGATGGAAAATCACTGTCAACGGCCCAACGGCCCTCATGGGCCCCGCACCATCGTGCCAAATTAGGGCGGGCGGATTGCACCACTGCAATCCCCTTGGAAAAACATCCAGAAACGACTTCTCGCACGCCCCTAACAGACATCTGGTGAAAAAGTTGTGAAATGCTGCCCGCAGCTCAAAAGACGGGTCGTGGGGCACGCGCCTCAACTTCGGCCTCAACGCCTGAAACCACCATGGAATGGTCCGCCTCGTTGCTAAGGTTCCAACGCCACTGATGGCGCTTAATTCGGACGTCGGATGTGTCCGCGTTGTCCAAAATAAAATTCCTAGAAAAACGCTCATCCACATGAAGACACGTCGCGCCTCCACGGCCCACGTTTCGGAAATTAAGAATTCCCCAAACTGGCTCTAAACATTCCCCACGATGCAAGGTCCATGCTGCTGCTGACGGCGCACAAAACGGACGCCCGTAGAGAAAGCTACGGGCGTCAGAAATTCCAAAGGGGAAACTCCCTTGGGCCGGACCGGCCCGGTCTGGCCGGTCCGCCCACAACCGGCCCGCGGTCCGACCGCGGGTCCGGTTCGGTCCGCCGCGGCCAGCTGGCCACGGCCTGTCGCCACCGACCAGCCTTGACGGCCGGTCCCTTTTTCCTCTGCAGCGACCCGCCTTACGCAGGTCGCGGTCGCCGCACGCGGGGTCGCGCACCCCGCGGCCCCTCCTCCCCTTCGCGCTACGCCGGCGCTGCCAGGGAGCCCGCCTGAAGCCACCGTCCGCAGTCGCCTCCGCCGCGCTGCCCCAATGCCGAGAAGCGCCCATCATCGCCGCATGGAGCCGGAGCTCACCGCCGCCAGCTGCCTGAAGCTGGGACCACTGCCGGGATGACGCGCCGCCACGCTGGTACGCCGGACCACCGCGATACCTCACCGGAACGCCCAAAAACAACCGGAAAACAGCCTTAAACCCTCAATCTTCGGCGAATGATTTCGGGGTCCCTGAAACTAGGATTTACCAACTGAAACATGTGATCGAAGGATAAAGAAATCTACTACGCCATTATGTGGTTCGTTCGAAAATCCAACAACAATTCGACGCTAAAAGTTGGATTCAAAGGAGGTTTGGGAATAAAAACGCAACAAAAGAAACCGCCTACCTCGCTGGGCTTCGCCCGGAGCTTCGCGTCGATCCGCTGGCATCACCTCAACTCGCCGAAGTCGCCTCGCCGAAGTTGCCTCGCCGGAGCTGCATCGCTGGAGCTGGAGGAGAGGGTAGGGTTTGAGGAAGAAGAAGGAGAAGAGGGGAGGGAATCCGTTTAAGTAGAAAATACTTAAATGCCGCCCGATAGCCCTGAACCCGAAATTTCGGCGGGGTCGGGATTAAGACTCACCTAGCCTAAAAACCACGCTCCAAGCGCAACAGAGGTCTCAGAAATTTAATCCGAGAGCCCGTTCAAAAGTTATAAAACTGAACGCCCGAGGGCGCCAAATTACGAAAACTCCCCGGGGGCCATTTTTCACAAACGGCTCGCGCCCGCGAAACTTATACCCCTAGTAGGGTAAACAGCACGCTCCAAACTCAACGGTGCCCTCAGTTTTCCAATCCGAGCCACCGTTTATGAAATACTCGAGTTTCACCATAAAATGAATAAATTAATAAATTAATTTATCTGTTTAACATTCCAAAAGCGGGCGAGGGGTCCAAACCTCCCGCGCCGACATGTTTTATGTCATTCCTAGGGTAAAAACCCCATTCTGGACCCATCCGTACACTCAGATCTCTGATCTGAAGCTCTGTTTAGGTGTTATCACATTTATTTAGCATTTCCAATGTGAACGCACTGAAAATTTATTTCCGGCCACTCTGGGGCTCGGAATTGCAAGCCGTCTGAAGGTGCTGCTCTGGAATATCTTTAAGAATCTTCCAAAGTCTTTTGTAGCAAAAACGGGGTTCTTTCATCATTCAATACTTCCAGATTTTCGTCCCCGAAAAGAAAAACTAGGGAGAAACACAGGGTACTAAGCCCACACCTGGCTTTCCCATACCCAGAAGTACCCACTCACAGCTCTATGTCACCGCACACAGAGCAAAGGATTGATCCGTTCATGCGAGGTTGGCCCATGCCGACGTCGTTCACCCACTCCAGACTTTGGGGTTATGGAAAGGTGATAGGGTACCTCGCCATCCCTTTACACGGTCGCAAACGGCCCGAAGGCCCTTGGGGGTAGATCACCTCCCCGATCAAACCTCTACGTCGCACGCTGCGACTCGAATCACCGCCCGCACCTGGAACAAGGCCCGGTGATTCTCTTCTTATGAATATCCATATGGTGAAACACCGAAGGATATCTGGTCATGCAAGATTTCACAGTCGATGTCTGTCAACCAAGACTCTCTTACACGCTCGGAAGCGAAGGATCCAACACCATTGACTAAAGTAAAAGGTCTCACGCCTTTTCCCTTACCAACACAGGGTTACACTCGACACCCTGCGTCACCCTGGTAACACCTCAAACAAGGAGCAGGGAGAAAATCCTTTCACAGACAGAGCCTAACAATTATACTGCAAGAAGTAGAAGAGTCGCAAGGGGTACGTCTCACCATCCCATGCTCTACAAGATCGTAGACATCTAAAGCTCGTGACTGTCCGTGGTCCCAACCGTTAGCTCCCAGAGCCTGACGTGGACTGCCGAGTGGTGAAGGGGAGATCTCGTAAAGTTGTCCCCGACTACTAGCTCCTCCTGCTCTTCTTTTAACACCACCTCCCTGGGTACTACTCCGATCACGACATTGCCTTTGCCGTGGTGGTGCGCCTGCTACCTGCCCGAAGCTCCTAGCAACTCGTGTCGGGCAGTCTCGTGCCAAGTGACCTCGCCCGTCACAAGCATAGCACCGACTCTCTCGGGGCTGCACTAGTGCCCTCTGGCGCCACTATGGTGTACGACCACACCCATGAGCCTGGTTGTCAGAAAGCCACCTGCGTCAAGGTTCTGCTTGCCGATGCCCACTAGCTGCGGCAGACGTCTCAGCTCCAACGTGCCTGCTTCCAACACCAACACGAGAACGAGACAGGAATCCCTCTACCACCAGCGCCTACTCTAGCCCCCGTCATATGTGGAAATTCCCACGGGTACTACGACAGCACGAATCTCTCAGCGGAGACCCTGCTCAAACATCCGCGCTCGGAGGTTGTCTTCATGGACCAAGTCTCGGTAAAAGCGTGCACGGTCTGCAAAACTAGCTGCGTACTCGGCCATCGTCATCCCTCCCTGCTGAAACTGTAGGGGCTCCTGAATCTGAATGGGGCGCAAACAGGAGGGGAAAAACTCCTCACGGAGCAACAACTGAAAGTCATCCAACGAAAGAGACGACTCGTTAAGAAACTGAGTCACCAGACTCCACCAACGACAAGCTGCTCCACGAAAAAGGTTGGCTGCCAAATCCACTCTCTGATATGTCGACGTTCGCACAAGCCTGAAAAGGAGAACCACTGCCTCGAGCCAAACCTCTGCTGCCTAAGGGTCTGGCCAACCACTGAACCTCAGCAGTCTCTACCGCTAGAACTAATGGATCGCGGTCAACCTGCGCTCAAGCTCGGCCTACTCTTCTGAAACTGTCTGCTGTTCAACAGGTGGAGGTGTTGCTACCGGCCCACCCGGAGAAAGGGGCTCGCATGATGGGTCCTCGACTGAGGCCTCGTAGCTCACAGGGTTTTCGTCACGCACCCAAAGCTGGAATCCAAGCTGGCTGTCCTCGCGGAGACATCCTGAATATTATCAAGGAGTGTCGTGGTCAGATTAGCATATATGTACATACCAACAACAACGATGGGGAGCTCACTCAAGAAGGATAGTCAAAGACTCAATCCTATGTGATGAACAATCCAATTTCCCTGCAACAAGTGTCTTAGCATGCTGAGTCGAAAAGCGGGTTTTCAAGGTCCTGGTGAATAGATACGTCGGCCGCCGCACCATCACTGGACTCCCTGGCCTGAGAGCCGCTCTCGAGACACATTAACACTATTTCCCTATATCCCAACCAATTCCCCTTTTAGGGACGTCCAAACTGCATCCCAAGGAACGAACCACCTTTGATACAACTTTTTCACGACCCAACCCTACCCGGGCTCGAGCCGCAACTACCCCAAGCCCGCCTCCATAGGTCAGGGGCTGGCGACCAGCACCGAAGGCACAATAACTCGGGGAGGCCTTTGCCTAAGTACCTGTACACACACATGCAACACACTCAATGCAAAAGTGCAGAGTAAAAGGAAGAACAAGCAGAGTAAAAATGACAACTACTATATATAAACCACAGAGTGCATCGACCTCTACAATTAAAAAGTATAAACTGAAAATAAAAGGGGCAAAACACGTGCCCAACCAAAAAGTGCCACAACCTGGAAACAGGTAAACAAAAAGAAACAGCTGATGGGTCACCCACCTGGAACCCGGCTATGACCACCGCACGCGGTCCAAGCTCCCAAACCCCTATGCTCCACTGAAGTAATGCTCCACCTGTCTGTCGTCTGCAAGGGCACACCAAGTGCGGGCAAAGCCCAAGCAGGGGTGAGTATAAAATTACTCAGTAGGATACCCCGAAGGCTCGAGGGAGCAACAAAGGTGGTACCAAAGGTTGAGCAGTAGAGCGAACAGGCATTAGAACAGAAGTACAACAGAGTGCAGTAAAGAGTCCAACTCAACCCAACAAGAGAAAGGAAGTAGACTCGTCCAGGCACAAGGAGCTGGAAACAGTGAGAAGATGAACTTCCCGTCGAGTCTTCGCTACCTTTAGAAGCATAGTAGACTCATCCAACCATGAGAATCTAGACACGGAAAGCACGTGGCATACCCCGCGCGTCTTCACCTCTCATGGAGGGACAATAACCAGGCCCAAGAAGTGGGTACTCGAACAAGGTATATACATATCTGTATGCTCAAACAAGAAGCCCGAACATCGTCATAAGGGGATCTCCGTCCTGTATCCCAGCCCAAGTAAATGAGTCACAAACAGTCCCATAATTAACATCATCGATGCCCAGAATCCCGCACATCTGCCCCGAACTGCAAGCCAATGGCTCAAACACCACACCTCGACTCTATCCACTTTGGGCGACACTGACTCGCCCGCACTGTTTTAGGTCGCATCGCAAGAATGCGTCTCGGTGGGGAAAGTGCCCCTCAAACTTGCGAGTTCTAGGGAAAGTCAAACCACACCTTGTCATTGCTCTGCAGTCCAGAGGTCACCTCAAAGTCAAGCCGTCACAACACTGACCCGTATAACCAAGGGTCCCGCTCTGGTAAACACGGAGGAAAAGCCACAGACTAGCCCAGTAGAAAGGACTGAGTCTGGAATGCCAACGAATGACCCACTGCCCAGCCCCGCTGGAGGGTAATTAATAACCAGATATCGGGTGACCCACTGCCCAGCCCTGCTGGAGGGTAAACCCTAATACATCATCAGGCGACCCACTGCCCAGCCCCGCTGGAGGGTAAACCATAACACATCATCCGACGACCCACTGCCCAGCCCCGCTGGAGGGTAAACCATAACAAATCATCTGGCGACCCACTGCCCAGCCCCACTAGATGGTAAACCATAACACATCATCTGGTGACCCACTGCCCAGCCCCGCTGGAGGGTAGACTTGGAATAAGTCGACAGTCAACCCACTGCCCAGCATTGCTGGAGGGTAGACCCGGAGCTAGACGACGGGTGACCCACTGCCCAGCCCTGCTAGAGGGTAGACCCTAAGAGGTCGTCGGGTGACCCACTGCCCAGTCTCTGCTGAAGGGTAGTCCCTAATAGCGTCGGGTGACCCACTGCCCAGTCTCTGCTAGAGGGTAGACCCTAATAGCATCAGGTGACACACTGCCCAGTCTCTACTGGAGGGTAAACCCTAGAAGTCAGTGAGCAACCCACTGCCCAGCCCAGCTGGAGGGTAAGCCTGAAGAAGTCGATGAGTAACCCACTGCCCAGCCCTGCTAGAGGGTAAAACTCAGAACCGCTCTACCCATATCTATAGGATGGTACAACACTGGCCAACCGAACACGGAGTGGGTGTCGCGCAACCACCCAACTCCAGAACAACTCTCCCAAAATAGGTGCACTGTCTGCTCCAGCACTGGGTGTCACTAGCACCGCTACCGGGCAATCCATCACGAGCGAAACCAGGGGGAGACCACTCAACCCTGCTGGTCAAACAAACGAGCACAAAAGGACCCTCTATGCCGCGATAGGTCCATGTACGCAAAGCAGAACACGGCACGCATGTGGGGACCACACGACGTGTGGCCCCAAGTCAACCCCAACCAAGCGCAAAAACTTTCTTAGGTACAAAACACACTTACCTCCAAGAGATCCCGTATACTCCCAGAGTATACCACGTCTCCAGCCCAATTGCTATCGTGCACACGGCGCCCAACGTCACTACGAAGGTGTGACGTAAAAACTCTACTACAAAGGCCCAGGCATGACTAGCCACATCTCGTGAACCATTTACATCACTCTCCCAAGAGTGCGTGATCACACACCAAGGGTCTGCTACAAACAAGGTAGGGTAAACCACCACTAGAGCACCTTCCATGCTTCCTCTGTTAATAAGATCATGCAAGAGGCTCCGCATGGAAAAATGGATCACACCATTGTGTTCCTCGCGGAAAAACACACGAGATCGACTACTTACTCGCCTCAAACGGATATCCGACGGAAAAATCGCCAAAACCGCCTCACGCCCGTACGACATCCCGTGATCCCAGGCCTCGGTCATGAAAACAGTCGGGCACATCGCACCATTGCGATTCCCTCGGGAAAACACGTCAAAAGCATTACTCATTTGAGTGCAACGGATATCAGGAGAAAAAGATGCATTCCAGCGCACCGCACACGAGCGGTGCCACGTGGGACCCGCATCCGGGCCCCGAAACTCAATGAACGGATCGCACCGTTTCGATCCTCTCGAAAAAGCACACAAGATAGACTATCCACTTGTCCAAAACGGTCACCCGATGATTAAGATGGAAAATCACCGTCGACTCCCAAACTACACACATGGGCCCCGCACCATCGTGCCGAATTAGGGCGGGCGGATTGCACCACTGCAATCCCCTCAGAAAAACATCCAGAAACGACTGCTCAAATGCCCCGAACAGACGTCCGGTGAAAAAGCCGTCAAACGCTGCCCGAAGCTCAAAAGACGGGTCATGGGGCCCACGCCTCAACTTTGTCCTCAACGCCTGAAACCACCCTGGAATCCTCCGCCTCGGTGCCAGGGTTCCAACGCCACTGACAGCGCTTAATTCAGACGTCGGATGCGTCCCCGCCGTCCAAAACAAAATTCCCGGAAAAACGCTCGTCCACATAATGACACGTCGCGCCTCCGTGGCCCCTCATTTCGGGAATTAAAAATTCCCGAAATGAGCTCTAAACATTCCCCATGACGCAAGGTCTACACTGCCACTGATGGCGCTTAAAACGGACGCCCATAGCGAAATATACGGGCTTCAGAAATTCCAAAGGGGAAACTCCCTTGGGCCGGTCCAGCCGGTCCGCCCACAGCCGGCCCGCGGCCCGGTCGCGGGTCCGGTTCGGTCCTCCGCAGCCAGCTGGCTGCGGCCTGTCGCCACTGACCGGCCTTGATTGCCGGTCCCTTTTTCCTCTGTAGTGACGCACCTTACGTGGGTCGCGGTCACCGCACGCGGGGTTGCGAACCCTGCGACCCCTCCTCCCCTTCGCGCTTCGCCGGCGCCGCCCGGGAGCCCGCCTGAAGCCGCCGTCCGCAGCTACCTCCGTCGTGCTGCCCCGCTGCCGAGACGCACCCACCGTCACTGCCTGTAGCTGGAGCTCGCCGCCGCCAGCCGATTGAAGCTGGGACCACCTCCGGGATGCCGCGACACCGCGCTGGTACGCCGGACCACCGCGATACCTCGCCAGAACGCCCAAAAACCATCGGAAAACAGCCTTAAACCCGCAATCTTCGGCGGATGATTTCGGGGTCCCCAAAACTCGGATTTACCAACTGAAACAAGCTATGGAAGGAGAAAAAACTCTACTACGCAATTATGTTTTTCGTTCAAAAATCCAACAACAATTCGACGCTAAAATTTGGATTCAAAGGAGGTTCGGGAACAAAAACGCAACAAAAGAAACCTCCTACCTCGCTGGGCTTTGCCCGGATCTTTGTGTCGATCTGCCGGTATCACCGCAACTCGTCAGAGTCGCCTCGCCAGAGCTGCCTCGCTAGAGTTGGAGGAGAGGTTAGGGTTTGAAGAAGAAGAATGAGAAGAGGGGAGGGGATGCGTTTAAGTAGAAAATAATTAAACGTCACCTGATAGCCCCGAACCCGAAATTTCGGCGAGGTCAGGATTAAGTCTCCCCTAGGCTAAAAACCACCATCCAAGCGCAACTGCGGTCTTTGAAATTTATTCTGAGACCCCATTCAAAAGTTATAAAACTCAACGCCTGAGGGCGCCAAATTACGAAAATGCCTCTGGGTCCATTTTTCACAAACGGCCCGCGCCAGCGAAACTTATACCCCTCCTAGAGTAAACGGCATGCTCCGAACTCAACGGTGCCCTCAGTTTTCCAATCCGAGCCACTGTTTAAGAGATACTCGAGTTTCACCATTAAACGAATAAATTAATAAATTAATTTATCCGTTTAACATTCCATAAGCGGGCGAAGGGTCCAAACGTCCCGCGCCGACAAGTTTTATTTCATTCCTATGGTAAACACCCCATTCCAGACCCATTCGTACACTCAGATCTCTGATCTGAAGCTCCGTTTATAAGTTATGGCATTTATTTGGCATTTTCAGTGTGAACGCACTGAAAATTTAATTCCGGCCACTCCGGGGATTGGAATTGCACGCCGTTTTATGGTGCTGCTCTGGAATCTAATTAAGAATATTCCAAAGTGTTTTGTAGCAAAAACCGGGTTCTTAAATTCTAAACATCAAAAAATATTTGGGTTTAAATTTTTTGATTTTTCTAAAATACTTGAATATTTGAATAATAGTGAAATGCTATAATTTACAAAATAAGCTAAATAAGATAATTATAGAGTCATGCATTATTTTATGCTGATGTAAGCCCAATTGGTTCAGGATCACATTATAAAATTACTATTCTTGGATATGGAAGACTCAATATTCCTTCTCGTCTGAAGATATAATAAATTAAGGAATTTTTTTTAAGAAATCCTCTCCCCCCCCACTATATAAACACCCCCCACTCCCCCATCTCTTCACTCCTCTAAAGCCTTCTTCCTTTAACAAATTCTATCCAAATATCCTCCCAAACTACCTTCTCACGTCCATTAATCCTTGGTCTCATATAAAGACCAAAACCTCTCCCTTAAGGAGGCTCTCAAACAAGTTCGGTTCAAGAGGTAAATTCCACTTTTCAATTCATGGTCTTTCCTTTCAAGTTCATTTGTTTTCTTTTTCTATTACCTCTCCTTATCCAAATTTTGTGATGAATCCAGTACCTTATATGTACTGGAATTTCTTCATGGTAGTTGAATAATTTATCATCATCTCTCTCTTTTATATTCTTTTATACTATTTGCAAGAACACCATCCGAGATGTGCCAATTTTCCACATTCAGGAATGATGGGCATTCGATTTTATTATCATTCTCAATTTTGGTCATGAAACAATTATTATTATGATTAAACCAGATTATTAAATATGTAATATATGCTATGTAACTTTTGATAATCCCTTTGTACAAATGGTATTAATTTAAATGTAAAAATGAGTTCGTTGTAATCAAAATCCAATAATTAACCGAAACAATTATAATTAATGTTTTATATAGTAATTCATCCCCATGAGATGTAACCATGTTATATAAATGACCAATAACTCCTTCTTATGATCATAAATAATATTTTAATTCAATTCTAGAGATTTACATGAACTCCATTACATAAGAACAAGTGAACCGAGTTAGAAAACAAAGGAAACGAACACTACCGAATGATGAAAATTCAATATAATAACTTATCAATAAGGCCATAAAAGAACTAAAAATAATAATGAAAAACTTTATAAATGTCTAATATGTTCTGAAATAAGTTATTAATAAGTATAATTTCATACTCCATGAGCATAATTTCAAGAGTGGAACATGTTTAGAGTTAAGGTAAAGGTTTTCCACCCGGACATCCATTTTCATTCAGGTTACATTCATTTTCTAATTACCTCAATTAAATTATTATATATTATTATGAACTCCTCACAAATTTTGTGTGAGTATTATATATATGTACACCAACCGTAATCCTTCCCTATTTTCTGGATAGTTGCATGTTTTAACACAATTATTCAAAACTGTTTCTAAACTACAAGCATAATTCAATGGAATTTTAAAATTCATATATACTTTCAAGGGACCTCTATAATATGTTTTTGGAAACCATTATCCTTTTTAAAAAACAAAATTTATCATGAAATACTATGTTACTTCACTTCTGGTTTTATGAAAAGTTTTTTTCAAAAGAACCCTTCTTTTCAAATTAAAGAGTATTTATCTAAATAATTGCTTAATCATTTTATAAGTGTATTCTCGTCTGATTCAACACTGTTTTTGATTCCTATGTAATATTGGGTTTATTATTTTATGAATTAATCTACCATATTATATTTAATAGTTAAGGACTAACTATATTATTAATTATCTATCCTAAAACCATTCACTATATTTCTCAGAATTGTTAGTGTTTTATGTTTAATGATTGGGGAAATTAGTTATATTTCATATGATAGTTTCAATATGAATGTATATGTTGTTTATGTTTATCTCAACTCATATGACGAAGGAATTTGACTTATTATGTGATGGGTGGGGCCCTGTATAGCCTCTCGAAGAATCGGTAGGTCTCATGAGACAAATAGACTTAGAATTGGCCAAGGCATTTCCCAATGTGATATATGGATCTTGGCCAAGGCCTCAATCATTAGACATCTTGGCCGAGGCCTTCACAAAATGTTTCATAATGTCCCATATATGAACTTCTTCCATTATAAGCTAGTAATTGAATGTTCATGTGGTTATTCAACAAGTAGAATATCTATGATTATGTTTTATTATGGAATTATTTACTCAGCTCATATTCATTCCATAATGTGTTCAAGTTTATTATTAAGGGCATGTGTTTTCAATTATGCACCATGTATTATGTTTATACTAAATTTTTCTATACTTCATATGCTTACTGAGCATTTGAGCTCACCCCTTTATTATGTTTCATTTTCTCAGAACATGAATTATTAAATTATGAATGACTTACTAGCATAATCTAGGAGACAAGATGTTTCTATAGGAATAAATTAGTTGTGTATTTCTCTTTATGATATAATGTTAAACTTATTTATGTATCTCTTTTTTAAAAGATGTTAAACTACATGGTCCTTTGGGATTTGTATTCCTTGTTTATATGCCAATATAATAAAATAAGGCACCAGTTCTATGCAACTGGTGCCGGGTCCTTACAATTGGTATCAGAGGAAGTTTAGTAGAAAACATGGAAAACAGATTTAGAAAACTTAGATTAGGGAAGAGTCCCTAAGATACTCAATGATGATAAACATACAATAATTTCTAGGTTTTTTCTATGGATTAGATTATTCGGATATTTCAAGCAATACATCCTTGTCTGGATATGGGTAGGTTGAGGTAGCTCTAGCACAGATGTACCTTGGAGTAAATGCTCTGAAAAAGAGTCTTGGGCATGACCTAGGGTATCTTGGTACACAACAATGGGCCTTTTGTGGTCTTTGTTACTACACTCCTGGGGGATATGCTTTGTATAATTCACATTTTATTTACCAAACATTATGATGGATTTATGTCACCAAATTAACCAAAGTATATGGTTCTAGGAATTATGATGCATAAATTTATGCTCTGTGTTTTACCATGTTTAGAGTTATAGAGATTTCATAATTTTATAAACTAATATATAATAATTAATTGATTAGATATGGCACTTAGAAAAAGGAATGATAATATCACTAATACATGAGATACAAAGAGTAAGAAGAATCATGTCTCTAAGGGTCTTAAGATAAATTTTAAAGGGAAGATTATCACCCATGTATCCTCATCATATGATGAAATAATATAATTTGTTAACATTGAATGTAAATAATTCTCTGAGTCCTATGTATTTTAGTGGATGAATACTAATAAGAGGATGACATAGAGATACGGGGATAAAGAGAACAAGGGAAAGAAGTGTTTTCCCACATGTGATAATTGGGGAAAAATCACTCTAGTAAATGCTTAATGTTAATGGGGGTTTCCTACTAGTTTGGAGAAAATGGACCACATGATAATGTTTTTAGGGGTAAGAAATTGGTTTCCTATGTAAAATTCATCAATTGTATGATGATTGGGCAGTATGAAAACCAATGTCCCAATCATCAAAGTAATATACCCCATATTATGATTTTGGATAATTAATAAGTTATGATTCTACTTCAGATGAAGTATAAAGATTAATATGCCTAGTCAAGAATCTTTCCATGTGTATATTCTGTTAGTAATTTACTGGTTTTATGAATTAGGAGATATATAAGGATTATACTATAGTACTATTTTATTAAGGATTTGAGATCATTTGTTGAATGGTAGAAAGGAAAATTGATTTAGTGTAAACTTAATATTGTTAGAAATAAACATGATTGAGGAAATGAAAACCCATAATATATATCTAATGATGAGATAACGATTGATTCAAATAAGTATTGACTACCTTGGAACTAATTATTAACATGTCTATAAGTGGTATATGTGATCGTCAAAGAAGTTTACATCACTTTTTTATTTTAGTAATATATCAAATAACATGTATCTTACTTAAAAAATATGGAAGAATTCATGTTTCCAATATGGTTTTAACGGAAATTCATGTTGTTACGATATTTCATGAGGATACATGATGAAATTATTCACATGTTTGGAATGATAATTATAGAGATAAATCTTATTGATTAATGGTTAATGATAAGTTCATCTAGGATATTTAGGGGACATCATTATACTGTGTTAAATCATTATATTTTCTAATTTTTTTTACCATTTATGATGTCATTTAATTTTTTCATTGTATGAGATTTTAGATGTTAATGAATTTATTCACCAAATGGTGTAACCCTTACTATGTGATCAGGTATAGATAGAAAAACTATAATAAAATGATTAGTTTATAAGTTGAAATGTATATTTATACAGTTATAGAGTGGAATAATTCCTCGACTCAAGGAAAATAGTCTTAAATAAAAATTTTCATATTATCATAATAATTGATAATATTGACGAGTTTATTCTTTTTAGTTTATAGTTTTGTAGTAATCAACATTCATCTGAACATGTCCTCTATCATATTCCATCTGAGCTTCATAGTTATATTTTTATTCCTTGTCATATTTTTTTCTTCCAACTAATGTCACCTCATTGAAAAACATACTTTTTAAGGTGACCACCTCATCTCCATTATCCTTTTTAAGAAGATATTTTTTTAACCCTATTTTCTAATGTAGGTTTCCATAAAGGATTTTTCATGTATCAACCATTATCTTAGGAATATCATTTACAAATTTTGAGGATCAAATTTTTGTATGGAGTGGATAATGTAACACCAAAAAAAAATAAAAATTGATTTTTTATAGAATGCATGGATCACTATGTCTCTACAAACACCACTTTGTTTTATCCTAACCAATTAAACATAAGTTTGTCACTTCTGTGATGTAAATTTTGAAAAACTAAAATACACGGTTGCAATGAGTATGTTATTTGGAGACTGATAAGAAAAACATAATTTTTGATGAATAGTAACCTACCCTTATAAATAGTAACATACCCTTAAGAATAGTGATATAACATGATGAATTATAACTTTACCTATGATTGTATATAAATAATATTCAAGTGAACGTACGATATACCTATGCTTTGTAATAAGTAAATAAATGATTTAAAACTGTTGTTTTGAAAATAAAATACGATTTTAATTAAATATTAAATTAATCATATATAGATTTTTTTTTGAAAAATGGACTTTATTTTTGGATTCTACCCATCGAAAAAGGGTTGAGGTGAATTTTATGGATTTTTCTGAAATACATGAATTTTTATGAATAGTGAAATACCATAATTTAAAAAATAAGATATATAAACTAATTATAGATTCATGCATGATGTTCTATTGATTTAAGTCCAATTGGTTCGGGATCACCTGATAAAACTACTATTCATGGTTAAAGAAGACTCATTATTCCTTGTCTTTTGAGGAAATAATAAATTAATGAATTTTACATTAAGAAATACCCTCTCCCCTCAACTATAAAAACCCTATCTCACTCCCCCTTCTCTTCACATCTCTCAAGGCTTTTTCCTTATCTAAATTCTGTCCAAATATCCTCCCAACCTCTTTTCCCATTTCCAGCATGCCTTTATCTCATAAAAGACCAAAACCTCTCCATTAAGGAGGCTCTCAAGGAAGATTGGTTCAAGAGGAAAATTCCTCTTTTCAATTCATTGTCTTTCCGTTCAAGTTCATTTTTTTCTTTATCTATTACCTCTCCATATCCAAATTTTGTGATTACTCTAGTACCTTATATGTAATATAATTGTGTCATTATAGTGTAAAATGTTATCATAATCTCTCCCTTTTACCTTCTATTATACATGTAGTAAGAACACAATCTGAGATGTGTCACTTTTCCGCATTCAAGGACGATGGGCTTCTGATTTCTATTATCAATGTCAATTATGGTCATGAAACCATTCATATTATAGTTGAACAAGATTATTACATATTAATTATTGTAACACCCCGAGATTTTATGAAAAATATTATTTTAATTTCATTAACGTCTTATGTTGTATTCTACACCAAGATTACCTTGCGCTATACGCAACACCATATTAGCTTGCAGTATACGCAACACTATTCTTGGACCGTGTTACACACAATTTTGATAATAGTTATTCTACGCAACATTGAGTATATATATATATATATATATTAAATGTATAAATGAAATATGGTTGGATTCTGTTATACGAAACAATGAAGGATTCTTTCACAACACGCAACCCTGACTTGGCTTGCATTACACGCAATCGCGACCTTCCTCGATAGCGTGTGTTGTACACAATACCAGGTTTTAATAAACAATGTTATATTATTATAATATTGTCATGAACTAGCCGTTATGAATAGTATTAACTAAATTTTGAATTTTATAACATTATTATTATTCTTACACATTTCTAGAACATGGTATAAGAACAAAATAAATTTTTCGGGTAAAATAAGTATTTTTCAAAAAAATGCAGTTTTGCCGCCTTTTGATGGCGCACCCACTTTAAATTTATTTTTTTGACATGTTTATAAGTTCAATTTGGCAAAATAAAATTCTTCTTTGGAATCAAGAAATAAAAATTTACTTTGGATAAATTTTTCATATTATTCTGGTAACTTTCACATTTTAATGAATAGTAAAAACACGCTATATTTTAATTAAAAACAACTTTTTTCATCGTAATATCTTATGTGGTTAAATTATAATATTGAATGGTTTTAAAGTATAAATAGAATATATTTTTACCATTTAATATAATTTATGTCATTATCATTGATTTTACCTTGAATTCGTAGGTTAAATCAATTCAATCTTTTGCAATGTTTTAAACAAAAACCCGTTTTTATTCGACAACGAGATTAATTTTAATTTAATTTCTGCAACTTCTGTGTATGGAATTTTAAAAAATGGATTCCATATTTGGAATCAGTGGGTCCAAATTATGTTAATATGCTACTTTTTATTTTTGGGAATTATGAATAGTAACTACGGTAAATTTTATTTACCATAGTTAAAGGTAAATCGGGTAATTAAGGGTAAATATAATATTTTAAAATTACCCTAAAAATGTCAAAATCCTATTGGATGACTAAAAGTCGACCCATATCACCTAAGGGTCAGATTAGAATCATTTAATGAACATTTGTCCATGAAAATAACTTAATTATTATTAAAACCAAAGAAAGTGACAACATGTCACTCTCTTAAATTTTATAAGTATATTAATTTTAATTTAGTGATAAACTTCATGAAACTTCGAACATGAATAGTCTACAGAAATATAATGAAATTATCTACATCATATAAATTTATTTATAATTTTTAGGGATTAAATAATTATCATTAATTATGACACAATAGTGATGCAGAAATTGTTTATCTAGTGAAAAATCAAGAATAATGTTTTTTTTAAACTAATAGTGACCATAAAATGCACAAATACCTAACCAAAACTTATTGTACATGTAAATGTAAACCATAAGCATCCAATGGTCGAATATTTGACCATTTGGAGACTTATAAAAGCGATTATGACACTTATATTATTTTATTTTAAATGATGCCAAAGTTGTCACCTTCATAATTTAATAAATATAACAATTTAAATATTGTGATTTTAAGATGATAAATTCGAGTAAAAGTATTATTGTGAAAGGTAATATATTTATCTTAATCATAGAATTTTATTTTTAATTTTATACAACAAATAATTATAATAAATAATTATACAAAAATGATGTAGTAATTATTTTATTAAGAGATAAACCAAATAAATGGTTTTAAAAATAATAAAATAAATATTATATGAACTATTTAATGTGATACACTAATTTTATAGATACATATGACCTTTTATTAATATATTAAAGCTTTTAGTTCGAACATATCTTCTGTATATATTTTATTTAAATTCAAATAAATGAATAGTGTCAAAATTGACACTATTGTTATTTTACAAAAATAACATATTATAAAATTGTTTAAAAATCACAAAAATATTTAAAAATTATAAATTTATATTTATATGGTCTATAATGTTATAAAGTAAACAATTATGGAAAATTAACAACAAATAAGTAATTATTTGTTATAATTTAAAATTTAGAATTTTATTACCACAAATAAACTTAAATAGATTAAATAAGGATAAATCAAAATGATAAGGTTTAAAATAAGATCCAAACATGTCTAAATTTGATTGGTTGATGAGATTACAACCATATCTCATCTAATCATTGAATATGATTCATTTTTGGAGGTTTTTATGTGGGGTTAGATTTATTATAAATTAATATTTTTAAGAATTCCTAAGGTGCCCCTCTCCTCCCTTATAAAAGGGCACCTCCTCCCCCTCCTCCTCACACCAAATTGAGCACTCAAGCTCGGCCAACCCCTGAAGAAATCCCTTCTCCACTTCCCTAGAATAGTCCTAGAGGTCCTTGTCTTCTTCAAAGACCAATCTTAGTTCCCTAAGTGAAGGATTCAAAGAAGCGTTCCAAAGAAGAGGTAATATCCATTACCGATCTTTTCAATTTCTTTCTTCTTCAACTTCTTCTTCTTTAGTTGTTTCATGATAAAGTAATAACATCAGTATTACTTACATATTGATATGTTATTATAAATATGAAACAACCCTAATTCACCTTCTATCCAACCTACGGAAAAATGAAATCACCGCGCGTGCGTACGTACGGAATACCGTCTCCACGCCGTGGTGTAATCTATTTTCCACCATCACTTTAAAAGGATGGGTATAATGGTGTAATGAGTAACTATTTATGATTATTATAAAGTAATATTGATACTGAAATAATATATATATACTCTAATACAGTTCCACGATCATAGGAACGATATCATCACTCGTGCGTACGTACGGAATACCGTCTCCATGATGTGATGCGACTTGTTCTACATGATCATCATTACATAGTAATTATATAAATTGAATTAATAAATATGATATATGTTACACTAATACCATTCTGGATATAAGGTATCTATAACCTTAAAAGAAGAATAAGAATGTATTCGGCAAAACACGCATAAGAACAAAAGGCAATAAAGACCCGAGTAACAAGTAACAATGAAATATTACTATCAAGAAGCTAAGAATATGACCATATATGATATCATATCAATATGTATGATTCTGGAATAAGTCAATAACATTATTTAAACCATTATACAAGAGCTTCGGACACGTACAAAGCAAATTGGACCTAAGGTAAGGGAAATATCACAATCTCATTTTTATCCGAGATTGTTTATTCGTAAGTATTTACTGGGGTGTATTTTATCATCCACATCCATGTTTAATCAATATGTAATATTATTTCCATTCACCTACAATTGTTTAAATCCTATTTTACCCTTCGGTGAGTTTTTAGTAAAAGATATGAAAGGAATCTTTTGTCGTTTTTTGTACGAGATACTTTTTTGACTTTTCCGACAAAAGTACTAGTAGAATGTTTTTTTTAAACGGAACGAACGGATTTTTACGGTTTTATAAATCCTTATTTTCATGAAGCTTAATCCAAAAGATTTCATGACTATTTTCAATTAAATCACTTTCTTTTAAAATTGCATGATGTTTTGTGAAAAGAAATTGATTTTGAAGAAGAAAGGATATTTTCCTCAAGAATTCATTTCAAGTGTTTTATCAAAATTATTTTCCATCTAAGGTAATAAAGGGTTCTGTTTCTATCCATATTTTTACATTGATTTGAATATGTTGTGATGGAATTATGTTTATGAATTCCTTTATCTTATATGAATGGTTTTATGATGTCATGTTGTTTAAGAATCCCATTTTTATTACATGGGTTATGCAATGATGTATGATTTATGATTTTGTGGCACACATAAGAATGGTATCATTATGACATGGGTGGGACCTATATCTCCCTCCAATGCATTGGGTAAAGATTTTATATCTCATGAGATAGACATGGCTGTAATGGTAGGTTATACCGGTTCAGTGAAACAGGACTAAAACGAGGGTTACTCGATTCAGAAAGGGACTTTGTCCACTAAGATAGTCTTGGCAATGAGTCATGACTAACAAGAAATGATTCTCTATGATTATGTGTGTATGCCACAAAGTTCCATGTTTTATGTTATGATTATTGTGATTACATTTCACTGCCATAATTTATCCCATGTTATGAAATTATTCTCTCTTTTGCAGGTTATGATTTCCAAAATGTTATGTTCTTATGAATATGATGTGATTGATATTTCTTTTGTTTACCCTTACTGAGCATTTGAGCTCACCCTTTTATGTTTTCTTTTCCCCAGGATATAAAGAAAGGTTTTAGGTAAAAAAAAGGAAGATCTTTATGGGATATGTTGAAGATCTTTCACCAGGATTAGAATATTACGTTCCGAGTTTCCAAAGACACTAAACTATTACGATCCTTGTGTGTGTATTTTTGTTATGTACTAAGTATTCCGCAAATGTAATGTAATGTCCATGTACGTCAAGATACGGGTCTCTACAGTTGGTATCAGAGGAAAGGTTTAGTCAACCTTTGGAAACTAGGATGCGAAAACGTTGGTGAGATCCCTAGAGAAATTTCTAAGGTATGTCTAGGGATGTCCCTAGGGATAAGTATACGTATAGGTTATAGTAATAGAATTACGCTAACGATCATAGAATTAAACCTAAGATGTTGGATATTGAAGGTACTTCCCCTTTATTATGTTAATTTCCCTAGCATGATTTTTGCCTCTCACACTATTCTTTTTGGGTTTTAGACAATGGCTGGAACCCGAAGGAACCGTGTTGATCAATGCAATGGACAATGCAATGACTGCCCTCCTGAACAAACAAATGTTATGGGAGATGGAGTGCAAAATCTTATTGCTATACTTACACAAGCTATGAATCATTCTGGACTTCCAAATGAGCAGAGAAGGGAACAATATTCTATTGAGTCCTTCATGAGGCAACGTCCACCTTCTTTCAGTGGGTCTTCTGATCCACTTGTGGCTGAACAATGGATCAGTACTACTGAAAAGATATTTTCAGTTCTTCAATGTTCTGAACATGATAAAGTCATCTTAGAAATATATCGTTTGGAAGGTGAAGCTGATCAATGGTGGAATCTTATCAAGAATACGAGGCCAAAAGATGAAATTGAGTCCATGGAATGGGACGAGTTCAAGAACTTGTTTTTCAGTAAGTACTTCCCTCGTATTCTTCGAACAAAGATGGAGAAAGAGTTTCTTGAACTGAAGCAAAGGGACGATGAATCTGTTGGTACCTATGAAGCAAATTTTACAAGACTTGCAAGGTATGCTTCTGGAATTATCATCCAACCTGAAAGTAAAGTTGATCGATTTTTCAGTGGCTTAAAACCAAGTCTTCGAAGGGCATTAGCTATAAGAGACTTCAGTAGCTATGAATAAATTGTGCGTTGTGCTATCAAGGTAGAAATGGAAGTTGGTGTTACATATCCATCTCATGGTTTTGACAAGAAACGAAAGATGGAGTTCAAGGAGAAATCTCAGAATAATGGTGAAAAGAAGATGAATGTTTCCTTATGCACAAAGTGTGGAAAGAAGCATGGTGGAGATTGTCTTAAAGGGACTAGAAAATGTTTTAAGTGTGGAAAAGAAGGTCATCGAGCAGCTGAGTGTCGAAGTAATGGAAAAAGGGTTTCTAATGATGTGAATAAAGCAAACACTGCAGAGAACGCACCACCAACACTTCAATGCTTCAAGTGCAAGGAAATGGGGCATTATGCTAATAATTTCCCTAATCCAAGGGTTTGTGATGATCAACATGAGAAACCACTGAAGGCAAAGGACAAAGGGAAATCACATGCGATCACTATTGGCAATGTTGAATATGACAACGATGTGGTGGAATGATTAAGTGTTTATGTAATGGGATTCCAAAATAATGTTGTATCATTGAGTATTGCAATATTTATTGATGTGGTATTCAAAGTGATTGAGATATTTTTTTGGAAATAAGATGATATGCGCATAATGAAGACGAGAAAATGAAATGTTCATGAGCTCATGATTAATATAAGGACTAAGTGATATCATGGTTTGAGTATATAGAATTTTGAGGAATTTGGTATGTGGAAAGTGTTAACTTTTAACTGCACTCATGTTTTCACTAAGGTATTCAAGAGAATACACGATTAAGGACTTTGAATGTTTGGAATGTGACTAACAAGACATATCTTATGATATGTGGGGATCAACGACTGTATTAAATCTCTGGTAATCGATGTCACTATATTATGAGAGTGGACTGCAGTATTATGTATAAGCATAAAGATTAGACTGGATTATGTTGGACATAAGTTAGTATTGTTTAAGGATAGAAGATTTTCGATATTATTGATGGGATGTTATAGTAACGTAGTTTTAGAAAAAAGGACAACCTGCAGGACGGGCGACAGCCCATCGCTTCGGACAAGGCTGTGGGAATCGAACCCACAACTGAAGTACGACTGGCCTTTATCGCCTACCACTGGCCTACAGGAAGTCCCTGTTTAGTAGAAACTAGTTTTATTATATTAAGCAGTATGATATATGAAGTATAAGTCCATTTTAGGAACCATATATGATTAATCTCACTATAGATCGAATTATGCATATAATTTTTCCTAACCTTTTGTTTGAAACAGATTGAATGACCCGTCATTCTATCACATGATCTGCTAACACTTCATGAATAACAAATTCAACTTTCATTTATTTAAGAGATGAAGTGGAAATTGTTCAAGGCACGAACAACAGTGAGATTGTACCAAAATAAAGTAAGTATTTATTCTAATTCAAATTTTCAACTTTAGGGAAATGATCTTGAAAACCAAAAATGTTGTCCTAGTGATCTTATACCTGATGAATCAGATGGTACCTTATATCATCACAAATCTATGGATTTGTGATTACTGGCTTTTCCATAGCCATGTTCTCTACCACTCTCCATCAGAACATGATGGTTAGATTTCTCTTCCACATCCATATTTTCACCTATGTGGAAACCCAATGATTAGTTTATTTTGGTAACCGTTACGTTTCATACTTTTGTTTTTAAAGATTGGTTTTGATATTCCTTTTTACGATGTGGGTTTCTATTAAAGAAACTTTCGAATAGTAAACCATTTATAACCCCGACGAATTTCGAGGGCGAAATTCATTTTAAGGGGGGTAGAATGTAACACCCCGAGATTTTATGAAAAATATTATTTTAATTTCATTAACGTCTTATGTTGTATTCTACACCAAGATTACCTTGCGCTATACGCAACACCGTATTAGCTTGCAGTATGCGCAACACTATTCTTGGACCGTGTTACACAAAATTTTGATAATAGTTATTCTACGCAACATTGAGTATATATATATATATATTAAATGTATAAATGAAATATGGTTGGATTCTGTTATACGAAACAATGAAGGATTCTTTCACAACACGCAACCCTGACTTGGCTTGCATTACACGCAATCGCGACCTTCCTCGATAGCGTGTGTTGTACACAATACCAGGTTTTAATAAACAATGTTATATTATTATAATATTGTCATGAACTAGCCGTTATGAATAGTATTAACTAAATTTTGAATTTTATAACATTATTATTAATCTTACACATTTCTAGAACATGGTATAAGAACAAAATAAATTTTTCGGGTAAAATAAGTATTTTTCAAAAAAATGCAGTTTTGCCGCCTTTTGATGGCGCACCCACTTTAAATTTATTTTTTTGACATGTTTATAAGTTCAATTTGGCAAAATAAAATTCTTCTTTGGAATCAAGAAATAAAAATTTACTTTGGATAAATTTTTCATATTATTCTGGTAACTTTCACATTTTAATGAATAGTAAAAACACGCTATATTTAAATTAAAAACAACTTTTTTCATCGTAATATCATATGTGGTTAAATTATAATATTGAATGGTTTTAAAGTATAAATATAATATATTTTTACCATTTAATATAATTTATGTCATTAGCATTGATTTTACCTTGAATTCGTAGGTTAAATCAATTCAATCTTTTGCAATGTTTTAAACAAAAACCCGTTTTTATTCGACAACGGGATTAATTTTAATTTAATTTCTGCAACTTCTGTATATGGAATTTTAAAAAATGGATTCCATATTTGGAATCAGTGGGTCCAAATTATGTTAATAAGCTACTTTTTATTTTTGGGAATTATGAATAGTAACTACGGTAAATTTTAATTACCATAGTTAAAGGTAAATCGGGTAATTAAGGGTAAATATAATATTTTAAAATTACCCTAAATAATGTCAAAATCCTATTGGATGACTAAAAGTCGACCCATATCACCTAAGGGTCAGATTAGAATCATTTAATGAACATTTTTCCATGAAAATAACTTAATTATTATTAAAACCAAAGAAAGTGACAACATGTCACTCTCTTAAATGTTATAAGTATATTAATTTTAATTTAGTGATAAACTTCATGAAACTTCGAACATGAATAGTCTAAAGAAAGCTAATGAAATTATCTACATCATATAAATTTATTTATAATTTTTAGGGATTAAATAATTATCATTAATTATGACACAATAGTGATGCAGAAATTGTTTATCTAGTGAAAAATCAAGAATAATGTTTTTTTAAACTAATAGTGACCATAAAATGCACAAATACCTAACCAAAACTTATTGGACATGTAAATGTAATCCATAAGCATCCAATGGTCGAATATTTGACCATTTGGAGCCTTATAAAAGCGATTATGACACTTATATTATTTTATTTTAAATGATGCCAAAGTTGTCACCTTCATAATTTAATAAATATAACAATTTAAATATTGTGATTTTAAGATGATAAATTCGAGTAAAAGTATTATTGTGAAAGGTAATATATCTATCTTCATCATAGAATTTTATTTTTAATTTTATACAACAAATAATTATAATAAATAATTATACAAAAATGATGTAGTAATTATTTTATTAAGAGATAAACCAAATAAATGGTTTTAAAAATAATAAAATAAATATTATATGAACTATTTAATGTGATACACTAATTTTATAGATACATATGACCTTTTATTAATATATTAAAGCTTTTAGTTCGAACGTATCTTCTGTATATATTTTATTTAAATTCAAATAAATGAATAGTGTCAAAATTGACACTATTGTTATTTTACAAAAATAACATATTATAAAATTGTTTAAAAATCACAAAAATATTTAAAAATTATAAATTTATATTTATATGGTCTATAATGTTATAAAGTAAACAATTATGGAAAATTCACAACAAATAAGTAATTATTTGTTATAATTTAAAATTTAGAATTTTATTACCACAAATAAACTTAAATAGATTAAATAAGGATAAATCAAAATGATAAAGTTTAAAATAAGATCCAAACATGTCTAAATTTGATTGGTTGATGAGATTACAACCCTATCTCATCTAATCTTCGAATATGAGTCATTTTTGGAGGTTTTTATGTGGGGTTAGATTTATTATAAATTAATATTTTTAAGAATTCCTAAGGTGCCCCTCTCCTCCCTTATAAAAGGGCACCTCCTCCCCCTCCTCCTCACACCAAATTGAGCACTCAAGCTCGGCCAACCCCTGAAAAAATCCCTTCTCCACTTCCCTAGAATAGTCCTAGAGGTCCTGGTCTTCTTCAAAGACCAATCTTAGTTCCCTAAGTGAAGGATTCAAAGAAGCGTTCCAAAGAAGAGGTAATATCCATTACCGATCTTTTCAATTTCTTTCTTCTTAAACTTCTTCTTCTTTAGTTGTTTAATGATAAAGTAATAACATCAGTATTACTTACATACTGATATGTTATTATAAATATGAAACAACCCTAATTCACCTTCTATCCAACCTACGGAAAAATGAAATCACCGCGCGTGCGTACGTACGGAATACCGTCTCCACGCCGTGGTGTAATCTATTTTCCACCATCACTTTAAAAGGATGGGTATAATGGTGTAATGAGTAACTATTTATGATTATTATAAAGTAATATTGATACTGAAATAATATATATATACTCCAATATAGTTCCACGATCATAGGAACGATATCATCACTCGTGCGTACGTACGGAATACCGTCTCCACGATGTGATGCGACTTGTTCTACATGATCATCATTACATAGTAATTATATAAATTGAATGAATAAATATGATATATGTTACACTAATAAAATTCTGGATATAAGGTATCTATAACCTTAAAATAAGAATAAGAATGTATTCGGAAAAACACGCATAAGAACAAAAGGCAATAAAGACCCGAGTAACAAGTAACAATGAAATATTACTATCAAGAAGCTAAGAATATGACCATATATGATATCATATCAATATGTATGATTCTGGAATAAGTCAATAACATTATTTAAAGCATTATACAGGAGCTTCGGACACGTACAAAGCAAATTGGACCTAAGGTAAGGGAAATATCACAATCCCATTTTTATCCGAGATTGTTTATTCGTAAGTATTTACTGGGGTGTATTTTATCATCCACATCCATGTTTAATCAATATGTAATATTATTTCCATTCAACTACAATTGTTTAAATCCTATTTTACCCTTCGGTGAGTTTTTAGTAAAAGATATGAAAGGAATCTTTTGTCGTTTTTCGTACGAGATACTTTTTTGACATTTCCGACAAAAGTACGAGTAGAATGTTTTTTTTAAACGGCACGAACGGATTTTTACGGTTTTATAAATCCTTATTTTCATGAAGCTTACTCCAAAAGATTTCATGACTATTTTCAATTAAATCACTTTCTTTTAAAATTGCATGATGTTTTGTGAAAAGAAATTGATTTTGAAGAAGAAAGGATATTTTCCTCAAGAATTCATTTCAAGTGTTTTATCAAAATTATTTTCCATCTAAGGTAATAAAGGGTTCTGTTTCTATCCATATTTTTACATTGATTTGAATATGTTGTGATGGAATTATGTTTATGAATTCCTTTATCTTATATGAATGGTTTTATGATGTCATGTTGTTTAAGAATCCCATTTTTATTACATGGGTTATGCAATGATGTATGATTTATGATTTTGTGGCACACATAAGAATGGTATCATTATGAGATGGGTGGGACCTATATCTCCCTCCAATGCATTGGGTAAAGATTTTATATCTCATGAGATAGACATGGATTGAATGGTAGGTTATACCGGTTCAGTGAAACAGGACTGAAACGAGGGTTACTCGATTCAGAAAGGGACTTTGTCCACTAAGATAGTCTTGGGAATGAGTCATGACTAACAAGAAATGATTCTCTATGATTATGTGTGTATGCCACAAAGTTCCATGTTTTATGTTATGATTATTGTGATTACATTTCACTGCCATAATTTATCCCATGTTATGAAATTATGCTCTCTTTTGCAGGTTATGATTTCCAAAATGTTATGTTCTTATGAATATGATGTGATTGATATTTCTTTTGTTTACCCTTACTGAGCATTTGAGCTCACCCTTTTATGTTTTCTTTTCCCCAGGATATAAAGAAAGGTTTTAGGTAAAAAAAAGGAAGATCATTATGGGATATGTTGAAGATCTTTCACCAGGATTAGAAGATTACGTTCCGAGTTTCCAAATACACTAAACTATTACGATCCTTGTGTGTGTATTTTTTTATGTACTAAGTATTCCGCAAATGTAATGTAATGTCCATGTACGTCAAGATACGGGTCTCTACAATTATACCCTATTTAAGGTTCTGAAATCCATTTGTAAAAATGGTATTAATTTATAATTAAAAATGAATTCGTTGTAATCAAAACACACAAATTAACCGAAAGAGTTATCATTTAAGTTCTTTATAATAAATCATCATAATTCCATGTAACGAAGTTATATAAATGACCAATAAAACCTATTTATTATCATAAATAATATTTTTTTTCAATTATGTAGATTTACATGAACTCTATTACTTAAGAACAAGTGAACTTATTTTTAAAATAAAGGTAACGAACGCTACGGAACAAAAAAATTCAAAATAATAACTTATCAATAAGGGAATAAATGAAATAAAAATAATTATGAAAAACTAAATAAATTTATAATAGGTTCTTAAATAATTTATTAATAAGTATAATTTCATATTCCAGGAACTTAAATTCAAGAGTGGAACACATTCGGAGTAAGGTTATGGTTTTCCACCCGAACATCCATTTTAATTTGGGTTACATTCTTTGTTTAATTATCTCAAGGAAATTCATATATATTGATATTAAATCATCTAAAAAATGTGTGTGTATTCAATATATATAAATAAACCAGAATACTTCCCTAGTTTTTCGATAGTTACATGTTTTAAAAAACATTCAAAGTTGTTTCCAAAATATAAGCCCGACTCAAGATAATTTCTCAAATTTTTATATATTTTTAAGGAAACTCGATAAACTGTTTCTGGAAACTATTATCCTTTTGAAAATACTCATTTATTCATGAAATAAAATCTTACATCACTTCTGGTTTTATAAAATTATTTTTCCAAAAAAACTCTTCTTTTTAAATAAAAGAGTATTTATCTCATGAATTGATTAGTGATATTATAAGAGTATTCTCATTTGATTCAACACTCTTGTTGATTATTATGTATTATTGGGTTTAGTCATTTATGAATTCATATGCCATATGTTATTTAATGTTTTATGACTAACTCTATTTTGGATGATCTATCCTAAAACCATTCACCATATTACTCAGAATGGTTAGTGTTTTATATTTAATGAATGGGGAAATTTAGATACAATTCATATGATAGTTTCAATATGAACATATATGTTTTTTATGTTTATCCTCATATGAGGAATTCATTGGAATTATTATCTGATGGTTGGGGCCCCCTATAGCCCCTCGCTGCATCGGTAGGACTAGTGAGTCAAAAAGACTTGGAATTGGTCAAGGAAATTCCCAATGTGATATATGGATTTTGGCTGAGGCCTCAATCATTAGACGTCTCGGCCGAGACCTTGAAAAAATGTTTCAAAATGTCAGGAATATGCACTTACCTCATTATTAAGTTGTTAATATAAATTTCATGTGGTTATTGAACTAGTAGAAGATCCATGATTATGTTTTATTATGGAATCATTTACTCAGCTCATATTCCTTCCATAATGTGTTCATGTTTACTCTTAAGGGCATGTGTTTTCAATTATGCACCACGTCTTATGTTTATGCTATATTCCACTTCATTTCTTACACTTAATGTGATTTTGATCACACCACTTTTTTATGTTTCATTTTCTCATGACATGAAGAAGTAAATTATGAATGACTTTCAAGCATAATCTTGGAGATATGATGTTTCTGGTGGAATAAATTTGTTTTTTATTTCCTTTTATGATGCAATGTTATACTTATTTATGTATCTTGTTTTCGAATGTTACTAAACTATGTGGTCCTTTGGGATTTTTATTCCTTGTTTATATTCCAATGTAATAAAATAAGGCACCTTCTCTAGGAAACATGGGTCGGGTCCTTAAAATGAAATATAGAAATCATTAAGTCAATTTTATTATTTATAACTTATTGTAAACTACTGATCATTACCATATAAAATTTATGATCAACATGGTTCGTGAATTCATTAAGATATAGTTATTTTGATATTCAAAAATGAATTATAATAATTTTATAATTATTATACTCATTAATTTAACTTAAAATTTTAATATAATTTTTTTCAGAAACAATTTCTCCCTCTTGTTTTCATAACTTTAAGAACTCTAGAAATAAGATAAAATATCCATCATTTTCATATCAATATCTTATTTAAAAAGATCCAATATAGAATAAGTATGTTATTTTTAGATAATTTTAATTTTATTTTAACAACATAAATTTGAATCATGATAATATAATTTAATACCTTTTAAATATTTTTTGTTATATAGGTCCCATAAAAAATTGTAACAAAAAAAGTGTCAATCTATCATTCTAGTATCTTGGGGTATATTTAAGCCCACAGGGTTCCTTATTAAGATTAAAAACATTATATTAGGATTTTTTTCAAAAAAATAAGTTATTTCTAAAAAAAATTCCACATTAACATACTTTTATGAAAAATATACTTCACTTCTAGTGGAAAAGTGTAAATTTTCGTAATGTTATATAGAATAAAAGTATATGAATAAATTCAAGTATTTTTACTAAAGATATTTTTTTATAGTGTATACCTCATTATTGATTATATCATTTTTCATTAGTTCTATATATTTTTGTTACTATTATTCCATTTTTAACACATTTTTTATGAAAACCCATTTTACTTCAATTACAAGAAAATATTTGGGGCATTGTACCAATATATAGATTTTATTACTATCGAAGTCATTTAGTTCATCATGAATTACATTTATCAAATATTTATCACCTACTATCCCATTATTAGTATAGGGTTCAAACTGTGATAAATTATTCACAATATTCAAATTCATTCTTTTCTTATAGTTTGATATACAACACAAATGGCATTCGTAGAGAAGTTTTTTCCTTAGGATTGTTTATTTATTGGGTTTATAATTCATTATTATTTGAAAAAGGTTTATTTTATTTTAGAGGTATTGCTTCAAAAAGGATTCATCAGTTTTTTCTCATGAGAAGGATTTTTTAATATGGGTTGAAAAATAATTTTTGAAAATTCATAAGATTTTTTGGTTTTTTGTTGTTTAAAAATAGATGGATTTGATTCATTAAATTATATATGCATTTTTTCCTCACCAGTAATTTTTTTTATTAAAAAACAATATGAAATTGCTTTTTTAGAGTATCTCAATAGAATTTGTTCATCATATTTTTGACGCAAATTTATGTATATTATCATTATTATTCGAAATGAACACTTTTACTCCAAATAAACTAAATAAATATTGTTTTTAAATTCATTCATTTCCCAAATCATCAAAATTTATATTGAAAAAATGACTAAGAAAACATGATATAATCTATTGTGTGCAGTGACCACAACATCAACTCAAAAAAATTAATAATTGAGTACTTTCTTAACCTAGTTCATATAATCTGATGAAGAACACTATTTTATTTTTCAAATACACAATTTTATGAAGTTTTTATAGTATTAAAAACATTATTAACAATTAATTTTTTATTATAAAATGTTGAAAAATATAAATTTTCAAATTCTCAACATTGATCAATATGAAAAAAAGGTACGATTTTCTCATTTTTTATCATGGGATAGATATCTATAAATATAAAAAAATAATATATCTTTTTTAAAAAAAATAAACACATGTATATCTAATTTATTCATCAATAAAGAAATATACATTGTATTTTCCACCAATTATTCTAGTTTGTGGGGGACCAAGTAAATCAATTTTCACTAACAGAATGATATTATAATTTTAAACTTCACCAATACATTAAAAACGAGACTAATGTTTCCTCTCAAAATGACAAGGATCACAATATTTAGAAGAATGAAATCAATTCTCCAGTATATCTCTTACTATTAATTTATATGAATGTTTTGATAAATTTATAATATTATAGTTTATTATCTTTCTATTTCATAATAAATATTTACATTTAATTTCACTTTAGAATTGTAGAACTTGGAATATAAAGTATTCTTCATTTAGAGTGTAAGCATTATCATGTGTATTGGTAGAAACAATAAATTTACCTTTTGAAAATTTTATAATAAAGATATCATTCCAAAAATTATCAAGTCAACATTTATCACATAATTGGATTTGGATAATAATTTTTTTCTAAATCCATATAATATATAAAAAATGAAGTTAATTCTTTTCCATGAAGTATAATATCACATGTAGTATAAATTTCTCTAAGAGAATTATCTATGAATGTGGATTTACCAAAATTCATCTTGATAATTTTCTTGAAATAATTCCTTTTTTCATTCATGTTCTAGGAACATCCATTATCTATTTAATAATTAATATTATCATTATAATTATTTCATTTTACTTGGAAAAATTTAGATTTTTGGAACCCATATTTTATTAGGCCCAACAATATTAGACAAATGAATATTGGAATATATATCTATAAATCCCTTTTATGTGGAATTGATTATAATTCATTAGAACTATATAATCTACGGAGACTACAATATTTTACTTTATTCAAATAACATTATTTCTTCCAGTGCCTAACCCTTGATCATTTTGTATAGAATAGAGAAATATAAGGAACAAAATAGTTATATCTGAAATGTGATTTGGAATTAGTAAAACCCACTCTTAATGTGTTTCTATATGGTCTCATATATATATACATATTATCAAAATTGTACTTCCAATAAATAAAATTTAATTTCAGTATTTTTAAATATTTTTTAGGGTTTATGTTTTCAAAAAAAAATAATTATTATCAATATATAGGGTAGAACTAGATTATATATCTAATTATTTAATAATGTTTAAAATATCTAGGGAATGTTTTGAAATTATATAATTTACAAAATAAAAATATTCCATATAATCTTTATTGTTTTTAGAATCCTTTTTTTTGTTTTTGTTGATGTATAAAAGAAAATATAGAAACCTCCTCATAACATGGAGAAGTGTCATTTTCAATAAAGAATGTATATTTTTCTTCATCTAATGATGTAGAAAATATTTCCTGGTTAGAATGTACATAATTATTATTTAATATTAAATTGGTCAATTATTAGAAAATAACCTTATCTATGAAGAATTGATTATTCTTTTGAATTTTAGAATATAATATCTTAATATTTTGACGATCTCTATATTTTTTGTAATACTGTTATAAATAGTTGTCTCAAACACTGGAACTTCAGGTGTCTTCTAATTTCAGACTATTATTTAATTTATACATATAGAACATTTTAGAATTTATTACTTTTTCATCCTTCTTCTTTTGGCTAGGAAAATTTACACTGACATAGACTAGTTTCTAATATTCTTATAAGATAATTTTAGAAGTATATTTTTATGAAATCATTCTTTATGAATATTATTGTAATTGTAATAGAATTGTTTCTTTACAAAAAAAATCACCCTTTCAAAAAGCTAATCCAGTTCATTATCACTATATTTTAATGAATATCATTCATGATCAAATTGTACATACTTATTTTCTAAATATATATTAAATTATTTAGCTAATTAAACATTATTTAATTTTATTGATATAGATAAAAAGGTTTCACCAATTTCAATGTCACTTTCTCATCATCCCAATATGATCTAGCCTTGCACTACATAAGATTTATAATATGATTATCCTAAATATGATTTTTATGCTTCTAAGTATCATCTAGAGCTGTCTTTTGGATTATCATTCATTGGTTATAATATCAATATTTTTATCAACCAATTTTTCCTCAATCAAATCATTACCACAAAAAAAACTAGTCTATAAAAAATTGTCCAAAATATTGTATTTATTTATGATTCTAATTTCGTATGTATAAAATTGAAATCTCTATAATATTCTCTTAGAAATTTACTTACTATTTAAATAACTATTGTAGTTCCAAAATTTTTTACCTATAGTATATTCCAAATATTATTCATAGTTTCATTGAAATAAATATTACTATAGATATTTCATGTTATAAAGTAAAAAAACTTTTTTACATGATAATTTAATTGATACTAAATCATATCATCACTTGTAAAACTAGAGACTTATTTTCTCAATTATTTTATTAACTCTTATTTGTATAAAAAAGTTTTCAACTATAGTATTTAAAAATACTATCTTCATTAAATACCTCTTTAATTTATAATCTACAAAATCAAAATTCAGTTGTCTTCGTAGATTAAAATGTTCAAGCTTTACAATGGATAAATTGGTCTTATTTAAAAAAAGTATTCTCATTTCTACAAAAAACAACACTATAATTGATTATAACAGGTATAGCATCATGTAATGCAAAATATTTGATCTAAAGGGTATATTTTTGTCTATAAAAAGGGGTGGTGAATTTCAATTTATAAACTAAAACATTCAATTTTCACTATCGTATTTGAGAAATTTAGAAATATACTTTATATAAAAATGTCAACTCTAAAAATTAAAAACAATATACATGTAAAAAAATTAAAATTGTAATAAATACTTGATAAAGTGAAATAATTACTGAATAAACTGTATAAATTTTAAATTATGAAAAATTTACAATAAAAACAATAATTTACATAATCATAGTTTGAAAAGTTAATAATTAACTATATAAAATTTACATTAAAAATTAAAAAATAAATAATTACTTGTAAAAAACTGATAAAAATACTAATAAAGTGAGTAAGGAAAATTTACATAATAATAATAATTACCTATAATTTAGCCTCAATTGGTAAGGAATTCAATAACCCTAACTTTTGGTATCCATGATTTTAACTAAATAATTAATTTATACCTTCATTTATAATGGAATCCCTCGATACTATGATCATACATACTATTAGTTATTTATACTCAAGAAACATTGATTATAAAATCCATAAACTCTATCTTTTTAATCATCTAACACCGTCAATCAAAAAATATTTTCCAAATACTATTTAATATCAAAACATGTTATTGTATTTATAAATGAATCCTCACATAGATTCCTTAAAAATACTATTATTTAATTTTTAATGTTGATCACACATAAGTAAATAGATATTAAAATATTATCATGTCATGTTTTTGTTTTTGTTTATTCAAAACATTCATCCTCCTCAAATTCAACTTCTATTTATAGGTTCACCACCAACAGTCATATTCTAAATATCTCAGAGGTGGTCATAATGGAATCAGGGGAACTCCTTCTTCTCTTAAAAGGTTTATCACAATGTATAGGTCTAATGGTCAGTCTCAAAAATCACCATTATAATGCTTAATGGATTCCATTTGTTGTTGTAGAGTTTATTTATCTGATATAATAGAGTTTATTAATATCTTATATTTTATATAAGTTCATATAGAAATCATGTCTTCCTTAATATGGTAATATGTTTCTTGTAGTCATTATAGAACTTATTATAATTGAAATCAGTTTACTTTTATTATGAGACATTTATAAATGTACTTCCCATGATTTTTGTAGTCATATGTAGGATTGATAGGGTACATGTGTGCGTGATTAATGAAAAATTTATCATATGAAATGGATTTTCTATGTTCGGTAAAACAAGGTTTCCATAAAATCATTCTAAGAACTTGTGAAGTATAAAATTTATTAGAGTGTAAAATATTATTTATGTTTGTAATGATTTTAAAAATAATTTTAGACTACATAGTAAGATATCATTTTGACTCAAAAAAATCAATTAAAAATATCATTATGATTTTCTATGAGGTTATTTCTCATTCAAGGAACCCAAAGGAATAATTATTCAATTTTTACAAGAATATAACATGGAAAAGAATATTTAATACCTTGTCATAAAACCTCATCGTAGACTCATACTATGAAAAAACACCACGGTGAGAAGTTTCAAAATCCCATCACCTTATTTTCATCAAGATTCCAACACTATATATCCCTAGTGGTGGTAGATCACCATCCATTGTAAATAATGAATACAAGACCTATATCACACTTATCCATGACACAATCTAATGAAATAGTCATAAAAATTTTATAAAACATCGACCATAATTTAATATTCCTTTCAGATCAAGAGTTTAATATATTACACTAACATTTATGTGTGTTGTTCCAAAATCATTCACATTACTAGCAGTTCCCAATATACCTTGATCAATTTCTCTTAGACACAATCTATCCAAAATGTGTTCCTTGCTATTTTATAATTTATTATTCTCTAGTATGGATAACTTTAGTGAAAAAAATTATTTTGCACGTTCTCACATACCACAATAATTTAATAGTGGGTTATTCACCAATTTAATTCATCTATATTTTTCAAATTTATTATTTCAAATCAATAATATTCGTATAAATATATTTAGTAAAATTAATATTTTATATAGTGGATGGAACCTTTTGGTTGAATATTAAAAAATCTTGATCATTATATGATCTAGAGATAATATATTTATATTATATAATATTTTTAGAATAAATATCCTCATCATAATGGTGCATGGCGATAAATGATTTCTTAGTAAATTTTTAGGACCCATCTTGAACAATTTACAAATATTTTAGTTTGAGTCCAAGCTCATGGAACGTCATATTAAAGATATTTCTCACAACATTTACCGATTTTATTATATATTATAATTAATTCCTGACCATATCATTATTCTTCCCTTGTATTTGTGTCTTTCAATGCATGATGTTTTCAATCTGTTTTATATTTTATTCCCATGAAATCAAATTGTGAATTCTTAACATAAATTGTTAACCATTTCTTTTCACCTGATTCATGGAAATTTTATTCTAGACATTATATGGATTTATTACTCATTAGTATATCATTAAACTAATCCTAAAAAATTTTGTATCCTATTTATTAATGTTATATAATTATTTACACACAAAATCACATTTTTATAAGTTTTATGATCCTAATTTCCTTATGTTCTTGTAATTTCTATAATTTCTCATATTATTATATTTGGTGGGTGATCTCCTCTTAAAGTATTTTAAAGGATCCATAAACCAAAATAAAAATTTCCTGTGAAATATACTGCAAATTCTTCCTCGAAAAATGATATGATTCAACATTCAATTCATGTGAGATATTATCTTACCCGATTTTAATTAGTTATCCAATGGATCAATTTGAGAAATATATTTTAGTTACCACTTCAACACATTAGTTCATTCAACATAACAATGTTTAAGCATTTTATAACTCCTTGGTATTATTTTTAACATAAATATCTTTTTCATTTATGTTATTTCATTTTTACCATTCTTGCATCATTGTGGAGTTGTATTATCATTCTCTTTACATAAGAATTTTTATCCTCCAACATTTTATTTTATTTTATTTTATTTTTTTATAAATGATTATCTAAATATTTGAATCATCTTTTTATTCTTTTTACCCAATTATTCACTTACTTATTATAATGAATGAAATAATCAAAAATCCAAAAATCATATAACACGTTTATTGTTGAGAATCTAATGAGATGTTGAATAATTTCTTTTTTTTAATATTTATTCCACAAATATTGATGAATCCCCACTAAGAGGGTGGATGAATCAGTCTTTGTTATTTATTACCAGTTAAATATTTTCCTAAATTTTACATTTTCTCTAACTCAATGAATATATCGCTCACTGTTTCATCTTATTTATCTTGAATACAATTAATTAAATTGGAAAAACCAAAAGGAAACAGAATAGTTTGGTAATGAGGCCAACCACTAACATAGATGATAGTGTACCTATTGTATGGTTATTTTTATCCCACTCAAAAAAAACATCTATTTTATTATCAATATGAATGACGATAAAGGGTATGAACTTGAACACATAATTTCACATTCAACCAGGTATAAAAAATGCACCAAATTGTCATCATCAAGATTTGGTACCAACCATGATTTCTTTCTCAAAATACAACATTTGTAGGGACCCTCCTAAATATTTAATAGGAAGAGATGATAAGTCACTTCTGCACTGAAAATGATTTGATATTCATCCTTGGATTGCATAAATATTAATAGAGTCATATAATATTATGATATAATGGGATCATAAGCTTCAATCCTTATGATATAGTGATAACATATATTGGTATAATCAATGTCCTTTGATGCTTGATATATTCCAATATAGTGATAAAATATTCCCTAACTAATCCTCTTCATTTTCATCAATGAAAAATTAATATATTCTCACAATTACATTAACTCTCTCATTTATTTATCACATATAAGATTCTAGGTATTCATACTTCCAACTCCCTTCTAAAAAATCATTCCTTTCCCTCCTTATTATACTCTTAAAATACATAGATTCTCACATAGACATTGTTTCAATGTATAGAATATGAAAAAAATTCAATATAATGAATATAATTCCCTTTAATTATTTGTATTCAAAACAATTTCGAACTCATTTAATCTCCACAATATATATTTTATTATCATAAAATTTTTATTTCAATATTCTCTCTTAATCATCTCCTTGTATTTATGATAACATATGTCGGATCTCTCATAGTTTGTAGTGTATGCTCTCGACTTGGATTCCTTTAAAATTTTCATGGTTTTGTAAAGGAATTTTGTATTGTAGTGTGCCATACTATATTATCCCTTTTTAGGACAATACCTAAAATTCTTTTCGTACCATTGAGATGTGATTATCTCTCACAACATTAACTTCATCACACAAAATAATGAATATTTATCCTTCTAATGTGACTACATCTCAAATTATTGTACCATATTTCACTACATTTATAGAAATATTTTCATCTCAATATTCTTATTCATGTCATGCATCCACCTCATATTCGTTATTCTCAATCACCAAAACCAATATATTCATTCAAAACATTTTCAAAAAATAATCATGTTTTTACTCATTGAAGAATAACTCAAAATTTGTATATTTTGAACTCTGTAATGACATCATTTAAAAAATAAAATATATTATCTATGAAATATTTTATGTATTATAGTGTCAATCATAGAGTGATTTTCCAAATTTACACATAGAAATAATCTTAGATACCATTATGTGATGCTTTGGAAAACATATGTATCCTATGAAATTATATAAATAATCACCATAAGGTAATTTCTTTTCCAATATTCAATGATCAAGAATATATTACATATCACATATAAACATTATCTAAATATTTTCTAACATCTAAACTGAAAAAATTGTTTTTATTACATTAAATATATTATGTATCATATTAAATGTTTTAAATTGCTCAGTGGAATATTTCATTTATTCAAGTATCCGAAAATATTCCCTTGAAATATTTTAGATATAATCAGAATATATTATGTACAATAAAAAATATTTTATAGGATATATCATATAATATATATGACAAGGAGATCTTATCCAATACTAATTTTTCTCTACTATATCTAATATTACATATTAAAAATTATCATACGTATCATAGTGTAAACTCAAAGTGAATTTTAATTTTTTTGTAATATATGAATTATATCACATATTTCATGTGATTGTTCTTATATATTAACATGATGAATTTTACAATTCAATTTTATCAAAAATTCTGTAAACTATAGAAGCACAAAAAATTAAAAACATTTCAAATCAACTCAAAATGTAATCAATCCTTATGAGGGAATCCTAAGACACATTAAATCATTCCAAATTACCTTAGGATATCTTAAATTATTATCATGATTTATAATAATTATCATAAATAACTATATATTATAATATATTTTAGAGTAATTCAATATTCTTACATTACCTTAACCAATCATTAGTATCACTATTACTAGAGTCTCATTAACTAGCTCAACAAATTGGCCATACTAACTACAAATGTATCATTAACTAGTCTCATTAAAACTACTATAGTAAAAGTTATATATCCCAATATTATTGGTATTAGTAACTTACATGTATTAAATAATCTTATGGTTACTCCATTTTTATTTTCACAACTTCCATGATCTCCCCACTAAACCTTTGAAACCCCAAGTATTAAATAGAAATTTTTTGACAGTTTCCAAATATGATGGGATCACTAATATATTCACCAATTTTAGTACATCAATTTTTCGACCCCACTATTGAAAATATATTTTATCATGAATTAAATTTTAGGGAAAAAGTCCCCAGACATCAGGATATTCTATGACCAGATCAACTTTAGCACATATTGAAACATTTACGTGGTAAATCCATTATTATTCATCATTATTATTGGGTACTCTAGGATTATTCAAATCTATCATTCTTCAACACATATTGACATCATACATATTGACATCATTATTAGTGATAAAAATAAGAAACAATTCCTTTTTTATTCAATCATAATAAATCTTATAAATTTATATTTTTAAAAACAACTCTAATATGATATTTTATGAAACATAGAATTATAATATGTAATAGAATGACAAAAAAATTCATAAGTCAATAATTTATAATAATATTCAAAAAAATTATTTTGTTTATGATAACGAAGGTCCAAATATAATTAAATGTACAGAAACACAATAATAAATTATTTTTGTATATATAGATAATTTTTAAAAATAATTATTTTTATAAAAAGTATGAAATAGTTTATTTTCTGGGAGAAGTTTTGATATTAAAATGTATTTTTATCATACAAATCTTTACTATAAATTATCTCTTCGAGTACATTCAAATTATTGAATCATGTAACATTAAAAATATATTTTACAAAAAATATGGGAAAAAATAGCAAATTATATTTTTAAAAATATGAAATGAAACTTTTTACTAATATATAATGTACTGATGATGGATTAGCTTCCAAAAAACAAAAAACTCGCAATTAATTCCTAGAAGGTCGCTAAAAAACATCAAAAATAACATTTAGATATATTATCAAATTCTAATTTAATTCAAACTATTTTAAATATTTATCTGGTCTATTTATTTCAAATTATATGACCATGAATATGTTAGATAATGAAGATATTTTAATGTTTTGTTTCTAGGGATATTTTGGGTTTTCAACCTATTATTTGTATCCGACAAAAATAAAAATGAAATATTTACATGAAATATTTTTTATGTAGATATTGAACATGTATTTTTTATTTTAGGAATTTGAGGTCAAAATTTTTAGTGGTTCATTAATATAGATGTTCAATCTAATATATTAATCATTTATGACAGTTTTTCTAATTTTTATCAGAAATATTTTTTAAAAAAATTAATAACTTATTATGGTTGATGTTTGAACTAAAAACACACACTAAGAAAATAAAAGTTCAACTCAATGTTTTTGTAACATATTTCCATTAGGTGTTTTCACTAAATACATCCACCATAAATTTTCAAAGTATTTTCTTAGTGTTAGTTTAAACTCATACATTTTTATTAGTAGATTATAGTGGCAAATTTTAATTAAAATTTATAGATGAATATTTTACTATGAAAAGAATATATTTTAAAAATAATAAATTTTTTATCTAAAATTCTTATGTGAAAATGTATTGTAAAAAATACAATATAACTATTTAATTTAAATTCATACTGGATACTTCAAATATATTTTACAAAATCACATTTGAATTTCTGGTTGATTTTATGGTAAATAATATTCATAATATTTTTTAGGTCATTTTTTTGGAAGTAAATTCCCCCATAAATTATAAATTGGATATTTCTACTTGAAATTCCCCAAAAAATCATCACATGTACATTTTATAAAAAAACCAGTTTATATTCCAACAATAACTTTTTCTTATGGTTTATGCTTGATGTTTTCATAATGTATTTTGTATATAATATTCCAATATAAATTTGATGAAATATTTTTCAATTATTCCAAATACATTTCTATGTAAAATTTATAATTTAAAATTTCTTCAAAAAATAATAGTGGAACTTTATAAAGAAAATTTTTATTATATTCATCAATTATACACTAAAAAATATGAACACAAAGATTGATATTCAAATTTTTGTGGGTCATATATAGAATTAGTCTTTAAATTTTTTTATTTTTAGTGTAATTAATTATTGTAAATTTCATATATAAATTAGAAATTTTTAATTTCTTTAAAGATCATTCCACAAAAAAAATATTTTTTAAATTTCCATGACAATTTCTAAAACAGATTTATAAGTGTCTTCTTGAAATATATTTTTCCAATTGATATTTCATTTCCATATGAAATTTATTTTAGTAACATTCCATCTAAACAGAAAAAATATTAGAACTATATGTTTTTTCTACAAAAATTGTTTTAAAGGTATCATCCATGAAAGATATTATAATTACAACATTATAAATTTTTAATGAACATATACTTTAAATAATTGTTTTAATTGAACTATTTTATGAAGATAAATGTAATTTATAGAATAATAACTCTATAGATTCAGTTTATATTTACTGTTTGACTAGGAGTATCATAATCATATAGGATTGTGATCCTATGTTGAAATATAATGGTATAGGTGATATGTTTTCGCATTGGTTTAGAGTTATGCATTCATAGGAAATTACATTATCAAGAATCCATAATGATAAAATTTGTATATAGAAACTATGAATTAGTAATATTTTTATATCCATGTCAAAATATTATTCAATTTATGATTCATATAAGGGTATGTTTGGATTTAATAATTAAAATAATTATATAAATATTTTTGGTCAGAGAGGAATCTCAAGAGGGGGGTAAATTGAGGTCCTCCTTAAAATTTCTGTTAAACAAATTATGATGAAGATCTCCCAATTTTGAAATAGGCCAGTTAATTAAGGTAGTAAAGATAAAAATTCTTAGTTGGTCAATAGATTTCTCAAAGGGTGATTAGTCCTCAGTTGAATTAGTGTAAACCACTTCTTCATCATTTGAAACACGTTTAATGAATTAAGCACAAACACACACATTCCAAAACTAACGATCTAAGTCAATGAAAAACTGTTATCTATTTTGGGAATTATACGTAGAAGATAATAGATAAAATATATTTTAACAAAATTTAGTACAATGTAGAGCTAAACACAAGGTTCAGTCTCAAGTCGAGACTTAATACTCTCCCCATGGTGATCACTTACCACCAGGAAGTTTATATAAATAATAAACTTGACACATTGCCAGTATTAGGTTTTACGGATTTTTTCACAAATTTCCAAGTATCACACCCTCTATCGTAGTTCTTCATGAAAAAAAAACAAACATTACTGATCACACATAGTCTCTTCTATAGTTGTACATGGGAAATAATGTGTAATTGATGTTTGATGTGAGGATTTTCAGTATCCTCTAATTCAGGCACATGAGATAGTGTCTGTAATAGACAGACAGACACATCTCAGAAATGTAGACTATATGAACAATGTAAATTTAGGATTATAAGATTGTGTTTAGAAATCTCTATGTTCTTTTAGATCAAATGTTGACTCTTTTGTGTGAAGAAATTTTGGTTAGAGTCTTTCTCTGGAAGTTGTCCTCAAAACAGAGTTCCACAACTCCATGTTCAAAATTTTAGGGACTGAGTGTTCTGCTTCATGTGTTGATCAAGAGTTGATGAGGCGTAGAAGATAGCCTTGAAATTTTTCTCCCAAAATGATCTTCTTGAGGTTATTGGGTTCATAGTGTAGGTGTCGAATAGTTCTTCCTTGTTAACTTTGATCTAGTCAGTAAGATCTTTCTCATGTATTCCTCACTCTTTACTTATGTGCACCACTTCTTTTCTTCCAAAGTATTCTATTTTATATTTGAGGTCTGACAGTAGGAAAAATTAAATAATGTGTTTCTTCCACATACCTCGTACTATCCCCAAATACGGTCACTTTATATGTCTATAATCAATATTAATTTATGTGAGAAGCATTAAATTTAACAAATTAGACTGTTAGACTAATCGTAAGAATTTGACAAAGTATGGAGAAGAAGGGTAATCATCGTTAGACTGATAATGGTAGCCTCCACAATGGTAGGCTTTAATAGTAGGTTTGCATCGATAGCCTTCACCGATAGCCCTCATCGGTAACCATCAACAGTAGCCTTCAATGAAAACCTTCAGCGGTATCCTTTACTGGTAACCTTCATCGGTGATCTTTCATCGATGAACTTTCATTAGTGGCCTTCATCAGTGACCTTTAGTCTTTGACCTTTCATCGATAAACTTTCATCTGTTACCTTCATCGGTGGCCTTTCATCGATTACCTTTCATTGGTGACCCTTCGTTAGGGACCTTTCATCGGTGACCTTCATCAGTGACCTTCATCGATGACCTTTCATCTTTGACCTTTATCAGTGACATTACATTGGTGACACTTATCAATTACCTTTATCAGTGACCTTTCATCGGTGACCTTTACTTAGATAAATTTTTCACCATAATCTTAAACGATATTATTGTGATATTAAAAGGATCGGGTTATTACTTTATAGAGACTATGAATATTAATGACCCATGATTATCCTAATATTGAAAACATGATTATCAAATACATGAACATGATTTGGGATTATCAAAATAGGTGAGTTCAACAATCTCCCCCTTTTTGATAATCACAAATTATGTCAGTATTTTCTGAATCAGGGTTATTCACATTTGCTAATATCTTCAAAGACGTGTATAAGTATAGTTGAACCATGTTTATTGTAGATTATATATATACAATGATTCAAATTAACATAAAAACTTCTCCTATTACAGGAAACATAAAACGTCTCCCCCTTTGTGATTAACAAAGATACAAGAAGACAAAAAGATAAGAAAGAGAATTTTATTTTTAATGAAGCATGAATAAAAGATTCAAAAAGTGTACAAAGATACCTATCAACAAAGACATCTCATATTCAGTCTAAATATGGTATGTCCTAGGGAGAATTGTCTTTGGAAGCTGATGATTTATGTTCTAAAGAAGGAGGGATAGGTCGTGGGATAGCAGTGAGTAGGGTTGGAGGAGCTACTGTAGATGAATCAGTAGACCGATAGTGGTCAGATCTCAATGAAATCATAGGGGTCATGGTTCTGATGTCATGTGCAGGATTCATCGTCAGTGCACCACAGGTATATAATGAGGTATATGAGGAAGAAGGTAATGATGGAGGATCAATTATAGGAATGCAGTCGACATGGAGGAAGGGTAACAAAAGCTTTCTAAAATCCATAATAATACTTCCTCCTCTTTACATAGCTAAAATAAAATCATCCTAATTCTACATAAAGTTCTCTAAGGCAGAATTCAACTCTATAAGTTTTTTAACAAGTTTCTTAAACACCTGAGAGACATGTGGTATCCTCAAGTAGTCCAACTGTAGTTGAAAGTGACAATCCATATGATACTTAGTGTACACCCTTTTGCAGTAGAAATCAACTTGTTTATTGGTGTCCTTATGATTTTGACCAGTTTCCGTTAGAAAATCTCCCACAAGGATATGAATTTCCCTAGTAGTGTAATTGACCTAATTCATAGATTGAGGGTCTGAGGTACTCGCACTAGAGAACATGTCTACTTCTTCTCTAACAACTGATCTAAAAAAATATAGATAAACTGGAGGAGAGGCTTAAGAAGAATCAACTGCACACAGAGGTTCCATAGTGAAAGACACTGTCTCATTAAAGAATATGGTCATCCCACGGATCATCCAATTCAAATCATCATCATGGCCACTCACATGTGTCTTCATAGACTTCATAAATTACTCAAACACAGCGACCATCTGCTAAACAACACATTTTACATATCTAATTTTTTTAATCCACTTTCACCCTTGAATACATATAGGAGACTAATATGGTAATATACTGCTTCACAGATTCTATAGACTCTATCAAGGTTCTGTGTTGATTTTTACATTCTTTTACCTCATGTAGAAAGACTGAGTGAGAGATAGAAACTAGGCATTCCACTATAGATGTTATAAGGTCTTGATTTGAGTTACAATTCATTCTATCCCAACTGATATCTCATCAATGTGTCTCTTTAAATCTAACATCAATTATTCCAAATCATCCTTTTCACATAGTCTTGAGGTAAAATCACTACTAGAAGCACAATAGTAGTCTCTATAACAGAAGGAATTGGAGGACTTCTAATAGGATGTTCATCATCAAAATCTTCCTAATCTATAACCAAAACTATAAATCCAGGGTCTTCTGACAAGTCTTCTATTCCATGAGTAATAACCACTGAACCTAGGGCAACAAATTCATCCTCTTCACTTGGATCATTCCTCTGATCAACCATATTAATCTCTTTCATTCCTCTTTCATCAATTGCGTCAATAGGAGAGTCCATTGAAACTTCCTCTATAGAATCTTCAACTATTTCCACTACAATTCTACATTCAACTAAATCAGAAACCACATCATCTACACTTTATGTCATTTTTTATGTCTTATTAGAGGATTGAGACTTAGACATTATTCTTAACTTTCATCAGCGACTATATCAAAATCATCCTGACTATATTTAGTGTCATCTTCCTCCTATGAGGTCTCTCTAATGTCTCTGATAACATTTTTATCTCCTTCTTCTTTAGTAGTTTCCTCATCATCATTGAATATTAGGATAGTCTCCCATCTATAAAACCTTTTTGGTGGGCTAGTCTCACCAAAAGATACAATATTGGCATTAGGAAGGTGGAGATCACTCATGTCATCTATATGAGAATAATCTCTAACTTTAATAACACCATCCTCTTCTTCTTCATCTGAGTATGCAGTATCTACTTCATTAAGAATCGGTCCAAGGTCTTTCTTATCCATTGGCCTAGTAGGATAAGTAACTGGGTTTAATTCCTTATACAGCTTATCCTCATCATTTACCCATCTTCTTTTCTAATGGTTCAAGATGATTTTCATGTACTTGAAATCATCTTGGTGATGCAAAATTTGTCCCTTACAACAACGGTTTCCTCCTTATTTCCAGTAACTCCTTTAAATTTTAAGATTAAGGGTATATATCTGGCATGAAACAAAGCATTGGACTTGGAACTGGGCTTTGTCATTTCCTCTAATTTATTCATCAACAATCTACAAAAATTTATCTTTCGTTCATGCTTCAATAGATACAAAAAGATACATCCATATACATAAAAGTAGAAAATTTGATTCTCCTTGGACTCAAATCATGGTGAAAAACATAAATAGATACCTGTTTTTCCTTCTATTTCAGCAGAAATAACAATTCCTAGGGATCCCATTCCATGTCAGTTCTGCCAATGATTCTTCATAACATAAGAACTCACTAGTTGGAGGCACCACTCTTGATGCGTAATAAAAAATTCCTTCATGTTGAATTCCTAAACATTCATCCCATTCACGAGAGGATAAGCTCACACTTACTCCATTTACCATTGAAGACATTATGTGATCATCCCCAGACTGCTCAAATCTTAGAAATTCATAAATCTCCTTCACTAGATTTGTGTAGTAAGGTCCATTATTATTTTCAAGGCAATTTAACCATACTTGAGCTTAAATTTCCTTCAGCACTAAAGAACTTCTTGACATCATCCATTTTGAGCCTAGTTTGTAACACCCCGATATTTTATGAAAAATATTCTTTTTAATTTCATTAATGTCTTGTGTTGTACGCTACACCAAAAGAATCTTTCACAACACGCATCCATGACTTTCCTTCCATTACACGCAATCGCGACCTTCCACGATAGCGTGTGTTGTACGCAACACCAAGTTTCGCTAAACAACGATATGCTATTAAGATATTATTAAAACTAGCCGTTATGAATAGTAATAACCACTTTTTGAAATTTTGTAATTTTTATTTTTCAAAATGGACTTCATTTTTGGATTAGGAGTATCGAATTTAGCCTAAGGTGAAATTTTGGTAATTTTCGGATAACATTCATATTTTGATGAATAGTAGAAATTACTAAATTTTAATTAAAAACAACTTTTTCAATCGAAATAATTAATAGTTATAAATTATTAATTTGAGTGGTTTTAAAGTATATTTAGAATATATTTTTACAATTTAATACAATGTTGGACATTGGATGTAATTTCACATTTAAACCAGTTATAAACAAGTGTCAATCTTTTGATAGTTATTATCTCTCAAAAACACGCTATTTGTTGTGACAACGGAAATTAATTATAAAATTAATTAATGCAAATTATATGTTGGGAATTTTGTAAAATAGAAATCATTTTTGAATTCGTAATATCAATTATAGCCTAGGGTGAAATTTTGGTACTTTTCTGAAAACTTTCAATTTTTGATGAATAGTGAAACCACTAAGTGGTAGGTTAAAAACTGAATTTTGCATAAAACTTAATTTTACCACTTCTGTGAATGGAATTTAGAAAATCCGACAGACACGGTTAATATCAAGGACTAAAATGTGGTTCAATGAGATGAAAATAATTTTTGATGAATAGTAACTTTTTACTTTTTTACCACAGTTAATAGTAAATAGGGCAACTAAGGGTAAATATGATATTATTAATATCCTAACACATGTCCTAATTCTATTGTACAAGTGTAATTCGACCAAAAACAAACTTAGGAATAAAATATGACCATTTAGGCCCACTTGGATTAGATTAGGACATTTATTATTAATTTATTTAAAGAAGGGTTAAAATAGTTAAAATCAAAGTTTAATAAGTAAATCATTTTTAATATGGGGTTATAAATAAGATAAATTCGACTATAAATATTCATTGGAAAAATAAAAAGATTTCCGACATGATGGTATTTTATTTATAATTTTTATACATTAAATAATTTAATTTATTTATGACACAATGATGATGCAGTAATTATATTATTAATGAAATATTGACATAATTGATGCTATAAACACCAAAATAAATGTAATTTGAGACTTTTTATGAATTAAACTAATTTTATGGGTTACTATGATATATTAGTGTTTATTTATTCAACTTGGTTCTAACATATAATTCTGTTATGACTTTCACAAAAATCATATATCAAATAGTGTCAAAATTGACACAAAATAGTTTTTAAATCAAATATTATATTATTAATTGTTATTTTATTTATAAAAATCTAAGGTTCGGCCAAATGACTTAGATTAGGATATATATATTAATAATAAACAATTTGGGGTTCGTTTGGCATGTTATAGTAAGTGTATTAACCATATAGTGTAAGAAAACAAAAAGACACGGTAAAAGTTAAATTATTTAACTTAGAGTTAAATCTAATTGATAAGGTTAAAATAATAAACTAAACATGTCTAAATCCTATTGGTTGATATGATTTCGACCCATCCCCACTTTAGCTTCGAAATAAGACCCTTTGGAACCATTATAACTCGATTTTGACTTTAATATAAAATAATATTTTGAGATATTCCTAAGGTGCCCCTCTCCTCCCTTATAAAAGGACACCTCCTCCCCCTCCTCCTCACACCAATTTGAGCACCCAAGCTCAGCCAACCCCTGCCAAAATCTCTTCTCCACTTACCTAGCAACATCCTAGAGGTTCTGGTCTTCCTCAAAGACCAATTTTAGTGCCCTAAGAGGAGGTCTCAAAGAGGCGCTTCAAAGAAGAGGTAATTACCGTTACCAATTATTTCATCTTTATTTCTTCTTCCACTTCTTCTTATTTGGTTGTTTCATTATGAAGTAATAACATCAGTATCACTCATATACGGATATTTTATTATAAGTATGAAACAACCCTATTTCACCATCTATCCATCCTACGGAAAAAGAAATCACCGCACGTTCGTACGTACGGAATACCGTCTCCACGACGCGATGAGATTTATTTTCCATGTTAACCATTTAAGAATGATTATAAAGTATATATAAGAAATAATAATGAAATATATGACATTATAAAGCTACTGAATTTATGTATATATATATATATATGTATGTCATCTACTTACTTCCATTCAAGACAATAAGGAAAGGAAAACAGCGTTCATGCGTACGTACGGACTACCGTCTCCATGAACGGTGTTTTTTCATTTCATTTATCTATCTATTATATATATATATATATATACTGAATATATATGATATATAAACCATATTTTATATTCTTTAAGTATGTAAATCATGATATAAGTAATAATAATGTCAAGAACAACAAGTCAAAACACCTACGATAAATGAAACGATTTTACCCAAAACGCTTCTTTAACATGGAATTTACAAAAGAACGGGTAATATAAAGTCATAAGTGAACCATATATGATATCATAACAATGAATATCATTCTATAATAAGTCAATGACATTATTTAAATCATTATACAGGAGGTTCGGACATATACAAAGCAAATCGGACCTAAGGTAAGGGAAATATCACAATCTCATTTTTATCCGAGATTGTTTATACTTTGGCATTTACTGGGGTGTATTTTATCATCCAAATCCATGTTTCCTCAATATGTAATGTTATTTCCATCCACCTACAATTTTTTAAATCCAATTTTACCCTTCGATGAGTTTTTAGTAAAGGATATGAAAGGAATCTTTTGTCATTTTTCGTACGAGGTACTTTTTGACTTTTCCGACAAAAGTAAGAGAAGAATGTTTTTTTAACTTATACGACATGAATGGATTTTTAAAACATTATTTCCAAGAAGCTTCCTTTAAAAGTTTTCAAGTTTATTTTTAATCAAATTCTTTTATTTTATAATTTTATGACATGTTAAGAAAGGGAAAGTGTTTTTGAAGTAGAAAGGATATTTTACTCAAGAATGAAGTTCAAGTGTTTTATCAAAATTATTTTCCATCTAAGATAATAAAGGGTTATGTTTTTATCCCTATTATTACATTGATTTGATTATGTTGTGAAGGAATTATTTTTATGAATTCCTTTATCGTGTATTAATTGTTTTATGATGTAATGATGTTTAAGATTCGCATTTTTATTACATGGGTTATGCAATGATGTATGGTTTATGATTTTGTGGCACACATAAGAATGGTATCATTATGAGATGGGTGGGACCTATATCTCCCTCCAATGCATTGGGTAAAGATTTTATATCTCATGAGATAGACATTGCTGGAATGGTAGGTTATACCGGTTCAGTGAAACAGGACTGAAACGAGGGTTACTCGATTCCGAAAGGGACTTTGTCCACTAAGATAGTCTTGGAAATGAGTCTTAACTAACAAGAAATGATTCTCTATGATTATGTGTGAATGTCACAAAGTTTCATGTTTTATGTTATGATTATTGTGATTACATTTCACTTCCATGATTTATCCCATGATTATGAAATTATGCTCTCTTTTGCAGGTTATGATTTCCAAAATGTTATGTTCTTATTAATATGATGTGATTGATAATTCTTTTGTTTACCCTTACTGAGCATTTGAGCTCACCTTTTTATGTTTTATTTTCCCCAGGATATAAAGAAAGGTTTTAGGTAAAAAAAAGAAGAAGATCTTTATGGGAGATATTGAAGATCTTTCACCACGATTAGAAGAATACATTCCGAGTTTCCAAAGACACTAAACTATTACGATCCTTGTGTGTGTGTTTTTGTTATGTACTAAGTATTCCGCATAAGTAATGTAATGTTCATGTACGTCAAGCTTCGGGTCTCTACAGTTGGTATCAGAGGAAAGGTTTAGTCAACCTTTGGAAACTAGGATGCGAGAACTTTAGTGAGATTCCTAGAGATATTTCTAAGGTATGTCTAGGGATGTCTCTAAGGTTAAGTCTACGTATAGGTTATAGTCCTAGAATTGCGCTAACGATCTTAGAATTTAACCTAATATGTTAGATATTGAGGTTACTCCCCCTTTATTATGTTGTTTTCCCTAGCATGATTATTGCCTCTCACACTATTCTTTTTGGGTTTTAGACGATGGCTGGAACCCGAAGGAACCGAGTTGATCAATGCAATGGACAATGCAATGATTTCCCTCCTGAACAAACAAATGTCATGGGAGATGGAGTACAAAATCTTATTGCTATACTTACACAAGCTATGAATCATTCTGGACATCCAAATGAGCAGAGGAGGGAACAATATTCTATTGAGTCCTTCATGAGGCAACGTCCACCTTCTTTCAGTGGGTCTTCCGATCCACTTGTTGCTGAACAATGGATCAGTACCACTGAAAAGATATTTTCAGTTCTTCAATGTTCTGAACATGATAAAGTCATCTTAGCAGTATATCATTTGGAAGGTGAAGCTGATCAATGGTGGAATCTTATCAAGAATACGAGGCCAAGAGATGAAATTGAGTCCATGGAATGGGACGAGTTCAAGAACTTGTTTTTCAGTAAGTACTTCCCTCGTATTCTTCGAACAAAGATGGAAAAGGAGTTTCTTGAGCTAAAGCAGAAGGATGATGAATATGTTGGTATATACGATGCGAATTTTACAAGACTTGCAAGGTATGCATCTGGCATTATCATCCAACCAGAAAGTAAAGTTGATCGATTTTTCAGTGGCTTAAAACCAAGTCTTCGAAGGGCATTGGCTATAAGAGACTTCAGTAGCTATAAAGAAATTGTGCGTTGTGCTATCAAGGTAGAAATGGAAGTTGGTGTTACATATCCATCTCAAGGTTTTGACAAGAAACGAAAGATGGAGTTCAAGGAGAAATCTCAGAATAATGGTGAAAATAAGATGAATGTTTCCTTATGCTCAAAGTGTGGAAAGAAGCATGGTGGAGATTGTCTTAAAGGGACTAGAAAATGTTTTAAGTGTGGAAAAGAAGGTCATCGAGCAGCTGAGTGTCGAAGTAGTGGGAAAAGGGTTTCTAATGATGTGAATAATGAAAATACTGTAGAGAACGCACCACCAACACTTCAATGTTTCAAGTGCAAGGAGATGGGACATTATGACAATAAATGCCCTAATACAAGGGTTAGTGATGATCGACATGAGAAACCGCTTAAGGCAAAGGATAAAGGGAAGTCACATGCGATCACTATTGGCGATGTTGTAAATGACAACGATGTGGTGGAATGATTAAGTGTTTATGTAATGGGATTCCAAAATAATGTTGTATCATGGAGTATTGGAATATTTATGTATTGGTCTAATGTGGTATTCAATGTGATTGAGATATTTTTGGAAATAAGACGATATGCGCATAATGAAGGGAAAATGAGAAAATGAAATGTTTAACAGTATTCATGAGCTCATGATTGATATAAGGACTAAGTGATATCATGGTTTGATTATAAAGAATTTTGAGGATTTTGGTATGTGGAAACTGTTAACGTTTAACTGCATTCATGTTTTCACTAAGGTTCAATGGGTATTCAAGAGAATACATGATTAAGGACTTTGAATGTTTAGAATGTGACCAACAAGACATATCTTATGATATATGGGGATCAACGATGGTATTAAATCTCTGGTAATTGTTTTCACTATATTATGAGAGTGGACTACAGTATTATGGGTAAGCCTAAAGATTGGAATGGATTATGTTGGACATAAGTTAGTATTGTTTAAGGATAGAAGTAATTTTCGATATTATTGATGGGATGTTATAGTAATATAGTTTTAGAAAAAGGAAAACCTGCAGGACCGGCGACAGCCCATCGCGTCGGACAAGGCTGTGGGAATCGAACCCACAACCGAAGTGCGACTGGCCTTTATCGCCTACCACTGGCCTACTGAAAGTCCCTGTTTAGTAGAAACTAGTTTTATTTTATTAAGCGGTATGATATATGAAGTATAAGTTCATTTTTGGAACCATATACGATTAATCTAACCATAAGATGAACTTATAAATTTTCAAACCTTTTGTTTGAGACAGATGGAATGACCCATCATTCTATTACATGATCTGCTAACACATCACGAATGACAAATTCAACTTCATTTCTTTAAGAGGTGAAGTGGAAATTGTCCAAAGAACGACCAACGGTGAGACTATACCGAAATCACGAAAGTATTTATTCTAATTCCAATTTCATCAACTTTAGGGTAACGATCTTGAAAACCAAAAATGTTGTCCTAATGCTCTTATATCTGATTAATCAGATGGTACCTTAGATCGTCACAAATTTATGGATTTGTGATTGTTGCATTTTCCATAGCCATGTTCTCTACCACTCTCCATCAGAACATGATGGTTAGATATTTCTTCCATATCCATATTTTCACCTATGTGGAAACCCAGTGATTAGTTTATTTGGGTAATCGTTACATTTCATACTTTAGTTTTTAAATCCATGTTTTGGTATTCCATTTTACGATGTGGGTTTCTATCAAATAAAATTTCTAATAGTAAACCATTTATAACCCCGACGAATTTCGAGGGCGAAATTCATTTTAAGGGGGGTAGAATGTAACACCCCGAGATTTTATGAAAAATATTCTTTTTAATTTCATTAATGTCTTGTGTTGTACGCTACACCAAAAGAAGCTTTCACAACACGCATCCTTGACTTTCCTTCCATTACACGCAATCGCGACCTTCCACGATAGCGTGTGTTGTACACAACACCAAGTTTCGTTAAACAACGATATGCTATTAAGATATTATTAAAACTAGCCGTTATGAATAGTAATAACCACTTTTTGAAATTTTGTAAATTTTATTTTTCAAAATGGACTTCATTTATGGATTAGGAGTATCGAATTTAGCCTACGGTGAAATTTTGGTAATTTTCGGATAACTTTCATATTTTGATGAATAGTGGAAATTACTAAATTTTAATTAAAAACAACTATTTCAATCGAAATAATTAATAGTTATACATTATTAATTTGAGTTGTTTTAATGTATATTTAGAATATATTTTTACAATTTAATACAATGTTGGACATTGGATGTAATTTCACATTTAAACCAGTTATAAACAAGTGTCAATCTTTTGATAGTTATTATCTCTCAAAAACACGCTATTTGTTGTGACAGCGGAAATTAATTATAAAATTAATTAATGCAACTTATATGTTGGGAATTTTGTAAAATAGAAATCATTTTTGAATTCGGAATATCAATTATAGCCTAGGGTGAAATTTTGGTACTTTTCTGAAAACTTTCAATTTTTGATGAATAGTGAAACCACTAAGTGGTAGGTTAAAAACTGAATTTTGCATAAAACATAATTTTACCACTTCTGTGAATGGAATTTAGAAAATCCGACAGACACGGTTAATATCAAGGACTAAAATGTGGTTCAATGAGATGAAAATAATTTTTGGTGAATAGTAACTTTTTACTTTTTTTACCACGGTTAATAGTAAATAGGGCAACTAAGGGTAAATATGATATTATTATTACCCTAACACATGTCCTAATTCTCTTTTACAAGTGTAATTCGACCAAAAACAAACTTAGTAAAAAAATATGACCATTTAGGTCCACTTGGATTAGATTAGGACATTTATTATTAATTTATTTAAAGAAGGGTTAAAATAGTTAAAATCAAAGTTTAATAGGTAAATAATTTCTAATATGGGGTTATACATAAGATAAATTCGACTATAAATATTCATTAGAAAGCTAAAAAGATTTCCTACATGATGGTATTTTATTTATAATTTTTAGACATTAAATAATTTAATTTATTTATGACAAAATGATGATGCAGTAATTATATTATTAATGAAATTTTGACATAATTGAGGTTATAAACACCAAAATAAATGTAATTTGAGACTTTTTATGAATTCCAATAATTTTCTAGGTTACTATGGTATATTAGTGTTGATTTAATCAACTTGGTTCGAACATATAATTCTGTTATGACTTTCACAAAAATCATATATCAAAAAGTGTCAAAATTGACACAAAATAGTTTTTAAATCAAATATTATATTATTAATTGTTATTTTATTTCTAAAAATCTAAGGATCGGACAAATGACTTAGATAAGGATATATATATTAATAATAAACAATTTGGGGTTCGTTTGGCATGTTATAGTAATTGTATTAACCATATAGTGTAAGAAAACAAAAAGACACGGTAAAAGTTAAATTATTTAACCTAAAGTTAAATCTAATTTATAAGGTTAAAATAATAAACTAAACTTGTCTAAATCTTATTGGATGATAGGATTTTGACCCATCCCCACTTTATCTTCTAAATTAGACCCTTTGGAACCATTATAAACCGATTTTGACTTTAATATAAAATAATATTTTGAGATATTTATAAGGTGCCCCTCTCCTCCCTTATAAAAGGACACCTCCTCCCCCTCCTCCTCACACCAATTTGAGCACCAAAGCTCGGCCAAACCCTGCCAAAATCTCTTCTCCACTTCTCTAGAAACATCCTAGAGGTTCTGGTCTTCCTAAAAGACCAATTTTAGTGCCCTAAGAGGAGGTCTCAAAGAGGCGCTTCAAAGAAGAGGTAATTACCGTTACCAATTATTTCATCTTTATTTCTTCTTCCACTTATTCTTCTTAGGTTGTTTCATTATGAAGTAATAACATCAGTATCACTCATATACTGATATGTTTTTATAAGTATGAAACACCCCTATTTCACCATCTGTCCATCCTACGGAAAAAGAAATCACCGCACGTGCGTACGTACGGAATACCGTCTCCACGACGCGATGAGATTCATTCTCCATGTTAACCATTTAAGAATGATTATAAAGTATATATAAGAAATAATAATGAAATATATGACATTATATAGCTACTGGATTTATGTATATATATATATATATGTATGTCATCTACTTACTTCCATTCATGACAATAAGGAAAGGAAAACAGCGTTCATGCGTACGTACGGACTACCGTCTCCATGAACGGTGTTTTTCATTTCATTTATCTATCTATTATATATATATATACTGAATATATGTGATATATAAACCATATTTTATATTCTGGAATTAAGTAAATCATGATATAAGTAATAATAATGTCAAGAACAACAAGTCAAAACACCTACGATAAATGAAACGATTTTACCCAAAACGCTTCTTTAACATGGAATTTACAAAAGAACGGGTAATATAAAGTCATAAGTGAACCATATATGATATCATAACAATGAATATGATTCTTTAATAAGTCAATGACATTATTGAAATCATTATACAGGAGGTTCGGACACATACAAAGAAAATCGGACCTAAGGTAAGGGAAATATCACAATCTCATTTTTATCCGAGATTGTTTATACTTTGGCATTTACTGGGGTGTATTTTATCATCCAAATCCATGTTTCCTCAATATGTAATGTTATTTCCATCCACCTACAAGTTTTTAAATCCAATTTTACCCTTAGGTGAGTTTTTAGTAAAGGATATGAAAGGAATCTTTTGTCGTTTTTCGTACGAGGTACTTTTTGACTTTTCCGACAAAAGTACGAGAAGAATGTTTTTTTAACTTATACGGCATGAATGGATTTTTAAAACATTATTTCCAAGAAGCTTCCTTTAAAATTTTTCAAGTTTATTTTTAATCAACTTCTTTTATTTTATAATTTTATGACATGTTAAGAAAGGAAAAGTGTTTTTGAAGTAGAAAGGATATTTTACTCAAGAATGAAGTTCAAGTGTTTTATCAAAATTATTTTCCATCTAAGATAATAAAGGGTTCTGTTTTTATCCCTATTATTACATTGATTTGATTATGTTGTGAAGGAATTATTTTTATGAATTCCTTTATCGTGTATGAATTGTTTTATGATGTAATGATGTTTAAGATTCGCATTTTTATTACATGGGTTATGCAATGATGTATGGTTTATGATTTTGTGGCACACATAAGAATGGTATCATTATGAGATGGGTGGGACCTATATCTCCCTCCAATGAATTGGGTAAAGATTTTATATCTCATGAGATAGACATGGCTGGAATGGTAGGTTATACCGGTTCAGTGAAACAGGACTGAAACGAGGGTTACTCGATTCAGAAAAGGACTTTGTCCACTAAGATAGTCTTGGAAATGAGTCTTGACTAACAAGAAATGATTCTCTATGATTATGTGTGAATGCCACAAAGTTTCATGTTTTAAGTTATGATTATTGTTATTACATTTCACTTCCATGATTTATCCCATGATTATGAAATTATGCTCTCTTTTGCAGGTTATGATTTCCAAAATGTTATGTTCTTATGAATATGATGTGATTGATATTTCTTTTGTTTACCCTTACTGAGCATTTGAGCTCACCCTTTTATGTTTTATTTTCCCCAGGATATAAAGAAAGGTTTTAGGTAAAAAAAAAGAAGAAGATCTTTATGGGAGATATTGAAGATCTTTCACCACGATTAGAAGATTACATTCCGAGTTTCCAAAGACACTAAACTATTACGATCCTTGTGTGTGTGTTTTTGTTATGTACTAAGTATTCCACAAATATAATGTAATTTTCATGTACGTCAAGCTTCGGGTCTCTACAGTTGGTATCAGAGGAAAGGTTTAGTCAACCTTTGGAAAATAGGATGCGAGAACTTTAGTGAGATTCCTAGAGATATTTCTAAGGTATGTCTAGGGATGTATCTAAGGTTAGGTATACGTATAGGTTATAGTCCTAGAATTGCGCTAACGATCTTAGAATTTAACCTAAGATGTTAGATATTGAGGTTACTCCCCCTTTATTATGTTGTTTTCCCTAGCATGATTATTGCCTCTCACACTATTCTTTTTGGGTTTTAGACGATGGCTGGAACCCGAAGGAACCGAGTTGATCAATGCAATGGAAAATGCAATGATTTCCCTCCTGAACAAACAAATGTTATGGGAGATGGAGTACCAAATCTTATTGCTATACTTACACAAGCTATGAATCATTCTGGACTTCCAAATGAGCAGATAAGGGAACAATATTCTATTGAGTCCTTCATGAGGCAACGTCCACCTTCTTTCAGTGGGTCTTCCGATCCACTTGTTGCTGAACAATGGATCAGTACCACTGAAAAGATATTTTCAGTTCTTCAATGTTCTGAACATGATAAAGTCATCTTAGCAGTATATCATTTGGAAGGTGAAGCTGATCAATGGTGGAATCTTATCAAGAATACGAGGCCAAGAGATGAAATTGAGTCCATGGAATGGGACGAGTTCAAGAACTTGTTTTTCAGTAAGTACTTCCCTCGTATTCTTCGAACAAAGATGGAAAAGGAGTTTCTTGAGCTAAAGCAGAAGGATGATGAATATGTTGGTATATACGATGCGAATTTTACAAGACTTGCAAGGTATGCATCTGGCATTATCATCCAACCAGAAAGTAAAGTTGATCGATTTTTCAGTGGCTTAAAACCAAGTCTTCGAAGGGCATTGGCTATAAGAGACTTCAGTAGCTATAAAGAAATTGTGCGTTGTGCTATCAAGGTAGAAATGGAAGTTGGTGTTACATATCCATCTCAAGGTTTTGACAAGAAACGAAAGATGGAGTTCAAGGAGAAATCTCAGAATAATGGTGAAAATAAGATGAATGTTTCCTTATGCTCAAAGTGTGGAAAGAATCATGGTGGAGATTGTCTTAAAGGGACTAGAAAATGTTTTAAGTGTGGAAAAGAAGGTCATCGAGCAGCTGAGTGTCGAAGTAGTGGGAAAAGGGTTTCTAATGATGTGAATAATGAAAATACTGTAGAGAACGCACCACCAACACTTCAATGTTTCAAGTGCAAGGATATGGGACATTATGACAATAAATGCCCTAATACAAGGGTTAGTGATGATCGACATGAGAAACCGCTTAAGGCAAAGGATAAAGGGAAGTCACATGCGATCACTATTGGCGATGTTGTAAATGACAACGATGTGGTGGAATGATTAAGTGTTTATGTAATGGGATTCCAAAATAATGTTGTATCATGGAGTATTGGAATATTTATGTATTGGTCTAATGTGGTATTCAATGTGATTGAGATATTTTTGGAAATAAGACGATATGCGCATAATGAAGGGAAAATGAGAAAATGAAATGTTTAACAGTATTCATGAGCTCATGATTGATATAAGGACTAAGTGATATCATGGTTTGATTATAAAGAATTTTGAGGATTTTGGTATGTGGAAACTGTTAACGTTTAACTGCATTCATGTTTTCACTAAGGTTCAATGGGTATTCAAGAGAATACATGATTAAGGACTTTGAATGTTTAGAATGTGACCAACAAGACATATCTTATGATATATGGGGATCAACGATGGTATTAAATCTCTGGTAATTGTTTTCACTATATTATGAGAGTGGACTACAGTATTATGGGTAAGCCTAAAGATTGGAATGGATTATGTTGGACATAAGTTAGTATTGTTTAAGGATAGAAGTAATTTTCGATATTATTGATGGGATGTTATAGTAATATAGTTTTAGAAAAAGGAAAACCTGCAGGACCGGCGACAGCCCATCGCGTCGGACAAGGCTGTGGGAATCGAACCCACAACCGAAGTGCGACTGGCCTTTATCGCCTACCACTGGCCTACTGAAAGTCCCTGTTTAGTAGAAACTAGTTTTATTTTATTAAGCGGTATGATATATGAAGTATAAGTTCATTTTTGGAACCATATACGATTAATCTAACCATAAGATGAACTTATAAATTTTCAAACCTTTTGTTTGAGACAGATGGAATGACCCATCATTCTATTACATGATCTGCTAACACATCACGAATGACAAATTCAACTTCATTTCTTTAAGAGGTGAAGTGGAAATTGTCCAAAGAACGACCAACGGTGAGACTATACCGAAATCACGAAAGTATTTATTCTAATTCCAATTTCATCAACTTTAGGGTAACGATCTTGAAAACCAAAAATGTTGTCCTAATGCTCTTATATCTGATTAATCAGATGGTACCTTAGATCGTCACAAATTTATGGATTTGTGATTGTTGCATTTTCCATAGCCATGTTCTCTACCACTCTCCATCAGAACATGATGGTTAGATATTTCTTCCATATCCATATTTTCACCTATGTGGAAACCCAGTGATTAGTTTATTTGGGTAATCGTTACATTTCATACTTTAGTTTTTAAATCCATGTTTTGGTATTCCATTTTACGATGTGGGTTTCTATCAAATAAAATTTCTAATAGTAAACCATTTATAACCCCGACGAATTTCGAGGGCGAAATTCATTTTAAGGGGGGTAGAATGTAACACCCCGAGATTTTATGAAAAATATTCTTTTTAATTTCATTAATGTCTTGTGTTGTACGCTACACCAAAAGAAGCTTTCACAACACGCATCCTTGACTTTCCTTCCATTACACGCAATCGCGACCTTCCACGATAGCGTGTGTTGTACACAACACCAAGTTTCGTTAAACAACGATATGCTATTAAGATATTATTAAAACTAGCCGTTATGAATAGTAATAACCACTTTTTGAAATTTTGTAAATTTTATTTTTCAAAATGGACTTCATTTATGGATTAGGAGTATCGAATTTAGCCTACGGTGAAATTTTGGTAATTTTCGGATAACTTTCATATTTTGATGAATAGTGGAAATTACTAAATTTTAATTAAAAACAACTATTTCAATCGAAATAATTAATAGTTATACATTATTAATTTGAGTTGTTTTAATGTATATTTAGAATATATTTTTACAATTTAATACAATGTTGGACATTGGATGTAATTTCACATTTAAACCAGTTATAAACAAGTGTCAATCTTTTGATAGTTATTATCTCTCAAAAACAAGCTATTTGTTGTGACAGCGGAAATTAATTATAAAATTAATTAATGCAACTTATATGTTGGGAATTTTGTAAAATAGAAATCATTTTTGAATTCGGAATATCAATTATAGCCTAAGGTGAAATTTTGGTACTTTTCTGAAAACTTTCAATTTTTGATGAATAGTGAAACCACTAAGTGGTAGGTTAAAAACTGAATTTTGCATAAAACATAATTTTACCACTTCTGTGAATGGAATTTAGAAAATCCGACAGACACGGTTAATATCAAGGACTAAAATGTGGTTCAATGAGATGAAAATAATTTTTGGTGAATAGTAACTTTTTACTTTTTTTACCACGGTTAATAGTAAATAGGGAAACTAAGGGTAAATATGATATTATTATTACCCTAACACATGTCCTAATTCTCTTTTAAAAGTGTAATTCGACCAAAAACAAACTTAGTAAAAAAATATGACCATTTAGGTCCACTTGGATTAGATTAGGACATTTATTATTAATTTATTTAAAGAAGGGTTAAAATAGTTAAAATCAAAGTTTAATAGGTAAATAATTTCTAATATGGGGTTATACATAAGATAAATTCGACTATAAATATTCATTAGAAAGCTAAAAAGATTTCCTACATGATGGTATTTTATTTATAATTTTTAGACATTAAATAATTTAATTTATTTATGACAAAATGATGATGCAGTAATTATATTATTAATGAAATTTTGACATAATTGAGGTTATAAACACCAAAATAAATGTAATTTGAGACTTTTTATGAATTCCAATAATTTTCTAGGTTACTATGGTATATTAGTGTTGATGTAATCAACTTGGTTCGAACATATAGTTCTGTTATGACTTTCACAAAAATCATATATCAAAAAGTGTCAAAATTGACACAAAATAGTTTTTAAATCAAATATTATATTATTAATTGTTATTTTATTTCTAAAAATCTAAGGATCGGACAAATGACTTAGATAAGGATATATATATTAATAATAAACAATTTGGGGTTCGTTTGGCATGTTATAGTAATTGTATTAACCATATAGTGTAAGAAAACAAAAAGACACGGTAAAAGTTAAATTATTTAACCTAAAGTTAAATCTAATTTATAAGGTTAAAATAATAAACTAAACTTGTCTAAATCTTATTGGATGATAGGATTTTGACCCATCCCCACTTTATCTTCTAAATTAGACCCTTTGGAACCATTATAAACCGATTTTGACTTTAATATAAAATAATATTTTGAGATATTTATAAGGTGCCCCTCTCCTCCCTTATAAAAGGACACCTCCTCCCCCTCCTCCTCACACCAAATTGAGCACCAAAGCTCGGCCAAACCCTGCCAAAATCTCTTCTCCACTTCTCTAGAAACATCCTAGAGGTTCTGGTCTTCCTAAAAGACCAATTTTAGTGCCCTAAGAGGAGGTCTCAAAGAGGCGCTTCAAAGAAGAGGTAATTACCGTTACCAATTATTTCATCTTTATTTCTTCTTCCACTTATTCTTCTTAGGTTGTTTCATTATGAAGTAATAACATCAGTATCACTCATATACTGATATGTTTTTATAAGTATGAAACACCCCTATTTCACCATCTGTCCATCCTACGGAAAAAGAAATCACCGCACGTGCGTACGTACGGAATACCGTCTCCACGACGCGATGAGATTCATTCTCCATGTTAACCATTTAAGAATGATTATAAAGTATATATAAGAAATAATAATGAAATATATGACATTATATAGCTACTGGATTTATGTATATATATATATATATGTATGTCATCTACTTACTTCCATTCAAGACAATAAGGAAAGGAAAACAGCGTTCATGCGTACGTACGGACTACCGTCTCCATGAACGGTGTTTTTCATTTCATTTATCTATCTATTATATATATATATACTGAATATATGTGATATATAAACCATATTTTATATTCTGGAATTAAGTAAATCATGATATAAGTAATAATAATGTCAAGAACAACAAGTCAAAACACCTACGATAAATGAAACGATTTTACCCAAAACGCTTCTTTAACATGGAATTTACAAAAGAACGGGTAATATAAAGTCATAAGTGAACCATATATGATATCATAACAATGAATATGATTCTTTAATAAGTCAATGACATTATTGAAATCATTATACAGGAGGTTCGGACACATACAAAGAAAATCGGACCTAAGGTAAGGGAAATATCACAATCTCATTTTTATCCGAGATTGTTTATACTTTGGCATTTACTGGGGTGTATTTTTTCTTCCAAATCCATGTTTCCTCAATATGTAATGTTATTTCCATCCACCTACAAGTTTTTAAATCCAATTTTACCCTTAGGTGAGTTTTTAGTAAAGGATATGAAAGGAATCTTTTGTCGTTTTTCGTACGAGGTACTTTTTGACTTTTCCGACAAAAGTACGAGAAGAATGTTTTTTTAACTTATACGGCATGAATGGATTTTTAAAACATTATTTCCAAGAAGCTTCCTTTAAAATTTTTCAAGTTTATTTTTAATCAACTTCTTTTATTTTATAATTTTATGACATGTTAAGAAAGGAAAAGTGTTTTTGAAGTAGAAAGGATATTTTACTCAAGAATGAAGTTCAAGTGTTTTATCAAAATTATTTTCCATCTAAGATAATAAAGGGTTCTGTTTTTATCCCTATTATTACATTGATTTGATTATGTTGTGAAGGAATTATTTTTATGAATTCCTTTATCGTGTATGAATTGTTTTATGATGTAATGATGTTTAAGATTCGCATTTTTATTACATGGGTTATGCAATGATGTATGGTTTATGATTTTGTGGCACACATAAGAATGGTATCATTATGAGATGGGTGGGACCTATATCTCCCTCCAATGAATTGGGTAAAGATTTTATATCTCATGAGATAGACATGGCTGGAATGGTAGGTTATACCGGTTCAGTGAAACAGGACTGAAACGAGGGTTACTCGATTCAGAAAAGGACTTTGTCCACTAAGATAGTCTTGGAAATGAGTCTTGACTAACAAGAAATGATTCTCTATGATTATGTGTGAATGCCACAAAGTTTCATGTTTTAAGTTATGATTATTGTTATTACATTTCACTTCCATGATTTATCCCATGATTATGAAATTATGCTCTCTTTTGCAGGTTATGATTTCCAAAATGTTATGTTCTTATGAATATGATGTGATTGATATTTCTTTTGTTTACCCTTACTGAGCATTTGAGCTCACCCTTTTATGTTTTATTTTCCCCAGGATATAAAGAAAGGTTTTAGGTAAAAAAAAAGAAGAAGATCTTTATGGGAGATATTGAAGATCTTTCACCACGATTAGAAGATTACATTCCGAGTTTCCAAAGACACTAAACTATTACGATCCTTGTGTGTGTGTTTTTGTTATGTACTAAGTATTCCACAAATATAATGTAATTTTCATGTACGTCAAGCTTCGGGTCTCTACAGTTGGTATCAGAGGAAAAAGGTTTAGTCAACCTTTGGAAAATAGGATGCGAGAACTTTAGTGAGATTCCTAGAGATATTTCTAAGGTATGTCTAGGGATGTATCTAAGGTTAGGTATACGTATAGGTTATAGTCCTAGAATTGCGCTAACGATCTTAGAATTTAACCTAAGATGTTAGATATTGAGGTTACTCCCCCTTTATTATGTTGTTTTCCCTAGCATGATTATTGCCTCTCACACTATTCTTTTTGGGTTTTAGACGATGGCTGGAACCCGAAGGAACCGAGTTGATCAATGCAATGGAAAATGCAATGATTTCCCTCCTGAACAAACAAATGTTATGGGAGATGGAGTACCAAATCTTATTTCTATACTTACACAAGCTATGAATCATTCTGGACTTCCAAATGAGCAGATAAGGGAACAATATTCTATTGAGTCCTTCATGAGGCAACGTCCACCTTCTTTCAGTGGGTCTTCCGATCCACTTGTTGCTGAACAATTGATCAGTACCACTGAAAAGATATTTTCAGTTCTTCAATGTTCTGAACATGATAAAGTCATCTTAGCAGTATATCGTTTGGAAGGTGAAGCTGATCAATGGTGGAATCTTATCAAGAATACGAGGCCAAGAGATAAAATTGATTCCATGGAATGGGACGAGTTCAAGAACTTGTTTTTCAGTAAGTACTTCCCTTGTATTCTTCGAACAAAGATAGAAAAGGAGTTTCTTGAGCTAAAGCAGAAGGATGATGAATCTGTTGGTATATACGAAGCGAATTTTACAAGACTTTCATGGTATGCATCTGGCATTATCATCCAACCTGAAAGTAAAGTTGATCGATTTTTCAGTGGCTTAAAACCAAGTCTTCGAAGGGCATTGTCTATAAGAGACTTCAGTAGCTATGAAGAAATTGTGCGTTGTGCTATCAAGGTAGAAATGGAAGTTGGTGTTATATATCCATCTCAAGGTTTTGACAAGAAACGAAAGATGGAGTTCAAGGAGAAATCTCAGAATAATGGTGAAAATAAGATGAATGTTTCCTTATGCTCAAAGTGTGAAAAGAAGCATGGTGGAGATTGTCTTAAAGGGACTAGAAAATGTTTTAAGTGTGGAAATGAAGGTCATCGAGCAGCTGAGTGTCGAAGTAGTGGGAAAAGGGTTTCTAATGATGTGAATAAAGAAAAGAATGCAGAGAACGCACCACCAACACTTCAATGTTTCAAGTGCAAGGAGATGGGACATTATGCCAATAAATGCCCTAATACAAGGGTTAGTGATGATCGACATGAGAAACCGCTTAAGGCAAAGGATAAAGGGAAGTCACATGCGATCACTATTGGCGATGTTGAATATGACAACGATGTGGTGGAATGATTAAGTGTTTATGTAATGGGATTCCAAAATAATGTTGTATCATGGAGTATTGGAATATTTATGTATTGGTCTAATGTGGTATTCAAAGTGATTGAGATATTTTTGGAAATAAGACGATATGCGCATAATGAAGGGAAAATGATAAAATGAAATGTTTAACAGTATTCATGAGCTCATGATTGATATAATGACTAAGTGATATCATGGTTTGATTATAAAGAATTTTGAGGATTTTGTTATGTAGAAAGTGTTAACGTTTAACTGCATTCATGTTTTCACTAAGGTTCAATGGGTATTTAAGAGAATACATGATTAAAGACTTTGAATGTTTAGAATGTGACCAACAAGACATATCTTATGATATATGGGGATCAACGATGGTATTAAATCTCTGGTAATTGTTTTCACTATATTATGAGAGTGGACTGCAGTATTATGGGTAAGCCTAAAGATTGGAATGGATTATGTTGGACATAAGTTAGTATTGTTTAAGGATAGAAGTTTTTTTTCGATATTATTGATGGGATGTTATAGTAATATAGTTTTAGAAAAAGGAAAACCTGCAGGACGGGCGACAGCCCATCGCGTCGGACAAGGCTGTGGGAATCGAACCCACAACCGAAGTGCGACTGGCCTTTATCGCCTACCACTGGGCTACAGGAAGTCCCTATTTAGTAGAAACTAGTTTTATTTTATTAAGCGGTATGATATATGAAGTATAAGTTCATTTTTGGAACCATATACGATTAATCTAACCATAAGATGAACTTATAACTTTTCAAACCTTTTGTTTGAGACAGATGGAATGACCCATCATTCTATTACATGATCTGCTAACACATCACGAATGACAAATTCAACTTCATTTCTTTAAGAGATGAAGTGGAAATTGTCCAAAGAACGACCAACGGTGAGACTATACCGAAATCACGAAAGTATTTATTCTAATTCCAATTTCATCAACTTTAGGGAAATGATCTTGAAAACCAAAAATGTCGTCCTAGTGCTCTTATATCTGATTAATCAGATGGTACCTTAGATCGTCACAAATTTATGGATTTTTGATTGTTAGATTTTCCATAGCCATGTTCTCTACCACTCTCCATCAGAACATGATGGTTAGATTTTTCTTCCATATCCATATTTTCACCTATGTGGAAACCCAGTGATTAGTTTATTTGGGTAATCGTTACATTTCATACTTTAGTTTTTAAAGCCATGTTTTGGTATTCCTTTTTACGATGTGGGTTTCTATCAAAGAAAATTTCGAATAGTAAACCATTTATAACCCCGACGAATTTCGAGGGCGAAATTCATTTTAAGGGGGGTAGAATGTAACACACCGAGATTTTATGAAAAATATTCTTTTTAATTTCATTAATGTCTTGTGTTGTACGCTACACCAAAAGAAGCTTTCACAACACGCATCCTTGACTTTCCTTCCATTACACGCAATCGCGACCTTCCACGATAGCGTGTGTTGTACGCAACACCAAGTTTCGTTATACAACGATATGCTATTAAGATATTATTAAAACTAGCCGTTATGAATAGTAATAACCACTTTTTGAAATTTTGTAAATTTTATTTTTCAAAATGGACTTCATTTATGGATTAGGAGTATCGAATTTAGCCTAAGGTGAAATTTTGGTAATTTTCGAATAACTTTCATATTTTGATGAATAGTGGAAATTACTAAATTTTAATTAAAAAAAACTTTTTCAATCGAAATAATTAATAGTTATAAATTATTAATTTGAGTGGTTTAAAAGTATATTTAGAATATATTTTTACAATTTAATACAATGTTGGACATTGGATGTAATTTCACATTTAAACCAGTTATAAACAAGTGTCAATCTTTTGATAGTTATTATCTCTCAAAAACACGCTATTTGTTGTGACAGAAAAAATTAATTATAAAATTAATTAATGCAACTTATATGTTGGGAATTTTGTAAAATAGAAATCATTTTTTAATTCGGAATATCAATTATAGCCTAGGGTGAAATTTTGGTACTTTTCTGAAAACTTTCAATTTTTGATGAATAGTGAAACCACTAAGTGGTAGGTTAAAAAATGAATTTTGCATAAAACTTAATTTTACCACTTCTGTGAAAGGAATTTAGAAAATCCGACAGACACGGTTAATATCAAGGACTAAAATGTGGTTCAATGAGATGAAAATAATTTTTGGTGAATAGTAACTTTTTACTTTTTTTTACCACGGTTAATAGTAAATAGGGCAACTAAGGGTAAATATGATATTATTATTACCCTAACACATGTCCTAATTCTATTGGACAAGTGTAATTCGACCAAAAACAAACTTAGGAATAAAATATGACCATTTAGATCCACTTGGATTAGATTAGGACATTTATTATTAATTTATTTAAAGAAGGGTTAAAATAGTTAAAATCAAAGTTTAATAAGTAAATAATTTTTAATATGTGGTTATACATAAGATAAATTCGACTATAAATATTCATTAGAAAGCTAAAAAGATTTCATACATGATGGTATTTTATTTATAATTTTTAGACATTAAATAATTTAATTTATTTATGACACAATGATGATGCAGTAATTATATTATTAATGAAATATTGACATAATTGATGTTATAAACACCAAAATAAATGTAATTTGAGACTTTTTATGAATTCCAGTAATTTTCTAGATTACTATGGTATATTAGTGTTGATTGAATCAACTTGGTGTGAACATATAATTCTGTTATGACTTTCACAAAAATCATATATCAAATAGTGTCAAAATTGACACAAAATAGTTTTTAAATCAAATATTATATTATTAATTGTTATTTTATTTTTAAAAATCTAAGGTTCGGCCAAATGACTTAGATAAGGATATATATATTAATAATAAACAATTTGGGGTTCGTTTGGCATGTTATAGTAAGTGTATTAACCATATAGTGTAAGAAAACAAAAAGACACGGTAAAAGATAAATTATTTTACCTAGAGTCAAATCTAATTGATAAGGTTAAAATAATAAACTAAACTTGTCTAAATCCTATTGGTTGATAGGATTTCGACCCATCCCTACTTTATCTTCGAAATGAGACCCTTTGGAACCATTATAAATCGATTTTGACTTTAATATAAAATAATATTTTGAGATATTTATAAGGTGCCCCTCTCCTCCTTTATAAAAGGACACCTCCTCCCCCTCCTCCTCACACCAATTTGAGCACCCAAGCTCGGCCAACCCCTGCCAAAATCTATTCTCCACTTCCCTAGAAACATCCTAGAGGTTCTGGTCTTCCTCAAAGACCAATTTTAGTGCCCTAAGAGGAGGTCTCAAAGAGGCGCTTCAAAGAAGAGGTAATTACCGTTACCAATTATTTCATCTTTATTTCTTCTTCCACTTCTTCTTCTTAGGTTGTTTCATTATGAAGTAATAAAATCAGTATCACTCATATACTGATATGTTATTATAAGTATGAAACAACCCTATTTCACCATCTATCCATCCTACGGAAAAAGAAATCACCGCACGTGCGTACGTACGGAATACCGTCTCCATGACGCGATGAGATTCATTCTCCATGTTAACCATTTAAGAATGATTATAAAGTATATATAAGAAATAATAATGAAATATATGACATTATAAAGCTAATGGATTTATGTATATATATATATATATATGTATGTCATCTACTTACTTCCATTCAAGACAATAAGGAAAGGAAAACAGCGTTCATGCGTACGTACGGACTACCGTCTCCATGAACGGTGTTTTTCATTTCATTTATCTCTATATTATATATATATATATACTGAATATATATGATATATAAACCATATTTTATATTCTGGAATTAAGTAAATCATGATATAAGTAATAATAATGTCAAGAACAACAAGTCAAAACACCTACGATAAATGAAACGATTTTACCCAAAACGCTTCTTTAACATGGAATTTACAAAAGAACGGGTAATATAAAGTCATAAGTGAACCATATATGATATCATAACAATGAATATGATTCTTTAATAAGCCAATGAAATTATTTAAATCATTATACAGGAGGTTCGGACACATACAAAGCAAATCGGACCTAAGGTAAGGGAAATATCACAATCTCATTTTTATCTGAGATTGTTTATACTTTGACATTTACTGGGGTGTATTTTATCATCCAAATCCATGTTTCCTAAATATGTAATGTTATTTACATCCACCTACAATTGTTTAAATCTAATTTTACCCTTCGGTGAGTTTTTAGTAAAGGATATGAAAGGAATCTTTTGTCGTTTTTCGTACGAGGTACTTTTTGACTTTTCCGACAAAAGTATGAGAAGAATGTTTTTTAACTTATACGGAATGAATGGATTTTTAAAAAATTATTTCCAAGAAGATTCCTTTAAAAGTTTTCAATTTTATTTTTAATCAACTTCTTTTATTTTATAATTTTATGACATGTTAAGAAAGGAAAAGTGTTTTTGAAGTAGAAAGGATATTTTACTCAAGAATGAAGTTCAAGTGTTTTATCAAAATTATTTTCCATATAAGATAATAAAGGGTTCTGTTTTTATCCCTATTATTACATTGATTTGATTATGTTGTGAAGGAATTATTTTTATGAATTCCTTTATCGTATATGAATTGTTTTATGATGTAATGATGTTTAAGATTCGCATTTTTATTACATGGGTTATGCAATGATGTATGGTTTATGATTTTGTGGCACACATAAGAATGGTATCATTATGAGATGGGTGGGACCTATATCTCCCACCAATGCATTGGGTAAAGATTTTATATCTCATGAGATAGACATGGCTGGAATGCTAGGTTATATCGGTTCTGTGAAACAGGACTGAAACGAGGGTTACTCGATTCAGAAAGGGACTTTGTCCACTAAGATAGTCTTGGCAATGAGTCTTGACTAACAAGAAATGATTCTCTATGATTATGTGTGAATGCCACAAAGTTTCATGTTATAAGTTATGATTATTGTGATTACATTTCACTTCCATGATTTATCCCATGATTATGAAATTATGCTCTCTTTTGCAGGTTAGGATTTCCAAAATGTTATGTTCTTATGAATATGATGTGATTGATATTTCTTTTGTTTACCCTTACTGAGCATTTGAGCTCACCCTTTTATGTTTTATTTTTCCCAGGATATAAAGAATGGTTTTAGGTAAAAAAAAGAAGATTATCTTTATGGGAGATATTGAAGATCTTTCACCAGGATTAGAAGAATACATTCCGAGTTTCCAAAGACACTAAACTATTACGATCCTTGTGTGTGTATTTTTGTTATGTACTAAGTATTCCGCAAAAGTAATGTAATGTTCATGTACGTCAAGCTTCGGGTCTCTACATAGTTCCTTCCCATACATGATATACCTCTTCGAAAAATTGGTGGTTGATTAGCATTGACAATCAATTTCTTTCTCTACATGACCTAGCTTGTGGTATCTTAGGATTCAGGGCATCTACATCATCACTGACCAACAATATCTTCAATCCTTCTATTTCAATCTGGATCAGTTCGAGGGTTTTGGCAGAAGATAAGTTTATAATGATATAGAGAAAGAGGTTCAGAAGAGAGTAGAAGTTAATCAAAATGGGGTATGTACATTACATTTATCATTTAGGGATCAAAAAAAATATAATAAATGGAATTAGTAATACTAAAAAAGTTTCAAATTATTGAAGAAAGAAAACTTGAAGTCCAGGAAAAATTGACTATCGGTAAGGTGCCAATAGTGAGGTCCAACAGAGATGTTCCTAACGGTGATGTCCAATGGTGAGGTTCCTAACTGTGATGTCCAACGATGAGGTTTCTTAATTGTGAGGTCCAACGGTGAGGTTCCTAATAGTGAGGTTGAACTGTGAGGTTCCTAACTGTGAGGTTTAATGGTGAGGTTCCTAACGATGAGGTCCAAGCGTAATAGTTTATCATTCATAACTGATCTTTGATGAAATTTGAAATCTCAAAATTCAATGGATTTTTGAATATATCATCCAATTGGTGTTCAGTTCCAATGAATTCAAGAGTGATATTACCTCTTGGATAATTATCCCTCAAGAAGCGATGTCTCGCATCAATTTGCATTGTCCTAGGATGAGATACTAGATTTTTAAAGATATTAATAGCACTTGTATTATAACAATTTATAGAGAAATTTTTGAATTGATATCCAAATTCTAGTAAAGTGTGTTTCATCCAAATAATTTGAGCAAATAAACTACTAGTATCTTTATATTTAGCATCAGCAGTAGATAATGAAACAAAATTTTGTTTCTTATTACACCATGATATTAGTGACATGCCCAAAATGTGACATGTTTTAGAGGTTCTATTTCTATATAAATTGCAACCATCAAATTCGTCATATTAATTACATGTTAAATCAAATAATTTTCCTCTTGGATAAAATAGTCTAAAGATTTTAAAATACTTGACATATTTAAAAGATCTTTTAACAGTAGTTAAATGAGACTCTTTGGGATTGTTTTGAAAATGAGCACACATGCATATTCTGAACATAATATCATATCTACTAGTAGTAAGGTAGAGAAAAAACCCAATCATACCTCTATAATTGGATTGATCCACTGGTTTACCAGTTTCATCAGCATCCAACATACATGTGGTACTCCAAGGTGCATTACTATCTTTATTACTATCCAAACCAAAACGCTTCATAAGATCCTGGGTATATTTACTTTTATTTAAAAAAAATACCTTTTTTGTTTTGAATATTTTGATATCCAAGGTAAAATATAAGTTCAACAATTAAACTCATTTCAAATTAACCTTGCATCATTTTTTAAAAATCAGTACATAAAAAAACTTAATGGATTCAAAAATAATTTCATCTATATAAATCTACACTATTAATACAACATTGGAAATCATTTTAATAAAAAGAGTAGGATATTCTATTAATTTTGTAAAAACTTTTGAAATTTAAAAACAATGAAGTCTATCATACAAATCTCTTGGAGATTGTTTTAGACCATATGAATCTATAGAATGTTTAAGAACGTGATTTGAAAAATGGGGATTTGTAGAACCAGGGGGTTGTTCAACAAATACATCCCTTAATTTGTATCCATTTAGAAATTCACTTTTGACATCCATTTGATAATTTTTGAAATTAAGATATATTTCATAAGAAAGTAGTATCCTAACGGATTCTAGTAAAGCTACAGGTTAAAAGGATTCCTCATATTTTATTCCCTCTTCTTGACTATATCCTTGTGTAACTAATCTATCCTTATTTCTTACAATGATTCCAGATTCATCAACATTATTTCAAAACACCCATTTAGTGCCTATAGATAAAGTGACTTTAGGTATTTATACTAATTCCCAATCCTTGTTTCTTTCAAAATGATTTAACTATTCTTGCAAATATATTACCCAAAATTCATTAATTATAACATCATCAATATTTTTATGTTCAAGTTGTGAAAGAAAGGCGTGAGGTTCAATTTTTTCTTTCTAAAAAACTATTTTGTTGAGGTAATCGTGGAGTAGATAAATGGTTATTAAAGCCATTTTGTGAGAAAAAAGATTCAAATTCTTAATTTTAAAACTCACAGCCATGATTAATTCGCTTTGTTTTAATTCTAAGTCTACTATTATTTTCTATAGACTTGGGATATTTAATTAAGTGAGAACAAGATTAACTTTTGTGAGCTTGAAATTATACCCAACTATATCTAGAAAAATCATCTACAAGAACATAAACATTGTGCATCCCATTTAAACTCGAATTCAATATGGTTCAAAAAATTCCTTGTGATCCAACTCAAGTTTTTGAGAATTAAACTTTTCATTCTTTGGTTTGAAAGAAACTTTGTCTTGTTTCTTTTTTTTAACAAGAATTACAATATTTGTTATGAGGGAATTCCAATTTAGGTAAGTCTCTTATTAATCCTTTCATGGTTAGTTTCCTAAGTGAGTGTACATTGTAGTGTCCAAATCAAGTATTCCATAACCAGGATTTCTTATGGAAAGTTTTTAAACAAGAAACATTTTGCTCGGATAAAGAGGTTAAATCAATAGCATATACAGTTTCATTTCTAAGAGCAGTGAATATTAAATCATTTATAGATTCAAAAACATTACATGCAGCATTTTGAAACATAACATTGAATCCATCATCACATAACTAAGAGATACTTAGTAAATTTTACTTTAACCAATCAAAAAAAATTAATTTTGAAATTAATATAGTATTAGGGTAACCAATTTGGCATAAGCCAACAATCATCCCTTTAGAATTATAAACGAATGTGACATGTACACCATTAACTTTAATTAGGCTCTTGAAGCATGAATATTTTACTTTCATATGACTTTTACGTCCAATGTATTAGTAACAGACTGTTTTATAAGAGATATTTAAACAATTATCTTGCATAACAGATTATGTGTAGGGGGCCTTTGGTACCTAGATTTTAATGGGTCTAGAGAGGTTGGCAAGAAAAACATTTGGAACCCATACTTGTATCCTATGATTCCTATAAATAGCAGATAGTTTTTGTAACATGAACACTTTGTTAGGTCCTTTATAGAATTATTTTTCAGAGGATGGTCCAGAACATGAACTCATAGTGAACTGTCCAGAATTTAGAAAAAATTTATTTTTAATCATCCTTCTCTGTCCTGGTTGATATACTAGACCGGTTTTATATTTTAGAGAAATATGTTTCCCTAGAAACTAAGTCATGGTATCTCTACCTATAGTAAACATATTAAGATCCATTTTTAATTTCCCATTTGATAATTTATTTTCAGTATTTTCATTTAATAGTTGAGAATATTTTTCATTCTAAATATCCAGAACAGACGTATAATTAGTATTTAATGCATGTTTCTTTTTCAATAATTTATATTTATACTTGAGTTCATTAAAGGTGTCCTTAATCATTCCACAATATTCAAATAGTTCATCCATAGTTATATTCTCATAATTATTGGATTCACATTTTTTCCCAAAATATTAAGCATTAGTTATTGGAGAATTGGATATTACCTTAAATGTTTCTGTCGTGATACACAAGTTTACATGTTTGTTCTTTTCAAAAACAGATGAATTAGATCCACTATAGAAATCTTCTAAACCACTCCAAGTAGCTTTCATATCCTTTTTATATCCCCTTTCCTTGTATTCCTATTTCTTTTTTAACATCATCTTAGGGTAATTAGCTTTCACATGACCTTTTTGTTTACACTCATACTAGAATATATCATTTGTGTATTCATTCCATTTTCTATCCTTTTTCCACTATACTTTATTATTATACATCCCTTTATAGTTTGATGTTATAAAAAAATATCTTCTTTCGATAGTACTTTTTGAATATTTAGGCAAGATGACCCATCTCGTCATCACTATCAAAAGTTGACTCTTCACTGGTAAAAGTGTATTTTGGAGCTTGATCTTTTTATTTGTCTTTTCCCTTTGAGGTAGTAGTCTTGAATGCTACAGATTTCATTCAAGGTTCTTCATCTACTTCTTGGTTTTCCTTACGCTCTTCTTTGTATATCATCAGTTTTCTAATTAGTTCTTTCACTAGTAGAATTACTATGTAACATGATTCTTGGATAGAAACAGAAATCCTCCCCATCTATTAGGTAGGCACTGAAACAGCCTCATAATTTGATCATTGATTTCCACTTATTTCTCAAGAAGACTCATTTTATTTAATATTTAATTGATCATGAGATACATTTCTAAAATAAGTTCATCAGGATTCATTTTAAAATTATCATATTTAATGGTATAAGTATTTAATCTCACATCATTAACATTGGTTATTCCGTCATGGGAAATATAAAAAATATCCCAAATTTCATATGTAGTTTTACAGGAAGATATTATATTGAATTCTTCATCATCTATATAATAGTACAATGCGTTCATCACTTTACAGTTATTGTTATATATGCTTTAGTCAAATGATACCATGATTCCCTTGTAGTAAGAGGCAAAGAATTGTGTTCTTCAATTGTGTCCCATAGTTAAGGACCCATTATCTCTAGAAATATTTTCATTTTTTATTTTCATTGAGTATATTTATTACAATTAAATAAAGATGGACTGTTATTAGTAGAACCCTCAACTCTATTATCCATTGTTAATCAAATTTTTACACAACTGAAAACATAGATATGGAATTAATTTTATGATCATTAAGATACAACTAAAATTAATGTTTTAAATAATTTTACAACTTGCACAGCAGTGCACATAGTGGAAATAAAAATGTAACCTCTGATACCAAATGTTTTTCAGAGTGGAATCTCAATATGGGGGTGAATTGAGTTCCAACTTAAAAAAAATCATAAAAATTATGATAAATATCCTTCAATTTTGAAATGGACCATTAAATTAAGTCATTAGAGATATAAATTCTTAGTTTCTCAAAAAGTTTCTGAAAGGGTGATTAGTATTCAGTTGAATTAGTTTAAAACACTTCTTCACCTTTTAAAACAAGTTTACTGAATTAAACACATTCACAAACTAAAAAAAATAACTATAAAATTCAATGAAAAACATTTTTATATTTTATAAATAAAAAAATGGAAAATAGATAAAATAGAATATAAAAAATTATAGTACACAGTAGAAATAATAATGATGTTCAAACTCAAGATGAGATATAAGCCTCTCTACTTAGTGATCATCTTCCATCGATCTGTTTTTATAAAAAATAAACATGATACAGAACCTATATCAGGCTTTAAAAAAAATTTACAAACTATCCAGGGATCAACTCCTCTACCATAGTTCTTCATGTAAAAAAATAATACAGACCACACATGGTCTCTTCCAAAATTATTCATGGGAAACATATTCTAATTTAATTTTGATGTTTGGATTTTCAGTATCCTCCAGTTCAAGCACATGAGATAGTGTGTGTAACAGACAGACAAAAACTTCTCAAAAATGTAAAATAAACTAACATAGTAGAACTAAGATTATATGATCGAATTTAGAAATATCTATGTGTTTTCAGTTCTTCTCTTGACTCCATGGTGTGAAAAAATACCAATTAAAGTCTTTTTCTAGATGTTGTCTTCAAAACAGAGTGTCATAACTCCAGGTTCTAGCTTTCAAGAACTAAGTGTTATGATTTTGTGTTAATAGATATAAAATTAATCACATAATACTTCCTTGGTATTTTTCTCTTGAAATGATCTTCTTAAAGTTCTTGGGTTCATGCTGTCGGCATCGAATGTTTCTTCCTTCTTCACTTTGATCTAGTGAGTATGATCTTTCTCATGTATTATTCTCTATTTAATTTTGGACACCTTATCTTCTCTTTCATGGTCTTATCTTTTATATTTCAGGTTCAACAATAGGAATATGTAAATCACATGTAGTCCTCCACGTTCCTCGTACTGTTTCTAGATACAGTATCTTGATATGTCTAGAATCGGTATTAATTAATGTCATAAGCATGAAATTTACCAAATTCGACCCTTATAATAATCATAGGAATTTGAAAAAGTATGGAGTAAAAGGGTAATCATAGGTATACTGGTAATGCTAGCCTCTACAATGGCGGGCTTCAACAGTAGGTGTGCTTCGGTAGTCTTTAGTGGTTGCCTTCAGCTGTAACATTCAGTGGTAGCCTTTAGCAGTAGCCTTCAGCAGCAACCTTCAGTGGTGGCCTTTCATTGGTGACCTTTCATCTGTAACCTTTCATCAGTGACCTTCATCAGTGACCTTTCATCAGTAACCATTCCTCGGTGACCTTTCTTCGATGATGTTTATTGGAGACCTTTCATCAATGTCCTTTCTTCAGTCACCATTCATCTGCGACCTTTCATCTGTGACCTTCATCGGTGACATTCATCAGTGAATTTTCATCGGTGACCTTTATCATTGACCTTTCATCGAGGACCATTATCGGTGACCTTTATCTATGAATAGTCAAAGGTGAACTTTACATATATATATTTTTCACTTTAATCTTAAACAATAGAACAGTGATATTAAAAGTATATGTTTATCACTTGATAGAAACTACGAATATTAATGACACATGATAATCCAAATAATAAAAACATTATTATCACATAAATAAAACATGATTTAGGATTATCAAAATAGTCGAGTCCAAAAAATATAATAAAGGTCGGGAAAATAATTTCAATTTCATTATTATATACCTATAACAAATATCTACATGGGAGTGTATCTAATTTTGATATTAATGTTAATTTTTTTCTTGTTGATTCATGCACTTATTTTCCCCCATTTATTTCAACTATCTAAATTTTGTATCAATGGTATGAGTCATTTTTTAAGGAACATAAGAATATATTCCATTATCTAGAAAATAACACATATGATGAGGTTAAAATGAATGATTAGTTTTTCAGTTGATATAAATGATAATTTAATGATCCATCTTGTTTAACACATGTTAATTGATTTTAAATAGTAAAAACAAATTTATATGGTAAAGATAGTCTTGAATTATCATTCATTAAAAATTATAATTTAGTAAATTATAACAATTAGAGGAATTTTCATACTTTTTATAATGATTATTTTTTAGAATACCTTGGAATACATTCATGATAATGTATAATTGTTTTTATTTATATATCACATTATATGTGTTGTTCTATTTTGATAATGTTTTTTGAGTGACCCAAATGTTGGGAAGATTATTTGAATTTTAGTGATTTTACTTTCCTAGATGCAAATTATAAAAAAAATATGAAATTCATGATTTTAAAATATTTTATGAGGCTAAATAATAATAGATTGATTGTAATTTCAAGGGAATGACTATTAAAAAATGAGAAAAAATTCATTTATATTGTTATTATGTATCATCTTTTACTTTTATTGGGGAATATTACATCAAATAATTTTTATTGATAATGATACAACAAAGTATAATGTTATTTTTCCATGCTACAAGAATCAATACATAGTCTTTTCACCTATTATATGATGAAACAATGAATAATAACATTCTGATCACTAATAAATGATGTTTCGATGTTATTTATAATATTTATTAAGTGTATATTTATGGAAGATAATTTATCAATATTTTAGGGTTAATTTGAAGAAATATAATCTAAATTCATTGATAAAAATTAAACATACTTTTGAGATGTGTGAATATAAAGGAGAAAATGGGTTCCTTATTTTACATTTTCAATGATGTCATTTTAGAATACTAATAACATAGATGATCATGATTTGAAATGGTGTATTAAATAACCACTTTAATCATAAGATATGTTTCATGTAATCATTTACAAATATTGAGCATGTTATGAATAAGAATCATTATTTTGAATTTAATGATGCATTTTACGGTGTGCAATTTTTTCTATGAAATTATTTTATTATCCTTAACTTGTAGGTCAAGGAAGTAAATTGTAAACTCAAAATTAATTGATCTTTTCCAACATATACATTAAATAATTGTTGATTACATCATAAAGTGTTTTGGTGAATGAAATTTCCCCAATGGTTATATTATTATAGTGAAAAAATATATATAGAACTTATATATTGCATATCATGATTTAAATATGATGGTATATTGAAGATGTATGAAATTATTTTTTGGTAATTGATTTATATATGAAATATATAAAATTGATAAGAAATGTCATATGGTAATATTTTTATATATGTTTCCATGTATATTTTTATTAAATAAATGTGTTTTTTATACCAAAATGATATTTAATTGCTTATATTTAAAATTTCGTTAATTTATACTAGAAAATGAAGGTCTCTCCATTTTATTAAAAAAATAGTTTCTGAGAAAATTTATTTAGATGTTCTTGTTCTAATATCCTAATATATTTATAAACAAACATTTTGTTGGATTTGTTGAATTTTGATTGAAATATATAAACTTAAAGTCATTTTTAATCTTCCATGGCCTTAGCATTATATTCATTCATGTTACATGGTTTTATGATGGATGCATTTTTGGAACAAATAAATGTTTTATTCATTGAGTATTTAGAAATATATAAATATTCAGATTCTCGATATGATTTTTAAAATAATTTTTCCAACTTGAAGTGTTTTTTTACAGAATGTGATTTTTTGGAACATATTTTTTGGAAATTTTTTATATTATACTGTGTTCATTTTATTTTATTTCAGATTTTTTTCATTGGGGTTTTATTTTTCATGTATGTAATTTCTGTAACAAATTTTAAATGTTTTTTTAAACCTTTTATTCTCATAAAATGTAGTTCCTATGTATGTAGTTTTTCAAAAAAATCATAAAAATTTTATAATCACATAATATATTTAGTCCTCACATCATGTAAGAAGTATAAATATCTTACAGGTATATAGTAGGTCATCAGTAACACCAAATAATGATGTAGTAGACGTGTAATATATTTTTGGAATGCGTAATACTTTTTTCCACCCATAATAAAATACTCAACCAAAGATTAATCGAAGCCAATATCAAAGGTAGATAAGTATGAACAAAACTTCTAAAATTGACATGAATTCTATGTAACTGTTTTATATTTTAAAAGAAAATAATGTTAGATAGCGTACATGAATCACAACCCCAAGCCAAAACGATAAAAAAGTATTATTATTGAAATATGACCACAATAACATGGTTCTTAAATTGGTGGGTATAATAGGATTAACTATTTTGTGATATATATAGATATAAAATACTAATCGATAACAACTTATTAATAAATTCATATAAAATAATCATTAATTTTCTTAAAATTCGTTTTCCTCCTAAACACGTTTTCTTCCAAAAAAGATTTTCTTGTGAGTAATTTTTTTAATTAATTAATTAAACTTTAAAAAAATTGAAAAATATACATCCATTTTGAAATCATGATATTAAAATAATGTTAGGGTTAAATTTTTTTATTCCTCTAAAATGATTTATTTTCCAATCAATACCGAAAAATACTGATTTTTATTGAAAATTTTATTATCCTTTAAAGTGTTTACAAAGTAAAATTTTATTTCTCATTATTTATAAAATTAAATTTGTTTTTTTATTAATCTTATTTCAATTAATATCATCATAATTAATTTTGTAATTTAATTTCATCTGAAATTATAATCTTTATGTAAAATGTATTATTTGGAAAAGAATACTTTTCATTGAGATTTTGTGAGTTTAATTTGAAACTAAATTTTATAACATATCAGAATTGAATATTAAAAAATGTCTTTCATGTTTTTAATTATGATTTTATAATTTATTAAATAGGTTATTTTATTTTGATTCATTATGAATAATAATTATAGTAAATTTCATTACCATGGTAAATATAAAATGTGTTAATTAAGGTTAAAAAAAATATTATAACGACTAAAAATTAATCCTAACACTTGATGAAATTTTATTTTATGATTATTTTTCATCCATTATATTCTAAAATCATACTATATAACCTTATATTTCAATTTTATTATGATTTTGAACAATATATTATTTTTTATAAAGCAATGTCAAAAATGTCCTTCTCTTTATTTTATCAACTCTAATTTTTTTACAAGGATAAAAAGAGGATATATTCAGATATAAATATTTATTTTAAATAAAAATTATTTTTTTCATAGTAATTTATTTTCAATATTTAGTGATGAAATAATTACCCTAAATGATATATAATGTCGACATGATATATATTTACTTAATAGAAAAATAAACTAAATGATTTTAATAATATTTAATGTAATATAGTTCGAAGTAAATGTTGTATTCCTTGAAAATTATTAATTAATTTATATTTTTAGGGTTATGTGAAATACTATATTCAAATTACCCTACTTTCATGATGTTTTAAGGTGAATTTAAATGAATAGTTACAATATAAAATTAACGTTTTTTATAATAAATGATATATTTTTAATTGATTTAAATTTTAAAAAAACCCACCTTTAAACAACTGATTTTTATATTTTTAATAATATCAAATATAGAACATTTAAGGTCAAACATCCCTTTTATAGTAACTATAATTTGTCTAAATGAGTAGAAATTTTATTATCAAGGTAATTATCACAAATCATTAATGTGTGTTCAAACAAATAAATAAGATAAAAACTAAGATTAACTTGTAAAAATATTATTAGATGATATTATTTTAAATAATACTAATTCGATCATCAAATTATATATGTTTGATCCATTTTCATGAAAATTAACTTAATATTATATATAATTCCAAGACATCCCCTCTCATTACTTATAAAACTAATCCCACCCTACTCTTTTCCTAAAAAATAAAAATCCTTTTAGTTTATCCAATAAAAACCCAAATAACATCATAATAGATATTATGAAATACTAGATTCATTGGTTTGGTGAAAAAACTAATCTACAAAGGCATTAGATATAAACCTATTACGGGTTTTCAAAGAATATTTATGGTTTTTAACCAATATTTTCCATTTTATTTCTTCTTCAACCTCCTTAAAATATTATGAAATTATAATTAAATTTTAAAATCCTTATATAAAATATATTTTTATGTTATTTTTTAAATTTCATAAAAAAATATCCATCTCTCATTCCCTTAAATGGGAAATAAAATAGTCACTTGTGTGTACAGAAGACTACAGCCTCACGAAATGAAGTATTTCCTTTTCCATCCCCACTACTAAAATATCGTTTTAATGATAGATTCATTATATATATATATATATATATATATATATATATTTTATTTATGAATTTTTTATCACTATTGTAATATAATATATCTTATAATTTCTTACATTTCATCCCACTAAAAAATGATAATGTTCATCATTCATACACGTGGATTACCACCTCAATGTAGTGATGTGACTCATTTTTTATAATGAAATCATAATAGTACTATATATATGTGTTTTTCAAGGAAATAAAATTTTATTGATTGTATAATTATCATTCTATGTAGGTAAAACAAATAATTTCTTTATTTCTATAATGATCATTGAAAAATGGAAACATTACTCTTGCGTACATACATCCTATTACCTCCATGATTATAATGTAGTTCATTTTTCATAGCCATATTTTATGGTTGCCTTTAAAATTATAAATTATTTATAAAAATGATAATTATTAGATTATTATTATTCTATATATGATTGGTTAATGATCTCATTAACCTCATTCATCCTATCGAAGATATTTTTGAAAAATAAGTAAAATGTCCTCAAAATATCCCATAATAACATTAGTTATTATATATAACATGGTAACAAACAGAATAAAATGAATCATAACCTATAAAAAGGTTATTAATAATATAAAAAATTATTATTCAGTAATATACAAAATGTACAGGTTCAGTTATACATATGCTAAGGGATATCTCAGAAGTGTTGTTTTTTATTTGGGTTTTGACCATTATTTCAATAACTCACTTTCTCTCTCTCTCAATTTTTTTAAAACAATTATAAATATTTTATATATTTAACATAAATATATGAATTTATTATTCACCATTTATTGGATGGTGCAATACCTAGATTATTTTTGAAATTTCTTTTTATTGTGATATGATCTAAGATTATGAAACCCATTTCATTTAATGTATAGTTAATATGATTATGCCTTATGATTAATTTCCTTTTCTGCAAAACATAATCACGATCCTATTATGACGGTTGTGACAATAATGTACTCAATTACATAGCATAAATCTTTTATCTCATGAGATGTTTTGTACATGATTATGGAGTAAACGTAAACCATAATGGAACATTTTCCACTATGTGATGTAATCTTGGAAAATAGCCTTCAATTGTTTTTATGTCATGTTATGTGTTGCTATAAAATTTATAATGTTTACACGATTTTTTATTCCATGATAAATATATTATTCTCCCCTGAGTTTACTCGTTATTTCTATCTTTTTATGATATTATGTTATACCTTTGAATCACATGTTATGCCTCCCTATCAATTTTATTCCCTTACTGGCCTTTTTACCTCATCCATTTAATTTATGTTTCCCCAAGATATCATATGTAATTTTAGGAGCTCAGATTGATTTAGAATATAATTTTTTAGATTAAAAGAATTATTTGTTATATTATTTTCATGTTTCTGTTTTATATGCCTAGTTTTCCAAAGACATGTGGCCAATTGATTCATAGTTTCTATTTTATTGATAGTTTTGTTAAAAATCATTTATTAATATGTGTAAAATTATTGGGTATCTATTGTTGGCATTAGATGATGGTCATGTTATTTTTTTGGTATTAGGACAAACATTATTGACAACCAAAGTGATATCTCTCTATATAGGAAAATTTCCGTGGATAACCAGTACTGAAACATTGATAATAATAAGTTAGGCAATAATTAAAAGTTATTACTTATAAGTTTATTTTATTATCTTTTGAATGGTCATTAGTTAAATTATTCTCACCTTTCTTTTATATTTTAATTAATATAGGGAAATGGGAGACACTCTGCCAATAAACTATGTGATAATAAATGTGATTATTTTTTAAATGATATTCTTAACCTAATAGGAATGGGAGATGGGAACTCTATGGAATTATTGGCTTAGCTAAATATTGATCTACTTGGTAAATTAAATCTTGTGAAATGATCTTCTCTTACAAAATATAATGTTGTGGTTGAGTCTTCTATGGAACAAGTAATTCCTACCTTCAGTTTATTTTCTTATCTCCTCATCATGGAACATTTTATTTAGTCCATTGAGAATAGATTATGTGTGATCTAACTCTATAAAAAAGGTAAATTTGTGTTTGGTTTTTATCACATTGGGTTGGAATCCAATCTTTGGTATATAATGATCAATAACATGATTTTTAATGAGGATATTGATTCCATGTAATTTGATGAATTCATGATAATATTTTTCAATAATGTTTTCCCCTAAACACTCCTTAATAAAATGTATAGGGATTTATTTATACAAAATAAATAGGATGATGGTCCAATTGTAGTTTATGAATAAAAATCCCAAGGTGTGTGTGGTATGCCTCATGATTTATCAACAATGCCGAAATTAATATGGAAAACATATTTATTGAATTAAAATTAATCCTATGAAATTAATTTGTGATTCAATAATTTGATAGTTATAAAGTGGTCTTTTAGTGTGCCATCAAGGTCCAGATGATGATTGTATACTCATTGCAGTCTCATCAGACTAGAGATAAAAGTTATGAAATATAGTTTCATTTAGGAGGATCATTAGATAAATATTATAGTGGAATTAAAACACAATATACAATGTGAAAAAGTGTGGGAAAGAGAATCCCAAAACCTATTTTATGGGTATCGAGGGGTTCTTCAATTATGGAAAATAAGGGATTCATGAAAATAAATTTCAAAGAGAGATAAAGAATCCCACTAATGATATGGAAGAAAATAAGGTTCTGATCAACATAGAATATGTTTTACAATGTTTTAACAATATTTAACATGAGCATTATGGAACAATAGTCCTTGGTCCAAGGGTTGTTGATGATAATAAACAATAAGAACCTATAAGTCCTATAGAGTATTGAAGGCAATATTTTTTCACTACTATTGATATTGATCATAATAATTATATGGTGATAGGTATAATAGTTATTCATTCATGAAAATTAGACATACATTTTTATTGTTGTTCTATAAATTCATTCATGTATTGCATGTATGTTGAACTATTCAAACAACTCCACAAATCATGGAGGATGTGTAATCATTGTTAATAGAAAACTGAGTAGTTTTTGTATAAATATATATAACACCTCTATATCAATTTTTTTGTGACTAAATATTCAATTAAATCTCATATTACATCCTTCAGTATAGTTTGATTCCATATTGTTCAGGGATTTATTTTCCTTATATAAATCAAACATAATATTTCTAGAGGGGGAGATCACTCTTCACATCCAAAGTCATCCAATGTTTCTATAGAAGTCTAAAGAGGAGGATGAATGTACCTTATAATATTTTGATCATGTTTAGATATTATTGTATCTAGATAAATTAAATATCCCTCAAATGAATTAGAAAAATGAGAGAATCATTCTTGAAGACATGCCCATTATGATAGATTATGATGATGCATTCCCTGATGTGTTTCCATGTTTTCCTCCTAATTAAAAGGTTTAGTTCTCTGTAAAACTAATACCTATACCTCTTCTCAGGTGTAATAATCCATACATATTTTCCACCAATCAGTTAGAAGAACTAAAATAGATGTTACAAGAGAATCTTGAAAAGTGTTTTATATTATTGTGTGACACACTGTGGAGTGCATCGGTCCTCTTCAAAAAGATTAAGGATGGGTCAATACACACTTGTATTGATTATAGTAAGCCCAATAAAATCATGATAAATGAAGACTGTCCCCTTACAGATATAGATAACTCTTTCAATGTATTTTGGGGTCCCTATTATTTATTTAATAGTGTACTACAGTAAGGATATAAATAATTAAAGGGGAAGAAGGAATATTTTCCCAAAACTACCTTTCAAACAATCTGTTGACTTTTGGGACTATTGAAAATCTCACAAACCAGGCAATGCCTTCATCCAAACCGGCACCCAACATAGTCCATAGAAAGGCTTGAAGGGCGTTCCTAAACCCCATGGGCTGGAAAAGTTCCTAGGTATCATAAATAAAATGTGGGAATGATTTACCAATATTTATATGTATTTTAAAAACTAACAATAATTAATATAATAAATCTTAAAATTCAAACTGAAATAACAATAAATAGTTATCAAAATTGAGTTTCAAGTTTAAATTCAAACCCAAACTAGGATGAAAAAAAAGAACCAAAAGTCTATCACAAAAATCACCACATGGAAAGGGGAATGACCCTCAATCCAACTCCACAACACTTCACCAAGATGAACCTCTTTCAATATGAAACATTATATTCAAAGGCCTTTCACATAATTGTGTCAAACATTATTAAGTATAATTATACCCAATGGTGTGTGCAGGGTGTGATCATAATCCCAATAGGATTCCACCAAAAAAAATATTCCATGATATAAACATTATCAGAAAAATATATATCATGTTTTTATAAAAAGGTTATATTAGTAACAGTTTTAAAGAAATCATATTTTATTGAGAAATAACATTATAGAATGAAACAATAAAGAAAACAAACTTTCTTATAAAATTACAAACAAAACATAATGTATACTGCTGGTAAGTACGATATAGCCAATGAGACCTATTCATAGGAATTACCCCTTATCCCTAGATAAAACTGGTACCCTAGGTACCCTCAATGTCGACAAATTGTGTTATAGAAACCACTACCAACAACTTTCTCCTGCACGATCCAGCAGAGAGGAGAAACATCCAACATTCCAATGGCCTAAAATCACAATATATTTTTATTGAGTGTTCTAATAGTCAATCTCAATTTTTAAAACTGGGTTGTATCCACTTTTGAGTCACTATCACACTATTCCATGTCTTCCCACCTTGATACTCAGTCTTCCCTTTTGTGCACAATCAAGTTTCACATGTAACATATCTCCACTTCTACAATTAATCAGCCAAACAAGTAATTAAACATAAAATTCCACCACTTTCATAACCAAATATCATTTAAAAATCATACTCACTCCAAAAAAAATTTCAAATATTATTTTCAACACTTATATAATTTAATAAATCATTTAAACAATTTATAAAACAATTTCAAGAAGCACTACAATGAATTACACCAGAAATGAACCCAAAATCTATTTTTAAAATTAACATCACACTAATTCCAAATCTAAAAATTATTATCATCCCTTAAATAACATAATAATTCAATTCCAAAATTTATAAATCACTGACATATGACGCAACAAGGTTTTACACATGAACAAACCCAATTCCACAGTGAAATGACACGTCAAAATCAAATGTGCATTTAATCAATCAAAAAACACATTCTCACCACTCAAAATATTTCGGGAACATGATTAATTACTCACGAAAGAAGAATAAATTCACCAAATAATTTTTATACCTAGAAAACCTATTTTTGGTGTCAAATATCGAGTATCGATGTGATACACCGTCCGCACCTCAATCACATCACAAAATAACAAAAACAAACCCAAATAATGAATATAAAAACTAAATAACAATGATTAAAGACTAGGAACAATAGCCTTGATGTTGGAAAAATTGAACACCCTGAAATAAGGAAGAACCCCTAAAAGAAAGAAGAAACAAGGGGGAAATCCACTTATTTGAAGAGATGGGAATACTCCTCACCAAATAACCTCTAAAAATTATTGTCTATGGGATATTGAGTGATCCAAGGAACCTATAATGGTTGAAAATCTAGACTGTGGAAGAAAATTCACAGAATTGTTCTTAAATATGAAAAGGAAATTTAGTAAAAATATAATTTTTTATATGCTAGACCGGGTGCATGGTTTGTTTGCAAGGTTTAATAAACCATGCTGTGAAACTATGTGCATGGTCATTCATGACTGAATAGTTCTTTTGGCTTTCCAAATTGTCACGACCCGTCTGCGGGGCCCGTTCCGTGACTACCCCAAGCCCACCTTCCAATGGCCAGGGGCTGGCGACTAGCACCAAGTCGTAAATCCTAGTAAAAAGGGAAGGCATTGCCTTTGTAATGTAAACAAACACCACAGAGCAAGCAAGCAGTAGAAGTAAACACTAAGTAAAAACTGAGTACAACAGTAAGTGCAGAAAAGTAAGTGGGCCAGTATAGAAACCCAAACTGAAAGTAATGTACAACTGGAAGGGAAAACAGCAACTGAAAAGAAAACCCGCAACGTCGAGCCGTCCTCTGGAACTCCCACATGAAGGGTGGGTACAGATAGCCTCCACAGCTCCTCGGGTCCAGCCGTCCGCTCCGACTACGTCCCGCCCAGTGGTACACCTCCAGGTACCATCCTGCTCTGCAAGGCTCAAACACAATCAACGTTGTCCGTCGTCTGCAACCAACACAACGTAGTGCGGGCATAGCCCATGCAGGGGTGAGTATAAGATACTCTGTAGGGACCCCGAGACCCCCCAAGGTCTCCCAAAATCCACAAAGGATAATCCAAAAAGGAAAGATACAATCGCGAAGAAACAATAGACACTGCTTAGGTATATGCCCATACATATACCTAAGTCGTCAATTCTAAAATGGCTCCAACATTCGAGCTCAAGTACAACCCAGTCCAAAAAGGAATTCACAACCCAGTCCACACAGGAAAGCAAATGTCATCCACACAGGATAGCACAACACATTCCACAATGGAATGAAAAACAGGATTTTAGCTTACACATGTATACTTCTTCAAAAGATGATAGAGATGATCATTTTTTTCCACTAATTCATCTAAGTCGTCGGACCCACAAAGGTTCAATAGGTACTAACCCCCGAAATGACCCACACAGGATCAGACCCACAAAGGATCGATAGGTAACCAACCCCGGCAAAGACCCACATAGGATTGGACCCACACAGGATCTTTAGGCGTTGACTCACACAGAACCGCTGAGCGCTGACTCACACAGGATCGGACCCACACAGGATCAGTAGTACTGATCCACAAAGGATCACTGAGTGTTGTAGTCGTCGTTGTCGAATCCACTAAGGATCTCTGCACAGTTGTTGTCGTCGCAGTCGCAACGCAGCCAGCTCTAGGGTTCCCGCACACAGCAAGCTCGTTCAGGAGAGTCCGCTCCACGAGCCGAGAGGCTAATACATCAACTAACACGTAGTCCGGAGTTGATGTATCCAAAATTTCTGTATCGACAATAGAAACTCAATGTCACAGACGGCGCATCAATCAGACGCCAAGTCTGAGAGTTATTGGCATTTTCGTCACAGGGGCCCGGTTGGTTTTTAAGGCAAAACCAACCCGACCGTACTCCACCATTGTCCAAAGCTCGAGCAGAGTAAGCCAAAAGATCCATCTCACTAAGAGGAATCCATCAAAGTCGACGGCACGTCAATAGGACGTCTGGAGCTCAAGTTATGAGCGTTTTCGCTCCGAGGGCCCGGTTGGATTCGTGTACGAACCAACCCGGCGGCCCGGCACGCTGGCGCGTGGCACCAGCTGGCTCAGCCAAACGGCCGAGTCGTTCGGTTTGCGGGGGGGGGGGGGGGAGTGCTGCCCCCCCCCCCCCCCCGTGTTTTGTAACCGCGGCCCCCATTAATGGGGGACGCTAGCTGGCTGGTCGGGGGTTTGAACCCCCGGCTTCTCTCCTGTCCGGCCCGCCCGCCCCGACCGGCCGGTTTTTGCTGCAAAGGGACCGGAGACGGCCGGTCCCCTCCCTGTTCCGACGCCGGCGGCCCGTTTCCGGCTGGCGGTTCCCACGCTCCACCGCGGCCCGGTATAGGTCGTAGCCCTCATTCGTCCGGTGTGGCGCGACGGCGCCGCACCCCTCCACCGCGGCCCCGCTCCGGCCGCGGTGATTTTGAGGTTCTCCGGCACGGCGCGATTGCACCGCAACTTGGTTCATATTTTAAAAAAAATGCGACGTGTCGGCATCACGCATTCTTGTTGTTCGTTCCCACGTGGTGCGACGGCACCGCGTCACTTCCCGTCGTACCGCAACAACAAGAAAACAAAAGGGAGGGGGGGTCAGCCGTGTTTGTGCGGTCCAACCTCCTCCCGTTAATTGATAGCATGCGGTCCAATTATACATGGATAATGAATGAGAGTAAATCATGAAAATAAAATTCATAAACCCCTACCTCGTGTGAGCCTTTTCTGGAGTTGCGTTTTAACCGAAACCTCTTAGTATTAACATACAAAAGACAAGAAAGAAAACGTCACTATAGCAAGTGTCTTTTATTACTTCAACTCAAAGTACAAGGACACAAGGCAACACAAAAAATGAAGCCAAAGGAATTATGGGCATGGTCTCTATTCCTGGAGCTAGTCCCGTACATGTCCACCCGCTTCCGGAGCTCCATGATCGTAAGCTTCAGCTGCCTGAAGTTGTGCTCTCCCCTGAGGTCGGGGTGGACCTACTGGTGGTGGTGGTAGAGCCTCAAAACGCCGTCCACCACCTGCCGCTCGACCAGATCCTCGGCCTCGTCCACCTACTCTCTACGGACCGCCACGGTCGAACCTCTGCCTCTTCCTGGGTGGTTCCTCAACCGTGTGCTCCTCCTCGGCACGGCGGGTCGTGCAATCACGAGCCATGTGGCCCTGCCCGCCGCATGAGTAGCACTGCCTGCCTCTCGAAATACTGGCTCCGCGCTGTGTTCCATCATCTATCGTCTCCGATCGAGATGCTCGACTTACTTCCAGGCTATGGAAGGGATTACAGGAGGCGTTCGGGACGCAGCTACGTCTGAGCACAACCTTTCACCATCAGACGGATGGTCAGACGGAGAGGACCATTCAGACTCTCGAGGACATGCTCCGCGCATGTGTCCTCGACTTTGGTCGCAGTTGGGAGGACCACCTACCCTTGGTGGAGTTCGCGTACAACAACAGCTAGCACTCCACAATGGGGATGGAACCATACGAGGCGTTGTACGGCAGACCTTGCAGATCTCCTTTGTGCGGGACAGACCCTGGGGAGTCAGCACTTGTGGGACCGGAGATGGTCCAGGCCATGACAGAGAAGGTCTAGGTCATCCAGGAGCGGATGAGGACAGCTTAGAGCCGACAGAAGTCTTATGCTGACAGGAGGCAGAGGCCACTAGAGTTCGAGGATGGCGACCACGTCTTCTTGCGTGTCTCACCTCGACATCGATTACAGAGATTTGGCCGAGGCGTCAAGTTGTCTCCACGATTCATCGGACCCTTCCAGGTCCTCAGCAGGATTGGCGAGGTGGCTTATTGTCTGGCTCTACCACCTCAGTTGCACCGGGTGCACAGTGTCTTCCATGTATCTCAGCTGAGGAGATACCTGCACGGCCGGACGCATATCATTGAACATGGGGAGCTTGACGACGATGATGGGGCGACTTTTGCAGAGGTCCCAGTGGAGATCGAGGATCGACAGGAGCGGGTCCTATGTGTATGGTCGATTCCTCTAGTGAGAATCAGATGGCAGCACGGAAATCTCTAGGAGAGCACTTGGGAGCGGGAGGCTCAGATGCGTGCTCAGTACCCTCATTTTTTCCCTATTATGATGTTTCTTTACGGAGACATAAAGTCCTGAGGTGGGAGTAATGTAAAGACCCGTAAAATTCAAGGGAATTTTTTTTTCTTATATTTTTTTTGGGATTTTACAAGAACGCAGTTTCAGACGGCACTTGATTCCGAGGCCCGGTGTGCCCGGAATTTCTATCCGAAGTTTAGCTCGGGTACGTTCAGTGAACGAACGAGCGGGAATTTCTAACTTTTTAACCGGTGCCCGGAATCGAAATCCGAGGGCACTGATGGAACCGCATCACTGGTAATTGCTTAGGAACTCATGTTCCAGAGTTGCGTTATCCCGGGTGTGGATGATAAAAATTGTGGAAGTTAATTTATTATTATTCTACAATTTTTAGTTTCCTTTTGTGTTTTAAGGATATGGGTTGAAGTTGGGTAACTACCCAACCTCCCTTGGGAGGTTATGAGGGTGGTGGGTCCCACACTAACCCCACACCTACATATTCTTCAACTCTTCAACTCCCCATTAACTCCCCTTAATTTAATTTGACAACTTTGTGTAATTTTAATGAGGTGAGTTAAGTGTGGTTAATTGAATTTCAATCTCTTGAAATTGAAAAGGGTAAGTTGTGTTAATAAATTAAGACTTGGGATTATTTTATTAATGTTAGAGTTTATGCCACGTTGAGATGTTTTGGGAAGCGTGAAGATCTCTTTCATCTCCAATGAAGAACATCGTCAACGAAGAATGTGAAGAACACCTCAGACTCCAATGAAGAACACTGTTCGTCAATGAAGAACATCTACGCCGAAGAACGCAGGGAACTTCTCCAACGACGTTTCCTATTTGGACGCACCTCAACGACAACGGAATCGACGTTTGTTTTCCGCGATGCCCGACCTCCGCGATGCTCATCTTCCGCGGCTCACTGTTGTGCACCGTTCTTGAAACCGAGGTAGGGTATTGTATTTAAATAATTTGTTCGTGACTACTTCCCTGAATTTCTTCATGAAATTTAACCAACTGCTATCGATTAACGTGGGGGGGGGGGGGGGGGGGGGGACCGCACAAACATGGCCGACCCACCACCTTATTTTTCTTGTTGGATTCTTTTGGATTGAAATGGAAGGGGCGCGGTGTCGTCGCACCGCACGGAATTATTAAGGCTAGAAATTCGCGGTGCCGACGCGTCGCGCCGCGAATTAATACAAGGACGCGACGCCATTGTTCCACGTCGGAGACATCCAAAAATACCGTGCCCGGTACCAGGGCCACAGCGGAGGGGCGCGGCGCCGTCGCGCCGCGCCGGACGACAAGGGCCGCGACCGGTTCCGGGCCGCGGCGGAGCAGGGTGACCAGCGGCCAGTTCCGTGCCACGACAGAGCAGGGTGACCGGCGGCCGGTACCGGGCCGCCGGCGTTGGAGCTGGAAGGGGATCGGCCATCGCCGGTCCTGTTAAGTAGGAACCGGCCGGCCAGGTCGGGCCAGCCAGACAAGGAGAAGCCGGGGGAATTAATTACCCTGGTCGGCCATCAACGCGGCCCCTAATTAAGGGACCGCAGTTACAAGAAAATAGGAGGGGCAGCCCCCCCCCCCACGCGAGCCAAAAACGGCTCTGCCGTTTTGGCCAAGCAACCGACCAGCGCGCCCAGTGCGCGGGTCGCCGGTCCGGGCCACCGGGCCGGGCCGGGCCGACCCGGACCCAGGTCGGGTTGACCGGGTTCGGGCCGAACCAGGGGGTCTTGGGCCGGGTCGGTCCGGGCCCGAAACCCCCGTTTTCGGACCGTTTGGTTTCAATTGCCCATAACTCGGGCTATAGACCTCCGATCGACGCACGGTCAGCAGCGACATGATCCTTGGAAGGAGATGGTCATTTCGGTATATCGCACTCAAGGTTTCAGAATTCTTTGGGTATGGTTGGGTTGGTTCGTACACGAAACCAACCGGGCCCTCAGAGTGGAAACACTCATATCTTGAGCTTCGGACGTCTGATTGACGTGTCGTCGACTTCTTTGATTTTCCTCTAAGTGAGATGGATCATTTGGCTTACTCCGCTCGAGGTTTGGACGCAGGAGGAGTACGGTCCGGTTGGTTTTGCCTTAAAAACCAACTGGGCCCCTAGGGCGAAAAAGCCAATAACTCTCAAACCGGGCGTCCGATTGACGCGCTGTCTGCGACGTTGAGTTCCTGCTGACGATACAGATCTTTTGGATACATCAATTCTGGACTATGTGTCAGTTGATGTATCAGCCTCTCGGCTCGTGGAGCGGACCCTCCCGAACGATCTTGTTATGTGTGGGAACCCTAGAGCTGGCTGCGACTGCTACTGTGACTGCGGCGACGACTGTGCAGAGATCCTTAGTGGATTCGATGACGATGACTTCAGCACTCAGCGATCCTATGTGGATCAGTGCTATTGATCTTGTGTGGGTCTGATTCTATGTGGGTCAGTGCTCAGCGGTTCTGTGTGAGACAGCGCCTACAGATCCTGTGTGGGTCATTACGGGGGATAGTACCTATCGATCCTTTGTGGGTCCGACGACTAAGATGGATCAGTGATCATCTCTATCATCTTTCGAAGAAGTATACCTGTGTGAGATGGATCCTGTTTACCTTCCTATGTGGATTGTATTGTGCTATCCTGTGTGGATTATGTTTTTCTTTCCTGTGTGGAATACGTATGCTTTATTGTTTGGACTGGGTTGTACTTGGTCTCGGAGGTTGGAGCGTCTTGGAATTGATAACTTAGGTATATGTATCGGCATATACCTACGCAGTGTCAAATGTTACTTCGTGATTGTATCTTTCCTTTGTGGTTTCTCCTTTGTGGATTTTGGGAGACCTTCGGGGGTCTCGGGGTCCCTACTGAGTAGCTTATACTCACCCCTGCACAGGCTATGCCCGCACTACGTTGTGTTGGTTACAGACGACGGACAGTGCTGATCGTAGTGGAGGATTGCAGAGCAGGACGGTACCTAGAGCTGGACCACTGGGCAGGACATACTCGGAGCGGTAGGCTGGACCCGAGGAGCAGTGGAGGATTTCTGTACCCACACATCAGGTGTAATTCCCAGTGGACATCTCGTCATTGTGGCTTTACCTTTAAGTTTCTATTTCCCTTTCAAGTTGTAGTTTACTTTTAGTTTGGGTTTGTTTACTGGCCCACTTACTTTCTGCACTTACTCTTGTACCAACTTTTACTTTGTGTTTACTTCTACTGCTTGTTTACCCTGTGGTGTTTGTTTACTTTACAAAGGCAATGCCTTCCATTTTTACCAGGATATACGCCTTGGTACTAGTCGCTAACCCCTTGCCTATGGATGGCAGGCTTGGGGTAGTCACGGCACGGGCCCCGAGGACGGGTCGTGACACACATAGCCATGTGGTGTCCTTCCGGTAGTTCAGTAACTTATGGCACATTCAACTAAACATGGCACATAACCATGCAGTAATTGTGTAGCAGCTTCTGGCCTACTTCACGGTTACCTATGTTGGGTCCATGGTTCCCCTTAACCGTGCACCAACTGTGCGCTTGTGCCTACCCATGAAAAAACACCATTTTCATCAAAATTAATAAGGGAACCAAGGGTGGAAATATATACCAAATATAAAAAATAAAATTACATGGTAATGATATCAAGGATGTGACAATTCTTCCAACCATGAAATCTTTCTGCCCCGAGAAAGTCAACTTGGAGATTGGTGGTAAAATAAAAATATATAATATTGCTCAACCCACAAATTTATCTCCCATGTCTCATGAACTTCATTCCCATGCATCCAAAGGACACATAACCATGGAATATACTTCCCCCAAATCATATTCTCGTGGTATCTACTATTCTCACCAGCCACTCAAACACAAATAAATTTGGCTCTATGTCAAACTCTATACAATTCAAGACATGTGACAAATACAAATACAAATTATTAAATTGGGAGAAATGAAATATTCAATTAATTGATATCATCTGAGAAGGAAAATAAAACCTATTTTCCACTTTTCTAATCTTCTCAATGATTTCATAAGGTTAGTCATACCTTGACATTATCTTTCCCTTATTTCCCAAATAATGATGACCCAAGAAAGGGGCCACTTTCAAGAACACCTGATCAACCATGAAAAAATATAGATCGCAATTCCTAGGATTATCATAATATTTTTTGTGAATATATGTTTTTAATAAACATTTCCTAATCAACTTGACCTTCTCAAACGTCTCTTGCACAAGGCTCAGTCCCAAAAGTGTGCTCTCACCAATATCTTCCCAACATAAAAGAGAACGACATGGTGGACCATAATGTTCCTCAAATGGATCCATTGGATATGAATATTGGTAACACTTATTGTAATAAAATTCAACCAATATGAAAAATATATACCATGATCCTCTTAAATTTAATACATAGGACTGAAACATTTCCTCTAGAATCTAATTTACCCGCTCCATATGACCATTCGTTTAGGGATGGTATGTCGTATTCATCTAAATATGTGACCCCAATTCCCATTGAAGGCCATCCTAGAAGTGAGAGATAAAATGGGTCTCTATATCTGAAACAACTATTGATGACATACCATAAAGACTTACCACCTTCTAAACATAAAACAATCCTATCTCATCCACTTTTTTAAATCTCTAATCAGAATAAAAAGGGATGATTTGGTCGAAGTATCAATCACCACCCAAATGGTGTCCATTCTGAGTTGTATCAGGAAATCCAGCAATGAAATACATGGATAACTCATTCCACTTATAGGTAGGAATGGGTAATGGCTGAAGAAAACTAGAGGTCCTTTGATGCTCTGTCTTTACCTAAAAACAGGTATAGAAACTCGATACTACATCAGCTTTGTTTTCCCCCATATATTTCCACCATAATTGCTGATGAACATCATAATTAATTTTTTATTCCTTGGATAAACTAACCACTAAGATTGGGGGATATCCTAAATCACCGCATTCATTATAGTAAATGACACCAAGAATCAACTTTTAAAGAACATAAATCCCTTGGGAGATGATGAATAATCAACAGATACATCCCCACATGGATGAAACTTCATTGACTATCAACATAGATCGTCACCCGGATCATCTCGCTAAATCAAATCTAGAGGAGAAGGATTCATCTAAACACATTCCAAGAACGCACCTCCACTGTGCTCCTTTTTCTCCAAGTTCATCTGGGTAAGGAGCCCCATCAAATTCCACGCATCACTAGACTTCCTCAAAGCCTGCACTGGCACTTTTATGCTCAAGGCATCTACCATCATATTACCCTTTACTAGGGCATAGATGATATCAAAATAAAATCTTTATAAATATTCAATCCAATAGAGCTTATTCATGTTCTAATATTTTTGGGAGAAAATTTAGGATGAGCTATTATGGTCAGAATAGACCACAATTATATCCCCAGAAAGATAATGGCTCCCTGTCTTCTAGGCATGCATCACTACTTCTAATTCAATGTCATGGCTTGAGTAATTATTTTTATGTGGTATGAGTGGTCATGAACCATATGCCACTACATGATCATCTTGCATGAGCACACAGCTGAGGCACATACCTAAATCAATGAAATAAACCCCTTCTCCCTACTCGAATTCATGAAAGATCAAAACAGGTGCGGTATTCAACATCTTCTTCAACTCCTAAAAGGATTCATGTCACTCTAGGATCTTTTTGAAATTCATCCCTTTATGAGTGAGTGTGGTCATGGATTATAGAACCTGAGATAAATACTAAACAACCCATATGTAAGAACCTACTAGCCCAAGAAAACTCTAAATCTCGATCACATTATATAGATTCTCTAATGACATAATTGCACTGATCTTCTCAGGGTCAACTGAAACCCCCTGCTCTGAAATCACATGACTCAGAAACTTCACCTACATGATCTAGAAGGTGCACTTTGAACATATTTAATAAAGGAAATGATTCGGAATAATTCCCAAAATGATCTGTATGTGATTCTAATGCTCCTCCTCAGATCCAAAATAATCTAGGATGTCATCTGTGAATACCACAATGAAAGATTCAAGATTCTATTCGAACACCCTAATCATGAGTTCCACAAAATCCAATGTATCATTGGTCAATAATAAAGGCATGAACAAATACTCAATGTGGTTTTACCTTCTTCAGAAAGATTTCTTTGTGATATCTTCCTCTTTCACTCTGAATTTGTGGTATCCCAAACACATGTATATCATAAAAACCCACATTTCCCCTTCAGCTGGTCATACAAGTATTTAATTCGAGGGAAATGGTATTAATTAGTAATGGTTACCTTAATTAGATTATGGTAGTTGATACACAACCAGATATATTTTTCAGCCTTCTCCATGAATATAATATAATCAACTCAAGGAGAGATTCTCAGATGAATGAACCCATTGGATTCCAAATTTTCTAGCTATATCATTAATTCCATCACCTTGGTGGGGGCTATACAATATGAGGTAAGGGATATCAGTTGTGTTACTAGCAATAAACAATTGATAACTCCATTTCTTGCTCTGTGGGTAACCCCGAAAAATCATCTAGAAATACCTTTAGTAACTTATCCACCACATGAGGTAGTCCACATTTTATATCACCGCCATCTTGATCCAGCTTGAGGGAAGATAACATAAATAAAATATTTATAAACTCTAGGAATGGATGTCCCACACGACATCACCAAGGACACCATTCCCCTGAAATACCATAGGACTACCATCAGGTTCCCTGAAACTCACCTTTCACCTATATTAAATGATATTCACTTGTTATTCTACTATACAATCCATTATGAGGATTACATCATAAAGGTGTATATCTACGACCATTAATTTCCACTTCATATCAACATATATCATGGAGATCACACAAGAAGGTAACCTTAAACCCTTCTCCTTCTAACCAAATAGGGTTACAAACTCCAATACAAAAGACATCATCTCCGTTGTAATGTTCAAAATACTCACAAGAAGGATAGATATAAAATAAAAAAATTCACTCGTATCAAATAAAACTGCTACAATATAAGTTAAAATAAGAATGGTACATTGAACTATCGAGGAAGATATATCAGATCTCTCTAGTACGTGATCCACCACATGAATATGCCAAGTTACTGCCTGAGAATAGTCGCTCACTTGTGGATCTACACTGAACCTGATATACCCTAATGATGGCCCTATCCTACCGAAACGACCTCCATACTATGATCTCATAAACATGCATGACCCCAGCTGAACTAACACTCTGATAGAAAACATAGATAATTCCCCACTCTAGTATGTGTGCTTCAACCTTCAAAAAACACTTCAAGTTTTGAATTACCCCAAATTGATGACAAGTCCTAGGAGGAGACTTACATGATGGTCAGATGTCCCCTATCCTCCCACACTGATTTAACTTGATAGAACCTACATCATAAGCTAAAGATGATGACTGCATGAAATTATGGTATGAAATACCACTCCCCTTATTCCCTTACTCATTCGTCTTCCTCTTCTTCTCATAAAAACTGCCACTTCCCACTGCTAAAATTTCCCCAAAGAAACCAAACATTACCTTATAGTAAATATCCACCATACAAACATGATCAACTACCTCTTCATATATTTTCTTCTTGAAAAGTAATACATGAGAATAGATCTCCATCCAAAAATAAATTTCTAACTTTTGAGCCATCATCTGCTCGTTGGAGACTATTCCAAGTTCATATTAGACTAAATCGATAAAGAAGTTGTCATAATCCATCAGTGATATGGCCCCCTCAACAAGATACATAAACAATAAGAATATGGAATGATCCAAGACCACATGATAGTACTGTTCATTGAAGATATTTTGAAATTCCTTCCATGTCATCTGCTCATTCATCCTAGCTTGATGCACTAATTCCCACCACCATCGACTTGGAACCTCAAGAAAAATTGAAGTGAATTGTACTTTGAATTCCTCAAGTTTATTAAGAAACTCAAATAGGCACACTATTTTCTCAAAACCCTCATCTATTTCCTATGGTTCCATGGTACCTATGTAGGAGGTTTTCTCTTAAGTAACTCATTTGTTTTGTTCTTACTAAGACTAGATTTATCTTCCCTAACTATAATAGTTGTAACATCCTGGGTATGTAAAGAATATGGAATTCTCATATTTATTAATATTTTTGAATAAAATGTTAATATTAATTTAATGGTAATGCTTTGCTCGATGGTGTACCTAGTACGATACAACGAGTTTGTTTGAAATCTTACGTTGCACACTAATGATATAATAATATTATTTTAAATGGTAGTAAACGCCTAGCCATTGTAATGGCGGGAATTAACAGAACTAACTAAATTTTTTTTATATGTTTGCTAAATATTTATAAATTTATCTAATAAAAGTTAGAGGCTTAAAAAAAGAAAAGAATTCGATATTATGCATAAATATTCTAATGTTCTTTAAAAGGTCGATTAACCGTCTTTTGATGGAGAACCTTTTTGAAATCTACTATTTTTCACTTATATATGTTCTACTTAAAAAAATCTTTCTTTAGAATCAAGACATCAAAATTTACTTTGTTTAAGTTTTTGAATTTTGCCGATAAAGTTCATTTTTAATGAATAGTGAAAAATGCTGTATTTTAATTCAAAATCACCTTTTAATATAATTTATTTATATGGTTAGATTATCTTTTTAATTGGTTTTAAAGTGTAATTAAAATATATTTTTACCATTTAATTCAATGGTGGTCATGGTAATTAATTTCACTTTCAAATTGGACATAAACAAATGTCAATCTTTTGATAGATATTGTTTCTTAAAAAACGCTATTTGTTTTGACAGCGGGAATTAATTATAAAATTAAATAATGAAACTGTTATGTTTTGAATTTGGTAAAATGGATATCATTTTTGAATTTTTAATATCAAATATATCTTAGGGTGAATTTTGGGAGTTTTTCTGAAAAACATCAATTTTTTATGAATAGTGAAACCACTAGGTAGAAGTGAAAAACTGAATTTTTCATTTAAATTAAATGATACAACTTCTGTGAATTAAATTTCAAAAATCCAACATACATGGACTTCATTAGTAAGTAAAATTTGGTTCAATGGAATGAAAATAATTTTTGGGGAACAGTAACTTTTGAATTTTATTAACCGCGATTAAAGGTAATTAGGGTAATTTAAGGTAAAAATAATATTATAAAAATATAAAAATACCTTGACACGTGCCCTACCATTATTTTATGAGTAATGTATGACAAAGAAAATCCATGGGTCAATTTGGGGACCCCATGCAGCCACTTGGGTTTGATAATGACATTGATCACTTTTTATTTAAAGTAAAAATAAAAATGTCACAAACATGTATTGTTTAACTAAAAAAATGTACATTGGGTTATAAAAGTTATCTTTTGGACTATAAATATTAATCGGAATTATAAAATGATTTCCTAAATCATGGTAGTTTTTTTATAATTTTTAGACATTAAATAAATAATTTTATTTATGACACCATGATGATGCAATGATTACCTCATTAGTGAATGATTTAAATAAAATAAAATGATAACGTAAAATATAAGACTTAAAATTGTCGAAAACCTATTGTAGGGGTGGATTTAGAATCCTGATCACCTTATCCTAGAAATATATCACTGTGGGACCATTTAATTCCGAAAACCATTTTATAATAAAGTAACATTTCAAGACTTTCCAAAAGTGACCCTCCTCCCTCTTATAAAAGGCCCCCGCCTCTACCCCCATACCCACACCTCTCAAGCCCTTGGCTCATCCAACCTTTGTTCATATTATCTCTCCTCATCCCTCTATCACTCCTAGAATCCTCACTTTGGGCATAAGTCTTCCAAAGGAATCCTTTGTCTCAAATCAAAAAGAGTTACCCGATTTAGAGGTAACGTCTTCTCTCGAGTTTCTATATGTTATTTTCCTTCTTCACTCACCACTATCTTCATATTATTTGATCCCATAATAACACGAGTATCATAAATATAATAATATTTTTTTATGCTAAGGATTCTATCTACACTTTTACACACCCCCATCGAATGGTTAAAGAACATAATGTTTTTGTGGGTGGCGAATTACTACCTCAAGAAATGATGATTGCTCAATCTTCTTTTAACACCTTTAATGGTGTCCATTATGATTGAAATATATTTATATTTGATATATATTATATTTATGTCCCCTATATGCTGCTTTATTTTATATTTAAAACAAACCATTATGCTTTGCATCTTGTGCAAAAGCGATAATGTCATATGAAGAAGTGTGGACTACCGCCCACTCAAGTGATGTGACTCATTAATGAAAGACATGGAATTTAAAAATAATGTAATTCATGAACTTATGTTACCTATATAAAAAATATATTATACTGTAATTATAATATATCTATGTCTAATTTATTTCTAATGTCCAATAATATGACAAAAAATGAAACTAGCGTTCATGCGTACCTATGGCCTACCGTCTCCATGAACGATGCATTTCATTTTTTATCTCCAAATGTCATGGAATATTATAAAATGAATATATACAGGATATATATGATATTTAAATAATTAATACCATTATTAAGATGATGTAGTTATAAGTACAATGACAATTATTTCCAAACATGTTCATTTTCTGACTCATGTACCGAACATCAGCAAAACCTATGATATGAACTCACATTATTAAATAATTATTATAACATGAAAATATGTGGTCTGAATTAAATAATAAACTTTTAAGTATGTCCTTAGGAAATTATAAATTGACCTAATATTATTATTTAGTAATATAAAGAAACTAACACGATAAGTCGGATTTGAGGTAAGGGATCCTAGCTCTCTCTTTCTTTTCATGTATTCTCCTTTATGTCATTTATTTTAAGCTCCATATTCTTATGTTGGGGATGATATTTTATATTCATAATACTGTAATTTTCAATTTAATATGTTGAGAGACCCCCACTTTCTCTCATAAATTCATTTTATGAATGTTTATGTGGCGTCGTTAAACTGCCGAATTTCTGTAAGTGGATTTCATATCTCACTTTTAATTCTGTGAGATTTCCATTATTAACCACTTATTTGTTGCATGTGGGGTAAGTTATACTACCATATCATATATATTATCATGATTCTATTTATATTAACGGTATTATGTAATTTATTTTGTGTTTATTATCTTTTGGTCATATCACTCTATTGATTACAATTAGGTAAGAGTTTTTTATCTCACTTTGTATTCCTATGAGATTCATGCTACATTTGCCCCTATTTCCTTTTGTGTGGTGTATGTACTGCCCATGATTGTATCCTTTGTGTAATATAATTTAATTTATGGGTATTTATATCTACATTGTATGATCCTTCTTTCATGGGGTGTACTTTTCGAAAGTTACCCAAATCGGTAAGGGAACCTTTCAACCTCCTCTTTTTAAAAGACTTATCTTTGTTAGGTATTTTAATTTAAATCTGATTATGTTGGGATATGTTATTATATATCCTTATTGCTATAAATTTTATGTCCAAGTGATGAGATACCCTTTTTATCTCACATCAATTCATTTTCTATATTTTAATATGACGTCGTTAGGCTGTCGAATTTCTGTAAGGGAACTTCTTAACACAATTTCAATTCTTTGGGTTTAACCTCTACTTCTTGATTATGTTGTGATATTAATATGTATGGATAACCACTGATTTATTTACACATAATATCCATTTATATTGAGTGTATCTATATTTTCCACACATAATAATATAATTGATTTATCATTAATCTAAGGATACCATCTTTATAAGGGACTTCATCTCAATCTCCTTTTATTAAGGGATCCTTTGATTTACACCCGAATTTCTTTTATACGGTGTATAAAATGATTTTTACTATTCATTTCATTCAAAGGGTTAATTTCTCTATGAAGCGTTTTACTAAACAAGAAAATGGAATCATTCTTTTTTTACATAAGTGGTGACAACGACCTTTTCCGTCGCCACGAGTATTATTTGATCCTTGGCTTCCATAACAAGATATAATGTTTTTAAAAGGAAAATAAATTCCATATACTTATTTTACGTATTTTGATATTGAAAATGGTTTTTAGAGTGGATTTATTGTTTCAATATCATAAAAAGTTATATTGTTATTGAAATTTGGGAATGTTATCTTTCCCTTATTCTTAACATGGGTGTTATGTTTATGTTATGGTTCATGGGTATTGTTTATGATTTTCGGTGGTTCTATGAAAAACTAAGGGCGGGTGAGCCCGAGATAGATCTGTAAATTATTGGGTAATGTGAAGGAGTTAAATGCTAAGGTTTTTTTGATGATATTTAGAAAATATACTATGATGGGTATTTTAATCATAACCATGAGGGTTACTCCCTACTTAAGAATGTTATGAATGATGCAAGTTACCTTTATGTATTATGATTTCTATGAGTTATTCATAAATCATATGATTTCACAAGGTATGTTAATGTGCTTATGTTTTATGAGTAAAGTATGATTTCATTGATTTTTATGTTTACATGGACTAATGTTTTCATTCAGTATTTTTATATCCCTTGCTGAGCTTTTTATGCTCATCCCATGTTTTTGAAATGTTTTCCATAGGACATAAATATGAATAGGGTCAAGGATGGAATCAAGGACATACATGCTGTCTAAAACATGGAACTAGTCGTGTTTCTTTTTTAAGAGTTTTTATTTTATAAAAAAATGGAAATTGAGTAGAACTGTCTACTTTATAATCTTTTGAGTTGTAATAGTTATGTCCTAATTCTCTAAAACTCTAAATCTGAAAATATCCTCAATGTGAATTATTCATTTAATTCAATATTATGTAACATTATAAGGTCAGGTCCTTATAGTTGGTATCAGAGGTCGGTTTAGACAACTTTAGGGATTATGAGTTTTTGTTAGACACATGGTTAGTCCCTATGTCTATTATTTCAGTTAAATTCTTGTTTTATATCTTTTTCAGATAATGTAATGTTAGTTACAAATGGAAGAAGGAGGATCTCAAATGAAATTACTATCTCTTCCTGAGGACATGCGTGCAATAATTATTGCAAAGTAATGTTCGGATGATTGTGATACTTTTTCTAGTATACAACTCACTTGCAAGCAGTTGTTTGAGATATCAAACACCTCCACTATACCTCATTATCATTGTGGATCATGGTTTGTATTTATACAAATCCTATTTCCACAATATTCACATATTTTCAGGAAAGGTAAATTTTATCAAGGCATTTTCAAATATTTTACCTTATCACAAGATTTTGAAGCATATTATGATTTTAAATAAGGTGCTAATGGAAGAGACCCTTGCACAACCTATTTATATTTGATTTTATAATACAGTCTCTCAGTTCATACCAATGGTATTTTAAGAGGACCATTAATTGAATGTTTCATCTCAAAATTGGTTTGACTATATTATAGCAGTCATGTTTTATAAAATGTTTTGAAATTATATGTCATACATGATTATTTTCCAAAACTGTTTTTCTTTGAACACCCATATGACCAATGTTGTACAAGATTTATTTTGATAAAGGATGAAAATGATTTTAATGGATCTCTAAATCTTTGTTTTAATTAATGGACCTTCTACCTACGTGAACAAGATGACGATGAAACCAAATGGACACCATGATCAAGGTATGATGTTCTTTATTTTGGAGATCATTTTGTTTTATCTTGTGGTGGTGAAATAAAACATAATGAATTATGATGTTGAGATCATAAAGAATTTGAATGAAAATGAGAGGTATAAAGAAACCATTGAGGTTAAAACATGTTAGGTTTATTTTTGAGTTTTATAAAAAGGAAGACACATAGGATGGGTGACAACTCGTCGCATCAGGTAATGCCATAGGAATCGAACCCACAACCGAAGGGTGACATGGGCTCATCGCCTACCACTGGCCTTCTTGAAGTACATGTTTTTTATGACTTATTATTTTAGTAAAATGGTTTTATGGAAAAATAATATGTTGATTTTAGGAATTTATGTTTTATTAAATGGATATACTTAGTATAGAAAAATTATTTGGTTATTAAGTGATAAAGGTTGTTTTGAAGGACGTTCTCTCTTTTGATGAAACAATACATCCCTAAGGATGATAGAAAACTATCGGATTTCAATTGTGGAGTAATGGTTGAAATTTTAGTTTTGATTAATGTATGTTTTTATTGTGGACAAATGATTATTTGTTTTATTTATGAAAATCATTAACCTACCTTGGAGAATATGTGATTAGGATAATTACTTCTCAATATGAGACTTTGTGAGTAAATGATTTTATTTGGAGATAAATGTTAAGATTTATCTTGGAAGACTATATAATTAAATCCTTATGATATTTGGGTTTAAATATTTGTTTGGATTACTTTTTAAGAATTTTATAGACGGTAATTTATTTAATGTTCTTTGTTGAACTTTGGTTTTTGTTTGAAATTTTTTATAGATTAAGAGTAGTTTTTCTTTTTATAAACGATTATCCATTTTGGGTATTATCTGATCTCATACTAACAAATTTTGGTTTTGGTTAAGTTCTAAATACATGGGAAATATATTGTTATATTTTCTGGATTGGGTGATTCTCTAGAAGTTGATAATAGCACTCTTAATGTGAACAAGTCATCCTAAATACTCATCTTTTGAAGAAAATATGATTTTGTGTTAGAAATCTAGTAAGAAATGAAAGTCTACATGAAAATTAAGTATGTTTACTTATGTTTTAGTTAAGCTCAAAAATAAATTCCTAAATAAAGTGTACCTTAAAACAAAAACGTTGTCTACTAATTTTTCCAACTGGGGAATCAAATACCGATTAACCCATCACAAGTTTGTGGATTACAGATTGTTTACTTTATCCTGATCATGTTTTTTATCACTTTCCATCAGAAAATGACACTTACATCCTCCTCTATATCCATATTTTCATTGGATCCTATTATGGGTTATCTCAGATGACCATTGTACTTATCTTTCATTCTTTTAATATTATATTTTTATTGACTCCTTTTCTGATGTGAGAATTTCAAGGTTGTTTCTGAACCCAATTTTAAAATTGCACGGATGCAATACCCAAAAAGGGGGGAAGGATGTAAAATCCTAGGTAAATAAATAATATGACATTTAAAAATTTATTAATATTTGTGAATAAAATGTTAATATTACTTTAAAGTAAATTCTATGTTCGATGGCATACCCATTACACATCAACGAGTTTCATTGAAATCTTACGATACACACTAAAAATATAATAATATTATTTTAAATGGTAGTTAACGTCTAGCCGTTGTAATGGCGGGAATGAATAGAACTAGCTAAAAAATGATTATATAGGTTTGTTAAATATTTTTACATTTATCAATTAAATGTTAGTGGCAAAAAATAAGAAAAAAAATTCAATTTTAAGCATAAATATTCTAATCTTCTTTAAAAGGTCGATTAACCGCCTTTTGATGGAGAACCTTTTTTAAATCTATTTTATGTCATATTTATATGTTATATTTGGGAAAATAAAATCCTTCATTAAAATAAAGAATTCAAAATTTACTTTGTGTATATTTTTGGTATTTTTTTGATAAACATCATTTTTTAATGAATAGTGAAAAATGTTGTATTTTAATTCAAAACATCCTTTTAATCTAATTTATTTATATTGTTAGATTTTATTTTTAATTTTTTTTAATGTTTAATTAATTTTTTTTAAATTTTAATTCAATGGTTTCCATTGGAATTAATTTTAGTTTGAAATTGGACATAAATACGTATCAATCTTTTGATAGATATTGTTTCTTAAAAACGCACTATTTGTTTTGACAGTGGGAATTATTAATAAAATTAATCAATGAAAATTCTATGTTTTGAATTTGGTAAAATGGATGTAATTTTTTAATTTAGAATATAAAATATAGCTTAGGATGAATTTTTGGTGTTTTTATGAAAAACATCAATTTTTTATGAAAACTGAAACCACTAAATAGTAGTTAAAAAATGAATTTTTCATTTAAATGAAATGTTACCACTTCTGTGAATTGAATATCAAAAATCCAACATACATGGTTGTAATTAGTAAGTAAAATTTGGTTCAATGGCTAGAAAATAATTTTTGGTGAATAGTAACTTTTGAGTTTTGTTAACCGCGATTAAAGTTTATTAGGGTAATTTAAGGTAAAAATAATAATATAAAAATATAAAAATACCTTGACACATGTTATACCCTTATTGGATGAGTCATGGCTGACCGAGACACTACATGGGTCAATTTGAGGACCCCATGGAGCCACATGGGTTTGATAAAGACATTAATAACTTTTTATTTGAAGTAAAAATAAAAATGTCAAAAACATGTATTATTTTACTAAAACAATTTTTACATGGGGTTATATAAGTTATCTTTTTAAATATAAATATTACTTGGAAAGAAAAAAATACTTCCTACATCATGGTAATTTTTTTAATTTTTAGACATTAAATAAATAAATTTATTTATGACACCATGATGATGTAGTGATTACCTCATTAATGAGCAATTTAAATAAAATGAAAAGATAAGGTAAAATCTAAAACTGAAACTTCTCAAAAACATATTGGATGGGTGGATTTTTAATCCTTATAACCTTATCCTCGAAATATATCATTTTGGGACCATTAAAATAGGAAAACCATTTTATAATAAAGTAACATTTCAAGACTTTCCAAAAGTGACCCTCCTCTCTCTTATAAAATGTCTCCACCTCTACCCCCTTACCAACACCTCTAAAGCCCTTAGCTCATCCAAAATATGCTCATATTATCTCTCCAAATCCCTCTATCACTCTTAATGGACTCACATCGGGTAAAAGTATTCCCAAGGAAGCCTTTCCCTCAAATCAAAAAGAGTTACCCGATTTAGAGGTAATGTCTTCTCTCGCGTTTCTTTCTTTTTTTTTTCCTTTTTCACTCACCACTATCTTATAATTATTTGGTCCCATAATAAAAATAGTATCTTCAATATAATAGGATTTTGTAATGATAAGTATTAAACCTACACTTACACACACCCCCATCTAATGGTTAAACAACATACTATTTCTGTGGGCGATTAAATACTGCCTCACGAAACGATGATTGTTCAGTATTATTTTTAACACCTTTCATGGTGTCCATTATAATGGAAATATATTTATATATTTTATATTTTATATTTATGAAAATTATATGCTTCTCTATTCTATATATAAAACATACGATTATGTTTTTCATGTTGTGCAAATGCGATAATGTCATATGAGGAAGTGGGGACTACCGCCCCCTCAAGTGATGTGACTCGTTCATGCCAAACATATAATTTATAAAGAATGTAATTAATGAACATATTTTACCTATATAACGTATATATTATACTATAATTATAATATATATATGTCTAATTTAGTTTTAAAGTCCATTAATATGACAAAAAATGAAAGTAGCGTTCATGTGTACGTACGGCATGCCATCTCCATGAACGGTGCATTTCATTTTTTATATCCAAATGTTATGGAATAGTATAAAATTAATATATACAATATATATATGATATTTTAATAATTAATACCATTCTGGAGATGATTTACTTATAACTACATGGACAATTCTTTTCAAACAAGTTCATTTTTGACTCATGTACCGAACGTCGACAAAACGTATGATATGAACTCACATAATTAACAAATAATTATTACATGAAAATATATTATATTAACTAAATAATAAACATTTTAATATTTCCTTAATAAATTAAAAATTGACATAAATTTATTATTCAAGAATATAATTAAATGAACAAGACAAGTCGGACGTGAGGTAAGGGATCATGTCTCTCTCTTTCTTTTCTTGTATTCTTCATTATGTGATTTATTTTAAGAACCATGTTTTTATGATGGGGATGTTATTTAATATTCATCATAATGTCCTTTTCATGTTCATATGATGAGATACCCCCTCTTTCTCTCATCCATTCATTTTAAGAATGATCAACTGGCTCTGTTAGGCTGTCGAATTTTTGTAAGGGGATTTCTTATCTCACATTTAAATCCGTGAGATTTCCATTGTTCTCCACCTATTTGTTGCATTTGGGGTATTGTGTACTGAAATTTCAAATATATTATCATGATTAAATTTATATTCCTGTTATTATGTGATTCATTTTTTTTATTATCTTTTGGTCATACGACTCAATTGATTACAATGAGATAAGGGGTTTTTTCTCTCACTTTTTATTCCCGTGAGATTCATGCTTCTTTTGCCACTGTTCCTTTTTGTGTGGTGTATGTGTTCCCATGATTGTATTATTTGTGTAATATATTTTAATTTATGTTTATTTACATCTTCATTTTATGATCCTTCTTTCATGGGGTGTTCGTTTCGAAAGCAACCCAAATCGGTAAGGGAACCTTTCACCCTATTCTCTTTAAAAGACATCTTTTTAATAAGTCATTTAATTTACATCTTCTTATATTGGGATATGTTCTTATATATCCTTATTGGTGTAAATTTTATGTCCAAGTGATGAGATACCATTTTTATCTCTCATCAACTCATTTTCTGAATTTTAATGTGACACTGTAATGCTGTCGAATTTCTGTAATGGAACTTCTTAACCCAATTTCAATTATTTGGGATAATCCTATGCTTCTTTATTATGTCATGATATGAATATGTGTGGATGAAATCTGATTGTTTTACACATAATATCCACATATATTGATTGTATTTATATTTTTCAAACATAATTATGTAATTGATTTATCCTTAATCTAAGGATACCATCTTTATAAGGGACTTCATCTCAATTTCCTTTAATTGAGGTATCCTTTGATTAATACACGACTTTCTTTTAAACAATGTAAAAAACCCTTTTTACCATTCATTTCATTCAAATGGAATCTTTTCTCTATGAAGCGTTTTACTAAATGACAAAAATTAATGTTTCTTTTTTTTACATAAGTGGTGACAACGACCTTTTCCGCCACCGTGAGTACTTTTTGATCATTGGCATCCATAACAAGCTGTAATGTTTTTAAAAGTAAAATAAATACCATATAATCTTTTTACGTATTTTGGTATTGAAAATGGTTTTTAGAATGGATTTATTAATTCAATATCTTAAAAAGATATATTGTTATTACAATGTGGGAATGTTATCTTTCCTTTTTGCATAAGTTATGTGTTATGTTTATGTTATGGTTCTTGGGAATTTTTTATTATGTCGGGTAGTTCCATGATAAATTATGGGCCGGTGAGCCCAAGATATCTCTCCAATGCATTAGGTAATGTGAAGGAGTTAAACACTAAGGTTTCTCCGATGAGATTTAGGGAATATACTGGGATGGGTATTCCAAACGTAACCATGAGGGTTACTCCCTACATAAGAATGTTATGAATGCATCAAGTTACCTTTATGTCTTATGATTTATACGATTTATTCATAAATCTAATTATTTCATGAGGTATGTTAAAGTGATTATTATTTATGAGTAAATTATGATTTCATTTATTCTTATGTATGCATGGACATATGTTTTTTTTCGTATTTTTATATCCCTTACTGATCTTTTTATGCTCCTCAAATGTTTTTGAAATGTTTTCCAGAGGACTTATAGATGAATAGGGTCAAGGATGGGATCATGGAAAGACATTCTTCCTAAAACATGGAACTAGTCATGTTTATTTTTTAAGAGTTATTATTTTTTGAAAAATATGGAAACTGAGTAGATGTGTCTCCCCTATAATCTTTTGGGATGTAAAAGTTATGTCATAATTCTCTAAAAATCTAACATGAAAAAATCCTCATTGTGAATTATTCATTTAATTCAATATTATGTAACATTATAAGGTCGGGTCCATATAGTAGGAGCATGACCACCTCCCTCTCCCAGATCCTAGACAACACTAACCACATCTTCAAAGGACCTCTGATCCAGAGGTCTGGGATAAATCTATCAGGCTTCCTCCAATGGTTGCAAGGGAGATCCCTAGGAAGGATTTTTGACACAAAAATCAAGAGTGACAAGACATATAAATAGTAAAACAGTTTTGAAAAATATCATCAACAACATCAAGTATAAATAAATTAAAAATATCACAAAAACGAAACAACCAATCCAATTCACCCCCACCCAATGTCCACTTGCAGACTGCATCCAGCACATCCAACCTTGAAAATAATTCAAAAAAATCCAAAGATCCCATGCTGACTCGAGGTATTTCAAGATGTTTGCTGGCTACGCACCCTACTCACAACCAAAACTCCATGCCTTGATAGTCTTTACTCATATCTAACCAGATTAATCCCAAATAAAATGACCCAATGAGGTAAACCATCTTTGATACCATTTTGTCATGAAACAATCTAAATTTTCATCCAATATAGTACCAAACCATGTTTTATGGAAATTTGTGAAGGGCATTCCTTTTCCCCATGGGCTGGAACAAGAGCTCGAGTAGCATACATAAAATGTGGGAAAATTTTAGTTGAATTTTTATACATTATACAACAATCAATAATCAATAAACCGAATTTAAATATTCAAACTGAAAATACCTTATAAATTTTTTAGAAATATGTAATAAGGTTTTATTCAAAACCAAAGAGGGATATAAAAGAGATGAACGACAATTATATCACAAAAATCACCACATTGAATGGGAGAACCCCCCTCAATCCATATCCCTAACACTACAACAAGAACAAACTCTACAAACTCGAACAACCATCTACAAAGGTCGTTTCATTACCTGTGTTAAACATTACCAAGTGTATATACAACAAAAGATTTAATTGGAGTGTGATCCTAATCCCAATATCATTCAACCAATAATAAAATTACATGTCATAAACATTATATGAAGAATAGATTTAATTTTTTTATTAATAGTATATTCTAGGAACAATTTTAAAGAAAAAAAATTAAATAAGAAACAACATTAATGAATGAAAAACTATTGAAAACACACTTGCATCTGAAATTACAAACCAAACATACCGTATTCCAAGAGTAATTTAAACACATCTAATGAGAACTATTCACGGGAAATACCGCTAGGAACTAGCAAGCAATGGGACCCTAGGTACCTCGTATCTCAGAAAAGTGTTCTATAGAAATAACGACCAACATATTTCTCATTCATGAGTCACTAGATAGGAGAATCATCCAAAAATATTGTACTCTCAAATCAGCATCCTTGTTTAGTTTGTGTTTTCATTGTCAACCTCGTTATGTGAAGCGATGTCATAACCACTTTCGAATCACTAGAATACTAGTCCTAGTCCACCCACATACATACATTGGCTTCCCTTTGGTTCTCAATCATGTTTCACATGTCACATAACACCACTTGTACATTTTATTAACCAAACAAGTCATTACATATAACATGACAATATTTATATAACCAAATTAACAAATTCCATTTTAAAATAATATACACACAAAATCTTTTCCTAATATGTTTCCAAACTCTTAAATAATTTAATAAATCATTTAAAAAGTAAATAAAATAATTTCAAGAAGAACTACAAAGCTTTTATATCAAAAATGAATCTAAATTCCTATTTTAAAATAAACCGTACACCAAATCCATATAAAAACATGATTCACATACCTTACATAATTTAATAATATTATTTCATAATTTATAAAACAAGACCATGTGACACAACTAGGTTTTACACATGAAACACACCCAATTCTATGTAGGAACTCCACATTGAAAACAAACAAATATTTAACCCTATAAAAAATACTTTTTCACCAATTAAAATAATCAAATGACATGATAAATTACTCAATAAAGAAAAATAAATTCACCAAATAATGTTTATACCTGTAACCACTACCTTTGGTGTCATAAAGCCAAAAATCAATGTGAAACCACAACCATACCTCAATCACGCCACAAGTAAACAAAAAAAACCCTAATCATGAAGATGAAATTTAAAACCCCAAATTTAAACCCTATGAAAGAAACCCTAACTCATAGAAAAAAAACTATATGAAAGAGGAATGAAATCATAAAAACAACGATGAAATAAATGATAAACCCACATACATGAAGTGTCTTGATGTTTCCACACCCAAAAACCTTAAAAATTGTTGTCTAATTGAGATTGAGGGAGCCGAGGAAGATCTAACACTAGAAAGTCCTATGTTGTGAATAAAATGGGTGGAATATAGTTTAAATGTAAATGGGAAAATAATAAATATACAATTTTTAATTTGATGGACTAGGTGTATGGTCTGTCCAGACCACGCAGTCACATGGGTCGGTCTCACAACCATGTTATTGTCATACGATAGTTCAAAAACCTTCCAAATAGTTAGCTAGACAAGGCACATGAACATGCGGTAGGTTATTTTCTATAACCTAGATACCTGGTTCGGGGAACATGGTTCCCCTAAACCATGTACCAACTTTTCCCATTGGCGTTCCCATTCAAAAACACCATTTTCTCCAATATTTATAATGGAACAAAGGGGAAATAATATAGACCAAATATAAACAAGAATATCACCTGAAAATGTGATCACATGTCTGAAAGTAAATCCCTTATAACCCATTATTATTATATAAATCCATATGGGTTTAGTAAAAAACATATTTATATTTACAATAAAAAATTTCTGGTAGAATTTACTGATGATATTTTGATATAATCCAAAAGTATGGATCTGCATGATAAGTATTTGAATAATATGATAAATAAATTATTAAAGGATAAACTATTTTAAAAGTACATTAAATATGAATTCTGGGTAAAGGATATATCATTCTTGGGGCTTTTCATCACCAGGTAAGGGATATCGATGGACTCTTATAACAAAAATGGGATTGATGAGTGTCCTAGAGAAACAAATATAACATAAATCATTATGTTTCTTGGACTAACTATGTATTTTAGATTATTTTTCAGAAACCTATTATGATTTTCAGAACTGCTAAAAAATCTTACTCATATGTGAGTAATAGTTTTCTAGGCCAGTGTGTACAAAAATATCCAAAAGGTATTGAAAATAAGTATTATCACTACACTAGGCCCCACACTACCCTTAAGTGGGGAATTTTTTATGGTATATAGAAATTATTCATATAAGTGTTTGGATTTTTTGATAATGAAAAATGAAACATTTATATCCTATGATCCAAAAAATGATTTCAAGTTAGATGAAGTCATCTTTGAATTGAAAATATGATGATATTATCTCTATGTGGAGAAGGGAGTAATATATACAGATTATAATAATAATAAAAAATATATCTGCTAGAAATGATGATTAAAAATTATGAAGGACAATTATTACTCAATCTATTACCATCCTAAAAACGAAAAAAATTGGTAGATGCTCTAAGCTGAATGGATATGATGACTATATCTATGATTAGAATTGAGAAGGATCCAATTTTATTATACATGAAGAGGATGGACATGGGAATGATAAAGGTATGAAAATCATCATTCCTTCTTCAAATGACTCTTAAACCATCTTTTACAGAGAAGACAGAGGATTCAAAAATTAATAATTTGAAACTTAAATTATGATAATAGGTATACGCAATAGAAAATACTCAAAATTAATCATTGAGGAATATGGAGTTTTAAAATTCATATAACTATTATTTTTACAATTAAATACAATGATAAATAAGTTTATTTAGAATAATGATAATAACCCAACATTATCCATCCATCGTGGGGGAATTTATGTGAATCAGGATTCCTAAGATCATTATTGTTGGGGAGATAGGATGAAGGATATCACAGAATATACATCAAAGTGTCTTGCATGATTGAAACTAATGATTTAAAGGAAAAATTTCAATGGGATTATGAAACCATTACCCATGCCTACATGTAAATTGGAAGAAATCACCATGGATTTGGTCACTAGTTTCCCAAATTAATCAAGTGGAAATAATGAAATATGGGTCTTGGTGGATCATTTTACAAATTCCACTAACTTAATTTCATTTTGACAGGGTCTCCCACTCAATAAAATTATGAGGATATACATCAAAAAGGTCGTGAGACTAAAAGGAATACCACAATTCATTGTATCTAACAAATATATGAGTTTTTTATCCATTTTCTTGAGGACTCCCCAACATGGTCCATATAGTATGTTCAACATTACTATGGATTATCAAAACCAAATTTTTTTCTAATCAGAATAGAATATCTATAAACTATATAACATGTTTAGATTCTACTCGATGGACTTCAAAGGGGCATGGGATCAAAATATTCTTCGTGATGAGTTCATATAAAATAATATATTTTACTTGATAATCCAATTGGATTCTTATAAATACCTTTATAAAAATAGATATATATTACCTAAATGTTTTGATGAAGTTGGAGAACACATGTAGTTATGACATTAAATGTTTAAGAGAATGGTAGGTATAAGGCCCCAGCCTTAAACCTTACTTAATATTGAATTAAATTAATAATACACATTGAGGATCTTTTCAGGTTTAGAGTTTTAGAGAATTAGGACATAACTATTACATCTCAAAAGATTACAAAGTAGAAACTTCTACTAAGTTTCCATAAAATAAAAACTCTTAAAACGAAACATGTCTAGTTCCATGTTTTTGGTAGCATGACTTTCCCTTGATCCCATCCTTGACCCTATTCCACATTAAGTCCTGTGAAAACATTACAAATACTTGGGATGAGCATAAAAAAGCTCAATATGGGATACACAAAGAATGAAAACTATTAGTTTATTTAAAAACAACAAGTAAACCATGTATACTTTAACAAAGTAATACTTTTAACCTTTATAGAGTAGTAAAAAACTGTTCACTGAATAAAATTTCATTACTTACACTTCTATAACCAAAAGATTACAGTAAAACCCATATAAAGATCACATAACATATAAAGGTAACTTGGGACATAAACATACTTAAGTGGATTAACCATAAGGTCGAATTCCACACATATCACTAAATGGAATAGCCATTCAGCCGAATTCCATACATACTAAATGGAATAGCCATACGGCTGACTTCCATACCCAATGCATTGGACGTTATAACTTAACCACCCGTTCTGGAATTCATGGCACCACCCATCATATGGTTTATCACGTAACCACCCATAAAATGTCCAAGTACCGTTATAAAATTATAACACATAAAACCAACATAAAGTAATGATAAAATTTCCACATTTCAATCACAATATATCATTTAAATATATTAACATAATAGAATCCTTTATCAAAACCATTTTAAATACCGAAATACAAAAAAAATTATATGGTATTTATTTTATTTTAAAAACATTACAGCTTGTTGTGGAAGCCAAAGATCAAATAATACTCACGGTGGCGGAAAAGGTCGTTGTCACCGCGTATGTAAAAAGAAACATTCCTTTTGTCGTTTAGTAAAACGCTTCATAGAAAAAAGATTCCTTTTGAATAAATGTAAAAGTCAAAGGGGTTTATACACCATATAAAAGAAGGTTGCGTATAAAACCAAATATGTCTCAATTAATGGAGATTGAGACGAAGACCCTTAGAAAGACGGTATCCTTAGTTTAAGGATAAATCAATTGCATAATTATGTGTGGCAAATGAATAAACCAAATATAAGTGGATATTAAGTGTAAAACAATCATAGGTTATTCACACATATTCATAGAACACCATATTCAAGGAGTACACGTTTATCCCAAAGAATGAAATTTAGGTTAAGAAGATCCCTTGCAAAAATTTGACAGCCTAACGACGTCACTTCAAAATTCAGAAAAAGAGTTGATGAGAGATAAAAAAGGGTATCTCATCACTTGGACATAAAATTTTAATCAATAAGGATATATGAGAATATATCCCAACATAAAAATATGTGAATTAAAACACCCAACAAAATAAGTCTTTTAAAAAGAGGAGGGTGAAAGGATCCCTTACCGACTTGGGTATCTTTCGAAACATACACCCCATGAAAGAAGGACAATACATCATTGATGTAAATACTCATAAACGAAAGTATATTACAAAAGAGTAGAATAATGGGAAGTACATACACCACTCAAAGAAAATTGTGGAAAATGTAGCATAAATCTCATGTGAATAAAAGTGAGATGACAAATCCCTTACGAAAACTCGGCAGCCTAACGGCGCCACTTAAAACATCCAAAATGGATTGATGAGAAAAAATAAAGTCTCTTATCATATTAACATAAAGTTTACAGAAGAGGAATATAAAAGAAAATCCCCCAACATAACAAAGAAGAGATTAAAAAAAGTGACATAAAGAAGAGTACTTAAAAAGAAGGAGAGAGGTTAGATCTCTTACGAAAATTCGGTAGCCTAACGGCGCCACCCAAAACATACAAAATGGATTGATGAGAGAGAATAGGGTCTCTCATCATATGAACAATAAAAATTACAGTAAAAGTAATATAAAAGAACATCCCAATAACAAGAAAGATGAGCTTTAAAAGGAATGACATAAAAGAGCGTACTTATAAAGAAAGAGAGGAGTAGGATCCCTTACCTCGGGTCCGACTTGACTCGATCATTCTTTAACTTCCTGAATAATAAACTTGAGTTAATTTATATTTTCTTCAGAACCTTTTTCATGTTCATTATTCCTTTTATATCACTTATTTACATTTTATAAACATTATGTAATCATTTAAGTTAATAATGTTTGTTTTGTCGATATTTGGTTCTTAAGTCTAAAGTGAACTTCTTACAATTACATGTTGTTCGTGTGGTCAATGGTTCATTATATCCAGAATGATATTCATGATTTGGATATCATATATATCATAAATATCCAGAATATACATGAACTTATAATAGTACATTACATTTGGGGTTAATAAATGAAATACGCCGTTCATGGAGACGGTAAGCCGTACGTACGCATGAACGCTACTTCCATTTCTATCTCATAATTTAATGGAAATAAATAATAATGATATAGAGGTATATTATAATTCCAGTATAACATCATATATAATAACTTTAAATCCATCCTGTATACTTCCCACATATGGCATTAACAAATCAGATCACATTGAGGGGCGGTAGTCCGCACATTCTAAAATGAAATTATCGTGTTTACCCACAATGGAAACCATAAAGATATGACAAAAAAGAAAAATATAGAAGATTATGTAAAAAATAATCATATTATATATCATATATAAATATAGTGACATCTTAATGGCCACTTTTGAAGGTGTTATATGAGTGTTGAACAATCATCGTTTCGTGAGGCACAAATTCGCCATCCACGGAAACCGTATGTTCTTTAACCATTAGATGTAGGTGTGTGTAAGTGTATCTCGAATCCTTCTTATAAAAAAATCCTAGTATATTAAAGATACTGTATTTTTTACAAAAGAAATGAATAAAAAGAGTTTAGGGGGTTGGAGAGGAAAAATAAAACAAAAGGACTCAAGTGAAGACATTACCATAAAATCGGGTAACTCCCTTTGGTTTGAGCTAAAAATCTTCTTTGGGAAGAATTCTGCACAATGTGAGGCCTCAAGGAGTTAGAGAGGGATGTGGAGAGTCGAAATGGGCAGTGGTTTGCCGAGCCAAAAGCTTTGGGTGTTTGGGTAAGGAGGTAGAGGTGGGCGCCTTTTATAAGAGGAGAGGAGGGGCACTCTTGTAAAGTTACAAAATGTTACTTTATTTTCAAAAGCGTTTCGGATTTTAAAGGTCCCACATTGATGTATTTCGAGAATAAGGTGATAAGGGTTAGAAATCCACTCATCCAACAGGTTTTGGACATGTTTAGGTCTTAGATATTACATTATCATTCCATTTTATTTAAATCGTTAAATAATGAGGTCATCGCTGCATCATCATGATGTCATAAATAATTTAATTTATTTAATGTCTAAAAATTATAAATAAAATACTATGGTGTAGGAAATCTTTTTACCATTCCAATTACTATTTATATTAAAAACGATGACTTTTATAACCCCATGTAAAAATTGTTTTAGTAAAATATCTCATGTGTGTGTCATTTTTACTTTAACATTAAATAAAAAGGTATTTATGTCTTTTTCCAGCCAATGTGGCTCCATGGGGTCCCCTAGTTGACCCATGGATTTTCATGGTCGGCCATGACACATCCAATTATGGTAGGACATGTTTCTAGGTCATTTCATTTTATTAAAACATTATTCTTACCTTAAACAACACTAATTACCTCTAATCGCGATTAAAAACTTAATAAGTTACTATTCACCAAAAATTTATTTTAATCCCATTGAACCACATTTTACTTCTTAATGACAAACATTTATGTTTGATTTTTTGAAATTAAACACACAATGATGGAAAAATTTCATTTAAACGGAAAATCAGTTTTTATAAGTACCACTTAGTGGTTTCACTATTCATCAAAAATTGAAGTTTTTCAGAAAAATAACAAAACTTCACCCTAAGAAATATTTTGAAATAAAAATTCAAAAATGATTTCTATTTTACAAAATTCAAAGAAATATTAGTTGTATTAATTAATTTATTAATTAATTCTCGCTGTTAGAGCAAATAGCATGTTTTTATGAAACAATAAGTATCAAAAGATTGACACTAGTTTAAATCCATATTCAAAGTGAAATTAATTCCAACGACCAATATTGTATTAAATGGTAAAAATATATTCTAATTTCACTTTAAAACCAATTCAAAAGATAATCTAATCATATAAATAAATTATATTAAAAAGAGGATTTGAATTAAAATACAACATTTTTCACTAGTCATTAAAAATTGAATTTTTTGGAAAAATACAAAAAATTTACATAAAGTAAATTTTGATGTCCTGATTCTAAATAAGAATTTTATTTTGTCAAATATAACACATAAAATTGTCAAAAATTGTATTTAAAAGAGGTTCTCCATCAAAAGGAGGTTAATCGAACTTTTAAAGAATATTAGAATGTTTACGCTTAAAATTGGATTCATTTGCATTTTTAATCCTCTAATATTTATTGTAAAAAGTGAAAATATTTGACAAACATATATAATCATTTTTTAGTTAGTTCTGTTCATTCCTGCCATTACAATGGCTATGCTTTAACTACTATTTAAAATAATATTATTTTATTATTAGAGTAAAACGTAGGATTCCCAAGAAACTCGTTGTTGCGTGTTGGGTATGCCATTGAGCATAGCATCCCCTTTAAAGTAATATTAATATTTTGTTCACAAATATGGATAAATATAAAAATGTCATATTCTTTATTTACCTGGGGTGTTACATCCTTCCCCCCTTTTGGGAATTGCGTCCTCGCAATTTTAAAATTGAGCTTGGAAACATCCTTGAAAGTCCCACATCGGAACAAGAGTCGGTAAAACAATCACTTTGAAATAAATAAAGATAAGTACATAGGTCACCCGAGTTAACCCATACTAGGATTCCATGTTGGAAAACATGGACATGGAAGAAAAAAGCAAAGATTCATGTTCTCGAGGGAGAGTGATAGTAAACATGTCTAGGAGAAAGGTATCCATAAGAAAATAACAAACTTGTGATGGGTTAAACGGTATTCGATTCCCCAGAAGGAAAAGTTAATAGACAACATTTTGGCTTTAAGTTACTTTTTATTGAGGAATTTATTCATAAAGAAACATAATCACTTATCATGTTGACTTTCAACTTTTACTAGATTCATTAATCAAACTCATATTTTCTCCAAAAGATGAGTATTTAGGAAGACATGTTCGCATTAAGAGTACTATAATCAATTTCTAGAGAATCACCTAATCCACAATAGAGAACTATATACATACCATTTTTTTAGACTCTAACCAAAACCAAAACCAAAAAGGTTAGTACAAGATCAGATAATACACAAAAAGGATAATCCTTTTTAAAAAAAACATATCTATTCTTAATCTCTAAAATCTGTCCAACAAAACACAAAGTTCAATAAGGACCATCTGATAAACAAATTTTCCATAAAATTCTTCAAAGTAAACCAAACTAATATTGAAACCCAAATATTTGAAGGATTTAGTCACATAGTCTTCCAAGTTAAATCGTAACATTTATCACCAAACAACATCAGTTGCTCCTAACGTCTCGTATTGAAAAGTAATTAACCTAATCACATATCCTCCATGATAGGTTAATCATTTTCATAAATAACCAAAAATCAACTTACTCTTAATTCATAAAATCATAAAATTAAAAAGAATCAGTCAAACTAACCAGGGAGTTCACGTAGTCCAGTGGTAGGCGATAAATACCAGTCGCACTTTGGTTGTGGGTTCGATTGCCGCAGCTTTGTCTGACGCGACGGGTAGTCACATGGCCTGTGTGTTGTCCTTTTTCCAAAACTATATAATTCTCAAATCATTCCCCAAAAAGGGATAAAATCATCAAAAATAACCATAACATAATTTAACCTCAATTTTATCTCATGCCTTTCACTTCAATCATAAGATACATTAACCCATAATTACCTCAAAAGTAAGGATCATATAAACCCAAATGGTTCTTTATAACTATGTCTACAAAAGAAAAGATAACTGTTTCTTGAATAAAATTTTCATATATTAAACATCACGGTTACACATAATATAAAAAGTCTCCTAATGTTACCCCATCATCAAAAGAGACTTAATACTCTTAAGAATTTCACCATAACTCTTGAAGCCCTTATATGTTGACATCTTACTCATTCAACATTCTTCGTGATTCATTAACCATTACTTTCCAACTTATTATGAAATAATTCTTTCCTACAAAAAAATCATGAATCATATCCTAAGATTCCAAAATAGGATAACAATAGTCATGAAATAATCCATACCTTTGATTGGTCATTTTCAGTGTCTTCATCCTCAATCGGAATGATATTAGGTATTGGTAAACGAACATTTGAACGATCTTGGTGATCCCATTCACGAAACTTCTTCATAGGACATGTGTTTTCATAATGACCATGCACACCACAATTAAAACTTTCAATTGATCCCTTAGAAAGAACTTCTTTCCCTTTCATCGAGTCAACTGGATGCTTCCTTTTTCCATGGCAGGTTCTTGCTTTATGACCTTCATTTCCACATCTATAGCATATTTCTGTCCCTTTGAAACATTTTCCTAGGTGTTTCTTTCCACATCTTTGACACATAGGTTTTTGAAAACACTTACCTTTATGATTATTACCTGTAGTTCCGTAGGGATTTGTTTCTCGCATATATGATGCCTTATAGAAATCACCAAGGTTTAGGTGGTCAATCATGACTCCAGATATTTGGTTGAGGATAAACACAAGAGTTCTCATTACATCTCCCATATCATTCAGCTGCTCGCTCAGAAAACTATCACAGTTTCCTTCACATCCACTGTTACTTTGGTGCCTGCTAGATCTAGCCATTTACTAAAACCAAAAAGGGTCAGTGTGAGTATATCAACAAAACCATCATATACTAATGAGGAAGATATACTTACTCATTCACTTTATCTAAAAACTATGACTCTTTCTGAGATCCTAAATATTATGGTAATGTCACTTATGCTTAAAGAATACCCTAACCACTAAAGTTTTCTAAACCGACCTTTCATACCAACTATAAGGCCCCATACTTAAACCTTACTTAATATTGAATTAAATTAATAATTCACAGAGGATCTTTTCAGGTTTATAGTTTTAGAGAATTAGGACATAACTATTACATCTCAAAATATTACAAAGTAGAAACTTCTACTAAGTTTCTATAAAATAAAATCTCTTAAAACGAAACACGTCTAGTTCCATATTTTTGGTAGCATGACTTTACCTTGATCCTATCCTTGACCCTATTCCACGTTAAGTTCTGTGAAAACATTTAAAAAACGTGGGATGAGTATAAAAAATCTCAATAAGGGATACACAAAGAATGAAAACTGTTAGTTTTTTAAAAACAACAAGTAAACCATGTATACTTTAACAAAGTAATACTTTTCACCTTTTCGGAGTAGTAAAAAACTCTTCACTGAATAAAAGTTCATTACATACCCTTCTGTAACCAAATTATTACCATAAAACCCATATAAAGATCACATAACATATAAAGGAAACTTGGTACATAAACATACTTAAGTGGAATAACCATAAGGTTGACTTCCACACATATCACTGAATTGAATAGCCATTCGGCCGACTTCCATACATACTTAATGGAATAGCCATACGACCGACTTCCATACCCAATTCATTGGAGGTTATAATGTAACCACTCGTCCTGGTATTCACGGCACCACCCGTCACATGGTTTATCATGTAACCAACCGTAAAATTTCCAAGTACCATTATACAATTATAACACATAAAACCAACATAAAGGAATGATATCATTTCCACATTTCAATCACAATATATCATTTAAATATATAGACATAATATAATCCTTTATCAAAACCATTTTCAATACCAAAATACAAAAAAAAAGTATATGGTATTTATTTTATTTTTAAAACATTACGTCTTGTTGAGGAAGCCAAAGATCAAATAATACTCGTGGCGGAGGAAAAGGTCGTTGTCACCGCGAACATAAAAAGAAACATTCCTTTTTTTCATTTAGTAAAATGCTTCGTAGAAAAAATATTCCTTTTGAATAAACATTAAAGTGAGAGGGGTTTATACACCGTAGAAAAGAAGGTTGTGTATAAAACAAAATATATTTCAATGAATGGAGATTGAGACGAAGACCCTTACAAAGACGGTATCCTTGGTTTGAGGATAAATCAATTGCATAATTATGTGTGACAAACGAATACACCAAATATAAGTGGATATTAAGTGTAAAAAAATAAGAGGTTACTCACAAATATTCATAGAACAACATATTCAGGGAGTACAAGTTTATCCCAATGAATCAAATTTGGGTTAAGAAGTTCCCTTGCAAAAATTTGACAGCCTAACGGTGTCACTTCAAAATTCAGAAAAAGAGTTTATGAGAGATAAAAAAGGGTATCTCATCACTTGGACATAAAATTTTCATCAATAAGGATATATGAGATCATATCCCAACATAACAATATGTTAATTAAAAGACCCAACAAAATAAGTCTTTTAAAAAAAGGAGGGTGAAAGGTTCCCTTACCGACTTGGGTATATTTCGAAACATACACCCCATGAAAGAAGGAAAATACATAATTGATGTAAATACTCATAAACGAAAGTATATTACACAAGAGTAGTATAATGGGAAGTACATACACCACTCAAAGGAAATTGTGGAAAATGTAGCATAAATATCACGGGAATAAAAGTGAGATGAAAAATCCCTTACGAAAACTCGGCAGCCTAACGACGCCACATAAAACTTCCAAAATGGATTGATGAGAGAAAATAGGGTCTCTAATCATATTAACATAAATTTTACAGAAGAGTAATATAAAAGAAAATCCCCCAACATAACAAAGAGGAGGTTAAAAGAAGTGACATAATGAAGAGTACTTAAAAATAAGGAGAGATGTTAGATCTCTTACGAAAATTCGGCAGCCTAACGGCGCCACCCAAAACATCCAAAATGGATTGATGAGAGAGAATAGGGTCTCTCATCATATGAACAATAAAAATTACAGTAAGAGTAATATAAAAGAACATCCCAATAACAAGAAAGATGAGCTTTAAAAGGAATGACATAAAAGAGCGTACTTAAAAAGAAAGAGAGGAGTAGGATCCCTTACCTCGGGGCTGACTTGACTCGATCATTCTTTAACATCCTGAATAATAATCTTGAGTTAATTTCTATTTTCATAAGAACCTTTTTAAAGTTCATTATTCCTTTTATATCACTTTTTTACATTTAATAAACATTATGTAATTAGTTAAGTTAATAATGATTTTTTTGTCGATATTTGGTTCTTATGTCGAAAGTGAACTTCTTACCATTACATGTTGTTCGTGTGGTCAATGGTTCATTATATACAGAATTATATTCATGATTTGGATATCATATATATCATATATATCCAGAATATACATGTACTGATAATAGTATATTACATTTAGGGATAAGAAATGAAATGCACCGTTCATTGAGACGGTAATCCGTACGTACGCATGAACGCTACTTTCATTTCTATCTCATAATTTAATGGAAAGAAATAATAATGATATAGAGGTATATTATAATTCCAGTATAACATAGTATATAATAACTTTAAATCCATCCTTTATACATCCCACATATGGCATTAACGAATAAAATCACTTTGAGGGGGCGGTAGTCCGCACTTCCTAAAATGAAATTATCGTGATTACCCACAATGTAAACCATAAAGGTATAACAAAAAAGAAAAATACAGAAGCTTAAGTAAAACATAAACATATTATATATCTTATATAAATATAGTGACATCTTAATGGCCTCTATTAAAGGTGTTATATGAGTGTTGAACAATCATCATTTCGTGAGGCAGGAATTCACCATCCACGGAAACAATATGTTCTTTAACGATTAGATTTAAGTGTGTGTAAGTGTAGCTCGAATCCTTCTTATAACAACATCCTAGTATATTTATGATACTTTATTTGTTACAAAATAAATGAATAAAAAGAGTTTAGGGGGTTGGATAGGCAAAATAAAACAAAAGGACTCAAGTGAAGACATTACCTTAAAATCGGGTAACTCCCGTTAGTTTGAGCTAAAAGGCTTCCTTGGGAATACTTCTTCCCAAAGTGAGGCCTCAAGGAGTTATAGATGGATTTGGAGAGACTAAATGGGCAGGGGTTGGCCGAGCCAAAGACTTTGGGAGTTTGGGTACGGAGGTAGAGGTGGGGACTTTTATAAGAGGAGAGGAGGGGCACTCTTGTAATGTTACAAAATGTTACTTTATTTTCAAAAGATTTTCGGATTTTAAAGGTCCCACATTGATGTATTTAGAGTATAAGGTGATAAGGGTTCGAAATACACTCATCCAAGAGGTTTTGGACATGTGTAGGTCTTAGATATTACATTATCTTTCCATTTAATTTAAATCGTTAAATAATGATGTCATCACTGCATCATCATGATGTCATAAATAATTTATTTTATTTAATGTATAAAAATTATAAATAAAATACTATGGTGTAGGAAATCTTTTTATCTTTCCAATTACTATTTATAGTAAAACATCTGACATTTATATCCCCATGTAAATATTATTTTAGTAAAACATATCATGTGTGTGTCATTTTTACTTTAACATTAAATAAAAAGGTATTTATGTCATTTTCCAACCAATGTGGCTCCATGGAGTCCCCAAGTTGACCCATCGATTTTCTTGGTCGGCCATGACACATCCAATGAGGGTATGACATGTGTCTAGGTCATTTCATTTTATTAAAACATTATTCTTACCTTAAACTACACTAATTACCTCTAATCGCGATTAAAAACATAATAAGTTACTATTCATCAAAAAATTATTTTAATCTCATTGAACCACATTTTACTTCTTAATGAAAACCATGTATGTCATATTTTTTTAAATTCAAAACACAATGATGGAAAAAGTTCATTTAAACAGAAAATCAGTTTTTATAAGTACCACTTAGTGGTTTCACTATTAATCAAAAATTAATGTTTTTTAGAAAAATACCAAAACATTACCCTAAGCTATATTTGATATTCCAAATTCAAAAATGATGTCTATTTTACAAAATTAAATAAAAATATTAGTTGTATTAGTTAATTTAATAATTAATTCCCTCTGTCAGAGCAAATAGCGTGTTTTTATGAAACAATAAGTATCAAAAGATTGACACTAGTTTAAGTCCATTTTCAAACTGAAATTAATTCCAATGAGAACTATTGTATTAAATGGTAAAAAAATATTCTAATTTCACTTTAAAACAAATTCAAATGATAATCTAATCATATAAATAAATTAGATTAAAAAGTTGTTTTGAATTAAAATACAAAATTTTCACTATTCATTAAAATTTGATTTTTTTTTGGAAAAATACCAAAAATTTATGCAATTTAAATTTTGATGTCTCGATTCTAATGAAGAATTTTATTTTGTCAAATATAACACATAAAATTTTCAAAAAGTTGATTTAAAAGAGGTTCTCCATCAAAAGGCGGTTAATCGACCTTTTAAAGAATATTAGAATGTTTACGCTTAAAATTGGATTCATTCGCATTTTTAGTCCTCTAACATTTATTGTAAAAAGTAAAAAAATTTGACAAACATATATAATCATTTTGTAGTTAGTTATGTTCATTCCTTCCATTACAACATCTAGGCGTTAACTACTATTTAAAATAATATTATTTTATTATTAGAGTGCAACGTAGGATTCCCAAGAAACTCATTGTTGCATGGTGGGTACGCCATCGAGCATAGAATCCCCTTTAAAGTAATATTAATATTTTATTCACAAATATGGATAAATATAAAAATGTCATATTCTTTATTTACCTGGGGTGTTATAGTAGGAATTTTCAATAACATTCATATATATATATATATTAATGTTACTCATAGTCAAAATAAGATCTATTATGAATATAATAAACGACACCTGGAGATAGAGGTCATATAGAATGTAATTCTCTATATATCACCATCGAATATATTAATGTGATTTGGGAAGTAAGGTAAGCTATTTTCTAAGTACACCATCCCCTTTTAGAATCTTGATCTCATCAGAGATGTGGCTTCTCTACTAGAATTTATGCCATCTATGTCCCATTTACAGAACGTTTTCCATCTAACCCTATTATGGAAGTACATACCACATACCACAAATTTTAGGAATTCAGAATTGGTACATATGTACAATTATCTCTCATATAAAGAGTAACAAGTGAAGACATTATACCATAGAAATAAATTTCTAGGCAATAATATAACTCATGCAGTCAAATTACTTTGAAAAAATGATAAATATTTAATAGAGGCATGGGAGTAGGATGAATCCATTAAGAAGAATAACCATCACCTATTATCATTATAGTATGTAATAAAATATTTTAAGGCTAAAATTTCTTATGGGGAAAGAATGTAATACCCATGAGATTTTAAAAGAACCCTTTTTTCGATAGTATATCTGATACACAAAACTGAACCTAAACAAAACATTGAAAATTTATATTTAAAAATGATCTTTATTAACTAGAGACTAAATTAGTGGGTATAAATAGTATTAATAGATTTATGGAATATATATAAAATTTCCCACTCAATACAAATTTATTGATAATGTTTTAGTAAATAATAATTCAAATTTGAGTAATGTCAATTTGTGCTTCAAAAATATATTTTATATGGGAATGGGTTTTTCATTGTTTTATTTTAAAAGAATATAATAATTATTTTCTATAACTTTTATAAAATTTATTTGATAAAGTGATCTTCTTTTTTTATTTATCATATTTCAATTATCTTAAATTAAAATTTAGTATTTTCCTTAAAATATGGAATTTTCATTGAATAGCGAAGGATATTGATTCATATTCAAAATAATATTTTTCTTGTATTTTAATATTGTTAAACTAATTTTAGATTACTATAAAACATTAATTTAGTAGTTTTTATTAAAAATATTTCATTTTTGGTCTTTGGAATGAATTTTAAATTTTAATTTGGAATTACGTATTATTTATACATAAAGGCAATTTTCTAAAAATATAATTTTCATTGCGTTTTTATAGTTTAATTTAAAATTTAAATTTTCTAGTTTTTTTAAATGAATCCTAAGAAAAATGATTTCATTTTTGTAATTAATAATTATAAATTTTAAAAATATTTCCCGGCTAATTTTATTCAATGTAGATAGTAGTCTTGATAAATTTTATTGATGTGGTAAACATAAAATGTTTTAATTAAGGGTAAATATTATATGATAAGGACTAAAAACTAAACCTAACACGTTTATTAATTTTATTGGATCTCCATATTACATATATAAACATGAACACTATAAATATATTACTTTTTGTGTCCATTCGTCTGTGAGTTTGACTGTTATATTATATTATGTAAACGAACGTCAAAAATGTCATTCTCTTTTTTATTAACTCAGATTATTTAAAAGAAGATAAATATAGATTATATTTAGTTAAAAATATTTATATTAAATATACATTATTTTTTATCATGGTAATTTATTTCTAATTTTTTGTGATGAAATAATTATTTTAAATGTTTATGCAACGCCGATACAATATTTATTCAATTAAAAGATGAATGACATGATTTAATTTAAAAATAATAAAAGTTATATAATTTAAAGTATATATTATTTTTTATGAATTTTATATAAGAATATAACATATTTAATTTATGTTAAAATATTATATTCCAATTCCACCATTCTCTTGATGTCTTCAATGTCAAATTACATGAATAGTTCAAAAAAAATGACAGTAATGTTTTTTTATAATAAATAGTATATAATTAAATGATTTAAAATACATACTAATCATATACATTGATAATTTATTTTTATATGATTAAATATATTACATATGTTACATTTATTTTATAATATTTCTTTAAATGTAATTATAATGACTCGTAAGTGGTAAAAAAATGTTATCACTGGAATTGTCACAACGAGTTAACATGGGTTAAAACAAATAGATAAGAGTAAAAACCTAATACAGACTTGCCCAAATTATATTTTATAATATTATTTAGAACCATAATAATAATAAATTTGAATTATATCTTTTTTTATACTTTTTCAATGAAAACTATTTTAATATTTCAGTTAATTATAAGAGTTCCCCTCCCCTCACATACAGAAGGGAACCTCCCCTCCACTTTTCGTCATACATAAAAAGATTTTTACTTTGGAAAAACCCAACCCATGTATCTTTAGAAAAACTCTAATCACTTCTTAGTGGAATTTCTTCATCAGAAAAAAATTTAGTTATCTATTATGTATAAATCTAAAGAGGTTGATCAAAGAAGAAGTATGTTTTTTAATAAAAAAATTTCATTTAATTTTTTCATACAACTCCTAAAATTCTATTAAAACATGGTTAAAAAATAACTTAATTATTTTTTATATACTGAGATGTTATTATGTTAATTTCCTAAACTATATACTTCTCATCTTCAATAAAATGGGAAAAGAAATGATAGTTCATGTGTGTGACATAATATCACCTCGCGAACCTATGTATATGATCTCTCTCAGCAACGTTCACGACTAGCTCTATTGATGGATTTTATGTTTGTATATAATATTAATGATATATTTATCTTTATTTAAATATAATATATTACTTAATTTATTACCATTATATTCATTAATAATGATTATATCGTCTCAGTGTACGTGGATAATACCACCTCTACGAAGCGATGAGATTCGTTTTTCATAATCATGTCACATGACTACTATATATAAGTTTATTTAAAGAAATAAATTGAACATAATTATATAATTACCATTATGTTCATCTAAAACAAAAGTTAAATTATTTTTTTCATTATCATTGAAAAATGGAATCAGTTTTCATGCGTACATACGACCTATTGTTTCCATGATTATACGATAATTCATTTTCTTTAACCATATTTTATATTTAAAAAAATTTATAAATGTTGTATAAAATTGTTATAATGTCATTATTATTATTCTATATATGATGTTTTAGTGATTTCAATTATCATAAACACCCTAAAAAAATAAATTTTGGACAAATAAATCGAATATCATCAAAACAACCTATGATAACTTATATAGTTGTATATAACATTGAAATAATTAAAATAAAAAGTATAATAAACATTAAAAATATTCTCACTAAATTAAATAATTATCATTAGTTTATTATTCATAAAGATAAACAATATATGTGAATATTCCTGTTGAATGTATGGGATCACTTTTAACCAGTCCTTTTTATTGGGGTATGGCATTTCTCTCTATATATCACTTGGTTTCTCACTTTAATTGTATGAAATGATTATAAATTCTATATACACATCTCCCAAATATATACCAAGATTAGTATCCATTATTTTTATAGTTCAATACATGAATTATTTAAATTTTACAAATTATTTATGTATATAATTTCATTTGATTCTGATATGAGGTGAGATTATGAAACACATTTCCAACCATGGTTAATTAATATGATTTTTTATTATGATTTTTTTTATTTTTTAGAAAACATAATCCGGACCAAGTTATGAATGGTTTTAGCATATTTTTATCCATTTCATTGTGTAAAAGGTACATTAATCATCCAGTCTCATGCTATAAATGTCATATTTATTTATTTCATTACCCACTCTTTTATATCTGACCAAATTGATAACAATATCACCTCACCACCTCAACAATCAGATGTTGAGACAGAGGATTAAACATGTAATGTCATGATTAATTCATATCAATTATATACCTTCCCAATAATATATTTTTGTGCTAATTTTAATGCATAAAATATTTTGGTTCTCCCTTTAGTTTAATTTTGATTTTATTTTTAGTATATATTGGATTTCAATATATAAATCCCATAAAAATTGATGAGTAAGGGGTGTTAAATCTGTTATTCTCAATCAATGATATATTTTATATTAGTGCATGTATGATCATGAATGTCGAATGGGAATTACGTTTATTTTATGGGTCTTATTACACATTTATGATGGATATTTATCACAAATGGTATGGGAGGAACTCAGAATCAAACACTACAACATAAATCGCCTTTAGTAGTGGTCATTTTGTAGTGGTTTTTTAAATCGTCACTAAACCCACCATTTTTTTACAGCAGAAATGATTCTCCCCCACCCAACCTCGACCCCCCTTCTACCCCTGACGAAATTTATCCCCCCACGACGCCATTTCTACCCCATACCAGAACCCTATATCGGATCCCCACGTGGCTCCGATGACCTCACAGCCCATTAGTGCTCCCCTCCACCCATCTGCGCGCCTCGCCGCCAGTCACCACTGACCCACTGAATCCCTACATGTATTTTTGTGAAATTCTTCATCATTCCATGTATGTTTTTCATTGATTTCTCTTTATGTGTATCATGTAGGATGGTTTTATTACTGTCAACTCTTTTGAAATTTGTTTTAACAAGATTAATCAATATAATGATTTTGTTTAAATAAAATTTAAAGAGGCCAGGTAATATGGATTATGATGTTACAACATTTTATAATTAAATTTGATCTGATTTGATATTACTGTTGTATGGGTGTAATGTCTTGATCAAAAACTATATTTTTTTGTGGCATAAAAATGTTGTAACAACTTCCTTTTTAAATCCTCTATTTTTTTGATTTAGTGGTATCTTCATAAAAAAATAAATGATTAACCACATAAATTCGGTTAATTAAATAGATTCCCAAGGAACATATGGCTTCTATGATAAAACCTTTAAATGATGAAGTGATATTTAATAAGTGACCCCTTTTCTAAACTTCAATGTGTTATATTGTGATATATGATGTCATGTGGGGAATTTTTCTGGTTTTTGTGTGTGTGGATAATCTATTGTGGAGTTGATATATTGATATGTATTAGGGGAAGTGGATGAAATGTGGTTGTAATGTGTGTTTTTGATGGGTGTGGTATGGTCATGCAGTTGGGCTGTGAAAATGGATGTTTCTTTAAAGTGATGCAGATATGAATGTTGGGTTGTGCTGTTGTGTTTATGTTATGTAGTTGGTTACTTTTTATCTATAAACGTTTCAATGGAATTAATAATTTATGTTAATAATTTCAAATGGGTATTTTTAATGAAGAAATTAATGATGTTTTGTGTTGTTTAACTGGTTAATGTTTAAAAATAAACTAATGGGCTAGAGGTATGAAATAATATTACATTCTAAATGAAATGGGGTTTCTAATGAATGTTTATTACACATAATAATGTCACTAATAAGTAAATGATGGGTTGTGTGAGCAAGATCAAGATTAATCTCGAAATATTTTGTCATTAACATTGGATTTCAAAAACAAATATAGACCATAATGCACAGAAAAAAATAAGTATTTATTTACTTATTTCACAAGAACTATGTTTCATCTAAATGGAACACACATAATGAAGTTTTAATTTATAAATATTGCATATTAAATTATTTTTATATTAGATATAAATATTTTAGTTGTGGCCACTAGATTCCAAGGAACATTTCCTATATAATTATTTGGTTTTTGATCAATGTTCACCCAAGTGAAACTCCCTTTTCGTTATTCAACAAACAATAATTCAAGGAAAAAATTGGTTTATATAATTCTATTTCTCTTACAGATTAGTATAGGAAGATAAATTTTTTAAATATTTAATCCCAGGTTTTATGTGGTGTCAATCTCGATGTTTTTGTGCACTTCTTCTTTAATTCCAGATGATATCATCTTCTTAATGAGAAAGTCGATTAATTTAATCCACATAATGAAAACAAAAACAATATGAAATTCCATATAAATAAAATTATATCAATGTAATTGTCTTATTTTTCTCTATTTTAATCACAATCAACTATATTAATCATTGTAACTTCATAAACAATAAAACATTATCCTCAAACACCTCATTATATAATTTTATTGCTGGCTGAATATTACTTCTTTATTTTCTATGTTGATTTTTGTGGTATGTTCTTCCATTTATAGGTTCCCATTGTGGTGAAGATTCATGTTGTTTCAACAATGGCCATCTTTGATCATGATCTTAATTTACCTCTTAATTGTAAAATATTTTGTAGAATGATTTTTTTATTATTATTTATAAGCAGAACTCTTCACCCTCAGATTTAAGGTCAGATAGAGAGAATGATCCAAATTATAATGGATGTATTTAAGATTTTTTTTCTTGATTTTATAGGTTCTTGGGTGAATCATTTCCCGTTGGTTGAGTTTTTCTATGATAATAAGAATTGATTAACCATTATTAAAACACCATTTAAAGAATCGTATGAGTGTTCTTATATATCTCTACTGTGTTGGAATGAGGTTATAGAGTTAATAAATCTTAGACTAAATTGGGTGAAGAAAATGTTAAATAAGGTTTACTTGTTCTATGAGCGAAAAAAATATTCTCAAGACCATCATGTGATGGACCCGAGTATAGAATTTTTCAAGTGAGATGGGTTTGAACCAGTGAACAGTAATACATTTATCATTTTATGATTTCTTGAAAAATAAACCTAATTTACTTATTAGAGTATGAAAACTCACTACTTAACTCAAACACACTATGGAAACAAAATAGAAAAAGTCACATGGTATATAAGTTTCACCACCCAAATTGATAATTTAACCCTTTGCATGATCCAGAATCACATAAGACTATATGATCCAATAGAATCTCCATGATGGATGCAATGAGAAGGGTATATCTTTAACTTGTATTATAACATTAACAATAATTTCATCACCCAAAATATATCATCATTATCTTCACTACCAAGCCGAGACAATCCACACTAGGACCAAGAGAAACAAAGAAGAAAACCCAACCACTATATTTCAATAAAGGCATAGATTTTTCATATCCTTGTTATTCCACTTATACCTACCCACCAGTGGGTCAAATCTACATTGTATACTTACCTATCTACTGAAATAATGTTCCACATTAAGGTAATAGTATTATCCATTTCATATTCATAACGAATATTCAATTATTATATGATTTATCAAGTCCATACCATAGTGATTTCAAAGTTATGGCATCATTAGTTGTTCTATCTAATTTTTTGGAGCACGAAATACAAAAAACTACAAGGATGGGATCGCTGTTCTCATATTCTTTTAGGGATCTTTTTTATTTTCAGGCTTTCGATTTCTTGTGTGTGATTTACCATATGTATTTATATTGGAAAAACTTTTGTATCATATTTATATATTTTTTCAACTAGTATATATGAATCTCTTTCCCTATTTAGTAGTAAATTTTTTTAAATTTATTTAATATTGTGTAGGCACATTGTGATATACATGGATGAAAGATGGATCACATTACCGAGGAACACACCTCATTATGTTAAGGATTTGAAGCTGTTCTTAGATTTTCCAATTTCCAATCGATCTCTTGAAGGGAGAATAAGACGTCCATGTCCTAAATGTAAATTTAGAAGATTTTTGATAAGATATGAAGTTTATGAACATTTAATACTGAAGAAATTCCTAGATCAATATTTGTGTTGGATTTTTCAATGAGAATAAAATGTTACAGAAAGGTTTAACATTGATGTTAATCCATAGAATGAGCTCCCAACTTCCTCGATAATGGGAAATGATATGTAAAACCTCTTAAATGAAACATTTGGCACTCCAAGACACCACTACCTACATCAAAACATAACATAACAACCAGATGAGGGTACTACAAATTGCAATGTGACAAGTGATGTTTTTGAGACTGTAACACAACCAGATTAAGATCATAACATATCATTGGATACTACTCTTAATTTTGTGCAGAAAAATGTAAGAGAATACTTCACTGAGGAAAATATTTGTCATTATTTAGCTTATGATGAAAATATAGAGTTGTATAGTCAATGTTTGAAATATTAAAAAATTTATTTTCGGCTGAAGTTGTACCATATCAAATGTCTATGTGGAATTAAAAATAAAGAAAATGTCCATGATATTTGAATTGTTGCGTGATGAATTTCCTAAAACAAAAATCCCTAGGTCTTTTTATAGTATAAAAAAACATGATTGGTCTTAATTATACAAAAATGCATGTGTGTACAAATGATTGTATGCTTTATTGGCGAGAGGATTCAAGAAGACAGAATTGGAAAAAAATTGTTATTCTCCTAGATGGAAATAAATGGATGATGTTGGAATCTTGAATCAACATACTTTCATGAATATGAAGTAAGATATCACACATGATGAGGTTTTGTGTTTCATTCCTTTAAAGCCTTGATTGCAAAGATTATTCATGTCATCGAAAACAGTCGAACACATGAAGTGTAATTTTATAGATAATAACAATAATGGGTTAATGAGACATCCATGAGATTCACAATAGTGGAAGACATTTGATTTATTACATATTGATTTCTAAGATGATCCTAGGAATGTTCTATTGGGATTGGTTGTTGATGGATTCAACCCATTTGGGTCATTGAGTACTAGTTATAGCATTAGACCAGTTGTTAGGATCCCTTACAATCTACCTCCGTGGATGTGTATGCAACAAAAATCTTTTATCATTTTGATCATAAATACTAGAAACAAGTTCATGTAAATGATAATGTTGTATACTTGCAGCCTTTGGATGAATAATTACAGGTGTTATGGATAAACAGTGTTGAGACATTTGATGCTTCTTCTAAAATATTTTGCAAAATGCATGCGGATTTAATGTGAACCATTAGTGACTTCCATAGTCTTTGGAATTTATCTAGTTGTAACATTTGCACGGGTTTTTCTTGTCCTATTTTTAGGTTTATCATTGAGCCCAAATGGATACCTCATAGTAACAAATAGTGCTTCTTGTGCCATCGAAAATTTCTAGCTGCATCTCATAGATTTCGGCTGAATAGATCAAAATTTAACGGTTTCATTGATAATAGACCACCTCCAAAGTTGTTAACTAGTTTTCAAATATTGACACAACATGAAAATGTTGAAACAAAATTTGGGATGGTTAATTATTTGAATGATAGCAGGAAATGGGTTTGAAGTGCATCATCAAGTGAAATCATAATGCAACAGTGGATGAAAAAAAATATATTTTTTAAACATTCGTATTGGGAATTTAATTTTTTGCGGCATAATATTTATGTGATGTATATTGAGAATAATTTCTGTGACAATTTGATTTTCACATAGCTTAATGATAATGGAATGTCTAATGATCATCACAATGCACGCAAAGTCTTAAAAGTAATGATCATAAAATGTGATCTATGGAAAGATGAGGATGAAAAGTATGCTCCGACAATTTTTGCAATGAAAAATAGTGATAAATATACATTCCATTGATTTTTAAAGAATGTGAAGGTATATGATGGGTATTCGAGTAACATCTCAAGGTTTTTTGACTTTAAAATCACAAGTTACATGGATTGAAATGTTACGATTCACATATTTTGTTACAAATGTAACTACAATTGGAATTTCATACTTTATTACCGGAAAAACTTACTGATATTGTACTCCAATTCTACACATTTTCAGACAACTATGTGAGAAATCTCTACCTTAGTTTCATCTTGACAACCTCCTAGAAGGTTTTTTATTGACCCTTTGTGCAGTGGATATGATCTTTCTCCCATCATTTTTTACACTCATGATGCATTTAACTATGCATTTGGTTGAAGAAGCTAAATTAGGAGGACCCGTTCATTATCGATGGATGTATCCAATTTATATGTACTTTATTTATATTTTATTCAGTTATGAAAATGATTTTTTACACTTAATTAAATTCATAATTATTTTTTTACACATTTCATGGGAATTTGAAATCATACGTGAGAAATGAAGCTCAACCATAAGGATCTATTGCTGAAGGCTATTTTGCTAAGGAGTGCCTTACATTTTTTATAGATACATGGATAATATTGAGACAAAATTTAATGGAGTTGGACGTGTTTATTACACATCGAATCAATCTAAAATACATCATAAATCAAAAATATTTCCTGATATTGGCCGACCAGTTGGAAAGACCTCAAATTTAACCCTGACAGAATTAGAATTTTTATGGGCACAGTGATATGTGCTACTAAATAGTTAAATTTCAGATCCATTTATTGAATATTTGAGGATACAAACAAAGAGACAAATGATAATCCAAACACAAAATGAGAAATATATAACTAATGTTATTAATTAAGAGCTTGTAGAATCGTTTGCACAATGTGTATGTTCATAAATATTGCAATTAATACAAATATTAGTTCGACACATATATCTTGTCAATATAATAAAGTATATTTCACTTTTTATATCATGAATACTGAAACTCGAGTATAGTTGTCAGAATATTTGAATTTTCTTGCTCGAGGTCCTCTAGAACAATTTATAAAGTTTGATGCTTACAACGTGAATGGATTTAGATTTAGTACAGTCGATTGAGAAAGGGGATAGAATAAACATAATTTTTTCATATTTAAATTTAATTAAGTGGGATACTATAGAAAGATGACATATATTATTTAATCAAGCTACCACGTCTATTTTTCAGTTGTTTTATTCAAATGAAATTGGTTTGATATTATCAGAGGTGTTAAAAGAGATTCCTTTTAATTTACTTCTGTGAACTTCTCTCGCATGATGGATGTTGGTGATCATGAACTGCATGATCCATATATCTTATCATCACATGAAAAAAAGGTATATTATGTGAATAATATTGTGGATTAAAGGTAGAGTGTAGTTTCTCACGTAATACAAATAGATTTGTATGATATGGGTGATGAAGTGGAAGATTTGACCTCTAAAACTGAATCTCATCAACAACAAGAAGAAGAATTATTTTTCCATCATGACATTGAAAATATTAATCTAGCAAGGATGAATGAAGTGCATGAAGTAATGGATTAACATACTGACATAATTGAAGGAGAAAATGATTTTATGTATAGTTATTTATTCATTTAGTAACCACTTATTTCATTTGTGCAATCCTTTATTATAATTTTTATGTATATTTTGTTTGCATTATTGGGCATCAATTATCATTTTTAAATTTTTTTTCATATTTTTTTAGAAACAAATGTTATGAAAATAATTTTATTTGATAAAATGATAGGAATTCCAAGGAGGATGTGATACATTGTTTCATCCACTCCTACGACAGATGATGATCTGTCTTCCTCCCTCCCTACGACATATGTGCCACCAGCTACATTCCCCCTTGCACCATCTCCCCCTAAACCAACTCTCACACCCTCTATGAGTATCCCTTTAGATGATGATTCATCAAATCCCCCTTCAGTAGAATCAGGAGTGGGACGGTGGTGCGCCACATCTAGTTCATCATAGGCATATTGGAAGGTCACTGTTATAGGTACAAATTTTAATATAAATAAATTTATTAAAATTTTTAATATTAATTGTTAGTTCATTAAAGAGTTAAAAATTTAATTTTGGGAAATATATATAAATTACAGATGTGTGGAATATGAATGATGAGAATATAGTTGTCCCATTTGATTCATATGGCGTCCCTACGGATGACACCGCATGATTAATTGGCCAAATTCATGTCCATCTGGCAGCAGAACCCATTTCCTTTCTCATTTCATATCATTATTGGAGAAATATGCCTCCAAGTTGGAAAAATGAAATTTTTTATTTTAAAATAAATCTAATTTTAATACATTATGGTGTAATTGAATGTTAGGTTATTAATATTTTCAAAATGAATTTTTGTATACAGATGTTCTTCCACTTTATAGCTGCTGATGTGACAGCAGAAAAGTGGAGGTTAAAAAATCTTGGTAAGAAATGGAAATACATGAAATGGCGATTTTTTAGTGATTTCAACTATAATTCATTGACCGTACAACAGATGTATGAGAAGCTACCGATGGGGTACCCAAAGAATAGTGGGAATTCATTGTTGATAGACATCGTGATGAGAAGAATATGGTATTTAAAAATATTTTATTATATTGACCTCATTTTACATATATACATGTTTATGAGAAGGAGATGAAATTGAATAAATTACAATTAAATTGAATTTTATTTATTTTAGGATATCTCATGAATGAATGCTTCATGTGGGCCTAATCTAGTCATCCCTCACAGTGTGGGGTCAAAAAGATTTTCTAGAAGATGATCAACTCTGATAATCTTTTCACTAGTTTAAATACTTATAAGACAATATTATATGAATTATATATTAATCTTTTAATTTATAATTGTTTAATATAGTCATAGTGTTTAGGGCATGAACCATCCCGAACTAATGTGAAGATGGATGTTCACAAAAAAATCTGATAGAAGTTTTGTTAATGATCCTGCCAAAGGCGTTGGTGTATAAACTCATTTTTTCATTATAATAACTTATTATCAGGTTTAACTATGTTAATATATATTGATATTTGATTTATAGGTAAAAATTAATGAAATATGGGATGCCAATCCTAGGCATTCATACTTATTCTCCTAGGATGACCCGGTTACTAAAGTCCTTGTGAAGGAGCATCTTGGTAGAGTGCGCGGGATGGGTTTGGGACCCATACCATCTGAGGTCATTGGTAGGAAATTAGGGATTATAGTTTCATCTACTCCTAGTTATAGTCATTCCGTACCTGGATATGCTCAGAGAGAGATTGTTTCCCTACGAAACACATTTCAAGACCAGGGGGCTCAAATATCTACTCTGTATAAAGCATTGAATGATAAACATCCGCAGGTGAGATGATATCCCCCGTGGTATTGCATCAACTAGTGGTGAGTAGGTAAATCACAAAAATTAAAAATCCTTTAGTTTTCAATCATTTATTGGTTTTAATTTTAAATACAAATATTCAACACTATTTAATTTTCTATATAATTTTACTATAGATGGAAGTAGGAAGTAAAGATGGAGGTGGAGAGGGTGACAATATATGTTCATCATCAGATAGTTATTAGTAGTATTATTGATATGTGGAAAAACATTGATAGTCGGTTTTTATATGTATCATGTTTGGAACATAGTTTCCTCCAAACATTTTTAAGACCTAAAATTTTCTTGATTTCTCATGTTCCCTTTTCTGTATTTTATTGATTTTTGATGTTTCTTTTTATGTCTTGATTTCTCGAGTGTGGTATGCACCATATATATCAAATCTTTATTGTGATGATTAATTTTCTATGAAATTTTTTTCATAAATTCATTTTTTTCATTATAATAACTTATCCTACATTTTCTAGCCCAATGAATTTACCACTACATTTACATTTCTAAGAGGATCATCTTAGTTGTTATCTGGTATCAATCCCTATGGATGAGAATGTGTGTCATACTAACTTGTTTAAGATATATAAACCTCTAGTGTGGCATAATCCTAGTATCTAAAATTTCAAAAAATGGTTGGAATCCATAGATACAGATATGAAATTAGGGGAAATTTTGCTACACTGTCTCAAATTGGGTTTTCCCACCATTTCTTATGTGGCCTCCAAGAATAGTAAGGCAGTGTGAAAGGCAGTTTCCGTTATCTTTGTAGGAATTACATGTCAATGGGAAACTCTCAAAACATTTTGTATAACCCCCTGCCCTAGAAAAATGTTAAATAGACTACATGATAAGTTACTTACCATTCATAAAATCAACTACCATATCACAAATAATTTATTATAAGAATCCATATTCTTTGATAGAATATATCAACCCCTTCCTGAGACACTCTTCCCTTTAAAGGAATGCGCCTGATAACTTCTATTATATTTTTCACATCAAAATAACTACGCTGCATAATGGGAGTTATAATATATTAGGATCCATATTCCATTCTTTCTAAGGATACCACACTAAATACTCCTTTTCTAAAGAAATCACTAGATTGAAACAAATATAATACTTGAAACTGATTCATCAATCTTAAAATTTTAGAAACTCTTATCCATGGGAGAGATGATTTTACATTTTTTCTATCATTAGTTTCATGTATAACAATTCCACATGGAATAAACCAAACGAGAGGTGATTTTACCTAATTCCTATGTTATGTTTCATTTGTAAAAATTCCACATGGAACAAAAAGATAAAATTATTCCAAGAAAATATTACCACATCATTATTCCCATGATAATGGGTTCACCATCGACATACTACACCCCACATATTTTGAGTAACTTAGTAATAAATAAATAACAACCAAATCATGTCCCTAAAAGACTGTAAGAGGGATTAAATTTATCGACACATAGATGGAATAGAAATCTAAATAATTAATATATATATTGTAGTAATATATATGGTTTATATATATTTCATCCACCTATATTGGAAGTAATGTAAAGATGTATGTAGCCATATACTTATAATAATACTAATGAATAGACCATGGCATAACTCTCACATCCCAATAGAGTGAGAGATTCCATGAAACGACACATGGGATGTTGAGTGCACCATCAGGTCAGAATTCCAATCCTTGAATGTGGTGAGTAAAACACAATTCCTATATAGTAACATTTTTGTGGTACTAGGATTATGTCATTCATATATTTTTATGTGAAATCCTTTACTCCCTGAATGAAGCATTTGGTTTTGTATAGTTAAGAATTAGTTTTCATATTGAATGTAGTATGTATTTTGTTGGTGTTTTTGTATTGTAGGAATGGTTTTTCTTTAGGGAACTGGTACAGGGGATCCAAAAACTGGTTCACTTTTTTTCTAACACTGCTCCTTAGTGGTGCTTTTAACACCCGTTGCTATCTTATATTTAGAGGTTCTGTTAACTGCTACTATAGTCTCCCATATTCCGAACATTTTCACAGTGGTTATATTGTTTTTCATGCCGTTTTGTCCTGCCAGGGCATTACTTTTTTTAGCGGTGGTTTTAACCGCCGGGATAAAAAATATAACCGCCGCAAATATGCACCAACTACGATGGTTCCCATAAACCACCGTTAAACCTCTTTAACAGCCGCAAATTGTTTCTCAACATTCTATTTTGAGGTAGTTTTCATACACCTTCGTAGAATCACATGGTAGCGGTTTAAACCGTCGCTAAAATGCAATTTTCATGGAGTGAAGAATATTCCAATTGTTCATAAATATTGTAAGTAATTTCTTAATTAGTTTATTATTCTTACCTTAAATCATGAAATATAGTTTTCAACCCCAACTCATACCTAGTGTTATGCCTATTTCATGGAGTCTATATAGAATGGAGGTAATTGCAATGGATATATTAAATAAGTTACTCTAGGAGAATCTTAAGGAGGGGTTTATACACCCAATTGCACATATATGTGGCACACTAACTTTTCTATAAAGATAAATATTTTTCAATTCATATTAACATTGATTATAGAGAATATAACAAGTTCAAATTCAATAACAACAATTATTTTTAATATATTGAGGACTTTTTTGATGAACTGTGTATAGCATAAGACTTTTCAGATATTTTGTTTCATTCTAGAAATGATAAATTGAGGGTTAAGAATAATTATATACATAATAGAGCCATGTATATGAGTTTTTTTCACTATAAATTTATATTAATACAAATTGTAATGATAAATACATCTGTTGCCATCATGTAAATAATTAATAGAGTCATTATAGATTGCCTTGATTAGTTTTTGGATGTATTTATTGATGATATTCTTATATATTCAAAGGTCAACGAATATCATGAAGATAAATTGAAGATTTTGTTGAATACTTTGAGGAAGGATAAGTTGTATGCCAAATTTAACTTGTACTAATTTAGTCTTTGGAAATTTTCATTATTAGGTTATATAATCTCATGCAATGTTATATAAGTATATACTTCAAAGTAAGATATTATATATCAATGTTTAATACCAACCAAAATATATAATATCCATTTTTTTGTAGCATTTGATGTAAATTTTAGACACTTCGTGAATAATTTATCATTTTTTACATATTACAATTAACATGTTTACTTGGAATATATATAAGATCCTATTGATAGATAAATGTAAAAAAAATTCAATGATATAAAAATAAGGATGTTGAGTACATGTGTTCTACATTACCCTATAATCATTAAGGTTTTGTGATATATATATTGATGAATTTAATATGGGATTGGGATGTTTTTTCATATACAAGTACAGGGGGATAGATTATTCCTGAAAACAATTTAAAATTCATTAGAAAAATTACCTAAACCCGTATTTGGGGATGGAAGTGTTAATTTTTCCTAAAAATATGAATGCATTATCACTGTGGTTAAAATTTTAATATATATATATATATAGTTCATAATATCATGAAGTATATAATCACTCCTAATGATTTTAACATAAAAAAATGAGATGGTTGACATTGATTAAGTAGTATGACTCCCAAATACACAACCACCATGGGATGGAAAAAATGATGGGTGATACTCTGAGTCAAAAATACCAAGCTAGTTTTTCCATGATGAGGATTTGAAAAGATAAAATTTTTGTGAAATAACATCAGATATAAATTAAAATTATATATAAAGGGAAAATATTATATATTTCTCTAAATAATTTTCAACCTCCCATCCATGTAAGGATTAAAGTGTCATTGCACAAGGATGCATAATTACAGAAGACAGTGTGAAATGTTCCGGTGTCAAAACTTCATTATAATGGAATTATAAGGATTAGGAATCAAATATGAGTCCCTTAAATACCTACTTGAATAAGGATTATCATTAATAAAATCATATTTTATCATTCACTATTCAACCTAGAAATATGAATATTCATAGAGATATAACAATGCATTTTCCATGGAATAACCTAAAAAAAGTATTATAGAATATGTATATTAGTGTTTTGTATGTATATAATATAGGTCACTGAGATAGAATTATAATATTATTTTACAAATATTAACTACACTATTGTTGAAATGCTAGACCATCACCATGTATTTGATCATTAAACTCCCCAAAATATGAAATGGTCATAATGTAAATTGTATTGCAGTCAATGGAATTATTAAGTCAACACATTTTATTGAAATTAAAGAGGAAATTTTTCAAGGTATTATTCCAAGAATATGCATTATGTATGTAGTGAGGTTTCATGGAGTTCAACATTTAATGGTATAAAATTATGATTTGGGGATTTTCTCAATGTTCTGTAGAAGTCCTCATCAATCACTAGATGTAGAGTTGAGTTTCATTACATCATATCTTCCACAAATAAAATATTTAGTAAGACACGATGATTAAAACACTAAAATATATTTTGATATAAAATTATTTATATATATATATCAAATTTGATTGTGATAAATACCTTTCTCAATTTATTTTTTCATATAACAATAATTTTAACTTTTGAATTCAGATACCTCTTTATGAGCCATATATGGTAGGAAGTGAAGAACTGCAACATGCTAGTACGAAGTTAGATAAATAAAATAATACCCACTTTATTTAGATTAGGTAATATTATAGTTTTCTATATCTATAAAACCCCCCCGAAATTTAAAAATAACACAATGATCGATAGAGTATAACACACGAAACACTTAGCCTAAACTAAGCAAGAAATGCTATTAACGAAATATGATTTTTATAACATATCCATTAAATTGTTGGGTCTGATTATTATTAATATATATTAAATATATATAAATTACTAATTAATACATATTTATTGATTACTTTTTTGTAAAATAGTCACTTATATTTTAGTAAATTCATTCAATATGTGAAAATGTGTTTTCTTAAAAAATAATTATTATTTCAATTTTTGAGAGGACTATATAATTAATTTATGAAACTTTTTTAAAATTATGTTTCATAATATAATTATCATTTTGGAATTAATCATGTAAGAATCATCTCATGGTGATTTTTTATCCTCTTTTCTAAAATGTTATTTTTCTAGTGAGTAGTGAAAAATACTAAATATTTTGGAAAACTGTATTTTTATTTCAACCATGTAGAAATTTCAAATAGATTTTAAAATTGATTAAATTAAAATTTCTTCCACTCAGTTATTAATAATGAAATTATGTTCTTTTGATTAAATTTTATGGTCAATTGATCTTTAATAAAAAATTCAATTTCCCAAAAAAAATGTCTAATTTTTAGGTATAATATTAAATTTTATTATTAATATTATTTAAATTCAATATAATAAAATTGATTAAATATATTTAATGATAATTATTAATATTAGGATATATTTTCAACTTAATATGTTGAAAAAAATAACTATAAAAACAATAAAAATATGTCACCACAGTTAAGGTTAAAACATGTTTACTATTAGTTAAACAAAATATAAAATGATTGAAATGAAATAAAAATTGTTCTAATTTATTTTTTATGGATTAATATTGAAACTATTTAGTCAAAAATTTTGTAATGGTCTACTTTTTAACCATTGGGTGTGAAAAAAACATTTATATTTAATTCTTTTCAAAAATTCTGTGTGTGTTCTCTCCATGGGTTATAAAAAGACAACCTGTCTACACTAATATCCACACATAATTATCAATTTAGTTTTAGAAATACCAACACAAATACCTTCCTTAAATACATCCCCATGACACAATGTACGGTTTTTTCTCAAAATACCATCCATGGGAGGATTTAGGTATAAGCCAAAATATTTTCTCTGATGAAGCATTATAATTCGTAAATATGAGTTTTCATTTTATTTCATCATCCATATCCATAAAATATTCATTATCCATTATTAAATATTAAAATTAGTATTAAAACATACTATTAACTAATTATGTTAATTTAATAATTTTTATCCTTATCTTCTTCAATCTAATTGGATAAAATACAATCATTGGTGTGTATGGAGAACTAAAACCTCACAAACTAATGTAATTATATTTCCATCACTGTCTATCACTGATGGATATAATGATTGATTTAATGTATATATATGACACTATGTACTTATTTATCATTATCTAAAATTAGTATTTCATATATTTTCTTACTTTTCTATTCATTGAAAAAAATTTACATCATTTTGGGTATGTGTGGAATACCACCTCCACATAGTGTTGTGATTAATTTTTCAATACAAAAACATGTTGTGGGAATATATAAGTGTTTTTTATTAAATTATATGATATTTATGTTATAATTATAATAAATATTCTTATTCATATTTCATTTAAAATATAATTATTAAAATTGTGATTGATGAGATGCCTTCATCATTTGAGATTTCATTAAATATTCTAAATTTGTGTCTGGTCATATTTTTAGTGTTTCTTCCTTGATCATCTAGAATTTCATTATAATCATGGATTCAATCAATATAGAATGGGAATTATCCTTCAAATATTTTTTTAGAACCATATAATGGAAAAATTATTTTTATGGATAAATAAAATCTTGAAGGTGATTTTAAGTGTGTTCCCCTTAAAAAATATAAAATAATATCTTTACTAGACATGCTTAAATGATCATATCCTTCTAAAAGGAGCCACTATAAAGATGTACATTTCAATAAATCAGAGTATGGTGGGTTTTCATTCATCATTGACCCAAAATCCAATTATCCATGGCGTTATATTTTTAATTTTTCTATATTTTGGTGAATATCATATTTGAATGGACTCAAACAATAGTCTGTTTTAGATCTTAAATACTCTACTTATCACCATACTAGAAAAGAAATTTAAATTTTCATGTAATTTTACAAGGAAAATATAAACTTTTTCTAGGATATTATAAGGTTTTTAATTTATCTTGTATTTTTGGAATTTCCCAATTGACTCTTATTATTTTCTTTTATCATAGTGAAATAATTCATTAAATCCATTCACTCAAAGGAAATATATGGCTCAAATCTACATCAGGATTTGAGGATTAAATTAGGATTTATGGAACCCAAAGTTACTAAATGACCCAGATTATTGTGTGGGTATTCCTTATAAAAATGGATCAGTGTGTCTTAAATATGGAGTAAGGACTATATTATTGAACTATGGTTGATAAAAATTTGGATACAAATCTAACAGATCAATTTAATATTACTTATAATCATTGAAACAAAGATATCATGGTAAAGTATGAGTGCATGCCTCCTTTCTGGGCATTATGTATAATAATTTGTAACTACATTCATGGGTGTAGGGTGGTTTAAAAATAGACTAAACCACTATTAGATAATTATTATAAGGAGTTCAATAGAATTAAAAAAGGTAAGGCTACTATCTTTGAAAAAATAGGACCCTTTTAGAAATAATGATGTTTTAAATGGGTGAGAAAACTAGACATCATTCTAACCCCAAAACCTGAACCTGGAAGTCTTTGGGATGATTTAGTTGAATAATAATAGGGTAAAATTAAATATCTTAACATTGCTTCAAAAATTGGATTGGTTATTTTGAAGCTTGTAATGTTCATCCAATATAAAAAATCTATTGAAGGTTAAATTCTTAATATCGAATCTGTTACAAATAAACCATTTTAAACTATTATGAATATTATTCCTCGTAATGGGAATGAGACTCATGAAACCTCAGTGTCCCTAGGATATAAAAATGTTACCAATACAACCCGTTTTCTATGGGAGGAACTCTGAAATAAAATCTTTTTGAAAATGAAAGTTCTGGGGAAAAGGGTAAAACTGTTGTCTATAAATATATGAATGTTCCAACTAAACAATGAATTTATGATGATATATCCCCATTATGTATCTTAAACATTTGGGTTAATTATATTATAAATACATGTAGAAGATCTCATAGTACTAAACCCCTATAAAATTATCTCAATGAGATTATTAGTCATGGATTTGAAGATGATTCACAAATTGATAATCCAATAGACAATGGTGTCTTTGTGGTCACTCAGACCCAAGAGTATGATCCTATAAAAAAATAAACCAATGTGTATTTGGATATAATACCCATGAAAATGAATAATGATATTCTATATTGTGATTATGAAAATATTATTTTAACTCTTAAGGATTATGTATGTATAAATAATGATACTCTAATATATCTTATTTAAATCCAAATTGATGATACATCAATTTCTAGTGATGAAAGACTATACCAAAAATAAAATATACAACAAAAATATAGATATTTATATATAGGTAAAAAATAAAGGGGTATTCAACAGAATGAACCGATTTAAATTAATATACTCTTATGGAATTATTAGGTAGTGGAATACCCTCATAAACTTAATTCGTTAAGAATATTTTTTTCATATATATAAGATAAAACTTTATCTATTTCTATGACTAAGAAAAAACCCACCCCTAGTTTTTATGGGATAAAAAATAGAGGTTATTTTTTCCTTGGTGGTAGTATTAGTAAATCTATTGTTGATTCTCTTTTGGTTTTTTCTCATTCCCCTCAGAATAGTGTTAATATGTTCATTATTGAAAACTAAATGTTTAATTGTGATGTAGATTTTAATAATACCCACATGTTTTCCCCCATCACTAATTATATGAATGAACATAAAGATAGAATAAGTCATTTTTATAATCTAAATAACAAAAAAATGAATATTACAAGGTCCTAAGATTATAATTGGAGACATCAATGATATTTTTCCTCACTTAAAAAATGTGTGTTTCTCATTCAACTATCTCTACAGGGTAGTTTAAATCATGAATTGAAGATACTAATATAATTGAGATTAATTTACATAGATCTAAATTCCATTTATAAAAAATATATTGTAACATAATAGTTTCCCCCAACCTTTACCAAACCATTCTAATTTTAAATCCCTTAATTAGTGGGATTTTATATCTCTCACAACCCTTTCAAGGAAAAATAGTGATCATCATCCAATTATGTTCGTCATTTCCATAATATGTTTAAAACTTATCCTCCCGTTAATATTTAATATTTCATGGTTCTCCCATCCTAATTGTGGAAATATTCTCTAAGAAGTGTTATTTTTTTAATTATGTAAATGATTCATTTTCTTATATCATGAATCTGAAACCCCTGAAGAAAAAAATTAATGGTTTCTATAGAGTTACCCCCATAAACAATGACACTGAAATTTCCTCCCATTAAGGTAATATAAATCATTAAAATATTCTTCTACAATATATGATTTTCTTTTCTGATATTCTAGAGGAAATTCACCTTACTACCATGTTGAACTATCTTTTCACTATAAAGGATAAAATTCAAAAGGATATTTTCAAATCCATGTTCCTCAAAGATGGATATAGATATTAAAAGTATTAAAATTATATACAAAGATATATTAAATATTATAGACCACATAACTTTATTTAATATGGATATAATATTATTGATAAATAATAAATCCTTTCTAATCATATTTTCTATTATTTCAATAATATGTTTAATGGGCATGAGATTAATAATGATCTAGTTCCTTTTATTATTTTGGACATAATTAGTAATAAATATAGTAATTTCATTGCATGTGCTGCTAATGATTTGGAAATCAAAGATGGAATTTTTATCCTGAGACCAGATAGATCCCCAAGGACAAATGGTTTCACCAATTACATTTTTCATTATTGTTGGGAATTCATCCATATGAACTTCTGTAGATTGGTTAAATATTTATTCTCCAAATGAATTCTACCACTTAAACATAATAACTAGTTCTTAACCTTGATTAAAAAGATTTTAAATGCCTCTTAGATACATATTTTCAAACATATAGAACTTATTTAATCTATATACTAGATTACTACCATGCTCTTATCTAATAGAGTTTCCAAAACTGCAAAAAATGTTGTCTATTAGAATCAATTTTATTTAATGGTATAACCATTCAACCTTTATATAATCAGTTTCTATGTGTGTAAATATGCAACAGAAAACAAATATATGTTATTTAATTTCTATTTCACTTGATATTATGAATTCTATTGAAACAATGGATTAGATATTCATCTATAATGTTATTAATTTTTTTTTCAATGACACTTCTATTAACGTGATTAAATAATTTTTGGCCTCTACTCAAATATCAAGTATTGTATATGGCTATCCTAAATTCTATTTTAAATGATAAAAAGGTGTTGTAAAAGGTGTTACCCTCTATTCCATTATATTCCCGAATTTTGATGTGTATTTAAGTAGGGTTCTTACTAATTTGTTGAACTATGATAAGGTAATGCCCATTTTTTATTTAATGAATATTAGTGTATGGTCTCATTTCTAATATGTGGATAGAATAATTCCCTTATTACAAGAAATAAAAAGAAATATTAATAATGTTAAGGTGGAACTATCCAATTATGAATAATTTCTGGGCCATAAAATAACTATACTAAATCCTTTATTTTCTTTGGGAAGAGGATTTTTGTAGGCTGAAAAATTTTAATTATGAATGAATTGGACACAAAATATGGTTATTTCACATTTACCTATAATTGTGTCCCCTTATTTTTTTTCTAAGACCTAATCGTAATTATTTTTTTATTATTTTTGATCAGATCAAGAAACAACACCCATCTTAAAATCGGAATTCCCTCTATATGGAAAGAAGGATATGCCTTCTTAAATCCTCCAATGTTTTTAAAAATGTATATTCCATTACGATCTATAAATATACTATTGACCGTCCAAAAATCAATAATGATTGTATTTTGATTTTTTGGAGTGGAAGAAATCATTAATGCGAGGTATTTACTATTAAATGGATTAAATTTTGTATGACTCTTATTAATTGTGGAATGGGAATCAAGAATATCAAGAAATTTAATGATGTATTACATGTCTGGTTTACAAGTAACCTTTTAAAAAATGGTTCAATGGACCTCAATTTTATTATATCCATATTTATTGATAAACATAATTGCAGAAATATTCAAAATATGTACTCTTATATTTTTTCCATCTAATATTTTTTATCTCACATTATGTCTCATTCTAGAAGGATTGTTAATAGGGATTATTATCTCAATTATTGGCTTGATAATTCGACTATCTCTCCTCTTATTTATGTTTTCGGTCCTCAGAATCTATCGAACTTTAATCAAAACTATATATATGTTTTTTTAATTCAATACGTTTATAATTTCTATATTATATCAAAATCCTGATTAAAAATGGCTTATTTTCTCTTGATAATTATATTTTTATATGGGAACATAATTTTAATGGTATTATAGACTCTATGATCTTCATTCATCATAATATATGAAGTAAAAATCATGACTTCACATGGTATAAACTCTTTAATAATCCATGGAACATCCCATCTCATTTTACTCTCAATTTTTTGATTTCTCAAAGTTGGATTAATCCTAATGATTTTTTCTAATCCATTAGTATCCAAATCTACTACATATTTCATCTATGTAATCATTTTAAAATAATTATGACCACCTATTCCTATATTATGCTACTAATTATTCCTTATGAATGTATATTTACAATTTCATTCAAATCATGTTGTCATAGGCTACCTCAATTCATTCTCATCTTCAACACTATACACATGTTGTTTTATATCCTCAACTAGGAAATATTTTCATTATTTTAGGAGTCGAATTAATTTACATCATTTGGTATAACCAAAATTCACCCATTATATTCACATTTCCTTAAATATTCATACAATACTGCTGAAAATCTCCCTTCCATAAAGGTTGATTGTACCCTATAGTGTGTATTTTTTAACTACTCCATCATTGAGTTCTCATTGTGGCATCGACATAGAGTTTTTGTAAATTTAAAATTTTATGTTTACTTTTATCATATTCATTGAAGAACTGCTACTACAATGGACCAAAATAAACATTTACGGTGAAACAAAAGGAAACCCGTGTTTTTTGGGTTGTATAACTATCTATCAGGACCATAATAGACATACTCTTATTTTGAATTGGACTTGTGGGATATAATCATCCACATAAGATGAATTTATTAGCATCATCAATGCAGACTCCTTTTCTATGAAATACATATGGGCTAACCTTTGGATCCAAAGTGACTTCATCATTATTGTGTAATCGATTCAAATAGAATCACTCAAAGAATATCATATCTACATACATGGAATACTTTATTTTTCTATTTGGATCTAATTATATGATTAACCACTATTTTTGAGAGACATACTCAGTAGAAAATGGAATTTCAAAAAAAGGAGTCACAACCGACATCACTTGGTTAGATGATAATTCTCAAGATTTATTTTCCCTTTTTGAAAAATATTGTACTAAAATTTCACATTTAAATCTCTTTAAATTATTATTTTATTAACTAAATTTTCCTTGGAATTTTTTACCATGGAATCCTCATTGAAAATAAATATTTACCATTCTTGGACGGTAATATAATATGTACTTTTCATAATCATCACTGAAAAATGGAATGTTACTCATGTGAACATACAACCTAACATCTCTATTATCATAACATAGTTAATTTTTAAGAAATATCCATGATTTTTTAGAAGAATAATTTATGTATAAAAATGATAATTTTGTCATTATTATTATTTAACAGATAATGTAACAATTACATCATCGAAATATTTCAACCTAACGAATTCATTTTGTTCATAGAAGTCACAGATCATCAAAATGTACAATGTAAAAATAATTGATTATTTGATTGAATATTAAGTGATAATAAATTAAAAATTATTTATAAAATAGATATGATTAATTTGAAGTTAAATAATTTACATAATTTTATTATTTTTGAAGATATGAAAAATATACGATGAGCTAAACTCAAGGTAAGGTAAAATTGTATAAAAAATATAATTTAATGATTCCCTTACATGACCACGATATTCTAAATTTTTCAAGAAGATTATAATTTATGTTTCAACATATACTAATGGTAATATTTTACCATATTTTAAATTCATAAAAATGTTTTTTAAAATAAATATATTAGGGTTTTACGTAAAGAAAACATTATATTAAAAACAAAATTTAAAATGTTTTAATGATATATTTGTTAAATATTTAACTTCCATGTCCATATTATTAACATTATTTTATTTGTTTACCCATGTAGACATAAAATAATTATAAGGGAAATTTTATGGCACTTTTTAATTTCATTCAATGGTTTTGTAATGTAATAATTTTACATATTTTATAAGTAACTATTGGAATTTATTTACTAAAGACAAAACATGTTTTCTATTTTAACATATTCATTATTAGTGGGTTTCCCTACATTATAATAATTAATTAAATTTTTTATTCCTTTATAACCATCGATTTATTCATGAATAAAATAACCCCTCTTTCCATTTAAGCTAACTATCCTCAAAATGGGTTTTAAATGGAATTGATAGTTTTATATCTATAAATATTTTTCATGAAGTAGTAAGGTATGTCCTTAAAACACCCTATTTCAATAGATTATATCCTCTCTACCACACTATCTTTATCTCTATATTTAATGTTATATAATGATTATAAATTATATATATATATGTCCCTCACATTAATACCCAGCTTTTTTTACCTTACTTTGATGTGGTAAAACACTCTTTTAGTTCATTTCACCATGAAATATCCCTTGATTATGATATGAGGAATGATTATACAAACCATTTCAATCTATGGGTAATTATTATGATTATTTATTATGATTTATTTCTTTTTGTGTAAAATATATTCTTGAATATGTTATGTTGAGTTCACCCATATGTCACTCCAATGCATTTGGAAAATATTTTTTTCCATATTAAATTATGTATGAGATTTTGGAGTAAACCTAATCAAAAATAGGAATCTATCCACAGTGTTATGTTGTCTTGTATTTTAGGCTTGACTTATGCTTAGGTCATGTTTTCTTTTTCTTCCATATTTCCTATGATGAAATTATCTGGTGATACCATATTCTTTATGTTATTCTACCAAATGATTACTCTTGATCATTCAATTTTAGGATATAATGTTATACCATCGACACACTTTTTATGTTTCCTTATCATGATTATTCCCTTTTTAGGTTTTCTAGATATCTCTTTTTAGAGGTATTCCATATGTTATCCGATGTATTTTAATGAGATCAAATGTATTTAGGAGAAAATTATGGAGATTAATATATTTATTATTTATTTTTATGTTGTTTTTTATGTATCTATCCATCCAATGACATTATTTCTTTTCGATTCTCATTTTTTATGAGTGGATATTTATGTTAAAAGTCATGTAAAAATATTCTTATAATGACTTGGGTCACTATAGTCTATATTATAAACATGGTATATTTATATTATGGGATTTGGTATAGAATATATTTGTGATATCCCTAGGCATAAGTGTTAGTGTCGGAAAATATCCTGGATTTCTTGGGAAGTATATAATGATGGTTTTCAAGGAAATTAGATAACTATATGTATTCTAAAATTATATGTGTCTCTAGAAGAGTTGTACCTAGGTGTAATAAATCAAAAAATGGAATATTAGTATTTGAATCAGTCATCACCTCATGCATGGAAACAGTATTTTCTACAAATCTAGTTTTCCACTCACGATGGATATGATTTGATAGATTCAAAAAATTTGTAAATAATTTAATGAATGACTGGAATATATTTTTTGGTTATAAAAAAGAATTGGAAAATTATAATGGTTCTCTTAGATTGAATCCTATAACTCATATGTTCTGATATACTTTAAATTTTTATGTAATTTAACATACATTTATTGGATTCATTTTGTATGTTTTTTAGTTAATGTACTCTTATATTATTTTTTATTTTTTATTTAATGGTGGGAAATATGATAAATCATTCTAAAAACCATTGATAGAGGAAATGTGATGGTTTCCATAATAATATGTATAACCTTATTGGGGAGGGATTTTAGATCTTCATGGATGTATGGGCTCAACAGGATCATGTTATGACTAAAATAGTGAATCTTGATGAATTACCTCTTCCAAATAAGTATCATGTCATGGTTGAGTCTTTTATATGATAATATCTTCATACCGATACCGATTCCTCTAATCCCCTAATCATGTAAAAATTCCTTAAATCTATTTAGATTATATTCTATATTGTACAATGCACATAAAAGAATAGTTTTTTTGTCTATTTATCGAAAGGAATTTGATGTTGATTAGTGGTGTATTCTGATCAAGAACATGAAGTCTATATAAGGTGTTAATTCGATGGAATGGGATGGATTGAAGAAAATATTTTTCAATAAATATTTCCCAAAAAAATATTCATATTAAAATGTATAAATATTTTTTCAAGCTGAATAAAAAATAATATGATTCAACCATGGCTTATGAAAAATACATCACAAGGATTTCATGTTATTAATTTGACTTTATCATCAACACCAAAAGTAAGGTGAAACATTTATTTGGTGGTTTAAAGACGAGTCTATAAAAAACATTAGAAATTATTGATGTTTATATTATTAAAGTTATTGTTCTTTGTTCCACCAATGTTTAGATAGAAATTGGTGTCTCTCTTTGGATTCATTAGACTATAGATAAACTGTGTGAAATGGATTTTTCATTTTAAGGATCTACACAAAAATATAATGGAAGAAAAAAACATCAGCGCCATGTGTTTCAAAAGTGTGGGAAGTAGTATCCCAAAAAGGATCTACAGGAAACTATTATATGTTTCGAATATGGAAAAGAATAAAAACATGATAATCAATACTGATGAGAAATATAGAATCCAAATAATGAGGATTGAAAAATGAAGTATTATATCAACACTAATCATGTGGTACAATTTTTCAACTACAGGGAAAATATGCATTATGCAATCCAATTCCCTAACCCAAGGGTTTTTAGAGGCAATCGACGAAGATATACTAAAACCCCTAGATGTTATGTAAAGTAGAATTTTATCAGTAGTACTGATGTGGATCTTTATATTTATGTGGTGATGTGTGTGCTAGTTATTCATTTATAATAGAAAACATACTTTTTGAATCTGGTTATACTCCCATATTTTATCCTCCCAATTTATTAAAAATATTCAAACACAAAATCCTAACATGGGAGTTGATCTATATTTGAGAGTATACAATAGATAAATTATTAATTACCATGTATATAACCCATCCTCAGTCATTTTTTGTGGACTGAATCTTCCAAAAAAATATCATATTACATACCTTAGTAGATTTTGATGTAATATTTGGCATTGATTGGATTTCCATATATAAAGGAAAAAAATTAACTATTAAAAGACAGTGATCACTATTTACATCCAGATTCATCCTATGCTTTCGTATATGTTTATGAATTAGGATGAATCTCTCTATGAATGTTCTACTCAAGGGATGATATTATTGAACAGTAAAAAAAATCTTATAAAGCACAATTTATCATGGAAAAATAGAGAATCCTTCTTGACGACATTCCCATTGTGAGGGATTATAATAATATATTCACTGAATAGTTTTATGTTATTCCTCTATACTGTAAGGTTGATATACCAATAATACATATACCTATAACTTTTTCAATATTGAATACTCCTTAAATGATGGCCATTATTGTAACACCCCGAGTAAATAAAGAATATGACATTTTTATATTTATCCATATTTGTGAATAAATTATTAATATTACTTTAATGGGGACGCTATGCTCGATGGCGTACCCAATACGTAACAACGAGTTTCTTGGGAATCTTACATTGCACTCTAATAATAAAATTATATTATTTTAAATGGTAGTTAACGCCTAGCCGTTGTAATGGCGGGAATGAAAATAACTAACTAAAAAATGATTATATATGTTTGTCAAATATTTTTACTTTATACAATAAATTTTAGAGGATTAAAAATGCGAATGAATCTAATTTTAAGCGTAAACATTCTAAAATTATTTAAAAGGTAGATTAACCGCCTTTTGATGGAGAACCTCTTTTAAATCCACTTTTTGACAATTTTATGTGTTATATTTGACAAAATAAAATTCTTCTTTAGAATCAGGACATCAAAATTTACTTTGTGTAAATTTTTGGTATTTTTCCGAAAAATTTCAATTTTTAATGAATATTGAAAAATGTTGTATTTTAATTCAAAACCTCATTTTAATCTAATTTATTTATATGATTAGATTATCTTTTGAATTGGTTTTAATGTTCAATTAGAATATAATTTTACCATTTAATCCAATAGTGGTCGTTGGAATCAATTTCACTTTGAAATTGGACTTAAACTAGTGTCAATCTTTTGATACTTATTGTTTCATAAAAACACGCTATTTGTCATAACAGCGGGAATTAATTATTAAATAAATTAATGTGACTTATATGATTTTAATTTTTTTAAATAGACATAATTTTTGAATTCGGAATATCAAATATATCTTAGGGTGATGTTTTGGTATTTTTCTGAAAAACTTCAATTTTTGATGAATAGTGAAACCACTAAGTGGTAGTTAAAGAAAATGAATTTTTCGTTTAAATGAAAATTTGTCACTTCTGTGATTTCATTTTCAAAAAAATTAAATACATGGTTTTCATTATGAAGTAAAATTTTGTTCAATGAGATTAAAATAATTTTTTAGTTAATAGTATCTTTTAAGTTTTAATTGCGATTGGAGGTAATTAGTGTAGTTTAAAGAAAAAATAATGTTTTAATAATATGAGATGAGCTTGACACATGTCCTACCCTCATTAGATGTGTCTTGGCCGACCAAGACAATCCATGGGTCATCTTGGGGACCCCATGGAGCCACTTTGGTTGGGAAATGACATAAATAACTTTTTATTTAATGTTAAACTAAAAATGACACAAACATGAGATGTTTTACTAATACAATTTTTACTTGGGGTTATACAAGTAATATGATTGACTATAAATAGTAATTAGAAATATAAAACTATTTCCTACATCATATTATTTTTTTTATAATTTTTAGACATTATATAAATTAAATTATTTATGACATCATGATGATGCAGCGATAACCTCATTATTTAACGATTTAAATAAAATTGAAAGATAATGTAAAATATAAGACCTACACATGTCCAAAACCTATTTTATTGGTGGATTTAGAACCATTATCACATTATCCTAGAAACACATCAATGTGGGACCATTAAAATCTGAAACTCATTCTATAATAAAGTAACATTTTTTTACTTTCCAAGAGTGCCCCTCCTCTCATCTTATAAAAAGGCCCCCACCACTATCTCCTTAACCACACTCCAAAATCCTTTTGCTCGGCCAACCCCTGCCCATTTTGTCTCTCCACTTCCCTCTCTTACTCCTTGAATCCTCACATTGGGCATAAGTCTTCCCAAGAAAGCCTTTGAGCTCAAACCAAAGGGAGTTACCCGATTTAAGGTAATGTTTTCACTTGTGTTCTTTTGTTTTATTTTGCTTCTCCAACCCCCTAAACTATTTTTACTCAATTATTTTGTAACAACTCCAGTATCTTAAATATAGTAGGATGTTGTAATAATAAGGATTCGAGCTACACTTACACACACCTACATCTAATGGTTAAAGAACATACTGTTTACGTGGATGGTGAATTGCTGCCTCCCGAAACGATGATTGTTCAACATTATTTTAACACCTTCAAAGGTGTCCATTAAGATGACACTATATTTATATATGATATATAATATGTTTATGTTTTCCTTAAGCTTCTGTATTTTTCATTTTGGTCATTAATTTATGGTTTCCATTATGGGTAAATGTGATATCTTTATTTAAGGATGTGCGGACTACCGCCCCCTCAAACTGATTTGATTCGTTAATACCATATGTGGGATGTATAAAGGATGGAGTTATGATATTATATATGATTTTATACTGGAATTATAATATACCTTTATATAATTATTATTTAATTCCATTAAAGTATGAGATAGAAATGAAAATGCGTTCATGCGTACGTACGGCTTACCGTCTCCATGAACGGTGCATTTCATTTCTTATCCCCAAATATAATGTACTATTATAAGTAAATATATATAATGGATATATATGATTTATGTTATATATAAATGATTAATATAATTCTGGAAGTAAAATATACATACCTCCCATTTAGTTTTAATTCTATTAATATGACATAGAAAATGAAAGTAGCGTTCATGCGTACGTACGGCTTACCGTCTACATGAACGGTGCATTTCATTTCTTACCTCTAAATGATTATTTAAAATTATAAATACATGTATATTCTGGATATATATGATATATATGATATCCAAATCATTAATATCATTCTGGATATAATGAACCTTTGACCACACGAACAACATGTAATTGTAAGAAGTCCACTTTCAACTTAAGAACCAAATATCGACAAAACAAACATTATTAACTTAAATGATTACATAATGTTTATAGCATGGAAATAAGTCATATAAAATGATTACTGAACTTGAAAAGGTTCTTAAGAAATTAGAAATTAAGTCATGTTTATTATTCAGGGCGTTAAAGAACAATCGAGTCAAGTCAGACCTGAGGTAAGGGATCCTACCTCTCTCTTTCTTTTTAAGTACACTCTTTTATGTCATTACTTTTATGCCCATATTTCTTATGATTGGTATGTTCTTTTATATTACTCCTATTTTATATCTTATGTTCATACGATGAGATACCCTATTTCCTCTCATCAATCCATTTTGGATGTTTTGAGTGGTGCCGTTAGACTGCCAAATTTTCGCAAGAGATCTAACCTCTCTCTATCTTTTTAGGTACTATCATTTATGTCACTTATTTTAAGCTCCTCTTTGTTATGATGGGGATGTTATTTTATATTCTTATTTCTGTACATTTTATTTTAATATGATGAGATTCTCTATTTGATCTCATCAATCCATTTTTGAAAGTTTAATTGGCGCTGTTAGGCTGCCGAGTTTTCGTAAGGGATTTTTCATCTCACTTTTATTTCTGTGAGATTTATGCTACATTTGCCACAATTTCCTTTGAGTGGTGTATGTACTGCCCATTATTTTACTCATTGTGTAATATACTTTCATTTATGATTATTTACATCAATTTTGTATTTTCCTTCTTTCACGGGGTGTATGTTTCGAAAGATACCCATATCGGTAAGGGAACCTTTCACCCTCCTCTTTTTAAAAGACTTCTTTTGTTATGTCTTTTAATGCACACAACATTATGTTGGGATATGTTCTTCTATATCCTTAGTGATTTAAATTTTATGTCCACGTGATGAGATACCCTTTTTATCTCTCATCAACTCATTTTCTGAATTTTGTAGTGACGCCGTTAGGCTGTCAAATTTTTGCAAGGGAACTTCCTAACCCAATTTTGATTCTTTGGGATAAGCTTGTACTCCGTGAATATGTAGTTCTATGAATATGTGTGAATAACCTCTGATTGTTTTACACTTAATATGCACTTATATTTGGTGTATTAGTTTTTCACACATAATTATGTAATTGATTTATCCTTAATCCATGGATACCGTCTTTGTATGGGACTTCGTCTCAATCTCCTTTCATTGAGGTATATTTTGTTTTATACACAACCTTCTTTTATACGGTGTATAAACCCCTTTTACTTTTACGTTTATCCAAAAGGAATATTTTTTATATGAAGCATTTACTAAACGACAAAAGGTAATTTTTTTGTCAAACGTATGTGGCGACAACGACTTCTCCGCCGCCGTGACCATTATTTGAGTTTCGGCTTCCTCTACAAGCCATAGCTTTTTTTAAAAGAAAAATAAATACCATGTTTTACTTTTCTTTTCTTTTGGTATTGAAAATTTTTTTCATAATTTTTTTATTATATCAATGTGTTTTATTGATATCTTGTGATTGAAATGTGGAAATGTTATGTTTTCTTTATGTATGTTTTATGTGATACGATTATGTTATGGTTCTTGTGAATTTTTAGGAAGATGGGTGGTTCCATGATAAACTAAGGGTGGTGAGCCCGATATAGATCTCCAATACATTGGCTAACACGAAGGAGTGAAACGTTAAGGTTTCCCCGAAGAGATTTAGGGAATATACTATGGTGGGTATTCCAAACGTAACCAAGAGGGTTACTCCCTACGTAAGAAAGTTATGAATGTCTCAAGTTACCTTTATGTCTTATGATTTCTATGATTTATTCATTATTTTATGAGGTATGTTAAAGTTCCTATGTTTTATGGGTAAAGTATGATTTCATTCTTATGTATATATGAACTCATGTTTCCTTTCCATATTTTTATAACCCTTACTGAGCTTTTTATACTCATCCCAAGTTTTTGAAATGTTTTTCACAGGTCAAGGGAAAGGTACATGTTGTGATGATAGTGTCAAATATGTGTCCAGAAAGAATCCATGTTTTATTTTAAATATGTTTCCGTTGATGGAAAAAATTAATACTGTCTTTTATGTAACCACTTTGCTTAAATGTGGAATGTAATACAAGTTTCATGATCTAATTCTCTAAAACTCTAAACCTGAAAAGATCCTCAATGTGTAATCTTTTATTAACTCAATATTAAGTAAGGTTTAAGGCTTGGGCCTTATAGTTGGTATCAAAGGTCGGTTAAGATAACTTTAGAGTTTAGGGTACTCTTTAAGCATAAGTGACATTACCATAATGGTTTGGATTTCAGAGAGAGTCCTAGTTTTAGATAAAGTTAATGAGTAAGTATATCTTAGTGTTTATCTTCCTCCTTAGTACATGATGGTTTTGTTGATATACTCTCACTGACATTTCTGTTTTTAGTGAATGGATGGATCTAGCAGGCATGAAAGAGACAACAGGTTTGAAGGAAACTGTGGTGGTTCTCTGTTTATGATACTAGATAAAATGAGGGATTCAACTATCAAGGAGTCATGATCAACCACTTGAACCTTGGTATGATCTGTAATGCATCATGTACGAGATGACCAATCGATGTGGAGGTTGAGGTAATAATTATAAATGTAACCATTAGGGTTTATATGATCCTTACTTTCGAGGTAATTATGGGTTATTATTTGTTATGATGGAAAATGAAAGGCATGAGATAAACTTGAGGATAAAATATGTTACAATCATTTTTGAAGATTTTATCTCGTCTTGGGGAATGTTTTAAGAATTATATAGTTTTTTAAAAAGGACAACACGCAGACCGTGTGACAACCCTTCGTGTCGGACAATGCTACGGGAATCAAACCCACAACCAAAGTGCGACTGGTATTTATTGCCTACCACTGGACTACGTGAAGTCCCTGGTTAGTTTGAATAATTCTTTTTAGTTATATGATTTTAGGAATCAAGATTAAGTTTATTTTGGGTCATCTATGGAAATTATTAACCTATCATCGAGGATATGTGATTAGGATAATTACTTTTCAATATGAGAATTTAAGAGCAACTGATGTTATTTGGAGATAAAAGATAATTTGTACCTTGGAAGACTATGTGACTAAATCCTTCAAATATTTGGGTTTCAATTTTAGTTTGGTTTAATTTGAATAATTTTATGGGCAAATTTTTTATCAAATGGTCCATGTTGAACTTTGGGTTTTGTTGGACAAATTTTGGAGATTAAAAATATATTTTATTTTTATAAAGGGTTATCCTTTTCTAGATTATCTGATCTTATAATAAACATTTTGGTTCTGGTTTTGGTTAAAGTCTAAAGACATGGGAAGTATATAGTTCTCTTTTGTGGATTAGGTGATTCTCTAGAAGTTGATTATAGTGAACAAGTCTTCCTAAATACTCGTCTTATGGAGAAAATATGAGTTTGTGTATGAAATATAATAAAAGATGAAAGTCAACATGATAAGTAATTATGTTTCCTTATGAATAAATTCCTCAATAAAAAAAAGTTGCCTATTAACTTTTCCTACCAGGGAATCAAATACCGTTTAACCCATCACATTTTGTGATTTTCTTGTGGTTAACCTTCTCCTAAACGTGTTTTCTATTGCTCTCCATCAGAACTTGACCCGTTGTTATTTCCTCCATGTCCATATTTTCATACTTGGAATCCTAGTATGGGTTAACTCGGGTGACCATTGTACTTATCATTATTTATTTTAAAGCGATTGTTTTACCGACTCTTGTTTTGATGTGGGACTTTCAAGGATGTTTCCGAGCCCAATTTTAAAATTGCGAGGACGCAATTCCCAAAAGTGGGGAAGGATGTAACACCCCAGGTAAATAAATAATATGAAATATTTATATTTATCCATTTTTGTGAATAAAATATTAATATTACTTTAAAGAGGATGGTATGCTCGATGGCGTACCCAATACGTAACAACAAGTTTCTTGGGAATCTTACGTTGCACTCTAATAATAAAATAATATTATTTTAAATGGTAATTAACGTCTAGCCGTTGTAATGGCAGGATTGAAAAGAACTAACTAAAAAATTATTATATATGTTTGTCAAATATTTTTACTTTTTACAATAAATGTTAGAGGATTAAAAATGGGAATGAATCCAATTTTAAGCGTAAACTTTCTAATATTCTTTAAAAGGTCAATCAACCACCTTTTGATGGAGAACCTCTTTTAAATAAACTTTTGACAATTTTATGTGTTATATTTGACAAAATAAAAATCTTCTTTAGAATTGAGACATCAAAATTTACTTTGTGTAAATTTTTAGTATTTTTCCGAAAAAGTTCAATTTTTAATGAACAGTGAAAAATGTTGTATTTTAATTCAAAACCTCTTTTTAAGCTAATTGATATATATGATTATATTATCTTTTTAATTTATTTTAAAGTGCAATTAGAATATATTTTTACCATTTAATCCAATATTGGTAGTTGGAATCAATTTCACTTTGAAATTGGACTTAAACTAGTGTCAATCTTTTGATACTTATTGTTTCATAAAAACACGCTACTTTTCATAACAATGGGAATTAATTATTAAATTAATTAATGTGACTTATATGATTTGAATTTTTTAAAATATACATCATTTTTGAATTCTGAATATCAAATCTATCTTAGGGTGAAGTTTTGGTATTTTTCTGAAAACATCAATTTTTGATGAATAGTGAAACCACTAAGTGGTAGTTAAAGAAACTGAATTTTTCGTTTAAATGAAACATTGTCACTTCTGTGATTTGATTTTCAAAAATCGGACATACATGGTTTTCATTAAAATGTAAAATGTGGTTCAATGAGATTAAAATAATTTTTTGGTGAATAGTAACTTTTAAGTTCTTAATCGCAATTAGAGGTAATTAGTGTAGTTTAAGGTAAAAATAATGTTTTAATAATATGAGATGAGCTTGAAACATGTCCTACCCTTATTTGATGTGTCATGGCCGACCAAGAAAATCCATGGGTCAACTTGGGGACCCCATGGAGCCACTTTGGTTGGGAAATGACATAAATAACATTTTATTTAATGTTAAAGTAAAAATGAAACAAACATGAAATGTTTTACTAAAAAGATTTTTACATGGGGTTATACAAGTCATATTTTTGACTATAAATATTAATTGGAAATATAAAAAGATTTCCTACAGCATAGTATTTTTTATAATTTTTAGACATTAAATAAAGTGAATTATTTATGACATCATGATGATACAGCGATGACCTCATTATTTAACAATTTAAATAAAATGGAAAGATATTGTAAATTCTAAGACCTACACATGTCCAAAACCTATTGGATAGATGGATTTCGAACCATTATCACCTAAACCTCGAAACACATCAATGTGGAACCATTAAAATCCGAAACTCATTCTACAATAAAGTAACATTTCTTTACTATCCAAGAGTGCCCCTCCTCTTCTCTTATAAAAAGGCCCCAACCTCTACCTCCTTACCCATACTTCCAAAGCCTTTGGCTCGTCCAAACCCTGACCATTTTGTCTCTCCACTTCACTCTCTTACTCCTTGAAGCCTCACTTTGGGAAGAAGTCTTCCAAAGGAATCCTTTGAGCTCAAACCAAAGGGAGTTACCCGATTTTAAGGTAATGTCTTCACTTGTGTTCTTTTGTTTTATTTTGCTTCTCCAACCCCATAAACTCTTTTTACTCTTTTCTTTTGTAACAAATACAGTATGATAAATATACTAGGATGTTGTTATAAGGAGGATTCTAGCTACACTTACACACACCTACATCTAATGGTTAAATAATATACTGTTTCCGTGGATGGCGAATTGCTGCCTCCCGAAACGATGATTGTTCAACATTATTTTAACACCTTCAAAGGAGGCCATTAAGATGCCACTATATTTATATATGATATATAATATGTTTCTGTTTTCCTTAAGCTTCCATATTTTTCATTTTGGGCATACCTTTATGGTTTCCATTATGGGTAAACGCGATATCTTTATTTAAGGAAGTGCGGACTACCGCCCCCTCAAAGTGATTTGATTCGTTAATAACATATGTGGGACATATAAAGGATGGAGTTATGATATTATATATGATTTTACAATGGAATTATAATATACCTTCATTTCATTATTATTTCTTTCCATTAATGTATGAGATAGAAATAAAAGTAGTGTTCATGCATACGTACGGCTTACTGTCTCCATAAACGGTGCATTTCATTTTTATCCCCAAATATAATGTACTATTATAAGTACATATATATAATAGATATATATGATGTATGTTACATATAAATCAATAATAAAATTCTGGATTTAAAATATACATACCTCTCATTTAGTTTTAATTCCATTAATTTGACATAGAAATGAAAGTAGCGTTCATGCGTACGTACGACTTACAGTCTCCATGAACGGTGCATTTCATTTATTACTCAAAATGATTATGTAATATTATAAATACATCTATATTATGGATATATATGATATATATGATATCAAAATCATGAATATCAATCTGGATATAATGAACCTTTGACCACACAAACAACATGTAATTGTAAGAAGTCCACTTTCGACTTAAGAACCAAATACCGACAAAACAAACATTATTAAGTTAAATGATTACATAATGTTTATAGCATGGAAATAAGCGATATAAAAGGAATAATGAACTTTAAAAATGATCTTAATCAAGTAGAAATTATCTCAAGTTTATTATTCAGGATGTTAAAGAACGATCGAGTCAAGTCGGACCTGAGGTAAGGGATCCTACCTCTCTCTTTCTTATTAAGTACACTCTTTTATGTCATTCCTTTTAAGCTCGTCTTTCTTATGATTGTTATGTTCTTTTATATTAATCCTATGGTACATCTTATGTTCATATTATGAGAGACCCTATTTCCTCTAATTAATCCATTTTTGATGTTTTGAGTGGTGCCGTTAGGCTGCCGAATTTTCATAAGAGATCTAACCTCTCTCTATCTTTTTAATTACTATCATTTATGTCATTTATTTTAAGCTCCTCTTTGTTATGATGGGGGGTGTTATTTTATATTCCTATTTCTGTACATTTTATTGGAATATTATGAGATACTCTATTTGATCTCAACAATCCATTTTTGAAAGTTTTAAGTGTCGTCGTTAGGCTGCCGAGTTTTCGTAAGGGATTTTTCATCTCACTTTTATTCCTGTGAGATTTATGCTACATTTTCCACGATTTCCTTGGAGTGGTGTATGTACTGACTATTATTTTACTCATTGTGTAATATACTTTCATTTATGAGTATTTACATCAATGTTGTATTGTTTTTCTTTCACGGGGTGTATGTTTCGAAAGATACCCATGTCGGTAAGGGAACCATTCACCCTCCTATTTTTAAAAGACTTCTTTTGTTATGTCTTTTAATGCACATAAAATTAGTTTGGGATATGTTCTTCTACATCCTTAGTGATTTAAATTTTATGTCCAAGTGATGAGATACCCTTTTTATCTCTCATCAACTCATTTTCTGAATTTTGTAGTGACGCCGTTAGGCTGTCAAATTTTTTCAAGGGAACTTCTTAACCAAATTTTTATTCTTTGGGATAAGCTTGTACTCCTCAAATATGTTGTTCTATGAATATGTGTGAATAAACTCTGATTGTTTTACACTTAATATCAACTTATATTTGGTGTATTAGTTTTTCACACAATATTATGTAATTGATTTATCCTTAATCCAAGGATACCGTCTTTGTATGGGACTTCGTCTCAATCTCCTTTTATTGAGGCATATTTTTTTTTATATAGAACCTTATTTTATACGGTGTATAAACCCCTATTAATTTTACGTTTATCCAAAAGGAATCTTTTTTATATGAATCATTTACTAAACGACAAAAGGGAATTTTTCTGTCAGACGTATGCGGCGACAACGACTTCTCGGCCGCCGTGACCATTATTTGAGTTTCAACTTCCTCTACAAGCCATACCTTTTTTTAAAAGAAAAATAAATACCATGTTTTACTTTTATTTTATTTTGGTATTGAAAATGGTTTTCATAATGTTTTTATTATATCAATGTGTTTTATTGATATATTGTGATTGAATTGTGGAAATGTTATGTTTCCTTTATGTATGTTTTATGTGATACAATTATGTTTTGGTTCTTGGGCATTATTATGAAGACGGGTGGTTCCGTGATAAACTAAGGGCGGGTGAGCCCGATATAGCTCTCCAATGCATTGGCTAAAGCGAAGTAGTGACACGTTAAGGTTTCCCCGAAGATATTTAGGGAATATATTGTGGTGGGTATTCCAAACGTAACCAAGTGGGTTACACCCTACGTAAGAAAGTTATGAATGCCTCAAGTTACCTTTATTTCTTATGATTTCTATGATTTATTTATGATTTTATGAGGTATGTTAAAGTGCCTATGTTTTATGGGTAATGTATGATTTCATTCTTATGTATATATGAACTCATGTTTCCTTTCCATATTTTTATAACCCTTACTGATCTTTTTATGCTCATTCCATGTTTTTGAAATGTTTTTCACAGGTCAAGGGAAAGGTACATGATTTGATGATAGTGTCAAATATGAGTCAAGAAAGAATTCATGTTTTATTTTAAATATTTTTCAGTTGATGGGAAAAATGAATACTATCTTTTATGTAACCACTTTTCTTAAATGTGGAATGTAATGCAAGTTTCATGATCTAATTCTCTAAAACTCTAAACCTGAAAAGATCCTCAATGTGTAATCTTTTAATAACTCAAGATTAAGTAAGGTTTAAGGTTGGGGCCTTATAGTTGGTATCAAAGGTCAGTTTAGATAACTTTATAGGTTAGGGTACTCTTTAAGCATAAGTTACATTACCATAATTGTTATGATTTCAGAAAGAGTCCTAGTTTTAGATAAAGTGAATGAGTTAGTATATCATAGTGTTTATCTTCCTCATTAGTACATGATGGTTTTGTTGATATACTCTCACTTACATTTCTGTTTTTAGTGAATGGATGGATCTAGCAGGCACCAAAGAGACAACAGGTTTGAAGGAAACTGTGGTGGTTCTCTGATTAAGATACTAGATAAAATGGGGGATTCAATGAGGAAACTCGTTGTTGTTCTAAACTGACTATCAAGGAGTCATGATCAACCACATGAACCTTGGTATGATCTGTAATGCATCATATACGAGATGAAAAATCGATGTGGAGTTTGAGGTAATAATTATAAAGGTAACCATTAGGGTTTATATGATCCTTACTTTTGAGGTAATTATGGGTTAATATATGTTATGATGGAAAATGAAAGGCATGAGATAAAATTGAGGTTAAAATATGTTACGATCATTTTTGAAGATTTTATCTTATTTTGGGGAATGTTTTAAGAATTATATAGTTTTGGAAAAAGGACAACACACAAACTGTGTGACAACCCTTCGTTTTGGACAAAGCTGCGGGAATCGAACCCACAATCAAAGTGCGACTGGTATTTATCGCCTACCACTGGACTATGTGAAGTCCCTAGTTAGTTTGACTAATTCATTTTAGTTAGATGATTTTAGGAATCAAGAGTATGTTTATTTTGGGTCATCTATGGAAATTATTAACCTATCATTGAGGATATGTGATTAGGTAAATTACTTTTCAAAATGAGAATTTAAGAGCAACTGATGTTATTTGGAGATAAAAGTTAATTTGTACCTTGGAAGACTATGTGACTAAATCCTTCAAATATTTGGGTTTCAATCATAGTTTGGTTTACTTTGAAGAATTTTATGGAAAATTTTTTTATCAAATGGTCCTTGTTGAACTTTGGGTTTTGTTGGAAAAATTTTGGAGATAAAGAATAGATTTTCTTTTTATAAAGGGTTATCTTTTTCTGGATTATCTGATCTTGTACTAACAATTTTGGTTCTGGTTTTGATTAAAGTCTAAAGACATTGGAAGTATATAGTTCTCTTTAGTGTATTAGGTGATTCTCTAGAAGTTGATTATAGTGAACAAGTCTTCCTAAATACTCATCTTTTGGAGAAAATATGAGTTTGTGTAACAAATATAATAAAAGATAAAAGTCAACATGATAAGTAATTATGTTTCCTTATGAATAAATTCTTCAATAAAACAAATGTTGTCTATTAACTTTTCCTACTAGGGAATCGAATACCGTTTAGCCCATCACAAGTTTGTGATTTTCTTGTGGTTAACTTTCTCCTAAACATGTTTTCTATCACTCTCCATCCGAACATGACCCGTTGTTTTTTCCTCCATGTCCATATTTTCATACTTGGAATCCAAGTATGGGTTAACTCGGGTTACCTTTGTAATTATCTTTCTTTATTTTAAAGTGACTGTTTTACCGACTCTTGTTTTGATGTGGGACTTTCAAGGATGTTTCCGATCCCAATTTTAAAATTGTGAGGACGCAATTCCCAAAAGGGGGGAAGGATGTAACACCCCAGGTAAATAAATAATATGATATTTTTTTATTTATCCATATTTGTGTATAAAATATTAATATTACTTTAAAGGGGATGCTATGCCCGATGGTGTACCAAATACGTAACAACGAGTTTTTGGGAATCTTACGTTGCACTCTAATAATAAAATAATATTATTTTAAATGGTTGTTAACGCCTAGCAGTTTTAATGGAGGTAATGAAAAGAACTAACTAAAAAATAATTATATATGTTTGTCAAATATTTTTACTTTTTACAATAAATTATAGAGGATTAAAAATGCGAATGAATCCAATTTTAAGCGTAAACATTCTAATATTATTTAAAAGGTCGATTAACCACCTTTTGATGGTGAACCTCTTTTAAATACACTTATGAAAATTTTATGTGTTATATTTGACAAAATAAAATTCTTCCTTAGAATTGAGACATCAAAATTTACTTTTTGTAAATTTTTGGTATTTTTCCAAAAAAATTCAATTTTTAATGAATAGTGAAAAATGTTGTATTTTAATTCAAAATCTCTTTTTAATCTAATTTATTTATATGAATATATTATCTTTTGAATTGGTTTTAAAGTGCAATTAGAATATATTTTTACCATTTAATCCAATAGTGGTCGTTGGAATCAATTTCACTTTGAAATTGGACTTAAACTAGTGTCAATCTTTTGATACTTATTGTTTCGTAAAAACACACTATTTGTCATAACATCGGGAATTAATTATTAAATTAATTAATGTGACTTATATGATTTGAATTTTTTAAAATAGACATCATTTTTGAATTCAGAATATCAAATATAGCTTAGGGTAAAGTTTTGGTATTTTTCTGAAAAACTTCAATTTTTGATGAATAGTGAAACCACAAAGTGGTAGTTAAAGAAACTGAATTTTTCGTTTAAATGAAACTTTGTCACTTTTGTGATTTTATTTTCGAAAATCTGACATACATGGTTGTCATTAAGAGGTAAAATTTGGTTCAATGAGATTAAAATAATTTTTTGATGAATAGTAACTTTTAAGTTCTTAATCGCGATTTGAGGTAATTAGTGTAGTTTAAGGTAAAAATAATGTTTTAATAATATGAGATGAGCTTGAAACATGTCCTACCCTTATTGGATGTGTCATTGCCGACCAAGACAATCCATGGGTCAACTTGGGGACCCCATGGAACCACTTTGGTTGGGAAATTACATAAATAACTTTTTAATTAATGTTAAAGTTAAAATGACAAAAAACTTGAGATTTTTTACTAAAATAATTTTTACATGGGGTTATACAAGTCATATTTCTTACTATAAATATTAATTGGAAGGATAAAAAGATTTTGCTACATCATAGTATTTTTTTTATAATTTTTAGACATTAAATAAATTAAATTATTTATGACATCATGATGATACAGCGATGACCTCATTATTTAACGATTTAAATAAAATGGAAAGATAATGTAAAATCATAGACCTAAACATGTCAAAAACCTATTGGATAGATTTATTTCTAACAATTATCACCTTATCCTCGAAACACATCAATGTGGGACCATTAAAATCGGAAACTCATTCTACAATAAAGTAACATTTCTTTACTATCCAAGAGTGCCTCTCCTCTCCTTTTATAAAAAGGCCCCCACCTCTACCTCCCTACCCACACTTCAAAATCCTTTGGCTCAGCCAACCCCTGCCAATTTTGTCTCTCCAATTACCTCTATTACTCCTTGAAGCCTCACTTTGTTCAGAAGTCTTCCCAAGAAAGCCTTTGAGCTCAAACCAAAGGCAGTTACCCGATTTTAAGGTAATGTCTTCACTTGTGTTCTTTTGTTTTATTTTGCTTCTCCAACCCCCTAAACTCTTTTTACTATTATCTTTTGTAACAAATCCAGTATCTTCAATATAATAGGATGTTGTTATATGATGTATTAGATCTACACTTACATACACCTACATCTAATGGTTAAAAAACATAATGTTTCCGTGGATGGTGAATTGCTGCCTCCCGAAACGATGATTGGTCAACATTATTTTAACACCTTAAAAGGTGACCATTAAGATGACACTATATTTATATAAGATATATAATATGTTTATGTTTTCCTTAATCTTCTTTATTTTTCATTTTGCGCATACCTTTATGATTTCCATTATGGGTAAACGCGATATCTTTATTTACGGAAGTGCGGACTACCGCCCCCTCAAAGTGATTTGATTCGTTAATACCATATGTGGGACGTATAAAGGATGGAGTTATGATATTATATATTATGTTATACTGGAATTATAATATACCTTTATATCATTATTATTTATTTCCATTAAAGTATGCGATTGAAATGAAAGTAGCGTTCATGCGTACGTACGGCTTACCATCTCCATGAACGGTGCATTTCACTTCTTATCCCCAAATATAATGTACTATTATATGTACATATATATAATGGATATATATGATTTATGTTACATATAAAAGATTAATATAATTCTGGATGTAAAATATACATACCTCTCATTTAGTTTTAATTCCATTAATATGACATAGAAATGAAAGTAGCGTTCATGCTTACGTACAGCTTACCGTCTCCATGAACAGTGCATTTCATTTCTTATCTCTAAATGATTATGTAATATTATAAATACATTTATATTCTGGATATATATGATATATATTATATCCAAATCATGAATATCATTCTGGATATAATGAACCTTTGACCACACGAACAACATGTAATTGTAAGAAGTCCACTTTCGACTTAAGAACCAAATATCGACAAAACAAACATTATTAACTTTAATGATTACATAATGTTTATACCATTGAAATAAGTGATATAAATGGAATAATTAACATGAACAAGGTTCCTAAGTAAGTAGAAATTAACTCAAATTTATTATTCAGGACGTTAAAGAACGATCGAGTCCAGTCGGACCTGAGGTAAGGGATCCTACCTCTCTCATTCTTTTTAAGTACACTCTTTTATGTCATTCCTTTTAAGTTCATATTTATTATGATTGGTATGTAATTTTATATTACTCCTATTGTACATCTTATTTTCATATGATGAGAGACCCCATTTTCTCTCATTAATCCATTTTGGATGTTTTGAGTGGCGCCGTTAGGCTGCCGAATTTTTGTAAGAGATCTAACCTCTCTCTATCTTTTTAAGTACTCTCATTTATGTCACTTCTTTTAAGATCCTCTTTGTTATTATGGGGGATGTTTTTTTTATTCCTATTTCTGTACATTTTATTGTAATATGATGAGATACTCTCTTTGATCTCATCAATCCATTTTTTAATGTTTTAAGTGGTGCCGTTAGACTGCCGAGTTTTCATAAGGGATTTTTCATCTCACTTTTATTCCCGTGAGATTTATGCTACATTTGCCAAAATTTCCTTTTAGTGGTGTATGTAATGCCCATTATTTTACTCATTGTGTAATATAATTTCATTTATGAGTATTTATATCAATGTTGTATTGTCCTTCTTTCACAGGGTGTATGTTTCGAATGATACCCATGTCGGTAAGGGAACCTTTCACCCTCCTCTTTTTAAAAGACTTTTTTGTTATGTTTTTTAATTCACATAACATTATGTTGGGATATGATATTTTATATCCTTAGTGATTTAAAGTTTATGTCCAAGTGATGAGGTACCCTTTTTATCTCTCATCAAATCATTTTATGAATTTTGTAGTGACGCCGTTAGGCTGTCAAATTTTTGCAGGGGAACTTCTTTGCCGAATTTTGATTCTTTGGGATAAGCTTGTACTCCTTGAATATGTCGTTCTATGAATATGTGTGAATAAACTCTGATTGTTTTACACTTAATATCCACTTATATTTGGTGTATTATTTTGTCACACATAATTATGTAATTGATTTATCCTTAATCCAAGGATACCGTCTTTGTATGGGACTTCGTCTCAATCTCCATTCATTGAGGCATATTTTGTTTTATACACAACCTTCTTTTATACGGTGTATAAACCCCTTTGGATTTTACGTTTATCCAAATGAAATCTTTTTTATAAGAAGCATTCACTAAATGACAAAAGGGAATGTTTTTGTCGTACCTATGCGGCGATAACGAATTCTCCGCCGCCGTGACCATTATTTGAGTTTCGGCTTCCTCTACAAGCCATACATTTTTTTAAAAGAAAAATAAATACCATGTTTTACTTTTCTTTTATTTTGTTATTGAAAATGGTTTTCATAATGTTTTTATTATATCGTTGTTTTTTATTGATATCTTGTGATTGAAATGTGGAAATGTTATGTTTCATTTATGTATGTTTTATGTGATACGATTATGTTATGGTTCTTGGGAATTATTATGAAGACGTGTGGTTCCGTGATAAACTAAGGGCGGGTGAGCCCGATATAGCTCTCCAATGCATTGGGTAACACGAAGGAGTGAAACGTTAAGGTTTCTCAGAAGAGATTTAGGGAATATACTGTGGTGTGTATTCCAAACGTAACCAAGAGGGTTACTCCCTACGTAAGAAAGTTATGAATGCCTCAAGTTACATTTATGTCTTATGATTTCTATGATTTTTTCATGATTTTATGAGGTATGTTAATGTGCCTATGTTTTATGGGTAAATTATGATTTCATTCTTATGTATATATGAACTCATGTTTCCTTTCCATATTTTTATAACCCTTACTGAGCTTTTTATGCTCATCCCAAGTTTTTGAAATGTTTTTCAAAGGTCAAGGGAAAGGTACATGATGTGATGATAGTGTCAAAGATGTGTCAAGAATGAATCCATGTTTTATTTTAAATATGTTTCCATTGATGGGAAAAATGATTACTGTCTTTTATGTAACCACTTTTCTTAAATGTGGAATGTAATGCAAGTTTCATGATCTAATTCTATAAAACTCTAAACCTGAAAAGATCCTCAATGTGTAATCTTTTAATAACTCAAGATTAAATAAGGTTTATGGCTGTGTCCTTATAATTATTGTGTTGGAATATACATAAACATAGTTAGAAGAGAATCTAGAATTGGGTATTGTATAACTATGTGATTCATTGTGGGGTTCATCGATCCTCTTTGACAAGAAGAAGGATGGGACACAACACTTATGTTTAGATTATCATGAACTCAAAAAAAATAATGATAAAGAATAAGTATCTCCTTCCATGGATAGAAGAAATATTTGATCAACTATGCGGGGTATAGTATTTCTCTATGGTTGAACTTCTGGAAGGATATCACAAACTAAGGGTGAAGAACAAAAATATTCCAAAATCTACCTTTCATACTAGGTATTGAAATAATTAGTTATTATTGATGAATTTCAGACTCACTAATTCTCCAGTAGTATTTAGGGACATAATTAATAGTCTTTAGAGATTACCTAAACAAATTTGTGGTCATATTTATAGATGAGATTATGATATACTACAAAATCATGGAGGAGCATGTGGTGGATTTGAATAATTTTATAAATAAATTTGGAAAGGATATTATATATGAAGGGTACATTAAATGATATTAATAGATAAAGGATGTGTCATCCTTTGGGAATGTTAACACCAAAAGGGATATATTTTGACCCTTATAACAAAAAGGGAATAGAGTAGGGGACCAAACCATCATATGTAATAGGGATCAATTGTTTCAATGTACTATCTATATATCACTAAGGATTTTTGAGAAACTTCTCATGATTGTTAAACCCAATTACTAAGATGTACAAAAATAGAGTATATTTTTATGGACTAGTGAATATAAAGAGATATTTAATGACTTGAATAAAAGTCTTACCACTGAACTATTCCTCACACTGCCCTAATGTGGGGAACTTTTTATGGTTTATAGTGATTCTTCAAATATTGTTCTGGGTTGAATTATAATGAAAAATTAAATGGTTATATCCTATTCCCAAAGAAGATAGATTATTATGGGTTTACCTATCCTTCACATGATATGGATTTGGATGGAGTGATATTTGCATTTAAAATTTAATTTCATTATCTCCTTGGGGATAATTGTGAAATATATAAGGATCATAATAGCCTCAAAAATATATTCAAACAAGAAAATAATAATATTTACTAGTAATTATATTTATATCTAATCATGAACTATGAATTGTCAATAAATTAACATCCTAGGATAGAAAAAAAGTAGGACGAGATATAAGTAGAAAAAATTTAGAATCATTATCAATAATGAAGCTTGAGAAGGATACAAAATTATTAAATATGGAAATTGTGGACAGGTGAATCATAATGTAAGGAACATTTTCATTCCATTCTCAAATTATTTTTTAACCATCCATTCAAGAGAAGATAAATGATTCTCAAAGAGATGATATTGAAATTCAAAATAAGGTGAAAGTTATAAGAAAGGGTAAATCCTTAAAGGTCAAATTTAATGAAGATAAATTAGTTTGATTGGGTCCATGACTCTATTTACCATCAAATACTGATATTAAGAAAGAGGTGTTGAATAATTTATATTGATCAACCTTACCCATCCTCTTATGGAACATGAAGATGTATCATGATCACTGAGAGAACTATTGGTGAGAAAATATAAAGACGAAGACTATGAAAAATACAGAAAATATTATATTATCTAACCAATTAAATAATAAATAGAAAAGGACTAAAGGGATGATAAAACCATTAGTATACCAATATATAAATGATAAAATAACACTTTATACAATAACACTAGATTTCTAAATATATCAATAGGAAATAAAGTCATTTGGGTTGTGGTGGATCGTCGTAAAAAGATGTCTTAGATATTTGAAATTCAAGAGATCATATCATTAAATAAACTTTTAAGGATATATATTTGAAAGGTAGGGAGGGTGAATTGAACAACTTATTCTATTGTATCTGGTTGAGATTATTTATTTAAAACTATGTTTTGGAAGAGTATTGTAACTTCCCGGTTCCAGGTTCCTCCGAATGGTTCCCCAAACCAAGTTGTTCACATGGACTCAATAAAATTTCCCCAAATTCCATAGGAATACAACTAGAAGTGAGTTCCTTGGTTATGATAGTATGGAAAATATACCCACATTGGTAGAGTAAAACTGTACAAACAAATAGTAATCAATATTAGAAGTTTTAATACCATGCAACAGAAGTAAACAATTGAAGACTGATAACATAAAAAGCTATGGCATATATAAATAAATGATTCATGTCACATGTATCTAGTATAGAATTTAGATAAGTGTCGATTCTATAAATACAATACTGGAAACCAAGTACAAAATTTATGTAAACTCTAATAGCAACACATGCCTCATATTGCCCCCGTGCTCTCCGGCTCCAATAGTAATCAAGTAACTGATGAAAAACTGAGGTTTCCCTTATATATACCTCTAACCATATAATGTTTTTGGGTCCAAAATCATAACCCAAAAAGGATGTGAGACGAATATTATTAGGAAACCACCAAAAGATATGTTCCAAACTGTCAGTGAATATATATATATATATATATATATATATTACCGGTAATGTGAAAAATAAAGTAATACTCTAGGAAGTACTAAAATGTAAAAAATCATATAGTTTCCAATTAATGTCGTTTATATTTATTAATTATTCAAATAGTTGAATAATTTAACCTTGATATCTATCCAGACTCTTGTATCCCCATGTATAATATAACCAATAGGTGTCTCAAAATACTGCCAAAACTATCATATAAGACAAAGTCCAAGCTTGTTATTTGGATTGAAAGAATCTTCACAATTATTCTTTTATCCCCAAGAAACGTTATGAGAATGTTCTAAAAGTATAACCCCTCTGGTTTAACATATCATCAATTCAATAAATAATAACCCTCTAGGAATGCTCACAAAGTCTAACCACGTTGGTCCCACATGGCCCTAATCATTTACAAACTACCACCTAGGTAGCTCTCATGGTCAATACCCCATGGTCTATATAGCAACACTAAAATATAATGACCCCTGGTAACTCTCAAAATCAACGCCCTATGGTCCAGAATTCCTTTAATAACGACCATTTTGGTAGCTCTAACGGTTTAACCCCTCTGTTCAATGACCACTCAGATACTCTCACAGTCAATACCTCGAGGTCAACATAAAAACAATATATACATAAATGACCCTACTTTAGGAATCTCTAATAGTCATCTTTCCTTATTAAACGTTCACAATGTAAAAAACATGCATCACAAATACACTGTAACTTCATCCTAAGTACAGGAGACATGGAATCAAAGTAAAACTAAAAGGAAATTCTAGACTAAATGGTCATAACCAAAGAAACATGGGAAACACATCCATAATCAATTTATTGAACCTTACACATATCAATAACCATTTCTAAATCAAACAAACCATATAAGGTAATAAACCTGGCTAAAATACAAAACACACAATACCCTAAACATGGGTATTCAACACTTTTTGCATATATAATCCAAATACAACCAAAAAAAGGAACAAACCACCTACACAGCCATGTATGCATCCATTACACAGCAAGTACATGCCTACATATGGTAACTGGGTGCATGACATGTACTCAAAAGTACACAACGTGTACTTAGAAACATTCCAAAACATCTTTTTCCTACAAAAAAAAACTAAATTCAAGATTCATACCTGAAAAAAAAGATCTTGGTTCTTCCAAGTCTCCTTAGTGTTCTAAATAATGAGTTGAACTTCAATATGGATTATCATCCGCAGACTGATGGCCAATAAAAGTGGACTATCTAGAAACTAGAAGATATGTTGAGATCATGATAAATGTACATAAAAGGGTGTGTGATCAACATAATTCTCTAGTTGAGTTCTTGTACAATAGTACCTTTTACCGAAGCATACAAATTAATATTTATGAAACCCTTTATTGGAAGAGGTGATAGAAACATGTGTGTTTGGTAGATATTATTGAACAAAAGTTGTTGGGACATGAAATGATTGAAGAAATGTTATAAAATATCATGACCATATAACAACACCTCTGGGCTACTTGGGGTTGAATGAAGTGTTTTTATGACATTCAATAAAGTGTACTAGAGTTCAAGGTTTAATATCATGTATTTATCTCTATATATCTATGTAATAGAAGAATTATTTTTAATAATAATGGAAATATTACTCCATGGTACATAAGTCCATTTGAGATTCTCGATCACATTGGAGTTTTGGTTTGTTGGTTAACACTACCACCAACCTTTTATCATGTACATGGCGAATTCCAGATATACCTAATGAGAGAGTACATACCATATGTCTTACAGGTAATATATTAAGAGGTTGTAAATTTTGTAAATAATATCTCTTATTATGAGAATCCAATTAAGATATTGTACCAGAGAGGTAAAATTATTTTCAATAAGACAATTCTCCTAGTTAAATTAACAAGGGGGAACAATAAACTTGAAGAGGGAACCAGGGAATCAGAAGAAGCCATAATGTAGAAGTACCCTCTTATATATTCACCTTAATATATAATAAGAAATATCAAGGGTAAAATTTCATAATATATGTTGAATTTTACATTCAATGATTTTAAAAATAAAACTATATTTGATAAGGTATATGACATGCAACCCCAAGCCTAAACGAACCATGAGAATTTATTATCGACACATGAATATTATAACATTATTGTTAAAGTAGAAATTTTCAATAGTGTTAACTAATTTATTAAATATATATTATAATGTCTATCAATTATATATTTTTTATTAATTTTTTAAAATATAAACATATATTTTAGTAGAGTAATTGTATGCTTCAAAATTATGTTTTCTTCAAAAATGATATTTTATTAAATTTTATTAGAGGAGAATATAATAAATTTATCATACATTATGAAAAAATATTTTCTAAAATTGTTATAATTTTTTGAAATAATCTTCTAAAAATTTCATATATATAATTCATCAATATTTTTGAAAAGATTCATTTCCCATTGAATTTATAAAAATATTGAATTTTATTGAAAACCATATTTTTATTTAGAGATTTTAAAAATATAAAATAAATTTATTTTTATTTTTAAGTATAATTAAATATATAAAAATACAAATAATACAATTTATTTCATTACAATCAATTTTATTGTCACATTTGGTTTGAAAAAAATTTATACTTAAAAACGCGTTTTTTTTAAATATAGTTTTTTTTCTTATTTTGTGGGTTAAGTTTTAAATTAAATTTGTGAACTTTTGTAAATTGAATATAATATAATATATTAAGTATTTAAAATCATCATAATTAATATTATTTTATAAGGTCAACTATATTTGTATCTATAATGAATATTAATAACATTACAAATATGTTAGTGTGGTTAATATTAAAACAAGTTTTTCAGGGAATAAACTAAAGAGATAAGGGTTAAAATTACATAGAAACTAATATAATTTACATTTAATAAAATACGTAGAAACATTGTACTATAATTTTATGTGATTTCAACTTTTTATCCATTTTCTATAAATAATAATTTTCAATATTTTCATATTTTCAAATATTCAAAGTGTCATCTTATATACTTATAAATGGTAACTCCATATCCTCTTCTCTCCACACATCAAGATATATTTTATTCAGAAAATACCTAAAAATAACTTTATTAAATCCCACCCCATTATATTTATTCCTTGTTTTTATCATAAATACTTTCATGAAATTATTTTTGTATAAACCTAAAGAGGTTTTCAAAGGAAGATGAATAATTGTTGACCATGGAATTTTGATTTATTTATTTTTAAACATCCTTAAAATATTATTAAACATCTCAAATATTATAATAGAAGTATAAAACATATACTTATATGTTATTCTTTCAATATAATAGGATATATATATCTCTTCTTCAATCACATGGAATGAAAACCCATCGTTTATGTGTACGGATGACTACCGCAGTGTAAACTGATATAATTCATATTCCATAACCACCTCTGGTGAATGGATATAATTAAAATTTTAATGTAAATATATGATAATCATGACATAACTACAATTATAATAAATGAAATATCATATATTTTATTACCATTCCATCCACTGAAAAATGGTAACATCATTCTTGTGTGCATGTGGATTACAACCTTCATGAAGCGTTGTCATTTGTTTCACATTACCTTAACACGTGGATGGTATATATAAGTGTATTTAAAAATAATACTATATTTGTGATATAATTATATTTCTTAAAAGTTAAAATAATACTTCACTACTTTCCATAATGATCATTGAAAAATTGAAAAGTTACTTATGCGTATGTGAGGCTTATTATCTCTATGATTTTATCATAATTCATTTTTCATATCTATGATACATTATTCAATTTAAAATCATAAATTATTTATAAAAATTATAAATATTTCATTATTATAATCTTGGTGTTGAAGTTATATTGTATTCCTGGCCATTTTTAACATACTATGTCAATTTGGTCATAAAAGTCGAATACCATAAAAATTTCTAACATGAAATTAATATATCAAGTAACTGAATATGAAATAAAAATAATTTTAAAGATATATTAATCCAAAAAAGGTTATTATTAATTTAAATATTAAACATAATTTTATAATTTAGTATTATAATTAATGTAAATGAGGATTCAGACTCTAGGTAGGGGACTTTCCTTTAAAAATTATATTTTAATGTTTCCCTTACAAATATTTTTCATCTACATCAATGATATTATAAATGAATCAAGAAAATTATATTTTATTCCACACTTTTATATAAATATATTTTTAACATATTTTACCTCCTTTAAATTTTTTGAATATGTACTATTTTTAAGGTTTTATAAAAGGTACACTTTACAATAAGAACCATGTTTAAAATGTTTTAATTATTTAATTTCTAAATTATTAAATTTCATGTCCATAATATAAAAATTAATTTTTATAGTTTTTTATATGGAAATAAATTTGTTATAAAGATAATTTTATACCTCCATTTTTACTATATTTGAATTTTTTAATATATATTGTTTTTAAATATTTTATATGGAATTTTTTTGAAATATTTAAAAATAACCAAATGAATTTTATTATAATGTATATGATATTAATGGGTTATCAAATTTACATATACCAAAATTTTAGTTTTTTTCCTTTATAAGAATCTATTTTTTATTCAAAAAATAAATCCTTTTTACATTTGTTCTTGGTGTTTTTATAATGGGGTTTAAATGGAATATATATTTTGATATCATGAATCATTTTTCTTACGGGTGTAAGAAATATTTCTTATCTATAATTTTTATTTAGATTATGAAAGCTATATCTTACTCACTTATCATCTATTTTTATAATTTTTTATGACTCTAAATTATAAATATATTTCTCTCACAAATATACCATTCTTATTCTAACATAAATTTATGAGATAATACATTCCTTTAGTTTATTTCACAATTAAATCACATTTTATTGTGATATGATTCAAGATTATGAAACCCATTTCATAAAAACAGTAATTATTATGAATATTAATTATGATTTTTTACATTTATATTACACATAATCATGATCATATTATGACATTTGTGTCGAGATACCACTCTAATGCATTGGGTATGATTTTGTATCATGATCTGTTATATATGGCTTCTAGAGTAGGCTGAATCGACTATGGGACTATATCCACCATGTGATATTGTCTTAAATGTTCTTCTTAGAATATTATTATGTCATTTTATTATTTCTACAACATTTATTATATTTCTATGAACTTATGATATTATGTTCTTTATGTGCTTCTCCTATGAAATTACTCATGGACCCTCTCTTTTATGATTTCAAGTTCTACCTTTGATTTTCACATTATATTTCATTATCAATTTTCTTCCCATAATATTATTTTTATCTCAACCATTTTTTTATGTATTCATGGGTTATCCCATGCGTCTTTATAAAATCAAATTGATTTAGAATCTTATTTAAGAGATTAATACAAAATTTACTTCTTTTAGTGTTGATGTTTATATAACTAATCTTTCAAAGAAACTATTACTTCTCAATACATGTGTTTTATTAATATAGATTTAAGATAAAAATATTATAATTATATGTGTAACAAAATTTATTCATCATAAGATCAATTTAGTATCATGTTAGGCATGATCAAAGTTATTTGAAAACTTTTTCTCAAAATTGTAAGTGAGATATACTTTTCAAATTGGGTAAAAGGAATTTTTATTAATATATTATTAGAATATGGTTATTAGATTTAGAAACAAGTTAATGATTATCCATAGATATATTTATTCCTTGTAAATTCTTCATCTTATCAAAATATATTCTTATAGCTTGGTGCTTCCAATAAATCACTATCGAGTTCATAATGTAATACATGTATCTCTCTGAGGAATTAAATATATTATCCTTCACAAGTAGTGGAACTAGAGGCTATACCACAGGTGAAATATCACCCATATTAGAACCACCAAGTATATATTCGGGATAAGATATATAATTTTACTTTGAAAAGTGCCAACAAACTAGTCAGTGGTTTTTTTGAAAATCCATAAATATAAGGAAGCTACATCTGAACCCAAGTATGTGATCAGGTAGACGTATACTATTTCTTGTATTAGTGTGAGTAAATTTCGGGGGTGAAATTGTTATATAGGGGTGGAATTAACAACCCCAAGATTTTATGACATGTTTCTCTATTTGTAAATGTTAATTCTTTTATACATTTCTTCACAAATAGCCATGAGTTTTAATAAACCATGATATACTAATAAAATATATTTATTTAATGTGATATTTATCGCTTGTTCATTGTATTGGTGGTTATGTGTATGACTAAATAAAAATTTTAATGTATTTTTTATACATTTATAAAATTAATTCACTGGTTATCAATATTTTAGATATAAAAATAGAAGCATTTTAATGTAATAGAGATTCTTTTCTAAAAAATGTTTTTAAGTGAAAAAAGAGTTTTATATTAATATATTTAATTAATATTTATTTAAAAATAATTTTAAAGAAATTTATAGATTATATAAATTAAATCACATTTTTTACATTATTCTAATAGTTTTTCTCAAAACAGAATAATAATAATTACTATTTTATTCTCAAATATTAATTTACCTAAAAATGGTTTTATTGTTTTTTTACACATATTAAAAAATAAATATTATCTAATTATAAAAATATTATTTAAAAAAATTGATATCATTTTTTGATTCATCATAAAAATATATATCTTAGGGTGAATTTAAGTTATTTTAAAAAAATTGATTTTAGGATGAATATTTGAAATTCTAATTTTACAAAAAAAATCACTTTTATGATTTAATTATGATATAGGAACGAATTAATAAAATTTTTAAAAAGAAATATAAGTCAAATATATGTTATATTAAATAAATCATATATTTTAAAACATTATTTACAATTTTAGATCCCAAATTTAGGTTTTGTGAAAATAATTTATAGCTTATTCTAATTAAATCCACTTTTTAGAAATATGCATTTAATGTAAATGATGGAATATTACATTAATTTTTTAACTTGATAATAAATAAAAAATATATATTTATTTATTATTCATCCAAATAATTCTTCAAAACCAACTTATTACATGATTTCAAGGTGAACTGATTTTTTTTATAATTTTTAAAAGATCATTTTCTTGTATTTTGTGTTTTATATTAAAAATAATTTATAAAACTAATAAAAACTGAATATAATAAAATAGATTAAAAATTAGGAATAATAAAGTCAAAATTGGGTTGTAATTCCCCCTTTATTTTTTGTACTATAATTATGTTTTCAGGGTAAAATATTTAAGTTATCATATTCAAAGTTAATATGGGTTCAATGTGGTTTTGTGTGTAGGGATGGTACCTTATTATGCCAAACACGCACACACACACACACACACTCTCTCTCATAGTGTCATCCTCCCCTCGAGTTCTGGACCACCTTTTTGTTGAAGATTTTCTCTTCTCCATGCCTCCAGCTCCCTCATTTCTCAACTCACCTCATGGGGTTTCCACTTGCTTATATTTATTTTTCTGGGTTTGTGACTCATGCTATTAGGACTTTGACCATGAACCGAAAATATTCTGTCAAGATTATCCACTATTTCGGACCACATTTGGGCCATATTAGTCATTCTTCATAGTTTTTTTGGATTTTATAGTGTTTATGGTTGATGTCCTTTTTTTAGTTTAGGGGAGGAGTGTGTTCAGGTTCATCAGTACTGCGCAAAATCATGGTTTGTTGTTGAGGCCCTTTTATGGCCCAATGTATTTTCAATATGAAATATCTATTTCATTAGATTCCTTTGTGGTCTAATTAATTTTCTTCCATGGGGTCTTTGATATTTTTTGTTTGGGTGTTAATCAGTTTTCTAGTTCCACAACACATGTTAGATCTTTTTATTCCTTGGGGTTTCGGTTTTCATATTTTTTACATTTTAGGACATTTATATTTTCAAGTGTTACATTATTGGTGGTGTGTTTACATTGGTCTATTGTGGGTGTGTTAGTCTTTTATCATCTAGGATTTTAGTTCCTAGTTTATTGTATTTATTCATGGATCTTTATAGATGATGTATTTTTATGTGGTCTTGTTAAAGGAAAGAACTCACTAGAAGACCTTTCTATTTCAAAGATTCTATTACTTCTAATTATAAAACTACCATTCATGGTATATCTAGTGTGGTGAAGGTCATGGTAGTTTTTGAATGTGTTTTTGGGTTATTTAATGTTCCAAGAGGTGATTTCTTGACAGTAGTTTTCTTACTGATATAAAATTTGTCGCTATGCAGTCAGTTTTGTTGTCTATGTATATCATGTGGTGTTCCTTGATGGCCGGTGAGATACAGTGTTGGATGTCATTTCTACAATGGAAATAGAAAATTACAATGTAAAATCATTTAGTTTGGTTTTGATTTTTTCGGTTCCGTTGGTTTTATATGGTGTTGTTGATGGGGTTCTGGCATACCCTTGTTGTCACAATGTGTGTAGAGGTAGATGGTGGGGACCTTCACGCAAAGGTTTGTGGCTCGAGTCAGATCTCATTTGAGGTGATAACGTGTAATTTTGTTTTTTAATTTTTTATTTCATGGGAAGTTTCAAAACTTTTGTTTCATTTTGTGGTGTTTTTATTTTTGGTATTATGTCATGTGTGATTTATCTATGGTTTATTCAGAAAATGAAAAATTGGACTCGGATGGATGGTTTATAGTAATTTAACAAAGAGATAAATCTTAGAATTTATCCACAATTTGAGTGATTGTAATTTGATTATTTTATTCTCACCCTATAACATATGATATTTTAATTTTGTGTTCCTTGGTTTCACATTACATGATTATGATATAAATATATTATTCAATATTTTATGTAATTTCATGCGTGTCATTTCCGTCACTTATAAAATGGGGCTTCCACTCTTACCTTATTCAAAATTATTTATAATTATTAATAGAAAAATAAATTGCCTATTAAAATCATATATTATTTAAAAATACATTAAATCTTTTGGAATTTCCAAAATATCATTTATTCATGGCATAAAGTGTAATCCAGATGGGGTTTCCCAACAAAATGGTATGAAACATAACTGATTACTTCCAATTTTTTTTATCATACCTCTTCTAAACAAGTGTTATAAAATATAAAATAACAAATTTAATATCTAATATGTAAATAATTAACTTTTTTATAATGTGATAACAATTATCCCCCTAATTCAAATCCTAGGGGAATAGAAAACATTGCTTGTGTGTATGTGTGGACTACCACCTCCACGAAGATATGCATTTAATTTTTGTATCACCACATCACATTGGTGGTTATAATGACAGATTTTATTAGTATATGTGATATTTTATATATAATTATACTTTTATGATGGTTATTTATTATTTTGATTTATTTTTTTCCATCCATGAAAATGTAGAAACATCACTTATGTATATATTTGGACTACTATTTCTACAAATTAATGTATTTAATTTTTCCTCACCACTTTATATGAAAAGTTGTAAATTTTTATAAATGGCAAAAAATACATTAATTAAATTATTAAAATTCTGTATATGTTGTAACCATTATCAAATTAAAAGGATCTCGACTTTCAAATCCAAACATGAATGAAAAATGAAGCATTTATCACCCAAAACATAGATTTTAATAAACAAATTGTTAACAAATTAGTGATAATATATTTTAAGTAAATAATATATTTTATGATATATATAAATAAGTCTCATTAATATTTTTATAATAAATCTATATTTAATATGTAGGAGGTTAGGATGTTTTAAAATCTAAATGAGACTTCAGGTATGGGACATATGTTATGATCTCATTTTGTTTTTTGGATTCACTTTGGTAAATTTTTTTAAAAATTAATTATATTAAAATTATCATTAAAATTTGAAATATTTTATTTTACTCTAGATATTCAATGAATTTTCACGTGACAGTACCATTTTCCTCTCTAAATTACTGATAATTATAGAAAATTTGTTTTGAATAAAAAATACACTATTTCATATTTGGTCTGCAGTATTTCTATTGGATAACTATATTGCTTTTAAAATATTTTGAATAGTATTTTTAAAATTTTATAATAATTGATTGAATTAATTTTTACCCACATTTTAATTTCGAAACATTGTATTAAATGAAACTTTTTAACTTTTTCGAATAAAGTGTTTTTACAAAATACATGAATGAAATAATTTTTTTAACTTACAGATCAAAAATATATTTTCCCTCCACTATGAATACTAAATTACATGAATATTACTTTAAAATATTCCAATTTTTTAGAATAATTTTTTTTGCTAATATTGTTGATTTTTTTATTTTTTTTTCTTTTAATCCAAAATAAAAAGGATATTTTCCTCAAGAAATACTATAGTGATATTTTATGGTATCTTCATCTATAAAACAACCTTTGATATTACTTATGAAGAATCCAAGAAATAATATAATGATATCATATATATTATTTCTCTAGATGGTTGTTGATTACAATAACGAAATCCTGATGGAACCCATTTTCTTTTTCATGGGTTAAGGTATAGTGAGCCCGACTTTTCATACATTAACAGTACATCACTTTTGTATAATACTTAATAAATTACACAAATAGATTCCCAAAGACCTTATTAGTCTAGTGACTTTGGAAACATGGTCATATAAACACTGGTACATAGTTGATCTACATTATCTCCAACTAGGTTCTTCTTGACTAGCTCCTATCTTAGTTACACTATATTCAATACGTATCATCCTATTATTGGGAGGAAAACATAAAAATGGGTGAGATCGGATTCATAGTAATTCTAAACAAGGTAGATATGAAATCATAAACATGGTAATTAGTGTAGTATAACATGATCATAACATTAAAATATCATACACTCCATAACAAATATCATAAACAATAATCATAGCATAAATATTGGCATTTCATAGGAAATGAATTATAAGGGAAATAAGTGCACAAGCCATGAAATCATATCACTAGAATAAGAAATTCAATTTTTTAATATGCGTAATCATTTATTATCATTCCCTATAAGTCTAGATGCATTGGTCGAACTTATTAGGGAACTTCATGGGGACTACACCCACTAGGAAGGACATATCGGCATCCCCTAATTTACTTCATTACTTGTAAGGGATCGTGTTTTCCCATATTCCCAAGGTATTTGAATTTCCACATATGACATATTCATAGTGACTACACATACTGGGAATGACACACCACCATCCCAAGTCACAGTCCTTTCATTATAATGGATCAGGTTTCCCCATATTCTCATAGTGGATTAAGACTGTCGAATTGATTCCCAATTTTATCTCATGAGATATAAATATTTACCCAATGAATTGGATGTCATATACGTCCCAACCATCTCATAATAAAATAATTTATACTCGTTCCACAAAAAAAAATTCACCATATCATGGCCCATAAAAAAGAATTGGTTTCATAAACAACCTATCATAACACATGAAATTAAAAGAGTATGTTAAACATATAATATTATTTTAATCTATGAAAAAATAAAGTTATTATAATCATTTAATCAAATCATAACCTCTGAAAATAATCATTTTTCATAAGAATATTACCTATATGATAGAAATATGTTTCATAACTATATATCCTTAAATGAGAATCTGGTTTCATATAACCATTGAAAAAAATCTGGTTTCATCAATAACATGCCATCAAATCATAAACCATTCAAAAAATAATATGAAGGTTAACTCTAGATATTTTCTATAAAATACATGAGTAACATAAATTGATGTCCTCTTAGATGGAAAATAATTTTGAATGATCATTTTAAAAACATTTCTTCAGGAAAAATATCATTTCATTAAAAAATTATTTTAAAACATAAATCCATTTTTCATACAATCATATAAATGGAAATAGAAACATTTAGAAAATATTTTGCTATTAAAAAAAATAATTTAAAATTGATACCATTTTGAAATCCATTTATTTGAAAATTAAGTTTGAAAACATTTTTCAATAACATATCTTTAAAAATGATTCTCCAAAATATTTTTGAAACCCATTCTGTAAAAAATATTTTTAAAACATCTAATGGAATATTTAAAACCATTAAAAATTAACATTATTTTTCCTTGAAAATTTCCTTAAAATATCATCTTTGAATTAAATTTTTTAAACAAGGTTCTTCAAGTTCATGGATTGCGTATCAAAGAAGGAAAATTGAGAAAAAACTAATTTACCAATTTGGTAACTCTTGAAAAATAAATCCCATGAAAAAATTATCATCAAATGGATATTTAAATACCAATGAAATTAAGGATAATAATTATATAATATATTCATGGGCATTATAATTACCAAAAAAAATACATGATTGGTGAATAAGGTGTAAATCATACAAAAAAGAAAGTGAGAATAAAAATCTACTTACCTTATGTCTCACCTCTCATAGTACTCATACCAGCATAAATTATAATAAATAAAATTTTATTATACAAATTTTATAGAAAAATATTATTTTATTTAATACTATATATGGTTTCATAATGAATTAATATTATCTTCTTCTTAACGATTTCATATTAAGGTTTTTGCTTCGGGTAATGTCATCCTTTTTAACATGTGTATTGATTTGTTATATTTTATCCCTTATACTTATATCATTATTTTCAGATTTTAAAAAATGATATAAATGCCATATGTATTAATTATATATATACTTATAATAATCTATATAATATAGAAATATGAAATGGAATACATTATTCATGGAGATGGTTTGTTGTACATATGCATGAATGTTTTATACATTTTTATTTTTTATATTCAAATAAATATATTAAATGATATATATAAATATATATATAATATAATAATAGTAGAATTATTATTTCATATATATCACATAGGTTCACCAAACCCATCATTAATACATTCTATGTAGTGTTTGAACGAATCAGATCGCATGGAGAAGGCAGTAGCCCATACTTCCCCCAACGAAATTATCATATAAACAAAAAATTCAATGATTTAAATTATGTGTTTTATAATAATTAAATATGAATAAATACATAGTATGTATCATCTATATCATATAATAATATACTTTCCACCATAGTTCCCAACCATGATATGTGATAAAGTAAAAAATAAACAGCATCATTTCGTGAGGGGGTAGTTCTTTATACACAAGAATGGTATGTTCATTACCCATTAGATAGAAATGTGTTTATGTTTAGGTTGAACCCTTATCATAAAAAAATAGTATATTTTTGATACTGAGGATATTATGTATTCCTTGAGTATGATTAACTGAGGTTGTGGAGAAAGATAATAAATGAATAGAGCTTGAGGGAGGATCTATCCTCTTAGTTGGGTAATTTCTTTCGGTTTTCACCAATGGGATTCCATGGTTATATTTTTTTACCAAATGTCAGATTCAAATAGGAAGGGATATATATTTTTATGTTAATTGGTTACTTTATGGATGAATATGATTTTTTTGATTACTATGAAAAAGGGGGAGAGGTTGTGTCCATTTATTGGGGAGGAAGGGGATGTAGTTCGAATTGTTTTAGTCATGTTACATGTACCCACATTTTTACCAAAAAAATTAAATAAAAAAATAATATAAGTCTTATGGCCGAAATATTTCAATCCAATTGATATTGTACAATTGAATGGGTCATTTTGTCCCTTATATTGAATGTTTATTCCTTTGTTAAGATTAATTATACCTTCATCATTATAATTAATCTTTATCACATTCCCAAAAATTTATGGGTAAGAATTAAGTTGATCGTATTAGAATATAAATATTATACATATTAAAAAAATAATGTCAGTTTTTCAACATTCCATTTACTAAAGCGGAATAATTATGTTTAATGAGAATACCTTGTGCATAGTGAGAAATCAGGTTTTTAATGTGAGAATGTTCAAATTTCCATTAATATTTCATCTTTAAATTTAATATAAAAATTATTAAAATTAAATATATTGTGTTAATATATGTATAACATATCTATTAAATCTTTAAATCCAGCATAAAATATAATTTAACTATATTAATAAATTAAATGAATAACGAGTTTGAATCATAATTTTTTATTATTCATTTTTCTTTCAAAAATGAAGTTTCCCCATAAAAATTCAAAATAATAAAACTAATATAGTTTAGAAATTCTGAATTAAAAAATTATCATTGTTTTATCAAATTAAATTTCTAAATGTATCTAAAAGTAAATTTATTATTTTTCACATATGGACAATATAAGATGTTCTGTTAAAAAAAGTGAATTTTCAAACATATAAAGACATTTATAAAACATTTGTATAAATTATTTTCTCTATAAATTATCTCTATAAAACAATTATATATAATATTTAAAAATTATTTATCACTGCTCATATTAATTTTTTTTTCCAATATTAAAACTACATTGTTCAAATAATTAAAAAATTAAAATAATGGTCCATAGAAACTAGTTGTTGTGTGTTAGAGAGGAAAACTATATGTTGTTCATATTGGAATATTATCTTGGTGTACCATATAAAGACTGTTTTACTTAGTTTAGTGTGGAAAAAAATTCATCGTGGAAAATTATTTTTCATCAAAAATAATGGTTCAAAAAATATATGGGTTTTATATTCTACCCACCTTAAAATTAATTTCTCAAAGAAAATTAATTTTTATGATACCAAAAATTGGGGATAAATTTGCCTCATAATATTCTCTTGTACCCACATATATTCCTCTAAGGAGTGGTTTCTCCAAAAAACAATGACAAGGTGATTGTCCATATTTCATGGAATTTTCGTTATACAATCATCAATTTTAAAAGGTTATTCATTATATGAAATATCCAACTCTAGTGGTATGAACTATTAGTTCAATAAATTTGAATGTTCTTGTATGTAATTCTTTAGAATATATATATGGAACACATCATGGACTTTAGGGAGGTTTGGAGACATTTCCAATCAAAAGGAAACCATTCAGATATGACCACGAATAAAATAATGGTTGATATACCTCAGTCTTACTTTCCCCTTCATCATAAACCTCATAACCTTCTTCCATGGAGATATTCATATAAACACCTTCTCACCAACATCAAATTCGGGGTCACACCAATGATTAACATTATATATTTCTTGTCAATTTTTTCATGTCTTGATATGCTGATGAATGGATTTATACTACTATTTAATTTTTTCATCTATCTCAGGTTCTAGTAGATTTGATTCTCCAACATCATCCCAGAAATTTGGAGCTAGAAATTTCTTCCCATATAGGTCTTCAGAAGGATCCATTTGAGTTCTCGAGTGGAAGATGTTTTAGTAAGAAAACTAAATTATATGATGGTGTTGATCACAAACACCTTTGAGATCCATTGAAAAATATATCATCATATCTTCTAGGGGTTGAATTTTTCTTTCAGACTAACCATATATATGAAGAATATTAAAAAGAATGTAACTAAATTTTGTATCTAGTGCACATTGAAGGCTTCTCCAAAAATTTCGGGTAAACCATAGATCCCGAGAAAATACAATGGAATTTGGTACCCCATGGAAACTTAACGCTTTCATAATATATATCCTAGAAATATGATGTAGGGCTAATTATTCTCCGATAGCAATGAATTATGCTGACTAATTAATGAGATCATCTACCTCCCATATAACATTAAACCCTTGAATTTTTTTTTGAGTCCAATGATAAAATCTAATGTTATTTTCTCCCATTTTTATTCTAGTATATGTAATGGATACAACACAACCTTATATTTTTTTATTTCTGCCTTAATATTATGAAAAACCATGCATCTTGATTGTGTTATTTTTCAACACATTAATGTCAATGTAGAGTCTCATTTATTCATCATCATTTTTCACAAAGAGGACTGGTGAACCCAAATGTTTCACAATTGGCTGAATGAATCCCTTCTCAAGGTTTCTTTTGGGACTCTTATTCAATTACTATAAAATAGTTAGGGAAATTCTATATAAATTTTTTGATATTACTATGGAACTAGGTATGAGTACTATCAATTGCTCATCTTTATGTTTTTTTGGAAGTCTAAAAAACTCTTCTGGTAACACATCCTCAAATTCTTAAACAATAGGTACATCATCGATATTAATTTTATCCTCATACATTTAATAAAAAAAACTTATAATTTTGAATTAATACACATACATGATATGATCTCTATATAATGTTCAACCTTATCATCACATTGATAGAGAATATAAGGTTTTCTTGAAATATCATTCAAAATATCCAATCCATGAAAATTGATGGGGTATTTAAGTAGTGAAACATAATACATGACTATGATGGCATCAAATTCTACAAGGAGAAGAATGAAATGATTTTTAGGATATATAAACCCACAAACATCAACACAGGATGAATCATAGACATGAGATGTATTCATTGTACAATTAGGTGTTTTAATAGAAAATTTAGTATCTAAATTTTTGGGTGGAATATTAATACCCTAAAAAATTAATTAGCTACAAAGTATTAGTTAGATCCTAAATCAAATAATATAATGTTAGTTCAATTGTGGATGGTATACATACCTTTGGAAACATTATTATCTTTACCCCAATCTGAAACAAGAGTTGCATGAGATTTTTCCTTTTCCCATTTTTAAGAGGTTTCAAACACCAATCATCCTCTATAGACATTGGTAATGGGCAATGATATTATAATGAAAATAACCATTACACATAAATAAATGAAGTGTGTTTGGTGGATTTGATATTGTATTTTCTCAATATGAATCATTGGTCAACATCTTACCATATGTGCGACACTCAATTTCTTAATTTCCTTCCCTTATGAACTTAAAAAATTATTAGAACACATAATTTAATTCCCTGAATACACCATTCTATACGTATCGTATAAATGAAGGTTAAACTTTTAATATTTATGGTTTTTATATTTTTAGTTTTAACTCCGAATCCCCTTTCTTGTTAAAACCATTATACAGATATGTAACATAGTACTCTATTTAAACATTCATTGGAAAAAAATAAATATTTATAGCTACTAATGTATCTTATGTAAAATTCCCTTTATGATACTTGGATTTAATGCATTTAATAACCTATAAAATTTACTATTAAATTTGATAATAATTCAAAATTTCCACCTTTTTTGTCTTGTGTAATTTGCCTCTTAAGTACCTATGTAATCAACAACTTATTACTTAAACTCAAGGAACTCCATTCTGATATTCATATAACTAACATGATGAAAGTAATTATTTATGAATAAATTCCTAAACTCATGACAATATATGGATCTAACTTTATCTTACATCTTCATTTTATTGATTAGAGTCAACAACTGGAATTCTTCACCCTCTAAACTAATAACAATAAGAATGAATTTATCATGATCCAAAAACTAGGGAATGGAGAAATTATTTGAATTTGTACTGATCTAGTGTTTAAAAACAATTTTAACAGAAGACCTAATAAAAAAATTGATGGATGTTTTCTCATAAAGGCCAAAAAAGTATTGTTCCCTCATTTTCCCATTTGGAAGCTCATCATGATTTATAGCTTGATAATGTTGAGTGATCATAGAAATGGGGATTTTTATTCCATATCTAATAGAATTAAGATGTTCAAAATAAAAAAATATTTCATTTCATATCAAAATTACCAAAAATATAGTTCCTTCGGGTTTCATCCATTGACTAAATCCACAAATCAATGACTAAAAAAATTATCATAGTGAGGAACCACATAATCAGAAAAAAAACACTTATAAGTTGGCTAAATTATGAAACCTTCTTTAATATATGACATTGTCGGTTTATCTATGGTTATTAATAGCCAATTTATTTTTATATCCTTCATGATCATTCCTGAAGATACTATGACTTCCAATAGAATGTCACCCAGACGTTTCAAACCATGTGCTCGGTAAGGTCCATTGTAATTTACCACATTGTATGTGAGTCAATCCAAACAAACATTGTCAGATTTTTTACTCCTAGATAGAAATGTACGATAATCCCTACCACATATAGTATCCAGATGTGTTTTTATTGTTAGGAAACCACTCACTCTATCCTTTACCAAAATTAATATCTATTTTCCTATACATTTCTTCCTTTTTAGACTTAACCATTATCTTGTCCTTCGGTTTCTCACTAGGGATTTAGTATCCATGTTAGCAAAGGATAACTAAAACTTTTCTCTTAAACCAACTATAAGGACCCCTTATTTCCATAAATTAACACTTCATCACTTTCTTGGAAAACATAATACATTACACAAATATATTCCCAAAGATAGTATTAGTTAGTGCCTTGGTAATCAGGGTAACATAAACACTAGTACATAAGTTAGAAACATTATCTCCCACTAGGTTCCTCATGACTAGAACCCTTTGGAGACACATTATACCTAATACATATATTTATATCCTGGGGATGGAAACCTAAAAATGTGTGATCTTAGATCATTAGTAAGGGTAAATTGTGGATATATGTAAGCCTAAAAATGAATATAAGGGTGTGATAATGTGATTATAATATTTTAATATCATATCCTACATATTAAATATCATAAACATGAATAATGGAACAATTAATGTAATTTACTAGAAATTAAATCATAATGGGAACAAGAGAATAATCCAAGAACGAATAAAAAAGTATAATAGATGGAATTATGTAACACACATAAACATGTTTTATCATTCCATGTAAGTCAAAATTCATTACTAGAACATATCTAGGAACATCATGGTGGATACACCTACTAGGAAAGACACGCCTCCATCCCAAGTCATGGTGATTTCCTTGTAAGGGATCAGGTTTCTTCCTCTTCCAATAGTGGATCTGGTTTCCCCATATTCCATCTTCATGGTGACTACACATAATATGTTGGAAACACCACCATCCCTAGTCACATTTCTTTCCTTGTAAGGGATCAAGTTTCCCCATCTTCCCAAAGTGGATCAGTCCCATCGACCTGATCACCCGAATTTTATCATGAGATATAAATCTATACATAATGTATTCAAGGTATATATGTTTCCACACCTTCTCATAATAAAATAATTTATACATGTTTCATAAGATAATAAAACATTTAACATATCATGACCCCTGAAAATAGATGGGTTTCATAAACATTATATTTAAGCCCATGAAATGAAATTGGTGTCATGAAAATTTAATCATATCATAAACACTGAAAAAATGAAGGTTTAAGAATAATTTCACCAATGAATAACCCATGAAAAGAGATGTGTTTTATAAACATGTATCCCATGAAAGAGAAATGGGTTCTAATATCATATAACCAATGAAAGATATACATGTTTCAAATATATCATGATCAGAAGTGTGTTTCGTAAACATCATTAAATAAAAACATAAAAAATTTAATGAAAAAATATGAATGGAACCTTTAGATCATTTTCTGGAAAAAAATAAGTAACACTAAAGGATTTCATCTTATATGGAAAATAATTTTGAAATAACCTTTTAAAAAATTTTCTTCAGGAAAAATAACCTTTATTTTTTAAAAAAAATTTAAACAGAGATCTCTTTGAAAGAAAATTTATCTTACATCATAAAATTGAATAATTTAAATTATTTGAAAATAATTATTCCTTAAAAATATATATAATAAACATGAAAACAATTTGAAACCCATTTCATTGAAAAATAATATTTAAATGTTTATTTAAACCCAATTCTTTGAAAATAAATCTTAAAAGATAATTTAAAACGATTTCTTGAAAACTACTTTAAAAAATTATCAAGTAAGCTAGAAATCCATTAAAAAATTTAACATATATTTTCCGTGAAAATTTTCATAAAATATATTCCTTAAAAAAAATAAAACATTATTCTTGAATTTCATGGCATATTTCTCAAAAAAGTTAAATTGAGACAAAACTAAATTTCTTATTTTTTAACTAATGAAACATAAAACCCATGAAAAATATATAATCAAATGGATATTTCAATAAAAAGAAAATTAATTATAATAATCATATAATATATTCACATGAAGTATAATCACCACACAAAAGGGATTAGTGATGAAATAGGTGTAAATATAACAAGAATAAAAGTGAGAACAGAAATACCCTTACCATAAGTCTTGAATCTATTCATAATAATACAAAAAAATTAATAAAAATAGGTTTATTATTAATATGTTAAATAACCATATTATTATATCCAATACCACATATTTTTTAATAATGACTTTATATTAACCTCTTATTAATGTTTCTATTTTAAGGTTTCGCTTCAGGGAATATCCACCATGATTTTTGCATGTTTCATAGTTTCTTATATTATTTGTTATCCTACATATATCATGATATTCATAATATAAAAAATGTTAAAACTATCATGTATATTAATTATATATGTATTAAAAATAATATATAGAATATATAAATATGAAATGGAATATACCATTCATAGAGACGGTAAGTCGTACGTACGCATGAATGTTGGTTCAATTTTTCTTTTTCATATTGAATGAATGAATGAATGTAAATAATATATATATATAATATCATTACAGTTTATTATTTATTTCATATATATATATATCATATAATTTACATAAATACATCTTTAATACATTCCATGTAGTGTGTGGATGAATCAAATTGCTTTGAGGAGGCGGTAGGCCACACTTTCTCAAATAAAGTTATTGTATTTAATCATAATAGAAAAGATGTGGGTATGTTTTTTATAATAATTATATATGAATAAATACATCACATAAATCATATATATAGTTTAAAATTACATTTTTCATTATAATTCCCAACCATGATAGGTGGTAAAGGAAAAAAATGAAAACAATTTTTTCGTGGAGCGATATTTTGTTGCACACAAGTACGGTAAATTCATTACCCAATAGATGTATGTGTGTGTATATATAGGTAATCCCATTATCATAAAAATAGATAACTATACTTAGGATACTAAGGATATTATTTATTCATGGAATATTAATAATAGAGTTAGTTTTTAAATAAAATAATAGAATGGAGATTGAGGAAGGATGTTACCTCTTCTTTGGGTAAATTCTTTCTGGTTTGCACTAATGGGATTCCATGGTAGGATTTATGCCCAAAGTGAGGAATTAAGGAGTAATTTATGAATTTTGGTATTTTAATTGGTTATATATTATCTTACAATATGTGTTTTGAGAGGTATCAAGGATACGAGAGTATGTGGATTTTTATTTGGGATGGAGGGGGCAGACTTGGATTTTCCTAAAAAATGTTAGGTGTACATGCATTTTTAAATTTAAAAATTTTAAAAACCTAATTAAACATAATAAAGTATGGTCTTTGGAGAAAATATTTCCATACAATGGCCTTTATTCATGTTTTCATTTCATTGTTTCCCCTAAGATGAAGGTTTAGTCCCTTGTTAAGCTTATTTTTACTTTAGTTTTTATAGTTAATCTTAATCACTTTCTCAAATATTTTATTTTAAAATTTTAAGTTGATAATATAATACTATAAATATTATACTTATTACAACATTTAATATACCTTTTAATAAAATTATATATATATATAAGTAAATAAATTATGTATATATATAATCCCGCAAACGTTGTGAGAAAGTGGTGTTCTAAAGTGAGAATCTTTAAATGTTCATTAAGATTTCAAATCAAAATTTGACATACAATTTATTCTAATAACCTAATTTGGATTAATATATGTATAATATATCTATTTTAACTTTAAATCCAATGTAAAAAATAATTTAAAAATATAAATTAAATAGATTAAAATGAATTTTTGAATTAAAATTTAGTATTTTCACTATTCATCCTGAAATGAAGTTTCTCAGCAAAATCCCAAAAATTACCCCAAATATGACATTGAAATTATGAATTAAAAATTATTACAATTTTATCTAATTTAAATTAAAATAATTTTAAATTTACTTTTATTATTTTTCATAGGGCTTGAATGTAGTTATTTTAGGAAAATTTTATTTTCAAACATATAAAAATTTTACTAAAACAATTTTATGACTTACTGTCAATATGATTAATCTATATAAAACCATTTTAAACAATTTTTAAAATTAATTTATTACTTCTCATATTACCATGTTTAATTAATATCTTATAAATACCTTATTTAAATATTTATAACAATAAAACGATGTTTTGTAGAAACTCAGTGTTTCGTGTAATGTAGGTCAAGTACATGTTATGTATAACATGTGCTAATATTGATGTAAAATATAATAAAAGTATTAATTATTATTGTATAAAATATATAAAGTCAAATAAAAATACATTATTTGAAACAAAATTTTCGAAAAAACTCAATTCATTACATGAGTTATGATGAAATGATAATTTTTTTCCTAACTATGTGGCATACACAAGAATGTATTATGATTTTCTGATAGTTGGGTATATTTTAGACCTCCAATGAATTGGTTGATTTGATATTGATATATCATGATATGAAGATTAAATGTGTTGATGTTATTTCACTTATTGTTTATACATTTTTAGGTGTTACAATGATTTCTTCTTGCATTGATCCAAAGAATATTTGTGGACATGATTTTGAATAGTTATGTTAACATTTTTATGTGTCAGAATGATTTATTTCTAGATATGATTACATGATTTTGTGTGGAAGTGATTATGATTATATATTTTCAAGATATTTTGATTTATTATGATTCTGATTCCACATTTCTACTCTATGGATCCTAAATTATGAAACCTACTTTTACGCCATTATTAATCATACTACTGGATAAGAAAGTATTTTAGAGTTTTTGATCATATATTTTTATGTATGAATATTTATTTTGAGAATATTCATGTAATTATGTAATCATACACTTTTGATCATCTTATTCTATCTTATAACTGACATCTCTCGTGTTTGACTTTACTAAGAATATGAGCTCACTTTTTCTTATTTTTTTACCCCCAATTATATGATGGAATATTGTAAGTTGGATATATATAAAAGGAAAAAATATATTATTACCTTTTGGGAATTTTTGGAAGATATTTTAAAATTAATTTTATTATTCAACACCATAAAATTTTGAAAATAAATTTATTTTATAATAAATCCATTAAACACAACTTTGCCTCATCTATGTTTGGTATTTCGAAAAACGGACATCGAGAGTTGTGTTGAGTAAGTTATTTGGAGTCTGATAGATGAAACTTTATTTTTTTGAATATTAATAAACCCTTATGAATATTAATGTAACGACCCGGGTTTTGTGGGGATCCTTTACTTTGTGAAAATGTCGTGTTGGGTTTTCTGGTCTGGGAATCACGGCGATGTAGGCCTATCGGTAGCCTATGGATACCGGTATCCTTGGCGTACCGGTATCCTTGGCCTGCCTGTAGCCTTGGCCTACCGGTAGAATTGGCCTAATGGTTGCCTTGGCGTACCGGTAGCCTTGGCCTACCAGTAGCCTTGGCGTACCGGTAGCCTTGGCCTACCGGTATCCTTGGCCAACCGGTAGCCTTGGCCTACTTGTAGCCTTGGCATACTAGTAGCCTTGGCCTACCGGTCGGCTTGGCCTACCGATAGCCATCACCCACCGGTAGCCCTCAGGCACTAGTGGATCTGGCCTACCCCGCGGGTTCTTTCCAGTGGCGTTCCTTCTTGTGCAAATAGGGTTTTAAACCCTATTTTGACCGGTTTGAGCATGTTTAAAAGGGCCGTAACGCCATAAGAGTTTTAATTAAATAATTAATGAATTAATGAGTTGGTATGAACCACCTGACCCCCTTTAATGACGAGTGGGACCGCATGGTCAACCCATGACCCCGCTCATTTCGCGGTTTCGTGTTCCTATCTCAACTGTCCACAGACCTTATAAACTAAAGGGTTAGTCATGGGTTCTTCTTTCCCGGATCGCGGCTTTTCACAAATACATTCTGGTGTATTGGGAGAGCCGCATCGTTATTCGTGAAGTTCCGCCCCCGCCCTAAACGTCGATCATCTATCAACAAGTAGGGAATTTCTCCTCCGCCTCTCTCTTTTGTGTATCGTGCGGGGTGGGAATGCTTTTTATTCTTGTAGAATTGGATAAACCAGACCTAATTAAAGACAATGAATGAATCCTGTTGAGAATGAAGGGGGTTATGATAGTTGATGTTGTTATATTAAAATCCTCTTTCTGAGTTTTTTTGGCTAACGCATTCTGAAAATCGAGGCCATTGGTGGTCGTTTTCTATGCACTAATAAACCCCCCATGATGTTTTAAATGCCTTGCTTCGAAATTGTAAACCCCTGCTGTGGAATGTAAATTGGTTAATCACATATACCCGGCCGAATAAATTGACAGCACCAAGATCAATCCCTTGTGTGCTAACCCCGGTCAAAACACGGAATTGAAATCATGGAGTTTGTTAAATCTTATAAATCTGAAAATATAGGCATGGCCCTGCTTAGTGTTGGTGATAGTGGTTTGGTTGTTTTCATTCATGGACGATTGGTGGAGATGTGGGAGGGGATGGGATCCCCTGTTTTTTTAAATATACTCTCGGTGGTTGTGTTAAATTGGGGATGGGATCCCCTATTGGTATGGATTCGGGGGTTTTAGTTTTAAGACCTGGTGAGTACTTTTTATATCACGAATTGGGGTGGGGTCCTCTGTTGATGAAAAACCTTTTTGGGTGAGGGGACACGAGGCTGTATCTCGGGGTTGTATGGTTCCAGGACTTCGAGGGTTCTCACTTTTCCTTGTTGTTGTGACTTTATAAGAAAACTGGGTGAGGATACTTAAAAAGATGTTGGCTTGTTTCTTTTACTTAGTTATGCTTATGGTGTTATTTTCCCATTAGTGGATAAACATATTTGAACATTATTAGTGAACATGAAAACAAGAATGGGACTAATGGGTTTTGTTGGCTAGAGTTGTGACTCGGACATGAGTGATGTTGTGATCTGTAGGCTGTCTAAAGGAAAAACCTAGTTTGGGGTGAGTGCTTGTTACATATATATATATATATATATACCTGTAGATTTGTGTTTCTTATTTGCGCCCCACCCAAGTTGAGCACTTAGTGCCGAACACCCCCATTCATGGGGGTGGGTGTTTTTTACAACACTATTCTTAGTGGCTAGTTATTAGCTCCTTTTCTGCTCCCTTTCCCAGATAGCCCATGTATCTTCGGATAGGCTGTGATGGCCCGAGGTCCATTATTATCCCATGAACCATGGGTCGGGGTAGCGTGGTGGTTGGCCAGGTGTGTGCAGCAGGTGGTTTCCAATGTGTCTCCCGGATGAGGCCCAGGTGTCTTCGGGCGTGGCAGTAGATTTTCTAGCCTAGGTGTCTTCGGGTGTGGTGGTGGTTGTTCTGGCCTAGGTGTTTGCAGGCGTGGTTACATGTGAAATTTTTGGTCAAAGTGTTTGCGGGTGGGATTCGGCAGTGGGATTGCATGTGGTTGTGGCCCAGGTGTGTGCGGGCGGGTGTGGCAGGTGGACTACGGTGAAAATGGAAGGATTGGTCCGACTCATAAGATATCTCAATAACCAGTGGGAAAGTGGCGCGGGGTACCCAATCATCGATGTGCTCTAATTATATATATTACTTCACTTGCTTTATTTTGTAAGTGTTCCTTGATGAGGCCTAGGGTGGATATTTTACCTTGATACGAGTTTGGTTTACTCCTTTTTCTCACAGGACTTTAGTACGTTCCCCCACTTGTGCACGAGAGTCTTTGGTTTTTTTCTCTACTGAGTGTACTTGTATGCTCACCCTACGTATATAGAACTGCTTTCATGTTCCAAGAGGACTTCAGGGATCACACAGGACCATACTAGGATGGACTTTTGGCAGTTGCAGTTTCTTCTTTCCTTCTTTGGTACATACCTTGTAGTCACCTTTTGTACATTGTGGTTTTACTTTTGAAACATGCATGTGGGAATGGTTTACTTTTGGCTTTAATTTTCTTTTGGTTTGGAGTTGTTAGGTTCCATCATCTTATCTCCCAATCTTCTAAAATGGAAAAAGGGTAATGCTTTCCATTTAGTGTGTGATTTTATACCCTTGGTGCTAGTCGCCACTCCGGGACCTATTGAAGGTGGGTTTCTGGGGTCATTATCTCTCCTTACACTTAAAGAAGGAAGGGCCTGGAAGTTTGCTGACCCTTCCCCCCTTTTGGTGAAGGCAGGTCGTGACAATTAATATAAATAGTAATATGAAACTTATGAATAGTAAATAAATATTTTATTTTATTTTCTTAAGATGATAAGATAATTATATCTTAATTAACTTTTTAATGTTATATAATACTAATTATACCTTTTAGATTGTTATTTTTGAAATTAACAATGTTTTTATTTAAATATTAAATTAATAATATTAATAAAATTATTTTTACAATATGGATTTTATTTTTAATATCATCATGTCAAAAAATAGTAGGGGTGATTTTTTGGGATTTTTCTAAATATTTGGAATTTTTATGAATAGTAAAAATACAGTTTTGAGTATTTGGGAGTTTAATGATATCATTCTGACATAATAATTAAAATAAAATGCAGCTTGACCTTTTTATAGTAAAATATGACATGAGGTGTCCCTTGTTGCTATAACCATGGCCAAATACCATGGGAAACCCCATGGTTTGTCAAAAACCTCAAATGAGGTGACCCTTTGAAATTATTAAAAAAACTCCCTCTCTTTTCCTATGAATACCCACACATCCATCCATTATATTTCATTAAAAATCGATCATACTCTATGATATGGTGTTTTACATCTCTATGAGTCCTATCATGGTTTCCATAATCATCTAAGGTCACAACCATCAAGTTCTTTGAGTTACTCTGCATGGTAAGGGAACCTTTCACCCTCCTCTTTCAGTCAACACTTCTTTTATGTTATCTCATTGAATTTTCCATTCTCATATGTTAGGGTTTGATATTATGTATTTATCTTACAATAATTGTTATTTCCATATGATGAGATACAATTTTGATCTCATCAATTCCTTTTATTATATTTTAAGCTACATTTTTTGGCTATCGAATTTTCATAAGAGATCGCTTAACTTTTCTTTTAGTTTCAAGTTCATCTCTTTTAATTTTTTTGTCCTTGCCCCCTCTATCAAAATGACCATGATAACTCCATTATAATCTATATGTTGTAATTAAATCATGTGAATGTAAGAACCATCATCATTATTCTTACTCCATCCCTTTTATTTTTATAAATGAAATCAACGTCTCTGAGGTTATAATTTCTAACCTTCATTGACGACAAGGTTTTGTTCTTCAATTTATACTTAATTACTGGTCATGAAAAAATTTAGAGTGTTAAAACAGAATATAATATATGTAACATAACCTAATTAATACTCAAGAGTCATTATATGTACATATTATTAATTTATATGATAAAACTAATTCATAATAATCCAAATACTTCCAAATAATCGAAGAGGTTGTCATCTAACGATTTATCCTCATTCCATGAAGCCAAATGATAGAAATGACCATTAACAATTCTGGATGATCATAAATAAAATTTAATTTCTATTCTGAAGATTTAAAACCATTCCACATGAACTCCATGACACTAAAAAAAATGAAATGGTTATGAAAATCAAGAAACAAACACTCGAGAATGAGAGAAGTCAATATAATAACTTATCAATGATAAAATAAATTCACTAAACATAATTATGATAAAATAAATACATTTATATTACATTATGAAATATTTTGTTAATAAGTCTAATTTCATATTCATGTACCTTATGTTCAAGAGTGTAACATATTAAGAATTAAGGTAAAGGTTTTCCACCTGAACTTCATTTTTCATTCGGGTTACTTTCATTGTCTGATTACCTCAATGAACTTATTATGTATCACTATGTACCCCTAATAAATTTTGTGTGGGTATTATTTATTTTTACACCAACCATACTCCTTTCTTATTTTATCGATAGTTACATGATTTAAATGAAACATCCAAAACTGTTTCCAAAATACAAGCCTGGTTCAAGGAAATTTATAAAATTCTTATCTATTTTCATGGGAACTCGACAATCTGTTTTTGGAAACCATTATCTATATAAAATTACAATTATTATGCAATAATAACATTGTTAAATTCTAGTTTTATACAAATATTTATCCAAAATAAAACTTCTCTTCAATATAAATGTTTATTTATCTCTATAATTGCTTAATGATTTTATAAGAGTATTTTCATTTGTTTCAACACTCTTATTGATTATTATGTATAATTGTGAATATTTTTTTATTATGTAATCTACCATGATTATTGGATGGTTTATGACTAGTTTTACTATGGATGTTCTATCCTAAAACATTTCACTAATTTACTCTGAATGGTTAGTGTTTATGAAAAATGTTTGGGGAAAGATAGTTAGATTTTATATGATAGTTTCAATATGACTGTATATGTAGTTAATGTTTATACCCACTACGATGAGTAATTCATTGTACAAACTATGTGATGGGTGGGGCCCTCTATAGGCCCACTATGCATAATTAGGTCTCATGATACAAACTATGGTCATGGCACACATCCTTCACTAAATGATTATTTACGGTATTGGTGCAAGGCCTTGAAGGTATGGTTTTGATGTCTCACATATGCACTTCCCTCATTATGGAGTGAGTAATTGAATATTATAGTGGTTTTTAAAATAGTATAATAATATTGATTAGGTTTTGTTATGGAATCATTTACTCATCTCGTATTGATGTCATAATTTGTTCATTCTTATTTATTTTAAAAAAGGAATGTGTTTTGAATTATTCTCTATGTCTAATGTTTATGTTATCTTCCATTGTATTGCTTGATCATTCTGAGTGTTTGAGCTCACCCGTTTCTTATGAATCATTTTACCAAGATATGAATAAGTGAATTATGAATGACTTTCATGTATAGACTAGGAGGTATGGATGTTTCTAATAGAATAAACAAGCGTTGTATTTCCTTTTATGATGTAATGTTGAACTTATTTATGTATCTTCTTTCCAAAAGAAACAAAAATACTTGGTCGTTCAAGATGCATATCCCTTGTTTATATGAAAATTTAATAATATAAGGTACCAACTCTAGGAATCTATTGTTGGGTCCTTAAAGTTGGTATCAAAGGAAGTTTATTATAAAACTACGAAACTAGATTTAGAAAATGTAGATTAGTGAACATAAAACTAATATAGTATTTGTGGATTAGCAGAAAATGACATCCAACTATCTTGATATGGAATAGATTATGTTGATAATTTTAGAAAATAAATCAATGTATGGATACAAACAGGTATAGGTGGCTCTGGTACAGATGTACCTAGAAGTGGATGCTCCGAAAATGAGTTTTGGGATTGAACTAGTGTATCCTAGTACAGAACAACGATAATTACTATACTCTTGATATTAACACTCTTGGGGGATATGATTTGGATAATTCACATTTTCTTTACAAGCCATTATGAAGGATTTAAATGTAAATTTCTCTATAATGAAACCATTTTCGTGATTATGGGATTATCCAAGCGTAGGATCTCAATTTATGATAAGTATTTTGTTAAGTTATGATTATACATTATGATTCATATAATAATATAGTGTAGGCAATTATTTTGAAATAGATCATAGTGGAAGGAATGGAAACTGCACGAGTGCACTTGTCCCCTATAGGGATTTCCATCTGATGCCAGATAATGATGTTGTATCTGGTGTTGAGCAACTTAAAAATATACTGGGACAACATATTCAGATTATGAATAATAACCTTACCCATATGAAGCATCCAGATCCTCCACATGGAGGTGCATTGTCATATTTCTTTATAAGACAACAACCTCCATCACTCCATGGGACTAGAAACCCATTTGTTACTGAATAGTGCATTGGTTCCCTAGAGAACATATTTCTCACTATGGGATGTAACAAAAGATAAAAGGTAGTCATGCTAGTTTATTTTCTTTCTAGAGATGCAAATCAGTGGTGGTCGATAATCAAAAACAAAAAGGAGGAGGAAGTGATAGAAGAGATGGAATGGAGGGACTTTATGGATATCTTCCTTGAGAAATACTTTCTTCATGAATAGTGAGTGTATATGGACAGGTAGGTTTTGAACATGTAGCAAAATCAATATGATAATGTTGCAATGTATCAGGCTAACCTCACATGGTTAGCAAGGCATGTTTTAGAATAGATTTGAAAGCTGAGGAGCAAGATTGATTTATTCTACGATGGACTAAAGCAATTCCTCTGGCTGGCTCTTGTCTCCCATAGTTTCTCATCATATGAAGATTTGGTTTCATATGCTATCAACAAGGAAAATGAATTTTATAAGTCTTATGACATTAAGGGAAAAAAGAGAAGAATATGGATACTGAAAACTATGGGAAAATAAATTAAAAAATATGGAAAAGGGAAGAGTTGAATTTCCACAATGTGAAAATCATGGAAAGAATCCCCATGGTGCCTGCTTGAAATAAAAAGGAGTATACTACAAATATAGACAGAAAGCCCATAATTTTGGTGATTTTTGGAGAATGAAGAATAAATTAATTTTCAATTCTATAATTGGAATGAGATGGGACACTATTCTAATGATTTTCCAATTAATAAAAGAGACAAGAAACAGAAAAGGCCGAGGGAGTAGGGAAAGATTATGCGATCACAACTACAGAGGTTGATGTTCTGAATGACATGGTGTCAGGTACTTTATTGTTTCCTCAAAATTATCCAATTCTTTATTGGATTTTGGATTATTTTATTCATTCATATCTTCCCAGTTTTCCATGAAATTTAGATATTTGTAATTTGACTTATTAATGGTGTTGTTATTCAAAACTCCATAGGGAAGTGTCATTGCAACAATGTTTTGTTAATCATTTACTATTATGGAATATAAAAATTCTTTATCTACTGATATTATTTTCATACCCATGATTGAATTTGATGTAATCTTTGGTATAAACTTCATTTCAGATCATGATGTAAAAAATTATTATAAGAAGAAGGGGGTTACAATTTCTGATAATGATAATGAATTTTTTATATTAAGAGAACAAACAGCACCGTCTGGTTCTCATCTAGATCCACCCCAATAGCTCTACTAAATTCAATTATTTGGGTGGAATGGATTGAAATAACTATGGGTTAGGGAATTAATGTACGAATATAGGAAGTACAAGTTGTGCCATAATAAATTGACGTCTTTATAGATAATTTACCTAGACATTCTTCAAAGCATGAAATTGTGTTTTACATTTACTTAATTTCTGTATTATGGCACATATCAATGACGCCTTATAGGATGGCTATTGTGGTTCTAGTGTAACTAAGGAAACAACTTCAGTAATTGAGTGATAAAGGATTCATTCTCCCAAGATTTTCTCTATTGGGATCCTCTGTTCTTTTGTTTAAGAAGAAAGATGGGTCTATAATGTTGTGCATTGACTATAGGGAGATTGATGCTATAACAATAAAGGACAAGTATCTCCTAACTCGCATTGATGATTTATTTTATCATCATAATGGAGCCCACTATTTTTTGTAGATAGATCTTCGATCTGGATATCATCAGTTTCTTGTGAGGAAAGAAGAAATTCCAAAAACAGAATTATGGACCAGGTACATGCATTACATGTTTACAGTAATTCCTTTTAGACTAACTAATGCACCATCTTTTTTATGGATCTATTGAATATAGTTTTCATGTAATATATTGATGAATTTTTATTGGTGTTTATTTGTGATATCCTAGTATACTCTAAAAGCTTTGTATATCATGAAAATCAGTTGCGCACTATTTTAAAGACTCTCAGAAAAAATGTATTATATGGGATGTTTAGTAAGTGTTATTTTTTGGTTTAAATAAGTTTCTTTTCAATGTCACATTATCTATAAATATAGAATATTTGAATATCCTGTGAAGATAAAGGTGTTGTAATAATGTCCTCCTCCAACGAACATAATTAAGTTACGTAATTTTATTGGTTTAACAGGTTATTATCAGTGTTTCATTCAGAGCTTCTCCCATTTAGCCAACCCTATGACCATGATTACAAGAAAATGTGTTATGTTTCTATGGAAAAATGAATTTAATGAATGTTTTAAGTAAATTAATAGAATATTAGTGAATGTGATAATCTTAACTCTACTATCAGGAATGAGGGATTTTTTATCTTTAGTGATGCATCAAAGGAAGAACTGGGTTGTGTTCTTGTGTAGAATGTTAGAGTGATTGCCTATGCATCTAAGTAGATAAAAATTCATGAAAAAAACTATCCAAATCGGTATCATGAGTTAGCAGTAGTAATATTTTCTCGATAAATTTGGATACATTACCTCTATGGAAAAAAAGTGAGATATATACATATCATAAGGGGTTTAAATAAATCTTCTCATAGAAATAACACAACATGAGATAAAGGAGATGGATTGAGCTACTCAATGATTATGATTTCACAATAAACCACCACCTGGGGAAGGAAAATATGGTGGCATACCCTTTTAGTAGAAAGGACCACGAAATTCGGAACAACTTGAGAGTTGAAAGGGATCCATTGTTCATGGGTCTAGTAAAGTTAGATATGGGAATTATAAAGGAAGGTGACACATCACTATTTTTTCAAATGGATTCCAAAACATATTTACCATAATGTATAAAAATATCATAAGCTGATGATGACATGTTTCAAAAGAAAAATAATGTAGTAAATGATGGGATGTTGATTACCATCATATATGAAGGTGGAATTTTGAAATTCAGAAAGTGGGTTTGTGTTCCTGCTATTCTTGATCTATATATGGGACTATTAAATGATTATCATAGATATAATTTATCTATACACCATGATAGCACAAATATGTATAAAGACCTGAAGGAACATTTTTGGTTGGAAAACATGAAGAGGAATATTTATGATTATGTAGTGAGATATTATGTTTTTCAATAGGTGAAGGCTGGAAGACAATGTCCTAGAGGATTCATCCAACCCCTTCCATTTCCTATGAGTAAATGGGATGCTATTATAGTGGATTTTGTCCTAGGTCTATCGAATACTCCAAAAAATATGGATGAGTTATGGGTAATTGTTGACTGTCTTACAAAATCAAAAAAAATTCATGCTATAAGAGAAGATTTTCCACTTGATGGTTTAGCAATAATATATATTAATGAAGTTTTAAAACATCATGGTATAACTTTATCGTTTTCTTCTGATCGTCATCCCTATTTTACATCACAATTCTGGAAATGTCTTCAGAAGGCTCTAGATACAGATCATCATTTGAGCACTACCTACCACCCACAAACTAATGGTAAATCAGAACAGTCTATTCAAAAATTGGAACACATGTTGAGGTCTTGTTCACTTGATTTTCATGGAATGTTGGATTTGTATTTTCCTCTCATAAAATTTTCCATTAATAATAGATTTCATTCAAGTATCCAGATGTCACCATATCAAGAGTTATATAGAAAGTTATTTCATACAGTAACTTACAAGGATGATGTTGGTGAGAGAAGTCTTGTTGGACAAGAACATGTTGAGGAAACATCAGAAAAGGTTAAGAATATCCAAACCCATATCAAAACATCTCAAAGTAGGAAAAAGTGCTATACTCATAATTGAAGGATGTATTTTGAATTTAAATGATTAGATCATGTTTTCTTAATGGTATCTCCATGGAAGGGTATTATAAGATTTGTTAAGAAGGGAAAATTAAGCCCCAGGTACATCAGACCTTTTGAAATTCTAGACCGAATTGGAGTTGTAGCTTACCGTTTGGAAATGCTTCCATGTCTCTCCAAAGATAAAAATGTATACCACGTGTAATTTTTAAGGAAATATCTTCCAGACCCCACACATGTACTCACCTATGAAGAAACAGAACTTGAGCCTGATCTGCCATATTTTAATGATCCATTCAAGATTCATGATATTAAATAAAAAAAATTTAGAAATCGAACGATTTGCCTGGTAATGCTTCTTTGGAGGAACCATAAGATAGAGGAAGTAACATGGGAGCATGATGAAATTATGTTGAAGACATACCAGAATATTTTGAGGTAACATTTGTGAATTTTGAGAATGAAATTTTTTAAGGACGGGAGAATGTAACACCCCCATGGTTTTGAAAATAAATTCATTTTATAATCAATCCATAAAAAAACTAATTTTCCTCTTCTATGTTTTTAATTTTGAAAAGCAGACATCTAGAGTTGTGATCAGTAAGTCATTTGGAGTCTGATAGAATAAACATGATTTTTGTTTAATAGTAATATATCATTATGAATATAAATATTAATAGTAATATAACCCTTACGAATAGTAAATAATTATTTTATTTTATTTTCTTAAGGTGATAAGATAACGAGATCTTAATTAATTTTTCAATGTGATATAAAACTAATTATACCATTAAAAATGTTATTTTTCAAATTAACTATGATTTTATTTAAAAATTAAATTAATAATATTAAGAAAATTATTTGGGAGAAATGGATTTAATATTTGAATCCTATATGTCAAAAAAAGGTAGGGGTGATTTTTTGGTATTTTTCTAAAATACTTGAATTTTTTATGCATAATAAAAATATAGTTTTGAGTTTTCAAGAGTTTAATGACATCATAATGCCATATTAATTAAAATAAAAAGCTAATATACCTGTTTATAGTAAAATATTACATGAAGTGTCATATGTTGATTAAAACATGGGAAAATACCTTAGGAAAACACATGGTTTGGGAAAATCCACCAATGAGGTGTCCCTTTGAAATTATTAAAAAACTCCCTCCCTTTTTATATAAATATCCACACATTCATCCAATTTATTTCATGTAAAATACCTCATCCTTAGAGATCTAGTGGTTTTACCTCCCTAATATTCCACCCAAGGTGCCCTTAATCCCCCAATGTCCTAACCTTCATGTTCTATGAGTAACTCTACAAGGTAAGGGAACCTTTCACCCTCCTCTTTTAGTCATCAATTCGTTATGTTATCTCATTGAATTTTCCATTATCATGTGATAGATTTTCATTTTATGTATTACAATTACTATCATTTTTATTTCAATAGGGTGAGATACACTTTTTATCTCATCAATTCATTTTATTAAATTTTATGCAACCTCGTTAGGTTGTCGAATTTTCAAAAAGGATCTCTCAATTTTTCTTTTATTTTCAAGTTCATCTATTTTCTTTTTCTATGATCACCTATTATGTCTAAACGACCATTATAAATATATTATCATCTATATAATGAATTATATAATCTTAATTTAATAATACTCATCTATATTCTTAATCCCCCCTTTTATTTTTATAAACGAAATCAACGCCCATGACATTCCAATTTATAACCATTATGGATGACGATATTTCTTTATGCAATTTATCCTTCATTAATGGTCATGAAAACATTTATATAGATAAAACAAGCTATATATATGTATTTTAACCTAATTAAAACTAAGGAACTAGTATATGTAGATATAATTAATTTATATGACCAAACTAGATTATAATAATCCAAACACCACCAAATAATCGAAGTGGTTGTCATCTAATAATTAATCCTCATTCCATGAAATCAAATTATATAAATGACTATCAAAAAATGTTTTTTGTTCATAAATAAAATTTAAATTTAATTCTTGAGATTTAAAACCATTCTACATAAACTATATTACCTAAAAACAAGTGAACCGATTATGATTATCAAGAAAACAAACACTCCAGAACGACAGAATTCGATATAAAAACTGATCAATAAGAACCTAAATTAACTAAAAATATTTGCTAAAATAAATAAATGTCTACTAGGTTCTGAAATAAGTTATTAATAAGTATAATTTCCTATTCCAGGACCTTATGGTCAAGAGTGGAACACATTCAGACTTATTTTAATGGTTTTTCCACACGAAATTCCATTTTCATTCTTGTTACATTCATTGACTAATTAACTCAATGAAATTATTTTGTATTATTATTTACTCATAATAAATTTTGTGTGAGTATTTTATTATATCTACACCAACCATAATTCATTATTATTTTATGGATTGTTACATGTTTGAAAAGAAACATCCAAAACTATTTCTAAAATAAAATCCCGATTCAAGGAAATTTCACAAATTATTATCTATTTTCAATGGAACTCCCTAATCTGTTTTTGAAAAAAATTATCTTTATAAAATCAATATTATTATGAAAATACTATATTACTTAACTACTGGTTTTATACTAATATTATTTCCAAAAGAAATCTTCTTTTCAAAATAAAAGAGTATTTATCTCAAAAATTGCATAATGATTTTATAATAGTATTTTCATTTGATTCAACACTATAATTGATTATTATGTATAAATTTTACAATTGATTTATGAGGTTATTTACCATATTTATTGTATGGGTTTTTACTAGATTAATTGTAGATTTTCTATCCTAAAACCATTACCAAATTTACATCAAATTGTTTGTGTTTATGATTAATATTTTGGTAAATTAGCTACATATAATATGATAGTTTCAAAATGAATGGACATGTTGTTAATGTTTATCATTAATAATTTGAGGAATAAAATAGAATTATTATGTATTATGTGGGTCTGGATATATCCCTTCTATGCATATATAGGTATCATGAGACAAAATTCATTCCTGCCACAAGGCCTTGACAAAATGATTATTTATGTTCTTGGCACGAGGCCTTGATGGTATCATTATGATATTTGGCATATGAAATTCCCACATAATATAGCTAGTATTTTAAATTTTATGTGTTTATTCAAATAATATAATACCCATGATTATGTTTTTATGGAATCATTTACATCACTCATATTCATTCCATAATGTTTTCATGGTTTATTTTTTTAAAAGAAATTTGTTTCCAATTATTTACCATCTCTAATATTTATATTATCTTTCACTATATTGCTTACTCTTACTGAGTGTTTGAGCTCACCCATTTCTTATGATTCATTTTCCTAAGATATTAAGAATTAAATTATGAATTACTTTCAAGCATAATCTAGGAGTGATAAATGTTTATAATAGAATAAATTAGTGTTTTATTTCCTTTCATGATGTAAGGTTGAACTTATTTAACTATCTTGTATCCAAAATCTACCAAAAATACTTCATCCCTCATGTTTCATATTCCTTAATAATATGCCAATGTATTAAAATAATAAAGTATCTTCGAAAAACTAGGGTAGGGTCCTTACATATTTTGTATCTAGCCTCTAAATACTGTAAAATTTATAGTCTATGTGCATGTATAATTGTGATATATAAAAAATATACATCTAATATTATTTAATATTTGTGTTTTTGTACATGATTAAAATAAAATACTGTTTAACTAAGTCTCAATTGATATATTATATGAATACCCATTTATTAATTCTCTATATAATGGTTTCTTCGGTTACTATTAGTTATAAGATTTATTATTTCAGAGATTTTTAGTTTTTCTATTTGATTTTTTATTTTTGAATGTGAAAAATAAATCACATTTATTATAAATTAATCACATGATAAAAGGGATAATTATAATTTCTCATAATATTTCTAAATCTATTAATTTATTTATTTAATTATTTTATTGTTCAAATGATTTTTATGAATACAATATGATTATTGAGTTTCACTTTTTTGCTGAAGCTTTTTAAAATTCATTCAATTTATTATGTTACTACGAATATACTTTTAAATTTAATGAAATTTCAAATAAACTAATATGATTCATTTAAATTTATATAAATTTATATATTAAGTCATATAAAAATTATAAATAAATATGAAATGATTTTTGGATTCATTTGTTTATATTATATTCATATTTAATAGTTTTCAAAGTCATTAAATCTTTGTTTATGATGTCATATGAGTTGAGATTATTTTTTGATGTTTACATATATATATATTGATGTTTAAATTTTTTAAGAATAATACATATACGTAATTAGATTCATGTTCACATAGGTGATGTTTATTCATATATATTACATTAAAATTATTCTAATAAAAAATAATTGTTACACAAAAAAATTGATTATTACCAAAAAAACTGGCATGATGGTTATAAAAAATTCAAATATTGTTATCATTGTAATCCATTGATAAGTTGATTAAGATTTATATATTTTATTAAATATATTTTATATATTTCAATTTCATACAAGTTTATATGATCATATTTAACTATTTTATTGATTTTTTATAAAAATATTAAAACTAATAATGTCATGAAAAATTATATTCTCACATTTTGATAAATTTGGGGTTTGAGAATATTTGTTCAATGTATTCTCAATGGTTTAATTATAGGTACTAATATTATTCAATTTTTTTATTTTTCTAATTGTGGATGACGGTGACTAGTTCAAAATAAACACCCATGTGATGATGACCACGGAGGTGTTTCTCTTAACATTAAAAATTATTTATTTAAAATAAATCCTTGTGATTTTAGAATTAATAAATAATGAAACATTTACGGTAAAATATATAATTACATTTATTCTAAGGTGTTATAGAGTTCTTCTAGGACATTGTATATACTATGCAAAGATGAATTATTGAAAGCTTCTAGTTCACCGAAATCTTTAGAGTTCTTCATCAATCATGAATGGGATAAGTAACCTATTCTATACCTAAATTATTATATTCTTTTTTATATGGATTAATCATTTAATTATTTTTATTATGATATTTAATTTTTTTGTTATATTGTTTATATTCAGTTTTAACATAACTCACAAATTATTCTACCTCTATTTAAATGGTAGTCGTTTGGTTATTTGAACATAAGTATAATGAAGGTACACATAGGTTCTTCTTGAACATCAAAAAAACATAAATATTATGGTTATTCTTTCTAAAATATTGGGTTCTTCCTATATATATAAATTATTCTATTGTCGTTTGTGTCTTCTCTACTATAAAATGGTTTGTCTATATTTTGGTGTATACCACTACCCTTATTGAGTTAGAGAGTTTGTAAAGAGTACTTATTGAATCAATTAATTTATAATACTATAAAGCTCATGGTGTTTTTTTCTTTATTTTATTTATGATAAATTACTATATTGAACCCTACAGGTGGACCATTCATGAATGTTTTATTGAATATGCATATTTTAATATAATCTGATTTAGTGTATTTGATTAAATTTTATAAAATTTATTCACTCCCCCATCTAGAATATCATTCTAACTCATGCTTCTCATAAATTTGTTATTAAATACATACCCATTTAGAAATCACTCATTCTTATTTTATGTTTACAATAAAACAATTACTATCAAAAAGGTTTCTATGGTAAATATTTTTCTCTTTAATTTTTTTGAATGTTTTTAATTTTTGATCTAATATGTATAGTAGTACGTAACAAGAATATGGCGAGATCTATTATTTGATATTTTTAGTCATTAAGATGATTTCTTAAATCCTATTAGAAAAACTCATTTCAATAAAATAAATTTTAGATATTAGAAATATTTAATTGATATATTTTTTAAAACAATTGATATTGATTATTGGACTATAACTTATAAACCATATAAACTTATTGAATTTTAACATTAAACTTTAACTAGAAATTTTTATAAAAAATATTTCTTGAATTAAAATTTTATTAATTTTATTCTTATTCATTAAGATTGAGTGTTTATATCCATTCATCATCATGTAAAACTACAACTAATATTTGGAGGAATTTTCATGCCACTCATCAGGGAACATATAATGTATTGATAACTAGTTTAGGTATCCCCAAGGATTAATTTTGAGTTTATATAATGTTTTTCCAGGAATAAAAATTACAATATATAAAATCGATTTAATAAAATCATGAATATCATTGTTTCTCTTGGAATAACTATGAAGAAAGGGGTTTTCATTTAAATAATAATTCAAGACTTTCCATAAAATCAAAACTCCAATAAGGTGACTTTTTATGAATATAAATTTTTTTATAAGTATAAAATGTATTATATCATTAGAAAAGTAAAATAATGTAAAACCAGAGCTAAATAATAATTATATTGATTAATAATAAAAAATATGTTAATTTCATTTAAATATTCCATGAATATATCATCTAAATATTTTAATAAAATGTTAGGTTCACCTTTTTATAAAAAAATATATATATTAAATTAGATTAAAATATTTATCCAAATATTCATGAAAAAAATAAAAACATTCGAGGATGTTTGGAATAAGAATTACAAGAAGCAATTAATGTAAGATGGTAATAAAAGTAAATATAAGGATGTTTCTATGATAGTGTTATATGAGTATAGGAGAAAGGGAGATATTAAATCAATTTATATAAAAATAAATAATGTTAAAAAATATAATAATTATATAAACAAAAATATAATGCTCCTTATGGATGATGGAGTTGTACTATAGATTTTATTTGGAGTAGTGAGTCTAAAAGTGGCAAGCAAACTTGTAACCATTACATACTGGAAAAATATTCAAAGGTAACTAATAAACCAACTTTTTATTCCCATTTTTATTAATATTAAATTATATTTTCCCCCAAAATTGTTTTGAATATTTTAACTTATTGAAAAAAATTGTATTTGGTACTTCTTTGGAAAATTCAAAAAAAAATCCAGTTTTAAAACATTAAAGTATACTGGTAGTTTTAAATAAACATTTTTATGTAACTTTTTTGGAATTGTTATTTAAGGAAATTATTCTTAACACTTATAGTAACAATTTTAATTCGTACAATCCATGTACAATATCACATTTGATGAGATAAAATGGTTCATGAATTCAAATATTGACTCGATTAATCAACATGGACATAAGATCAATTATTGGGCCATATATTATTCATTTTGACTTGAATTAGTCTCCAATTTGTAAATAATATACAGGATACAATTTTGCAAAACACCCTATCCTTTTATAAGGATATTTTTTTTTACCAATTTTCAAAGTCAAAAAGGCTGTTCAAGTTAGATTAAAATATTTGGCTGAATTTTAAATTCACATGTGTAGAATATGGTAACCTTATGCTCCTATTATACTCTATAAAATTATATTATTATTATATTAATAGTAATAGTCATGATTTATCATATAGTCAGTATGAAGATAATTGGTTACATTCCATTTCTCATCACCAAGCTCTAATGCTTCAATCTCCTCAATAATGCTCTTCTTCTACTCTTCTTTGTTATAATATTTGTGTTCTTGAAATAAAACACTCTTACTATGATTTATTTTTTATATTTTTTATATTTTATTAATATTTTATACACTTCTTTTTCTATAAATAAAAAATCAAATTTTTATTATTGTATACCAATTATAGACATATTCACACGTAATTTGTTTTTTTAATGACTACTCATCCCATGAAAGAGTATATTTTCATATTAATAAATCAAATTATCAAATTTAAAAATGATTTTACAAATAAATAATATCATTGTAATTAATATAAATATAATCTAAAAATTTGGTTCTAGTTTAAAAAGCATTCAAATGATATAAAAAATTCATGTGAGGTTGAGTAATGTGTAAATTGTGAGGGGGTTATCTTTATCAAAATTACAATAATTTGGGTGCAATATATAAATTTAAAAAATAATATCTACCCAAAATTCATTCACAATAATAGTGTGGGTTTGTGACTTAATTAATAACGGATAATTAGTTTTCCTAATAATTGAAATCTTGGGTGGGTTGAAATATTGTACAGTTTCAGGATAGACTATGGTTTAATCACTTTAATTATAGTGTTTGTGTAAATTCAAATAGGGTTTAGAAATTGATAAATAATGGGATTATGTTTTTAATTAACATGAAAAAAAATAATGATAAATATTAAAAAAAATTTTGAATGGTATAATTATATCCATAGTACCTTGTAAATGTATTTTCTAAAAAATCATGTTATATATTTTCATTAATATTTGAAAACAAAACTACAAAATTACAATCTTAATCCAACATACTTATTCATATGTAATAAAAATAAAACAAATCCATCCTTTTATTAATTATTTTATCTTATTATTCTTAAAAAAAGTAGATTTATTTTTTGTAGAAATTACTTCCCCCTTAAGGAATGACCATATCCAACCTCTTTGTAACACCTAATTACATGATATATCATATAAGTTTAGAGTCCTAGTGATAAAAAACATTTAATTAGTTTCATTTAAGATGAGGAATATATTTTAAAAAATATTAATTTGAGCTATTTGTTTATAATTATTTTATTTTTTATTCAATTATCATTATTTGTTATTTACCATTTATATATTTATTTATTTATAGGGACCATCAATTAGATTTATTATCTTTATATTATGGTCCATTTTTCTTTTTTAAATTTTATTTTATTTAGGACATGAACTAATATATTTGATCTATTTAATCATAAACCTGAGATTGGTCATAACCTAAGGGCTCAAATAAAAAATCCTTTGTATATGGGAAGTTTCAATATTCAATCATTGGGGGAATTCCTCCATTCTAGGAACATAAAAATTTGAATCAGGTATAAATCAAAAAATAAACTAGAACAAAATATGGATATAAAAATTTGAACTTCATAGAACCATTCGAGAAATGGATTCACCAGAAATTAACATTCAATGAACATGTATTTCATACTAACACCTAGAATTAATAATTTAATTAAAATCAATAATGACACTAGTTATTCAAAATTTCATGGCCTCTTTATCGACGATCCAAAAAAACATCTAAAAATTTAATTTTGTTTTTATTAACCTTAAAACTATGGAATATCACTGGATAATAAATTAAACTAATATCATTTCCATTTTCACTATATGGAACGATACAATATTTGATGTATTATTTAAAACCTCAATATGTAACCTGTTATAATGATTTAAAACTACTTTTATTAAAAATATATTATTTAGAATTTAGGACCACTTCCATTCAAACATATATTTATGGGAACATAAATGTACATGTGGATTCAATGTATGAATATAGGGAGAGATTTGAGATGATTTGTGATAACTATTTAGATTACTAAATAATTGAGAATCTCATTATTTGGTACATATAAGAATGACTTACAGCTATGTAGAAGATCATGGTGGATACTTAAATGGTATAGTCATTCATCTACAATATACCACTTTCTTTAGAAATATTGATTTAAATTCTTTAAAAAACACTTAAAATTTTAAAAAAATTAGGTACAACACATATTATTGGAGTAAACCATATAATTCATTATTCTATTGAAAATAATTAAAATGAAACCATGTTGGATGATATGAAATAAAATTTGGGATATAAATATTTAGCTTAGAAGACATCCCAACCAACTCATGCGAGGTATTATGCAATTTTCACTGAACAAGACCACCATACCAATTATTTCCCCCAAATACAAGAGATAGTGGATTGTGTCATCATATTCCATGAGAGACCATTTTAGAAGCAACAATAACCACCCACAAAACATAATTAAAATAACTATTTCACCAACATATAATAAATTTAAAATATATATACAAACATAGGATTTAGATTTTGATAACAAAATATTCCGCATTTTTAATAAAACATCATATAGCCTCCAATAAACCGGTAGGTATTTCAGTATCCTTAAAAGTGATTTGATGCCCAAGAATGAAAAAATGATAAAAAAATATATGCGATTCAAAATCAAATGTAGATTATAGTAGTGATGATATTTTGAAAAAAATGGGTTTTAATCAATCAACTGGGCTGAATAGTTGAGGTATATAGTTAAAGGAGATGAAGATTCAAAGGATCCTAATTATTCCCTCCCCCATTAACTATTAAGGAATATATGTATAAATATTCTTTCCCAACATACTCTAAATATAAATAGGGATATTTTCATCATGAAACTATGAAGTGGGAGGAAGGTAGTTGAGAAATGTTCTCCTATCTATCTATCTAGATTCACCTTAGCACCAAAGTGACACCATTCAATAAAATCAATGAGAAATAAATCGAGAAAGTTAATGGTAAGATGAATTCTGATGATTATCCTCTCATACACCTTATATTTATTAATAGGGTGGTACAAATATAAAATATAGCTAAATAGGTGACAAGAAAAAAGTTTTCGATACATTTATTCTTTTATAGATCAAAAACCATATACATGTTGTAATCAAGAAATTTCCAAGTTATTCCATGTTCTTGAAATAATTATCTAAACATAGAAGAGGGAAAATGGTAAATATGAAGATTAACATTTAAAAGAGGGTCTCTAAATGCTTCCCATCCAAAATAGATATTCCTAAAAAGTGGAATGACCTTATGAAATTCACCATCCCATGTACTATATGTGGATTTTATTTCATTGATGCTTTATGTGAATTGGGTACCTCCTGTAATGTCATGCCCACCCTTTTTTCAATTCCATACATGATAGAGATATAATGGTGATTGAAGGTGATGATACAATTGGAAAATAGGGATACAAAATACCTTGTATGTTTCTAAAAGTATATACTTTTTTGGGTGATAGATATAATATTTCTTATATATTTTTACCTACTGAATATGGTGGAAAATCAGGTAAGTTCTCTTGCCACAACCATTCCCGGTAAACCCTTCCTCAGAAAATCTAATATAGTCATAAATATAAATGAGGGAATAATTTATATAGAGATTATTAGATAGAATGTTGGATTTATTATTTTTGACACCCTGAAGTACCATTTAAGAAACCAATATGCTCTCTTTATCACGTAATGTGACACATATTTTCATGATTATCAAAATATTTATTTCCAATCATTTTAAAATGAATATCATTCCAGGTTTACTCAGATTCTGTGTATCGGGAATAGTTCTATGTATCAAAATTATTTCAAAACTATTTATTCTAATAAAAACGCTCAATTTGAATTCTTATATGCTGATTCTGGACATATAATTTCTATTTTTGACAAGATTGTTGATTTTATAGATGGTTTTGATGAATTATTCATGTAAATTGATTGTATTTATTCTATATATATCATTTTCCACCAAACATCCAACAATATAGCATCCAAAAAAATGGAACTAAAAGTAATTCCTCCAAATTTGAAATATTCCTACTTTTTTATTAATGGAAATTTCATATAATTGTTGGAAATAGTCGCCTTCCCAGACAAAAAAAATTAAATATTTTCAAGTGGAATATTATAGAAATTTGGTAGACCATAGAATATATAAAATTTATTATCACCACTATTTTAATGCATATTATTATTATTTTAGTTTATTATGTAAACTAGTAATCCCATAAAAAAATTAATCTCATTCTTTTAAATATTATTAAAAATTATGTCAAAAAATTACTTGTGGTGGGTATCATTTACTCCCTTTTAGAATATAATTGGGATATCCCTATATAGGTTCTAGTAAATAAAATTGGTTTCAATATTTTAAAAATGAAATTTATGAGTTAGTTCCTATAATATTGAAAAATAGTTGGTGAGTCTACATGTACTATAAGTAACCGAATGAGTCCACTCATAAGGTTTATTTATCCCTTACCATAATTGACCAGATTCTTCAGAGATATTTGGGTTGGACACATTATTATTTATTGGATGGTTTCATGGCTCTTTTAAGGTTCCCATTAGAGCATTGAACTATGAGAATATGACATTTAGATACGTATTTGGTATTCTTTCTTATAAAATAATTCCATTTGGACATTATAACACCATTTGTTATATCCAAATATTTATGGTGAGAGTATTTTATAAATTTATTCATAAAATATCTAAGGTATTTATGGATTTTTTTTATATGTAGATCCTCATTCAACAAATTTATTTATTTTTTAGGAAAATTTTTACATTGATGAATTGGAAAAATTTAATTTTAAATATGGGAAAATGTAATTTCATTGTAGATAATTTCTTTAACAAAGTTCCTATAGTGAAAAATCATGACACTAAGGTTGATAGATATAATATACAAATTATTTAATTTTATATGTTATTAATGTGTCTATGATGTTCGATCATTCCATAAAAATGATGGTTTCTATATGTGATTCCTAGAAAATTTATGTAATATAACTCTAAACCTAAAATTTTTTATATAAAAATATATTGATTTAATTTTTTTTGATTCGTACAAGGTATCATTAGATGATGTAGAAAAAGAGTCTTGACACTCCACCAATCATACACCCCCATGATAGGAGTTTTTATTTGAGTTTATGTCTAATGATTAAAACACAAAAGATAGATTTATCTTATTATATATGGCGGATGTTCACTAACATGTGATTGTGTATGGTTTGAGGAAATTAGATACGACATAGAGGAAATACACAAAATGAAAGAAAATAGTTCCAAAATATTTTATTTGGATTAATTTTGTTTGTATTTATTAGAATTAAAATAGTTATTTTTTCTGATCATATAGCTTTAAGGTACCTCTTGAATAATCCTGAAACAAATCTCGTACTTGTCCATTGGATAATCCTCCTTCAAGAGTTAAATATTTAGATAATGGAATATGTGTTCAAAGAACATGGTAGAAAAATTTCATGACAAATATTACTAATATACTCGAGGAATACACATGGGACTATATACCAATTTGGGATGCATTTCCCAGTGAGAAACTTTATCCACTCTCGAGTATGAATTCTTGGTAGGATAATTTAATTAACTATATTTTCACCTTTCAATACGTGTAAATTTAAAGAAATATCAAGTTAAAAAATAGTGATTCTATGTTTTATTTTCAGGATAATCTATAGTTAGGATGCTTGTTTAGTTACCATGTTATATGGAGGTGTGCTCTTGATCATTATTTTGAGTTTGTTCTACATTTTTTAATACACTAACGTCTTGTGGATATTTTAGACCAAAATGTAAAACTATGAATGACTTAGACTCTATATTGTATTTTTCCAACTTGTTCCATAATTACCAAGGGGGTTTTATATCATTCTCACATTTCCATCATGCTAGAAACAATTCTATGAGACATGAGATTCCACAAAAATCATTATTATTTAATGAGTTTTTTATGTATAGAGAATTTAAATTATTCTTCAATTTCAGTTAATATTTAGTTATATTTATATTCTAGTTCCTATTTATTATATAAAAAAATTGGTGGAGACTAAGGACAATAATACTGATGATTCAAATTTTGTAGAGGAATTTTATAGGGCTATGATTTTCTAATGTTTTCAAATACGAAAAGAGAACAATATTGACTAAGGGTCACACTTTTAAAACTGAAATTATGGATTCCCTACGTTAGATGTATGTGGATATGGAATAAATTTTACCACCACAAAACAAGTAGCCAATCGAATGATATAAATTAGATGTTAAAGACGAAATTGTATAAAATTATTCAGCACAATAAAAAGGACAATGGTAGAAAAATATTCATTAGAATTTTATTTTTATCATCCATATTTTAAATGAAATTAAAAGTGAATGAGGAATATTTTATCATCCATTTTATATATATTTCACTCATCCATTCATTTTTTGAATTCATATAATAATAAACAATAACATTTTTTATTAAATAAATAATATATATTTTTCTTAATATAATTTGTTAGTGGCCTTAGTTTTTTTTGGTTGCAATGGTTTTTTTTATAATTATTAGAATTTTTAATTTTTTTTCTTATAGTTTTTTAGTTCAAATTATCTTTCCCTTCTATTTTTTCATCCATAAATTGTTTTTGTTATTATAATTACTTTTGATTACAATTTTTTATAACATGATTGTAATTTTTTTTAAGAAATAAATTATTTAATAAAAAATTATTCATGTTTAGATATTTTTAAAATTATATTTTTCAATTTGATTTGTTAATATATATGTTTAATGTATTATTTATTAATATATTCATCTATTATATTATGAAATTTATTTATAATTAGTGGATAATAAGTTGATAAAGGCACAAAAAACTACCGATGAATATGATAAAGGGGTTCAATGATTCTTGAAATGTTTTGAAGGAAATCTTAAAAACAATGATGTGATTTTATTTCCATGCATGAAATGTTAGAATATAAGTAAATTATGGTATATAAAAATCAAATTAAATCAAATTTTATATGGTTTTAGTGAGAGTTATATATAATGGATATGGCATGGTGAAATAACAAATATTTCACTATCTAATGATGATGAAGATATTACCAAGAGATAGGGGATCGTCTTAAAGAATCAATTCATAAAGAAGGTTTTTAAACCATTTAATCAAAATTATTGAACAGCTATAATGAGATGATGAGAAATTACTTTTTTTAGGATGCACTAAATATTCAATGTTATCAGTAGTACTGACATTAGTAAACATGACAGAAATTCATGGATGGAGTGTTAAAAGTTTCATTTATGTTCTTGATCATTTAAAATATATACTTCAATGTGGAAATGAGTTTCCAAAATTGAATTATTATGAATAAATATTATGTCGTATGGGATTGAGTTGTAAAAAGAAATATGATTTACCTAAAATTATGTTTTCTATAAGATGGAATATGTCTTTTTATAAAAATTTGATAAATAAGAATATAATGTATTAAAATAGTTGAAAAATACAACCTTGATTCATTATCTAGAAGAAGAACGAAACCTTATTCTAAATTAATATGGTATATTCCAACAATTACTCATTTGATATATATCATTGTAAATTCAAATAATTAAATGTTATTAATATGCGATAAAATGAGAAAATTTTAGATGGAAACCAACAGTATCCAACTGATTCACCATGATAGAAAAGTGTTGATCATAAATTTTATGACATTGGGAAAGACGATATATATTTTAGAATGGGTATGTGAACATATGGAATTAATCTATATTAGATTCCCAGTAGACAACATAGATTATTCCTTTTTTTATGTTTTCAAGTCATTTTCCCCGTATATATGTATGATGAAGATGTATGTGATGATGACCGTTATGATCTCAAGACATAAAAAATTCCGGAACTGATATTTATGTATATCAATAAATATTTATTAATGATTTTAAATTTTTATGGGAGACATGTATTATAGTATTTGATTCATGGAATAAGTAGTATTTTATCTTGTGTGTTATGATAATGTTATGTTTAAATAAAATTCATAAATATGGAATTATTTCATGATATATAAAAAAGGACAATAATATATTATAGTTTTTAAAAATGGGACTTCATATCATCAATTGGAGAATGGACTAAAAATAGTATATATGGGGAATTGAAGATTTTTTCAAAATTATAGTCCCTATAAAATATTAAAAAATAAATTTAAGTATTTACAAGAGTAAGATCTTCCCTATGAACATTGACAGACAAATATTATTACAACAAGTTGAAACCCATCAATTCCATATTTAGAAATAATTGAAGCTATAATCCTTAAAAAGCATCGAATATATAATCCATTTTATTCAAGATACAATATTGGAAATTTTTTGATATAAAATATAACATTTACTTCTTGCATATTGAGATAAAACAAATTATAGTCTCGTTGAAAATTTATTAAACATAAAATCAATGAAAAACTATGAATTGAATGAAATACATGACTCAATAGCAATTGGAATATAATTGGATATATCTCCAACAATAAAATGAATTAAAACATATTATCCACTTCCCATTCACATGTTAAGAAATATTGAGAAGTTAAATTTTTTACAATTCTTACAAGGTAATAACGAACCTAGTAGCTTTTCTTCAAATAGTAAAAATATGGTGTCATTTGAGGATTTAAAGTTTATAGATATGAAATCTCATAGAATTCATGTATTAATGAAATAGTTTCTATCAGTTTTATTACATGTAATTTTAAATATACCTATTAGAAAGTCTATAATCAGGTTGTGCTACTTTTTTCAATTAAATTTAAAATAATTTAATAGATCCAGATTTATTATATGTGCTGGAGAATGAATCTGACATCATACATCATCAAAAAGAAAATATTTTTTGACAATTATTTTTTTATATAATGGTTTTATATTTATTAATTTGGTGTGAGAAATAACAATATGTGGGAATTATTTTTTATATTGGATGTTGTATTTTATAGTATTTTTGAATTTTTTCAATGGAAATGTGAAGAATCTCCACTGACTAAGGGCCTCTATTATTAAAATATATATATCAAGAGGGTTAATTGAGATTTTTGCAAATTACTTTTTTGAAGTAGAGGATGTTGGTATTTTGATATTTTAAAATTTGGTAGTAGATAATGAGGTAATGGTATTTTTAGCTTAATGGTAATGTCAATTGCATGTGATTAAGTAATGCATACACATTAATATATTTTTTGAGCAATATATGTGATGTTTAACTATATATATTATAACAAATTTCTTGATTAATGAATTGATATCTATGAATAAATGAAAATCCATTGATTATTGAATATAAAAGAACATTTGTTCCATGGCTTAAAATAAAATAAATTTTGATTAAACTACACCAGAAACATTGAATCTCTAAGTATGGGTTCATGTGTTAATATGATCGCATGGTCTCATTTTAATATTAATAGTTACAAATTTTACACAAAATCTAGAATGATAGAAGTACCATTAAAAATATTGTATTGGTGGTTGTCATTGTACAATTATATTATTCAAGTATCGAAGATATAAACAAAATTTCAGCATCAACAACATATTTTTGATTTTGTTGAGATATATTGTAGAATAAATATAACAAAACATGTAATGGTATTTAATCATAACATGGATGATAGTAATATTGTTGTGAAACATGATGATTAGGAATTTACACTTATTTATTTGAAATTATAATGTTATAAGGAAAATTTATTTTACATGATGATTCATCAGAAAATATATATTTCATGTTTCTAACCCATCAAATGACCCGTGGTTAGTTTTATTTTAAGGGAAAAAATACATTTGGGTGGTGAGAATAATGATGATTTTGAATAATTTTCTTGAATTTATCTACCTATTATATGATTTAAAAATGATAATAATGATTATAATGTGTAAAATCACCATGAGACACAATATGTTAATGTAGAAGGGATATAGAAAACGGCTTCATTTCTCTCCAAATTAATTAGATAATCTGTTTTAAAAAGAATCACATATTTTAAGACATTATTTTTAAAAAAAATTATATATACATAGATGTTTATAAATCCTATGATTTTTATAATATTATTTATATTGATTAAATTATAATATCCATTTATTGGTTTATAAATTCATCCATTATCATTTTGGTGTTACTATTCAATTTATATTCTACATTTTCATTTATATTATTTTATTGAATAAAATATGTATAATTATATTCCTATTTTGAACCATTATATTATTACTTACAAAAATTATTTATATATAAAAAGTAACGGTAATAAAAAATTAAACATTTTTAGATGATTACTATTCGGATAATTTTTTTCCCAATTTTAAATTACACTAGTTTTAGTTACACATTTTTTTGCTGAATAATATAACAATAATTATTTTTTTTATGACATCCATTTATTTTTTAAATTATTATAGTGATTTAATTATAATAAAATACAAGTATATATACTTTTTTCTGTTTCATACATCATTGTAAATGATACACATAAAGTCAAGGGAATCGAGGTATGTCTGTTATTCATATACATATATATCTATAGTAAAAAATTATATAATAAAATTAAAATTATACTACATAAAATTTCTTGAAAATATTTTTCTTATCCAAAGAGTGGGTACCTAATGAAAGTAGTCATCTCATTACGCATTGTCAAAAACATCCACTCATATATAGAGGGAAGATACTGAGAGATAATTTTTTTTATAATTACCACCCAAATGGCCTACATGACACATAGTCTAGTACTTAACTATATATATAGAGTCAATATAGGTTATGTATTTTATTACCTAATTAGATGATTGTCTAGAAGATGGTGAAATTTCAGTTATGTAATTCCATAATTATAAAATTTATAAACTTATTTATTTATTTTTCCAATGGTTTAAAAATTATACATTTCACAATATTTTATCTATTGAATTATAGTTCACAATTAACATTAAACAAACAAAAAGAATTAAAAATAGTCAATCCTTGGTTGACGAAATATGGAAGATTTTAAGAAAAAATTACATCATTTTATATTTTTTTGAAGTAAACAGTATCAAGTTCCATGCCTTAATTATTGGTTTATATTTAAGGATACATTTATGGATTTTCTCTAAATTGAATGATATGGTGACTTTATGGTTTTTTTTGTTTTATGTATTTTCTATACGGTTTCTCTTAATTGATATATTTATAATTATTTACATATGAATATAACTATTAAATTTAGTTATAGTAAAAATAATAATGTAAGGGTAAACAGAAACTTTTAAACCTTAAGTAAGGGTAAATGGTTGTTAATTGTAGGAAAATCCATGTTATGTAAGGGTAAGCTAAATTTCTATACAAAACATTTTTTTATGGTTATACTAAAGATATTTTATGTTATAAAAAAGTTATGTAGGGATAAAAAATTATATAAGGGGGAACTAATGTATATATAGGGTAATCTAAATTTTTAAAAGGTTTAAAAATTTTAATTAATGGTAAATTAATGTTATATAAGGGTATTGTTATGTTAAATAGTGGGTAAATAATGTTATTTATGTAAAATATAATGTAACATATTGTTACAATAATTTTACGGGAAAAACAAAGTTATTTATGTGTAAATAAAAACCCTTATTTGTTACTTAATAGTATTCTAATGTTATAAAAGGGTAAAAAATTTATGTAAATGTAATTTAATGATATTTAAGGGCAATATGATATTATGTAAGTGTAAAATAATTTAATGTAATAATAAATAGAATGTTATACATGTTATTTAAATAAATAAAATTAGTTAAAACTAAAACGATTCCATGTAATAGTAAAAAAAGTTATATAAAATAAAATAATGTTAAGTAAGGTTCAGAAAAACTTATGTAAGGGTAAACTAAAGAGATTTAATGGTAAAAAATGTTATATAATGGTAAAAAAAATTATAGGTTAAGAAATGGTGAACTAATGTTAATTAAGGGTAATGAAATGTTACATAAAGATAAAAAATTTAATTAAAGGTAAACTATATTTAATTAAGGGTGAAATAAATTTAATTAAGGTTAAAATAATTCATTTAACTAATTTTTATTACATTAAAACATATATATATCTTATTATGTAATATGTCTCCAAGAAAAATCACAAATATACATATCCTCACATCTTTTAACATCATACATTGTCATTCTAACAGTATCCTTTATTAAATCATCATATGATTGATATAAAACTTATTGAATAAATTTCCATGTTATGTAACAGATGTGAAGAGGTTCCAATGAAAACTCTATATCCAATCCATATTTATGAAAAATGGGAAAGCGTGGGAATGAAAATTAGTTGAAATATATTAATGGTACAATAAACGGTATATTTGATGAGATTATATGTATTTAATTATTACATTTAATTGGTATTAGTATTTTGTAAATTTATCTCAATAAAATTAAATTTGAAAATATTACATGAGGATGTTCATCAAGATAAAATGACACATTTACCCTTTATCCCTGAATAAAGGGGGAGTATTTTTTCAACCACATTAAGAAATCTAGACTTTAAAAGTTTAATCAAAGGTTATCTGTTAAAATGAAATTGTATTTTCCCCTCGTAAAACCGTAATGGGGGAAGAATATAAGTGATTAATAGATTCTTTAAATAATGAGATGTGACATGTGAGTGAGTCGATATAAGATATAATTAAATAATTTGTATCTTCTACTATTGAGGAAGAAATGGGATAGACGCAGCCTGTATGACATGCATACCTTGATCTTCCACCTCTTCATTTAGACCTGACCGTGTATTATGAGTTGGATACTATTGTTACTTATGTACATATTTTACCATTCCAAATTTTACATCATTTGGGTATTATGATAGTCAGAAAAATATGAAATTAGGATATGTGGTGTATGATATTATTGATCCAACAGCTCGAGTACCACTTCTTATTGAAAATGTGTCCAAATATAGATAGAGTATTGGTCATTTTTTTTCTATCTAATCATTACTATCAGATAACATATGTAATATGATTTTTTTTTGAGTAATTATTTTTCATTAAAATATTAATTGCATATAATATTTACGTAGTCTTAACTTATAAAAGATTATCTAAAATGGATGTAATCACTATAATGGAAATTAAAATTTCATGTTACAACACCTTAAGATACTCATCACAAAGTTAACTAGGTTAAAAGGTTGTCATGGTTTTATTTTATATTAGATAGTAATATTAATTTTTATTAGTACTGATATATGTGGAATATATTAAACATTAAATATTTCTCAAAATGACATAATGGGTGTTTAAAGGGGTGATCCTCTCCGTGTACCTTTGTTATTTTCCATGAAATTTATTTTTGATAATTAATTCAATTTAATTATGTAGTCATATGTTATATTGAATTAATAATTACATTTATAATCACGAATATATAGAGTCTTTCTATCCAATAACATTTAAATTGCATGCTTGGTTTCATAGACTTATAATTCATTTCAATATATTTGATATACTTGATCCATGAATCTAGATTTGAATATGTGTCTGAAATATTAAAAAAAACAGATTAGATTTTGGTTCTTTCCATTCCATGACATGTAAAAATATATATAATTATGAAACACTATTCCTTAAACTATTTTTAATGTCAATATTTTTTTGTTTTAGTTGATATTGTATGTTATTCTATTTTTTTCAAAAATAATGTAAACTGTATTCATTTTGATTCTTATTGGGTGGTGTTGGAAGATGATTTTAAAAGTTGTTAAATAAGTATGATTTGTTATATTATTTTAGTTCATAAATATTTTTTTTATATTAAATTATTTTTTCTAATTTATATTTTCCATTTAAATAGGACATGGACAGACTTCCATAGCTCTCACTATACAACAGTGGAACCAAAAAACTCAATATTTGAATGTTATAATAGATAAATTTTATATATGTGAAGACATGTTCTTAATTATATATCTAATATTTTTTTCTTTAAATAATTGTTACATAAACATATATTCATCCTCAATAAGGGAATTTTAAAGATTCACATTATGTTTTATGATTCATTACAGTGATAATCATGACTAGAATAATAATAGACTTTAGAAATGTTAGTTTTATTATAACACTAATAATTTATAAAAATTTGTTATTTTTTTAAATTTGTGAAACATTCATTTTTAGGTTTTTCATTATGTTTCTTTATATACATCAAAAATATTGAAACAACATTATATTTTTTATAGAATATCTTCTCCATTTTAAAAAAAATAGATTAATTTTAATTTATATTTATATATTTAAAAAGATATTGTAAAAATTATCAATGAGTTTTTTCACTCGTCTTTGGATTCGGTTATTTTTATCCACTTTAAGTTCTTCATTTTTATTTTTATGGTGTGTGATTATGTGATTTTTTGATATTTTATAAAAATAAATATTCAATGTCATTTTTCTATGAAAGCAACATTGAAAGATCTCGTAGATAGCTTCCAACATTTTTTTCCAAAAACATATATTCAATTCCTTCCATGATGGATTTCTATGTTAGTATCATTAAAAATTACATTTAAAGACATCAATATTTATAATTTCAAAATGATTTTAAATTTAGGTTAAAAAAATGAAGCATAAATTTCAACATTATAAATAACAAGTATTAATATATCATTATTGATTATATTGAAAGGTAAAAAACAATGTTAAAGTTGTTTTTACACTATATGTATTTTATAAAGGAGTTTTATGATTCTCTTTAGGATTATTAGATGTTGTAAAGGACTCCCATTGGAATTTCCCTAAATCATATTATCTTTCAGAATTTCTTTCATCTCCCCATGGAGGTTTCTCATCACGTATTTTTGGTAATAATGAAATGAAACTCTAATTTAACCCATATAAGGGATAAAAATAAGTTGTAACATCAATACCTTGAGAAATTTAAATTTTAATAATATAATAAATAATTCTTATAAAAGGGTGATAAATATCCATATATTATGTTCTAAAAATGGAGTTTCATGAGAGAGATAATGTCCTTCTCTATAGTTCTTGACTGGAGTTTTTTTAGTAGTTTGTTTCATTATATATAGTTAGACCATTATATTATATATAATTTTTTACCTTATGGATAAGTGGGGATCAAACAATAAGACATGGGAAATAGCATTATATTTATTGGGAATCAGTTGAAGTAAGAAATAAACTGACCTCAAACAAACACAATTTGATGTGATCACACTACATAGACCCATCATCACTTTAGATCATTTGTGTGTCCCTAAACCTTTTACTTTTATGTTTTATTACTATTAAACTTTTATCATTTAATATGAATATATCAATACATAGGATCACATTTAGAATAATGTAATAATTTAATTATGAGGATTGAACAAAATTTTGGGAATCTCTGTTAGGTTTTTCATTGGGTCTGTTTTATGTTATTTTTCATGTTACCAAAAAAATAAAACAAAAAAATAAAACCTAAATGAATTAATCATGTAACATTATCTTTTTGATGCTTAAATTAAATAAATGGCATGTTTTATTTTCCCGGTATGTTTGGTATCATGTTAGTAATGAGAAATATTTTTTCATTAGTGGTTTATATATTAAAAAATATATTTTCTTAATGATATTACTAGGTGTATCATTATAAAATCATATATATATTATGATAAAATGATTTGGAATATTGTTTTTTGGTAAACTATATCATTTGATTTCACATCCCAACATCAAACATGATTATAACATGTGAACTTTTAAAAATTTTATTAAATTTATAACCAAGTTCTATATGCTTTTCAGTTTACAATTATAGTATTTTTATAAGTTCATTTAACTATTAACCAATTACATCAATAAACTATATTAACAAATAATTATTAACCTGATATTTTATTACCATTCACCCCTAAAAATCATATCAAAGATAAACCTAAAATATAATAATGTGGGGAGTGATGAAATTTTCAAGATATGGGGATATCAACTTTAGAAGATTATGGCTTTAATTTTGGGAATGGTTGAGTGAGTGGGTTTTGAAAGTTTATTGGGATGGATGTGGAACATTTATATTGGATATTATCCAAGTATGTATACAAGTTTGACATCATTCTAATGTGTTGAATATAGGATGGAATTATGAGATTAATGTTTTTGTCAAAACACATGACTTTTTAGACGTATAAGCGACAAATTACATGTTTGAAAATGATTAATTTCAATAATCTAAATGGATTTTTTATTGATACAATTTATGAGACTATGGATTTTGAATTTATTAAAATTCAACTCTTAAGGTGATTCTTTATTTTCATACATTGTTATAAAAGATTCTTAAATTTCAACATGCGTGTTTTATCTTAATTTTATTTATCTATGACATGTAAATATTCCTAGTATTTCAAAAGGATAAGTGTAGATAAGTTATAAAAGTATATTTATTTTCAATATTTTAATAACAATAAATATTATATTTTCTCCACATTTAGAAAAAAGTGTTCAATTGTGTTAAAATTATGAATATATATTTCATTTGAAAATATAATGAAAATTATTGGCTTAACCCTTTAATGTAAGGTATTTTTAACACAAATATTTTTTATGAGTAATTTGGGAATCATATTTCCTAAATTATTATTCAACCTATAGTAAATAGTAATAATTCAGTCTATCCCTGATGGTTTAGAAAATTTAAGAGAGAAAATTGGCCATAAAATCAAAGATGGAATGGACTCTTCAGCAAGGACAACAATTCACATTTTATGATATATATTTTTTATTTTCTATTTTATTTAGATAATATTTTTATAAAATATATATGAATGATTATACAAACAAATTATTTTAAACAGATAATTGGTTCATATGTTTTGATGGACAACAAGTTTTCCAAATTTTGATTATAATATTTGACAGAACTTCCCATTCACCCTTCTAACATAGTTTAACTATAGCATCCCCTATAGTCTATAAATGTGAATTTTTCTCATTTGGAGAGGGTTGGATGAGAATTATATCATTTTTAGAATAATATAAATGGTTACTTTCCATTTCTCATCACCATTGGATGATAGAATCTCTCGACTAGGATCTCCTCTTCAATTATCATCCCTTCCTCTTATTTATTGTCATTTTTATGTTTTTCTAATAAAAATATATAACAATATACAATCTATTCTTTTTTAAATAATGTTATTATTAATTCATACACTCCATAGTATAGATATTAATAGTATATATTTGATTTGGTTATACCCTTTTAATACCTTTTAACATGCAAGTATTTTAAATGATGACTACTCTATACATGGAAGAATATATTTTCATTTTAATCTATCTAATTATTTCCTCCCTCGATGATTAAATTATGAATATATAATTTCATTATATTTGTCATAAATATAATGAATAAAATATCTTCTTATTATAAGGTAATAAAATTCTAAACACTTCTCATTTAAGGTTGTGTATATATTTAATTGTTGTAATGAAATCTTAATATTAAAAAAACATGGGATTCAAGAGTAGAGATTAGAAATAATCTATACACTCAACTCATTCATAATTTATGTGTGGTTTTATTCAATAACTATCCTTATAAAATAATTTTTTCTACATATTTCAATCAAGGATAGGTGTCAAGATTTTACTTTTTGAGGTTAACAAAAGTTATAATCACTTTATATTTAATTTTTCTGTGAATTTTCATAGGGCTTGGAAGTTTTTAAAATTACAGATTATCTTTTAATGATTTTTGAATTTAAAAAGGGATTATAATTAATAAATTATTGAAATTTTAGAGTTAAATAAATTACGAAATCTAAAAATATGTTCTAAATAGAATATCTTGTCATTTTTCTTGATCAATCAAATTTAAAAAGAAAAATAATTAATCATCTTCCCATATACTTATTCTTATGTTATAAACAATGAAAACAACTACCATTTTTATCAGTTATTTTATCTACTGATATTTTAAAAATATATTTAAGTTGTTGTCTCAAGTTCCACATATTTATATAACAACCTTGTTCAGCCACTCTATTTTACCTAAGTATGATGAAGTTTGGATCCATTGAGAGTTCCCATGATGACCCTATTCAGTAACATTTTCACTTCCATACTCACAATCATTAAGTGGTTTGGGAAGAAAATAAAAAGTAACATATTTTTTTGTGATCATAAAAAACATAAAATTTATGTTTGATGGATTATATTAAGGTTATTGATAGTTATGATTCTAGTTTTTATTCTCATAATTATGATTTTGATTTTAATAAATATAAATTAACGAGTTAAATAAATTCTCTGATAAGTATTAATAGTAAATTGAGATGATTTTTTAGTTTTATACTATGTTATCCATGGATCATAATAATGTTTCCAAAAAAATAATAATTCATTTTTGAAAATTTAATGTTCAATGATATTGTTTCTATGTTTGATATTAAAGGGAGATGATGCATTGTTTTCAAAGATAATTTTTCTATGTTGGAAAATGAGAATATGAGTTTGAATAACATTTATTTGTGTACTAAAGATAAAATTTGGGACGATTTCGAAATAATTAAAAGGGATTATATGAAAATCAACGATGAAGTTATATGTATAAAGGAATTAATATCTATATTTACTTATAGAATTTAGAGTCTTAATGAGTTCTTAATAATAAAAATGATTATTAAAATTAAAAATAATTTACACTATATTGGCTTTAATAAAATATCACCAAAAAATTAAAAGAATGACATATTAAAAGTAAAAATTGTTGAAATTTCATATTTTCATTCTCCAATCGTGGGGATTTTGATTATTATTTATCTGATTTCTATCTCAATTATGTATAATATTTTTCACTTTAAAATTAATATGTTGATAAATCATTTACCAAATTTAAAAAACAAATAATAGAATATAATGTGTATGTAAGGGATATTATTCAAATTTTAATTCACCTAAGCTATGATTTATAACCAATTTTGTATTTATTTATTTTCATACCATATCAAGATTTAGTCACATTTTATGTTATATGTATATTTTTTTATCTGTGAAATTTTTTTATGGATTATATTTATTTTTCTAATATGTTCCAAAAAACATTTATTTTTAATTCGTTGCAAATAATTTTCTAATTATTTGAAAATAAATTTTTCTCTAATTAATCAGTTTTATTATGTAATATATGTGTTTTAAATATATAAAACTTTCATTATATTAATTATATAAATGTGTATTTAATTATAGGTGTGTTTCTATATTTTAATTTTAGATCTATTAAAATTTATTTTAAAATTTTAAAAAAACATATTAGTTTAGAAAATAATTATAATTATACTCAAATATATCATGTTTTCAACATTTTATTTAACATATTATAAATTATGACCAAATGATAATTTTTATAATATTGTGAATATTTTATATTAGTGTAAACATGTTGTATCATTTAGAGTTATATTCAAATTTTTTATGTTTATCTCAGGGGGGTTTATTATTTATGCACTTGTAATATTCATGTTATTAATATTTATTTATTAAAGGGTTATGTAAATTTGTTATTTGTTTTAATGAGAATGATTTCTTAAAAACTATTTCAACAAGATAATTATTTACACTTTTTAGTATACTAAGAGTTTAAGAAGAGGGATATTTTTTTCTTTTAAAAGGTTATACTTTTTAATGGGAATTTTATTTGATACCTTTTGTAAATTTAATAAATGCGGATTCTTTTTCTTATTTCAATATAATTTATTTAATTTTTTTAAATTTCCAAAAAACTATATATTTTTAGAGTTCTAACAATGTTTGAGTAATGGGGAGATTATTAGTTTTGATGTTGTTATGTTATTCAATATGAAAAATACCCCAAATTGTTTATAAATATATCACATGATTAAATAGATTATTATAATTTACCAGATCTTTGTTAAATCACATTGAATTAATCCTTTATGTAGTTATGTTTTTATATTTTTTATAATGAATGTACAGTTTTTGAGTTTCAAATTTTTTCAATAACATTCTTATGTAAGATATTTTCTTATATTCATTTTAAATGTCATTAAAAGTCGTATAACTTCATATGATGTCATTCTATTTGATTTAAAATCATAGAAAATTATTTTTTATCTAATAAAATAATAAATAAACATAAAAGATTTTTGAATACAAAAAAAAAATTAAATTCATAAAAAATGGTTTTTAATTGCATACAAATATAGTTTATGAAGTCATATTAACTGAGAATATTTGTCTAATGTTTGAAAAAGCATAGTTTGATGTTAAAAAAAATGGATTTATGCTTATAAAAAATAATATTCCAAATTAAATAAAATTATATTCATGTTTACATGGTAGAGGTTCATTCTTACATAGAACAATAAAATTATGCATATAGAAAATTAGGACAACACAAAAATGAAATATAATTGTTACACATAAATGAAAAAATGGTTATGAATATTCATAACGATTTTTATGTATTTATTACTTTATAAATTTAGGATAATTTTGATAAATTTTTTCTTATATTTTAAATATTTATATTTACTCTTTGATTATTTTATTTTTTATCTACTTTGTGGATTCTTATAAAAAAATAAAACAAAAAATTCCATGAAAATTATATTTGAATTTTTTGGTGAAGAAGATGTATAAGATAAATTTTTCAAAATATGATTGGTATTTTCATTATAGTTATCAATATTATTCCTTGTTATTTTAATTTTTAACAATTTAGGTTTATCATTGTTTAGAAATAAACATACACATGAATAATATCAGGGTGATATTATTCATACTATTGGAGGTGTTGTCTTTAAATAATTTCCATTGAAATCAAGACGAAACAGTAAAATAGAATTAGATGACACAATATATAATACATTTTATCCTGGAGTGTAATGTTTAATGAATGATATTGTCCATTCTCTGCTAATTCAAATTGATAAAATCTTTTTATTTTTCATGAATATTGAAATATTATAATTGATATCGAAGGAATAAAGCAACCCAATCTCCTCCAACATTTTTTTTCTTATTTCTCTGGTTATATCATTTTATTATTATTAATATGCTTCCCATTTTTTGTATATAAAATTCATTCAAGTTATTTCTCAACTCACACAAGCTTGTGCTTTCATTTAAAAGGTTTTTTAATTGTCAATATAACCTGATAAAAATAATTTACACACATGTTGTTTTTGAACCACATCAAAATCTAGAGGTTTTTTTCTATCATAGAATGTATTGGGTTATTTTGGTACCATTTATAAAAAAATTTGTGGGTCAAATCCTATGTAAAATGTTCTTTCTCTATTTTATTATATACCTATACTCTTTATATAACACCCTGACCTTGGATAATCCTTTATTTTATTCTTTTATTAGTCTTGGATATTTCCCCGATGAGGTTTCAATTGAGACCTGATTGAAATTGTTGAATTTTGAGTGTTTGGACGGCTTTTTCAGCCTCTGCATGGGTATCACACTATTAGTTGAATCCATGTGGTTGAGTCGAGGTACCTATGTCGTAGGATTGTGTGGTGTCCAAAAACGTCTACATGGTTTGTGCATGGTCTCACAAACCGTTCGGGATTGTTTTATGATCGTTTCCTTCTCAGAAAGAAGCTTCTATATGGTCTGGACACAATTTGGTAAAGTATGCATCCAAACCATGCAGTCATACCAGGTTATTAAAATACTAAAACTCCACTTTCCCTCTCTGTTACTTATATCCCAAAATAAGGATTCCTCCTCCCCTATTAGTTTTAGCACACTAAGGGGTCCAAAAACTACTTCTCCCTTGGATCTCCTACCCCTATATTCTGATATTCCAGCTTCCAAGGTATTTTTTGGTGTTTCAGGTTGTTTTTATCTAGTTTTTTCAATCCTCTTTATATTTCAGGGTCTTCTTTTAGGGTTTTTTCATTTGTTCGATCCCTTGGAGTTAGGATGATTGTGTAACATAACATTTTTTGGGGTTTTAGGGTGTGTGGTTTGTTCTTAGGTCATATTATACACCCTTCGAGAGTCTTGTCACATTCGAATGCCAATAAATTAATTTTTTCTTGGTTTTTTAATTAATTTTTTTAACATGGTTCATACCATTATAATGCAAATGGTTAGTTTATTGTGTTTTTTCCTTATTGGAACAATTTTCTAAAAATAGATTTTGAATTGACTATTGGATTATGCATATGTGTGTTTATGGAAAATGTCTTTGATAAAATTCCATTATATATTTAAGGGTAAAATTGTGTTGTTGAGTAGTGGTTCCCCATTAAAACAATTTATTAGATTGATTAGATTGGGATTGGTCTTGTTATATAGAATGTGGTAATATTTTAATAAGATGGTTTTTCCCAATTAGGAAGAATGTGTTGTTTCTTTGAAAATGGCCTGCGGAAAAATTCTTGTGGTATGCCATTAGATGTGGGAATATCAATGGGTGTACAGAGTGAACACATGGATGGGATTACCAATGATGTTGGAATTTGAATTAATTGGTTCCTTGACCATTGGTTTCTTAAAATGATTTTCAATATTCAATCCATCCTTATATTCTTGATAAATGGTACCATGGTTTCAAAATAATATTAATCTGTTATAAGATTTTATTATATGTAATTGCTCATTTGTTATTTTATAAAGGAGAGTTGGTTTCTAAATACCCAAACAAAATATTTTGATGTAATGGGTTATTTTTTTTATATTTTCAACTTTGGATTTTAAATGGAGTTGGAGGTGAAATTTTACATGGAAGGTAAGGTCATATTTGTCATTTTTAATTATATTATGAACATTTTTCTTGTTTTTGGAATAGTTTGAAAGTTGAATTTATTTTGATGTTATAAGGAATCATTTGGAAAACATGAATTTTTTGATGAAAATTATGAATGTTATATGATGTGTTGGATCGGTTAGAACCACAATGATTTGATATATATATAGTGGGAATCTTTATAGGGGGGATTTCCCTTAATGGGTCATCGTATAGTGGTGTATGTGTTTGGTTTATAATAGTGTGTGATAGAATATAAGGTGAGTAACGCGGCGACAACCTCCGTATTACACAATATACATTACCATGGATTCCTGGGCTCCTTTTCTATGATCTAGTGATTGTTTCTGATCATCCCTGATTAGACGGGTTGGTTCCCACAATATTTTTTGTGAGGCTAGAGGTTTTGTGTCACTCGATTGGTCAGTTGAGTGTGGCTAGTTAGTTATAGAATTTGGAGATTCACCATTATCCAAATTGTAATTCCAAACTGATTACATCCTAGGCTTTCACTAGGAATGTTTATGATCACCCATAGATTCTATTAAAATTTTCTGGATTTTTTTATTCTTCACCTATCTCCATGATGTTCACCCATTTTAGTTTTCCACATATCCTGAAATGTTCTTTGTTTGGAATTTATTTTTAATGTGGTAAACACATCATTTAAAAATAGATTTTTTTTGTGTGTGGTTTTAAAATAGAAATAATTTTTTTAACTAAAATAAGAAAAATATATTTCTATAAATGTAGATTGAAGTGGTGTTAATGGACTATTTCGGAGAATGGAAACAAATGGATTCTCTAGTGATTACCTTCTGAGCTATGAAGTTCGCACCCTACTTATACCTCTCAGTGTTGGTAGACCCAATCTGTTTTGTAGATTCTTGTTATTTTTTAGGCTTCCTGGTTTGTGTTTGACATTCGAGTGATTTGTTCGTTTGATTGGAAATGACGAAGAGGTAATGTGGAGATCACATTGGTAGTAGTTTGGTTTCATCTGGTTTGAGTTTTTGTATTTATTAATCATACTTTTTATCTGGATCACCTAGTGTAGTTATTTAAGATCAGTTGTTGGTTACTTTTTTTAGTTTCTTTTTATTGATCCTTCTAATTTTTGATAAATCATTTCCACATGTATCGTTTTTATGATCAACATTAGTTGCTAGCCCTTGGGGATCATATATTACTTTCAGAAATTACTATAGACTAGGTCAGATGTCATATTTATTTAAATCCTATAATGGTTCCTAAAAAATGGTTTCAAAAGAGGCCCTTGTTGTTTGGGGTTTCTGTTAGATGGATATTAGGACCTTCAGAAGTCAAGAGTTTGGTATGGGAAGGATTTTGTGAACCATTGTTCGTACTGAACCTCAATTTTATGGGGACAGTACGGGGTTAGACACTTTTTTTCATTTCATTGTATTTATGGATGATAATTTAGGTGGTCCAATGTATTTTTGTGACCTCACATGAAGTAGTGGCCATTGTGATGTCCAATTGAATGGTTCATGGTACTCTTATCATTATTTGTTACATGAGGAATGGCCTACTACCATGTCACTGGGTTAGGAATATGTTCTAGTTCCTCATTCAAGTGGGTTATTGAAAGATGATATCCTTTTTGCTTTCGATTGGTGTGAGTGGGTTTTCAAAATTAAAATAGTTATTAAAATGAGAATTAATTCTTCTATGTATTTGTGAACTACAAAAATTAGGATAAATGAAAAATACTTTCGATTGGAAATTTGTTGGGTTTTGGTTTTTAGAAATGAAATGGTCAGTGAAACCCTTTGTTTTCTTTATCAGTGTTTAAACATGTAAGGGTTAGTGTGTAAAGTACGTGTTGGCAAAAAAATTTGGAAATGAAGGGAAAATTTGTAATGGTTCAAGGGATTCAATGTGGGTTTATTTAATATTGGCGACCTATCCGTTTTTTCCCAAAATTATTTTTAAATGAAGAAAATGAATTTAGACATTTGTTCTGTTTTAGGATGTCGATTTTTTTCGGTGAGAAGTGGTTTTCTATTTTTAAAATGTCCTTGGAAGAAAGATGACATGAAATTTAAATGGAATTGGTGTATTTAAAAAGGAATTTATTTGGTTGTGCCTATGTTTGTTTGGTTAATAGGCCAGTTCGTTGGGCATAGGTTTTTCATTAGAGCTGTATTTTGATTTTATTATTTGTTTTGGTTTTCTGTTTTCTATATTTTATAGAATATGCCACCGGGAAATGTCCCCAATGTTTATATGTAATCATTCTCAGTTTTTTAACCATGGAGATCGAGTTCTGTTAGAAGTAGTGGAGTGGATTAATGAAGTCAAGTGAATCTTTAGATCATTAGGAACTTCTTAGTCTGTTAGAGTTCCTTCTCTTCTTGGGTTATTAGAGGGTCTATATTTGGATGAATGGTAGTTTTTTTTCTTCCATCGATGCCAGTTGGGATGTCCTGTGATTTTTTATGTTTTTCTTCATCTGATATTTTATACATAAATATGTGAATCTGATGAAAATGGAAGAGTTTATGAGTATTTAATAAGTCCATCAAATGGTGAATGCCTACAATGATTGTTTTAAGGGGATGTTTTCTTATTCTTCAGAGGCAGTGTCATATGATCTATTGAAGACATCACATTTCATTTGGGGTCAACGTTAAGAGACAATGAAGTGAGCCCTCTCCTCTAGGGATCTTTATTTTTATAATCTAGTTCCGTCCATGTGGTCGGTTTGGGAAACAAAAATTTTATAGAAATATTTTCTTAAATAATACATTAATATATGAGGATCTCATCACTTGACTGTGAGCCAGGAGATGCTTCAGCCATAAATGATCTATCATTAGGACTCGGAGTGAAGCTCGTGCACAGTTTGGAATTGCTGGGTATGTGTTAAACCTTGTCCCATTTGTTATCATTAGATTTAGGATGGAGACATTTAAATTTTCCTTGTATTAATTTTATTACCCTTTCATGTTCATTTTTTTGTTTTAATGGGGTGATGAAGACATTCTCTAACAATCCAAGATGTTTATTCATCTAAATGTGGCCTTTTGAACTGTTAATTTTCTTAAAGAGAGTTTTTCCCTTGGGTGAGTGGAATTGGTTTTAACTATGCTTGTTGGAGATATTTGAATTTTGTGGAATTAATGGATAGTGTTTATAGTATTTTTTTATGTTTATTTTCAATGGTTTACACTCCCATTTTGTATGATGTAGTATATTGGAATGGGAATTATTAGTTCTTGTTGTGTTTTTGTTCTCCATTTTGTAAAGCGGTTTTGTTCATTTAGGGTATTCCCTCATCACGACATCCTGGTATGCAGGGATTCCTTGTAGTGGGATTTCTGTTTATGTCTTAGCAGTGTGGATTGGTTTTGTGGTGAAATTTAAGGAGTTAGGGAAAAGAGATCCCTAGTTCTTGTTTGCAGTTAGGGTGTTGCTTTCTTAATGATGAAAGGTTGAGTTAGATTATAGGATCTCGTTTCAATGGGATGCTCCCAAATTGGATTTTGATAATGTTTGGTGGTGTTGGTTGTGTTTTGGAGTTATTGTACAAATTGAGTTCTTGTGTTGGGAAGAACCATGTTATGTACTCCCATCATCTCTATACTGTTTTTTCTCTTGATTGGTCGGGTGTGACAAGTGGAATGAATTTTCACCCTGATTCTTACAGTTTCCATTGCTTTTTTTTCGGGCATTGACTTGAGCTTTGGTTATCATTTATAATAGTGAATTTTTTAGGGAATAAAGTGCCTATGTTGGGGAGACTTTTCAAACCCCGGCCTCAGATAATCCATTATTTTATTCTTTTCATGGTATTAGATCATTCCACGATGAGGTTTAGGTTTAGACCCATTAAAAAAATTTGAATTTTGAGATATCGGTGGCTTTATCATCCTGCGAACGGGCACCACACAGTTAGTAGAAACTTTGGGGTTCATCCTAGGTACCCATTTGGTAGGTATGGGAGGTGTCCAAAATCTAACTCAAGATTTTTTCATGGTTGGAAAAACTATGTAGGTTAGTCATGCAGTCAGTTCCTACTAGGGTAGTGGCTACCACATGATTGGTGCATGATTTCATAAACTGTGCATCCAAACCGGGCAGTCATGCCAGGTAAATGAAATCTTAAAACTCCACTTTTCCTCTAACTCTCTTTTATCCCCAAATCAATAGTCCTCCTCATCTCTTGGTTTTGGCATACCAAGGGGTCTTAAAACCTCTTCTCCCATAGATCTGCACCCTCCATGGTCCAATATTCAGCTTCTAAGGTATATTTTAATGTTTGGGGTTGGTTTTATCCCCGTTTTCCCTCTTCTTCCAATTTGATCATTTTTTTCGGGGGTTTGTTGTTTTTTTCGAATACAAGGAGTTCTTATTTTTTTATACCTTTTGTTTATTTTGGTTTTAAGGCATGTAGTTTGTTTTTGGGTCTATTCCTTCTCCTCTAAGAGTCTTGTCACATTCGCACATTCATGTGGGTATTTTGTCCCTTTCCATTTCGATGAAATCAAATAATGATTTTATTTTTTTAATTAATTTTTTAAACCTGTTTTGCACCTTTAGAATTTATATGGTTAGGTTATTGTGGTGTTTAAATATTAGTATAATTTACTAAAAAATGTTTTTGAAGTGATTCTTGGTTTATGCTTATAAGTGTTTATGCCAAATGTGTTTGATAAAACGTTAATTGATCATTATGTGTAAAATTGGGTGTTCGAGTATTGTTTCACCAATGGAACATTTACTTATATTTATTGGATTGAGGTTGGTCTTGTTATATGGACTGTGGTAAAATTTTCATAAAATGGTTTGTTGTCGCAATTTAAAATAATGTGTTGTTTCTTGGACAATGGTTTGGGGGAAAATACATGCGGCATCCCATTGGATGTAGGGAAATCAATGGGTACATGGAGTGTACCCATTAATGATCATACAAATCATGATGGTATTAGATGTAATTATTTTATTTAACTATGATAAAATAAAAGGGTTATCTATATTCACTCCTTCCATATTTTAGTGTAAAATGTCTCCATTGTTTCTATTTAAGACTAAGTGCTTTCAATATTTATTCCATTTTATGGCCCATTTATAGTTTTATGATAGTGGTTGGGTTTTAAAATAGATTAAATTTTTTTGGAAATCCTTTATTGTTTTTTGTATGTTTTGAACTATTGATTTTAAATTTTTTTAGAGGTAAAATTGTACTTCAATGGTCAGTGTCATTTTGGAAATTTCAATTATATATTGTTCATTCATCTTCTATATTGGAATATCGTTAATGTGGAATTGATTTTGAGATAGTAAAGGTTGGTTTGGAAAACTGAAATGTTTTGAAGAAAAGTTTGAATGTTATAGGATGTGGCGTCCTGGTTGAAACTTTAATGATTTGATGTGAATATATATATATAGATGTATGTATAGTGGGAACCTATGTAGGGGAATTTCCCTTCATGGATTATCAAATAGTGGTGTTCGTGTTGCAGGTAGGCAGGGGTGGTGACGTAAGGAATAGTGACTCACGCATGCGAGGTCCCCCCTCTTGTATAATATAACTTACAATTGGTTCCTGGGATTCTTCTAGAGGATTGAGTGACAGTTTTTTTTCAGCCTAAATTAAATGGGTTGGTACCCCTGTAATTGTTTTTCAGGCCTAGTGGGATGTGCTGCTAGATTGATCAATTGAGGGAGGCTAGTTTGTTGTAGACTTATGAGCTTCACAATACGCTGGAAGGTGGTTCCAAACTGAGTACATCCAGGGATTTCTATATGGATTTTTAATATATCCCAGGGTTACTATTGAAATCTTCATTCATTCATTCTTCTCCGCATATTTCCTTGATGTGATACCTTTTTAGTTTTCGGTATAGCTGGATATGTCTCTTTTTTAGGAATTTGGGTTTAAATTGGAAGACTCATCTTTTGAAAATAGAAATCTATTGTGTGTTTTTTAAAGAAAATTATGTTTTGTTTAATAAAAATCATATTTTTATAAATGTAGATATAATTGTGTCACTAGAATGTTTTAGGAAAAGAAAACAGATGGATTCTCTGGTGATTATGTGCTGATCTTTGAATATAACACCCTACTTGTACCACCCGATGTCGGTAGACCCAATATTTTTTGTTGGTTTGGTTCTTGTTCAAGAATTATAGTTCAAAATGACTCTCGGAGTAGTTCAGTGATGGGGTTATAGGTAACCAATAGGTCATGTGAAGATTTTATTGGTAGTAGTTTGGGTTTTTTGTTTTTTGAGTTTTAGTTTTGTTTATTTGTACTTTGTATTTGGATCATCTTATTTAGTTTTTTATGATTCGGTTTTGTTTATCTTTGTGTTTAGATTATTTTTTTGATCCATGTATTTTGCGATAAATCATTCAAACATTTATAGTTTTTGATTCCCGACACTAGTTTCTAGCCCATGGGTATCGGAAATACCTTTTAGGCATTGCCACAGACCGAGTCAAATATCGGGTCGGATGGAATCCCAAGATGGATTGTGACATTCTAGATGTTATGGAGTTGTTTAATAGTATATATAGGATCTCATTGTCCAAACTAAAATAAAAATTATTGTTTTCTTAATATTTATTTAATTTCCATTGCATTGTTTACATTACCACTATACTTTCACAATGAAATCATTTTTTATTTCACATATATGTTTCCATTTATGATAATTTAGTTGACTTTTAAAAAAGATTAAAATTTATATTAACCCCCCCTATAGACTATATTATCATCTTTAGTGGGGAATATATATTCAATATCATGATTTTATTTTGTTGGAAACATTTTAGAACGAATATTTGAGCTCCTTTACCAACTCTAGTTACCAATAATACCTCATGTCTCGCCCATTAAGGAATTTACCCCGAAATATTTTCTCCCACTTCATTAACTCCCAATGTTATTAGGATTTCTTCTAGTTTTATTGAAATTTTCTGAAATTTTTCTCCCTCTTTAACAAATGATTATAAAGAATATAATATTTTGGAAATAAAGTAATACGGTCACACGGATTTAGGGGGATAATGTTCTCTTAAAAATAATATAATTTTCTAGAAGTCATCCTTAGTAAATGTATTTCTCAATATATATTTAACATTAACCATTGTTAAAATATATTAACGTTAATTATCACAATATTAAAAATATATGTGGTGATTTGGTATATGATATCATTAGGTTCAGGCCTTTAATATTTCACTACATTCATTGATAAATAGATTTCACTTTGGTTTTCAAAATAAATAATTAATGGATATAATAATTATACCAACATGTCTTTGAATATAAACATCATCCAAAATATTAGATTTATATTTTTATTTCAATAACATACCCAAATTTCATTATTATTAATATAATATAATTTTACTTATAAATATCCAAGAAGTACAACATTAAATAGTGAATAATGCACTAATAAAAAAGTTTTGATTTTTCACACCACCTACCAAATCCAAATTTGAAACCTGATAAATCTATAAAGATGTATCATAATCATACCTCAATCGAAAATAAATATTTTATTTGACATATATAATTTTCCATTTTGGTACCATAATATATGACTACTTTGGGTTGAGGTGGAATTAATAACAAATTATAATGATAAACACAAAATCCCTTATTTATTTTTTCAAGTAAAGATAGTTTCTGGTCATCTTTTAAAACTACTTTAGAACATAACTCCTTCTTAATTCATATATGTATTATTTAGTACCAAGTGCAATAATATTTGAATATTTCTACAATTCATTATCTTTTTAGAAACTCATTGGTGTATTTAAATTGTAAAAAAAGGAAATATATTGAATAAATAACTATTAAACATAAAAATAATTTAATTTCAATGATAATTGATATTATAAGTATATTTTCCTTATAGGAAGTAAAACTCTCAAAAATTTTAATTAATTCCTAAAAAATAATTACATATATATAAACATTCATAATGAGTGTATTTTTTGTTTAATTTGACAAAAAATTTATAATTCACCTTCTATATCTTGAATTTCGTGATCCCTAAGATTTTATATAACATTGAAAATGATTGATTCCATATATCAATTTTGTCATTTTATAAAAATTATATCCTTGACTATCAAGAATAAACCCTTTTAGTTGTTTTATTTAAATATCATCTTCATGTTTATTATTGAAAAATAGTAACTTTGAAATAATTTATATTTTTTTACGAAAGTATCATATGAAAAATATAAACATTTACAATTATATTTATTCAAAAAAAATCTGAGTAAAATAAATACAATAAATTTTAGAGTATCAAAAATCAATTTTTATTGGATATTTATTACTTCTCCATTCTCATTATGTTTAATTTTGAAAACTAATTTTTCCATAATCAGATTATTATCCTAAGGACATTATACCTACTCCCATATTTATTTATTTCCATTTTATTTATCTCTTCCTACATAGATATAATACAATCCTTTTGTTTGGAAGTATATTAAACACATTTATGTTTAACCTATGAATGTAGTAATGTTTGAGGGGAATCTATGAATTTTATTTTATTTTAACCACCCTTGTATTATATTCATTAATATTTTTAGTATATGCAATTTTCAATGTCTTCTTATGTTACAATCTCATTATTTAAATCCTTACTTATAGCTAAAATCCCCATAATAATCTTGGGAATTATTCAAACCAATTACAATAAATAAATTTATGAACTGTTGGTGATAATATTATTCATACGATTACTTAAACTCATCATCCAATTGTAATGATGTTCATTATGTACCACAATACTCCATCATAACAATATATTAAGGGTTGATAGTTTTATATATATTTTTAAAAAAATAATGATAATTTGTTTCGTTGAGTTTATATCTAAAATACTACAATAAAGTTTCTTGTTAATCATATTCACTAAGGGGATATGTCCTATATTTTGACAGATTTTAGACTACAAATAACTTTTAGGATCTACATATATAGATTATTCCCAGAACACATCTCATATAGAATATTGACTATTTTTGGTCAATAGAATCAATTATTGAGAATGTAGACGTCAACTATTGACTCATATCTCCAAAATAATTCTATGGACTTTTGCTATAATAAAAAGGTTCTCCTAAAAAACCAATCTCAATTTCTTCTCTTTAGCAGATATTATTTTAAACCATGTATAAAGGAATATATTTTTATTTCATCCCATTAATTTTAATATATCCTTAAAAGTCTTCATTTTTTACTTAGACCCATTTCTAGATCATAATTATTTTATATTATACCTAATTTGATTATCCACATCTCACTAGTAACTTTTGAACATGTCAAGTTTCAATTATTTAATCATCGTGAAATAATAATTATTCATGGGAGTAAAATAATAATGAAATAATGAAATAATTATCTCCATTGGTTGAATTCTAGATCATTATTCCAAAAACAACAATGAAAATTAATTCAATTATCATAATTTTTATGATCACTTCCATCTTGTGACTCTTATTCACCATGTTTCTTTTGTGACATATCATAGTAATTACTTGTTTTATGACCAAAAATTGCAACTTTTATCAAAATATCATAATTAATATTATATTACATTATTTTTTGTTTCAATTAATCTAGTATTCTTTTTCAAATATCATTTTCCTCATTAAAACATTTTTAGTATGTTTTTTCATCAATATAAATTCGAAATAGATTTTGTGTGGTCTAATATCCTTTCATCATGATTTTGTATACAATCATCATTTTTTTAATTTAAATTTTTCTATAAAATTATTTCTCTCCCTATTACAAACATATGAAATAATTAGAAGATTGTTCCTCAGCCCCTCAAGAAACATTACACTGTTAAATTCAAAATTATTCTCACCATTTATGGGGCTTCTAATTCCTTTCACATTCAATGAGTCATCATTTACCACGATAATAAAACTCTATAGTATATTTTAATATCCTTTAAAATATTTCTCTTGACAACCATGTTTGATGAGAAATAATATTTGAAGATCAATTTATCACTGGTTGAAAATATAAATTTAATGTTGCATTTAAAATGTATTTTATTTAAAATCATGAATGAAAAAAATTCATTTCATTTATTAAATAAAATATGAAAATATATAAAATCGATTGTTTTTTACATTAGATATTTAAATAACCTCTAATAATATCAATTAAACAATTCTAAACCCAGAACTCTACATTCCTTTTCTTCGTATCTCATGCCACTCACCCACAGAAATAATTTCTTACCAATTTCCCATGTACTAATTTATAGTGCAATATATTATTTTTTAATCTTATCTAATAAAAAATTTAGTTTCTCCTAATCACTAAATATTCACTCCCCTAAAACTCATTAATATTCCCTCATAAATTCCTAATTATGAGTCAATATTACAAATTTTCTCAAATATATAATATTGATGCTGACTGTTTTAATGTATGTTGTGGTGTCAATGATGGGAGATATGGTATGTACAAATATTTTTTAAAATTTCATCCAGGATGAGGATCCATGTTTAAATATTATTATAATTAAAGGGTCTTGAATGGAAATAAATACAGGAAATGTTTTATTTCATTCCGAATGGATTTTTTTACATCATTATTCAAATGATTTTATTACTAGTGATTATTATTATGATTTAACAAATTACAATTACATAATTTTTTTATTTGAAGATATTTATTTTATCCTTAGAAACCTTAAATAAATGAAAAAAATTAATAGTATTTCTAAATTTTAATGTTTCATGTTGTTTTTTCTAAATAAAAAATCATTGTTCAATGATATTTTTAAAATTTTTACTATATATATACTAATTTTCATGTTAGTTATTATAATAATTTATGTCGAAAATTATTTACCATGTTCTAAAATATGATTTATAATATGTAAAATGTCCTTTAATGTTGGTTATACTAAATAATCAACATTAAAATTAAAAAACCTAATTTCAATAATTTATAACAATTTTGGTCCTTAAAAAACATAATAAATATATTTTAATCTATTAACAAAAATTAAATTATAAATATATTTTTGACATCATTTTTAATAACCACACTTAATAACTAATGACAAATTCATAATATAACCAATCAAAAAAGGTTAAAATTCTACAAGTGAGGTTTCTCTTTTGTAAGATTTAAATTCACCTCAACCTTAATAATTTCTATTCTCATTAGATTTTTAATTTTCATTATTATTGGGTTTTATCTCTAGAAACATGATGAAATTTTTATTATATGTCCCTATTGATTACACCATCCATTAGTTTCCTTAAAATCATGAAAAAGTTTTTTAAACCTCAAATTCCCTTTTGGATACCTTTTCCCTTATGTCTTTAACTTTTCCCCCTCAAACATTACAACATTTCAATTCCAAGAAATTCCTATTTCATAAATAAAAATAGGACTTCTAATTTTATATAACATTGTATAATATCACCCATTAAAATATAATCTTCATGCTGATCTGAAATTTTATACCTCAAAATATGATTATTGGTTCTCCATAGATTTGATATTCTTTAGGTTTTATTTAGCCACATAGTGTTTTATTATCAGTATTTCATAATATATTTTTATTATTAGTTGTTTTAAATTACTAATTTTTCTATAGAGTGTTAGTTTTTTCAATTTTGGAATATTATTTTGAATAAAAAGTATTTTTTTTACTTTTTATATGTGATAATTAAACCTCCTTATTCTTCTTGAAATAATAGTTATTTAATTTTTTTACAGACATGGGTGTCCAAAGGGAAGAAAATCATATTCTTAATTAAATAATCATGTTGTTTCTCATCTTAGAGAACTTCATCAACTCATTTATAAAATTAAGACAAAAAATTTAATAACAAATATATAACCCAAATTCAAATTTATTAAATGTATTTACTTCTTTAAGAATATTTTCATTGTGATATTTAACCTCCATGATATTAATTACCAAGTTAAATGTTGTTATTTCTAGTATTTTGTATATTCCATAAATAATAAAATTGAGATATCTATTTCTACAAAAGAAATCACCTTTCTATTAAAGAACATTCCTGACATATAATGAATTTAGATACATATTCCATAACTGATTATCATTATTTAGAAATTATGTTTCCCTTTCAAGTTTCATGTTTTATTTTTAGAAAATCACATGCTCTATTCTCAGTTAGAACTCCATTGTTGTTTCTTCATCAAAGTCCCCTTCACTATATCCTTTATCTTTATTATATTAATTATAATTATTTGATTTTACCATAAAATCAATAGATGCATCATCCATTGAATCTTATTCATCCTTTTCACATTCTTGATCACAATATGACATGTTATTTCTTAATAAAAAAAATTTGGTCCCTGCATAATTAAAATTCACATTTCCTTTAGATAAACATATTTTATTTCATAAATCAACCAATATGTTACACCTTGATGATCCATTTGATTATTTTTTCTTACCATTTACATTTTGTATTCCTTTTAATAAATATGATATAAAATAAGTCAAATTAATCTCATATTGTTTATCTTATCACACTACTTCATGATATCTCTTCAAATGATATATTTTAATACCATTCTCGGATTTTCCTTTTGTTAATTTTTTATGTTTTCATTTATTCATTGAGTCCATTCATTTAATCATAAAATGAGAAATCAATATGATTTTGTGTTTGTTAATTTTAAATTCATCCAAATCCTGATACACTAATATAGAACAGTTTTTAGAAAATATTTCTATTATAATATATAATAAATTATTTAACATGATATAGTGTTAAAGTATTTCTTCATAACTATAGATTGGTCTAGGATTTTATTTACATGAATAAAAATATTATCTAGTTATTCATATTTATCCATACATATGTCCTATGTTTTTTTGAAAAGTTACGAAGTCATGATTCTGAAATATTCTTATCATGCTCATAACATTCATGAATTTATATCAAATGAAACATTATATTTTTTAACCCATAACACATATTAATTCCTTCTCAGGTAATAATGAATTTATACAATTTATTCGTTTCAATCAAATTCAATATTATTATTATACTAAAAACTAAATGTTTCAACAAATATTATTATATTAACCCTATTCTTGTTGATACCAAGAATGTTTAATATAGGTTATAAAATATATGAAATCATCCATTATCTATATAATTGAAATAACTTTCCATCATATGAGTAAAATCATTGTTTTTTATGAAATTCATTTTTTCTATATAAATTATTTACTAAAAAGTTATAATAAATTATGAACAAACTCAAATACTTAATAAAATAATTAAATGACTACTACGAAACACAATTGATGACTTATTCAAAATTGAATGTATACTCTAAAACTAATTATAACGCATGAGAAAAATGTGAGAAACTCAAGGTTGTGTTAATTTTTGAAATAAAAAACATTATTCTTTATTTAAATTTTTTCATCGTTTTGGTTAAAATATTGAATCTCAATAAAAATAAAATATTCAATGAGGTTATGTGTTAGATTATGAGAGAGAGAGATTAAAAATATCACATAATATATGATATTTACAAGGTTCACCAACTATTTTTATTCAGTGAATACATCCTTGGTGTTCAAATACTATTTTACCTTATCATATGTAATTATTTCAATATTAAAAAAGTATGAAGGGTTTCAATAATGTATATTTTTTTAAACTACCAAAAGTTAGAAATTTTAAATATTATGAAAAAAAGATGAAGAATTCATAAAAAAGACCATAAAGTATCATTTTTTATTATACTCATGTGTTTTCATTGATAGATCAAGTGTGAAACCCATTATTTTCCGCAGACCATGATAATAAATCATGGAAACTACTCTTTGTCATACTTCATTAGATTGTAAAACAGAAAAATTCATAGCAACTCCAAAATCAAGGAATAGCACCTTGAATTATAGAGTAATTCTTGGCAAGTTTCAAAATTTAAAATTTATGGAAAATCATGTTTAATACTTCTTGATATCATTATATTAGTCCATATTATTGAAAAGGATCTATTATGAATTATGGTTCATATATTACCTCCTGGAATACTATTCTTTAGACATAATTTCTCTTGAAATTCTTAATGATTCATTATGGTGTGACACTGCGACACTCATTGAGTAATGGATAGCTATAATTTAAGGATTTATATATTTATTACCAGAGTCATTGAGAGTTAATGGTTCCAAAATAAAAGTTTTTTGTAAAATATTTCATGGAACGTGATTAGTGAAAGGTTAGTTAAAATTTTGATGTTGATCAGGTGAGTGACAGATTTAGAGAATAATATGGTCCTATATTGTTTCTTAATGGATTATAAAACCATAAAAAATTATTTATGAATATAGTTCTTTTTTTGGGGGATATAGTGGCTCATAAATTATTAGCACATAGTTTTTATTGATATTCTTCCAACCCATGTGGGTTTTGCAACACATTAAAATTACTGAATTTTACAAAAATACCCTTGTTGTGTTTAAAAGAAATTTACATATATTATTTCCCACTCACATTAATATCCTCCCTCATTACATGGGGCTTCTCCCACATCATATTTAGAGTATTTACTTACTTATATTGGTGTTTTTTAGGCATTATTGGTATATCATTATTTCTTCCTCTTCCAGCCCTGTTATTACCTTTTATTAATGTCTTGAAAAACTACAATAGCGTGTGGATAAATCTAGGGTTATGGATTGTGAATTTAATAATTTATTAGTGTTTTAGGTATTTGAGTACTTCAATTACCTAAATATAGTGGTATTTTGTGAGGGATACACACTCAATTTGGTGTATATATTTAATGGGTTTACACTGGTTTACTTTGGGTTCTAGATTTCCTTTGATACTTTTATTAAATTTCATCTGAATTGTGTTATTAATAATGGTCAATCCATGTTAGGATTGAGTCTAGATGTTGGTGGGAAATTGGAAGGTCTTAAATGTGTTTTAAAAGTGATTTGGATTTTATTAATGAAACAAGTTTGATAAAATTGATCTAAGAGGATTTATGTTTTAAAATGGGTTTTAAAAAATATTATAATAATTTTTTTCATTTTGATAAATTTTTGGTAGGTTTAATGAAAGCGTGGATTATGAAATTTTAATGTTTTGGGTTATATACTATTTTACACATTATAAAACATGAAATAAAATGGATGTGTGTGTGAGATAGATAATTGAATTCTTAACCTAATTTATGGACTAGCTAGGGAATATTCCTCAAGGGGTAAATTGGAAATAATTTTGTTTGGGGGACTAAGAGAACCTGTGGAATCATTTTTTTCATGTGGATTATAGAGGCCATTGAATTTTGGTCCTAGGGATTATCAAGAGAGATTTCAATCTTCTTTTTCATTCTTAGTTGGACATAAATTGTGTCTTTAAAAATTCATACTATATCCAATTACCTATATCTTGTGATGCTTATTTCTTATTACCTATTTAATTTTAATTCATGTGTTTATGAATAAAACCCATTATTGTATATGATTCATTTTATTCATATGTTTCTACCATTTTTTGGGAATTTAATTTTTGATTATGCTATATAGAATTACATTCCCCTATTCAGAAACATTTACTCCTTCATTAAAAATATGCATTGATTTGAGAAAAAATTGATTTTACAAGTAATTTTTGCATGTGAAGTTCATTTAATGGTAAAAATGTTTGAAATTTTATTTTTAAAATAAGAGTTATCTATTTCCATAGAGAAATAAATTACATATATTCATGGAAGTATCCTATTAATATTTTTCTCAAACCCAACATAAATATTTTTCTATATTCACTCTCAATTTTATATAACATTGGTTAAGGTAATGGAACTATATCATTTGGTTGAATTTCCAAATTATTTTCACCCATGGTTGTTTTGGGATGGCGAGACAATGTTCTTATGGATTTTAACTCATGTGTTTCTCTTTTGGGGTTTTTTTTATTTGCCACTTTGTCCTTGTCCCTATTTTATATTTTTCTTATGTTGACCTATTTGTTTCATATATATGTAATTTTGAAAAACATTTCAAGAAGTTTTTATTAAGATATCAAATTTTTTTGTAATGTATACTCTGTTTGGATAATAATATTTTAGGATGCTTCTTATTTATTTTCCATGGTAATCCAATTCATGGATTGGTCATTCTACATTTTCAAGGGAGAAACTATCCCCAAATGGGTTAGAATGATAATCTGGTATTTATTTTCTACCGGTGGTGATCGGGAATGTGTTTCTGGATTTGTGGTAGGATGGTTCGGGTGACATGTTTGGTAACCTCGGGATAGGTAATTGAAATATGGTATCTGATTCTTCTTGATATTTGGGAATCAATAGTGTAAAAAAGATATGATCATTAGGGATTGATAGGTAGGTGTAGAGGAGTCCCTAGACAACTCTTCATCAAGCCAAAATGTTACATTCCATGGGTTTTTGATAGTTCTTCATTAACATTACACCTATTTTGGAATATATTGATAATATTAGATGTCTTTTATTATTGATTATGGGATATGATAAGGACCTATGAGAGGTTTTTTGAAATTTTTATTTTCGGGTAATGTAAGGAAGTGAAGAAATAGCGTACAAATTTGGTGCATGATTAGTCATAACCAAAATATTCCCATGATACTAGTTTTTTAATCCTTCCATTGCAGTTTTTCATTCCTAGTGCATGGTTTTTTAAACCATGTGAAAAATCCTTAAATAGAGGAAATATTTTAAAATTATGATATTTTAAACCCTTTATAATATTTAATTGATATTAATGTTAATTATATTTGTTTAAGGTTTATTGTTTGGCTTTTACGGTTTATTTTATGTCAATTGTGATTCAATTGATTATTAATAGCGTTTTTTCAAATGTTTTATATATAATTCCTCCTAGAATAGACTCTTTTATGTGAACGGAGGGGGATGAGGAGTATATCCCATTTTTGAAACATCCATTTAAACATGAATTATTAAAACTAGTAATCCAACCAATTTTTTCTTGGGTCGAGTGGGTTATAAAGGCCAGGAATGAGTGGTGGACCATGCATAGGAATTCAATAAGAAGACCCATGTTTGTTCTATGGTGAAAATGCACACATTATTATGAGGAATATGTTCAAAGGATCAAGCATATATTCCATTTTTAGAAGATCACTAAGACCTCTAAAGATGGATTTTCTATGTAAATGTTGGAAAAAATATGTATGAACTGATGGGAATACAAGGTCGATGAAAATTGGCAAGAGGTCATCACCTGGACTACCAAAAATAAGGATTTCAATCAACAATTTTATCATGGGACACTGAGGGTGGTGAAGGCTTGTAATTTCATGACCATAGATCAAAGGGACCATTCAAGGATATATTATGTTACTCAGTTTGATGAGTTGGTTCATTTGAATCTTATGCTCCTCATTAATTTTGATATCTTGTCCACACATTTTGAAATTGTACTTAAGGATGAGATCATATAGATGATTTTTATCCTTTTCCCACCTAAATTTATAGAGGTGGTAGTTCAAGAGGATATGTTTAAGGATGATTTAATTGGGATGATGGTTCTCACTAAGGCTTCTTTAGACGTAGATGATAGCTAACGATATTACTTTATCCAAAAAAATGAATTTTGGTGAACATAGTCTATGTAATGGAAATGTTTTTCAATATTCATCAAGTTCAGCTATGTTTAATTCATCATAGCATATGTTGTTTACATTTTATCTATTTTGGATGTCTTGACATACCAAATATGATTTCACTAAGGCTACAATGAAATGTCACTCATTTGGGAATCCGAGTTATATCCATAATTTTTGTAAGAATCCTTAGAAAGAGAGTAGAGTTGGTTATTATTTTTATAGGGGTTCGCATTTGTGATAAGAATGACCCAAGGTTATAATATGACACCCTAAAACTAAAGGGAGATCTAACTTCAGTAAGAAGGTTTGGGGTTAGGATAAGATTTTATGTATTTATGAAATCGATATGGAACCTAAGGAATCTTAATTAATGTTATCCACTATGATAGGTATGATTATTATTACATCATATATAGCTATAGATTTATTTGATAATAGTGATTCTCATTCCTTTATCTCATTAATGTTTTCTGGTACTCTAGGTTTATATTTGAAGTTAATACCATTAATTAAGGAATTACATACCCCATTGGGATAAATGAAGTGGAAAGATTTTAATTCTATGAAGTTTGAATTTTTATTTTCTAGCATGGAGGTCCTGTGTGACTTCCTTATGTTGGACCTAGATGTTTCCAATATCATCATCAGTATAGATTGGATGGTCAGTTTTAAATATCATATTGATTATTATAATTGTGGAGTATAGTTTCAATATCCTGATGGGAACACACTTATTTTCTAGGGTGAGTGGGGACCATGGTTAGTGTGGTTAGGACCCATTTTTCTTGATGTGGTATTGGTTTCATGAATGATATCTAGGATGTTATTTTATTCTGGGTGAGAATATCATAGTATTTAATCTTTTAGTTGTAATATAAAACTACCCTGGGGTGTTGGAAGATGATTTCTATAGGATATTTAATAATCAAGAAATCCATTTGACTATCAATATTCTACTATAAACAATCCCCATTTTCTACCATCATGAAAGATGACAGATTTAAAATTGAAAGATATAAAGGCTTAGTTTGAGGACCTTGAAATCAAGAGGATTGATCATTTTTGCAAGTCACCATGAGTGTCTATATTTAATTTTTTTTAAATAAGGATGATGGGAGTATCTATGTTTTCATATGTTATCTTAAGGTTAATAATGTTACTATTTAGAATATATACTTGTTTCCTCAAATTTATTATCTTTTTGATCAACTACAGTATCCATGTGGTGTTCAAAAATTATCCTAATGCCGTCGTTCCACTGGTTGATAGTCATTAATGTGGATATGCATAAGTATTCCTTCAGGTTCATTATTGGTTTGGTCATGTAAAAATGATGTTTTGTTTAAGGCTTATCCAGGATAACTTATCCATATAAATACATTAATCTAAACGGGTGAACTTTTACTGAAGGAAGAATTTCTAAAGATCTATTTAAGATTTAATGGTTAGTTTGAAATCAGGTCCAGTTTTGATTATTCATTATCCTAGAAATGGATATGCAATGTTATTTTATGCCTCATGTGTGGGTTTTAGGTGTGTTCTAATGTAGTATTATCACATAGTGTCATATGGATCTTGATGTGTATTACCACAAGAGAGAAATTTCCTTACCCATGACCTATAGTTGTCTTTACTAATGAATGCACGAAATACATTGTCACATTACCTATTCAGGGAGAATTTTATTGTGTATTTGAAACATAAAATCCTAAAGTATATATTTACCTAGAGTGACCTAAACAATTAATAATCAATAAATCTAGAAATTTTATATTCTAAATAATTCCAAATATAATTATTTTTATTAGAATCATCAAGAAATTAATTTTGAATAAAATAGATGAAACATGTTCCCATATATATTGATTGGGATTCACCATAGCTCCAAATATTCCATGTTCATTAAAATTGATGATAAATCAATAGAGAATGATAATGGTAAGAAGAAGATATATGGTGTTCCTCCCAACCCCCTTACATTTCAAAATAGAGTTATACAGACCAAATTAAAGTTAAATATATGATATTAAAAGTATTTTTGGATGCATTTAATATTTTGTTGATCAACATCCATATACTTGATGAAATGAATAAAGTTACATGGTATGTCGTGTTCTAGATATAATTGTGTAAAAACAGAATATGATTGAAGCAAAATAAAAAGGTCATATATGGAAGAGTCTCTCTATTCTCATCCCACCCAAAATTTATATTCCTACTTTAACACCCCGAGATTTTATGAAAAATATTGTTTTTAATTTCATTAATGTCTTGTGTTGTATGATACACCAAAAGGAGCTTGAACAACATGCATCCTTTACTTTCCTTGCATTACACGCAATCACAACCTTCCTCGATAGCGTGTGTAGTACGCAATACCGAGTTTCACTAAACAACGATATGCTATTAAAATATTATTAAAACTAGCTGTTATGAATAGTAATAACCACTTTTTGAAATTTTGTAAATTTTAGTTTTCAAAATTGACTTCATTTTTGGATTTGGAATATCGAAATCAGCTTAGGGAGAAATTTTGGTACTTTTCAGATAACTTTCATTTTCTGATGAATAGTGAAAATTACTAAATTTTAATTAAAAACAACCTTTTTAATGGAAATAATTATTAGTGATAAATTATTAATTTGAGTGGTTTTAAAGTATATTTAGAATATATATTTACAATTTAATACAATGTTGGTCATTGGATGTAATTTCACATTTAAACCAGACATAAACAAGTGTCAATCATTTGATAGTTATTATCTCTTAAAAACACACTATTTGTTTTGACGACGGGAATTAATTTTTAAATTAATTAATAAAACTTATTTGGTTTTAATTTGGTAAAATAGACATCATTTTTGAGTTCATAATATCAAATATATCTTAGACCTAATTTTTGGTATTTTTCTGGAAACTTTCATTTTTTTGATGAATAGTGAAACCACTAAGTGGTAGTTAAAAAAATTGAATTTTTCATAAAACATAAATTTACCGCTTCTGGGGGTGGAATTTCAAAAATCCAAGAGACACGGTTGATGTCAGTAAGTAAAATGTGGTTCAATGAGATGAAAATAATTTTTGGTGAACAATAACTTTTTACTTTTTTTTACCACGGTTAAAAGTAAATAGGGTAATTAAGGGTTAAAATGATATTATTATTACCTTAACACATGTTCTAATTCTATTGGAGGAGTTTAATTCGACCAAAAACAACCTTAAGAATAAAATATGACCATTTAGGCCCACTTGGAATAGATTAGGACATTTATTATTAATTTATTTAAAGAAGGGTTAAAATAGTTAAAATCAAAGTTTAATAAATAAATCATTTTTAATATAGTTTTATACATAAGTTAAATTGGACTATAAATATTCATTAGAAAACTAAAAATATTTCCTACATATTGATATTTAATTTTTAATTTTTAGACATTAAATAATTTAATTTATTTATGACATAATGATGATGTAGTAATTATTTTATTAATGAAATATTGACATAATTGATGTTATAAATACCCAAATAAATGTAATTTGAGACTTTATATGAATTTAACTAATTTTATAGGTTAATATGACATGTTAATGTTGATTTAATTAACTTTTTTTGAACTAATCATTCTGTTATGATTTTAACAAAAATCAATTACCAAATCGTGTCAAAATTGACATAAATTAGTTTTTAAAACAAATATTATATTATTAATTGTTATTTTATTCCTAAAAATCTAAGGTTCGGCCAAATTACTTATATAAGGTTATATATATTAATAAAAAACAACATGGGGTTCGTTTGGCTTGTTATAGTAAGTTTATTAACCTTATAGGGTAAGATCACAAAAAGACACGGTAAAAGTAAAATTATCTAACTTAATGTTAAATATAATTGATATGGTTAAAATAGGAACCTAAACTTGTCTAAATTATATTATATGAGATAATTTCGACCCATCCCCACCTTAGATTCGAAATAAATCAATTTGGAGCTATTTAAAACCGAATATGACTTTATAATAAAATAATATTTTTTAGTTTTCCAAAGGTGCCCCTCTCCTTCCTTATAAAAGGGAACCTCCTCCCTCTCTTCCTCACACCACTTTGAGCCTTAAATCTTGGCCAAACCCTGCCAAATTCTCTTCTCCAATTCCCTAGGAACATCCTAGAGGTCCTGGTATTCTTCAAAGCCCAATTTTAGTGCACTAATAGGAGGACTCGAAGAGGCGCTTCAAAGAAGAGATAATGTCTGTTACAGATTCTTTCAACTTTATTTCTTCTTCCACTTCTTCTTCTTTAGATGTTTCATTATGAAGTAATAACATCAGTATCACTCATATACTGATATGTAATTATATGTATGTAACAAACCTACTTCACCATCTATCCATCATATGGAAAATGAAATCACCGCGCGAGCGTACGTACGGAATACCGTCTCCACGCTGTGGTGTAATCTATTTTCCACCACCACCTTACTTGGATGGGTATAATGGTGTACATAATAACTATATATGATTATTGTAAAGTGATATTGATTCTTAAATAGTATACATACACTCTAATACAATTCCACCATCATGAGAATGATATCATCGCTCGTGCGTACGTACGGACTACCGTCTCCACGACGCGATGAGATTCATTTTCCACGTTAACCATTCATGAATGATTATAAAGTATATATAATAAGTAATCATGAAATATATGACATAATAATGATACTGTATTTATTTGTATATATATGTATTTCATCTACTTAATTCCATTCAACTCAATAAGGAAACGAAAACAGCGTTCATGCATAAGTACGGCCTACCGTCTCCATGAACGGTGTATTTATTTCCATTTACTGATCTATTATATATATATATTTTTTGAATATATATTATATATAAATCATGTTTTATATTCTGGAATTAATTAATCATTATCTATGTAATCATATGATTAATTACAAGTCAAAATACGGATGACAAATGAAAAGATTTTACCCAAAACACTCTTTAACATGGAATTTACAAAAGAACAGGTAATATAAAGTCATAAGTGAACCATATATGATATCATAACAATGAGTATGATTCTAGAATAAGTCAATGACATTATTTAAATCATTATACAGGAGGTTCGGACACTTACGAAGCAAGTCGGACCTAAGGTAAGGGAAATATCACAATCTCATTTTTATCCAAGATTGTTTATACTTTGGAATTTACTGGGGTGTATTTTTTCATCCACATCCATGTTTCATCAATATGTAATATTATTTCCATCCACCTACAATTGTTTAAATCCAATTGTACCCTTCGGTGAGTTTTTAGTAAAAGATATGAAAGGAATATTTTGTCATTTTTCGTACGAGGTACTTTTTGACTTTTCTGAAAAAAGTATGAGAAGAATGTTTTTTTAACTTATACGGAATGAATGGATTTTTAAAACATTATTTCCATGAAGCTTCCTTTACAAGTTTTAATGTTTATTTTTAATCAACTTATTTTAGTTTAGAATTGTATGAAATGTTAAGAAAGGAAAACTGTTTTTGAATTAGAAAGGATATTTTCCTCAAGAATGGAGTTCAAGTGTTTTATCAAAATTATTTTCCATCTCTGATAATAAAGGGTTCTATTTCTATCCCTATTATTACATTGATTTGATTATGTTGTGATGTAATTATTTTTATGAATTCTTTTATCTTATATGAATTGTTTTATGATGTCATGTTGTTTAAGAATCCCATTTTTATTACATGATTTATGCAATGATGTATGATTTATGATTTTGTGGCACACATATGAATGGTATCATTATGAGATGGGTGGGACCTATATATCCCTCCAATGCATTGGGTAAAAATTTTATATCTCAGGAGATAGACATGGCTGGAACGGTAGGTTAAACTGGTTCAGTGAAATAGGATTGAAATGAGGAATGAACTCAGTTCAGAAATGGACATTGTCCACTAAGATAGTCATGGAAATGAGTCTTGACTAATAAGAAATGATTCTCTATGATTATGTGTGTATGCCACAATGTTTAATGTTTTATGTTATGATTATTGGAATTACATTTCACTACTATGATTTATCCCATGTTATGATATTATGATCTCTTTTGCAGGTTAATATTTCCAAAATGTTATGTTCTTTTGAATATGATTTGATTGATATTTCTTTTGTTTACCCTTACTGAGAATTTGAGATCACCCTTTTATGTTTTCTTTTCCCCAGGATATGAAGAAAGGTTTTAGGTAGAAAAAAAAGAAGATCTTTATGGGAGATATTGAAAATCTTTCACCACGATTAGAAGATTATATTCCGAGTTTCCAAAGACACTAAACTATTATGGTCCTTGTGTGTGTGTTTTTGTTATGTACTAAGTATTCCTAAAATGTAATGTAATGTCCATGTACGTTAAGCTTCGGGTCTCTACAGTTGGTATCAGAGGAAAGGTTTAGTCAACCTTTGGAAACTAGGATGCGAGAACTTTAGTGAGATTCCTAGAGATATTTCTAAGGTATGTATAGGGATGTCCCTAAGGTTAAGTATAATTATAGGTTATTGTACTAGAATTACGGTAACCCAAGATGATAGATATTGACGGTACTCCCCCTTTATTATATTGTTTTCCCTACTGTGATTTTTTCCTCTCACACTATTCTTTTTGGGTTTTAGACGATGGCGGGAACCCGAAGGAACCGTGTTGATCAATGTAATGGACAATTCAATGATTTTCCTCCTGAGAAAACAAATATTATGGGAGATGGAGTGCAAAATCTTATTTCTATACTTACACAAGATATGAACCATTCTGGACTTCCAAATGAGGAGAGAAGGGAACAATATTCTACTGAGTCCTTCATGAGGCAACGTCCACCTTCTTTAAGTGGGTCTTCTGATACACTTGTTGTTGAACAATGGATCAGTACTACTAAAAAGTTATTTTCAGTTCTTCAATGTTTTGAACATCATAAATTCATCTTAGCAGCTTATCATTTGGAAGGTGATGCTGATCAATGGTGGAATCTTATCAATAATATGATGCCAAGGGATGAAATTGAGTCCATGGAATGGGATGAGTTCAAGAACTTATTTTTCAATAAGTACTTCCCTCGTATTCTTTGAACAAAGATGGAGAAGAGTTTCTTGAACTAAAGCAAAAGGATGATGAATCTGTTGGTATATACGAAGCGAATTTTACAAGGTTTTCAAGGTATGCATCTGGATTTATCATCCAACCTGAAAGTAAAGTTGATCGATTCTTCAGTGTCTTAAAACCAAATCTTCAAAGGGAATTAGCTATAAGAGACTTCAGTAGCTATGAAGAAATTGTGTGTTGTGCTATCAAGGTAGAAATGGAAGTTGGTGTTACTTATCCTTCTCATAGTTTTGACAAGAATCAAAAGAGTGAGTTCAAGGAGAAATCTCTGAATAATGGTGAAAAGAAGACGAATGTTTCCTTATGCTCAAAGTGAGGAAATAAGCATGGTAGAGATTGTCTTAAAGGGACTAGAAAATGTTTTAAGTGTGGAAAAGAAGGTCATCGAGCAGCTGAGTGTCGAAGTAATGGAAAAAGGGTTTCTAATGATGTGAATAAAGAAAAGACTACAGAGAATGCACCACCAACACTTCAATGCTTCAAGTGAAAGGAAATGGGGCATTATGCTAATAAATGCCCTAATCCAAGGGTTAGTGATGATCGACTTGAGAAACTACTTAAGGAAAAGGACAAAGGGACGTCACATGAGATCACTAATGGTGATTTTGAATATGACAACGAAGTGGTGTAATGATTAAGTGTTTATGTAATGGGATTCCAAAATAATGTTGTATATAGTATCGTGGAATATTGGAATATTTATGTATTGGTCTATTGTGGTTTTCAATAATTTTATGGTACCGGTAACCATGGAAAGTGATTGAGATATTTTTGGAAAAAAAAGATGATTTGCGCATAATGAAGGGAAAATGAGAAAATTAAATGTTTGATAGTATTCATGAGCTCATTATTGATATAAGTACTATGTGGTATCATGGTTTGAGTATATAGAATTTTTGGGATTTTGGTATGTGGAAAAGAGTTAACTTTTGACAGCATTCATGTTTTCACTATGGTTAAATGGGTATTCATTTTTCAAGAGAATACATGATTGAGGTATTCACATGTTTGTAATTTGACCAACAAGATATATCTTATGATATATGGGGGATAAATAATGGCATTTATGTGATTGTAATGTGACATTTCAAGTAATCATTTTCATTATACTATGAGCTTGGACCGAAGTATTTTGAATAAGCCTAAAGATTGGAATGGATTATGTTGGACATAAGTTAATATTGTTTAAGGATAGATGTTTTTTCAATATTATTTATGAGATTTTATAGTAATGTAATTTTAGAAAATGGACAACCTGCAGGATGGGCGACAGCCCATCGCGTCAGACAACGCTGTGGGAATCGAACCCACAACCGAAGTGCGACTGGCCTTTATCGCCTACCACTGGCCTACAGGAAGTCCCTGTTTAGTAGAAACTAGTTTTATTACGTTAATAATTATGATATAAGAAGTATAAGTCCATTTTAGGAACCATATATGATTAATCTCACTATAGATGGAATTATGTATTTTTTTGATAACTTTTCTAAACTTTTGTTTGAAACAGATGTAATGACCCATCATTCTATCACATGATCTGCTAACACATCATGAAGGACAAATTCAACTTCATTTCTTTAAGAGATGAAGTGGAAATTGTCCAAAGAACGACCAACGGTGAGACTATACCAAAATCACAAAAGTATTTCTTCTATTTCCAATTTCATCAACTTTAGGGAAATGATCTTGAAAACCAAAAATTTTGTCCTAGTGCTCTTATATCTGATGAATCAGATGGTACCTTAGATAGTCAAAAATTTATGGCTTTGTGATTGCTGGATTTTCCATATCTATGTTCTCTACCACTCTCCATCAGAACATTATGGTTAGATTTCTCTTCGATATCCATGTTTTCACCTCTGTGGAAACCCATTGAATAGTTTATTTGGGTAACTATTACGTTTCATACTTTTGTTTTTAATGATTGGTTTTGGTATTCCTTTTTACGATTTGGGTTTCTATTAAAGAAACTTTCGTGTAGTAAACCATTTATAACCCAGACGAATTTCGAGGGTGAAATTCATTTTAAGGGGGGTAGAATGTTACACCCCAAGATTTTATGAAAAATATTCTTTTTAATGTCATTAATGTCTTGTGTTGTACGCTGCACCAAAAGGAGCTTGTACAACACGCATCCTTGACTTTCCTTGCATTACACGCAATCGCGACCTTCCTCGATTGCGTGTGTAGTACGCAATACTGAGTTTCACTAAACAACGATATGCTATTAAAATATTATTAAAACTAGCTGTTATGAATAGTAATAACCACTTTTTGAAATTTTTTAAATTTTTTTTTTCCAAATGGACTTCATTTTTGGATTCGGAATATCGAAATTAGCTTAGGGTGAAATTTTGGTACTTTTCAGATAACTTTCATTTTCTGATGAATACTGAAAATTACTAAATTTTAATTAAAAACAACCTTTTTAATCGAAATAATTAATAGTGATAAATTATTAATTTGAGTGGTTTTAAAGTATATTTATAATATATTTTTACAATTTAATACAATGTTGGTCATTGGATGTAATTTCACATTTAAACCAGACATAAACAAGTGTCAACCTTTTGATAGTTATTATCTCTTAAGAACACACGATTTGTTTTGACGACGGGAATTAATTTTTAAATTAATTAATGCAACTGATATGTTTTTAATTTGGTAAAATAGACATCATTTTTTATTTCATAATATCAAATATATCTTAGGCCTAATTTTTGGTATTTTTCTGGAAACTTTCATTTTTTGATAAATAGTGAAACCACTAAGTGGTAGTTAAAAAAATGAATTTTTCATAAAACATAATTTTACCGCTTCTGTGAGTGGAATTTCAAAAATCCGAGAGACACGGTTGATTTCAGTATGTAAAATGTGGTTCAATGAGATAAAATAATTTTTGGTGAATAGTAACTTTTTACTTTTTTTACCACGGTTAAAAGTAAATAGGGTAATTAAGGGTAAAAATGATATTATTATTACCATAAAACATGTCCTAATTCTATTGGATAAGTGTAATTCGACCAAAAACAACATTAGGAATAAAATATGACCATTTAGGCCCACTTGGATTAGATTAGGACATTTATTATTAATTTATTTAAAGAAGGGTTAAAATAGTTAAAATCAATGTTTAGTAAGTAAATCATTTTTAATATAGGTTTATACATAAGTTAAATTAGACTATAAATATTCATTAGAAATATAAAATGATTTCCCACATAATGATATTTAATTTCAAATTTTAATACATTAAATAATTTAATTTATTTATGACAGAATGATGATGCAGTAATTATTTTATTAATGAAATATTGACATAATTGATGTTATAAATACCCAAATAAATGTAATTTAAGACTTTTTATGAATTACACTAATTTTCTAGGTTAATATGACATGTTAGTATTGATTTAATTAACTTTCTTCGAACTAATCATTCTGTTATGATTTTCACAAAAATCAATTACCAAATAGTGTCAAAATTGACATAAAATAGTTTTTAAAAAAATATTATATTATTAATTGATATTTTATTCCTAAAAATCTAAGGTTATATATATTATTAATAAACAGGTTGGGGTTCTTTTCGCTTGTTATAGTAAGTTTATTAACCTTATAGTGTAAGAACACAAAAAGACACGGTAAAAGTAAAATTATCTAACTTAAAGTTAAATATAAATGATATGGTTAACATATGAACCTAAACTTGTCAAAATTATATTTTATGAGAGGATTTTGACCCATCCCCACCTTATCTTTGAAATAAATAAATTTGGAGCTATTTAAAACCGAATATGACTTTATAATAAAATAATATTTTTTAGTTTTCCAAAGGTGCCCCTCTCCTCCCTTATAAAAGGGCACCTCCTCCCTCTCTTCCTCACACCACATTGAGCCTTCAAGCTCGTTCAACCCCTGCAAAATTCTCTTCTCCACTTCCCTAGGAACAACCTAGAGGTCCTGGTATTCTTCAAAGACCAATTTTAGTGCCCTAAGAGGAGGACTCAAAGAGGCACTTCAAAGAAGAGGTAATGTCTGTTACCGATTCTTTCAACTTTATTTCTTCTTCCACTTATTATTATTTAGTTGTTTCATTATGAATTAATAACATCAGTATCACTCATGTACTGATATGTTATTATATTTATGGGACAACCCTACTTCACCATCTATCCATCCTATGGAAAACGAAATCACCACGCGTGCATACGTACGAAATACTGTCTCCACGCCGTGGTGTAATCTATTTTCCACCACCACCTTACTTGGATGGGTATAATGGTGTACATAATAACTATATATAATTATTGTAAAGTGATATTGATTCTAAAATAGTATACATACACTCCAATACAATTCCACGATCATGAGAACGATATCATCGATCGTGCGTACGTACGGACTACCGTCTCCACGACGCGATGAGATTCATTCTCCACGTTAACCATTCATGAATGATTATAAAGTATATATAATAATTAATCATGAAATATATGACATAATAATGATACTGTATTTATTTTTATATATATGTATTTCATCTACTTAATTCCATTCAACTCAATAATGAAACGAAAACAGCGTTCATGCGTACGTACGTCCTACCGTCTCCATGAACGGTGTATTTCATTCCATTTACTGATCTATTATATATATGTATATTCTGAATATATATTATATATAAATCATGTTTTATATTATGGAATTAATTAATCATGATCTAAGTAATCATATGAATAATTACAAGTCAAAACACTGATGAAAAATGAAACGATTTTACCCAAAATGCTCTTTAACATGGAATTTACAAAAGAATGGGTAATATAAAGTCATAAGTGAAGCATATATGATATCATAACAATGAGTATGATTCTGGAATAAGTCAATGACATTATTTAAATCATTATACAGGAGGTTCAGACACTTACAAAGCAAGTCAGACCTAAGGTAAGGGAAATATCACAATCTCATTTTTATCCGAGATTGTTTATACTTTTGAATTTACTGAGGTGTATTTTATCATCCACATCCATGATTCATAGATATGTAATATTATTTCCATCCACCTAAAAAATTTTAAATAAAATTTTACCCTTCGGTTAGTTTTTAGTAAAAGATATGAAAGGAATCTTTTTTCGTTTTCGTACGAGGTACTTTTTGACTTTGCTGACAAAAGTACGAGAAGAATGTTTTTTAACTTATACGGAATGAATGGATTTTTAAAACATTATTTCAAAGAAGCTTCCATTAAAAATTTTAATGTTTATTTTTAATCAACTTCTTTTAGTTTAGAATTGTATGACATGTTAAGAAAGGAAAAGTGGATTTGAATTAGAAAGGATATTTTCCTCAAGAATGGAGTTCAAGTGTTTTATCAAAATTATTTTCCATCTAAGATAATAAAGGGTTCTGTTTCTATCCCTATTATTAAATTGATTTGATTATGTTGTGATGGAATTATTTTTATGAATTCTTTTATCTTATATTAATTGTTTTATGATGTCATGTTGTTTAAGAATCCCATTTTTATTACATGAGTTATGCAATGATGTATGATTTATGATTTTGTGGAACACATAAGAATGGTATCATTATGAGATGGGTGGGACCTATAACTCCCTCCAATGCATTGGGTAAAGATTTTATATATCATGAGATAGACATGGCTGGAATGGTAGGTTAAACTGGTTCAATGAAACAGGACTGAAACGAGGAATGAACTTAGTTCAGAAATGGATTTTGTCCACTAAGATAGTCTTGGAAATGAGTCTTGACTAATAAGAAATGATTCTCTATGATTATGTGTGTACACCACAATGTTTCATGTTTTATGTTATGATTATTTGGATTACATTTCACTACTATGATTTATCCCATTTTATGATATTATGATCTCTTTTACAGGTTAATATTTCCAAAATGTTATGTTCTTATGAATATGATGTGATTGATATTTATTTTGTTTACCCTTACTGAGAATTTTAGCACACCCTTTTATGTTTTATTTTCCCAAAGATATAAAGAATCGTTTTAGGTAGAGAAAAAAGAAGATCTTTATGGGAGATTTTGAAGATCTTTCACCAGGATTAGAAGATTATATTCCGAGATTCCAAAGAAACTAATCTATTACGGTCCTTGTGTGTGTGTTTTTGTTATGTACTAAGTATTCCAAAAAAGTAATGTAATGTCAATGTATGTTAAGCTTCAGGTCTCTACACCTACAATGTGAAAGGAACCTAATGTATTCCCCATCTAATGAATAATAGAGGACTTGCATTTCACTTATGCTTTATTTAAATTGGTTGATTCCTGTAATTTCAAGCTTCTCTCTTTTTTCACATCCTTTAATGATAGAGAAATAAATATTATGAGGGTGGTGGTTTAGATGGAAAATATGGAAACAACCTTATTGGTGTGATTGTTCAAGGATTTACTCATTCAGGTGAGAGATATAATATTTACTCTATAAATTTTCATGTTAAATAAGGAGGATAATAACACATATTCTAATAATCTCTCCATTCTTGGCAGATCCTTCATCAAAATTTCAAAGAAAAAAAAATATGCCTATGAGGGTATATATTCTATGGATTCTTGGGTCAGATTATATGATTTCTTATTTTGGAATCCAGGAAGTTACCCATAAAACACTCTTATGCACTCTTTATATACTATTATGAACCATCTTATGATGATTCTCTAAATATTGATTTTAAATAATTTTTTTTAAATAAATATAATTATATATTTACTGATATTTTGAGTATTAGGGTTGGATATGTGTATCAAAATACTTCCAAATGTATTTTATATAATCAAACGGCTCTAAATTTTTATTCTTATATGGATTCTTATTCGGATTATGGACATTTATTTTCTAATTATGATATGAATGTCACATTTATTGATGGATTTGATGCATTATTCATGTATATTAATTTAATAAGTTGTTTATATACATCGATTCCATAAAATTTCCATCTGCACAGCATCCAAAATAATAGGAACTAAAACTATTTCCACTAAATTTTGAATATTCATTCTTCTGAGTAATAAAACATTTCTTGTAATATTTGGTAATAATATCCTTATTAGACAACAAAAAAATAAGTTTTAAATTTTTGGGGGATAATATAATTGAAATTGTGTGGATAGAATAAAACACACCATGTATTATACCCTCCTTTTCATGAATAGTATTATTTTAGATGATTAGGTAAACTATTATGGCCACCAAAAAGGAAGCCTAATTCAATTCTATTGAATGTTCTTAAATACGATGTCAAAATATTACTTGAGGTGGGTATCATTTACTCAATTTATAATTATAAATGGGCTATCCCCAACCATGTTAAACTAAATAAAATGGGTCTCATTGTTTTGAAAAATGAAAATGAAGAGTTAGGTCACAAAAAAGTGAAAATAATATGGTGAATGTGCATAGATTATAGGGAACCAAATCAATCCACTCGTAAGGACTATTTATACATTCCTATAATTGAACAGATGCTTGAGATTCTTGTGTATATGACACAATTTTATTTATTTGATGGTTTATATGGATATTTTTAGGTTCCAAATGTTGCATGATACAAATATAAGATGGCATTCACTTACCCAATTTATATAATTTCTTATTGAATTATTCTATTTATTCATTGCATCACCTTGGGTTCCTCCCAAATAATCATGGTGATTATATTTTTTGAATTTATTATGATTTTCATAGAGGAATTTATGAATTGATTTATTGTATATGGTTCCTCATTTGATCAGTGTCTATATTTCTTGGGAAATTTTGTTGGCCGATGATTTGAGAAAATTTTGATTTTAAGTTTTGCAGAACATATTTTTATGTTATAAAAAATTATTTTCCAAGTTCATATAATGTCGCATAATAAAACTAAGGTTGATAGATATAATTTAGAATTTATTTAAATTTTTTATATCATGTATGTGTGTGTGATGTTTGATCATTATAGAAACATGTCGGTTTTTATACGAACATAATTTTAAATTTTAGTATTATCACTCCAACCTTATCATGATTTCTTTAAAAATATGTTGAACTTGTTTTTTATTATTCCTAAAAGGTACCATTTGATAATCTATAGAAGAGTCTTACCACTCCACTAATAATATATCCCTTATCATTACAGCTTCTATTTCTTGTTATGTTTTACACTCCAAACCTAGCTATTAGAGTTAGATTATCATACAGTGTGCAGGTTCATCTTTACGTGACCATGTATTCTTTGAGAAAATTGGATAGTGTAGTGCCCCGAAATTCTAAAGTTAGAACTTTGTATCTACTATCATGTATGAAATGAAACACAATGACTACAAAGGAATATAACAACTCAATACATTAAATTATATTTAATAAATAAATTATATATCTTGTAATGTATGAAAAGATGAGCTAGATTGTGTTACATGAAATAAATACTTTGTTTGGTAGTTTTCATTACACAGAAGACCTATTTTTACCAAACAATGATATATTATTAAGATATTGTTATTTAATATAACAAGATATAACCTAGATATTAAATTGATGGATATTAAGAGAATTAGCTAACTTATGAAAATATATGGTTTAATTCATTGGTTGAATATCAATTATAAATTAATTTCAAAAATAATTGAATATAAATGTAATTTTTTTATAAAATACTACTTTTAAGTTCACAATGTAATATTATAATAATAGATTAAATTAATTATTATTAGTGAATGATATTAATTTAAAATTTAAATATATATTATATATTCAATTAAATATTTTTATATTCATTAAATGTATTTTATAGATATAAGATAAGAAAAAAACCCAATATTACACTTAAAAACCTATATTTTTTTAAAAGAAATAGTGCTGCATTTTTAATGAGAATAATAGTAAAATATGACATGTTAGACATTATAAATTAAACATGAAAAGTAAATTAATTTTTAAAAGTGAAATTTAAAATTTACATTATGTTGAATATTTTGTATTTTTTTGACGAATCTTTGTTTCATAAATAATGAAAAACCCAAAATTTTAATTCAAAAAATACTTTTTATTATAATTTTTTTATATTGTAAAATTAAAATGTTTTATTGTTTTTTATTATTAATAATATTATTATTAAACATATAAATCCAATTTCTTTTATTGTAATCAATCTAACTTTGAAATTGGATATAAAAACAATTTTAACTTGTGAATGATTTTACTTTAAAACCCTGCATTTTTTCCCTTCTATGGTATTTATTTTAAATAAATTTACACTTTTTAATTTATTGAAATTTGGATAAATAGATTCTATATTTTATTTCCTCAAAATTTATAATTTATAATAAGTTAATCATAGATTTTTTCAAAAATATTAGTAAATTTTAATAAAATTAATTACAATGATTAAGAGAAAAAAATTGCATATTACGGACTAAACCTTAAACGTACAACCAAAAATAACCTAGAAACTTGTTAAAAATAAATTTACTATTATTATTTAAATACTATCCTTCATTGGCTCTGCATTGTACAATTATTTCTTCCACATGACTTGGGAAAAACATGGGTGGAATTCAATTTTAAAAACATTATTAGAATTTCACTCATTCTCCACTATAAAAAAGAACCCCACCACTCCCACTTATTTACACCTATAAAAAACATTTGATCACAAAAAGTATTCTGAAATATAATCCCATAACCATTCTACATATAATATAGTCATATAATTAGGAATAAATCAAACCAAACAAGTCTTTTTGTATAACCTAAAAAAGAGTTACCCAAATAAGAGGTAATGTTTTCCAATGATAACATTTTCTTAATTTACATTTCCAAACCTTAAATTATTTTTCTATGTCATGATAAAACTATAAACTCATTATATTATTCATTTTGACATTTTTATGATAATAATTCTTACTACACTTTCACACACATCCATCAAATGGGATACATAATCATCATTCATGTGTACAATGGACTACCGCCTCACAAACTGATGTTGTTATTTCTTCCATTTACCACCTTTCAACATTAGAATAATGATGAATTTATAGTCTAATATTATATATATAGTATTTATAATTTATTTAGGTTTCATAAATTTTTATATAACAAATAATAGTGTTTACTCCGTTTCTAAGAATACGATAACATCGTTTGTGAATGTATGGACTACCGCCACCTCAAAATGATGTGATTCTATAATTATATATATATATTATATTAGGGATGGTTTTAAAAAACTTATGTAACACATATTATAATATATATGATACTATAATTATAATACACATATACATATAATTTACTTTTAGTTATATTAATATGATAATGAAATAGAAGCAGTGTTCACGCGTATGTACGACCTACCATCTCTAAAAATGGTGCATTTCATTTATTATATCCAAATATTATAGATTATTATAAATACATATATAATGGATATATATGATATTTAAATCTTGTTTTACCATTTGGAGATTACAAAATCAGGATGTAATTAAAAGGAAAAACCAGCAATAAGTAAAAACATAATAAAAAAACAAGGAAATTAACACAATAAATAGATAAAATAATGAATGATTGTTAAAAAATAGGAAATAAGATAACATAATAAGATAATATATGATATTATAAATTTTATTATGGTTATATTAAAAGCTAATAAGATTAATTTAACCATTATTTAATTGGTAAAAATATTTTTACCCAAAAATAAATGCAATATAAGGGATTTCATCTCAATTTTCACTCCCTTGTGACTTATTTGTTTCAATTCACAAATGCACTTTAATGTGGTGTATATAATACCAATTTTCCATTTTTTATCATTATTATATCTTAATTCATGTTATTTTATGTTTCAATTATAATTATATCACATAAAAGGGTATCTATAAACAACCAAGTGGTAAAGGTTATCATTATAATCATACTTTCATTTATTGTAAACTTCCTCTTGAAAAAATATTATATTTTAAATCATTTCTCTTTGGAAATTTACTCAAATATAATAATTATTTGGTGATCGATATTATTATTTACAATGATATATACAATTTTTGTATACAATATGTACATTGGTATTATTTTATTTTTGGTGGAGTATTGATAAATTTTTATTATTTATTCAATATAGATATATGATAATTCATATTTTTTATTAATTAAATTGACTACATGATATGAGGAATAATTTTGAAAGGATGTGATGTGTGGGGACATAAATTTTTATACTCTATCATCGCATCGAGAGGTTCTCATGAGACTAATAATTTCTTCATGTAATACAGGCTTCTACCAAAAATTTTAAAGGGTCCTGTGAATGGTATTGGAGTTATAGTTTTTCATGTGCCTAAGAAATGATGTAAAATAATCACGCATTTTGATCATGTATAATTTAGATATTAATATTATCCATGATATTAAATCTATCAAAAAAATATATTGATGCATTTCATTCTTAGTTTATTGATTAATTTGTACGTGTTTTTAGTTTCTTATCTAGAAACATTTATTATACCATATATTTTTTTTATATAGAATGTGATCTCAGTTATATAAATTTTGATTTTGAATTGTTCCAATTGATTTTTTATGTCTTATATAGTTATTACCCTTACTAATCATTTTATATCACCCTTATTTTTGTTTTTATTTCTCATGTTATGAAGAGGAATCCTTTGAATGAGTTTTTAGGATGTAGTTTATTTGTCATTGTTATTTATTATGTTTTATTTTCTATCTCCTAATGTAATATGGGTATCATGTATACCATATAGATTTACAAAATGGATAAAATGATCAATCCCTTGGAATTTGAATCACGTATTTATGCCAATGTAATAATTTGAGGAACAGATTACAGGATTATGGGGTCAGGTCATTATAGTTGGTATCATTGAACGTTTAGAGGCATGCTTGGAAATTAGATTTAGACATCATAGATTAGGTAAAATAACCCAAATATTTTCAGTGATGATATTTATAGAATAATATACTATAAATTATGTAAGGTTTTAATTATGTGGATCTTCCTAGAAATATACCCATATCTGGATACTAAATGTGCACATGGTTCTGGAACATATTTTCCTTTGGGTTAAAACATGTAAAAGGTTCGTCTGGAATGACTTGATCATAAGCTACTATACAACCATGGTTCTTTATGTAAAACTGGTTTGACACTCCTAGGGTATACACATTGTTTAATTTTCATTATATTTATAAAACATTATGAAGGATTTAAAGGTACCAATGTCCCCAAGGAATCCAACTTTTATAATTCTATGATTCATAATGAAAGCCTTTTTGTTGTGTCTTATACCATATTTTGAATTATATATTGTGATTTTATGATATAATTCAGTATATATCATTGTTCTTAAATGGAGACTAGATGGATGAATGGTATCAATACTCATGGAAAATGTAGAGAGTACCTTATAGAGTAATCCAATATAGTTGGTATTGTAATAGAGAAAATTAAGAAAATATTAGGGTAACAGAATTAGGTTATAGAAAATAACTTTTCTTGAATAGAGGAACATATTTGACCCAGACAATCTCCCATATTGGATCACATTATGCATTAGAAACCCTAGTTGTTTAGTCAGACTACTAATCCATGTGTAGCTAAAAAATAGATTATCTGTAAAAGTTGTTAATGTCCATGGGATGTAGTGAAATAGAAAATGTTAAACTCGTGTTATATTGTCTCCAAGGTGATGATGATCAAAAGTAGTCCTTGAACCAGAATACTAGGGAGAAGAATAAATAGAACTCGGGGAATATAAAACATTTAAAAAGATAGTCTTTGATAAATACTTTCCACATAATCAAAAAATTGAGAAGTAGTAAAAGTTACATAGTTCAATAAAAAAGAGTAATAATGTTTCATGGAGTAAAATACTACATGTACATGTTTATTAAGTCATGTTAAATATTTTATATGCAATGTGGAATGCTAGATTGGACACTTCTTTGAATATATTAAGAAAAATATTTTACGTTTGCTGTTTTTAAGACATCTTCTTCATACGAAGAAATAATTTTATGTGTTATAAATATATAGAAATAATTATCTAGATATTTTGGATTTGAATGGAATAATTAATAGAAGAGAAAAGGAAGAACAAATTATATATAAATGGAACATGGGAATAAAGGATTTACCAACTTCTGATAACTGTAGAAAGAATCAACATAATAAATTTTTTAAAGGGTTAGGATTTTCTTATTTGTACGGATAAAAAGGTCACCAAGAAAAATAATTAAATGAAAAAAAGTAAAACACAACTATTTTATGTTATAACTACAAATAGATGGGGCACTATGAAAACTAATTATTTATGAATCAAGGGAATGTATCTCAAAAGAAACTAAGGGATCATTTTCACGGATATGTTATTGATACAACTGAAGAGGAATGATTGAAGTGATTCTATATTTGGATCTAATAAATATATTGTCAAATATTTTATAGATTATTTTTGCATCATATGTATTATTAAATATATAAGGATTGTATTGTGGTACTATTTCACAAAGTATTTAAAGGATTTAGTTGATTAGTACTGATATCCATGAAAAGTTATTCAATATAAAGTAAATCTTTTGGGAAAAAACATGGTTTAGGGAAGTATAAGCCTTAATATATTACTGGTGTTGAGATAATAATGTTTCATAAAGATATTTTTGATACGTATTATGTAAATTGGATACTACTATCTACTAAGGAAATGATTCTAAAGTGTTGTATCATAATATTCTTAAAATGTTAACCATTTAAGAAATGGTTTATGTTATTCTTTGGAGGTGGTTTCATAGATTGATTTATTACATCACTCTATAATTAAAATAATGCTCATAGATGAAGTAGAACTTGTTAAAGTATCATTCAATGTATATTATTGTGAAATAAATATAATATTTATTTATACTCTTATAGATTGATATTATTTTCCAACTATAGTAAATGGGTCTTAAAAGAAAAAATCTACCTTATTATCAATATTTTTCTACATCAATGAAATTTTTCCAAACCTCTAGTTTATTTATTTTCTGTAAAAATATTCTCATGAAACTTTTCTCTATAACTCTTCATAAAAACATCATTGTTACATTTCTCATCCATATCCTTGTTTTCAATATTGTTCTCATATTCAAAAGCCTAGTTTTTGGTGAACTTCACATTTCCATTTTCCAATTTTTAATAATATATGTTTTTAACCCAATTTACGATGTAGGTTTTCCAAAAATAGAATTTTCAAATATCAATACCTTGAATACTAAGATCATGTTTGAATTTATAGGACACAATTTAATTAGTTTTTGAGAATGTAATTCCATGAAATTCTAAAGTAAAAAACATTATATTTAATTTCATGTTTGATATGAATAAAAAAGATTAAAAGGAATATAATAACACTATACATTAATAAATATTTAATATATATATTATATATCTTTTAATTCTTGCAACTATGAGTTATGTTTGGTTACACACAAGAACGATTATGTTCAGTAGTTTTTCTGACTTGTAAGATAATATTTTATCGAACAACAATATTTAATTATGATTTTTTATTTAATATAATAAGATACAACCTTGATATTAAATTTATGGATATAAATATGATTAAATAACTTATGAAAATTAATGGGTGAATTCCTTGGTTACAAATTAATTAAAATGATTATAAGAACTAATTCTATATTGAGGGAATATTTTTATAAATTACTATTTTTATACTCACAAAGTCATATAATCATAACTAATAAAATTAATTATAATTAATGAATGATACTAATGTGATATATATATATATATATATTACATAAAATAAAATATTTTTGGAAATAATCCATTATATTTGATAGGAATAAGTTATGAAAAAACCCAATTTTAAACATAAAAATCACTATTATAATAAAAACATTTTTACAAACTTATAATTGTGCACCTACAGTAAATATAAATTTTAAAAAATTTATAAATTTAATATTTTAAAAATAAAAAACAGTTTCGAAATATAAATTTCAATATTATTCTGTAGTGAAATTTTGATATTGCTCTGTGAAGTTTCAATTTTTGATTAATAGTGAAAAATAATAAATTTTATTTCAAAAATTACTTTTCATCTAACTTTTTTATGATGTAAAATAAAATATTTTATTTTTTAGATAATTATTATATTAAGTATGAATATTTTAATAAAATTATGTTTATTTTAATCAATTTCACTTTGAAATTGGATATAAAAACTTAGCAAACTTTTGAATGTTTTTACTTTAAAACCTCATATTGTCATATCGTCTATGGGATTAATATTAAATTAATTTTTTCCACTTATATTATCATAATTTTTATAAATTTTTTCATATTTTTAATAATAAAAATTTCTAATTTCAAATAGGTTCATCTTAGTTTTTTACGCAAAATACTAGTAAAATTGTTTAAAATTAAGTACTTTGATTAAGAGAAAATTTAGCTAAATAAAGGACTAATCCATAAACATAACACCAAATATAACATATAAATTTTCCCAGAAAAATTGTTTTCATATTTAGATCAAATAATCCATTTTAATATTATTGGATCCGCATCAAATGGGAAAAATGTGGGTGGAATTCCATTTTTTAAAAATTAAAAAAATTGACTCTTCATCCACATTAAAAAATCACTCATCCCTTCAACATATTAAGACCTAAAAATTCGTTTGGATCACAAAAAATTTACTAAAATAATCTCCCAATATTTGTACCGTTATACTATAATCTTGGCCTTTAGGATAAATCAAACGAAGGATATTTTTCGGTATGCACCCAAAGGATTGACATGAATAAGAGGTAAATTTTTCTAATGATCACTTTTAGTTCATTTACTTTTACACACATTCAATTATCTTGATTTATCATGATCATATAATAATATCATTTTATTAAATATTGTGATATTTTTTATGATATTATTTATACCTACACTTTAAAAAACATCCGTCAAATGGGATAAACAATCATTCTTCATTTGTACGATAGACTACCATATCACAAAGCAATGCCTTTTATTCTTGCATTTTCCACCAATAAATTTTGTAATAATAATGGATTTGTAGTTTAAATATGATATATTTAGTATTTATAATTTATTTATTCTTGTATAATTTTTATATAAAACATACGTTTATGCACGCCATTTTTTGGCATGCGATATCATTGTTTGTGGATTTGTAGATTATCAACTCCTAAAAGTGTTGTGATTTGTTCACGCTATACATGAAATGTAGCAGGAATGGTTTCAATAAAAAAATGTAAAATATTATATACACATAATACTTTAATTAAAAAAATATATCATTTTTCATAATTTATTTAATATGAAAAATTAATGGATATAACCTTCATGTGTACGGACGACCAACAGTATCCATGAACACCGCATTTCATTTATTATCTCCAAATATAATGAATTATTTGAAATAAATATATACTAGATATATATGATTTTTAAATCATGATTTAAACTCTTCTTATGATGAAATTATGACTTAATTAATTGTAACAATATGTAAAAAGTGAAAACATACTCGAAGAAGAAGGCAATTAACACCCAAAATAGAAAAAATAAGGATAGAATGCTAACAAATAGGTAATAATATATTATTAGAAGATAATGTAAAAAATATTAAATATGATTATTTTTATATTATATGTTAATAAAATGATTAGAACCATTTTAAATGATATTAATGGACATTTCTCCCAAGATAAATACAAGGTAAGGGATATCAAATTAATTTACATTCTATTCAGACTTTTTTGATGTGATGCATCAATTCAAATTAATTTTGTTTATATAATTTACCTTTTCCTTGTAATGTCTTTATTTTCTCATAATTCATCGTATTTTATGTTTATATTTTTATTATCTCACCCAAGGGGTTTATCATGAATATGACATAGTAGTAAATGTTTTCCTCGTAATCTCACATTCTTTTGTGATTATTAACTTTCACTTGAAATAATCACTTTATTGCAATCATTTTTCGATGTAAATTTCTTTAAATATCCATATTAATTTTTTATGGATAATATTTTTTCCTAAATTATATACGTTGTTTATATATGGTATTTACTTTGATAGTATTTGATTTTCAGTTGAAATATTGATAAATAAACATTCTTTTTTAAATACTAATATTTGATAAGGAATATTGTTTATTATATAAAAAAAGAATGTTTATTTATCAATATTTCAACTGAAAATCAAATACTATCAAAGTAATTATTTACGAAGTTAGTGAAAAGTGGGTCCCAAACTTTATATATCTCCTTGATTTATAGATAGGTTCTCATGAGACAAATAATTGGCCAAATTAAATGGGTTTCTACCCATTATTTTAAACTATCTTGAGAATGGTTTTAATGGTATAGGTTTTTATATTCCTCATACATAAAATAATATAACTAATCATTTACTTCATAAATATTTTAATTATTATTATTTTTATCTGGGAGATTTTCACTATGAAAAAATCTATGGATGCATTTCATTGTCAATTTTATTATTAATTGGAATCTTTTTGTGGTTTCTTACCTTGCCATATTTATTATGCATTATTTAATTATTTATATGTCTTGTGTTTTTAGTTGTTTAACTTTAAATGTTTAATTATTATAATTTATTCATTATTTATTCCAATTTATTTACCCTTACAGATCATTTTATCTCACCATTATATTTTTTACATTTCCCCATGTTATGAAGATGAATCCTTTTTATGAGTTTAAATGATGAAGTTTATTAGTATTTTTTATGTATTATGTTATATTTTCTATTTCCCAATATATAATGGGAATGATTTATGTTAAATCTTTTTCGAAAACTACTATACTTTTCAGTCACTTGGGATTTGAATCTTGTATCTATACTGATGTAAAAAAAGTTAGAGACTAGCACCTAGCATTTGGGGTCGGGGCGTTACAGCTGGTTTTAGAAAGAATTTAGTAACAACCATGTAAACTATATTTAGAAAACATATATTAGAGACCATGAAACTAAGATAGAGTTTAAGTATAAGTATATAATGAGATCCTATAATTTTGGTCAAATAGATGTTATGTGGGTATTCTTCAATATACATCTATGTATGGATACTACAAGTGGATGTGGTTCTGGAATAGATGTACCTAGGGGTAACATATCTGAAAAGATGTTTCAGTTCGAATGTCATGATAACCTAGTACATGAAAATGGACCTTACTGTACACCTGGTTTTATACTCTTGGGGCACACACATTGGATAATTTGGAATTTATTTAAAAATAATTATGAATGATTTAAATGTAATGATCTCTCTAGAGAAACTAAAGTTCATGATTCTAATATTTATGATACATAAATATATTTTATGTGATATACCATATTTTTAATTATACATTATGAATTTATAATCTATTCAAATATATTCCATTATTTAGAAATGTATCCTATAAGGATTAATGATATCAATACTCCTGGAAAATATAGATCTTTCCATATTGAGATAACTAGTACAAATGATATTAGAATGATGAAATGTATGATATCATGACCCGTCCTCTGGGCCCGTGTTGTGACTACCCCATGCCCGCCTTCCATAGCCCAGGGGCTGGTGACTAGCACCAAAGGCGTAAATCTGTATAACTGGGAAGACATTGTCTTTATAAAACGTAAACACATTCAACCAGAGTAAAAGAAGAAGCAAACACTATGTAAAACTGAAACCAAAAGTAGTGCGGAAAGTAAGGGTCCGGAAATACAAGCCCAACTGTAAAGTTCAAGATAGCTGGAAGGTGACAAGAAGCTCCTGGATTGTCCACCATGGATCCTACCTTAAGCGTAGGTACAGATAGAGAAGCTCCTAGATCATCCACCATGGATCTTATCTGAAGGGTAGTTATAGATAGCCTTTTCAGAGCCCTCGTTCGTCAACCTCCTCCGGTTACCGACTTGTCGTGAGGTCCACCTCCAGGTGTCGTCCAGTCCTTGTACACTCGGCCTACGTCAGTGTTGTCCGTCGTGTGCATCCAACACAACGAGGTGCGGGCATAGCCCATGCAGGGGTGAGTATAATGATACTCCATAGGTACCCTAAGACCCTCAAGGTCACACTACATCCAACAAGGATAAAACAAAAATAAAGATCTCAACAGATAACCTTTACTTAGGTATATGCCCATAAATATACCTATGTTATCAAGTAACCTATCTCGATCATGAGGAAAATACAAAGGTCATTGACCCAGCTCAAACTAGGATTTTTATTCACGGTGAAGAAAACACGGCTGCTGGAAAACTCCTCCTCTGTCGAGAACAGTAGTCCTATCATGACTCCGAGGTGCCACTCACTAACCATAGACTGCTGAGGTACTTCTCCTCTATCGAGTACCACATTTATGTCGCCCCAACATAGTAGCGATCCCCACCATGGGCATGCCGCCTCAACAAAGCAGCGCTCCCCATTCTAGCCTACAGAGGTACTCCTCCTATCGAGTACCACAGGTCTACCACCCCAACACAGTAGTGCTCCCCGCCATGGGTCTACCACCCCTACACAGTAGCTCTCCCCACTAGGATAGTCCAGTCACTCCGAAACGAATCGGATAAGAAGTCATCAGGTCTCAGCCAGAAACAAGGTCACTGTACTCCATATGCTCGTCTCCGGGAGGATCCGCTCCACGAGCTACTAGTCGACACTCCAAGTGTCACGAAGTTCCATGACGAAGTATCTCAAAGGACCGCCTCATCATAGGGGTCTCAATGGAAGAGACGGTGCGTCAATCGGACGCCCGGTCTGTGAGTTATTAGAATTTTTGTTCTAGCGGGCCAGTTGGATTTCAGGTACAATCCAATTAGACCATACTCCAACTTCGTTCAAACCTCAGGTGAAGTATTCCAAAAGAACCATCTCATCAAGGAGAATCCAACATAGTTGACAGCATGTCAATCGGACGTCTGGTCCTTATGTTATAAGCATTTTATAACCGAGGCCCCAGTTAGATTCATTTTCAATCCAACCCAGTCGTACTTCAAATGACACCAGTTAACCAAACTGGTCACACCGTTGTGATCCATACGGAAAAACACACGAGATGGACTACCCATTGGTCCAAAATGGATATCCAGTGAAAAAGTTTCATTTCACCGTAACATGAGCGAACCGGGCATCATGGGTCATGCGCCTCGACCTCGACTTAAATATCCAAAAGTGGTCTTGAAACATTTGTCTTAATTATACGGTTGCAATGTCGTAGACGGTTCGTCATTCTGACACTATATGAGAGAGATAGGTCAGAAACAGAATCCCGAAATAATAATATTATTCTTATCATTAGGTGTTTCGTGGACCCGAGCCATGAACCAAAATTTACTATCATACATTAGACTTGAATCGACCATGTTAAAGATAGGATAACATCTCCACTAATGGAAATCCAATCAATCGTCGCACACATGAGTTATATCAGGTCCAATATTGAATAATAATATTAAATTTATTAATGTACGAGCGTTTAGAGTGCCCGATCCAAAAAACCCAAAAATGGTATCCAATATTGGACTCATAATTTCCATCTTGAAGTCAAGGTCGCACTGCCTCTGACAGTTTGTAAAACCGAGATCGTATGAAGAAGATACCATAAAAATACGGTTTTCCAATGAAAATAATAACATCATTATTATATTTTTTTTATTTTTTTTAATTGAACCTTTTATTTTCAATCATGCTCAATTAATTCCAGCGCACAACCCTCCCATGATTTCATCCAACTTTATCATTTATTTTCCATTTTTAACCATCATTATTCTTAATTTACTCTCTCCAATCTAATTCCTCCTTCCACGGTTTTTCACCCATGTACACGAACCAAGAACCCGCTACACCTCTTCCTCACACAGGGCTCTGCCACACTTCCAACTCGTGTTGCCGCATGATCTGACTCATCACCGGCTGAAGCCACATCGCCCCATCTTGCTACGCGTGCATACTCCAGCCGCGCCAGACTTCCCTTCTCTGTCATGTCGCCCCTTCCGCAGGCTGCCACATCTCCGTTCTAAGTTCAAAAATTGTGTTGAACGCATATTCGAATTCCTCGTGTCGAGATCTCTGCGTCTGTATGACGATATCAATATGACATTGAGCATTTAATGCGTTTAATTATTTTGTGATGAAGAACATGTAATGAACACGTGGAGAATGAAATTGAAAAGGGAATGGTTTGTGTGTAGATCGATGGCTGTGTTTGGTTTGGCCATCATTTTTGAGAATCAATAACATGTGGAATTAACAAAAATATATTCATCATACTTCGATATTTTCATGAAAAAAAATAATAAATTGATTCAACCCATAGTTTTTCGATCCGTGAATTAATTCATTTAATTCGCATTCTTCATGGAAATTCAATTGGGGTAAGGAATCCACGAAGATAAATCCTACATATAAATATACAAAAATCCCCCTACATCAAATACTGCTCATTTGTTGTAGACGCAGAAAGCGATGTCACTCCATCAACGCCGGGAAATAACCGTCGTCGTTGGAGAGTTCCCCACGGTTGGATTTACTCCCATGATGAGGAGGAAGAAGAAGAGAAGGCACGTCGTCGGTGACTTCACATTCTTTTTAGGTGGAAGAACACCTCTCTTTCTAATCCTCCAGAGGTTTCCCACCAAAATATTTGCTATCGCAAATATTACAAAATACTTCTCCTATTTAAAGAAGTTTCATGCAACACAAAATAATTCAAATTGTGATGCATCAATTTAATTGATGAAACCATTGATTTAATTATGTTGACAAACTTAATTAGAGGAAGGTGGAGAGATCTCCCTAATAGAGGAGTTGAGGAGTAAAAAAAATAATTAAAAAGGTGGGTTTATGGGGGGTTTAATAGAGGTTATGGGGAGATAAAAGGTTGGGGATCGTGTGTTCCCCACATCTCATTTATCCACACATGGGTAGTTGGTGGTTATGGGTCTCACCCTTAACTCCCCTTTTTAGGGTATAACTACCTCAAATATAAATAAAATTTTGTAAGACCAATTTTATTTATTTAATTCTAAATCCCCAATTATTAATTCTGAACACTCTTAAAACACGACCGCGTTAGAGGTTCCCTTATGTAATTACCAGCGCTACGAGTTCATCGGTTCCCTAAGATTTTAATTCGGAGCACCAGTTCAAAATATTGAAAAACCCTCACATACGTTTACTGAACGTACCTGAACAATGATTCGGAAATTAATTCTGGGCACACCGGGCCTCAAAATCAAGTGTCTTCAGAAGCTACAGACTTTTAAATTTCAAGGTATTTAAGAAAAAATATTTCCTTGAAATTCACAAGTCTTTACATTACTACCAACTAAAGGATTTACGTCCCTGTAAAGCTTCAACACACACTAGGGAAAACAAAAGAAGTACTGAGTATGCATGTGAGCCTCTCTCTCTCTCATGTGCTCTTCTGGAGGTTCCTGTGCTGCTAGAGAATGTGCACCAGAGGAATCGACCATCCTCATAGGACCCGCTACTTTCGATCCTTAATCTTTACTGGAACCTCTGTGAAAGTCACCCTGTCATCAATATCTAGCTCCCAGTGGTCGATTATGATGATTAGGTCGTGCACGCATCTCTTCAGTTGAGATACGTGGATGACGTTGTGCACCAGGTGAAACAATGGTGGAAAGGTAAAGCGTTAAGCCACCTCGCCTAACCTGCTAAGGACCAAGAAGTTTCTGATGAACCTCGGAGATAACATGCCTCCTCGGTCACATCACTGTAGACCTCGTCGAGGTGAGACCCATAAGAAAACGTGGTTTCCATCCTCGAACACCAGTGGTCTCCATTTCCTATCAACATAGGATTTATGCCTGCTCTGTGCATTCTTCATTCGCTCCTGGATGATCTTCACCTTCTCCATCATAGCTCGTACCATCTCTAGTCAGTAGGTAGTTGGCTAACTTGGTAAGTCGGTTGATGATCCCCTTTCTTCTCCTACAATCTGAAAGATCTTATATGATTTATCCTTTACCGAAAAGAGAAATCTGGTCTCATCCCCTAGATGAACCACGCCCATTTCTTAATACAGTCTATCATGACATGAAAAACACAATTCATGTCTTGGATGATGTCGTAAGGCCTCGACACTACTTCCAAGAGATCCAACCGCCACTCTCACCTCAAGGGTCAGATCACACCATCGGCGTAAGTGTGATTATTTATTCTCCTCCCAAAGGTATCTCCAGACATGAGGGTCCAGTTAATTATTTTAACCATAAACTCTAGGTCTGGGACAAGATTCATGGAAGGAAGGAATGATTGGTACCTATGTCAATTGATATGGTAGCTAGTAGTAGACAAAGATCATACCTCAAATCATCCCTAAAGTCTTTTGGTCGCACTCCTTGACTGTATGCAGCTACTCTCTTCCACTTCCCTCCAGATCTCTAAGCATGGAGGGGAATACAAAGGTGGGTAGTTGTAACATGCCGATATGTACACCACCACATGTTTCTCTCCAAGCTTTGCTTCCACGTCTACTACTATGAAGATTCATCTGTTCTTTATACACACCTCACTCTGAGGTCCGAGCTCTAATGTACTGATCATATCATAGTAATCATGTACCAAAAACAATTGGTACGCCTCGATGAATACTCAGCTACCGACATGTCATCCTGCCGAAGCTATGTATGCTCTAGAAAACTCTCATCCACCTACTTAAGACAGTCCTTAGCCCCCTTTGAGTTGGGCATGCCTCTGAACCTGATGGGTATCTGATGCTGTAACACATTTATGTTACTAATCCTACATGTTCCATCTACCGATACTGCCAGTTATAACTACTGACCAATAGGTAGTGATATAGCTGGAACAATACCCGAAGGTACTATCTTAGTAATCGGTCCATGTACCGAAGCCTCATTACTATGCGGACCAACCTCTTGGTCACTCACTGGGTAACACTAGTATATAATATCACTATCTTCTCCACTGGTGTCTAAACTAGGTGTAGAACTCTAGCAATCGCCTCCAGCCAGTCCACTACTTCCTAGGAATCTGTCTCACCTCGTAACCTCAGAGGCCTCTACTACTGGAACTCGTGCAACGCGCTCTGTCAGCGTGCATCATCCATTATTACGGCTGGTGGAATCTGTTGCCCAATGGGTTGTGGGGGTGCTGGTACACCACCCAAATGTGCCATCATAGTAAAAGGGCCATGCACCGGAGCCGCATCGCTCGGTGGGCTGTCATCAGGTACTTTCTTGGAACTCCAACTGACAGTCTTCGTGGAGGCATCCAGAATAGATGTGGCACGGTCAAAAGAATATACCTGGTGAGCTGACCTAAATAAAACTTTTGGATACACACACGCAATCAGTTTTTTCGTGCACTGAGTCGGAAATAAGTATTCAGGGTCCTGGTGTATGGATACATCGGCCACCGTACCAAAACTGGACTCCTTGAATAGAAAACCACACTCGTTCCGCATAACACTCTTGCTTCATAGGATGTAAATATCAGAGTCAAAAGTTATGTGGTAGAACCGACTCATCTGATACCAATTTTTCACGACACGTCCTTGGGGCTCGTGCCGTGACTACCCCACGCCCACCTTCCATAGGCCAGGGGCTGGCGAATAGAACCAAAGGTGTAAATCTCTATATCTGGGGAGGTATATCCTTTATAAAATCTAATCACATTCAACCCGAGTACAAGAAGAATAAAAAACTAAGTAAACTGAAAACAAAAGTAGTGTTAAAAGTATGGGGATGGAAAATCAAGCACAATTGTAAAGTACAAGACAGCCGAAAGGTGAAAAGTAGCTCCTGGATCGTCCACCACGAATCCTACCTGAAGGGTAGGTATAGATAGTGAATCTCCAACATTTTCCACCACAGATCCTACCTGAAGGGTAGGTATAGATAGCCTCCTCAGCGCCCTCGTCTGTCAAACTCCTCCAGGTACTGACTCTTCGTGAGGTCCACCTACGGGTACCAAAATTTCATGTGGTCCACCTACAGGTGTCGTTTAGTCCTCATACACTCGGCCTCCATCAGTGTTGTCCTTCATATGCATCCAATACAATGAGGTGTGGTCATAGCCCGTGCGTGGGTGAGCATAAAAATACTCTGTAGGGACCCCGAGACCCTCAAGGTCTCACTAAATCAAACAAGGATAAACCACAAAGAAAGATCTCAATAGATAACCTTTATTTAGGTATATGCCCATACATATACCTATGTTTTCATGTGACCCATCTCAATCATGAGGAAAACAAAAAGGTCATTGACTCAGCTCAAACCAGTATTTTTATTCACGTTGATGAAAACACGATTGCTGGGGAACTCTTCCTCTTTCGAGCGTAGTATTTTTGTCATGACTCCGAGGTGCCACTCACTAACCTTAGAGTGCTGAGGTACTCCTCCTCTGTCGATTACCACGGGTATGTCGCCCCAACATAGTAGTGATCTGTTCCATGGGTCTACCGCACCAACACAGTAGCGTTCCCTCTACTAGCCTACAGAGGTACTTCTCCTATCGAGTACCACAGGTATTCCACCCCAACATAGTAGTGATCCCCACCATGGGTCCACCATCCATACACAGTAGCGCTCTCCACTGGGCTAGTCTAGTCACTCCTAAATGAATTGAACAAGCAGTCATCAGGTCTCAGCCAGCTATGAGGTCACCGTACTCCGTATGGTCGTCTCTAGGAAGATCCGCTCCATGAGCTACTGGTCCACACTCCATGTGTCACGAAGTTCCACAAAGAAGTATCTCAAAGGACCTCCTCATCATAGGGGTCTCAATGCAACAAACGATGCGTCAATCAGACACCCGGTCTGTGAGTTATTAGCATTTCTGTTCCAGGGTCCCTGTTGGATTTTGTGTACAATCCAACCCAGCCATACTACAAATATATCCAAACCTTATTTGAAGTATTCCAAATGAACCGTCTCATCATCTGGAATCCAACATAGTTGACGACACGTCAATCGGACGTCCAGTCCTTATGTTATAAGCATTTTATTACCAAGAGCCCGGTTGGATTCATGTTCGATCCAACCCAGTCGTACTTCAAATGACACCGGTTAACCAAACCAGTCACACAATTTCGATCTATACGGAAAAACACACGAGATGGACTACCCATTGGTCCAAAATGGATAGCCAGTGAAAAAGATTCATTTCACCACAACTTGCACGAACTGGGCCTCGTGGGTCCTACCCCTTGACCTCGACTTAAATATCCAAAATTGGTCTTTAAATGTCCGTCTTAATTCTAGGGTCACAACGTCACAGACGGTTCATCATTCCAAAACCGTATGAGAGAGATATGTCAGATACAAGATCCCGTAATAATAATAATATTATTATCATTGGGTGTTTCATGGACCCGAGCCACGAACCAGAATTTATTATCAAACATTAGAATTGAATCGACCGTCTTAAAGATAAAATTACATCACCACTAATGGAAATCCAATCAGACGTTGCACGCATGAGTTGTAGCAGGTCGAAGATTTAATAATAATATTAAATATATTAATGTACGAGCGTTTCGGGTACCCGATCCGAAAACCTGAAAAAAAAAGTATCCAATATTGGACTCATAAATTCCTTCTCAATGTCAGGGTCGCACTGCCGCGGACGGTTCATGAAACCGAGATCGCACGACGAGGATACCGTCAAATCACGGTTTTCTCAACGAAAATAATAATAAAATTATTATATTATTGTTATTTTTAATTTAATTTGACCTTTGATTTTCACTCATTCTCAATTCATTCCAGTGCACAACCCTTCCATGATTTCATATGCCTTTATCATTTATTTCCACTTTTTTTTAATCATCATTGTTCTTTGTTTCGTCTCTCCAATCTAATTTCTCCTTCCATGGTTTTGCACCCCTGTACACGAACCAAGAACACACTGCACCTCCGCCTCGCACAGGGCTCCACCGCACTGCCTACTCCTATCGCCGCCTGATCTAACGTGTCACCGGCCAAAGCAATGTCCCCCCTTCTTGCAACATGTTCATACACCAACCGCACCAGACTGGCCTGCTCTGCCACGTCTCCCCTTCTGCGAGCTGCCACATCTCCGTTCTAAGTTCGTATATTATGACGAACGCATATTTGCGTTCCTCGGGACGAGATCTCTGCGCCCGTATGATTCTCTCAACATGACAATGAGCGTTTAATGCGCTTAATTATTTTTCAATGAAGAACACACAATGAACGTATGGAGAATGAAATTGAAAAGGTCATGGTTTGTGTGTGGATCGATGACCGTGTTTGGTTTGGCCATTGTTTTTGAGAATCAATAACATGTTGAATTGAAAAAAATATATTCATCATAATTCGATATTTTCAAGAAAAAAATATAATCAATTGATTCAACCCATGGTTTTTTGATCCGGAAATTAATTCATTTAATTCGCGTTTGTCATGAAAATTTAATTAGGGTAAGGAATCCACAAAGATAAATCCTACATATAAATATACAAAAATCCCCCTACCGTGAATATAGTTTGTTCGTTGTAGACACGGAAAGCGTTTTCTCTCCGTCAACACTGGGAAAGAACCATTGTCGTTGTCGAGTTCCCTGCAGTTCTATTTCCACCCATGATGTGGAGGAAGAAGAAGAGAAGGCACGTCGTGGGTGACTTCGTGTTCTTCATCAGAGGAAGAACACCTCTCTTTCTGATCCTCCAGAGGTTCCCCACCGAAATATTTTCTATCTCAAATATTACAAAAGACTTCTCCCATTTAAAGAATTGTCATGAATCACAAAATTATATAAATTTTGATGCACCAATTTAATTAATGGAACCATTAATTTAATTATGTTCACAAACTTAATTAGAGGAAGGTGGAGAGATCTCATTAATAGGGGAGTTTAGGTGTTAACAAATTAATTAAAAAGGGGGTTTAAGGGGGTTTAAAGGGGGATTTAAAGGGGTTTTAATAGAGGTTATAGAGAGATGAAAGGTTGAGGCTGGAGTGTGCCCCACCTCTCATTTATCCACACATGGGTAGTTGGTGGTTATGGGTCTCACTCTTAACTCCGTTTTATAGGGTATAACCACCATAGATATAAATAAAATTATGTACCACCAATTTTATTTATTTAATTCTAAATCCCAAATTATTAATTCCCAAACCGCTTAAAACGCAACTGCGATAAAGGGTCCCTTATGTAATTACCGGCACTGTAAGTTCATCAGTGGCCTCGTATTTCCATTCCGAGCACCAGTTCAAATGATAGAAAAACCTACACGTACGTTTACTGAACTTTCCCAAACAAAACATCGGAAATTGAATTCTAGCACACCGGGACTCAGAATCAAGTTTCATCAGAATATATAGACTCATAAAATTCCAAGGTATTTAAGAAAAAAATTTCCCTTGAAATTTATAGGTCTTTACATATGAAAATATTAGGTTAAGAAAATCATGTTTTGAAAAATAACCATTCTCGAATGGAGGAACCTATTCCAAAGATTAAATGTTCTATGTTGGATCACATTATTCAATAGAAGCCCCATAATTTTGTGGGAATACTAATATAATTATTCTTTAGAAATATACTAATTGTCTGGAGAAGTAATTTATGGCCATCGGATATAGTTGAATAGAATATTTTACACTAACGGTCTATTTTCCCAAAGGTGATGTTGGAAAATGGTGGTCCTTGATCCAAAATAATTTCAATGAAGAAGAAATATAACTCATGGAATGGAGAACTTTTAAGGAGAAATTATTTGATAAATATATCCCTTATGATCAAAAAATAATTGAGTTGAATAAAAAGGTACTTAGTTTAAAGAAAAAGTATAAATAATTTGCCACGTTGTATGAAACAATCTTTACATTGTTAGCAAGGTATGATTCAGATTTCTTATCCAACATGGAGTGCAAGATTGACCACTTAATTTAATGTATTAATCTAAATCATCGAATGGTGATTAGTTGTCATACATTTTCATCATATGATGAAATAGTTTTATGTGATATAGAAACCAATAGATTATTAACCTTGCCTTATGGATATAAAGGGACGTAATAAAATAAGAAAATGTAATAGAATATATTAGATACAGGTAATATGGGAATGAATAATTTTACCACATGTGATAACAGTGCAATGAATCGCCCTAGTAAATTTCCTAACAGGATTGGGTATTGGTTATAATTTTGGAGAAAAAGGTCACTACAAAAAAGAATGAAAAGGAAAGAAGGAAGAAAATTATATTTAGTTTTACAACTATAGGGAGATGGGAAATAACGGAAACGAATACCCAAATCAATAGGGAATATATCTTAGAAAAAACTAAGGTATTAAGGTAAAACATATATTATTGACACAATATTAGTGTATTGATTAATGTTATTCCATATTTGGATCTTAAAAACATGTTTTCAAAGTAATTTATATTTAATTATCATCAAATGAGTTATTAAATATATAATTATTGTTACGTACTACTATGCCATAATGTATTTAAAAGCATGTGTTGATCAGTACAGAGAACCAAGTAAAGGGATTCAGCATCAACATTAGTTTTTTTGGAAATGACATATTTGAGGGAATGGTAATCCTTAATTTGTTCCTAATTTTGAGATAATTATGTTATATAAATAGATGTTTTATATGGATAATGTAAATTGGATTTTATTAACTATAATGGAAATTATTATAATGTGTTGGATCATAATCTTTTGAAAAAATTTACCATTTATGAAATAGTTTATGTTACGCTTTGGAGGTGGTATTAGATATTGATGTACTACATCACCCTATGATGATACTTGTGATAATATATGAAGTATAAATATTTAAAGGAATAAAAAATGATAATACTATGAAATATAAATCTATATTTACATATATTAATTTAGAGTGTAAGAATTCATCAACGCTAGGAAATGGGTCTAGAAAAAAATATTGTCTTATTATCATCATTTTTTGATGAAATGAATAACTATTTTCCAGGGCCCTAGATCATGGGTTTTTGGTAAAAAAATTGATCTTGAACAATATCTTGATAACTCTCCATCATAACTTCATAGTAATATTTCTCTTCCATATCCTTATTTTTACAAATTTTTTATTATTCTAAATCTATGTTTTTTTGTGACATTTGAATTTTATTTTTCTCTCATATAAATCAGATGTGTTATTAACCAAATTTTTGATATGGGTATTTCAATAATAGTATTTTAAAATTTCAATCCCAATATTACATAGAACAATTTTAATTTTTTATTATGTAATTTAATTATAAATGGGAGAATGTAACACCATAAAATTCTAAACTAAGAACCTTGTATTTAATAGCATATATGACACACAACAGAAAGTGTAAAAAAGGAATATAACATAAAACTACTTTATAATATAATAAATAAGTATATTATATTGATTTTAATGCACACAAAACTGAGTTATATTTCTTTAAACACAAGAACCACTTTGTCCAATAGTTTTTGTCACACATAATACCAAATTTTAACGAATAATTATATATTATTAAGATATTAGTATTTAGTATTAAAAAACAAAACATAGCTATTAAATGTGTGTATATTAATAGGATTAACTAAATTATGAAAATATATGGTTCAATTAATTTCTTCAAAATTATTTATGAATAAATATCTGAACCAATTGAATATAAGGGTAATGTTTTTATAAAATACTATTTTTATGATCACAAAGTCATTTTATCATAATAAATTATATTTCATATAATTAATGATTGGTATTAAAGTAATATATTTATATATATATATTCTGAAAAATATTTTTTACATTCACCCAGTATATGTTATGGGAATAATATGACAACAAACATAATTTTATAAAAAAACAAATATTTTTCTAAAAGCAGTTTTACTGTCATTTACTAGTGCACATAATTTAAATATTATTTTTAAAATGTTAATAAATTTAATATTGAAAAAAAATCATAATTTCTTAATCAATAATTTAAAAATTAGGTTGGTGTTAATTTTTGGTATTTTTATATGAAGTTTTATTTTTTGATGAATAGTAAAAAATACTAAATTTTAATACAAAAATTCATTTTCATCTAATTTTGTTATAATGATAAATTAAAATTTGTGTTCATTTTAAATATTAATTTGATTAATTAGAAATTTATTAATCAAATTTATATGATTTTAATTCATTATATTTTGAAATTTGACCTAAAAACTAAGCAACCATTTGAATAATTCCTCTTTCGATAACCTGCATTCTCATCCTGTATGTATGGTTAATTTTGAATTATTTTACTCGTCTTTGGTTTTTGAAATTCTGAAAAATTGATTCCAAATTTGGAATCATAATAATTTATATTTTATAACAATATAAAATATATATTTATTAAAAATATTATAAAAATTATTTAGAATTAATTAAAGTGATTTAGCGAAAAATTAGATTAGCAAAAAACTAAACCATAACCATAAGGCGAAAATAAAGTATAAAATTGTCCAAAATCTAATGGATGAAATTATTTATACCAAATACTACCTTATATATAATATTTATCATTAATGGGCACACATGACATGATAAAAGCCCTATTGGAATTCCCTTTTCAAAACATTACAAGAATACTCCTACTTTTACACTCTATAAAGGCCCTCTCCCCTACCACTTATTCACATCTATCAATACCATTGGTTCACCAAAATTATTCTAAAATCAGTTAAAAACATAACTCTCATAATTCTATAATCCACTATAAGGTAATAAATCAAACCAAGGGAGTCTTTTGGTATAAACTAAAAGGAGTTACCCGAATAAGTGGCAATGTTTTCCAATGATCAATTTTATTTCATTTAATTGTGAACACCTTATATTATTTATATATATAATTATTATATAATAACAACATTATATTAAATATTATGATATTTTTGTGGTATGGGCTTAACATATACTTTCACACACATCCATCAAATGGGATGCACAATCTTTTTCTGCGTGTACGGCGGACTACCACCTCACAAACTGATGTCTTTTGTTCTTCTATTTACAACCTTACATGGATGGAATATTGAGGGTTTTATATTTTATATATGATATATATATTATTAGAAAATTTATTTTTATTAAGTAATTTTTACGTATCATATACCTTAATTCACCCCATTTTTCGAAATACAATAACATCATTTGTGGATGTATGGATTATCGCCAACTCAAAATGATGTTTTTTGTTCATGCAATACATGAAATGTATAAGAATCATTTTAATAAAAATATATAAAAAATATGACATGAATATGATAATATAATTTTAATATACAATTATATGTATCATTTTTTTCATTATTTTAATACGACAATGAAATGGAAGTAGCGTTCATGTGTTTGTACGACATACCGTCCCTATGAATAGTTCATTTATTTTCATATCTACAAATATTATAAATTTTTCTAAATAATTGTATTCCATATATATATATATATATTATATTTAAATCCTTGTTTAAATTATCTAGATTATGAAATCATGATCTAATTAATAGGATCATCAAGAAACAAGTCTATATAAACTCAAAAAACTAGGTAATTAACAACTAAAATAGTGAAAATAATGAAATATTGGTAAACAATGTGTAATGATATTTAATAATATGATAATATATGATATTAAAATTTTTATTATGGTTTTTTATATGTTGATAACATTTCTAAAACCATTATACTTGATTTTAAAGGATTTTCACCCATAAGGAAACACAAGTTAAGGGATTTCATCTCAATTTACATTACATTAAGTCTTATTTGTTGTCATACACAAATTCAATATAATGTGGTGTCTGTAATGTCCCATTTTATTTAAATATCATGATTGTCTCCTGCTTCATGGTATTTTAACTTTCACATTTAATTATCTCACAAAAGTGGTTTTTCTTTAAAACTATCAAGTGGTAATGTTATATTTTCAATCCCACTTTATTTTTTGATTGTTAACTTTATCTTGATCCAATCACATTGTTATAATCATTTATCATTTGAAATATCTTTTAATATTCACATTAATATGTGATGGATATTATTATTTCCCAAAATGTAAACCATTTTTATATTTAATTTAAACTTTAAAAGAATTTAATTTTCTAGGGATGTATTGATAAATTAGTGTTATTTAATAAATTTAAATATTTTAGAAGAAATATTGTTTATTAATTCATTCAATTACTCAATATGAGGAATGATTTGTATATGATGTTATGGTTGGGGCCCAGACATTATATCACCCCTTAATGTGTCGATGGGTTCTCATTATACAAATAAGTTGGACAAAATATATGGGTTTCTACACATTATTTTGAACTATCTTGTGAAAGGCCTTGATGGTATAGGTTTTCATGTTCCTGAGATGTTAAATAAAATAGTTAACTATTTCATTTATAAAAAATTTCAATTACTATTATTATTATACTAGATGATTTCACTATGAAAAAATGGAATAATTTTATTCTAATTTTATTTAATAAATGGAATGTGTTTTTAGTTACACACCTTATAATTTTGATTATTCCTTATACTGTTATTTATATGGCATGTGATATTGGTTATTTACCATTCTATGTTAAATTATTCTCATTATTTCATTATTTCTACTAATTTACTGAACCTTACTATGCATTTTTTCTCACCCTTATTTTTTTCCCTTTCCCCAGTTTATGAAGGGGAATCCTTTCAATGATTTTCAATCATTTTGTCTAATATTATTTGTTATTTATTATATTTTATTTTATAAATCCCCATATAATTTTGGTATCGTCTATATAACCTAGTTTTCCAAAACTGATAAAATGTTCGGTCCTTGGGATTTTAATCTTGTATCTATGCTAATGGAATAGAATAAGGAATCAAATTTGGGATTCTAAGGTTTGGGAATTATAGATAGCATACACAATAATGAAAAAATAATTCCAAATTATTTTAATTGGATAAAATTTGTTCTTATTTATTGGGATTCGAATTAGTTTTTTTTAATAATAATGTTTTATGGTACCTCTTCAAGATTCTTGAAAAAAATACAAGACTAATTCTTTGGATGATAAATATTAAAGAGTTCAATATTGAGATAATAAAAAAATTGTTTCAAATAACATTGTGGAAGACCCCATGAGTAGGATTAGCAACCAACCAGAGGAAGACACCTTTGACTAGGTACAACATATGGATTCATAAACCGATGATCAAACGCATCCAGACTCAGTAAATAAGGCATGGTATGAAAATTATTTAACTATATTTTCACCATTTAGATACCTAAAAATCTAAATAAACATCATGTTCAAAAAATTAATAGTGATTCTGGGTTTTATATTTGGATTAATCTCTAACTATGTCGCATGTATCATGACAAATTTATTAGGTGGTGCTATCTTTATCCCGATTTTGAGTCTTTTCCACATTTTTTCCTTCCCACGTGTTTTTTATGATAGGCTAGAATTTAAAACATGATAGAAACTTTTATCATGGACACAATATTCAACAAAAACCAATATTATTAAATGAAATTTTTTATATATGTGTAATTGGAATTGTGGATTTGTTTCCAACACCATAATGTTTTTTGTATATATTTATTCTTATTGATTATATTACCAAATGGGAATAGGCTTTGTAAAATAGTATAGACAATTCACATTTTATAGTGTATTATTTTTGAGATAAGTTTTTTATATGGTTTTGAATATGGAAAGTGAAAATAATAGAATAAGGGTCAAACAATAGCAACTAAAATTTTTTAAAACCTCATTCAGATTTTTGGGGTTATGGAAAAAAAATTCATCCCTAAGAAATAGCCAAACCAAATTTTGAAAATAAGAGTTAAAGAATATATTGAAGAAAAATGTTCTGAAATAGAAAAATGACACTAGTACAAAAATTTTTTTACCATTAGAGTCTTAACATATTTTTTTAAATGACATTAAATGTGATGAGGGGTTATTTTAACATTTTTTTATATAAAAAGTACATTAAAATAATTTTTTAGAAAAACTTATTTTCACTGTACATCTTCCCATTTTTTGACATGGTCTTTATAAAACCCTCTTCTTATTGACTCTCAATGACACCCAACCATGCTCAATATTTACATTCATTTTATTTTAAACTTATTTTTTCATTTTTTTTCTCCACAATATTTTATCCTTCTTCCTTCTTCCTTGAACCTGAATATTATTCAGTCCATTAAAACCAAAATCTTTTCGACCATCAACTACACTTCAAGGTATTTTTCATACCTTTTTATACTTCATTTTTCATAATTTTTCTTTTCAATATTACATTATTTTCATTGATACAACCATCATTAATTGAGTACTTAATAAAGTATTATATATTTTAAATTATTGAAAATTAAAATTTCTAAATATGTATTTTATTTTTGGAGGATAGGATAATTATCTATTACTTATAAATTGAATCCATGAATTCATTTTTGTATGAATCATACTAAAAATAATAATTTATTTGTTAATTTTTTATGTAAACTTTTATGTGATTTTAAATTATTTGAAGATTATTAATTTGTAATAGTTTATATTTATATTTATTTGTATGTATAATTTATTTATCGTTATAATTTTTTTGTAGTCTAAATTTTATTCCTTTCCATTTTTTCATCCATAACTTGTTTATTTATAATATTTACTTTTGTTTGAGTTTGTTTCTTATAACATAATTTTTATTTTTTTATTTTTTTATGATATAAATTATATATTACATAATTATGAATGTGTATACATTTATAGTATTATATGATTTAATTTTATTGGTTAATATATATGTTTAAATTTTTATATATATTAATCATTTAATCTATTATATTGTGATTTTTTTGAAAATTAATTGATCATAATTTGGAAAATCAACAATGAACTACTGATGAATATGAGAAATGGGATTATAGTTTCTTGATATTTACTAGATGAAATCACGAAAAAAATATGTGATTTTTCTACCATGCATGAAATGATTAAAATTAAGTAAATTTGGGTATAGATAAATCAAAGAACATCTAATTTTATATTATTTTAGTCGTAATAATACAAATTATATATAACATAGATAAATAAAATATATGTCCCTAAATAATGATAATGAAGATGTTCCCAAGAGATGTATCGTCCAATATAAACAATTCATAAATTATGTGTTGAAACTAATTAAAAAGGTGTTGAAGAACTAAAAAAATATTGCTGAGAAACCATTATTCTAAGGCTGCACTAAATTTACATGATTATTGGTATTATTAAGAATATTATGCATGGGATAAAGGCTTGGTTGGAGTGATAAAATTATCACTAAATTTCATGACTATTGTAAAGGGATAATTCTTGTAGGAAATGAGCTTCCAAATTCCAATTACTATAAAAATGAATATTATTCCATATGGGATTGGGGTATAAAAAGATACATGATTTCCCAGAAAACTATGTTATTTATAATGAAAAATATTAATGTTTATTAGAATGAAATAAATGTGAGACATCATGATTTAAAGTGCATAAAAAACCACCCTTGATTCATTATCAAGAACATGAACCAAATCATTAGCTATAGTAATATTGAATCTTTCGAATATTCCCAATTTTATGTATATAATTATTAATTCAAATGATAAAAATAGGATCAAACAGAATACACATGAGAATAAATCTGATTAAAACCTACATCATTCTACTCATTCACAACACCAGAAAATATTTGATCACAAATTTTTTGATTTATGTAAATGAACGGATAAATTTTAGAATTGGTATTTTCATATATATAATGAATCCATATTAATGTCTTAGTAGTTGAAATACTTCATAGCATGTTTTTATATTTTATACAACATGTCCCCAAATATATGTATAAATAAGAAATGTGTGGTGATGAAAATTATGATCTATGGACCAAAACAACATAGAAATTATATTTATGTTTATACATCAATATTTATTGATTATTTAAAATTTTAATGGTAGATAGGTATTATAGTATTTCATGCATGCAAGGAGTATTTTATCTTGAGGGTAATGATAAAGACAACTATAAAAAACATTCTTATATATGGAATCTTATCTAGATAGTGATTTAAAAGATATAAATATTTTATTGTCATTGAAAAGGGGACTTCATATCATCAATTAAATAATGTAATAAAGATAGTGTATATGGGACATAAATTATTTTTTGAAAATTTATCATCCATATCATGAATTAAAAATCTATTTAATTGTTTGTAGGTGTATGATTCTTCCCTATAACTACTTCCACCTGAATAATATTTCAATAACATGTAAAGAAAAGATGTCACATTTTGAAAGAATGAATGTTTCTAGTCATCAAACAAATAGATGAAAAAAATGATCCATTTCATTAGAGATAACTTATTGCAAATTTTTTAAATTAAAAGGTAACATTGACATTATGCATATTGGGATGGAAATTCTTCACAGTATAATTAGAACATTATTAAATATTAAAAGTGTGGTAATCTATAAATTATTATTAATACTAGATGTAATAACCATATGAATATGTTTGGATTTATCTCCCACAATAGAAGGAAACATATCAAATTTGTAACCTTCTTGTCATAAATAATTATAGTCGGTGAAGATATATTTTTTATATTTCTCATTTGTTAATAAATAACATATTGGGTTTTCATAAAATTTAAAAAAAAATTGTAATTTAAGGATTTTATGTTATTATGTATGAAATATCATGAATGTCATGTATTAATGAAATAGTTGTTATCAGTTTCATTACGTGGCATATTCTGGATACCTAACAAAAATTATATAATCTTATTGTGATACTTTTTCTGTTAAATTTACAGTATAGTTATTGATAAATATTTTTTATATCTATTATAAAATGAAGATAACCTCATAGTTTTTTAAATATATATGTAGTTTCCACCATCATATTTAATATAATGGTTTGTTTGTTGATTCATTTGGTGTGAAAGTTAAGAAGATATTGTAATATATTTTTTTACATTAAATGTATCAATGTTAAAGCTTTAGGAACTTTTTAAAATGATATGTTAATAATATTAATCGAATTTTTTGGGTACTGTAGCAATACTGTAACAATTAGTGTAGCAGTTAATGTTCGGTACTATATCAACAAGAACAATTCACCCGAATTGGTCTTTGGGCCCACTGGTTTGGGCATACGGGTCTCAAGGGCCTTCAGTTCATCAATAGCTTTTGGGTCACAGTTCCTTCGGGCCACAGACACCATGGAGTAGCCCAGTTCACACATAGTAGTCCCTAGAAGAGGATCAGAGCAACAAGAGTAGAGCCACCAAGAAGCAGAGCTAACCGGATTGTAAGAATGAGAGGGTATGGTGGCCACCATCGAGACTAGGAATCGTGTATCTTTGTACGGGGCAATGCTACCCGATTACCAATGAAAGGTGTGGATCTAGGTGATCAATGACGCAGAAGCTGTGGAGAGGAAGCTCTAGTGGGTTGGGCTTACGGGTCATGTAATGGTCATGGTATGCCTCAGGGCCTTTGGGTCATGTATTGTGGGTCATGTTAGACCTTTTGCCTTAGGCATATAGGTTATTTACGGGTTCCCCTTCAACTATAAAAAGGGGTATTAACCATAATAAAATAACAAATAAATCCTTTTGGTCATTCAGTGTAATAGACAACATGCCACTATTATACAAATATTAATATCATAAGTGTTAATTGAGTTCTGTAACGATTATTTGTCAAAAGTGGAGGTAGCTTATTTTTTTGTATCTTGAAATTTGATAGTTGATAGTGAAGGTAATTGGATTTTATGATTCATGAAAAATTTAATCCCATGTAATGAAGTAATGGATGAACATTTATATATTTTGATAAACATAGTTGATGTCAATCTATATATATTATCACATATTACTATATTAAAGGAATGATATCTAAAAAAATTAAAATTTGTATATGAATGAATATAAAAATACATTAGTCTCAAAGGTTTCAGAAAAATAAATATTGGTTAATCTAAACCAAAAACATTGAAATGCTTTGTAGGGGTAAAGTGTTAATGTGATCACATGCTCTGGTTTTGATATTAATATATACGCATTTTATATAAATAACAACAAACAATAAAACCTTTCAAAATAGTACGTCACTAGTTTTCATAGAACCAACACATTTTTCAAGTAATAATGTTAGAAACCCAATTTTTTTTATCAAAATAGTATTTTATAATTGTTGATAATATATGAGAGATTGATTACACCAAATTTCTGGTACCAGTGTTTACGTGTAACTAGGATAACATTAATTGTGGTTTGAAACCTGATGAGGGGTGATTTATAGTATTTTTTTTGAAAATATATGGTTATAAGATGGTATTATTTTTCATAGTGCTTCCTGAAAAAATATATGTTATATTTTTTACCTATCAAATGAACAGGTGTTGATTGTTTTTCCAGGAAAAAACACTTGGGTGGTGATAATATTGATTATGTTGAATAATTACCTAAAACATATCAATATATTACATTATTAGCAATTAATTCTAATGACTGTAATGTGGAAAATGTCTATGAGACATAAAATGATTATATATAAGGGATATAGTAAAATGATCCATTACTCTCCTAATTAATCTGGTAATCCATTTTTTATAAAACTGACTAGTTGAATACTTTATTTCATAACTTTCATTTTTAAATATATAATTTTTTAGCATTATTATTATTTCTATAATATTTTTTATATTAATTAGATTCTAATATCTATTTATTGGTTAGGAATATTTTCCTTTATAATTTGTTTGTGACTATTTTATTTATACTATACATTTTTTAAGAATATTATTTTATTCAATAAAATATTTATACATTTTTTCCTATTATGAGAAATTATATTTTTTATTATAACATATATTTATATCTATACAAATACAATTGAAAAAAATTACATATTTTTAGATGATAATCATTCCTGACATTTTCTTACTATTAATATTAATATACACTTGTTTTAGTTACACATTTTTTGGGTCGAAAAATTTTACATTCATTGAAGTAGAATATGTATTTCTAAAGGATAGACATTAAGTAAGGGAAACTGAGGTGAGTATGGTTTTCATATAAATATATATCTACTGTAATTATATTATTTATGGTAAATAAAATTTTACTTTATAAAATTTGGTGAAATGTTTATTCTCAAGAGGGGGAAGTACCTTATGATAGTAGTCATGGGATTACGCATTTTCTAAAAGATTCCCTTAAACATAGAGAGTTGTGGGTGGTGATTAAATTTAATGAGAATGAACACCCAACAGGCCCACATTGTACACAATGTTTTACTTACCTACCTATACAAGGTCATTGTTGGTTAAGTATCTTATTCTCTATTTACAAGATCATCAACCAGTCAGTGAAAGATCTTTTATGAGGGTCCATAATGGAAAATTTTTAAACTTATTTAATTAGTTTTCCAATGGTGTAAATATTAGACATTTCTAAATAAGTAACTATATAATTATACTCAACATTTATCTTTTATAAGATAAATGGGATTAAACAAATAGCCATCCATTGTTGGGAAAAGATGGAATATTTTGAGAAAATGTTTTCTTAATTTTTACTTCTTTGAAGTGACAAAATTAAGATCCATGCTTTATGTATGGGTTTATAATTATAGAGACATGATAGAAATTTTTCTCCAATTATTGATACAAATCGTTACTGGTATTTATTTGTTGTTGGATCCCCTTTAAATATATTTTTTAATTAATATATTTTAATTTTTTTAATTATAAGTATATTCATTATAATTAAGTTAGGGAAACACAAATTTATATAACGGTGCACAAATACTTTTATAGGGTAAGTGATTTTAAACTAAAATTAATTAAGAGTAGAACAAAGTTAAGTAATGTTAAGATAAATTAGGGTAAAAAAATTAGTAAGGGAAAAATGATGTTGTGTTAGTGTAAAAAAAAGTTATGCTAGGATAAAAAATTATTATATAAGGGTGAACTAATGTTAATGTTGGGAAAACCAGATTTATATAAGGTCAAAGAAACATAATTAATGTTACATTATTGTTAAGTAAGGCTACACAATAGTTAACTAAGGGTAAAATATTGTTATTTAAGGGTAAAATAATGTTATGTAACATTAAAATAAAGATAATTAATGGGAAAAGTTATGTAAGGGTAATTAAAAACTTGTATGGGTTAATTAAGGATATAATAAATTTAATATAGGCTAAAAAAATTAATTAAATATTATTTTATGTTATGTAAAGGTAAAATAAAGTCAACTAAGGGTATAATAATTATATTTAAAGGTGAATACAAGTTATGTAATGTTAAATGGAAACATGAACATGTTATGTAAGGGTTAACAAAGGTTATTTAAGACTAAAACAATGTTATGTAATGGGAAAAAAGTTATGTACTGGTAAACTAAAGTTATGTAATGGTAAAAAAAGGTTATGTATGGGTTATAAAATTATGCAATGGTAAACAAAAATTTGTATAGGTAAAGAAATGGTAAAAAACCTATTTAAGCGAAAGAAATACTCAAGTAAGGTTAAAATATAATTAAAGTCTAAATAATGTTATGTAAGGGTGAACAAAATTTATGTAAGGGACAAATAATTTACGTAACAAATATTATTTAAATTAAAACTTATACGTTTTTTATTATGTAACATGCCTCTAGGAAAACAATCCAATAGTTCATGTATCAGAATTTATAGAGTCATAAATTTTGACACGGAATGAATAATTTATTTTATCATCAAAAGATTGATATAAATTTATTGAATTAAAATCCATGTCGAGTAATGGATGTGAAGAGGTTCAAAATGACCCTCTATCTCCTCTCATTCATTATGAAAAATGGGAAATGGTTTAAATGAAAAAAATGTTAATTATATTACTAATCCGATATAATATGTTTTTCAGGATATTATATGTAATTGGTTATTACATTTTATCAATATTACTATTTTGTAAATTTATCTCAAAAATATAAGAGTTGAAAATATTACATTATGACATCCTTCAAGAGAATATGAATCATTGAACCATTATCCAAGATGTTAAAATGAATATTGTTTCCACTACTTTAAGAAATTTGGACCACCAGAGTTGCATCTGAGGGTATCATATTACAAATAATTTTTTTTGTTCCCCAAGTGCAGCATTAATAGAGGAAGAATATAAAGGAGAACTATATTCATTGAAGGACATGATGTGGCACTAGAATGAGTTAATATGGGATATAATTAAATCATATATAAAATTATTTCTTGTATAAGCAATGAGACAGACACATCTTGTAAAACCTCTTAAACCAGTTATGCCACCTCTTAATTTACACTAGTCTATTTACTTTGAGTTTCATATTGGGATCCCCATATACATATTGAATCTTACAAAATATTAAATCATATTTGGGATTATTTGAATCATTTACTAAGTTAATATGGTCTATTAATAGAAGTGGTAAACGTAATTACTGATTCAAATGATCCTGTACCACTACTTATTAAGGGGGTTTCAATATTTGGCTATAGTATTGGTCATTTATTTTGTTTATATCATATTTACAGTCAGCTTAAATATGAGGTTTTATTTTTTTCATTTTTTATTAATCATTAAATTAATAATTAAATATAATATTTTCTTAGTCTTAACTTATAAATTATTATCTAAAATCAAAGGAATCACTCTAAAAGAATAGAAAATTTCATGTTCAAAAACCTTCAGATACTCCTTAAAAAGATAATTGGGTACCAAATTTATCAAGAGTTTTTTATATATTAGAAAATTATTATACTATTTTTCAGTAATAATGATATATAGGGAGTATGTTACACATTAAATATTTCTAAAACAGACATCATTGGTTTTGTAATGGGTGATGGGATCCATGTATAAGTGTTTCAGTTATTTCTATGTAATTAAATTTCAATTATTAATTTTGTTTTCATTATGTAAACAAATGTTATATTGAATTAAATAATTGATTTTATTTTTAAAGTATTTGTACACACATCTCATATAATACCATCAAACAACTAGTTATAGTTTTACAGACTAAGAATTCATTTCAATAGAGGTGAAATACATGAACCACAAATCTAGAGTTATATATGTATTTGAAATATTAAAAACACTAGGATTAAATTATGGTTCTTTCAATTCCATAATTGGTAGAAAAATATATATTATTATGAACCAAAATTCCTTATATAATTATTAATGTTATATTTATTAGGTTTTAGTGGACATTAGATTATATGTATATTTTTTCAAAAATAATGTATATCAAATTGGTTAATCGTTTTTTTGGGTGGTGTTGAAAAATGATTTAAAAATGTTGTTAAAGAAGTATGATTTATTATTTTATTTTAGTAATTTAATATTAATTTTTTAATTTTACATCAGTTTTGATAAATAATATTTTAAATTTAAATTAGACATTGATTGAGTTCCATAGGTCTCACTATACAACAGTGGAACCCAAAATAATTTAATATCTAAATGTTTAGGTAGATAACTTTAGAAATCAATGAATAATTTATTTTCATTACATATCTTATGATATTATTTTTAAAATATTTTTAAATAAACATAGTTTTATCCTAAATAAGGAAATGATGAAGATGCATATTATGTTTTTTGATTCATTTTTTTAAATAATCTTGGCCAAAAACATAAAAATATTTTTGAAATCATAGTTTCTTTATATGACTTATAATTTAATGAAATAGTTTTTTTATAAATATACCCTTGTTATTTTTTATGTTTTTTATTATGTGTTATTTTATAATTAAATCAACTTGAAACACCTTGAATAATTGTTTTTATAATTTTTTCTATATTTGACTAATTTGATGATTTATTTTAATTTAGATGGATATTTTTTAGAAAAAAAATTAAATATTTTAAAATTAGATTTTCTACACTTTTTTTGTTTCAGCTATTTATTTCCACTTTTGTTTCTATATTTTTAGTTATTAGGTGTGGTATTATGTAATTTTTTAATATTTTTAAAAAATCAATTTTCAAAGTCATTTATTATATAAAATAAACATGAAAATCCTTCCTGGATAGCTTTTAGCATCTATTTTACCAAAAACCTATGTTAAAATACGCTCATGACAGACATCCTTGTTGGTTTTTAGTAAAACTAACATTGAAATCCTTAAATATTTCTTCTTTTAAAAGATTTTTCAATGTTGGTTTGTAAAAATGTATTTGTAAATTTCCACTTTCCACATCAATTATATTAACATATAATTATAGATGATGCAGAATGGTAAAAAACCATGTTAAAGGTATTTTCTCCACTATTGGTATTATATAAATCACATTTATTATTCAATTTAGGCTTAATGTATTTCATGAAAGACTCCCACATGAATTTTACCTCAACATATTTTCATTGGTAATGACTTGAATATCCCTATAGATGTTGATCCTTAGGTATTTAGGCTACAAATATTTGAAATATGGATTTTTCTCATACATGAGATCAAATGAAACTATAACATCAGGATCTAGACGAAATTTGATTATCATCATATGTAAAGTCAAGGGTCTACAAAGTGTGATAAAAATCATCCCCAAATAAGATAATCCAAAAAATAATGCTTGAGGAGGGAGAAAAAGTCATTCTATATGGTTCACGATAGGAGTTGATACATGGTGAGTTTCATTTTATATTGTTAGACCCTTATACGGAATCTAATGTTTTACCTTTTAGAGAAGTGGGGATCAAACAAGGAGACTGGGATAGAGAATTAAATCTAATGGGAATTAGTTGAAGTAATAAATTGATAAAAATACTATACATGTAATTTATTTTATCACGCATTATGAACCTATCATTACTTCATAACATTACTCTATCCTAGAGGCATTCACTTTTATGTTTTTTTAATATTGGAAATTCTTAACTTTGTAAGAATATATAATTCCATAGGATCACATTGAGGACAGTGTACCATATCAATTGTGGGGAGTGAAAAATATTTTGGGAAGCTCAATTTTATTTTTTATTTTCTATGTTTTATGTTATTTTTTAAAATTATACAAAAAACAATAATATAAAAAAACAAAAGTAAACCTGAACAAAAAAATTATATCATGCCAGATTCTCATTTATGTGTAGAATTAAAATAAAATTCATGTTTTATTTTTACAATATCAGTGGTATCATGTTAATCATGCAAAATATTATTTCATTAATGAATGATATTTTAATGAATATAATTTTCTAATTATATGATCAGTTGTATCATTATAAAAACATTAAGATTTTGATATCATTATTTGTAATATTATTCTATAGTAAATTATATCATTTTATTTGTCTTACCAACATCACACAAGACCATACCTTGTGAAAGTTTTTTATTTGATTAAATTTCTAATCAAGGGTTATAATTTTTCATCTTACAATAATATTATTTCCATATATTCATTTATCTTCTTGCCAATATCATCACTATATCTAAATGACCTAGAAATGTTTACCTGATATTTGATAAATATAAACCCCTAAAAATAATGTAAAATAGAAAATTGAAAAAAATTAGGACTGATGAAATATTCAAAAAATGGTGATATCTTGGTTTGGAGATTATGGTTTGACTTTCACGAAAGGTTGAGTGAGTGGGTTTTGAAAAATGGTTGAATATGATGCAGAACAGGTATAGTGGAAAAGAAAAAGGCCAAAAGGTGTTACATGAAATAAATATATCAGGTATAATTTTGAATGAGAATATTAAAATGGTTAGAAAAATACATAAATAATTAGAGTTATAGTTGAACCATAACATGTTTCACAATGATTAATGTCTTTAATCTCAATTGATTTTTTTTATAAAATTTATGATACAATGAATTTCAAATTTAAAAACATTTAACTCTTGAGGTGATTAATTCATTTATTATATTTTTATGATATATTCATGACTGTAGAAATTCATATATTATCAAAATTATTTTGTAATACAAGTCATGTGACTTTTCACAGTACTACAAAACAGGACTTCAACCACGTTATAAATGGCCTTTATCATCACTACAAAGGTAGTGACAACATGAATGAGGTTAAAATCCCCAATAATTTATCAATGATGCAAAAATGCTGATAAATGGGTATTTTATTAGTGCTAAAAAAGTGGTGGTAAATGGAAACATTGTCATCACTTTTAATGGCACTAATAAAGGACCATACTACAGTATGCTATAATAACACACTATAGTACCACTAAAATATGCTGTAATAGCCCATCATAAAATAAAAAATACTCCAGATGTCAACATAAATAAGTACCAACATAGGATTTAAATGAAATTAAATTTACCACTCAAACACAAGAATAAATATAATATATGATTGAAATTTTAAACATTGGTTTATACAATTCCATAAAAACAAATTACTACAAAAATTCAAAAACATCAATGTTTTTATATCATATAATCCTTACCCAACTGAAGTAATTTCTAAAAAAATTACCCTTTCTCGATAAACATTATTCAACTATATAAGAAAAAAATTATTATTTTACTAATAATATAATGAAATAAATAAACATAAAGGGTTGATTTTACTAAAAATATGTAAATTTTAAATAATAATCCTCACTTCGAGTCATACCAGTCACACTATGCTTCATGATGAGGTGGAGTTGATTCAAACTTGTCTCAAATAACATTGGTATCATTTTCCTAAAGTATAAAAACAATTTTAATGTGTTTTCTTGTTTTTGATTACATAGCTTGTCTTTTTTACTAAATTTTCATTTAAAACTAGAAATAGGAACTTTTGACTCATTTTGATCACATCACATATCAGTTTGATGTGAAACAGATTCGTATATGTTAGAAATGACTTATGAATCTTTGTTCAAAATTTTCATGAAAATCATATCATGTTTTATTGGCCCTCAGTGAATGACACTTTTTGATATAAAATGTTGGTTTTATACTGATAATGGACACGTTGTGTCATTCAATGAGTATCATGTATTGTATTGAGGTGTATTTGATTCTGACACATCAAAAATTACTTGTGGATCGTTTTCTTAAATTATCAAAACATGATTAATTTTTTTGATCAGTTTTGAGGAGGAAAATTTCCATTTTACTGAATTTGATAACAATTTTAAATAAGAAGGCACAATATGATTCAAAATGGTCACACTACACATCAGAGTGAAATGCGGATGGTTATTACACATCCTAAATTACTTATGGATCGTTTTCCTAATGTGTCTAAAAATATGATTCTTTATTCTGATTTTTAAGTATATCACTTGTCTTTTTTAAAAATATTTCGTTTTAAAATGGTAACATGCACTTTGACTGATACTGATCACATTGAGTATCAGATTGAGGTACGTATGATTCCAACGCATCACAAATGACTTATATATCATTTTACTAATGTATTTAAATAATTTGAATATGGTTTATCATCATCATGTAGTTCAGTTAGGCTTTTTAATAAAATTGATGACAATAAAATAAAAAGAATCACATTGACTCATACCGATCACATCATGCATCAGATGTTTGTGAGACTAATTTATACACATCGAAAATGAAATATGTATCATTTTCCTAACATTTCAAAACATTATTAATGTTCTATCTTTTTTTTCATTATGTCACTTTTATTTTTTAGTATAATAAATTTTATATATTGAGACACATACATTGACTCATACCGATCACATTATGTATCGAATTGATGAGAGACTAATTTTTAAATTTCCAAAATGACATATGAATAATTTTTTAAAAGTATTTAAACAATGTTATTGTGTTTTCTCATTTTTTGGAGTTGTGTCGGTGTCCTTTTTACTAAAATTGACTTCAATTTTTAATAAAAACTTGCACTTAGAGTTTTATCATTCACATCGTGTGTTGGAATGAGGATTGACTGATTCAAGAAGGTCTCAAATAACTTATGGATCATTTTCCTCATGTATCAAAACAATTTGAATGTGCATACTAAATTTTGAGTATGTCATTAGTATTTTTAACTAAAATTAAATTTTACTCTTCAAAACACACTTTAATTCATACTGATCACACTGTGTATCGATTTTTTATGACCAATTCATACATATAAAAATAATTTTGGGATCATTTTCCTAAATTATCAAAAAAAAATCATATTTTTTTTCTCAGTTTTTAGTGAGTATCAGTTATTAATGTCAAATATTGATTTTGAAAAGATAATAAGAACATTGAGTCATATCGGGAATATCATGTATTGGGTTGAGGTTCCGCTGATTCGTATATGTCAAAACTAACTTTTAGATCATTGGCTTAAAGTATCAAAACAATCTCAATATGATAGCTTGGTTTTTAGTTTGTCAGTTGTATTTTTTACTATAATTAATGTCAATTTGAAATGAAAAGACGTTCTTGGAATCATATCAGTATTATCATGTTATTAATTTAGGTGTGGCTAATTCCTACATGTCCCAATGTCTCAAAAATATTCCTAACAATCAATTTTCCAATTATTTCCCTTAACATTATATGTCGAACAACCAACACTATATAATATTCATTGAACAAAACACATCAACTCAAAATAAAGAATCCACATTATAAGATAACAATTATTAAGATTAATACTAAAATGATTTAAATTTATCATAAATCTAAAATAATACAATAATTATATAGATACTAATTTTACTATGAATATATTAACATTTTATCTATAATTGAGCAGTGTAGGGAACTTCGAAAAATGTGATAAATGTCAACACTGGAGGGGTTAAAGGTTTTGAGGGAGAATAATTCGGTGGAAGCATTGGTATAGAAAGTGATGAAATATGGATAGAGCACCCCAACTCAAACAAAATAATCCAACAATATAATAAAACAATTATTATGTGACGAATACTAAAAATAAATAAATAAAGAATCAAAATGAAACAAGACATTAATTCTATAAAAATTTATTTTATTGTGAAAACATAAAGATTACCTCTACAATTTAGAAGAGGTAGTGTTGTTTCTCTTCCTACAAAGGTAGTAAACATAACATGAAATAATTTGATTAATCAATCACTATAAGGGTGAAATGGTTTTTATGTAGAAGAATCAGGAATGTTTGAGAGATCACCCCAACTCGAATAAAATAATCCACCTGTATAAAAACTACTATTATGTGAGTAATACTAAAATTAACTAAATTAAACATAAATATAAAAAAATGCAATAATTGAATAGACAATGATATTACTGTTTAAAAATATACATTACCTTTGTAATTGAGAATAAGTAGTGTTATTTCTCTTCCTACAGAGGTAGTGGGGGTAACATGATATAAAGTGATAAGTGAACAATTATAGGGGTGAAATGTTTTTAATGGATAAGAAGTCTGTAGAATTTTTAGTGCAGAAAGGGATGAAATATGGACAGAGCAACCCAACTTGAAAAAAAAATTCACATGATAGAGAAAAAGTTTGTATGAGAGTAATTCTAAAAAATAAATTAAAAATAAATAAGAAACCATACATTAATTATATCAATAATAATTATACTGTGAAAAATTAAAAACATACCTCTGTCATTGAGCAAATGCAACAACGTTTCTCTTCTTACAATGGCAATTTAGATAACATGAAAGAATGTGATAAAAAACACTTCATGTGTGAAAAGGTTTTGATGGACAAGAAGTACGAATTTTTGAAAGAGTAGTACAACTCAATCAAAATAAAAAACCAAAATAATAATATAATTATTAAGTGAGAAATACTAAAATTAAATAAAAGAACCATAAATATGAAAAAAAAAAATAATTATATAGACAATGATATTACTATGAAAACATGAAGATTACCTCTATGATTGAGTGGAGACATCAACATTGCTCATCTAAAAATGGCATGAAACATGGAAAAAATCATCTAAAATAATCAAATTATTCAAGGATTAATGAAAATTTAATCAATGTTTAATTATATAATTTTTTAGTAATATAGGGAAACTATATCATAACATTACCTTTACATCTTTCCGACGTGTTTCCTTCATTATAGTTTGGTCTTCCATCATGTGAAGAAATAATTGTTTTATGTGTAGTTAGGAATTTAATTTATATTTTGTTGATGCAGTAGATAATGTATAATATTATGAGGAAAAACATAATATATTAAAAAACACTTTATCCTTCTCATTGAACCCTCTTTCATTCTATTAATGATTCATGGATTTTTTTCCTCTATCGAAAATCTAAATACCCCATTTATGGTCCCCTCTAACATATAAGACATAGTATACATTTAGACTTACTTGAACTGACTATGAGGTCCCAATAAAAGGGTCAACCAGAATTGGAGTTTCGTAATAATCATTATTTTTTTAGTCACTATTATGAAAGTGGACCGGTTCTTGTTCGTTGGATTAGAGAGATAAAATACATACACTGGTTGTGATTCCATTATGAGTGGATCGTTTTCCCCCTCCACACTAAAATTCACCTTCAAAAACCCCATTTCATTAACTTTTACTCTATTGATATTTTCTTCCCATTTTCAATAGAATAATAGAACTTAAAATTTTATACAATCCAACTTGCATATCTGTTCAATAATACCAAAATATGAAATATTTCAATAAATTGGATTTCTATCCTTGGAACTATATATGTGAATCGATTCAGCCACAAGCATAACACCACTATTTTGCATCATGACGAATTCATAATGTTTATTTGTATAGAACATATAACCATTGATTACAAAACTAGTGTAAGATATAACATTTTAATTTATCTCTATAGTTATCCATTGAATTTAGATTTTCACAAAACTCAAAATAAATTTCATCTCTAAACCATTCTATAAACTAATGATTATGTGTATTTAATATCCATCCTTCACCCATTGACAGATTCAAATATCTAATAATATCATTGTAGGATTCAGTGTATAGATCAACATCTTAAATATTTTGTAATATATATTTATATTCTTACTCAAGATATGTCATGTTAATGGTATTCACATCTCTTCTAGAAATCCCATCTCCTATAAGGTGTTCATTGTGATGAGACTTTGGGAGACTGATTATTTCAGCTTCTGATAGGTAATCAGTATAGAATTCTATAGAATCATCAACAATATATCATTCTTCAATACAACCTTATGGTAGACATTGATTCTTCACATACACTTTCAAAATATTCATATAGAGTTTAATGGGTTACATCAATCTGTAATGGATAAGACCACACATTTAAACCTCTCCGACCAAGTGAACCATCCAGTAGATAATTATATCAAATAAATGTAGTGGGAAGAACATCTATAATTAACATAATATAACATCAATATTTATATTCACGATGGAAATCTTCACTGGGTATACAAATTTAATGCATATGGATTTGAAAATTAATTAGTGTTTGGATAATGACTATCAAACATTTTGAGGAAAAAATGAAATGAAAAGCAACAAGTATTAAATCTTTCATCAAAACATGATAGTCATGTGATTTTAGTCATTGAAACCTAAAATTAGTCATTTAGATGACATTATTGATATTTTATTAATACCCATGTGGATCTTTTACACTAGTAATGAAAAATAATAATTGAAAATTTTCATATATGGATATTTTTAAAGTTTGTAGAGAAACAAAATTCCTTCTATTACCCTCCACCCATGCCAACTCTTCCCTTATACCTATTTCAATCAAGTCCAAACGAGTCTTGATGCCATCTATCATTTTTTTCAAGGAAAATTTATTAATGTGCCTATAGAACTATCAAATACTGTTTTTTCTACGTGCATGAAATTAATAAAATATTTGATATAAAAACAACTCAAATACCATAATTCTATGAAAATTGGCCTCTTCTTCTTACATGATTTTTTAAGGTTTTTCAAAAATGGTTTATTGAAAATAGTTTCAACATTATTTATTTTTTTCTACAGTTGATCACCAATTTCTGGAGATGGTGTTAGAACATGTTTTATATTCCCATTGAATGATGTCGTCCAAGATCAGTATTTATGATGTTGACGTAAAAATTTCTGATGTCCTAATAACATAGTATAAAAGAATGTTTCATCTGAATTATATATGTAAATTTTTTTAAAATGGATCACCACAACATTAAATTAATGATATAGCCCAGTAAATTTCCATAAGTGGGGAAATCATTTATAATTCAACAAAATATGGAAATAGATTTGAATTTTTCACTTCTATGAGAATCTTACATGGTAACAATTGTATTCTACATCAATTTTAGATCTGTGATCAACAGAGCCAAATAGACATCAATATCATTACCTATTTCTTTGATCCAGATATAAGCCGAGAAAACATAATGTATTTCTGCATCATGCATAAACAAGGTGGAAAATTTTAATTTACCTAAAGGAAATACCATTTACTTTGAGTAATAATCATTACACCCAAAGAATTTATTCCATCTGTAGATAATTCTAGATTATTGTTTCTGGATCATCTTCAAATTTAGAACACACATAATAAGATTTATTCTTATGAGGAGAATCTACTAGAAAACATGTGTTCCCATCATTAATTCTTGTATCTTCTTGCCATGATAATTGTCTTAGGGTTTTGTGACACCCATATATACATCTAAACTGTGGAATGATAAGAAATTACCCTACATATTTCAAAGGAATTGATTAAATTTTTATAATGATCTATGCCACACTTAGATCATTTTATGAGTTATTCATGGTTTGTGCGAAATAATGTGAAATCATTTGGAAAATCATGTATTTATTAGAGATCATTCCCATTGAATGTAACATTCAGTTAATTTCATATGTTTGGCGTGGTAGTTTAATTTATTTGGCATCATATCATTCATAAGACCAATTAGTTCTGTGAAGTTGGTGTCACTCCACGTACTTCCATGATTCAAATTATATAACATCAATACAGCTGACGACGTTGTGTATTTATTACAACTCGTATACAATAATTTAACGAACAAAAATTTAAGTCCCCAAAAAACATTGTACAATCCTGAAGGTCATCTTAAATTTATATTATCATTTATTCCTTGCGATATCAATCATATATTAGAATTTTATTCATGTAAAATGATTCATAAACTGTAGTATCATCCCAATCGATGTAAAAATTCATTTTTTCCGAATTTTTATTCTAAAATTTATATATTTGATCGATTCCATGACAAATCTAATGATCTTACAACCCTTATAGACTAATTTTTCTTTGATAACAACACCATAAACAAATATATATAGGATTTTATAAGGTTCATCTTCATGCTCTCTTGAAAACATGATGAACTATTTAACTCTTTCTTAATATTAATTTGTCAAACGATTAGAAATAATCCATATTTAGTTCATATAAATCCAATTTTGGTAATAAATTATTAATTTTATAAAATATATAAATAAATAAACAGAAGATATTCATTATCAAATGTGAACGGTATATGCGATTCTAATAAGTGAAACTCAACATTTTTTGGTTGCATAGAATTTCTGAATGGTAGATAAAATGGGTAATTAAATTTAATAAAATAATTACTCCATATCAAATTATTCTTAAATACCCTAAACTAATTAAAATATAATATAGGCTATTAAGGATTAATAAGAAACTAAAATATGATAAATAAGAAAAATAAAATCTTATTCAATCAACTAGAAGATATAAAAATATATTGGAACAAGTGATGTTGAAACTTAATGAATTATAAAAATTAAAATTAATTGTATGTAAATATTTTTAATCATATCAAGACTCATGATATGTCATATATCCAAACCGAACCATCCAAAACAAATTCGAGGTACTTCAGCTAGATATAAAATTAACATGTACTAATGTATTAGACAAATTAGAAGTTGTAATAAAAAAACAGATAGATTTTTCATCCTTTATTATGAGACTAATGTTTTTAAATTGAAAAAGGTTATGTATGAATTGATACAAGAAAAAAGTTATTGTTATTGAAGATCAGATTAATTATTAAATAACCCTTTGCTTAATAACTTATGATTTGATAATAATCATTCATAAAAAAATAATTTTATGGATAGATTGAATGTTTTTATCAATTCAGATGACATAATATTTAGAGGTCTGAGAGATTAATGATAATAATAACATTCTAAATTAATAATGACCAATGTTGAAATTTGGATGATTAGTGAGTTTATATTTCTCATAGTTTATTGGTGAATCATGAAATTCATGGGATATTTGTTTCTCAATCCACGTATGTGTGGGAAGTGTTTTATTGATTTCAAAAGGATGATTGAAAACTCATGTTGAAACAAATTCATAATTGAATAATGTTTTCATGTTTTGTGGATGGGATTTCAATATATATCATGGAGTGTATGAGATTCTTTATATTCCAACATTTGTTTATTAAAAAATATTGACAAACTATTTTTCTAAATGACATGTATATAAAGTATTATAGTGGTATATAGGTCTCTAAAAAAGGTATCACTAGAAATGGAAAATATAAAATTAATATTTTTATAAAAAATGTTGAGAGTGGGGGAATGGGATGATGTTGAAAAATTATAATATAGTTGTAAAATTGTACATATCGTCAAGGTATATTATTTCATATATTATTATTTAAAGTATTTTTAAATAATGTCACAAAAATAGAAATATGTAGAGAAAAAAAGATTCTTTTAAAAGTGTAGAGACAAAGAATGTTCTATTTTTGATAAAAGGTACAACAGACATAACAGTATATATAGTTTCCAAAATAAACTGAATACCAACATATATCAAACCCCTGAGCGGGCCCTCGATAGTGTCCATGGGACATTCTTGATACCCCATGGGAAATAAATAAATATCAGAGCTTGAAAAAAAATATAGGTGGACTGATTTGGCGAAATAAATAAATAAAACTAGTAGAACGAAAATTTAAATATAACCTACTAGGATGCATCCATATATTGGATTCCCTCACCAACCGAGATAAATATGAAAAAGAAGATATGAATCAGTATAATATAAAATAAATACCTTAACCTACCCTCAACCCCCTCAAACACAAAATCCCCAGTTTCAATTTCTAAAATTTCACATGTATATAATACCATTGATAAAGTATGAACAAAAAATATATAAGATAACTTTAGGCGATAAATTTGAGAAATATAAACAAAATAAAAAAACTAAACTACATGTGCCACCATCGATACAATAAACAATAAAACCTCCACGAGTGATCAAGATTTGAATTAATATTGGAAACTGAGAAAGTCGGAAGGCCTACCTTGCCAGTATACAATCAACTGACCAAAAAAACGACAACATAAAAGAAGAAATAATAAACAAAACCAAAAATACACAATAAAAATCGAAAGGCCTGCCTCCATAGGTTGAGAAAAAAAATTAAAAACCGCTTCGAAAACCCTAACATAAATCGAACATTGAATGTCAGATGAGATATTTAATATGTAGTCAAGTGCTATGATTTAAGGATCGATTCACTAAGCAGGAGCACTGGTAGGGGTGGTTTCCACAAAAATATTTTAATATCCCAATGTTTTAATAAATGGTTAGGGATTTTTATTGGACTCGAAAACTTATATCAGCATTTAAGTATTAGAACTGATAAAGGTGGGTATTTATCATTGCTAAAAATTGATGCCAAAATCAGCCTTCATGAGCACTAAAATAATTGTGTTGATAAAGCCTCGTCTTTATCCGCATGAATCAAGCTCTAATCAATATTCTTTTATCAGCGCTTATTACTTAAGCGCTCATAAAAATTTATAAATATAATTATAAGTTAAAAAACAATATTTATATTTAATTAATAAATATATATATAAATAAATATAGTAAATACATTCCTTTTTAAATATATTATTTATAATTTTATGATTATCTATTTATAATTATTGAAATATTCTTAAAAAATAATATTAATATCATTATATATATTTATATAATTATACAAATATATATAATAATATATATAAATTTAGAAAAAATATTCATTATATAAGTATATTTTTTATAAATTTAATAATTATTCAAATATATATAATTAAGTATTTATAATTATATAAATACATTTCAAAAATGTATCTATTCATTTATAATAATAAATATATGGTTTTATAAATATAGTTAATGTACATTTCTAAATATATATATTAATAAATATTTTCTTAAAAATATATTTTTAACATTATTAATGAATATCCAATTTTAAGTGCATGTATATATGTAGATTATTATTGAAATTGAATAAATTAAAAATATGTACACTTTAAAAAAAATGAAAAAATGAATAACATTTATGTGATTGCATTGAATTTAAAAATGCCTTAATTTCATAAATGTGAAATCAATATAAAATAGATTTCATCTATGTTAAATTGAAAAATCAAACAACATTCAATTATCTGTCGAGTACTATGAAATTAGTGTATCTTTTTAATTAAAAGAAATTTATATTTATAAACCATTATACAATAAACAAATTACTATTTAATGTAAAGCACATTAATATTTTTTAATATATAAATTGTATTTATATACATTAATATATATATTTATATTTTAAATATACAATTTAATAACATTAGTTATCATAATTATCTAATTAATAAATTTTTTCATATTTAATAATTAATAATTTATTTATTCATTTTTATCAATAATTATTTTACTAATAAATGTGTTAATATTTTTTTAATAAAATCAATTTTTATTTAATTATTTCATTTTATTTCTCTGGACCTCTATCCGTGATAAATAATTTGTGATGAATAAAAGATCAATCAGCTCAAAAAATAAAGTAGTAATAAAAGGTATTCTTCATCATTTCTAAAAATAATGTGATGATAAAGGATGCATTTATCAGTGCAAAAAATAAAGAACTGATAAAGGTTTATTTTATTAGTTCTATAAAAATCACTAAAAAAGGTTAAATTTATCTACACTTTTTTTAACACTAAAAAATATGTCGTTTATTAGAGTTTATTTCTAGCACTGATAAATACCAGCACTGTTAAATGCATGTTTTTTAGTAGTGTCACAACATTGTAAAAGGATTAGTGATTTGTAGTTGTCAAATTATATTTTAAATGAATATTTTATTGATTTAAATTCTTTATTTTCCCCAAATTATGATAAATATGTTAAATTCTGTTAAATTTTTATTGTATCATTCATTTAAAAATGTAATAAAAACTCTTTTATTAACCATAAAAATTTTAAATTATTATTTTTGAAATAAATATTTTTTGATTACATATTTCGACATCATATTTCATGAAATTATTATTCACTCTAGAGTAGAAAATGTAATTTGGTCCATTCCTGATGGTTCTCAAATTTTATGGGATACATTTTTCCATAAAATGGAAGATGGATTGGACTCTTCTTCATGGACACCACATACCCTTTAAGAAATATAGTCTTTATTTTCTATTGGGTTGGTCTATAATGTTGTTATAAGATATAGGTCTAATTATAAAAAATTCATCATCTTAAAAGGATGACTGGTTCACATGTTTAAATGGTCAATAACTTTTTGAAATTTTGATTAAAATATTTAACATAACATCTGGTAACACAATCCTCTCATATATTATATATATGTTTTTTCTCATTTAGAGAGGTTTGGATGTATATTATAGGATTGGAAGTATAAAATAGGTGGTGGGTTTCAATTTCTCAACACCATTGGAGGATAGAATCTCTCAATCTAGGTTCTCCTAAAAAAATTATTCCCTTCATCTTCTTTATTGTAATTTTTATATTCTTGAAATAAAATTACATAACACTATAATATTTCTTCTATTTTATTAAATTTTATTTTTAATTAATCAAATCCATGGGATTGAGATCAAGAGTAGAAATGTGATCGAGTTATTTGCTTTATATACCTATGCACATGAAATTCATTTATATATTATCTTCTCCATCTATGGAAGGATATATTTTCTTATTAATAAATCCAATTCTTTCCTCCCATAATTAATTTTTTGAACCTATAATTTAATTTTAATTAAAATAATCTTTATCAATTAATTTGGATTTAATTTAAAATGTAATCAAATTTATAAACACTTTTCATTTAAGGTTGAGTAATGTGTGAATTATATGAATGATATCTTAATTGGAAAACAAAACAACTTGGGATACATTTGTAGAGTTAAAAAGTAATATATAGATTCAAATAATTCATTATTATAGTTTTTTTTCCTTAATTAACCATTTATCAAAATTTTGTCTATGAATTACAATCATGTTTAGGTTTAATTATTTTATTTTTTTTGTTTAACAGAATGTTTAATCAATTTCAGCTTAATAATTGTGTGAATTACCATAGGGTTTGGAAGTTTAAAAATTTGGTGAATATATTTTAATAAATTTGAATGAAAAAATGGTTAATTATAAAGAAATTATTGAGATAGTATTTTTAGATTTATTATGAACTCAAAAATTATTTTATAATAGAACAACTTACCATTTTTCTGGATTATTAAAATTTCAAAAAAATCATTATTATTTCCACGTAATTATTTTTTTTATATACATTGAAAAAAACACCATCCTTTATATCAATTATTATATATAATTTTATTTCATAAATACTATTAATATGTTGTTTCACGTTCCACCACCTTAGAGAAAGACATTTGTCAGCCTCTCTATTTCACTTAGGTACTAAATTTTTTTATCCTTTAATATTTCCCATTAAAATGGTCTTTAATAACTTTTTAAACTACTCACTCACACTCTTAATTTTTTTTAGGAAACTATTTTCATGTAATATAATCATTACTTTGTGATTTTGGAAAATCCTCTAATGTAATTTAAGTGGATTCAATTAAGAATAGAGATAGCTATGATTCTGATATATGTCCTCCAAATAAAGATTTTGATTTAATATATCTATTATTAATGAGTCAAATGAAATTTTTGTTAAATATTAACAGTAAAATTGAGGATCAATATTAAATGAATAATAAGTTAACCAAGGATCATAAGAATGATTCTGAAGAAAATAATAATATCATTTTGGAAAATGGAAATATTAACGATATTATTTCTATGTTTAATTATGAAAATAAAGGATTAAAGGTTATGAAAGATAATTTTTCTATAATATAAAATAATATTAATCATTTTAATAACTTTGATTAATGTAAGAAATATAAAATTTGGGATAATTTTGAAGTCATTCAAATGGAAACTAGAAAAATTTAATCTGAAGGTAAAAGTTTAATGGAATCATTATCTAAAGTCACCACTAAAGATAGAGTTTTAATGTATTCTTAATGTTATAAATGATGAGTAAAATTAATCACAATAGGAACTTTATTGTATTTGAAAAGATATCACCATAATATCACACGAATAACTTTATAACGGAAAAACTGTTGAAATTTCTCCATTAATATCTTCAAATGTGGGGTGTTTCTTCATTATGCATATGATTCATCATTACATTATGTTGAATATTTTTCACATAAAAAAATGTATATTTATAAATATTATTTTAATATTATAATAACTAAACATTTTATATAATTATTATTTGATGGATCATTTTCAAATTATATTGGACATAAGATAATCTGATGAAAAATTTATTATTTCACTAGATTTTCTTACCTTTTCATGTTTTATTCACATAGAATGTTATATGTATATTTTTATTTTTATAGGTGAACATGCTTTTTATATTTTTATTCTTTGTCTAATAGTATGTGGATAATTCTTTATCTTTTTAATTCATTGAAAATTATTTTTTAATTATTTTAATGCCATTTATCATCTCATGAATTTATTATGTTACGTACAATGGGTGTTTTAAATATATATTAATTTAATTATCAGAATTCTAAAATTAAGAATGTAATTATAGGTTAATTTACATATTTTAATTGTAAATCATGTAATTTTATTTATCTTTTAAAAATCTTATAGTTTTAACTCATCTTGATCATTATATGCAAATATGTCAAAAATGTTTAAAATATATTTGTATTATGCTAAAATATTCTACAATTATTAATTTTTCTCTTTGTCGTACTATTGATATTTCAAATTAGTCAAAAAATTTGTATCTTTTATAGTCTTAATTATTTTTTTTGTGTTTATGTGAGGGGGGTTTAATTTTTTTTCACTTGGAATATTCATACTGTTAATATTACTTTACTGAGGGGGTATTTTATGATGTTATGTCTTCAATGGAAATAAGTTTTTGTAAAATATTTAAAATGATAAGTGGTTACTCTTTTATGTATTCTAAGAGTTTAAAAATAGGATTATTTTTTAACTTTTTATTGTTTAAGCCTTTTAATATGAATTTTATTTGTAAAAAGTTGTGTAAATTAAAAAAATGGGGAGATTTTTTTGAATTTCAAAGAAAATTATTTCAGTTTGGTAATTTCAAAAAAGGAGAAGATTGATAGTGTTAAAGCTAATTTTGAGTAACAGAGAGATTATTATTTTTTATGTTTGGTTGTCTGTTTTTTAATATTTTCCCATATTGTTTATAAATAAATCACATGATTAGATGGATCATTAAAATTTATCACATCACTTTTAAATTATATTTTATTATTTCTCTATATAGTTTAGTGTTTATAATGTTTTTATAAATAATATATTTTTTGGTGTTTCAAATTTTTTCTATGATTTTCTTATGTCATATGTTTTCTTAATGTCATGTGGAATTATTTTTCAAAGTCATATAATTTAATATAAAGTCATATAATTTCATGTAAAAACTTATGAAATGATTATTTTTAATTCAAAAAAATTATAAAGACTTATAAAAGGATTTTCTTTATTAATGAAAAAATTATTAATACTTATAAAATAATTTTTTAATTAAAAAAAATTTAAATTGATAAAAAATGGGATTTTAAGGCTTAGAAACTATGTTTATAAACTCATATGAATGAGCTTCATTATAGAATGTTTACCACACATATATTGAGGATTATAAATATTGTATTCTTGATAAACCAAATCTATATTCATGCTTATATTGAACTATATTCATGTGTACATAGGTGTAGTTCATTATTACAATGAAATATACAATGATGCTTATGGTAATTGATGATTACATTGTAATGGAAAATAATGGATACAACAAACATAAAATGACAGTTATACAAAATTGAAATGTTATTTATATACTTATTAATTAATTATGTTATGTTTATTTTGAAACATTATTTTCTTATATTATTAATATTTATATTTACTAAATGTTTATATGATTTTTTAATAGTTTTATTGATTTTTATAAAACAAATTTAAACTAACGATACCTTGAAAAGTATATTTGAATTGTTTTTTTGAATGAGATGTGTGAAAATAATTTTTCAAAATATGATAAGTATTTCTATAATTAGAATCAATATTAATTCTTTTAATTCTTATTTTTAACCAAGGAAGGTTTTTATTGGTTTAAAATAAACACCCAAATGATGAGGATCATGGAGATATTATTTTAACTATTGGAGGTTTTTTCATTTAAATATTGGTAGGGGCATTCTAGAAGAAATAATGATTGATAATTAAATGAAAACATATATAACTCTTTTTCTACAGAAGTTATAAATATTTCATGAATCACATTGTCCATACTCTGTTTATTTGAATTGCCAAATATTTTTGGTTCAAATGAATCTTGAAATTTCATTATCAATCATCAAGGAATGAATCATCTCATTCAACTCCAGAATTTTTTTTACTTGTTTATCTGGTTCTATCATTTCATTAATATTAATATTCATCCCATTTTTTTGAATTAATGTTATGGTCAAGTTATTTCTAAACTCGCGCATGGTTTTTTCTCCATTCAAAAGGATGTGTCATGGTAATGCTAAGCAGATCTAATTCATTGTACGCACATGTTTTTATTGAACATTGAAAATATCTTGTTGTTGTGGTTCTATCTTATAAATTATTTATTTCTTCTAGTACCCATTACATATTTTGTTATCGGTTGGGTCAACTATTGTATAAAATATTTTGTATCTATTTTATTGGATACCACTACTCTCTCTATATTCGGTAGTTTTTAAATATTAGATACCAAATCTATTGATCCTAACTACTATAAAAATTATGTTGTTTTAGTTCTATATTTTATTTCCACTACATTATTTACTTCACCACAACACTTTTAATATGAATTAATTTTCTATTCCACCAATATATTATAATCTACTCCAATTTAGTAGTTTTTTGATGAATTGAAAAAGAATATTCACCCCCTTAGACCATATTATCAAATTCTACAGGGCCAATATTCTTTAGTCTCCCTCTCTTTTTGGAAATATTATAGGAAAAATATTTAAGCTCATTTGCCAACTCTAGTTATCAACACAACCTCAGGTCTCACCCATCAAGGAAACCTACCTATAAATTTCCTCCCACTTCATTAACTCCAAAGGTTATTAGTATTTTTTCAGCGTTTATATAAGTGTTCCCAAATCCCCCCCCCCTTTATCAAGAAATGTAAAAGAATAGAATATCGAAAATAAATAAATTAAATCACAAATTATTAAGAGATTTTGTGATCTTAAAACACTTTTATTTGAAGAAGTCATCCATTGTAAATATATTTATTAATATATCTTTGACATTAACCTTTGTTAAAATATATTATAATTACTTATCACTATATTTTATATTTTTTTAATGATTTGTTATCTAATATAATTATTTTGGACCTTGTATATATAAATGTATTCCTTATTTAAAAACACTCACTTTATAAGTCGTTATAATTTTATATAAACATAACATAACAAAAATATTAACCATTTCATGTATTATTTTAAAGAAATTATCATTAAACTAAATACCATAAATTCGAGATTATACCTAATAATTTTTTATTTTTTTATGTGTTTCTTTGGCCTTGTCATTGTGATTAATTTTGAAAACCACTTTTTCCATAATTAGATTATTATTCCAAAGATATAACACCTATGCCCATATTCCTTTCTTTCAATTTTATTTATCTCCCCTTCTAAGGATATAATCAAATCATTATATTTGAAAGCATGTTCAACAATTTTCAGTTTATCCTATGAAGGTAAGAATGTTTGATGATATTTTTTCAAATGTTCTTTTATTTTAAACACCCCTTCTAATATCTTCAACATTTTTTTTAAGATATTATATTTTCTATGTATTTAAAACAAATAATTTATTTATTAAAAAATTCCTCATCAATTGAATCCTCGTAATTAGATTTAGGATTTTTCAAATCTATTTCACTAAATATAATTATACATTTTTTGTGATAATATTCTTCTTACGATTTCTCTTTCTCATAATTGACTTGTATTGATGTTCTTGATGTACCAAAATCCTCCATTAGAATAACATATTAAGTGTTAATAATTTTTCTAATGTCCTTTATATAATAATGATAAAATATTTTATTGGGTTTATATTTAGTAAATAACTCTTCATTAGATCATCCATCATATTCACTGAAGTTTATTCCCTATATTTTATTAGATTATGGACAGTCAAAAAATGTTCAAGATCTTCATGTTGGTATTATTCCCAAAAAACATATCACATGGAATATTTAAAACATTTGATTAATGGAAACACTTATTGATTATGTATATATCTACTATTGTCTCTTATCATCAAAATAATTCTATAAATCAATGATATGATAACATGGTACCCCTTAAGTAAAAAAATATCTAGTTCTTCCATTTAGCTAATAATTTTTTTGGATTAGTTAATTTCATATATATTTATAGTCCATCACATATTTTTCATGTTTTATTCAAAGTATTTTTTTTATATTTGGACCCATTTATAGAATAGATTTTTTATAGTATATATAATATAATTATAAATATCTCTCCAGTAACTTTTGTATATCTAAAGAGCCCTTGTCTTAGTCATCATGAAATTAATATAATTAATGCGAGTAAAATCATCAAAAAAATAATGAAATACTTACCTATATTAGTTCATTTCCAGATCATTGGACCAAAAAATTCAAAGTAAATTAATTCAAGTATCTATTTTCTTTGATCACCACTTTCTTATTAAACTTATTCCCTATATTTCTTTTGAGACAAAAAAAATTTAGAAATTGCTTATTTTATGAATGAGCATTTTAAATTTTCTCCAAACACCATATTTGATATTTTATTCCATGTTCATTTCCTATAAATAATCTATTATTCTATTTCAAAGATCTTTTTCCTTATTCTTAAGTGTTTTCATCACTATAAATTTTAAAAATATTATAACCTATCCACTATCCAGTAAGGATGATTATTTCTACCTTAATAATTTTTGAAAAAAATTAATTGTTCTTGAAAAAAGAATTCACTATTACCATGTTATGAAATATTTTATAGATTGTGCCTCAACCCATCAAAAATGTCAAAATTATTTAATTCCAAATTATATTCACTAATTATTTTTCTTCCAATACCTTTCACCTTCAAGGAGGCAACATTTATCAAGAAACTGAATACCTTTAATAATTTATAATGTTATATATAATATGTTTCGTGATATCAATTTATAATGATAACTCATTTTCCAATATCCAATGCTCAATGATAGAAAAAATACATTCAGTGTAAAATTATTAATGTTTTTTATTTAATAACATGCAAGAAAAAAATACATTTTCAAGTTGTTTATTAAAGAAAATATTTTAAAAAATTGTAATTATTATTTTAAACATTAGTTAGTAAAACAATTGATGTGAAATATAAATTAAAAAAATATAACCCTAGCATTGTAAATTTATTTTTTTACATCCTGCACCACTCCCCCACAGAAATCATTCAATTTAAAATTTTTAATATACTAATTTGTAGTGCCACATTATTTTGTTATATCTTCTCTAAAAACAAATTTATTTCCCCTTATCTCTATATCTTCGAACCCCTAAAATTCATCAATATTGACTCATTGATTTAAAATTATCACTAAATATTACAAACTATCTCATAGATCTACTAACTATGTGGAAGGATTCATTGAATATTGTTGTGTTGATGATGAGAGCTATGGAATTTGAAAATATATTTTTTAAATATCTTATCTTTGGAGGTTAAATGTTTAAATATGATCACAAATATATGATATTTTAGGGGGATAAATCCATAAAATTATTTATTTCATTCGCACCTGATTTTTTTATTTCATTCTTCATATGATTATATTAATATTTGTTATTATGAAGATTTAATAAAAAATAATTAATTAATTTTGTTTTTATTTTCAATATATTTACTCTTTAAAAATAATGTATAAATCAATGATGAAAATTAATTACATTTCTGAATTGTAACTCTTGATGTCATTATCTCTCAAAAAATATTCATAGTTCTATGTTTGTTATATTTTTAAAGATATATATATTATTTTTCATTTTATTTGTTATAATAAATGATTTGAAAAAAATTTTACCATTTTTTTACTATTCTTTATAATATGAAAAATGGTCTTAAGTGTTTATTATACTAAATAATCAACTTTAAAAATAAAATAATATTTAATTTCAATGGCTTATAGTAGTGGTTAAATTAAAACCAATATGATAAATAATTTATCTATTTATGAAATTTAATTACATTAAAAATATATTTTTAGCTTCTCTTTTAATAACATTACATTATAACTATGGTTAAACCCATAAAATTTCAAATCTTTGTAGGGTAAAATTATAATGGTGGTTTTTATCATTTAGATGAATTATAATCCACCTAAACAACCATTTATTACTGATAATAATTTATATTATCATTAGAATTATAATTTTCATTATTCATTAGTTTCATCTATTTACACCTGAAACTATTTTTTTATGTCCCTATTGATCAAACCATTAATAAGATTCCTTGAGATCATCAAATGAATTTTAAAAAATCAGATTATCTTGGGATATTTTTTGGATTTTCCTTTATATATTCAACATTATCCCCCTAAAATCATTATAAAATTTGGATTGAGATAATTTCATATTATATAAATAAAAATATGAATTCTATCTATATACACCATGTTATAATGTCTCCATTTATATTGAAATCTTCCAATCAATTGGGAATTTTATTCCTTGAAATATACTAATTGATTTTCCATTTCCTTGGTTTTATAGTTGTTTTATTTTGGATTTTATTTTTTTATACTCTATTTCATAATAGATTTATATTATTCATAGATTTAAAATACTAATTTTTTCATACACTATTATTTTTTTTATTTTTTAAACATTATTTTGAAGAAAAATTAGATTTTTTTCTTCTTTTCGTGATGATGGAAAAATTTATTCATCTTCACTTAATAGTTATTAATTTTTTTTTGCAAACATGAGTGTTCAAAGGGATGAAAAGTTTCTTCTTCTATCATTTATCCAGTTTTTTACTCATCTAAATAATATCACCAACTAATTTTGAATAATCATTAAAATTATTTAATAAAATTTCTAAAACATGAAATTTCTGTCAATGTATTTACTTCTCAAAATATTGTCACCTCAATATATCTAACCTCTTAGATCATAGAAACCATGTTAGAAATTGTGATTTCATGTATTTTTTTATTTTCTTTTATAATAACATTGTGATATTTAATTTTACTGAATAATCAATCTTTCTATTTAAAATCAAAATTGATATATAATGAATTGAGAGACTTTTTAAAATACCCATTATCCTTATTTGATAAAGATTTTTTCATATAAAGTTTTCTATTTAATTTTATGAAAACTAAAAGACCAATTCTCAATTAGAACTACTTTAGAGTTTCTTCTTCATTATCATCTTCAATACATCCTTCATCTCTATAAGATTCATTAGAATTATTTTAATGTGCTATAAAAACATAAGAATCATCCACATAAAAACATTTTTCTTCCTTTTCAATTTCTTCATCACAGGATAAAATTTCATTTTTTAATAACAAAAATTCTCTTCTTTGTGAATTGAAATTTCCCATTCCCTTAAATAATTTTTTTATTTGTTACACAGACCACATTGTTAATACTTCATGATCGGTTTTTTTACATAAAATTTACGTTATGTATTCATTTTTGGAGAATCTATATAAAATCATTCAAATTAATCCATTATTATTTAACTTTGGCATATCATTATTGTACCTCTTTAAATATTGTATTTTAAAGCCTTTTTAAGATTTTAAAACTGACCATTTTTTATATTTTTATTTATTCTTCAAGGTTGGACATTTTATTGTCACCAAAGTTATTAATATTATTTTTTTACTAATGGTAAATTCATCTAAATAATGAATTTTTAATATAGATTTGGTTTATGAAACATTTATGGTATAATCTATAATAACTTATTTACCACAATATTGTCTTAGATAACCTCTTCGTAACACCTGATCAAGATATTAATTTTCAAACTTGAATAATGATCTTATACACTAATTCCCATTTATCTGTCCATCTATCCTCAAATTATATTTTATAGGACTAATGTATTGAATCCATAATTTTATTGTCATGTACATAAAATTCATTAATTTCACTCCATATGTAATTTACAATTTTGGAACCCATAATGCATATTAATTCCTTCACAAGTAGTGATGAAAGTAATAGAATACATTCTTTCCCATCAACTTAAATGTTATTCTTATAAAATAAACTAAACCCTTCAATAAATTTAGGTAAATTATTACCATTATTGTGCATATCAATAATGTTGAATCCAAGTGATAAAAGATTAGAAATCATACATTATCTCTATAAATTAAATAATTTTACTTCAAATGTGTAAAAAACCTTTTTTATGAAATTGATGATCTCTATGTAAATTATAAAAAAATTAATTAGGAACAAAGTCAAATACTTAAGAAAAACAAAAAAAAATTGGAACAAAAATTAATAATGATTCAAAATATAATGTATACATTAATACTAATTATTTCTTCCTAGGAAAGAAATGTTACAAGATCTATGGTGGAGTGAGTGTTTACAAAAAAATACATATAAATCTCAAAAATATATTTGTTTAGGTTAAAATATTGAATCATCTAAATAATAAAATAAATAAACAGGATAAGTGTAAAAGGGGGACAAAGAGAGAGTAATAATAGCAAATAATACATGATATTCACAAGGTTGACCAAATCATTTATTTGAGCATATTCATACTTGGTTATCAATGATTGTGATCCCTCTTCAAATGTAATTATTTTAGTATTAAAAATGGTAGAGGTTTGGAATAAATAATACTTTTTTCAATTCCTACAAGTATGAAATTTGAAATATAAGGAAAAAACCTCATCAATTCATAAAAAATGCTATGAAAGATCATTTTTTATTATACTCACGTTTCTCCAATAATAAATCAAGTGTGAACCCCGTTATTTTCATCAAAACATGATAAATAATCATTGAAAATTATATATATCACACTTTAGTAGATTAAAAATACAAATGCTTATAACACTTAAAAATCATGTCATAACACTATGAATTCTAGAGTAATTTGTGGTCAAGATCAGTTTTGAATTTATTTTAATAAATCACATTTAATATTACTTTTAATCATATTATCAATCGAACAACTGAAATTAGGTATCTTTTGAATTATAATGTATATGTTAACTCATGAAATATAGTATTTTTAGCTCTAATTACCCATTAAATCCATAGTGATTCATTATGGTGTGCAACTATGATAGTCATTGAGTCATGGTTATAGATTATTTTGAAAATTATTCATTTATTATTAGATTTATTTACTGTTTAATAGGTCGAAATAAATAAAATTAGAAAAATATTTCTTGGAACATGGTTTGTATTGCCCATGATGGTCGCCGTGTGGGAGATGGATTTAGGGGAATGCATGGGTTTGTATAGTTTTTAAATGGTTTATCTAACCATAAAAAATTCACTTGGATTTGTGTGTTTTTTGTGGAGAGATAGTGGCTTCCATATGGTTAGAATATTTTTTTTTTCTAAATCATGTGGTCAAAACAATTGAGTAGTCCAACATATTAAAATCCTGGTATTTTCTTAAAATACACTTGGTCTAACTTATTCAAAATTTACCAATATTATTTCCCACTCACATGAATAACATCCATTATTTCTTTGAGATTCATCCCCCATCATATTCACTGGATTTCTATAATTACATTGCTAGTTTTTTCAATGGTAATATTGGTATCTCTTGTTTTATTCATCCTTCAACCTTGTTCTTCCTTTGATCATATATTTTTATGGTGTTCTGAAATCCTATAATAACATGTGGATTAATCTAGGGTTTTGTGTGGAGGATTTTTTTTATTAGTTATTTTAGTTTTTTATGACCCCTTTTAATTGAATATAGTTTTATTTTTTGAGGGATACATATTCAAATTTGTGTCTCTATTCATTGTGTTTTTCCATTGTTTATGGAAACATAATTTCCATTCATTTTTTATTATATTTTTTCTATATTTTGTTTTAATAATGGCTTAACCTTTTTTGGATTGATTCTTTATGTATGTGGGAAATCTGATGGTTTTAAATGGGTTTTAGAAGTTATTTGTCTTTAATTCTAGAAAAATATTAGATAATATTCCTCAAAGAAGATTTATGCTTTTAAATGGCTTTTAAAAATGAGTTTAAAGATATTTTTAATTATGTTTAATGGTTTTATAATTTTAATAATTTTTGGTTTTTGAAATATTCATTTTTGGTGTTTAATATGGTTAACCAATTTATGGAACACGATAGTATTTGGGTTTGTGGGTGACATAGACAATAAATCCTTAGCCTATATCATGGACTATTTATCAAATGTTCCCATGTGGATCAAGGGAGAATGTGTAATGAATTTTATCCAAGGTCCTTACAGAAAACATGGAATGAATGTTTCCCATGTGGATTAAGAGATCCCATTAAATGTTGGTCCTGTGGAAGATAATGATATATTTTAAACTTATTATACTTATTAATCTAGATATAAAATTGCGTTTTATAAATTTTGAACAATATCCCATTTTCCAGATACCGTGATGATATTTATTGTACCTTGTTTAATTATAATTATTGTGTATATTCAAAAACATTTATCAGATATGATGTTTCTTATTCCTATTTTTCTTAAATATTTTTGGGAATTTTGTGTTAATTTATGATATGTGAAATGTGTTCATATTGTTAAAAATTGTTAAAAAATCTATAAAAAGAGGGAATGTTTTGAGAAAACAAAATGGGATTTATTTTTAGGTGTGGAGGAGTGACTATCCCACTCTCCGTCGAGCCGAAACTCACATTTCCATGGGTTTTTGGGAGTGTTCTTTTAAATTTCATCTTGTTTTTTGATATTATGATAAAATTTGATGTCTTACATTATTGATTACGGGATATGATAAGTACCCATGAACTATTTTGAGAATGGTTTTTTAGGGAAAATAGTTAAGGGAGTCAATAGAGTATAGTTTTTGTGCATATCCAATAGTAACCCTGAGATAACCACGTAGTCAGTTTTTCAATCCTTCCATTATTTTTTTTCATAGTTGGTGCATGGTTTTGTTAAAGAAGGTTTCTAAACCGTTATAAAGGAAATATTTATAAAATTATAATATTTTTAACCCTTTTTTATATATAATTTTTGTTAAATGTAATGATATTTGTATAGATATTATTGTATGGGTTATTATGGTTTATTTGAAGTTAATTGTGATTTGATTTTGTATTTACTAAGTTTGTGTCTCATTTTTTATGGAAATGCCTCCCAAAAAAGCATGCTCTGTGTGAAGGGATGGTGATGTGGAGTACATCCCATAGAAAAAACCTCCTATTGAGAATGAATTATTAGAATTATTTATCCAAACAATTAAGTACGAGGGTAAATAGGTTCAAAAGGCTATGAATTAGTAGAGTACCATTATTATAAGTTCACCAAGAAGACCCTTGGGTTTTCTATATTGATAAAGGTACCCATTATCCAGAGAAATGGATTCAAAGGATTGATCATATATTTATTTTTTTGAAGAACACTAAGCCCTCTAATATAGGATATTCCAATTACATGTTGGAATAAATAGGTCGGAATTTGTGGGAACTATTGGGGAAGAAAAGGTCCCTGAGTATCTCACCTAGCCGACCTTCCATAAAGCTTTCAATCATCAGTTTTGGTAATGACCTGATTTTTTTAGTAAAATTTATTTCCGGAATAAATGTGTGTTATGTAATAGTATACACATAAAAAATATAGATATCCAAATAATGATTTTTTTTCATTACTAAATACTCTTACATTTATCATTAATGAATCCAATTAAAATTACATAGATTACAAATGGGAAAAAATATAAAATAGAAATCCTAAAATGGGAATATAGGGATCTACCCAATATACTAGAATAATATCCCCCACTACAAACACCATATAAAAGAAACAAAATATTAATAAACCAAGAAATAAAATATAATAATTAAATATATAAAATTGATAGTAATTGTCATGTATATCGATTGAATGAATAGATGAGGTAACTTGACTGTTTCTTTTGTATTGTGATCACCGGAATAGTAATGCTATCATTTTAATATTAATGTTCCCATTTGGAATAGTAACACGCCCGTCGAAATAATAATATTACCTCAAATAATAAATTTTAATAAAAAATATTTATCATGATTAATTTATGTATTTATAAATTTTATAATTCCCAAAAAATTAATATCATGATTAAAAACTCAAAGAAATTATATGATCATTTTTAATAAACATTATTCTAAATGATTTTTGTAAAAATAATTATTTTAATAATATAAATTAAAATTATATATCTTTGAAATTTATTTTGATGAAATTTATATTATATTTCAAATAATCATAAAAAAATATCCAAGGGTGATTTTTTTGAAATTTTGTAAAATTCTTCAAATTTTTTAGTGAATAAATAGAATATTGTTTTTCACATAACCGGTGTAACTCAAATTATGTAGTTCATGATGTAATAGTATCATAATCCATTATAGAAATTTATTGTAGTACATGGTATTTAATTTCATAAATTTTTCATTAAATTACATAATCTAAATTTCAAAAAATAAAAATAACATTCCAAAACCTAAAGTTAAAAGTTGTTCCTTAAAATATTAATTTATCTTCATTTACAGTTTCCTTTATCATAAATTCATGAATTCGAATTATAAAGGGGTTTTAAAGTCTTAATCCCATTATATTATATTAATATATTATATATAATTTCAAAAAATCTCTATTACAAATTTCAATTTTGATATAATATTTTATTCAATATTTCATTCTAAAAATACCCATCTCCCCATGTATAAATACACCCTCTCCCTAACATTATAAAAAAACACCTCACACTAATTATAATTCCAACTATATAAAAATATAACCACTACTAAACATATTATAATCTAAATGGACATTCGGGATAAATAAAACTCCAATCACCAATAAGTTATAACGTCGTACAAAAGAAGCTACAATAAGGATAAAGTATGTTCTATTCCACTTCTCTATTTTTTTCATCTATTCCTATTATTATATTTTTTTGTTTCCACCATAAATTTCACAACCAAACCATAATATAATTAATTTTACATTATGTTAAACATATATTAATCATGTTCACCTACTTTAATTATCATACTACTATATATATAAATGATAATCTTTTTCTTCCCTCTCCCACAACATTATCCCAAAAAAAGGTCTATTGACCACCTATGGGGACATTGAAATATTAATACATACAGACATCATCAAATATGGATATTATAAACTCTATTTAATATATAAAAATATATTTATATTATTTATAATATTCTCTAATATATTATACTAATCTATAAATTGCATTGATAAAATAGAGAAATCAAAGAGAAATGGGTAATTTATAAGAATGATATGATATCAAAACACTTAAATTTAATAAATTAATGTTAAGAAATATATTTTGATGATTGTCATTGTTAAATAAATTTATAAATTATTATAATACACTTCTAGATTAATGTTTTAATAAATCAATGTTTGTTTTTTAGGAGGCACAAACACAACCGAATTAAGAAGGAATTGAGGTAAGGGGATTCTCGAACCCAACTCACTTCCCTTGGGTTTTCACTCTTTTAAAACAATTTTTATATGAAAAATAATTTAACGTTCCATAAAAGAAATTTTATTATTCTTATATTTTCTTTTCATGGATATACATGTTTTCTAATTAATTTTATAACATCCAATAATATTTTTTAAAAAACTCTTCTTTTTTAAAACACATATTTTACCTCTATTGATATTGTTTCTTCTTCACTAAAATTTGAAATTTTTATTACCAATTATGTTATTTAAATTTTTTTGGTCACCATACTGTTTATTCATGAATGTATTATTTATTAAATTCTTCTGATAACCATTACTTTCAATGGGTTATTTTATGATAGTATTTTTACGTTCTATGTGGCATGCATGATTATGTAAATGTTATGATGTGACGAGTGGGACTATAATTATATATCCATAAAATCAATTTGGTAATGTGATTTAACTCATTATATAATTTGAAATATTCATTGACAATATTCCTTCATTGTTCACAATGATGATGTTATGATTATGTACATTTTTTTGGTGAACAGGATGTAAGCTTTGTTCAAAACTATGTGTGGTATTTGACCATTAGGACATGAGGTTTTATTTTTATTCATTCCATATTCCATGTATTTATACTATGATTACTCTCAATATTTTAAAGATGAATCATTTATTATTTTATGATTATGATGTTTATTCTCACCCATGTTATATTGATTCATGTAAATATTTATCCTCTTGCTGGGATTTTAAATCACCCCATTGATTGATTTATATCCTTTTGGGATTAATTATACTAATGAAGATGTGAATTATAATAAGTGTATGGATAAGAATAAATTACATGATATTTATGTTTTAATATGTAAAAGTTATGTATAGGCATAATTTTCCCAATACATTATACCTTTTGATCCTAAAATTATAATTCTATTATGTTATTTATCTTAAAATTTTTTTAATAGATATGAAATTATTATTAGTGTCACTATAGTTTTTGTGAGAGAACTGTTTAGTTATTTATATAATTAGGATTAGATAATATTATTGAAACTCATTTGGAGAAGACTAAGTTTCTATAAATATCCATGAATTGTTTTTTATAAAATAATTAACATATGGATCCATTAAGATTTTCCTTCAAACTTAATTTCAAAAAAAATAATAAATTATTTACTCATTCTTTGTTGACTTATATTTTTTTTCAATACATCAAAATTTTGAAAATGGTGGGAAGCATTTGAAATCAAACTAAAAACCCTTCAGAGAGACAATAAAAAAACTTCTTAATGAAATCACTAATGTTATGTGATGTGGAGTTCAAAACATTATGGTGGTGCTTAACCTGTTGCGTTATGAATGAAATAATAACATGAATTTTGTGGAATATCCTCCTCCTCCCATGAAGGATAAACTAACCACAGATTCATTTATATGGAAAAAACTGCCAACATTTAATGTAACTTCCAATAAAATTTTCATGGAGTAGATGGTAAAATCAATGAAGAATATCTTCCCAATGATCCATTGTTCTGAGAAGGAGAAGTTGACTGTTGTTTTGTATTATTTAGATAGAGTAGTTGATCAATGGTGGGGTTGGTAAAGAAAACCAATCCAAATGATGAAATGGAAGAGATGGAGTGGGAATAATTTATGAATATATTTATTACCACGTATGTCCCATGAACTCTTTGATCAAATGTGGAGAGAGAATTCATAGAGATGAAGAAGAGTGAAGGTGAATCTATCATGGATAATGAGGAAAATATAAAGAGACTTGAAATATATGCATTGTGTTTTCTTATCAACAATGAAATCAAAATATATATACCATATTTTTTTATTAAAAACCACCCCATAGAGAAGCTAAATATATCTGAGGATTTTAGAGTTAGGAATAATTTGTTTGATACGCTCTCAAAGTAGATATGGAGTTCAGAAAATGGTCAAATTGTTGTCGATATAGGAATATAATACTGGAGTTTATATCTGCTTGGTCAATTGAAAATGGATGATATATGATCCGACTTCTCACATGTGAATTTTTTTGTAAGAACATTCATTGTAATTGTATCAAAGGGAAGGGGAAATTATTTATGTGTCAGAGAGAAGACCATCAAGATCATGAATATCTATGATATATAATGATGTCAGATAACATGATAGAGGAATGTATAAAACCACATAATTTACTAAATATGGTTTAATGATTCAACAGTAGGTAGAATGGGCACTATGAGATCTAGTGTACAAAACCTCGAGTCTTTGAGGGTAATCAATGTCAGTAGCCACCAATGTCTGGGGATAAAGGGAAATCTTGTACTAAAACTACTACATAAGTGGGGTAGGAAAACAAATTCATACAAGGTACACTTCCAATTAACTCAATAATAGAAAAATCATTATTTCATTCTAGTTATATGCATTACTTCATACTATACATGTTTATTAGAAAAATTAAATCTAATACCACAGAATTTAAAGTAGAGATATATGTAAAAACATATGATGGTGAAATCATTACATCCCATTTTTTGGAATTTTCACATGTTGATTTATGTGGGAAGATTCTTAAAATAAAACTCATAATGGTTCCCTTTCTATAATTTGACAATATATTGGGCATTTATTTTCTCTCATTATATAGAGCACATATCAACTATCATGAAAACGAAATATCCTTTCGTACTTCAAACCATCTAATGATCCTCTAAAGATGAATGAACGATTATGCACCTCCATTGGAAAATAAATCATCCTTATAGGTGTTTATACCCTATAATAAAGAAAACATTCATCAAATGGTTATGTCAAAGGAAGTTATCAACGTAGAGGAAAATCCCATTGTTCAAAAATTAAAATCAATAATGGCCCTGATCGAACTGTAAGAGTTAAAGAAGCTGTTGCAAGATCATTTGGACAAGGTGTCTATATTACCTAATGAATCACCTTAGGGGAACCGGTTATCATTTTAAAAAATAAGGATGGAATAATGTGGATATTTATTGATTACTGAGAGCTAAATAAGATCACCATAAATAAAAATTAATTCCATTCAAGGATTTATGACTTATTTATCGACCATAAAGAGTATCCGGTAAAAATCAAGGAACAAAGAGACAAATTTATAAACGAAAAGAAAAATCACCTTGTCAATGTGGAATGGGGGAACCATAAGTATAAAGTGGAAACATAGAAACCAGAGGAAAGAATGAAATAAAATAATTCTCACCCAATCAAAACTAGGAATACAAGTCGAAATTTCAAGGATGAAATTTTTAAAGGGGGGACAGATGTGACAACCCAGTTTCATTTTTAGTAAATAATTCTTCTAGGATAAATTAATGTTATATGCTATTATACACATAAAAAATATAAAAAAAACCAAGAAATAGATTATTTAATTACAAAATATTGTTATATTCATCTGTAATGAAAAAAATTAAAATTCCAAAAATTACAAATAGACAAAATAGAATAAAAAAATTGTTAAAAAAGAGATCGCCCTAATCTACTAGAATCATAGCCCCCGTAGAAAAATCTATAATAAAGAAAACAAATATTATTAAAACAACTAAAATTTTAGAAAATGAAACTATATAACCCTTAGTGGAATTGAGTTTAATACTGTGTGAATTAATAGAGGAGCTAATGTGATCATTGAAATAGTATGTGACTATGGTAATAGTAATTTGACCATTGGAATAGTAATGTGATCGTTAAGAATAGTAATCTGATGGTTTGAATATTAATTTTAAATCAAATAATAAATTATAACAAAAATAATATTAATAATTATTAATTTATGTAGGTATTAATTTATAATTCTAAAAAAATAATTATTAAAAAACTCAAATAATATTTAATAACATTTTTAATAAACATTATTATAAATTATTTTTAAAAAATTAATATTTTATATTAAACATTAATTTTTTATATTAAAAGTTAATATTAGTTATTTTTTAAATTTATTTTCATAAATTAAATATCAATTTTTAGAACCAAAATGAATAAACTATATGAGGTTTATTTTTTGGTAATTATCTGAAAGAATTCAATTTTTATGTGAATAGTAATATATTGTTTTTCACATAACTGGTGCAACATTAATTACTTCATTCATGATGTAATAATGACACAATTGATTATACAAATTTAGGTTCTTTAATTTTGTATTTAATTTCATAAATGTTTCATTAAAATAGAATAAACTCGATTTCCAATCCAACAAAAGCATTTGAAAACCTAAAGTCAAAATTCATTCCTTAAAATATCAATTCTTCTTTCTTTCAAAATTTCTTTTTAATAAATTTATGAATTAGAATAATAAATTGTATTTAAGTTATCAAACTAATTATATTACATTAATATATAATTTTTAATTTCAAAAGTTCACTTTTATAAGTTTACCATTTGATATATTATTTTATTCAATATTTTATGATAAAAATACACCTCTACTTAATTATAAATAACCCCTCTCCCTCCCTATGGAAAAAAACTCCGTCCACTAATTAAAAATCCTAATATCTACCAAAATATATCTAATAAACCTTTTTGAATCCATATTTACCTCTTAGAGAAATAAAACTCCAATCACCAAAGAATTATAGTGTCATACAAGGGAAGATACACTAAGGATTAAGTAAGTTTTGATCCATTTCCCTCTCTTTTTATTTATTTTTCCTATTATATTTATTTTCCCACCAATACATTCACTACAATAACTTAATAGAATTAATTATTCACTAATTTAACAAAATATTAGTGATTTTAACCTACTCTAAGTATCATACTACTAGATATATAAATATTAATCTTCCACTTCCAACTCTCTCGATAATGTCACATTAAAGGTCAATTAACCACTTACGGAGACATTTCCATGTCAACACATATAACCATCATCAAAGATGGATATTATAAACTATATATAATATATAAAATTTTAATGTTATTGACTATGACCTTATTCAATTAATTATAACAATGTATAAATAAAATATAAGGAAATAGAGAAATCAAATATAAATGGGAACTTTTTAAGAATGATATGATATAAAAACACTTCAATTTTTAATATTAAATTATGAAATATATTAAAATTATTATAATTGAAAAATACACATTTAAATTACTAATATACAATTCTAGATCTGTGTTTTAAAAATTCTAATTTTATTATTCTGAAGGTGAAAATGTGACACAATTATGTAAGAATTGACGTATGGGGGTTCTCAAACATTACTCCCATTCCATGGGTTTTTATTATTTTACAAAAAAATTACTATGGGTGATCCTATATTGTTCCATAATTTTTATTTTTTTATTATCAAATTTTTTTGAGGGAGATAAATGTTTTCTACTTGTGTTTAGGAAAAAAATATTTTCCCAGATAACTATTTTTTCTAAAAACACGTCTTTTACTTCTCTTGAAATTTTTTCTTCTTCACTCAAGATTGATGATTCTTATTCCAAGTATCTTATTACCTTTTTTGGGTACCCAAAATTTTATTAATGAATATATTCATTATGAAATTATTGTTAAAGAAATTCCCTTCCCTAGTTTTTTATTGCATTGAGTGTTATGTGTTCTAAGTGTCACTCATGATTTTGTAAATGTTATAATGTAGTGGGTGTGCCTGAAAATATATATACCCCCAATGAATTGTGAAATTTGATGAATCTCATAAGATAATGTAAAATATGCATGAACATGATTCTATATTTGTTCAGTAGAATTGTTATTTGATTATTCACATATGTTATATGTGAGCATTATGTTATATTTTTTTATGAATATATATGGTATTTGACCAATAAGTAATATTGTTTCATTATTATGAATATCCACATTTCATGACTTTATCATGTTATTACTGTCATGATTATGAAGATGAACCTTTTCTTATGTTATGATGATTATTATTGTTATCACCCTTGTTATATTGATTCATGTCTGTATTTATCATCTCACTCAAATTTCACCTCAAACCTTTCATTGATGTTTATCCTCAAGTGATTAATTGTACTAAGGAGAACATGAGGGACACTAAGAATCTAGAGAAGAAGAAATTAAAAAAATTATGTTTTATTATGTAAATTTTATGTATAAGTCTAATTTTTCCAGTACATGAATCCTCTGGATAATGAATTTTTAATCCTATTATGTGTTTTATCTTTAAAATGTTTTATTAGTAATGAATGAAAAATTAGGGTCTCCATTGTTTTATCATGAGACATTGGGGTGGTGAAGGCTCATGATTTTCTAACCCTTGATCAGGGGGATCATTTAGTGATGGATTATTCTACATATTTTTCCATGTTAGTTAATTTATCACATAATGTCCTCGTTAATGACTACATTATGTACAGACATTTTGAAATGGGACACAAGGAAGATAATATATTGATGCTTATTTTTGTCCCACTTACTTATGTATAGGTGTTAGTTAAAGTTGTTATACATAAAGAGGATTTAATATGAAATATGGGTCTCAGTGGGGATTATTTAGTTATAAAAATAGCTAAATATTTACCATTATTAAAAAAAGGATGTGGGGTGATCCTCATAAGAGTAATATAATACTTTCTCAATAGTCATAAATTTTAGCTCATGTGTATTATTTAGAGTGTAAGTTGGTGACTTGTTATTAGATTTTGAATTTTGGACACAAAAAATATTATTTTTATAATTCTCTAAGGATATGTCACAGATGTAGGAATCCGATTTGTATTCAATATTTTAGTATGTTTCCCATGAAATAGAGTATATTAGGTTTTTCTTTATATAAGGGTTTATAGTGAGATTAGAGGAATCCAAGTTGGTGGGATATCACACTAAATATAAAAGGGAATCTCACATGCATATGAAGGATCATGGGGAATCTTAGTCTAGATATCTTTATTCAAGGGAAATATAACCTAATGTTTATGAATTCAGTTTACCAACTATAAGAGTTAATATGTTCATTATTTCATCTATAGATATAGATTTATTTCATTTGAGTGATTATCATTCCTTTATATCATTAATGTTGTTTTGTACTATAGGTATGAAAGTAGAGTTGATTCCATTAGTTATTGATCTACTTATCCCATTTGGATAATTGAAAGAAGATGGTTTTAAGTGCCAAAAGATTCTTGTTTTATTTACTTCTATGGAGTTCATGTCAGACATTCTTGTTTTGGACCTGGATAGTTCCACTCTAATAATTAATATAGATTGGATGGTCAGTTTTAAATATATTAATTATTATTATCATTGCAGATTATATTTTAATTCTTCTTATGGGAACACTCACATCATCCAGGGTGAGTGGGACCAATGGTTAGGAAGGGAAGGACCTATTATTTAGGATTTGGGATTGATTCCATGGTAGATTACTAGGTTTTTCATTGATTTTTGGGAGTATATCATAGTTTATCATCTTATAGTGGTATTATAACACTACCCCAAAGTGTTTACAATTGTTTTTTATGGGTTGATACCCCATAATGAAGTCCATTTCACTATCTAATTTCTCCCTTAAATAATCACCATTTCTTTACCATCATACCGTAAGAATACTGTCAAGTTGAAAGAGGTAATTTATTATGTACATGATCATTAAATATATAGTTTTATTAACTATATCATGTCACCATGGGGGTATTTAGTTCTTTTTGTAAATAAGAATGATGGGAGTATCTAACTTTTTATATATTATAATAAAATTCATCACGTAAATATTAATAATAAATACTTGTTTCTTTAAATAGAGAATATTTTTATCAAATAAATTTGTGCCTTATGGTTTTTAAAAATTATCCTAAAGTCAGGGTACCAGCAGTGGATGGTCTGTGAAGGGGATATTCTTATTTATACCTTCTGGTTCTTTTTGTGTTGGGCCACATACAATAGGAACTTTGTTTTGATTCTCTAAGATAACTTCTCCATTGAAATCATTGAATCTAAATGGGGTGATGTTTTAGTGGGGAGAGATTTTCTATAGAGATTATGGAGAGATAAAGTTTCAGTTAACACCAACTCTATTCTTATTTCGTCCTGATCTTTGTAATGGATATACAATGTTATTTTATGTCGTGTGTGTGGGGTTGGGGTGTGTTATAATGTTGGATAATCATATTGTTGTCTATGAAACTCATAATCTATTACCACAACAAATTAATTTCCCAACCCATTACCTATACATTAAATTCATTATACATGCAAAAAATATGTTGTGAAATTACCTCATTGGGGATAAGTTTATAGTTCAATTCAATCATAAATTTCTAAAGTATATATTTTTTTCAAGGGATGTAAACCAGTACTAAAGATATGGGGTGGAGCATCTTCAGACCATTGATTTTGAAATCACGTATAACCATAGGAATATAGATGTATTAGCTGATACCTTTATTATAAATTTATTAATCTAGTATGTTAATGAATTTATGTGTCAATGGATTCTAATGGGTTGTTTTCTAATATGATTCTTCTTATGAAGGAGGAGGAGAATTATGTGTTCTTGACTAGTTTTCATTTCACGCCATCTCATGATGATTGTGTTTAGTGTGAGAAATATTCTAAACCTAACTACTATTATATTAGAATATATTTAATTTTTGGGGTGACCTTGAGTGATTGGTATCAGTATCCCAATGGGACCTTCTTCTTTAGTAAAGAGTGGGTTTTTCATTTAACCATGAGGCAGGAGGTGACTCTTGAGAGGAATCATTCTAGTTGGTACATTCATCCTAGGGATACCAAGATATTATATGTTATAATAACTCAATATTGGGGGGCCATGATGATATGGAAAGATGTTATTTTTTATCATGATGTTTTAGATATCAGCGATCATGGCAGGACATCAGAGACCATATGGTTTACTTAAGTATGTTCCTAATTTGATGTGGAAGTGGGATGACATATTTATGGACATTATGATTTTTTCCCTTAAAATTATTTTGGGAGGGATTAAATTAGGATTATTATAGATATGAAAATAAATTAAACCCTTTTTCATCCCATTAGAGGGTCAACAAAGGTGGAGTAACTCAAGAACATGTATGTCTAAGAGGTTTTTAGAATTCCTTGAGTGCCCTATGATATAGTTTCTAACCAAGTTACTTATTTATCATCATTATTTTAGAATATTGTCTTATATTCCATGGAAATACATTTTAATTTGATCATATTGAGTATCCCATGGATAGATGGTTAGAGTAGGCTAACATATTGATTCTTGAGGATGTGGTTCGTTCTTGTCTTCTTAACTTCTTGTTTTAAAAAGAGAGAAATTTACAGTTACTGGAGTTTTTATTAAACAATATTTGTCAAGCCACTATCAAAATGGTTCCTTTTAAGTAAATTTATAGGTGACTTTCTCAGTTTACATCATGTTGGGTTGAGTTGTCTGACTCTTTCTTTTATGGATTGAGACATGTCCAATTGAGGATGGATAAAGTGAAGTGAATTAAGAAAATTTTAGTGATAATATAGAGTCACTAGAGATTTACACCAATTCATTTCATCACTCATTATATTTTTAAGTGATTTATAATTTTTTTTCTTAATTTATCGCTTTAGATAAGACACCTTAATATTGTAATGTAAGGAAATTTGAAAAATATTTTTTCTAGTTATTTCATATTTTAGAAAATCATGAAAAGGTATCCAATCAGTTGGATTTTCTGGCATAGTTGACCTCGAATCCTGATTTTTTTTTCATGTATCTTATTTAATGAATTTATATTTAGATAATTATCATGAGATATGGAGATTTATTTAGATGTGGATATTAACACCACAATTATTGAGAGTCTTTTTATATACCGAATTATTATAACAAGATTCTCAATGGAAAATTGTTATCATTTTTTTCATTCTTTAGAATCACCATGGAGATAGTCACAATCTATTGGAGAAAGAAGTTTTGGAAAGGGATACATTTTATCATCCATGTTCTTCAAAAAATTATAAGGAAATTCTCAGGGAATAAAGTGACATAATGGGGAGATTTGTGACACCCACTAAGTCACCAGAATGTCTTATTTTTTGTGTTATTGTTTTATTCATTCATTCTTTCATTCATGGATTTACTGGTATTTTGGGTTCATAATTTATTGTTTTCAATGAAAATTGAATTGTAAAATTGTTAGTAAATGGATAGTAGTAATTTTTTAGTTGACCGCCTAAGATTTGGATTTTTGGTAAAATACTGTTTTTCACGGTTTTCAAATAGTTTTTTAACAATGTGGAATTATCTACGAACCATTACATTTATCTTGGGTAGATAATGTCTCCCATATATTTGTCTTATGATTTTCCTAACATTTCGGTTTTTCCAACACAATAAAATGTCTGTGTTTTATTAAAATACCCATGTTCTATTTAAACATAACTAACCTCACATCCTCCCTAATCATGTGTGATTAAACCCTCTTCCCTTTTATCTTCATTCTATTTCATCTTTCCTAGAATTCCATGCTTTCATCGGTGGGTTTTCATGAGGAATTCTCTTTTTTATTGAATTATTCATCCTTTACCTTTAGTTTTCTTATTTTTCTCCAATTTTAATAGATTTTTAAACCTTAGGATTACAAGTGGTTGAATCTAGGGTTGTGAATGAAGATTTATGTTGTTTTATGATTGTTTAGGTTCATGAGGACTCATACTACATGATTCTAGAGGTATTTGGGTGTATGAAAAAAATTATTGGACATGAGAAATGATAAGGGAACTATTTTGATCAAAGGATATTTTTTATTACCATCTTTCATAGTTGATTTGAGATGGTGGTAATGATGGTGTCACTAATATTTTCTCATGTGGGGAATTTTTTGCTATTTTGGATCTATTTTGGGATTTTTTTTTATATTGTTTTTTTGTTCCTTGTACATGTTTTGGATATTTTTCTTTTCTTGGTCCATTAACATGATGTATCTATCTTATTTATAGATTGTAAAGTAGTGATTTTTATTATATCAGGATTTTGTCTTCCTGAAAATATTCTATTTGGATGTTTCTATTTATGGATGATATTTATTTTTTCGTTTGAATTTCCAATTAATGGATGTGTCATGTAGAATTTCCAATGGTGAAATAATTAAATAATGGTTTAGTATGATTCCCTTATTCATGTTGTCAGTCTGTAGAGATCGAGAGCACAGTCTTGAACTTGTGACGAGCCGAGTCATGTTAAATATTAGGTCAAATAGAGATGGTTCCTTACTTACATTATATTACTAAGGTGTGACACTTCTCATTCAGAGGAAATTAGTAGAACAAAAAATCTATATCCTAAAAAATGTTCCTGTGTATTATTGATTAAAATGAAAAATTAAAAAATATGGAATAAATATTCTCTAAAATGAATAGTTTTGAACCCATATTTTCACTTACAACCTTTATAAATCATCATTTTTAATTATAGAAATATATATATATATATATATAATAGCTAATCTTTAATCCCTCCATAAATTATCATGAACCAAGCAACACAAATTTTGTTCTAATTTTCACATATGTGAAAATTGTCGCATTCTAAAAGACATTTGGGTTTAATGAATACTTCCTCATGACATGATTTTAAAAATCCATAAAATATTTATTCCCACATCTTCTATAAAAAACCGATTAAACACTAAATCATCTACAAATATGTTGATAATATGTATAATGTTATAAAAAAATACATACATTGAATAAACCCACTGAAAAAATAGTAATAAAAATAAATAAATGTGAGCGTTAAATAAGTACCGCATTTTTATATAGAGTATTTATTTCTTGACAAGGATTCAACTCTAGAATTTAAAATCAATTTGTCAATGAATATATATCCGCTGAATTTTTTTTAACCCCCTTTGTTACTTCACTTTATAAAGTTATCTGAAAGTGCCCAAATTTTTCCCTTCTTTTTTTATTTCAAACTAACTCCAAATAAATAATTTTTGTAAAACAAATTATTAGATAAAAAATAAATACAATACATGAAAAATATATTTTGAATTTCAATATTAAATATATCAACAATAAATACTAGTGACCACTCAAATGCATATATATAGATTTATTTGATGTAATTTATTACTCTGATAAGTATTTTAACCTATTATAATGGATTGTATTACCAATAAACAATAATTACTAAATTATATCTAGGTAACCTGATTATATTAAAATAATATTGACAATGATTTTACTTATACACTTAACACTATAAATCTATCTATCCATCAAATACCATATGATCCTTGATAAAAAAATATCATTAATAATATAAATAAAATATGTATTTAAATAATAAAAAAAATCATTCAAAAAATAAACCTTTTTTATACATGTTTTTCATGGAACCATGTTTTTTATGATTTATTTTATTTCTTCTGTAATATATCTATGAAAAATTTAACAATGTCACTTCATTTCCGTTTAAATTATTTCTTGAAAGTTTTTTTCTCATTATTTTAAATTTTTACATGAATTGGATTATTCTCATTACTTGGTAATTTTTTACCTTCTCTCAATTACCATTGTTAGATATTTTAATTTTAATGTATAACTATTTATTACTTCTTATATCTCGCAATACTATATTACAGGCTTTATTTTCATGTGTGATAACCCTTGACAATATTTTTCATTTCTCAAAACATTTTCACTTCAACATAATTATTTGTAATTAATTCTATCTTAATATCACTAGAACATCTCATCTAACTCTTTTTGTTATTCCCCTTATACAATTTATAAATCCAAAAACAACCAAATTGATCCATTTCTATCATGTTATATAATATTTTTGTTTCAAAAACTATTATCTTTTTATAAAGATATAGGCTATTAAATAATTATAATGTTTTCTACCCATTTATTTGTTAAATGTTCTATCAAATACAATGAAACTCAAAAATGTTCATAATACACCTTCATTTTTAAATAAAACCAAAAATATTTTTAAAATATAACCATAGATATCAATTTATTAATATTCTAAAAAATTTACACTTTTCCTTGAAATTTTTTTTAGGAATTGTAGCATACTGTTGACATCATGAAGAATAAAATTTTTCTAGCTTTTTTCCAAAAAAATCAGTTGTTTGATGAATGTATATTCATGAAAATTATATTCTCGTGATATATTTATTACTTCTAAAAATGAATAGGCAGACATTAGACCAGTTAAAAAATTTCTATCTAACTCAACAAAATGTGTATAACTAATATTTCATTATGACCATAACATATACATAGTTTTAATGTAATGTAATGGATGATTATAATATTAAATAAACCTATGAAACTCATACAAATGATTTTAGGAATAAATAACTCATATATATGTTGGAAGTTTTTTTCATTAGTATAATGATGTTTTACAATGATATTACACTTCTCTTCTTTATATGTTATTATTTTCTACAATTATAAAATGATGACATTATTATTATTCTGTCATTTTTTTCATATTCATAAAATTTATGAATACACTAAAGAAAACCTTACCTCCATGGTAAAATTAAAATAAATAAAATTTAAGCTCAAAGTAAAAATAGGTTATAATAATTTGTTCTAGGAATACGTTCAAATGCCTGGGATATTAATTTAAAAGAAAATATCATAGATGTGATATGGTTTTGGATTTTAATTTTTCCATAATTCATCCATGTTCATAAGCTGTCCATTCACAATTAGATTTTACCCCTATAGGATGGACCACATGGTCATCGGCCATCCCATGGGCCTATAAATAAGTAAATATATTTTCAAAAAGTAATTATTATTATCAATTACTCCACATAGCCTTTTTCCATATAGAATTACCCCATGTCCATTACCCTCCCTCAATCCTAGCATAATATCCCATGATTCCCTAATATGTTCCCTGAAAAACTATTCCATGATGAATCACACCATAAATAACTAATTTTAAATTCCCACCAAAACCATTCCCAGTAATTCAACACCCCCCCCCCCCGATTGAACATTTGTCCCAGAGTCCCACAACCTAAACCCTTACCTCTCCCTATAGCCTCACTTTAAACCTTCATCAATAACTCAGCTGATCTATATAATGGAAATCACTATATTGATCGAAATAAGTTTTCTTATATTTTTTTCAATTGATATCCTAAGTGACTCATATTCAGTTAGTCTTCAATTATTTTTCATTATATACATAAGAAATGAATACCATAGTAATATATTTATTAGATCTATTAGATGGAAACATGAACAAATCCCCCTATAGTGATAATATCAATAATATTATTATTTTATGTATATTTGTTTCATTCTTTAAATCTATATGTCCATTTTTCTAGTCAAATTAAAGAATCTAGCTATAAATATTTCATCTTTCACTAGTTTCTTTTGAAATTAAGATGTTAATTTCCAAAATAAATTATTTATCTTAGGGTCATTACTAGATTTTAGATACTGAAGAAACCACTTTGAAATCTAATACCCTCCTTTAGTGACCCTTTATCCCTTTGGCCTATTATGGTTGACAATTTAAAATTTCTGTGTGTTTTTTTGTGTTAGGTTAGAAAAAACTAATTTCCTATATGATTTCCAAGTCCGTGAAAGAAACATAATGGTATTTTAAATTATGTTTCATATATTAAATGTCCAAAAATTTAAATAAAAAAATATTCATAGACCCATACAAGACATTATAATTTATGCTCATCCTTCATATTTTTCATGATTACATTGATCTCAAGATGTTGTTTTATAACTAAGTCCACTTGAAGATATACCAGTTGTTAGAACTTTTAACTAAAGATCAAAAAAGTACTTGGTGGTGTAAACTATGATAAAAAAATTCTTTTTTAATATATGATGTTATGAGGTTCACCACATCATGGTTTAGTGAATGGTTATTCATGGTTAATTTGATTACATATGTTAATAATTATTTCTCTGAGGGTAAACCATTATGGTTATTTGGGAATGTCATTTCTGATATTTATAGGTGTTTGTATTTACAACTAATTATTTATATTTTAAATAATTTATGAATGGATTATCCCATTATTCATAATGATTTATAGCATTTGCAGTGTTTATAAAAAATTCCATTAATTATGGTTGAACCTTTGACTTTCAGGGACCATTCGTAGATGGCTAAAAAATAGCAATAATCCTTTATAATGTATTGTAGATAATTATATTTTGAATTTTATGATAATTATGGGGTTTCTTGTCATTTAACAACAATTATTAAATTATATTAATATATCATAAACCATAACCACGATCATGAAATAATTGAATGAAAAACCATGAAAAACATGAAAAGAAGAATGTACCATACACCAAATATTAGAAAGCCTCATGTATTTAATAAAATTCTTGATGAATATAAAATAAAATGTCTAAATGAATATTTATATATATGTTTTACAAAGATTTAATAATCACCCAATGGTTGTTTAGTATTCTCCTTACATCCAAGGTATGCCGGTACCTCGGGTGTAAAGGAAGAATGAAAAGAGAGATTTGTCATTGGTACAATTGGTATCATACACTCATGATCTAATGGTTTTTCATAGACTAAACCTCTTTTATATAGATATCATGGGTATTATTTAATAATTTATTTAATTTATTCAAACATTATGTAACATTCAGGTAATTCCATTTAGTAATGAATAATTTTTATCCCACATCCATGTAAGTTCTTTTAAAATTTAAATACAATGAATCTCCTAAACATTTCATAAATATATGATAACCTTATATAGAAGATACCTTAATGGTAAAACTTAATATTTTATTTATATATGAAAAAATCATATAATGAGTAAATATCTAAACAAATATGATATTCCCATATCGCACAATAATGTATGGTTAATGGTAGTGGTGAAATTCCAACATAACACACCTTATGAAATTTTGTAACAAGGAATATCGTATGGTTTAGTTTCTTGTATTTCAATCCATATGATATATCTATAGTATCATATGAGATATGATAATGTATATCATATATACATTTGGATTTAGGGAATATCTCCATGAATTTAACACTTTCTCTAACGCTTCATAAGTTGTCTGTCATTTCACCATTACAATATTATATAAAATAACTTATGGAATCATATCTAAAAAGAATTAGGATATTCCCAAATTTATTTTTTAAGGATATTAATAATTTTACCATGTAATAAATCATACATAATTATTTTTCAATAACCATACAAAACTTGTACTGGATAAACACTAAAAAAATTAAGGTAAACTCAATACGTTTTATAAAAATCCACCCCGATTAAGTCAGCTATAATGCGTAACCCCATGGTAATTCCTAGAAAAAAAAATAATTACAATTCCCTAGTCCATATTTATATGTAATGAGTGGCCTCTACTAAAGAATAAAGGGTAATAAAGATACAAAGGGATCTAACTTGATCTATAAAAAACATATGTATCTCTACACCTATGTATACCCTCTATATCATATATGAGAATTCATGATCATATAAACCCTTTTTCTAAGAAAAAATGTAACCATAATACCTGGAGCATGTTAAACACCTATATCCAAATCACACTCTCATGATTATATAGGAACATATTGACCAGAAAAATGAACGCATCCTATATAATTCACCCAATTCAATGAGTGCTTTTATGGATATATACACTAAATCAATGAATACAAAATAATTAAAAATGATTTTTATTATATTGTATGATATAGATAATTCCTATAGTATATTATCTGTAAACCAAAGGCATATTTTAATGGGAATAATGAGATATTTCACAACTATAGAGCCAACTGTAATTTATAATAGAGATATGAAATATTTAATAGTTGTAAATAGAATTATATTTTATAATTCACTTGAATATGATATGAATAATTTTGGAATTCAAACATTATGTTTTAATTATTTAAAAATATTATATATGTGTATATAATTAATTAAATGTAATTCATTCGAGATTAAATGAACTCATTCTAATAGTCTATGGATGAAATGTTATTATAAAAAGATGGCATTACTCAAACATTACATAATGTTATGGTATAAAAATATATCATAGAAATTTTGATGATATGGGATCTTACTATTTTTCCTGATTGTTAAAACTTTCTTTTTTCTTCTTCCTAATCTTTGAATAGATATAAAAATATCATGGTTAGAAGGAGGGATCCCCCCTAAGTGTCAAGTGATTCATTCAACCCATGGATACTCCCTAAAGGAAGGATTCTTACAGATGTTTCATATTGATATTCATGAATCATGTGTTTGAAGATAGTTGAAGAGGTTTTCATAATCAGTATATTGTATACAGTATTATTCATTTCAATTTATAAATGATTTCTATTTAACAGGTTGTAATATTTTGATTTTTTTATTATTATCTCTTCTATTGAGGTGATTAAGTATTTTTCAATCCTTATAAACCCATAAATTGTATCATAAAAATTACACATTTTTGGATTTCTTAAATCATATTGAAGTTAATTAAAATTGAAATCACTCTGGATATATGAATTCAAATCACATGTGGCGATATAGGATTTCTTTTGGAAACTGGATATCGTAATCAATATTATTATATATGATATGGACATTACACTATGGTTGGAATTATGACATTTTATGTTTTATTCTACAGTAATATCATTTTATATAATATGAAACATCGTAGAATATGATCCCATGTAAATTATTCAGTTTTATTGTATCATAGTGTAAAATCTAGGTAGTCACGGTTTACAATAGTGCCAAAATGAATATTTCAAATAGGGAATTATATTTCTTATTTGATATCAATGTCAATTTTGGAATATGATTTCTATGCACTATAGAGTTAATGTTGCATAGGACACCAATTCCCTTTTTCAAAAACCATTACATGACTATTTTACTCGGTTAATGTTATATTTTCCATCATGGTAAATCATAAAGAGTGATTTCTATGTGTAGAATGCCATATTTTAGCCTATAATTTTCAATTTTACACTTCTATTGATGATGGATCATGTTTCTCCTTAAGATAAACAACATATCATAAATTAATATATTGATGAAAATTTGATTTTTCATAAATTTAATTTATGAATTAAAATAATTTACTTATAAAACATGTATAAATTATGGGAAAATAAATTTTTGAATTTTTTTTAAATTTATAAAAAAAATAAATTAAATAGTTATACATTTTTTATAATTAATTTTTAAGATTTCATGAACCATTTAATAAATAAATTTCTATTATATAAATTTTCAATATTATAATACAATTCAAAATTGTATTTCTTATATGGTAATTTATATATCAAATTACTATATGGAAATTATGAGTGTAATTTCTACTGATTATAAAAGATAAAATAAGGTAAATATATAAATGAGTATATATTGAATATTATGAATTAGTTATAATAATTAATTTGAGATGTTAACATTGAAGTAATTATTTGAGAAATTATTTCAAACTTTTCCAAATGAGTTATGGCTATTGAAATGGCCATGGTTAAAATAATATTAAATATAAAATATTTAGATGATGTAAATTATTTAAATAATATAATTATAGAATATATATTGTTTATATTTTATTTGATATCAAATATTTATGTAAAATTCCATATAAAATGATAATACGAAGGAGTTCATAATAAATTTAAATATTATGAGTTTAAATTTATTTTAATTATGTTATGTCTATAATGTATGTTTATATTAAAAAATGATTATCTTTAATTTATTTAATAATTTTTTATTAATTTCTTACAACATGTTTAAATATATTATTTTTTGATTTATTTAGTTTATTCTCTATTTTATTCATGGATAGAAATATATATGTTATGAATTTATTTACTCGTTTATTTAACATGTTAAATAGTTTCTTTAAATTATTATAAATGCATCTAAAGGGGTTTCGTACTATGTATGATAATTGATTTTTTTTATTTTACCTTTACTTTTCCTTTTATTAGGTTATGAGTATAAATTAAAGGGTTTATTATAGTATATACATATTATTTGTTTATATCATGATGGAATTGAGGTACCTTTTCAGTAAAGGTTCCTTGGGTATATGGACTTTGGTTTAGACATCTCACTAGTCTGGAGGCTTATGACTTGTTCGAAAAAGTGGGGGTTTTATATGAATATCTATAATATTAATCTACTGTTATTTGTTAATATCATATTGCTATAATATTTTTCATGAAGTGGATTCATATAACATATACATGTGATGCATTTAAATGTGAATAAACATTGTTGTCTTTTAATTTAGGTCAGTGAAAAAGGATATTATTTTTTGAAAGAGTTAAATATCAATATGGATTGACATAATAAATTCAAAGTAGAATAAAGGATTAAAAAGAATCATTTTAAAAATGAAAACATTTAGAGGGAAATCATGAGATAAGATGTTGAGATTAAATCTGCTTTAAAAATACTATATTTTAGATTCCTCCCAAAGAAAACACATTTCAATACATCAACCATTTGACATTGTAGGTCATTAAAAAGTTGGGTTTCCCCTGATTATTGTTTGTGATAAAGAAAGTAATGGGTTAAACATATAGGATTTGGTTACCATTTTGTTGTTCAGTTTTGGTTACACTTAAATGTTAAACCCTAATAGGATTTGTTTACCATGGGAATAAAGTAAAGTGAATCCAGTTGATGTATTTGGGAAAAAAAATTTCCACTCAATTATCCAATAGTTGTATATGATATTAAATGAATGTAGGAAAATGTAAGTGGTTGAGTGTTTAAAGGAGACCAAATTAAGAATCATTGATTAGTGAAACATGGTTCATGTTCTATTAATGGATATAATGAATTTAAAAGGGTTGATCATATTGGTCAGATCACATTTAATAAAAGTCCTTATTAAATGAATATAAAAGATAATACACATATAATAGAATATTATATTATAGAAATAATGGAATAATAATTATCATGTATGAATTGGATATCATTTCATAAAAATGAAAAAATTATTGTATGTAACATTTTAGACTTTTGGAAAACATGAAAATCATTATTAAGTAAGAGAAAAATTCTATCAGTTAGAGAAATCCATTTCTAAGTACTATGATATTTAAGTAGTTCAATAAGTGAATCAGATCTACACTTATGTGAATCAAATAAATATTTAAATGGGGTTTTAAAATAATATCCAAAATGACTATAGTCTATACTCACAAACTCAATATCATTGACTGTGATACTAACATAGAGAGACAAAAAATTTATTTCATTTAAAGCGTGATTTAGCTACAAAATTTATTTTTGTACCATAATGGAAAATTTTAGGATAATGTAAATGAGTTCAGAAATTTTTACCCTATTTTATGAATGTGTTGAAGTTATTTATAAAATAGTATGTGAAGTCTATATTCTAGTAAAATATTGATACTACAAATGGGTAAATCCTAAAACCAAAAGAAGAAAAGTTATTTTCCGAAAGACTAATAATGTCTCTATATGTATCCAATCATGGTCAAAAAAATTAAGGAGGAGTCGGAAAAGAAGGAAAATATATCTATATAAGATATAATTATTCAAAATACCCAAAGGTTTTTGAGAAACTCTATGGGGTGTCAATGTCAGGTATTACTATTATATATATTAATTATTTTATTTTTAAGGTTATCTGAATCAAAATTTATATTTTAAAAATAACATAAATATATAGGTTCTCAAAATTCAATAAATAATTTTAAAATATTATATTTAATATTAAAATGGTGAAGGAAAATGATATTAAATCATGGAGTTGAATGAAAAATAGAAATATATGCATAGAAGGATTTATATAAAGTATGTTTATCTTCATCTTATCTCTCTTATATAATAATATAAGTTGTTTGTTAATAATTAGTTTCTATGAATAATATTAAAAGAAACACATGGATTATGATTTATTTGATTATTTATCATTTTAAAAATTAAGGTAATGATAAAAGAAGTTTTATTAATGATTAATATTTTATCTTATATATTTATTAAAATATAAAGTATATGATCCCACCACATTGAATGACATATTTTAAAAAATAAATTATATTTTTTTTGAATATTTATCCAAAAACATATAATGAAATATCTGATATAGATAATATTTATTTTGATAAAATTTAAAATTTAAGTATGTAGTGTTATTTTCTTAATAAAAAGGAATTTTTAAACCTTAGCATTATATTTTGAAGAGAATATAGTGTCTAAGAGGATAACAGAAGTATGTTTGAACTTAAATAAGTTCAAATCATAGAAAATAAATTATTATATTAGTCATAACTGAAAATTAATTTCTCTTAATATATTAAAGGTGATTATGGAAAATTTGTAAATATAAATATAAAAGATACATTCAGTTACTACAATAGAGTGAATATCACTTTATTTTCGAAAATATTTTAAGTTGTGTAAACAGAAAAATGTGGTAAGGAGTTACATTACTTACAAAAATGATCTCAACTAAAGGTTTAATCTATTATTTCAAAAAATATTATAATGAAGAACTCATAGAGAGTTTAAATTAGCAACATATGTTATTATCATTGTATAATATGATGTTATGAGATAAAAGAGTTTGAATACTTTGTTCAAGGGTTTAAATTTTTGTAATACGATTCCTAATTACCACTATTATCTTAATTGGATTACATTATATATGATACTCATTAAATAGTGTGTTGGGAGGGTTTTATTAGATGGCCACATAAGGATGTGGCAGAAATTACTTAAATATTTATTGGGTATAATAAAATCCTATTTGTACATCAAAAAAACATCTTTAGATGAATATCATAAGTGATATAGTTTTTTGGGAACCTATGTATGGTTTTATTAATAAAATTATATTATTTTAGAATATAAAATTGATCATTTTATATAAAAGGTAACCTCTATCTTGTTATTCTTTCACATTGGATACAAATATTACGTGAACTATAATGGTAATTAACCTCTCAAATTAAAGCATTGAGTTATCCCTAACCAAAGTTAATCAAGAAGTATAATAGTCTATGATGAAATTATATGGTTATCATGTGTAGGAATTCATTTATAGATATAAAATATGCACACGATGTAAAAAAAATGTTGTGGGTTAGATGACATGTCTAGCATAGCATATGTAGTTTCATACACTATATCATTTGTATAATATGAGTGAGTATTTTCTATTTGAATCTATTTACCTTAGGTTATAATGAAACCCAACATGGTAAACTTAATAATTTTATTCCTTTATTACACATTCTTTTAGTCTGATCTAATCATGAGGAGGATGGGTATGTGGTTGATCATGTCATAGATTATAGCTTAACCAAGATTGGATGAGTATGTCATATTTTCCTTAAATTTTGATAGACTATAAGGTTGTAAGATTGTACCTAGGTAATAAAATTTTAGGAATGATGTGAGAACGATTTTCTAGAACATGTTTAAGTTCTATGGACGTTCAGTCACCATAATTAATATTGGGAGAGACTAGATTAAAATTGTACAAGAACACCATTGATGTATAATTTTAGAAATCCAATGCAAGTTTAACATATGTTTAGTAGGTTTATGGGTCTTTTAATAGGATTTAGAAATGAGATTCAAATGAATTTTCAATAGAGACCACATATATCGGATCAGGGGATGTGTATAGGGCAATGTGTGTTCTTTGGATGTAGTGATTGTAGTTGGATGATTGGGTTTCACAGGTGCTACACAATGGATTTTCATGTGATGGAAAGATAAGGAGTATCATTGGATTTTGTAATTGGGTAGTAATTCATGATTTATGGGATGAAATGAGGGTAAATAAATTGGTAGCTTCATTTATTCAAATAGAATTATGCATAACGTAATATAAGTGTGTAAGTTAATGATTTCTATAAACTCTAATGTATATATATATATATGTATTACATAGAAAAAAATGTTGAGGAAGATTCATAAAAGTAATTAGTTTTAAGTAGATAAGATGTGTATTATTAATCAAGATTTTATGATTTTATAAAACAATGATACAAATGATCATATGTTTCATAGTCCAATGAAGGGTCAGCAACACATATCGGATGTTGGTGCTAAATGGAGGACTGGTTATGACCATTATAAATATTGGGATTGGTCCCTGTGTGTATAACGATTGTATTATCTTAAAATGTTTAATAGAGTTAAAAATATGCCAAATAAAGGATGGATTGGATTTATAAGGATAACACCTAGGTTGATACAGATATTAGAGGTTGAAATATCAAGGGTGGAAGACTAGGAGGAGGATCACCCAATGTTTCAACCACTAAGGCATTAGTGATACTTATTTTGGTGTTATATATATTATTTTCATAAGTATAAAGTCATTATAACATATATTTACTCTCATTATAATGGAATTAAATTTATCTCTTCATTATTATATGGATGTAGGGTGGGAGTCTAAAACACATAATTGCATGCATTGTAATTATACTTAATGTGTCCTTGTGTGTGTTCTTTGTTTGCCTTTTCTTTGATACATGTGATGGAATCATTATCATGAGGTGAATAGAACCAAATAGTAGAGGATAAATCGATATATTGGGATCATATATATCTTAATTAATGTATTCAATCTAATGAGATATGGATACTTAGAATCATTCATTATTTATAGTGGCTAGAGATCTGCTACAATGGATTATTTGAAGGGTGAACTTCTGGTGATCATATTTTAACACTCATCTCCAAAAATTCATATAAAATATTAGTTTTACCCATTAGAGGTTGATAATTGCATAAAATGTTTTTCTATATTACTTAATAAAGGTCTCAGAAGTATGTTGTGTCAAGAACAAAAAAATGTAGTAGAGGGGTTCATGGATATCCAAAGTTTTATAGACTAGTGAGTGTCTTAGGGAATGTTCTGATTGTCGGTGATATTCAAATAATGATGGAATATTATTGAATTATCATGGTATATTTCTTTATAAATTCACCAAATGAATATCATCAGAAGATGAATTTGGTATCATATGTATTATGGGAATATCAAAAGTTCAATTGATTATTAGGTGTCATGTGGCATGTTCTATTTGTTGGTAGAATTTCTATAACATGATGGAAGACTACTAAAAATCCAAATAAATAATATGATAAATCAAATTTTATATATATAATGGAAAAATACATTTTATGTGGAAATTTTATTAATTGATAGGTGTAGTTTTATGATATAATGAGAGAAGTTGAAAAATCATTAGGATGTTGATTTTTCTACTTCTATAGGGTTTGTAGTCTCATTAGTGGGATATGTTAATAAAAATAATGGATTGTGAATTAGAAGGACATGATAGTAAGAATAGGGATTGTTTTATTGGTTTTAATACGTACAATGATTCATGTTACCCAAAGTAATTATTCAGTGACGAGTTAGTTGATCTATTGAAAATTGGCTAAGATCGAAGTGGTCAGTTCACAAAAGATAATTTTAAAGGATTCAGAAACCCTTGGTTGATTATAATGAATATAATTGTTACCAGTCATGTTAATTAATAAATATTTTGAAGTAATTATAGTGTGTTATAGTCTCAATTCATTTCAATATGGTCAACGAGAATGTTGATGAAATTATAAAAGGGGATGAGAATTCACAGTAGGGGGCTTCATGGGGATGGATCATGTAGAAAGGGTTTTTAAATGTATAATTATATTAATGTAATGAGGTTTATGATGTCAAGGATTATATTAAAAAAATATTTATTCTATGGAGGTTTTCTCATGAGTACATTGGACTTTAATATTAGGATGTATGATAATTCTATGTTCCGAGAACCCTTATAAAAACTTAGTGACAGTGAGTGCATATCTAGTGGTAGAGGATAGTTTTCTACTTCTTATGGTTTACCTCATTAATATACATTATACTTCAAAGTATCTTCATTTAAATAATTTATATGTACCATGATATAGGTGTCCTAGATATTGTCTTATAATATATAAGGTTTTGGAATTAAAGTGATGTTTGAGAGACTTCTGGAACACTGAAAATTATTTTCATGGGTTGAAATTTTATTTTGGGAAAGATCATTGAGAGAATATTTTTACTCTATCATATGAAAATTATATGAAAGTTTTTTAACTTTTACATTCTAAATATTGTGAAAATAAAATCCCAAGTCCTTACATGTGTCTATTTATTAGGGTTTTTTACAACCTAGAAATGATCATTGAAATATCATCAGATCATCAAATGGCCACTCGAATGGAAGTAGGTTCCAAAAAATATAAGAAAATAAGGATATATTCAATTAGATAAATGTTTCACACATGTCTTGTTTTCAATTAGGGATGTTTTGGTGGGATTTTTTCGTGACTATTGCATCATATTTTCTTGAATTTTTTAATATATGTTGGATTTTCTATGATGTTTCTAGTGTTTGGTGTTCCAGAATGCTCTACGATTATAAGAACCCAAAGATAAAAGCATCAAAAATATATGTATGGGAGAGCATGTCCATATAACTATTCTATGATGCAACTTTTTTTGGATTTTCAATAATGTTAGAGGATAGTATCTTGGATGACCAAATTGTTGATGCGAAAGGTGGATGAATAGAATCCAACCATTTAGACATTGGTATGAGTGTGAGAATTGCCTTTTATTGGGATATTATTGGACATAACCTACTAAAATAATTATTAAGTGGGTTATTATTGGTTTTTTTAGAACTGTTTGTATGGACATGTTTTGGATCTCTTAATGTTCATTCACTAGAAGTAAGAATTAGGAAACCTGGATGAAGACACTACACTTACACCGTGGAATTAATAGTTTAGGTAGCTGAATTATGTTTACTAGAAGCTAAAATATTGATGGATTATTTCACATTCTCTATAAATTTGAGTTAATAGGAATTTCAACAAGGACCTCATGTGTTAGTTCCACATAGGTATGTTGGATAATGTGTGTTCTATAAAATAAGTGATAACAACATGATGGATACGTTTAGTGTCTGTAACATAGTGTAATTATTAGTATCAAAATACATATGAGAATAATATAATTATTTTACTCGTGGATTATTTTATGACCAAGATTATATAATGATAAATATGGAGGTTAAGAATTTATTAATTGAATAGAAGTTTGAAGAATGTTAATTATGTTCAAATGTTTATGTGTTCCAAAAACACTGGGGATGGGACATGGAAGACTTCCGTAGATAATACAAATAAGGCATATTTATAAAAATAAATATATTGAAATGGAGATCATTTTAATTGTTCATTTGGAATTATACTTTGATATAATAAATGATGTAGGTAATCAGAAGTCAAAAAGCCTAATGGAGGGTCACCGACACATGTCAGACGGAAGTACTGATTGGAAGATTGGTTTGGACCACTTTATAAAGTGGTATTACTCCATATATTCAAGATGATATAATTATATTAACATTATTTAATGTGAAATTAAGATTATTTAAAATGGGTGAGGTGGATCTTGAAAGATTATTCCTAGGTGCGTCTTGGCTTGTGATGCTAAAATGCTCAAAACGGATGGCCATGTGGAGGTCCAGTGAAAGATGAAACTGCTAATATATTGGTGATAATTTATATAGTGGTATGAGTGGGTTTTTTTTAATATTTCCATCCTTCTAACATAGATTCAAAATATCTTTAATATAATGAAATATATTTTTATATTCTCTCATGAATAGTGGATGAAATTCTGAACCCAAAAATCCTTATGTGCATTATGTTTTTACATTGTGCTTGAATGTGTGTGTTCATGTTGTACTTGTTTACTTGTGTATCTGAATAAAAGAATACCAGTTGGTGAACGTAACTAGATATTGTAGGATGACTCAATTTGGTGGATATGGTTATTGGACATCCCATGTATGGTCTTTGAGTACACGTTGGATGGATGACTGGAAGGATGCATTATTACTGGTGACTGGAGTTCTGTTGCCTTGGATTACTGAAAGGGTAAAATTTTTATGATCATAGTTTCACCCTATTCCTCAAAAGCCATGTGATGGTATTTTCAATTTGGGTGAGGATTATAATATTTTCTCATCCACTTATATAAATGAAGTGATATTTATAAATCGATCTATTTAGTCTATACTTGGATAATAGAGAACATGTGATTTTCTATATGGGATTGACATAATTCATGTCCTATGGTTAATCTATTTCTTATAGAAAGGTGTTGTATTTTTTTGCATTATTTTATGTGACACATATTTTTGATAGATATATAGAGAAACATTTCATTAATGTATATCATGCCAAGTCCCTTCATATATTGGGAGACACTAAAATTTTTCAAGATGTTTCTCTTTACATACATTTTTTGATTTGGGAATTTATATTATTTTTCAACACTACTAATTCCTATCAGTCACAGTTTTTAGTTAACTAATAATGTATTTTATTTTAAGAAACTAATAGATATACTCTAAAAGTTTTTTAGAGTTTATCCAAAATCATTTGGGATGGATATTCAAAATTTGTTACTTATTATATCATATAAGGTAAAATTAATTATAGGTTTGCAAAAAACTAATATAACTAAAAGGGTTTTTCATATAACTTCATTGGTTATTATATATGAGATAATATGACGTGAAGTAGCATGAGTTCTATGAAGATTTTTTGAACTATAATATTGATGGATATATTCTATAAATCCATGAATATTTATGATGTATAATTTTTTTGTATCATGTTGTATTATATATATATATTTAATGCTATAGGATATGAAAACTAAAGGAGTATATTATGAATTTTTTTATCCATATCATACACATTGATATACGATATTTCAATGCTACCAAACTGATCATAATTTATGATTGAAATTTCATATGGAAGTGTGGTGAGTATTATAATATTTTTTTATTTACTCAAACACTCACTTATTAACATTGGAATTCAAGAGTTAGGTTTTAATATTTATGTATCTTCCATATATATCAATAATTTTTTAAAATAAAAATATGGGAGATAAAATCCACAAAATTTTTAAGTGTGTGACCAAAGATTTATTATAAATGTACAAAGTTACTTGATGATTATGTATCATTTAATTTAATTTATTTCAAGTATTTAGAGTGTCAGAAGGATTATATAAACAAGTCATCTCCATTGTGATGCTATGGGATCCTTCAATTGTTTCTCATTATCCAAAACTATTGCCTTCCTTCATCCTTAACTCTCAAGAGATACTTGAATATTAGGTATAAGGAGGGATCCAACAAAAGCATTAGGTGATTCATTAAATACATGGATACACCCAAGAGGGAGGATACTTAAGGTTCTTTCTCAGTGATCTTTTTCAATCATGTGTTTGAAGACAATAGAATAAATGGCCATAATCTGTGTAGAGTTCATTGAATTCATTATTTCTATTTTAATGTTATTTTGGTATTATGCATGGTGATCTTGAATGTTTTGGTTTTTAATGGCTTCTATTAAAATGAAAAAGAAATGTTCGATCCAAATAAAACCTTCACAGATCACATTCCCCTCATCTAAATAGATAATAATATCATATATAATTTATCCTGGTATAGTCATTTATGTCATTAAAAAAATCCCAATTGAGGTCCCTTATGTCCTAACTAAAATAAGAGAGTAAAAATATCATCAGGTTTGCATCTCAATTGATTACATGATCAACAATTTACCCAAACATTACTAATTATCTCAACCTCAGAGATGTTGTGAGAAATGTTTAAAATTATAACGATTCTCATGCTAGGTATCATTCCAATATCATGTATGATTACTAAATATAAATCATAAATTGCTAGTATACTAAAAAAACTATATATATCACTCGATGTGTTACAAATGGTGGGTTATACAGTATAAAAAATTTGGTTTATATTTCATAATCATATTTTTTATCTCTATATGAAATCCAACCCACTCATACATTAATACTTTTTTCCAACCTATATTACTTCATAATGAACATTACATAAGGACAACTCCAAGTAAATATTTGAGAGGTTGATTATCATTAACATCATGAAATATAAACATTTAATATGAAAAAAATAAAAAAGTGGGTATTTTATTTATCAATAACATGATACGTTCTATTTTTTTAAACACATTTTTGAATAGTAACAAAACCATAAAAACATTCATATCTAATCAAATATCATATGATAAGCCTCCATAGAAGCATTATATTTACAATATTTTTTGTGTGTTATTAAACCTATTACATATCCATGTAATTCTTATCACATATATATATGTGACCATATAATAAAACCTCTAATTAAACTTCTTTAGTTAGGAGAATAATTGAAGTACTATTATTTGAAAAATGGTGAGATCAGATTTATGATCCTCGTATTCCCCTCCTTTAACAAATTATTTAAATTATTTTTATTAAAATTATTAAATTTAATGATGTTAATTGATGTTATTGTCTATATATAACTCCTTTTATATTATTCATTTTCATCTAAAAACTTTTCCATTAAGTTTTTTTTAGGAAAATATTGGTAAAAAATATTACTGTTTCAATTATCTTTATTTACCATCATACTTTAAACTATTCAAGGATAAAAATCAAAATTCACTTTGAATTAGACTTGTATAATTTTTCTTAATTTTAGATTCTTTTAGTCTAAAAGTAATCCGAAAATCTTCTTATAAACTATATTTTCTACAAAATATCATGCTAGTAAACACAAACAATTTTTTTATTTTAAAATAACACTAACTACATTATGAAATATTATTTTAGAAATAAAATATTTACAACTATATCAGGTATAACACCATTATTTTATAAAATTTATCATTTAAAAATAAATTTAGTATTTTTGATATCTTCCCTTACACAAAACACATTGTTTATTTTTCTTTACATGTGATACCAAGTTTTCAAAAATGAGTCATACTATTAAAATATTATTATTTAATATAAATTTTTTTTCTTATATGCTGGAATAGTGAGTATGAATAAGATTAAATAAATTAGAAATATTTATTTTTTGTTCATGTATATAAAGTAATTTTTTTGGACCAATTAATTATAAATGAAAATAAAAAACTATTTGAAAATAAATAAAATTATGTTCTAAAAAACTACTTTTATACACAAAAATGTGTTTTATCGAAATTAATTAAATAAATCAATTTATGTGAATTATTTTAATGAAATTTATATATTATTTATTTGATAAATGTTTTTAATATTCATATTATGATTTTTCTAAGAAAGAGATGAGAGTAAATCCAATTTTACAATTAAAAGCTGCACATTTATATAAAATAGTTTTGTGACATTTTTCAATCATATTTTAAAATGATATTTTATAAAATATTAAAATTAATTTGAAAATTTTAAAATAAATTTTTAAATCATAATGTAAAATTTATCTTAGTGTTCATTTTCATAATTTTTTGGTACGATAAATTTTTTGATTAATAGTGAAAAATACTAGTTTTTATTCTGAATTGTAACTTAATTTAACATATTTTTAAAAAAAATTATTTTAATATTGTTATAAATGTAAAATTATATTAAATATATATCTATTAACCCAATTTAGTTAATTCATTTTTATATAAATCATTTTTAAACTGTTGAACATTTTCACTTTGGAAAACTATTTTTTCATTGAATCTGGAAGATTAATTTTTAATTAAGTTTTACAAATTTTTTAATGGAATTTATAAAAATAAATGAAATTTTTTTATCATAATAATTTATATTTTATAATATGTTCTAATTAATTTACGATAATAATAATGATTAAAACTAGGGAATATTAATTTTCATTGGTAATGTAAAATTATGTTTACGAAGTGGTGAAACTAAAAAAAATGTCTAAAATGTTCTATAATCTTGCAAAAATACATTTATATGGAACTATTTTGAAAATATCACATATAAAGTTTTCAAATTTTCCAATTTTTATCCTTATTTCTTGTGAGAAACATAGTTACACCTTTTTCTTTTAAAAAATTACAAGTGTGCACAAAACTATATTATAAAAGGTCACCCCCAATCCACTTCTCTTTACATATAAAAAGAACTTTGGTTAAGCCATTAAAGACAAAGGTAACTTCATTAATTCCCTATGATCAACATATAAATCATATTTTTCTATATATCCTAACTTGAATGTGTAACGTCCCGGTTCCGGGTGCCACTCAACGGGTGCCCCGAACCCGGTTCACCACGTGACCTCAAGTGCATTTCCCCAAACACCAGAGGCTACCAACTAGTAGTGAAGGCCAAGGTCTGATAGTGGGGAAACTATGCCCTCATTTTTCAATGTGTAGTGCAGCGGAATATGAAATAAAACATACAACGAACAACGGATGTAGAAAAACATACACAACGGAAATAAACAACTGCAGTGGATATAACCAATAGTATATAAATAATGATGATGCATGTCACAAGTTCTAAGAAAACAGCCATAACATGTTATATATCAGTACAATACAATACAGAGTACAAGTACAAAAAAGAAAAATAGCTTGCAGCGGCATCACGAGCCTAGGCTCCGTCCCATAACCTCCTACTCCTCAGCAACAGTCAAGTACCTGTATAGGGACTCTTGTCCCTATCCACACCTGCAGAAACGTAATCGGTGGGGGCCGAAAAACATGACCCAAACAGGGTGTGAGAAATAAATTCCCAGTAGACAACCACCAAAGTTCCATGCCCAACTGCATGTAAGAATGTAACAACAGTGTGCAATAGTAAAATGCGATAATGTAAGTAGTACTCAAAAGTAACTAACTACTAGTTATATTTCCATTTTACTATTCATCTTAATCCATTTAATTTAGTAACATTTTTGTGCTCAACAGCAACAAGCCCTCATGCCAACCAGTATCTTGCCCTCAGGCTAACATAGTGAACCACACCCTCAGGCCATACAAAATCCAACCCACAGGAGTTGCCCTCAGGCGTAATAGAAATTTCCCTCAGGCGTAGGAAGTGTCACCCTCAGGCATAGAGGTCAATCCCTCAGGCACGAAAGATTTTCCTCATATGAAATAGAACGTCGCCCTCAGGCTAAAATAGTCACGCCCTCATGCTAATCACAACAATTACCTCTGGCGAAACAGGTAACCGGGCCATGCCCAACATGTAATCAGGCAGTAACAAGCAATTCCTCTCAAGGCAATTCTACAATTAATACTTTAAAGGCATACCCTCGGGTATCCTGGACAAATGGCTAAACAGTGGAACACACCCCTGGGGTGGTCCCGGATCCAAGCAATGATCCCAACCATCATTTTAATATCACAATTAGATACCTAACCAATTATTGGTGTTTAATATAGCAAAGGCCTCAACCACAAGACACCCCAACATGGGTTCGTGGCACAAAAATGCACCAAACACACGGCAGTTGGAAAACTAAACACCAAGCCACCTACCTTAAACGCCAAAGAACGTTATACCCGAACACTGACTCCAGAAATGCCCAAGAATGGCGTAGATTGGACGAAGAACAAAACTCATTCAAACATAAATAACTTTCCCTCGGGAAAGAATTGGTAAGAACAGCTTAAGGAGAAGAAATGGATTACCCGCGTGGTTCCAATGAGATCGTCCAAAGCGGAATCGGATTCCAGACGAACACCCAGCAGATCTTCAAAGTTCAGGCCTCCTCCTTTGGATCCAAAATAGCTAAAATGCCTCCTCTGCCAAATGAGGAGGCTACTTCCTGTTTTAAGCCAAAAAAACAAAGTACATGGCATTTATTTACAAGTACACAACATGTACTCCTTTAATTTAAATTTTCCTGTGGAGGCATCCTGCCAACGCGGCACTGTTCGCCTGCCGACATGAGTACGCGACATGTACTCATGAGTACAAGGCGTGTACTGCCGCCCAGCTGGCGGCTTCTCCACCACCTTACTTTTTGCCCTGTCGACTAACTACACAGCGTGTAAAGGACCACTACACGGTGTTTAGTCAGTTCCTACACCCTTTTTCCCCGACATGGTTACACGCCCTGTGTACTCATCCCAACATGGCCAGAAGTACATGGAGTGTGGAAAAAGTACATGGCGTGTAGTTCCAAAATTTAGGATTTTTCCCCATTATCCATATTTTATTAAAAACACATAAGGAAAAGAGAAAAGAGGATGCCCGTACCTAAAAGAGAAGAACTGGGTTCTTACAAACTTTCCCCCTTATAGTGATTCATCCTAGAATTGCTCTTCCAATGGTAGAGAAGATATAGTCGTGAACAACTCTGACCACTGAGCACGTACATCGGCCTCCCACTACCAGGTCTTGTCTTGCACTCGGCCATGCTGCCATAGCACTCGTATGAGAGGAACTGACCAGCCTCAGAGAACCTTCGTGCTCTTGTCAATGATACGAATCGGATGATCCTCAAAGGACGCATCTGACTCCAGCTCAACCTCCTCAGGCTAAAAGACGTGAGACGGGTCGGAATGATAGCGACGCAACTATGATATGTGGAAGATGTCATGAATGGCTCGGAACCACTACGGTAACCGCAACCAATAAGCAACCAGCTCGACTCTCTCCAGAATCACAAATTGCCCTACATACCTCGGTAAAAGCTTACCAAGTCTCCTGATCCGCTTGTGTCCCAGCCTCAGTGAAACACACAATAAAACATGATCCCCGACCACGAATTCCAACGGTCATTTGTGGTGATTGGAATATGACTTCTGACGAGACTACGCTGTAGCCATCCACTTTTGAATCAACTGGACCTGCTCAGAAGTCTCCTGCATGAGACGTGGTCTGAGAAAAGCTGCCTCACCTGCCTCTAACAAGCACAAAGGTGATCGGCACAACCTACCATATAACACCTCGTATGGTGACATCTCAATAGTCACCTAGAAGCTATTGTTATAGGTAAACTTGAATAAAGTTAAATGCTTCTCCCAAGAGCCCCCAAAGTCTAGGACGCATGCTCGCAGGATGTCCTCTAGCACTTGTATCGTACGCTCTGACTGGACATATGTCTGAGGGTGGTATGATTTGCTTAGAAGCAACTGTGTACCCAATGCCCTCTGAAAAATCTGCCAGAAACGAGAAATAAAGCGGGTGTCCCTATCTGAAATGATAAAACGAGGAACCCCATGATGACGTATGATCTCTCGGACATACATACTTCTGAGTTCGTCAACACTGAAGGTCTCATTAATCAGAAAAAATTGAGCTACCCTCATGCGTCTGTCCAAAACAACCCACACGGCGTCATTGCCTCTTGGTGACCTCGGCAAACTAGTCATGAAATCCATCGCGACATCATCCCATTTCCACTCCGGAATGGGTAACTGCTGTAATAGCCCAGCTAGCCTCTGGTCCTCCACCTTCACCTACTGACAGGTGGAACACCTCGTAACAAAACCTGCTACATCTCTCTTCATACCCAACCACCAGTAGTGACGTCTCAAGTCACGATACATCTTTTTAACCCCGGGATGAACTGCCCAAGTTGAAGCATGAAACTCCCGCATCAGCTCCTCGCGTATATCCCATGGAACCCATACTCGTAATGGAAATGGAAAACCTCATCACCACCTATCGTCCAACCATGAGGAGGGTCCTCACTTTCCACCTACTCCTGTAGAACTAGGCCTTCTGAATCCGATAGCTGCCACATACTCACTTTGTCCATGAATGAAGAAGTCACAGTTAAAGATGAAAGATAAGTCTACCCCTGGCTGTCGTGCACCTCCAGATGCATCTCAAGGAACAAGGCCATTAGCTCCCACTCACCACTGGTCTCCTACACTGCCTGTTCCTATGTATTCCTGCTCAGTGCATCAGCTACTGAATTACCTTTACCAGGTGTATAGGCAAGCTCAAAATCGAAGGACTGTATATACTCACCCCACCTTCGCTGCCTCAGATTCAGGTCATGCTGTGTAAATATTTACTTGAGGCTTTTGTGTTCAGTGAAAACCACAAAATCCTCCCCCAATAGATAATGTCTCCAACGGCACGACGCATGAACAACTGCTGCCAACTCAAGATCATGTGTCGGGTAATTCCTTTCCTGTGGCCTCAACTGCCAAGACCCGTATGCAACAACTCGATCACCCTGCATCAACACTACTACCAGCCCAATACCTGATGCATCACAGTAAACTGTATAGCACTTCTCATGCTCTGGGAGTATCAGGACTGGTGCTGATGTCAACCTTCCTTTCAGGTCCTGAAAAGCTATCTCGTATGCTTATGACCAAACGAACTTCACACCCTTCTTAGTCAGACCCATCAAGGGTGTTTCTAAGTGGGAGAAGTCATGTACGAAGTGTCTGTAGTAACTAGGAAGCCCTAAGAAACTCTGTATCTCAAACATGTTCTTACGATGCTCCTAGGAAACTACTGCTCTCACCTTCTCTGGGTCTACTGAAACTCCTGCCTTAGAGATGATATGACCCAGGAAGTGAATCTGGTCCATCCAAAAGTGGCACTTTGAGAGAATAGAATATAGATGGTGCTCTCTCAGTGTACTCAATATGATCTCAAGATGGGTGGCATGGTCGTGTCGAGAGTGAGAGTACACCAAGATGTCTTCCACGAATACTACCACAAAAGAATCAAGATACGGATGGAACACACGATTCATCAGAGCCATGAAAACCGCTAGCATGTTCGTGAGTCCGAACGGCATAACCGTATACTCGTATAGACCATACCTGCTCCTGAATGTTGTGAGAGGTATATTAGATGGTCTAACGCGGAGATGATGATATCCTGACCTCAAATCAATCATTGGGAACACCCGTGCTCCACGAATCTGATCAAAAAGATCATTGTTCCTTAATAAGGGAAATCACTTCTTAACCATCAACTGGTTCAGCTTCCGATAATCCATGCAAATTCTAAGGGCACCGTCCGACGTCATCGCAAAAAGTACTGGTGAACCACAAGGATAAGTAATGGGTCGGATAAATCCCTTTGCCTGCAACTCCTCCAACTGCCTCTTGAGCTTTGGCAACTCAAGTGTAGCCATCCTATAAGGAGGAATGGACATTGGTGCTACTTCTGGCACAAGATCAATGGAGAAATCCACCTCTCTCTCCAGAGGTATACCTGAAACGTCATCCTGGAAGACATCCCTGAAATGATCAAAAACAGGAGGTAAATCCGCCTTACAAGTTCCCTGGTCATCTAGATAAAAAACTCACAATCTGGGATGTGACTCCACCGTGCCCAAGATGCTCTAGTTCTGCTCGACTCACATGAACATCCCATTCTCCATTGTATAGAAACTCTCCGCCCTCTGGTGATGTGAAATGCACCATGCGATGATAGTAGTCTATAAAGGCCTGAAAGGGAACCAACCAGCCCATCCCGAGAATGACGTCATAGATCATCATCTCTAGGACATAGAGGTCCCAAAGAAAGTGACACTCACCAACCTCAAGGGGCACTCCTTGCACTGACTCACACCAGCCATTATAGTCCCCAACTGAGTGTCTAGCGTCATGATATCCGAAATAGTAGAAACACCGAGCCCAAAGCTCTCCACAACGGGTACAGATATGAAACTATGTGTAGCACCCGTATCGAAAAGTAATGAATATAAGACAGAAGCTACTATAATAGTACCTTTTACTATAGAAGATCTGGGATCCTGCTCCTGCTGGATCTGTTGCACTACATATGCATGCCCAGTGTTGCGGCCCTACGACACAGCCTGGCTACCATGAGCTGTCCCGCCCTGCTGCCTCTGAGATCCTGGTGTCTGGCTACCATGGCCACAACCACCATCTCTGCCTGCATGCCCTGACGTATTCCAGTTCCCCGACTGGTAAGATTTCACTGGTCCTTCTCCCGCACACGGAGTCTGCACAGAACCCCTCTCACTAGCCACTAGTAGAAACTCCCTGCAGAAGCGCTGCAAATGACCCATCTTGCCGCAAGCTCGACACTCCACTAGATCACATGGACACTGTGGTATCTTATGCCCCTCTCTGCCACACTGTTAGCAAATGATCGGGCCACCTAAAGAGACTTCCTGGCTGGTAATGACACCCTGAGAGAAGACCATATGTCTCTTCCTCTTGCCAGTAGAAAAAGTACCAGTACCTGGTGCTGAACCGCACTGGTCCACACCTCTAGATTCTTGAAGGTCCATCTCTGTGATCAAAACCTGGTTCCCAATATAATGGACAGTAGGAAACCTGAAAACATTTACCAGCTCACAGATGACATACTGAAGACCATCCTCAAAATGTCTGGCTCTCAATATCTCATCACCAACCAGCACGGGTGCAAAGCATTTAAACTCCGTAAAACGTGCATAATAGTCCATCACTAACATAGTGCCCTGCTACAGATTCATGAACTCTCAACCTCTATCTGATCTCAACGTCTCTGGGACGAAAAATTCATAGAAGACTACCTGAAAATCTTCCCACGCCATGTCCTTATGATGCTCTGACTAGGTGGTGACATCCCACCACCTATTGGCGGAATCACGCAGCATGTATGTCGCGATCTTGACCCTCCACCCTGGAGGTGTCTCAAGATGCTCGAAAATAATCTGTATTGACCCCAGCCAAAACGCTGCAGCCTGTGGTCTGCCATCCCCTAAAAACGTAGGCAGGTGCTGCTACTGGAAGATACGTGTCAGCTCGGCCATAGATGTGGCAGTCTGCGGTGCTCCCTGAAAGGACTGCATGAACCGCAAAAAACCTTCACGGAATTGCGCCTCTACGCCTGTGTCTGGTATATCAGCTAGTGCCGCATCTGGCTCTGCTGGAGGATTAGCTGGTAGCTCGTGGTCCACCATATCTGGAGTATACTCGTTGCCGCTCTCCTGGAGAACAACGTGTGGTCATCTAGGCGGCATGAAACTACAAGGTCAAAAACACGCCTTAGAAAAAGATCCATCAAATACTGAAAGCGAAGAAACCCAAAAGGGAACAGGATGAATAAGGTATTAGAAATTTACAAAACAAGACTACACGTCGTGTACACTGACTACACGGCGTGTACTTGACTTCCCTTCCCCTGCCTGGGTCCTTCTGCACGGCTAAGCCACACGACTCCCGTTTGAACAAGCTACACGGCGTGTATATAATCTACACGGTGTGTATGATGTTATTTTCCAACTTCCCGTGTCGTTTGTGACATGGCCAACTACCCAGCTTAAAACTACGTCGCGTGTTACACCCGCACACGGCGTGTACATCACACAGTTTCCCAGAAACACAGCTAAGTCCACACGGTCTATCCTCGGACAAGACTACATGGCGTGTATATACGCTACACGGCGTGTTCGCCCAAGCACTTCCCTACCCCATGTCGCTGCCCACACGGTTTGAGACACGGGAAGAGACTACACGGTGTGTACTCAGAGTACACGGCATGTACATAAAAAGTTGATTTTTCTTCCGGAACAGAAGTCCATACACGACGTGTTTAAAATATTACACGGCATTTATTCTGGTTTTCCAGACAGTATGCCTTAGAAACTTCCCTGGAACCCAGAAAATACAGAAAACAACACCTAAGTGTCAAATTCCGACCCGTGGGGGCCCATACTCCCGACGAATCAAATTTTGACATCTTATCTGTGTTATAACTAATAAACAGTCAATGATCGACCAAATTCTAGTCAATGGGGGACCACACTCTCCAAAAACCAATGTTTGGCGTCCGTTCTATAAACAGACTTACGCAAAAATTACCCTATCAAATAGTAGGTATTTTTATTAGTGCAGCTATCACAACAGTATGATTTTCTATCACAACTACTATCACAACAACATGAAATTTTTCTAATGCACCTACATACCATGTAAACTATGCATGGCATGTGATTCTAGCATGTGCCTAAATGATGCATGAGATGGCATACCATCATCTCATTAGGTTGCAACTAAATAGAACCCATTGATAAAATATAAACAACACAATACAAGTGTGTCACCCAACGGTGAAATCATATCAAAAGTAAAATTTTCAAAATTAGAAAAATTGCAAGTTACGAGGTAGACTAGCATTTCCCTGTACACGGGTTAGCTACGCCCGGGCACATCTTATTACCAGCTACCGTTCGTCTTATCCCTGACTACGTCTCCAAATAGTAAGTCAAAGAAAGGAACCCCTCTGATACCACATTGTAACGTCCCAGTTCCGGGTGCCACTCAATGGGTGCCCCGAAACTGGTTCACCACTTGACCTCAAGCGAATTTCCCCAAATGCCAGAGGCTGCCGACTAGCAGCGAGGGCCCAAGTCTGATAGTGGGGAAACTATGCCCTCATTTTTAAAAGTGTAGCACAACGGAATATGAAATAAAACATACAAAGAACAGCGGATGTATCAAAACATACATAAAGGAAATAAACAACTACAGTGGATATAACCAACAATATATAAATATTGATGTTACAAGTCACAAGTTCAAGAAAACAGGCAGAATATGTTATATATCAGTATAATACAATACATAGTACAAGTACAAAAATGCAAAACATCTTGCAGCGGCATCGCGAGCCTAGGCTCGGTCCCATGCACTCTTACTCCTCAGCAATAGTCAATTACGTATATAGGGACTCTTGCCCCTATCCAGACCTGCAGAAACGTAATCTGTTTGCGCCGAAAAGCATGACCCAAACAAGGTGTGAGAAATAAATTCCTAGTAGGCACCAACCAAAGGCCCATTCCCAACTGCATGTAAGCATGCAACAATAGTGTGCAATAGTAAAATGAGATAAAGTAAGCAGTACTCAAAAGTAACTAAATACCAGTTATATTTCCATTTTACTATTCATCTTAATCAATTTAATTTAGTAACATTTTTGTGCTCAACAGCACCAAGCCCTCAGGCCAACCCGCATCTTGCCCTTAGGCTAACATAGTGAACCACGCCCTCAGGCTATACCGAATACAACCTGCAGGTGTTGCCCTCAGGCGTAACAGAAATTTCCCTCATGCGTAAGAAGTGTCGCCCTCAGGCACAAAAGACAATCCCTCAGGCACGAATGGTTTCCCTCAGGCGAAATAGAACGTCGCCCTCAGGATAAAACAGTCACGCCCTCGGGCTAATCACAACAATGCTCTCAGGCTAAAAAGGTAACCAGGCCATGCCCAACAGGTAATGAAGCAGTAACAAGCAATTCCTCTCAAGTCAATTCTACAATTACTACTTTAAATGCATACCCTCTCGTATCCAGGCCAAACGGCTAAACAGTGGAACACACCCCCGGGGTGGTCCCGGATCCAAGAAACGATCCCAACTAGAATTTTAATATCCCAATTAAATACCTAACCAATTATAGGTGCTTAATATAGCAACTACCTCATCCACATGATGCCCCAACATGGGTTCGTGGCACAAAAACGCACAAAACACCCGAGAGTTTTAAAACTAAACACCAAGACACCTACCTTAAACGCCAAAGAACGTTATAACTGAACGCCGACTCCAGAAATGCCGAAGAACGGTGTAGATCTGATGAAGAACAAAACTCATTCAAAGGTAAATAACTTTCCCTTGTGAAATAATTGGTAAGAAAAACTTAAGGAGAAGAAAGGGCTTACCCGTGTGGTTCCAACGAGATCGTCCGAAGCAGAATCAGATTCGAGACGAACACCCGGCGAATCTTCAAAGGTCTGGCCTTCTCATTTGGCTCCAAAATTGGTAAAATGCATCCTATACCAAATGAGGAGGCTACTTCCTGTTTTAAGCCGAAAAAACAAAGTACACGGCATGTACTCCTTTCATTTAACAGTTCCTCTGGCGGCTTCCTACCAGCGTGGCACTGTTCGCCTGCCGACATGAGTACACGGCATGTACTCCTGAGTACATGGCGTGTACTATCGCCCAGCTGGCGGATGCTCCACCACCATACTTTTTGGCCTACTGACTGACTACACAGCGTGTAAAGGACCACTACATGGTGTGTAGTTGGTTCCTACACCCTTTGATGCCGACATGGATACACGCCCTATGTACTAATCCCAACACGGCAATAAGTACACGACGTGTGGAAAAAGTACACAGCGTGTAGTTCCAAAATTTAGGATTTTCCCCCATTTTCAATATTTTATTAAAAACACATAAGGATAAGAGAAAAGAGGAAGCCCGTACCTCAAAGAGAAGAACCAGGTTCTTACAAAATGTATGTTTTTTAAAACTAAAAGATGTTGTACTAAGAAGTGGTAACGTCTCTAACCAATAATTTTATTTAATTATTTCCTCTACATAATTAAATTATTATTAAACCATTATAATGTAATAAAATCGGTATATTTCATATAATTAGATGTATTTATGATAACATAATTAACAAAAACCATTTCAACCTTTCTAAAATGGGAAATGATATTGTTGATCCTGTGTACGGCGAACTATCATCTCACGAACTAACATAATTCATTTCCCATCAATGATTATAAAGGATAGATATAATGAATTATTTAATCTCTATTTATGACACTTTCTTTTATTGTGAATTTATAGTTATAATACAACACTAACTTATTTTCTCCCAACCTGTTGTAAAAAATGTATCTTGTGTCTTCAGTGGACTACCACCTCAAGAACCGATGTGATATATTTTTCATTTTTGTTTTTCTTGGATTTTAATAAAGATATATTAAATTAATAAATATTATATTTTTAATATGATTATACTTATTAAATTATTATATCACATTTACCTTCTTACATTCCAATCTATGGGGGATACGATAACATCATTTGTGTATATGGTGGACTATCTCATGACGTAGCGATGCAATTAGTTTTTCATATATAGAAGGTAATAATAGAAGGTTTATATAATAATATGTGATATATATGACATAAAAATTATTATGGAGTTTTAATATAATATTTTCCCTTATCTCCTTCATTACTTTTAGAAATTGGTAATAGTGTCCATTCATACATACGGACTACAATCTCTATAAATAGTGAAGTTCATTTCCATTCCCTATCTTTTATTGATTACTTTAAACAAATTTATAATAAATATATAGAATATTTATATCATAATTAAAATTATTAATATGTTTGAACTGTGATCAATTTAAAAGGACCAAAAATAAAAAATCAAAACATACATGAAAAACAAAGCAGTTATTACTCAAACCATGACTTCAATAAGGAATTTTTACTAAACGTGTAAAAAATTTAATATGTAAATAATATATGGTATTATATATGTATAATTATAATTCTATAATATATTTATAATAAACATGTATTTATTATGTAATAGTTTTTAACATGTATAAATAATGTTAACCCTTAATGTAACAGATTTCTATCTCACTTTTTTTTCTATAAGACAAATATCATGTTCACCATGTGTTTAGTTTATATGATTTTTATATTTCCCATGACTATATTTTAAATTATTATACATAAATTAATATTATTTAAATATCCATTTTAAGATATCTATATCATGGTTTTATGGCTCAAAAGTTAAAAAAGCATTAAAATATTTTTATCTCAATTTTCCTCTTTTGAGAAAAACGTTATGATATGGACCTATATTTCTTTATGAGAGTTATATATTTACACATTGACATGTTATATAATTATTATAATTATATTAATTATATTTAATGTTTCATTACATGTTATTATTTATTGGGCCATGTGATCCAAAAGATACCAATGTTGTAATGGTGTAATGTTACAATCTCATTGTTTTTCAGGATTATTTTATGATTATGATTTCGATGGTGAAATATTATGATTTATTTATCAATAAAATCCATTATTTTATTCTACTATGTTTATTTCTTTATAATTCATGTTTTACATTCATTTTACACTTTTTATACACTTAATATATCAGAATAATGTTTTTTATGAAAATTAGCATTATTTATCTCATCGATCGAATCCCATTTTCCTCAAAATACATGTTTTCAAAATAATAAAAAATATTTTTATATTCCTATATTATTTTTTAGATTTAATTTTACACTATTTTTTAATTTAAAAAAATGAAAGGAATCATCATTTTCATTTCAAAGAAAGGATTCATTAGTTTTTTCTAAAAATTTCAAAGGAATATGTGTTATAACATTTATGGTATGAATGTAATATTCCACTATAATGACCACCTAATGTTTTCAATATACCTATATATTTCTCCGATGTTATTTTATGAAAAAAAATTGAACAAATTTACGAAACTTTAGTTTTGAAAATGTAAATGTAATATGGAAAATAATAATTTATTCATGAAATACGTTAAATGATCATTAAATATTTATTTATAATCTTCCAAATTTATTTTAAAACAAAAGGATTCTTAAAATGTTATATTAATTTTTATTTTAAAAATATAAATTTTAAAAATAAAATATTATTTTCTTCACAAAAAGTTTTAAATGATATTTATATCTTATTTTACAAGATTCTATGGTTATTTTCATTAAAAATGATTTTGAAAATGTTTTATTTCTTTAAAAGTTATTTTTTGAAAGGTTGTTTTCGTCAGAAGATGTAACAAGTGACATTTGAAAATAATTTCCTATTTATGATGATATCCTTGGATGATACTTATTATTTACTGGTGTTATTTTACAATAATAACATTATTATTATTTCATTAGATGGTTTATTTTTATGATAAAGAGATATTTCTGAAACATATTTCATTTCCATGGGTTATGATATGATGAATTGTTTTATGAATCTGATTTATTTTCATAGGTTCTGATATGATGAATAATTTATGAATCCCATTTATTTTCTTGGGTTCTGATATGATAAAACAGTTATATAACCAATTTCATTTCATTTATTCAGAAAAGATGAATTTTTAATGATATTTTGGTACAATTATGTATATTTTTTATTATGTGATGGTGGTTACATGAAAATAAAGTATATTGTTTACATTAAAACCAATGAAGGGTTTTTTTATTTCCATAGATGGTTGACCAAGTATCTTCTTCTAATAAATTGTGTAAAGATTGATATATCATGAGATAAATAGGACTATAACAGGGAATGATGTTAGTGTATTAAAGGAATTTATCCTATATTATTGTATTGGGAGTGAACGTTGACTACTATGATGGTTTAGGGGGATAACTTATTCTACTATGAAATACTTTTCAATGACTGATGAACTACTATGGAAATGATTTTCTATTATTATGTGTATACCATAAATCTATGTATTATAAAAATTTCATGTTCTCAGGCTTCATTTTGTTTGATTAAAATATGATTTATGTCTTATACATGACCCATCTTTATGATATATGATATAAAGGTTATAGTATTCAAATGTTATTCTCATGTTCTAAAACCCTAATGCTTATGATCTATTGATATCTCCCTGGTTTACCCTTACTAAGAATCTGAGCTCACTATTTCTTATGTTTCCATTCTGTAGATTTTTATGAAATTTTATATATTTTTTATTTCAAAAAATGGTGGTTCCTATGATGAAAATAGTAGGAGATAAGGTATCTGACTTCTTGACCAGGGATTTATGTTTCTATGTTTCCAATGTAACTATACCTTTATGATCTTCAGCCATACGTATTATTCATATAGTTAATATTCATTAAAATAGATTTAATATCTCTATATTATAAGTTATTTACTTTACGTATCTCATATAATATTCTATATGTTTTTAGAAATATTGTGAAATAAATATTTTATTCATTAAGAAATATCATTATAGGGTGGTGGTAATTCATTCCTTCATATTTTAACAAATAACATGGATAAATAATTTTATTACAGATAAAAATTTCCATCATTATCTCTATTTAAAGAATGATATAGAAATAGATTAATTATAATCATGTGTATCAAAACCACCATCTCATTTCTTTGTAACAAACACTTTTTACAATAAATCCTCATATCTGATAAGAGGAAAATAACATAAAAATATAAAATCAATTTTATGGTTTAGTAGATATTTCAATGAATTCATTTTATCCAACTTTATTATGTTTCATTCCCTCATTTAATCAATTAAGTTGGAATTTATGATCTAGTTCTTAATTATTCTTCAATTTTGAAATCTTGTACATATTTAATACATAAGTTTAATGTATAGTTGGTATAAAATATGCTTTAAATTGAATTAATTTTTTTTAATAACATTAATACCTAATGCGCAATCTTTTTGTAGTTTCTTTCACCCCTTCATATATTCTAAGTTATTCCAGCTTTAATGAATATAATTTATATAATGGAACCACTGACCCTGCTTCAAAACTCCCTTAGGTCTTAATGAAATTGATTGGCTACAAGATGAAAAACTATTGGAATTTATAATAGACTTTTTACTATTTCGTTTTGAACTTTTATCCTTTTTAATTTTCAATATATCACATAATCCTAGACCCCCATGTCTTAATCGTCTATCATCTCCATATTAAAAATAATGGGAAAACCATTATTGAACTCAATTATATTATAATTCCTAATAAATTGTTAGAACTATTATGGTAGTGATTTTAGAATGATGGCTAAATCTAGATCATTCTCTAAATGAAACCCCATCCATGCTAATTAATTAATTTAATCAATAATATTGAGTACATTACTAGAGATTAAATTTCATTAATACATAATACATAAAAATAATTCCTTGGAAACATCATACCGCTTCTTTTTAGCTTATTATTGATTAATACATTAAAGTTTATCAATCATCATGAACACATAAATGTTCTCATGATTATTTTAATAATCATAAAACATGGATAGAAACATGAGAGTAGATAAATACAAAAATATATATATAGTTTTTATCACAATCATTTCATTCTTTTAGTGGTAAAGTTTCTCCAGTTGCCTGCATATGAAGGGTTTTCTCTACCTTAATAAATCTTCCTTCTAGTGTAATAATGATTATTATATCTTTATCCCAGTATTAATCTTTTATTCAATCATGATTATACATTTTGAGGATTGATATGAGAGTCATGTCTGATGATGATTCCATTTTATATAAAATATAACTTATTATCGAATGAGTATCATGTTTTATAATCATTTTAAAAGTAAATTTATTAAATGTGGTCCAACTAAAGTGATTATCTCAATTAAATACATCATATCTATTATTCATCCAACATTTATATTTCGACATAACATCTCCCAAGTGGTCTAAAAACATATTCCATAACTATATCTACTTGTATTCATTTCAATGATATCACAAATGAAACTGGGATAATTCAATGGACAAATCATTTTTCAAAACCACTATACTGATTATCCTAGCTCTATCCTTAAGGTATTATAAATGATTGGGATTCGAAACAATATTTCACTTAATATCGCACAAAAATTGAGAACATAACATTTGGGACTACTTGTATCTTTCTTTACATTTCACAAGATATTCCATGGGCACCTACATTTGGCATTACTTACCTATATAGAAGATAATGGTCATGATAAGTGTTTTCATTGGATGGAAAATAACACTTTGTATTTTAAATGATATTTAATATCTAATTATATTATCTTTTGTATTAACTTTATATGTTTTTTTATTTTAATGACTTACCTATTTTTTAATCATTATTCATTAAATAAATCGATATGTTAAATCCACATTGATGGGAAACTCTTTACCCAACTCATAAAATGTGTTAATAATAGAAATTAAAACTAAACTATGTGTATAGATTTTAAAATATATCACACTCACATGATACATTATACTCTTTAATGTGATTGTTTATAATCATATAAAATTAGAGATCCCCACAAGAGTTATCATGGTGCAATGGGTATCCATGATACATTTTTCTAAAAAAGCATAACAAATTGATATAAAAGGAAGTCTATCCCAAAGTCCCAATTTCCATGGTTCAATACAAAAAAATGGACTTTAATTCCAACTTAACTCTAACACCTATTATGTGTAAACATTAATTAACCTCTAAATTCATGATTATAACTCATGATAAAATCGAAATCAAGGTATAAGAAAACTAAATAAATTATTATGAATATGAATTAACCCTTTAAATTCATGTATGATAATATAAATAAAATGTTCCAAAAATATTAATCTAAAGCACACATCCTTTCATAATATTAAAATTTTATATTTTTGAATATATTAGGGAATAAAATTAATAAATTAACATTTCATAAACATGAACAAATGATGTACTTTATAAAAATTTTATAAAATAAATAATTATGAACAAATTATAATTTAATAAACATCATGGTCTTTCCATGATTAATAAAAAGTAAAAACTTTATATTTATTTCTAACATAAATTCCTTTTTATTACCATTATATAATCCATTTATTTAAATATATTATATTTAATTTAAATATAAAAAATTTATAACTAATAAAGAAAATTCATATATTATATAAATAATTCACATTATCAAAATAACACATATTTAATATTATTATAACATTTAATCAAATAAAATATAAATTTTTATTAAAATATTTCAAATTATTTTTATAATATGTTCTTAAATTTGATTATTTTAAATTAATAATTATAAAAAAGTAATAATTTCAAATAATGTCACTTAATTTACCTCATTTTGAAATGTTTAAAGTCTGTATAAATTTCCTTATAATTTATATATAAATTATTTATATAAAAAATATATATCGTCACATATATATTAAAGGTATTTAATATTAATAACTTATATTAAATATATTTGTATTTTTAAAAATTCATTAAATAATAAATTATATATATTTTATAATATATTTGTTTATAAACAATTTATGTATTAATAAATATCCAAATATAAATTTTCTTTACATTCAATTTTTTTGTAAATTATTTCAATCAATTTATAATTTAAAAATGGAAGATGAAATATTTACCCCATACATTATCTGATGATATACAATATATCAAAATTCAGTGTTCATTCATTTTCCTAAATCAGATTTTACAATAAGTGAACATTGTTATATGATACTTCATTCAACCTCTGTTTATCACAGATTACTATGCGACCAATATTGCTAAGGTGATAATATGATATTTTTGAAGAAATTTTAATTATCTCTATCATATCCTATGATTACCAAAAATATATTACACTGTAGAAGAAATTTCAAACCAAAACTCATAATAAAACACATCATTTGTTCTGATATCTTGAAGGTAAATGAATTACACTAAATTGTTAGCTAAAATATCTCATGTCATATGGGGCATTATTATCATAGCTTATAATTTTTCATATCAGAAGTTTCACCATAGTAAAAATTATATATCACCTTTTATTATTAAGAGTATTGCATCCATTATTCTTCATTTATTACATGATTTCATCAATCAATTAACGCTTGTAATGATCTGATCCCCCTGATGGGATTATTAGGATTTATTAACATTGATTCATGCAATGGATGAAATATGAAACCATAACCAAGATCATCCACGATTTTCAATTGAAAACATAAATAATGTAAAATTAGGAATTTTACATACTATAAATATTGAAAAACATATTTCCTTAAATCACATGATGATAATGATCACCTAGAAGTATATAAATTACTCAATCCGCCTAGGGTATCCATTGATTGTTGAATAAGCCAAAAATTATTTCAGATTCTCCTTAAATCAACATTATTCTAGTAACATGGATCTAATTGATGAAATATAATAGAGCTTCAGTGTAAGGATATTCAATATTAAATATACATGTTCTAATTATGTTTTATGACCTTTTCCTCCTTTCTGTATGAATCTAGGAAAATCCCTATTCCTTTATTGAAGTTGCTTAAATTTTTCATAACATTCAATTAATTTTATTTATTTGAGAACAATTAAAAACCCTAAATCAGGTACATGAATTTAATATATAAATATATCATTGAATCACCATTTCATTTCATGAGTTAATGATATACTAATGAGAAAGAGGCCAAAATATTGAAACATAACATTAATATTCCATTAAAATGGTTGAAAATGATTAATACATATCATTAATCCTAGGATATATTAAAACAATACAATATGATATACATAATAGAGGTAGTTAAATATCAATATATATTGTGCCTTAAAATATTCCACACTAATGTATACAATATACCTTGGTGTCATATTTGGATTTTCATAAGAAATTTATATATCATATTATAATATAATGGATAAAATATTTCATATAAACATTGGCCTTTAGGTTATATCTGAATCAAGAGATCCTCAAACTGGGGAACACTAAAGATCTTATTTTATCCAATCTTTAAAAATGAATATTCTAATATATTTTTCATTGATGGAGATACCTCCGAATCATTAGGCTTTTTCCACATCCCCCTGATTTTCTAGGAGTAATGATTCATTTAGCTTCTTCTATGTGATCTCAATCAAGTTCATGTAGAAAAACATGGGTAGATTATATCAATAGTGATAATTTACATTGTTTTTCATATATATATAAGATAAAACAAGTAAAAATGGGAATCTATTTGAATAGTGTTCCCCCTTTTCATGGTATGATTCCTATTTTATTCTTCCCTTACAAAACTACTTGAAGTGATGGTACCCTATCTACTCCCTCTTATATTTTCATTGGGGCCCCTCCTCTGTTGGCATACACTGTGTTGGGGTATTGATTGATTCCCAAATGGGTTTTTCCTTCATGGATCTCTCCCAGAACCCTGTTATTGGTTTAAAACTGATTATTTTAGTTCTTAGATCATATTTTTCTACATTTTTTTCATTATAATCATGATTCCTAGAAGATTCCATACATGGATCAACAAATGTTACCCTCTTAAAAGAAATAAGTGTATATAATATGGTAGAAGTCTCCCGATGAGTTGATGTTGAGTAATAGTGGTGTTAGGTTAGGATGTGATGAAAAAAAATTTCATTCAATGATTTTTAATGTTGTCTATGTTTGGTTCATGAGATTTTATACTTGTGTCTTGTTGATGAAAAAGTGGCATCTTCATAGATTTTGACCCTTTAAGAACAGCCCATCGACAACATTTATGGTTCGTCTATGTATTTTTTCTTCTTTTTCATTAGATTCTTATCTATGTTCTTTATGTAGTAGAAGTGGAAATGGAGGTTCTATTTCTTTGTATGGGATGTGCATTGTAATTCTCATCATGGAAAATATGGATTTGGATATTTTCGGTTGTTCATTCAACAATGAGGTGACATAGGATAGTGGGATATCCTCATGGTTCACGTAGTCACACGAGTTCATTTATTGAGTTACTATGGGGTGTCCAAGGCGGTATAAAGTGTTGAAATTTATTAGTTTTCCACATGATTTACACATATCAAGGGTTTTTTTAAAAATTTATACATTTTTATTTGACATTCATTGCTATTGGATGTAGAGTGGGGGCCCAAAAACCCACTCTCAACTATATTTTATAGGTTGGGACAACAAAATAAAACCATGCCAGTTTGGGCTCTCTAAAGAAGCCTATTTTTAGGTGACTCTCATTCTATATTGTGGAATTTCAAAAAAAATAGAAAAAGGATTGGTAGAGTGAGAAAAGTTACACATTATTCCTTTATTTATTCAGTCCAAAAAAAATTTAATGATCCTATGGCATAAATAGAGTTCTCAAAATTCATATATATTTTGTTTGGATAAATTTTATTCACTCAAAAAACCTTAACTGGTATTAAATCCACTTCAATATCACTTGTATTTGTGTTTTCAAATAGATGTAGCAAATTTGAAAAATGTTTTTTTCCTAGAATCATGACCCATTTTGTCATAAATGGTACTGATTTATGAATTTTTCTATGACATAAAATTTTTAACGTGAAAAAACTAATTTTTTTATCATTGTTTTTGAAACCATGTCCTTATTTATGAAAATGTTGTTAGGTTATCATGTGTAGGATTTCATATAGATATTTCGAATTAACTCACAATGAACAAAATGATTTTTATATTTTTGGATAACCCATTAATTATACAACATAGAGTGTCATGAACTATTTTATAAGTATATGAGGAGGGGTTATTTTTATTGAATCCTTACAACTATGGTTGGAATGACTTGAAATGACATATCGGGTCCCCTCCTAGGCCAGTGGTGAACCGTGAGTGCCACCCCCAAGATCACCTTAAATAGGAAAGGGGCTGGTGACTAGTATAAAGAAGTCATAACACATATTTGGATAATTTATATTATATAACCTACAATATAAATATATCACCATATAATAAAAAATACAAAACCACATGTGAGATGAATATCTAACTAGGAATAAAATATAAATTCATATATCTGGTAAATATCCCAGGGGTGTATAATAGAAATTATGTTATAAATAGGGAAAATATACATCTCACAGAACCCTATAGTAAAATAATTACCCCAAGGTACTATGAATAAAGGGATCACCACACTACATACAAAATTATCTGTTGAAATTATATCCATGAATCCCACTAAGACCCACTAAGCTCTGATATCATTAACTCTATTCCAACCAAATTATTCACCAATCTGTATAACTTCTATATAGAATTATTATATTTTTTCACAAATACCATGTTGAGGTGAGTATAAAAATACCTAGTAGGATTCATTTAAAATGGAAATGTGTTTTATGGTCAGCAAATATCCCAGGTCCAAACCATACATCCACCCAACATAATACAAAAATGGAAAATTACAAAAACGGCAGAAGTAATAGCATTAACTTCCAGTAAACCCTCAATCAATCCCACAGAGGAAACTATAATATACAAAAAAATAATAATCATCCCATCAGATTATGAATCAATCAATACACCTCACACATTATTTAATGATACCATTATTCTTTTCTGTGAAAAAAACACACATAATTATTCAAGAGAAAACACATTAATGATCATTATTCATAGGGTTAAAAACCTCTTTTCTCAAATATCACATCTGAGATCCAAACACATCAGTTTATAAGATATAAATGGCCCCCAAACCACTATGAAGAACCGGGAGGATCTAATCTGGAATATTTAAACTCAAAGAGACTCCTCATCAATGGGTCATATTCAATGCATAATCTCCACCATGTTGGGAGACATTATGGACCTACCATTATGTTTTTGTTCCCAAATCAACTCCATTTTTAAATGAAGGACCTCTTGAACACCTCACACTTAGAGCCTAGAAATGATAATCTTATAAAATTTGAGAACCTGCGCATCGATAAAGATATAATTCAAGTATGGTAACTAACACCAGGGATGGGTGACCCACACCCCGTTCTTTGGGGGATCTCTATGCCACCATCATATCATAGGTAGGATACCTACTCATCCATTCTAGGACTCAAAAAAATGTGTCTTGTGACCATGTTATTCTCAAAGGGATTGATTAGACAATTATTATTTGAATCTCTAACCCACTCAACCCATCTCCAATATAAATTCATATCGAAGGGGGACATAGATAATCTTGTGCACCATAAGTCCCCAAACACCTAAACATGTCCATTTCATTCAAATATGGCCACCATATTATAATAAATATTATTTTGAAATGGGTTCCAACAACTCATAGGGGTACATTGACCATTTGAGAGAGTTATTGACCTTGAGAATCCAAAACAAACCATCCACTAGACTATTCTAATCATCACTCCTTCACCTAAAAATATATCAGGAGACTCATGATTTATCTGAGAAAACAAGTTGTCTAAATGGGTACTTCCCCCACAAGTAAACTTGATCCTAAATAAAGTATGAGGTCAATCTAGAAGAAAATTATTTCTGCCTAATATTGGAAAGACAAGTCCTCAGTGAGTTTTCTAAGAAACGGTGGCCTGTTATAGAGGTCCAGGAACATATATCCATGGGGGAATACCAAATCAAAGAAAATAAATGATTAACTACACTTCAACGCATTAAAAATCCTTAGTTAGTACCTAGATCCTATATCCCAACAAATGTCACCTTGAAATCATCAGATTCAGTGGTCTGATGTTTGTTTTCCAAGAATAATCCATAATTACTGTTCTCTATCTGTCACAGCCACAACCCAAGGTAAATAATGAAAGAGAAAAGTTATTTACCACCTTCCATGAGAAATTACCACAAATACCAATATGAAATAGGATTTAATGACCAATTCCACATCCTCAAATCCAAACCACATTCAATAACTCTAATTATGGGGTTTATGGGAAGGAGGAAATCTCTATAAGTTTCACACCAATCTATAATTCCCTTTAGGTTACCTATTTTCAAATAAAGGAACTGTTAAAGACTAGTATAAACCCATGTGTTAATGAATCTCCATCCTAATAGGATCTACAAATACCAAAAACTCTTAGAGAATACCAATTTATGAATACATTTGATGTTCTAGTTCCAAAAATTGGAATACTACCATAGAGTTTACAAATATCTCTCCTTCATTACATAATCTTGTTGATCTATTCTTCATCACCATAGGGATAAGATTGATAACCATCCATGGATCATCTTTATAATGGACACTGATAGTAATGAAGAACATACCATTCTGTTCTATACAAAAAAATTTACTCGTAATAGAAAACATATAAGTCCAAATCCATCTAAAAAGAGAAAAAACATGAAAATTCCATCTTATTGGAATGTATGTGGTGTATACTAAGGGGAAAATAGAATGTACACCCAAAATCCTAATGTGAGCATGTATCTTATCTCATGTCAATGTTTATTTTCCAATACATGGCATGTTTAAAATACATACATGACATGTAATCCACATGGGGTGATTATTTTAATAGCTTACTCAGGTCATGTAGTGTAACCTGATATGGCATCTACTTCTACATGTTATGTACCTCACATGGGTTTTATAACCATGTAGTTGGACTCAAAATAATATGGGTACCTTAAAAACCTATTTAGTTTGTGTATGTGTCCAACACACCATGTGATCAATATATTCTACAAAAATAGACACCACTAAACTACAAATAATACTTTCATACAATTACATGTTTTCTAATTTGAATTTCTAAGAATAGGCACCCTATGAACTATCCAAAATATCCATTTCACTATAAATCACACCTCAACATCCTTATTCAATATACTAACATATTAAAATCCTTAATAAAAATTGAAATTGGAAAACATTTGAGATGAAGTGAAATTAAAAATAAATGGCCATATATCACTGGGAATCGCTAAATATTCAAGTTCATAAATCAAAAATCATTTATTCTGGGAAAATATACCCCAATCAATTTTTGATTATATTCATTGGATGATTCTCCACCACCCTATCATTCCTACTCCCTTCTTTCTAGTGGTATCAATGATGTGAAGGGTATCGACACACTTGTGTGAGTGACAAAGACAATCGAAAAGTGAGGAATAACAACTAAAAAATAAATTTAAATAAATTCCTTTAAAAGCCCTGACCTAATACCCAAAACCAAGAAAATGATTATACCTATCTTCTGTAAAAGTTTCCACTCCTAACTCAAAAATGAAGTCATATTTTCTAACCAGAGCATTAATTATAAGATATCAATTTTTCTACAGGTGAGTATAAATACAATTTATTCGATAAATAGTAAATATCCCGTAATGTATTTTTGGATCAATATCTTTATAAATTTAAGACCAAAGGTAAATGTAATATTCCATGAAAAATTAAACGATTAAAAAATAAAGGTCATTCTCTTTGGTAAATCACGATTTTTACCTTTATAAGTGATATTGTCTTTAATAATCTAAAATGAGATCAGTCTTCTATATGAAGAAACTATGGATTCTACATCCTTGATAAAAATAATTTAAATCCTTTAAAAGAAAAAGTAAACAAATTTCTCTCTTGTAAGCTCGTAAACCATCCTCATATGGGATGAGAACACACCAACATATGAGCTCCTCTAACTTATGAAGGTCCATATATTCACAGGGACCTAGAATACAACCCCAATTGAAAACATATCCTTCTATATATATCATAATAAAAATATCATATAAGATATTATCATTCCTATTTAAACTATAAATAATAAATACCATACACATAAGAAGATCTTGACACCATCACTGATCACAATTTTTTAATTTCATCAGGAATTTATACCCAAAACATTTTCCTCTAACTATAAGAAAACCTTCAATTCCACCAAGATGTAATTCAATGATCCAATGAAATCAATTAGATATGATTTTTCTACTAAGGAATTTCACATGGTGGATTCTTGATTCCCACCATCAAAAAGGATAAATACACTGACTGTATTATATATGAAATTTATTCACACTAGTAACCATTATCGGGTGGTTCAACAAGAGTGTTATACCTCCCTAAAAAGGCTTTCTACCACTACTATTTATTATATCATAGATAAAATATGTTGTATAATTCATTGAGTTAATACCTATTTAAACCTATCATTCAATCATTCACAAAAAAATGTAAGTGAAAATACATACATTACTATCCTCAATGAGATTCTCATCCACTACAAAAAACCCAATCCATATCATCAGAACTAAGGGTCTAAATTTTCCCTAATAATAAAATGTTTTCAATCACAATACCATAGAGAAATATTCCTCATAGAGCCTTCAAAAATACAACAATGTACCTCCATTAGTAACTCTCACCACACTACCCTAGTGGCCATGTAGCCGAGAGGGTCAAATATTGATTAGTCAGATACTCACAATAACCAAACTTCAATTTTGTATCCCATATATGCATTATCATACAGACAATCCAAACACTAGGAAATCATGATGTACCAAACACTTTAATCCTTCCTCTATCCGATTAGAAATAGGATCTCAACTCAACCTCTGCTTAATCTTTTATAAAACTCCTAAAGTATACCATTACTATATACTCAATGATCTTCCCCCAAAGATAATTTGATATGCCACCTAGGGTAAAAGAACTATTTTATACTATATTAATTCATGAATAATCCTCCAAAACAAACATGTTTCGTAAATATACACTCACATAATAGAAGATGTATTATTTTCCACCTTCTATATGTTAACCCTTCTCATCACATAGGTCTCACATGATATTAAATGTGGACTGAGACACTTTTGGTCGATTAAAAAATACTCCCCAATGATATTCTTCCACACACACATGGACATTGGGGGTTCTATGGTCCCCAACAACATCATCACTAGGACTCACACCACTATTGTGGGATCCTTAGTAAACCTCTCTCCTAGAATTGTATCTTATCAATGGATGAAATAGGGATAATGGAAACATCCAGAAAGAGTCTCCAATTGTAACATGTTTGTGAAGCGACTCCACTTTGATCTCTATTTTTCAATCTAATAATCCAACAATGTCATGAAAAAACACACAGGTGCTAACCAACAAGATCAATAAATAATAAAGGATACATCTCAAATCTTGGACCCCCTCGTACATCTTCTGAACAGACCTACAATATCCCACACATAATCTAATGTTTTAGACCCCTATACAGTGAATTGAGAATGGAAAATCTTGAGATGGTAGGGTAGGAAGTGGATTAACATTTCATATACCTCATACTAGTGGATTCCCCACAACAATCATCATCTACCATCTATACACTAAACATGGGGGGATATATACACACAAAGAATATCTCATACACATGGGGGATAAACACCTAATCAATAACTCTAGATAATGCTCCCCATCCTGGAGTCTATTTAATCATATTCATCACCCACTATATGAAATACCCTAATAGGTTAAACCACATCCAATCAATTGGTCATTTAGAAGCTTCACTCTCAACTAGGAGATCATAATCAAATATAACCCATCAATCAAAATCATACTAATCATTCAACTATAGTGAAATACCAACACTTATATTGGTGTATTAAAATTAGTCAAGGGAGTAACTATCCACACCAGCAGTGAATATAAATCACATTGATATCTAGAAATGAAAGATATGTATCCTGTCATAGGGGTACCAAATCCTTTGTAGTTTTGGGACCAACACCTCATCTATATTGAGGGAATACAAAACCCATTCCATCATTGAATATACATAAACATATGGGTAACATATCATAGTTTCCACCAATTATATCCACTAGATTTACACTATAATGTTTGGGTTCATGACCTCATGTGTGTCTCCCTGTATTTCATAGGATTTTGACTCGTAGTGAGGGCCTTGGGTGTGTCTATGTACAGACTATTCCCTCATGAATTAAAGAATATAAAGGGTAAAATATAAATTTTATAAGTAGTTAAATAGAAAAAATATAATCATTAAATAAATAATAATAATAAATCATACAATATAATTAGACATGTATAAGATGAAACATAAATAGATTCAAAATGATTATGATCAGGTCATGTAGCAATAAGAAATTATTTACATGAGATACATGGAAGACATGAATATTTCATATTCAATAGAAAAATAAAAAGAGGATAAATAAAATAAATATACTTGAATCACAATCATAGGATTGATCCTATACTCATACACTCCATCCTTGTACTTATAATCAAACATCAAAAGCTGGATGCTTCCCTTGATGTACACTTACAATCATGAAGTCTTCTTGAGTACCAAGGGTGGCATGAGCGGGGTGGGAGATATACTTAGTTTTCGATCACCAATGGTGTATAGAATATTCCATTATATGTATATAAAATGATCAGTTTCACAAACATAATAGATGTGATGAAATAAATAAATAATTCATATGAGTCTCAGTGGCTCATAGATACTAGAACGACGCTACTTAATTATGAAAAGAAGGATGTATTTTAGCCAAGGCGAGCTAGTAAACAAATGATATGGTTTATAAATGGTTCCTCATAATTCACTCATCAAGTGTGTAATAAACAAGAGAATGTTATTTTTATTAGTGGACTCATCGCTTAATTTATTATCATTCCATTTAGAGAGTTGAATATATGGAATATTTAGAATTTAAGTAAATTGACATCCTGGACCCAGCCAAGCCAAGCTGTATAAAGCTACCCGAGTATTACACCAAGGGTACTAAAATTACATAAATATGTAAGATCATGTCCAACGAGATCCATAAAGGAAACCCAAGTATCACTCTCGGGATGGTGTAAAGAATGACCCTCTAATCCTGACCTAGGTATCACACCTAGGTGATTGATTGTATTTCCTGGCATGATATAATCATATTTCAACCAAGACAATCCATTATTACTCCCAGAGGGAAACAATATCTCTAAAGAGTAGGTATGTAATCTGTCTGATGACCTTATTTAATGAAATCCTAGTATCGCTCCAATCATAATGATAATCCATATAAAGATCAAATTATAAAGAAAAATGAGCCTATCCAATTCATCCGTAAATCTAGACCCCTATTCCACCCATTGATAAGTATGAAGAAAGGATTAGCTATCGATAGTTCACACTATTTTACATACATTCAAAACATAACACTTTATCCAAGTTTGAAAATTCATTTAATTCATGAAATTCAAGATATGGTGTGAAACATATGGACAAAAAAAATTCCATATAATTCTATTTTGAAATTATAATCCATTTCATTATTTAATGGTAATTAATACACCCCTAATATAATTTAATAATCTCTCTGCCGAAGAATTCATATTTTAATCCTTTAAATAGGGGCATCTCCAAAGGGATGGATTATGTTGATGTAAGTTCCTCATGGTGTTGGTTCGTGTGTATCTACAGTCCTATTACACATGTGAAAAATATTTATATTAACTAATTAAATAATTGTAGGTGGTGATGGGAAGTGAGGCACATAGAAAAATGGATTTTAACAAAATAAAAGAGGAAATCGAGGGAAAATATCTAGACCACCTACATTAATCCTTTAGTATATTCCTCATCCAATATATTCTATTGAATTGTGATAGAACTGATTAATTAAAAATAATTAATGAAGATACTACCAATAAAGAACAAGGTATCACATCAAATTAGTAACTAATATGGGAAGATAAGGGAATAATATAGTAATATAATTAGATATCTAACTTTTGTGGATCCAATTCACCTGGTGGTGAAAACAAAATGGTGATTGAACATCGGATATGTCAAAAGTGCTGCCTTGTCTTGGTGAGGAGGTTCATAAGATGGTAGGTGAATACCATGTGAGAGAAATGAGCTAGGAAGGAGAGCTAAGCATTAAAAAAATTCTTGGGGAAATATACATTTAACCTTTCATTAAGGGGTCAGGTGGTTTGGCCACATATTTGGCCAAACTATGTGCCAAACACACACCCAACACTGGACATGGAACCCCATCACATGTTCTTGGTAAATTGTTCAACTAACCATGCATTGATGATGTGATATGGTTTCACGTAAATGTTTGTAGCACCCACACGGGCATGAAAACTGGGCCACACAATTCAGTCAATCCAAACAGCCTCTTATTTTGTGCTATGTACCGCATCTGGTTTACTTGCACAGTTAGCACTAAACATATGCTAATAATACAACTAAATATTCCCTTTAAAATTATGGATATCCAGGATCCAAATGAACCCTGGAATATTTCTAACAACACCATGCCCTTTTAATGCCATTATTAACATAAAATGAGAGGTTTTTAATAGTTGAAAAAGTGTCTATATCTCTTTGAAAAGATATTATGTTACAACACCCCTCCTTAAAATAATTCATCCTCGAGATTCCATTTTGAGGTAGGTAATGTATCATTTGAGAATAGGTCTAGCCACTAAGCACATATATTATCCTCTCATTCCCATGTCTCCTCAAATAAATGATCATGCTTCTATAGCACCCACACCAATGAAAATGGACTACCTCGGGGAGACTTCATGCTCTGATCAATTATACAAAACAGGTGGTCCTCGAATGATGCATTCACATCGAGTACAACATCCTTAGTGTCAAATGAGTTATATGGTTCATAGTGATAATGGGGTAGCTGTGATATGTGGAAGTCATTCAGCATGGCCCAGTGTCTATGTGTTGAAGCCAACCAGTAGGCTACCATCCCAACTCTCTCCACGATCTCAAAAGTCCACAATTATTCAAGTGATAGCTTACCCAGTCTCAAATTCCTTCACTGAACTTTTCAAGGAAAAACTCATAGAAATAAAATATGTCCCAACTATAACTCTATAGGTTTATGGTGATGGTCGTCATAAGACATCTACTACGATTAAAATGTAGACATGTATTTTTTGGATTAATTTTACTTAGTCTGAAATCCCCACAACGAGATCAGTATCCAGTAGTGTTTCCTCGCCAACCTCTAAATAGAACATGGGTGAATAAAACATACTACCATGAAGAACCTGATCCGGATCCTTTTTAATTTTTTCCTAAAATATATTTTTGTATGAAAACTCAATGAGAGGTGTGTGTGTTTTCCACATGAACCACAGAAATTAAGAAATCATGCATGGAGCAAGTCCTATAACACTCGTATCATCCACTTGAACATCCCATCAATCTAATGGTGACATGATGTACTTAATATCACCTGTGAACATAGTTATTTTTTATCCCATTCCAGAACAGTGATCTAAACCAAGTATCTCATTCTGATGTGATATAATAGGGAACACTGTGAAGGCTTGCTATCTCCTGAGTGTAATTCCTCTGAAACTAATCAACTGGGAAGGACTATCATATAGGTAGGAATTGTTCCTCCTCGGTAAACTTGTCGATGATCACTCATAATTATTCACTACCTTAATGGGATATCGAAAAACCCATCAAGAATTCATAGTTATGATGTCCCATTTCTACTCATGAATGGACATATGCTATATAATTCCACCACTCTTATAGTTCTCATCTTTCACCTTTTAACAGGTAGATCACTGAGTGATAAAACCTACAATTTTTATATTTATATGTGTCGACCAATACTGATGATATTTTTCTCAGTACATAACGGTACCCCTAGAGTGAACTTCCAAAAAATAATCATGTTATTACCACATCAACTCTTCTTATATTTTTTACAGAACCCATATACATCCATAGAATTATATAATAATGTCCTTATTTATAACCAAATAAGGAGTGGGTCCTCACCTAAGACATTGTCCCCCATGAAAAAGCCTTCATGATAAAAAATTTGTCTCATACTTACCCATTATATAAAGGGATTATTTCACTATAAATGCTTCTAAAACAGGCCTCCCATGATATTCATGAACCTCTAGGTGCATCTCAAAAAATAGATCCATCAAAATCAACTCACTACAGGCACCCTAAATGCAACTTTTTTGTGTCTTATGGTTTATTGAATTAACTAATTCATTTCACACAACCATTGTATAGTAAATCATGAAATCAAATGCCTAAAAGTACTCTACCCATTGACATTTCATGATATTAAAGTCTCATTTTGTGGAAATATATTTGATGCATTTGTGGTTCGTGTAAATGAAATACCACTCCCACATCCCATGGAGAAGAATCAACTCACATGAATATAACAATTATATCCCAACTAAAATATAATAGTAACCTTGAATATAGAGGACTTTTTCCCTGTATAATAGGGGGTAATAGACTCCACTAAAATACAAGGAACCCAATTTTTTTTGATTAGTGGATTACTAACCACCAAACATGAATGGAGTGCCTACGCCATTTAAATGATATTATAAAGACGAAAATCTGTGGGGGTTGTATCAAACCCCACAATATCATATGGGGGACCAACACCATGGTATCCACACCAACCCCATGGGGAGTTACCAAACCCATTTAAACCAAACATTCAAACCGATCAGGATCTCGTTTTTATCAGTATGGTCATTATATAAAAACTCTCTAGTCTAAAACCACTAGGATATTCATATAACGTCTCTCAAGAATCTCACATGTCTATAAGTAGTAGTTTAGTTCTTTATTTCCAATAATGGTCAAATTAGCACCTCAATAAAGTAGATTTCATCAAAGACATTAGCATTCTCATTTCATGATGACATCACAGAAAGTAGGATTCTAGGAAATGAAAATAAAAATTCACTAACCACTATATGATTACATGGGCCTACTCAATTGTACCCTGGAAAACATCCCCTATGTTCTCAAGTTACAAAAATGATTTCTAGAGTCATTGTTTAAAAGTATTCTAGCCACCACATCATATATAGTTCCCCAAGCATGTCAACTAATCCTAAGAATCCTCATGAATTATGACCACATATGTACTAAACCAAACACACAATACACTTATCTTCACACTTCATCCCTAGAATCACATGCTTTGATAATAATCTAAAACGACCTTACCCACCATGTCCCCACCTAGCTTAGTGGTGAGTAGAGTGTGCCACCCCAATCTCACCGACAAAAGGCCAAGAGATAGTGATTGGAACCAAGGAGTAACACCCAAAGGGATGTCTTATCCTTTATAACATGCATCATATATGTAAAAAAATTACGAAAAATATCTCCAACCATATATGTGATACATATCTAATTGATAATAAAATATTCATGAATACATATTATAACAATCCCATGGGATTACAGTAGAAAATTAATCATAAGAGGATAAAATAAATGAACCAAACCCCCATAGTAAAACACAATCATTGAACTACAAGGAAAACATGGATCCTAATTTCATGTTAACTCTACTCTAAATATATACTAGAAATAAATACCTCTTAACTCCACTAATATCTAGCCTCACTATCTTCATGCCTACCGATGTATCCACCAGCCTTTTCATTATCTTCAAAGAAAAACTTTGTGTGGAAATAAGGTCCATGTAGGGTGAGTATAAAAATAACCAGTAGTCTGCACTAGAAACATGGGTCAATAGGGCTGCATGTTAGTTCACATCTAGGGTCTAAACTATTCAAATTCCCAATATAATAATAATAAGAAAAAGGTAAATTGGGTTGAAGTTGTAACATCACATCTCAATAAACCCTTAATCATTCTTATGGGGGAACCCATAGGACACCCAAAGGGTATACTCATCCCATCAGAAAATTATTGAGTGAACTAACCTCACCCATTAGAGGAATGTAGCTACATAATCTTCCATGAAAAACCCACCTCACACCTCAGTGGGAAACACCTCCTTACTCATATACCATAGGGGAAAACACCCCTCTTCCTTACTAAATCATGTGAAATCAAACCATAATCATACACATGAAGGAGATACCACCAAAACCACAATTTAAAACATGGATAATATAAAAGGGAAGATCCCAATGTAAAAATTCTCATCATTTATGATCTATATTTTATACAAAATTACTAGCACTCACCCACAACATAGGGTGGCATGTCAATCCTATTAATTAATATTTGTTCTTAAAACAATTCCTATTTCCATAAAATTCCAATATGAACTTGTCAAAATTGGATCCCAATATCATAATTTGGATAAAAGTGGGGAATTCAGTCCTTGATAACAATATAATGCTTGATAGGAAACCTAAAACACAAATGGGTGTCCTACCCCAAATTCAATGGGTGAGTTACCTTTACTGCCCTATTTGAGGGAAGACACCTTCTCTTTATTTATGGGACCCAATAAATTCATGAAATATAGATATAATTAAAATGGTAGATTAGCCAGTAATAATGTAAATCATTCACCGCAAAATATATAACCCCTCTAGAGAAACATACTAAAGGGAAACCAAGACTATCATGTGAATCTCATATTAATAAACACCTAATTCTGTCTATATAGTGTGAATACCACCACACTCTTACCACCAATCTGATATCACAATGGAGGATCCATATTATTTCAGGGTATGAAGACCATATTTATTTTTCTTCGACCTAGAGAATCAAAAACACCTCACAACTCAAACTATATTACCATCATGTCACCACCCGCAAACATATTGATAGAGTCATCACTATATGGAGCATAAAAGTCGAGAATGTGGGTACTGGCCACATGTGGGAACTTATGCCTCACAGAATTCCACTTTTTTAAGGAGAAAAAAATCACAACACATGTATGGGTTATCCCAGGACGTTAATGGATCTCTAGGAAACCACAACCTATCCTACAAGATCCACATACCATTTCTCTAAGGGAGTACAAACTCAATTAACATACGGGGTGACCCACACCTACTAATATGAAAAAATATTTATAGAGTGTCCATATACTATTTCTATAAAACATTATCCTTGAAATATGTAAAACAAGACTTCTAATGGAATTCTTCTGAGAATTGTTTTAAATTATTACTCTTCATCTCCCAAAACCATAAAATAGGGAAACTCACAGGAGAAAAAATGTTACCAACTCTTTCCATGATTTCTAGTCATGAAATAAAATATAAATTGTGAATAAATGAAAAATTACTCATCCTATAATCTAAAAAATATCTACAAACTCTAAAATTGGGGTTCACAAGAAGTAAGAAATATCCATGAGTTATATATCCATCTATAAGTCCCTTCGAGTTACCATGATTTATAGAGGTCATCGTCGAAGAGTTGAATGAACTCTTCTGTTTACATCACTATATCCTATGATGATCCAAAACCTGAAAAAAAATAACTACAAGAGAATAATGTTATTATAATATATGGGAGTTCCCCATGCACTGGAGTTAGAATGATATAAATAGTTTTAACATTCATTCACTTAATTTTCATCATCACTTGGTTCCCATCCTCCTCGTCATGAGACTAATATCTTAAACAAAACCTAAATATTCTCTCCAATTGGATTTCATAGTGTCTGACAAGCCACCATTGTATTATATATTGAATGATACACATAAAAGATAACTATTTATACCAAATGTACCTTTGGAATAAAACACATGTAAATCCTCTCTGAAGGGATCGTGCACTGCATGTACCATATAGTACATGGTCTATCCACGCAACACCCCACTTTGGGTAAGTTATTATTACCATATCTATGTTTTTTCCTCAAATACATGGTGTTCATCAAATTAATACATGGAATGTAATCCATATTAGTAATAGAGTCATGTACCCTACTATGGTCATGTCATGTAACCCAATATAGTGTGTACTTCTATATGCCTTGTTCCTCGTAGAAATTGTCTAGTTATGTACATGGACACTGTAACACCCCTAAATTTTATGAGATATATTATTTTTAATTTCTTTTATCTGTTGTGTTTTACGATACACCAAGATTATCTTGAGCTACACTCAACACCATATTATCTTGTAGTATACGCGAATACTATTCCTGACTTGTGTTGCATGAAAGAGCGACCTTCCTCAATAGCATGTGATGTACGCAATACCGAGTTTCACTAAACAACGATATAATGTTATAATATTATAATGAACTAGTCGTTATGAATAGTATTAACCACATTTTTAATTTTATATCATTATAATTCATCTTAAACATATTCTAGGACATTGTATGAGAACAAAATAAATTATTCGGGTAAAATAAGTATTTTTCAAAATAATGCAATTTTGCCTCCTTTTGATGGCGCACCCACTATAAGTCTAGTTTTTTACACATTTATGAGGTAAATTTGACATATTAAACTTATTAATTTCAATAAGTATACAAAAATTTACTTTGGATAATTTTTTAACATTTCTCTATTAACTTTCATATTTTGATAAATAGTAAAAGTACGCTAAAATTTAATTATAAACAACTTTTTCATCAAGATAATTTATATGGTTAAATTATAATATTGAATGGTTTTAAAGTATAAATAGAATATATTTTTACCATTTAATATAATTTATGTCATTATCATTAATATTACATTGAATTCATAGGTAAAAACATATCAATCTTTTGCAATGTTTTAACTTTTAGAACTTGTTTTCTCAACAGTGGGATTGATTTTAAATTAATTATTGGTACTTCTGTGTTTCTAATTTGGGAAAATAGATCCCATATTTGGAATAATTAGGGTCAAATTATGTTAATAGGATACTTTTAATTTTGGACATTATGAATAGTAACTACAGTAAGTTTTATTTACCACATCTCAAGGTAAATCAGGTAATTAATGGTAAAAATAATATTGTAAAATTACCCATGTGCTTGTATTAACATAATTTTACGATTATATTTCATCCTAAAATATACTTGGGTCCAAATGGTATCTTTTGGAACCCACTTAGATTTGATTAAGACCTTTATTTTTTTTAAAGAAAGTAAAATATGTCTCACTCAAACATTAATAATTAATGTATTTTTAATATATAGTTATACAGAGTACAAATTCAATTATAAATACAAATTTGAAATATAATATTTTTTTCTTCATCATGGTAATTTATTTTTGATTTTTAGGAAATATAAAATTACATTATTAGCTTATTCATTAATGATGCAGAAATTATTTATTAAGTGAAAAAATCAATATAATAGTTTTCATTAAAATAATAATACACATAAAAAACCAGAAACATGACCATACCTTATTTTTCTAGTATATCTAAACCCTAATCATCCAAGGGTAGACTTGTAGACCATTTGAAGCCATATAAGACAAATTATTACATTTATATAATTTTATTTTAAATGATGTCAATGTTTTCACCTTCATACTTTAAAAAAGATAAAATTTTAAAAGTTGGTTTTTTTAGAAGATAAATTAGACAAAAAGTATTCTTATGAAATATATTATATTTATCTTAATCATAGTATTTTATTTTTCATTTTTATGAAACAAATCAGTATAATAAAAAATCACACAAAAATGTTGTAGTAATTATTTTATTAAGAGAAATATCAAATCAATGGTTTTCAAAATATTAAAATAAATATTATATGAACTAATTAGTGTGCTCCAGAAATTTCTAAATGAATATGTTTTTTTAGTAATATATTAAATATTTTGCTTTGAACATATCTTCTTTGTGTATTTTATTTATATTTAAATAAATGAATAGTTTCAAAATTGACACTATTGATATTTTAAAAATATAACATATTATTAAATTGTTTAAAAATGAAAAAACTATTGAAAATTTAAAAATTAAAATTTATATAGTCTATAATGTCATAATGTATCCAATTATTTACAATTAACAGCACATAAGTAAGTATTTATAACCATTTAAAATTTATATCATTATTAACACAAATAAAATTAAATAGATTAAATAAATATAAATTAAAATGAGAATGTTTAAAATAAAATAAAAACATGTATAAATTTGATTTTTTTATGATATTACAACCCTATATTATCTCATATCCGAATTTTAGTCACTTTGGAAGTTTTTATGTGAGGTTTCAGTTTATTAAAAATTAATATTTTGGAGGGTTCCAAAAGTGCCACTATAATCTCTTATAAAAGGGAACCTACTCCCTCTTCTATTCACTCCATTTTGGTCCTTCAAGTTCCACCAACCCCCGAAAATTACTCTTTTGAACCTCTATAGTTACATTATAGAGGTTTTGGTCTTCTCAAAATACCAACTCTAGTTCCCTAAGATGATGTTTAAAAGAGGCATGTCGAGGAAGAGGTAATCTCTTCGACCGATTCTTTCAAATTTCTTTCTTCTTATACTTCCTCTTATTTAGTTGTTTCATTATAAAGTAATAAAATAAGTATCAATAATATAAGTATATTTTATTATAAATATAAAACAACCCTATTTCACCTAATATCCATCCTACGAAAAACAAAATCACCGCAGGTGCGTACGTACGGCTTACCGTCTCCACGCCATGGTGTAGTCAGTTTTTCCACTACCACCATACATGGATTGGTATAATGGTAGAAATAATAACTATGCATGATTATTATAACATCATTCTTATTCGGATATATTATATCATCCTCTTCAATTCCATTCAATAATTATGGGAACGATATTGTCGCTCGTGCATATGTACGGATTACCGTCTCCACGACGCGATAAGATTCATTAACCATGTTAAAAATTCAATAATGAGATAATGTATATATAATGAATAATAATGATATATATGAAATAATAATTATACTGGATATATATATATATATATAATCTACTTAATTCCATTCAAGTCAATAAGGAATGGAAAACAGCGTTCATGCGAACGTACAACCTACCATCTCCATGAACGGTGTACTTTATTTCATTTATCTATATATATATATATATATATTATGAATATATATATGATATATAAATCATGGTTTACAGTCTGTAATTAATTAAATCATTATATAAGTAATAATATCAAGAACAACAAGTCCAAAAACATACGATAAATGAAACGATTATTACCCAAAACATTGCTTCAACATGGAATTAACAATTTAACGGGTAATATAAAGTCATAAGTGAATCATATATGATACCATAAAAATTACTATGATTCATGAATAATTAAATGGAATTATTTAAATCATTATACAGGAGGTTCAGAAACATAAGGAAGAAATCAGACCTAAGGTAAGGGATTATTTCGACTCACTTTTATTTCTGTGAGACATATACCTTAATCACCATCTATTTCTTTTGTATGGTGTTTATGATTCCCATGAATTTTTTATGCTTTTTATTATAAAGGATAGGATATTCAAATATGCATGTAATTTTCTTTATTTTTTGACACGTATTATTCCACCGATCATAAATGGTACGGGTTTATTATTCCAATTTCATTTTTATCCGGGATTGTTTATTCGTAAGTATTTACTCAGGTTATGTTAATCATACATGTCCATGATTTCTGAAAAAAAATTCATAAAATGTTTACTATTATTCAATTTATATATAAATTCATTTTTACCATTTTTTACTTTTACCACATGGTATGGAAGGAATCTTTTTTTACCATATGAGGTACTTTTTGACATTTCCGGCAAAAGTATGAGAAGAATGTTTTTTTAACTTATATGGTTTGAATGTATTTTTATGTTTTCATAACTCCTTATATTCATGAAGCATACTATAGAAATTTTCATGATTATTTTCAACAAAATTATTTTCTCTTAAAATTTACTGTAATTTTGAAAGAGAAAATTATATTGAAGAAGAAAGGATATTTTTCTCAAGAATTCATTTCAAGTGTTTTATCAAAAATAAATTCCATCTAAAATGAAATTATTTAATATGTTTATGGTTCAATTATAATGTCTCTATTATTTACATGGTTTTATTTTTCATTTGATGAAATGATATCCATTTGTTTTCTTTGGATTATGTTATGATGGGATGATGTTTATGAAACCCATTTCACACGTTGGGTTATGATAAATGATTTTTATTTATTTTTTGGTACACGTAAGAATGATTTCGTTATGAGTTGGGTGGGAACAATATCTCCCTCAAATTAATTGGGTAATGAATTATATCTCATGAGATTGACATGGCTGAAATAGAAAGTAAATCTGGTTCACTAATACATGGCTAGAACGGTAGGTAAACCTGGTTCAGTAATAGACTATTTCCATTATAATGGTCTTGGCATTAATGCCTTGGATATTATTGAAATTATATCATGTGATTAATGGTTTTCCACAATTACATGTTTTATTCCCATGATATTTTATCATGATTAATTTTCCTTTATGATATATACCTTATGTACTACCATGATTTATGTCATTACTCACGATTTTTGTGTTTTATTTTCATGTTTTTATGTTCAAATGTGTATGGGTTGTTTTATATTATCCATGTTTTCCCTTACTGAGCATTTTAGCTCACCATTTTTATATTTTCTTTTCCACAGGATATAAAGAAATGTTTTAGGTAAGAAAACAAAAGGGGTAGATCCTTATGGGAGATGATGAAGTTCTTTCACCATGATAATAAAATTATGTTCTGAGTTTCCAAAGACACTAAACTATTACTGTCCTTGGGATTCTGTTTTTTTATATATTATGTATTCCGAAATAGTAATGTAATGTTTGTGTACATCAATCATGGGTCACTACAGTTGGTATCAGAGGAAAGTTTTAGTTAACCTTTGGAAACTATGATGTGAAAACTTTTGTGAGATCCCCAGATATATTTCTTAGGTATGTCTAGGGATGTCCCTAAGGGTAGGTATAAGAATATTTTATAGTCCTAGAATTACGGTAACGATATTAAAATTAAACCTATGATGTTAGATATTTAAGGCACTCCCCCATTATTATGTTGTTTTCCTATAATGGTTTTTTCCTCACACTATTCTTTTTGGGTTTTAGACAATGGAAGGAACCGAAAGGAACCGTGTTGATCAATGTAATGGATAATGAAATGATTTTCCTTCTGAACAACCCAATGTTTTGGCAGATGGAGTACAAAATCTTATTATTATACATACACATGCTATGAATCATTCTGGACATCCAAATGAGCAGACAAAGGAAAAATATTCTATTGAGTCCTTCATGAGGAAATGTCCACCTTCTTTAAATGAATCTTTTAAACTGCTAATTGCTGAAAAATGGATCAGTACCATTGAAAATATATTTTCCATAATTCGATGTTCATAACAGGAAAAATTCATTCTGGATGTTTACCGTTTAGAAGGTGAAGAAGACTAGTGGTGGACTCTAATTATGAATATAATGCCCCAAGATTAAATTGAATCCATAAAATGGCACGAGTTCAAGAAATTATTTTTCAATAAGTAATTTCCTAGTATTCTTCAAGCGAAGATGGAGTATGAGTTTTTTGAGCTTTTGCAAATGGATGATGAATCTGTTGGTATATACGAAGCGAACATTACAAGGCTTTCATGGTATGAATCTAGATTTGTCATCCAACCTAAAACTAAAGATGATCGATCCTTCAGTGGCATAAAACCATGTCTTTGAAAGGAATTAGCTTTAAGATACTTCAGTAGCTATGAAGAAATTATGTGTTATGCTATCAAGGTAGAACTAGATGTTAGTGATACATATCCATCTCATGGTTTTTATAAGAAACGATAGATGGGGTTCAAGGAAAAATCTCAAAACTATGGTGAAAAGAAGACAAATTTTTCTTTATGCTCAAATTGTGGAAAGAAGCATGGTAGAGATTTTTTTTAAAGGGAAAACAAAATGTTTTAAGTGTGTAAAAGAAGGACATCGCGTAGTTGATTGCCGAAGTAATAGGAAAAAATGTATCTAATGATGTGAATAGGGAAAATACTACAGAGAACGCACCACCAACACTTCAATGCTACAAATGAAAGGAAATGAGGCATTATTCTAACCAATGCCCTTATCCAAGGGTTAATGATGATCGACATAAACAACCCCTTAAGGAAAAGGACAAAGGGAAGTCACATGTGATCACTATTAGCTATGTTGAATATAACAATGAAGTGGTGGAATGATTAAATTTTTATGTAATAGTATTACAAAATAGTGTTATAGAATCTCATTTATAGTATCGTGGAATTTTGGAATATCTATGTAATGGTTTATTGTGGTTTTCAATAATTATATGGTATATGTAACCCCGAAAAGTGATTGAAATATTTTTTAAAGAAGATGATATATGCAGAATGAAGGGATATGGAGAAAATAATATGTTTCATCATATTAATGAGCTCATGACTAATATAAGGACAAAGTGACATCATGGTTTGAGTATATAGAAATTTTGGGATCTTGGTATGTGGAAATAATTAACTTTGGACAGCATTCATGTTTTCACTAAGTTTCTATGGTAATTCATGTTTTAATAAAATAAATGATTTAGATATTCACAAGTTTAGAATGTGAATAATAATATATATTTTATAATATATGGGGGATAAATTATGTTATTCACATGCTTGGTTGATGACCTCTCTAGTAATATTTTTCATTATACTATGAGATTGGAAAGATGTATTTTGGATAAGCCTAAAGATTGGAATGGATTAATTTAGATATCAGATAGTATTGTTTATGTCTAGAAATTTTTTTGATATTATTTTTGGAATGTTATAATGGTGTAGTGTTAGAAAACGGGCAACCTTTAGGACGTGAGACAACCCGTTGCATCGGACAAGGTTGTGATAATCAAACCCACAACCGAAGTGTGATAGGCCTTTATCACGTACCACTGGCCTAAAATAAGTCCCTAATTTATAGAAATTGGTTTTTTTATTATCCTATATGATAGATGAATTATATTTCCATTTTTGGAATCATATATGGTTAATCTCACCATAGATGGACTTATGGATATTTAATGAATTTTGCTATCCTTTTGTTTGAGACAGATGGAATGACCAATCATTCTATCACATGATCTTCTAACACTTCACGAATAACAAATTCAATTTCTTTTCATTAAGATATGAAGTTTCAATTGTTCAACTAATGACCAATGGTGACATTGTACCAAAATCAAGTAAGTGTTTCTTCTAATTCAAAATTTCCAAATTTAAAAAAGGATCTTGAAAACCAAAAATGTTTTCCTTGTACCCTCATATCCAATGAATCGGATGGTACCTTAGATCGTCACAACTTTCTGATTTGTGATTGTTGGATTTTTCAAATCCATGTTCTCTAAAACTCTCCATCAGAACCTGATGGTTATATTTCTCTTCCATATCTATATTTTCACCTATGTTCTCCTATGTTGAAACCCAGTGATATGTTAATTTGGGGAACCATTACATATCATACTTTACATTTTAAAATTACGTTTTAGTATTTTTTTACGATGTGGGTTTCTATGAAAAACACTTTCAAGTAGTAAGCGATTTATAACCCTAATGAATTTCAAGGTCGAAATTCATTTTAAGGGGGGTAGAATTTAACACCCCTAAATTTTTTCAGATATATTCTTTTTAATTTCATTGATGTATTGTGTTGTATGATGCACCAATATTAGCTTGTGATATATGCAAAACTGTATTAGCGTTTAGTATATGAAAACACTATTCTTGGCTTGTGTTGCATGCAAGAGCGACCTTCCTCAATAGCTTGTGTTATACGCAATACCGAGTTTCACTAAACAAAGTTATAATGTCATAATATTATTAAAAACTAGTCGTTATAAATCATATTAACCACATATTAAATTTTATAACAATATAATTCATGTTACACATATTCTAGAACATGGTATGAGAACAAAATAAATTTTTCGTGTAAAATACGTATTTTTAAAAAAATACAATTTTGCCACATTTTGATGATGCACCAACTATAAATCTATTTTTTGATACTTTTATGAGTTCAATTTGACAAAATAATCTTATTAATTTCAATGGTAATATAAAAATTTACTTTGGATAAATTTTTAATATTTTTTTGTTAACTTTCATATTTTGATGAATAGTAAAAATACGTTAAAATTTAATTAAAAACAAATTTTTCATCAAGATAATTGTTATGGTTAAATTAAAATATTGAATGGTTTTAAGGAATAAATATAATTTATTTTTATCATTTAATATTATGTATGTCCTTATCAATAATTTTGTATTGAATTCATACATAAAAATATTTCAATCTTTTGTAATGTTTTAACTTTTAGAACCCATTTTCTCAACAGTAGTAGTAATTCTAAATTAAATACTAAAAATTATGTGTTTTTAATTTGGAAAAATGGATTCCATATTTGCAATCATTAGGTCCAAATTATGTTAATAGGCTACTTTTATTTTGGGCCATTTTGAATAGTAACTAATGTAAATTTTATTTACCACAGTTAAAGGTAAATCGGGTAATTAAGGGTAAACATAATATTATAAAATTACCCTAAAACTTGTATTAATATAATTGGATGATTATATATCTTCCTAAAATATACTTGGTTAGAAATGTTATCTTTTGGAACCCACTTGGATGTGATTAAGACCATTAATATATTTTATTTAAAGAAAGTGAAATATGTCTCACTCAAACATTAATAATTAATGTAATTAAATATAAGGTTATACTGAATGTAAATTCGATAATAAATACTTATTTAAAATATAAAAGGTTTTTCTTAATCATAGTAATTTATTTTTTATTTTTAAAAAATATATAATTACTTTATAATCATATTCATTAATGATGCACAAATTATTTATTTAGTGAAAAATAAATAATATAGTTTTTTAAAAAAATACTAATACCCATAAAACGAAACAGAAAATGGACAATACCATTTTGGTAGAGTCTATATATACACTAACCATCCATGTGTAGGATTTTGGAACATTTGGAGCCTTATAAAACATATTATGACATTTATATTATTTTATTTTAAATGATGTCAATGTTGTCCCTTCATACATTAATATAGATAAAATTTTAAAAGTTGTTTTTTTAGAAAGTAAATTATACTAAAAGTTTTATAATGAACTATATTAGATTTATCTTAATCATAGAATTTTATTTTTAAATTTTATTCAAAAAATCAGTATATCAAATAATCATACAAAAATGTTGTAGTGATTATTTTATTAAGAGAACTATCAAATAAATGGTTTTAAAAATATTAAAATAAATAATATATAAACTAATTAGTGTGATCCAAAAAATTTATATATTAATATTACATGTTATTAATCTATAAAAAAATTGGTTTGACCATATCTTCTAGGTGTATTTTAATTAAATTCAAATATATGTATAGTGTCAAAATTGACACTATTTATATTTTATGAAAACAACATATTATTAAATTGTTTAAAAATCACCAAATTATTTAAAAATTACAAAATAAAAATTATATGTCCACAAATGTCATAAATTATTCAATTATTCACAATTAAAATCACATAAGAAAGTTTTTATGACAATTTAAAATTTATAACATTATTATCACAAATAAAATTAAATACATTAAATAAGTATAAATCAAAATGATAAGGTTCAAAATAATATAAAAACATGTCTAAATTTGATTGGTTGATGAGATTAAAACCCTATATTATCTCATATCCGAATTGGTGTCACTTTAGAATTTTTTATGTGGGGTTTTAATTTATTAAAAATTAATATTCTAGAGGTTTTCAAAAGTTCCCCTCTACTCTCTTATAAAAGGGAACCTTCTCCCTCTTCTCTTCACTCCATTTTAAAACTTCAATCACGTCCAACCCCTGAACATTATTCTTCTAATCCTTTGTAGTTACATGATAGAGGTTCTGGTATTCTCAAAATACCAACTCTAGTTCCCTAAGAGGTAGTTTAAAAGATGCATGTTGAGGAAGAAGTAATCTCTTCTACAGATTTTTTCAAGTTTCATTCTTCTTCTACTTCATCTTCTTTAGTTGTTTAATTATAACGTAATAACATAAATATCACTAATATACTGATATGTTATTATAAATTTGAAACAACCCTATTTCACCTTATTTCCATCATATGAAAAACGAAATCACCGCGCGTGCGTACATATGGCTTACCATCTCCATGTTGTGATGTAATCTGTTATTCCACCACCACCATACATGGATGCGTATAATGGTGGAAATAATAAATATATATTATTATTATAACATCATATTTATTCTGATATATTATATCATCCACTCCAATTCCATTAAATAATTATGGGAACGACATCATCGCTCGTGCGTACGTACGGATTACTGTCTCCACGACGCTATGAGATTCATTTTCCATGTTAAACATTCAAGAATGATTATAAAGAATATATAATGAATAATAATGAGAAATATTACATAATAATGATACTTTATATATATATATATATATATGTATATGTATCATCTACATACTTCCATTCAAGTCTATAAGGAAAGAAAAATAGTGTTCATGCATACGTACGACTTACCGTGTCCATAAACGGTGTATTTAATTTCGTTTATCTATCTATTATATATATATATAACGAATATATTTATAATTTAAAAATAATTTTTTACATTCTATAAGTAATTAAATCATGATATAAGTAATAATATCAAGAACAACAAGTCGAAACACATACGATAAAGGAAACAATTATTACAAAAAATGATGCTTCAACATGGAATTGACAAATGAATGGGTAATATAAAGTCATAATTGAATCATATATGATATCATGAAAATTAAAATGATTCATGAATAAGTAAATGACATTATTTAAATCATCATACATGAGTTTTGTACATGTAAAAATGAAATTAGACCTAAGGTAAGGGATTATTTCATCTCACTTTTATTTCTGTGAGACATACGCCTTAATCACCATGTATTTCTTTTATATGATGTTTATGATTCCCATGAATGATTTATGATTTTTATTATGAAGGATATGTTATTTAAAAGTTCACATAATTTTCTTTATTTTATGAAATGTATGATTCCATCAATCAAAAATGGTAAGGGATAATTATTCCAATCTCGTTTTTATCCTAGATTGTTTATTTGTAAGAATTTATTGGGGTTATGTCTATCATCCATGTCCATGTTTTCTAAAAATGTTTTTATAAAGTGCTTTCTATTCTTCTATGTATGTTTCAATTCATTTTTACCCTTTTTTACTTTAACTACATGGTATATAAGGAATCATTTATTTACCATGTGAGGTACTTTTTGACATTTCTGGAAAAAGTACGAGAAGAACATTTTTTAACTTATATGGCATGAACAGATTTCTATAGTTCCATAAAACATTATTTTCATGAAGCATCCTATAAAATATTTTCATGAATATTTTCAACAAAATTATTTTATTTTAAAATTACCTGGCATTTTGAGAAAATAAAATGATTTCGAAGAAGAAAGGATATTTTACTCAAGAATTCATTTCAAGTGTTTTATCAAAACGACTTTCCATCTATGATGATATTATTTATAATGTTTATGTTTCAAGTATAATGCCTCTATTATTTACATGGTTTTATTTTTCTTATGATGAAATGAAATCCATTTGTTTTGTATTGATTATGTTATGATGGGATGATGTTTATGAAACCCATTTTAATCTTTGGGTTTTGATGAATGATTTATGTTTATTTTGTGGCATACGTATGAATGATTTAATTATATGATGGGTAGGACCTATATATCCCTTTAATGCATTGGGTAATGATTTATATCTCATGAGATAGACATGGATGGAACGACATGTAAATATAGTTGGGTAATAGATGCATGGGACGATAGTTAAACCAGGTTTAGTAATTGAATCTGTCCACTATAATGGTCTTGGCAGCAATTCCTTGGCTAATATGGAAATCATAACATGTGAATAATAATTTTCCACAATTAAATGTTTTATTCCAATTCTATTTATCATGATTAATGTTCCTTTATGATCATTGCCTTATGTACTGCCAAGATTTATGTCATTACTCATGATTTTGATGTTTTATGTTCATGTTTTTACATTCAAATATTTATGGGTTGTTTTATGTTCTCCATGTTTTCCCTTACTGAGCATTTGAGCTCAAACGTTTTATATTTTCTTTTCCCCAAGATATAACGAAATGTTTTAGGTAAGAAAAAAAGGGGATGATATTTATGGGGGATGTTGAAGATCATTCACCATGATTAGAATATTATGTTCCGAGTTTCCAAAGACACAAAACTATTACAGTCCTTGGGTGTCTATTTTTTTATGTATTATGTATTCTGAAAAAGTATTCTAATGTCCTTGTATGTCATGATTTGGTCTCTAAAAACACACCATAATTCATTTACCCAAAATACTTATATAATGTGTCTATTTTTACTATACTCCATGTGATCACAATCTTCTACCCCAATAAACACTGAAAAACTATATTGCATTTATTCATAGAACTACATGTCATGTGATCAGGATTTTTATATGTGAGAACCCTGAGAACCACTTGATTCACACATTTTGCTAAAAATCATTATTCAATATCCTCTATTCATCCAGCAACATACCAAATTTTGTATTAAAAATTGTAAATAGAAAAAAAAATGGATATGTTGAAAATCAAAAGAATGAGCCCTACCCCATCGTTAATCGTCCATGATTCAAGGTCATGCACCGATGACCCATGATTAATGGCCACTACACCTCGATCCATCTCAGATTGAACTCATCAAATGAATATCATATTTTTCTTCCTCCATCTCCATTTTTTTGAGTTTTTTCAAAGAGGGGAGGTTTTTAATTACTCTCATCTGAATGATGGAGACAGTATTGGTAAAGGGAATAAATATAGATAAAATATAAAATAATTACCAAGGAAAATGCAAGTATCAAGACCTATAACCTACAAAAAATGTTAATGTAACACATAATTAAAACCTAACCTTCTATAATCAATCACAAATTTTCAATTTTCAACTAGGGATTTGTTTGGAGATATTAGAGTTTATGCATGTGGAAATAAATAATATTTATTTAATAAATATTAAATATCTAGAAAAATAAATATGGCTCATAATCTCACCAAATATCATCCACAATGGTAAATGTCCCATTTTAACAATATTATAACCATTATAAAAAAATAATGTTGATTTTCTAGGGTAAAAACCAATATACCCTTCATAATGGCTCAAGGCACTAAAACTCCAAAACAAGGTATGTCTTTCACATGGGAACCTAGGGTCACTTAATCAAACAAAACATTGCATGATAACCCTCATAATATGATGTATTTCTTATGTTATCATTTATCTGTTGCGAATTTAGGGGTTATTGGGTATGTATATTATCATTTTATTAATTTATTATTAACCAATATGAGAATTTTCCTTTCATATGACATATAAGACATATGGTCCCTTGATTGAGATAAATTGAGAAAGTGTATAGCCATAAAAATATTAGTAAATGAGAAGTTATTATCTATATGGGATTTGCATACATAATATCATATGGAAATTCAATGCCTTTATAAAAAATCATCAGGTGATACCATCTGAACTCGCATATTAACTGATTCCCCACCAGCCTAAACAATGTTCCAAATCCACATGGGCTAGAGAAAATAACCTCGGAATTATGAAATAGCCTTTGGAAATGATTTTTACCAATAAATATAGCATAATTTAATTATCACTATGGAAAAAATAAAATATAAATAACACAATAAAACCATAATAGCATACCTGGAGATGACACAGACATTCAAGAACATAATGTTGGGGAAAACTAAATCATCCTTTAGAATTCCATGATCGGACACTATGTCCCAATTTACTAGCCCAAATACATCCAATCATGAACCCAAAACATATGATGATAACACTAGAACCAACAATAGATCATTAAAACTATAAACACCAAACATCATTTATATAGTGTGGGAAAACAAGGATCCAAATAGAAATCTACGATATTTCACTACTAATCAATTTATATATGCTAGTTTGTAAAAAAAATAGAAAACATGGGTTCATCATTATATATAAATAAGTGATAACATGACGCATTTTAATAATGGTTTTAAGGAGTCTTAAAATCCTATTTTGAGTAAAACTATATCCAATTCATTACCATTTACTTTTCAAAATCCATTTAGCAACCAAAAGTGGAAAAAATGTCAAAATAAAATTTAAATAAAATAAACTATTTATTAGAACGATTTGAAAATAGTTCTCATTCCAAGGCATACAATGAATATGGAATCTACGATCTGGCACCATGTACCACATAATAATGTAACATACCAAAGGAAATTCAAGGATAAATAAAGTAACTCATATAAATCATGTACAAATTTTAATGGAAGTATGACATGGAATATAAAGTACTGAGTAGAGATTAAGTTGTTATATTAATATACCATGCATCAATTCCTAGTTTCATGGTTATATGTCATAAGAAATACCAATTTATGTTACTGAGTCCATAAAATATTGGAAAAAATCCATGATCAATTATATGAAAATTTCAAATATATCAATTGGAAAATCTTACCAAATCAACACATAAATGCTTCCTTAGAGAACGTACCTATCCTAAATCTACATTCTCTAGGAATAAACTAGTTGGGGTGTGAGTGTATGAATGAACAACAGAAATATGGATTCAATCATCTAGCTACACAGGTTTCCCATGACCATTCAAATATGTGAGTGAGGTATCAAGAAACAAGGATCAAAATTTGCATCCACAATGACATCAACATGCATAATCAACATTCTACGATAAAAGAAGTCCTCAACTCACCCTCACACCAAAGATCAGTCATATACTATAATACATGTTTCAACACCCATCATAAGGTGGTTCAAGAACAATTCACCATGTTAGAACACACATAGGGGTTCATTAATAATTTTACCAACAAGATAATTTACTTTAAAATGTTCTGAACATGCCTTTTAGGAAAACAAATTTGATAAATAAATATTATTGACATAATAAAACACTAATTCAAAACATCCATTAAAAATTTACATACATACATGCTTCCATTAAAACCCAATTTGTGGCACTAAACATGCATTTGATAAAATAACCCAATAAAGCTAATTAGTACCTTTAATTTTTCGAAATACCATTGTAATAAAACATTTGAATCCAATCAACACATACTATTCTTTAAATCATTTCAAATTCATTTCAAGGAAAACATAAAATTTAGAATATTTGAAAATATATTAAAGAATCAACACGTTTTTATTAAAATGTGGCTTCACATTTTAAACACCAAATGAACCATGACTAACAAAAATAAAATTTTATTTCAAAAAAACATCAACTATAAAGAATATCCTTTTATTTATAATACCATTTTCAATAAAAATGGTCATTTTGTCCCTTAAACCAATAAACCAAACTTATCAAATATAAAATATAATTAACCAATAATTAATGAAATAGATGAATCATAAGAATAATAAATGTCATAGAAACACTTACTGGGAATATCCTAGATCAATCCGCAAAAAAATCTAAGATGATTCAACTGTAAACATTGAATCAAGTCCGAATTATATCAATATTTTCATGAAAATATCTTTTGATGATCAATATATATCAGCAATTATAGTTCCAGTTAATCCTAATTATCGTATGTCCTATTTGAAGAACAAATTAAAAGAAAGAAGAGTGATTTAAGGCCAATAGGAGTAAAATATACCGAAAGAGGATTACCTACATCTATTGGTGCTTTGATCTACCAGGGGATGATCTTGGTATAACCAAAATCATCAAGGATATCTTCCAAGGTTCATATGGGATGTGAAACCATTACGGGATAATATAATATAAACAGACATTAGTATCTGTGGTGAAAATACCATTAAACCACAATGTTTGTATATTGGAGTCCCACTAGCTAGCTAGGGGCTCCTGTAGAAATGGATTAGCTGCTTTATTTCCCACTGGCTTACTAGTGACCCTCACTAGATCATCAATAGACCATCTAAATATTTACATGTTATAGGTTATTTTCCACACATAATATAATTGTCTAAGTCAACATCTAACCCACTAGGTCACCTAAAAACGAACACAATGAGCTATCCAAAAATAAAGGTGATGTCAATATGTGATAATTCTCTCCAATTTATCAATTTATATCCTTATAAATCTGTCAGTATAAATGATATAAACTATATGATTGAAATAAATTCTATACCAAACTAGTAAGGTGTAAAGTTGAAAAAATAGAGTAAGACTCACCTATAATGAAACCTTTATGCGCACTACCCAAATCCCAATATTCCTTAATTTAGATCCCCCAATATTATCACACATATCCCAAATAATCCCTAACAATAATGAGAATAGATAAAAACAGAAGAAGCACTGGAGACCTAGAAAAGTTCCCCTTGCCATTTAAGAACTCATTAAAATTGTGGAACATGAGAAATACATATAACAAGAACAAGTTTCTTAAACCCAAATAAGAGACCTCGATCACCTGTCCCAAAGTTCAATCTATACAAAACAAAAACTTCAAGGGAAGGGTGCTCCCAAAAAGCATCCCATGAATTCCAAAATATAAAAAAACCCAATATCCACACATGTTCCACCCATCCATGAAAAAGTAACAAGCTGAAATGTATTTCAAATTATTTTATGTTCTCTTAGAAAAAAAATAAATAAAAAGAAGAGTGATTAAAGTCCAATAAGAGAGAAATGTACCAAAATAAGATTACCTTATTTTATTGGTGATTTTAACTACCAATATATGATCTTGGTATAACTAAAATCATCAAGGATAACTCCTATGGATCACATGGGATATGACACAGTTACGGGATAATATATGATAAACTAACATTAGGCTCCATGGTGAAAATACCTTGAAACAACAACATTTGGATATTGGAGTCCCACCAGCTTGCTAGTGCCTCCTATAGAAATGGATTAGCCTCTTTATTTCCCCCTAGCTAACTAGTGACCTTCACTAGATCATCGATAGAACTTCTAATACTTTACAAGTTATAGGTTAATTTCTACACATACTATAATTGTATGAGTCATCTTCTAACCCCCATGGCCACCCAAAAACAAACACAATGAGATATCCAAAAATTAAAGTGATGTCAATATTTGATAACTCTCCCCAATTTATGAACTTATATCCCAATAAATCTATGAGTATAAATGATATAAAATATATGATTGTAATAACTTCTACACCAAACTACTAAGGTGTAAAGTTCACAAAATAGAGGAATACTCACCTAAAATGAAACCACCATGTGCACTACCAAAATCTCAATATTTCTTAATATTGATCCCCCGTGATCTTCAAACATAACCAAACAACACCTCAACATTAATGAGAATAGATAAAAACATAAGAAGGATTGGAGAACAAGAAATTTTCTCATCACCATTTAAGATATAAGGCCCCAGCCTTAAACCTTACTTAATATTGAGGTATTACAAGATTACACATTGAGGATCTTTTCGGTTTTAGAGTTTTAGATAATTAGATCATAAAACTTGCATTAAATTCCACATATAAACAAAGTGGTTACATAAAGATAGTATTCTTCATTCCCATCAATGGAAACATATTTGAAATAAAACATGGATTCATTCTTGACACTTCCTTGACACTATCATCATATCATGTACCTTTCCCTTGACCTGTGAAAATCATTTCAAAAAAACATGGGATGAGAATAAAAAGCTCAGTATGGGTTATAAAAACATGGAAAGGAAACATGGGTACATATATACATAAGAATGAAATCATACTTTACCCATAAAACATAATCACTTTAACATACCTCACCAAATCATGAGTAAATCATAGAAATCATAAGACATAAAGGTAACTTGAGGCATTCTTAACATTCTTACGTAGGGAGTAACCCTCTTGGTTACGTTTGGAATACCCATCACAGTATTTTCCCTAAATCTCTTCAGAGAAACCTTAACGTTTCACTCCTTCACGTTACCCAATGCATTGGAGAGCTATATCGGGCTCACCCGCCCTTAGTTTATCATGGAACCACCCGTCTTCATAATAATTCCCAAGAACCTCAACATAATCATATCACATAAAACATGCATAAAGGAAACATAACATTTCCACCTTTCAATCACAAGATATCAATACAACACATTGATATAAAAAAATTATGAAAACCATTTCCAATACCAAAATAAAAGAAAAGTAAAACATGGTATTTATTTTTCTTTAAAATAAAAGGTATGGCTTGTAGAGGAAGCCGAAACCCATATAATGGTCATGGTGGCAGAGAAGTCATTGTCGCCGCATACATATGACAAAAACATTCCCTTTTTTTGTTTTGTAAAACACTTCGTATAAAAGAGATTCCTTTTGGATAAATGTAAAAGTCAAAGGGGTTTATACACCGTATAAAAGAAAGTTGTGTATAAAATAAAATATGCCTCAATGAAAGGAGATTGAGATGAAGTCCCATACCTCGTATCCGACTTGACCCGACCGTTCTTTAATCTCCTGAATAATAAACTTGAGTTAATCTCTACTTGCTTAAGAACCTTTTTCAAGTTCATTATTCCTTTTATACCATGTTATGAACATCATGTAATCATTTAAGTTAATAATGTTCATTTTGTCGGTATTTGGTTCTTAAGTCAAAAATAGACTTCTTACACTTACATGTTGTTAATTTGGTCAAAGGTTCGTTATATCCAAAATGATATTAATGATTTGGATAACATATATATCATATATATTCAGCATATACATGTATTTATAATATTACATCACCTTTAGAGGTAAGAAATGAAATTCACCGTTCATGGAGACGGTAAGCCGTACGTACGCATGAATGCTACTTCCATTTCTATTTCGTATTTTCTGGAATGGAATCAGAATGATATAAGACTATATTATAATTCAAGTATAATAACATATATAATATCATTAACTTTATCCTTTACACATCCCACATATGGTATTAACGAATCAAATCACTTTCAGGGGGCGGTAGTCCGCACTTCCTAAAATGAAGATATCGTGTTTACCCATAATGGAAACAATAATGGTATTCCATAAATGAAATATACAGAAGCTTAAGGAAAGAATAAAAATATTATATATCATATAAAAAAATAGTGGCATCATAATGGCCACCTTTGAAGGTGTTAAATGAGTATTGAACAATCATCGTTTCGGGAGGTAGAATTTCGCCATCCACGGAAACCGTATGTTCTTTAAACATTTGATGTAGTTGTGTGAGAGTGTAGCTCGAATAAATCATATAACAAAAACCTAGTATATTGAAGATTTTGGTGTTGTTACAAAAGAAGTAAATAAAAAGAGTTTATGGGGTTGGAGAAGCAAAATAAAACAAATGAACATGAGAGAATGAATTACCTTTAAAAGTGTAACTCCTTTTGATTTGAGCCTAAAGGCTTCCTTTGAAAGGATTATGAGCAAAGGGAATCCTCTATGATGAGGAGAGGGATGTTGAGAGAGTAAATGGGCTGGGAATGGCCGATCCAAAGGCTTGAGGAGTGTGTGAAATGAGGTAGAGGTGGGGGCCTTCTAGAAGAGGAGAGGAGGGGCACTTTTGGAAATCATGAAACTATTATTTTATTTTCATAAGTGTTTCGAATTTATAAGGCCCCACATTGATATATTTAGAAGATATGATGATAAGGATTCGAAATATTCCCATCCAATAGTTTTTGGAAAAGTGTAGGTTTTAGATATTACATTATCTTTCCATTTTATTTAAATTGTTAAATAATGAGGTCATCGTTGCATCATCATGATGTCGTAATTAAATTAATTTATTTAATATCTAAAAATTATAAAAAAAAATACTATGATGTAGGAAATATTTTTAGAATTATAATTAATATTTATAGTCAAAATTTGGACTTCTGTGAACCCACTTAAAAACTGTTTTAGTAAAACAACTCATGTTTGTGTCAATTTAATTTTAACATTAAATAAATATATATTAATGTCATTTTCCAACCAAAGTGGCTCGATGGGGTCCCCAACTTGACCCATGTCTTTTCATGGTCGTCCATGACACATCCAATAATTTTAGGACATGTGTCTAGGTCATTTCATATTATTAAAGCATTATTTTTACCTTAAACTACCCTAATTACCACTAATCGCGATTAAAAACTTAATAAGTTACTATTCATCAAAAAAAAATTATTCCCATTGAACCACATTCTTCTTCTTAATGAAAACCATGTATGTCGGATTTTTGAAATTCAAAACAAAAAAGTGGCAAAGTTTCATTTAAACGAAAAATCAGTTTCTTTAACTACCACTTAGTGGTTTCACTATTCATCAAAAATTGAAGTTTTTCAGAAAATTACCAAAAATTCACCCTAAGCTATATTTGATATTCCGAATTCAAAAATGAAGTCTATTTTACAAAATTAAATACATATAAGTCACATTAATTAATTTAATGAATAATTCCCGTTGTTATGACAAAAAGCGTGTTTTTATGAAACAATAAGTATCAAAAGATTGACACCAGTTTAAGTCCAATTTCAAAGTGAAATTGATTCCAATGACCACCATTAGATTAAATGGTAAAAATATATTCTAATTTAACTTCAAAACCATTTCAAAAGATAATCTAATCATATGAATAAATTAGATTAGAAAGCATTTATGATGTAAAATGCAGTATTTTCACTATTCATTAAAAAATGAACATTGTCAGAAAAATACCAAAAATTTATCCAATGTAAAATTCAATGTCCCAATCATAAATAATAATTTTATTTTGAAAAACATAGCTTATAAAATTGTCAAAAGATATATTTAAAAAGGGTTTGCCATCAAAAGGCAGTAAAACAATCTTTTAAGAATGTTAGTGTATTCCATGCATAAGATTGTATTTATTTTCATATTAAGACTCTAAAACACTATCTTAATCATTAATAGACATAGATAAAAATATCTATTATTCATTACTTACTTGGGATGTTACATCTTTCCCCCCTTTAGAAAATTGTGTCCCCGCAATTTATTTACTTATCGAATAAATGGGGGTACTTATCCCTCATTGCATTTTCAGATTCCCTTGTTGCCTCTTCAATCATGTGATTTTTTCACAAAACCTTTACCTATTGAATCACCATATTCCGTAACACTTGCTCCTTGTGGTCAAGAATCTGGACCAGTTGTTCATCATAAGATAGGTTCTCTTCCAACTGAACTACCTCTGGACTCAAAACATGAGATGGATCTGGCATGTACTTTCTCAACATCGAAACGTGAAAAACATTGTGTACCTAAGATAAACTCGGAGGTAAAGCCACTCGGTAAGCAACTGCTCCAACTTTCTCCAGAATTTCATATGGCCCAATGAACCTTGGACTCAGCTTTCCTTTCTTACCAAATCTCATCACACTTTTCCATGGTGATACTTTGAGAAAAACATGATCAGCTACCTCAAAAGATAGATCCTTCCTCATGTTGTCTACATAACTCTTCTGCCTACTCTGAGCTGTTCTCATGTGCTTCTGAATCAGATGAACTTTTTCTGCCAACTCTTCTACCAATTCTGGTCCCATCAACTTCCTTTCACCCACTTCATCCCAGAAAGCTGGAGTTCGACACCGCTTCCCATATAATGCCTGAAATGTTGCCATCTGTATACTGGAATGAAAACTGTTATTATATGAAAATTCAACCAAAGAAAGATGTTGGTCCCAACTACCCTGATAATCCATCGAACAATCTCATAGAATATCCTCCAAGGTCTGAATTGTTCATTCTGACTACCCATCTGATTGAGGATGAAAAGTTGTACTAAAATTTAATTCAGTACCCAATGACTTATGAAGGCCTTTCCAAAAGTTAGAAGTAAACCTGGGATCACGATCCGATACAATGGAGAGAGAAACTCCATGTAACCTGACTATCTCTTTTAGATACAAATAGGAAAGTTGATCAAGAGAGAAAGTATCTCGTATAGCAAGGAAATGATGAGATTTTGTCAAGAGATCAACAATAACCCAGATTGCATTATTACCTCGAGATGTCTTCGGTAATCCCACAACAAAGTCAATGGATATATTCTCCCATTTCCACTCTGGCACTGTTAAAGGCTGAAGCATCCCTTTCGGTAACTGCCGCTCTGCTTTAACCTGTTGACAAGTCGAACACTTCACAGTAAAGTCAGCAATATCTCTTTTCATTCCATCCCACCAGTAATACTCCCGCAGATCTCTATACATCTTAGTACTACCCGGATGAACTAAAAACGGAGAACTATGAGCTTCACATAACAAATATCTCTTCAGCTGTGAATCACAAGGCACACACAATCTCTTCCAAAATCTCATAACACAAACATTATCAATGTTGAATTCAGGCAACTGACCTTTCTGAACCAGTTCTACCTTTTTCTGTAACTCACTGTCTTGCTTCTGTGCTTGCTTGATTCTTCCTGATAGAGAAGATCTCACTGATACCTGAAACAAAACAGAAGGACTTCCTGCACCAAAAACTTCTATGCCAAAGTTCATCAAATCCTTAACCAAAGGATCACGTTCCAAATGCAACATTGTAAATGAAGCATTACTTTTTCAACTCAAAGCATCAGCCACTTTATTTGCTTTTCCCGGATGGTAATGAATTGTACAATCATAATACTTGATTAATTCTAGCTATCTCCTCTGTCTCATGTTTAACTCTTTCTGAGTGAATATATACTTTAAACTTTTGTGATCGGTATATATTTTACACTTTACTCCATACAAATGATGCCTCCAAATTTTTAATGCAGAAACAACAGCAACTAATTCCAATTCATGTGTTGGGTAATTTACCTCATGTGTTTTCAATTGTCGTGATACATAAGAAATTACCTGATCATTCTGCATTAGGACGCAACCAAGTCCTTTCAATGAAGCATCTCTATAGATGAAAAACTCACCCTTTCTGGAAGGTAGTGCCAAAACTGGAGCATTCACCAATCTTCATTTCAATTCCTGAAAACAATCATCACATTCTTTTGTCCACATAAACTTAACACCCTTCCGAGTTAGCTTAGTCATTAGACTAGATAATCGTGAAAAATTTATAACAAACCTTTGGTAATAGCCTGCCAAACCAAGGAAGCTACGAATCTCGGTTACATTTGTGGGTCTTGGCCATTCTTCCACAACTTTTGTTTTTGTAGGATCAACAGTTATTCCGTCTTTAGAAACAATATGACCAAGGAAAGAAATTTGTTGCAACCAAAACTCACACTTTCTGAATTTTCCATACAGTTTCTTTTCTTTTATGGTTTGCAAGATAACCCTTAAATGTCTTTCATGATCCTCTTTACTTTTAGAAAATACCAAAATATCATCAATGAAAACCACCAAAAACTTATCCAAGAACTCATGGAAAATTCTATTCATTAAGTCCATGAATACAGCAGGTGCATTGGTTATCCCAAAAGGCATTACTACAAATTAATAATGGCCATATATCGTACGGAACGCGGTCTTCGGAATATCTGCCTCCTTTACCTTCAACTTATGGTACCCCGATCTCAAGTCAATCTTTGAAAAAAACTGAGCTCCCGGGAGCTGATCAAACAAATCATCGATATGAGGAAAAGGATATTTGTTCTTAACAGTGATATTATTCAAGGCTCTATAATCAATGCATAGTCTCATAGAACCATCATTCTTTTTAAAAAATAAAACAGGAGCACCCCATGGTGATGTGATAGGTCGGATGAAACCTTTCTCTAATAAATCTTGAAATTTCTCCTTCAACTCTAAAAGTTCAATTTGTGCCATTCGATAAGGAGGTTTTGAAATTGGCTTAGCATCAGGAACTAAGTCAACAGTAAACTCAACTTCCCGATCTGGTATTATTCCAGGAAACTCATCAAGAAAAACATCAGGATACTCATTTACCACTGGCACATCATTAATCTGAACAGTTCCTTTATTTTCAATGATTTGTGCAAGGTAACATTCATTTCCATCTTTTACAAGTTTCTCAAACTCTTGATAAGTTATCAATAGTAAGGGTTCATTCTTGTACACAAACTGAAAGTCTTTCTGAAAAGAAACTTCTTTAGCTCTACAGTCAATCTTAGCATGGTAAATAGAGAGCCAATCCATATTCAGGATAACATCAAACTCTACTAGAGGTAAAACAATAAGGTTTTCAAGTAGGTTCTTTCCACAGATAAGGATAGGAAGATTCTTATAAATTCTTTTTTCCTCAACATTTCCCCCAGGTGTTTTTACCACAAGTTCTGGAGTCACTTCTTGGGATGGTATTCCCATTTTACTAGAAAGGTTTTCAGAGATGAAAGAATGTGTAGACCCAGAATCAAACAACACACTGGAATAATCTGAAAAAACAAACAAAGTACCTGATACAACTTCATTTGATGGCCCGACGTCTGCCGAAGTAGTTGCAAAAGATTTCACCACCCCTTTCTGCTTGTAGTCTAACTGCTTCCCTTCACTCAAGCCCTTTGTCGGACACTCGTTTGCATAGTGACCCATCTCGTTACACTTATAACATTTCACTAACTGTAAATCAAATTTGGTCTTACCTTCACATTGATTCTTTTCAGTGCAATCACGAGCCTTATGTCCCATCTTACCACATCGGTAGCACTTTCCAGAATTTAGAAGACATTCCCCAGCATGCCTTTTGCCACATTTATCACAAACTGGAAACTTAGTTTTCTTACCATCAGACTTTTTTGAATAATTTTTACCTTTCTCCTACCACCTCGGTCTCTTCTTCTGTTGGTTGTTATAGAACACTTGGTCATCGGCAAACTCCATTTCCACCTTCTCAGCACATCGAACAAGCTTTTTATAACTTTTAAACTCACTAGAAGCTAATGCCCTTCGATATTTTGGATTTAATCCTGAGTAAAAGTGATTGATTTTTACTATCAAGGTCTCGGATAAAATTTGGAGCATACCTTGCCAATCGAGTGAACCTTTCTTCATAGGCATCCATTGAGTCTTCCTCTTGCCTCAATTCCAGGAATTGTTTTTCCATCCTAAGTAGAACAGCCTTAGGAAAATACTTCTCAAGAAAAATACCATTGAATTCATCCCAGTCGAGAGCATCAACCTCATCAGCGTCCCTGATGTTTTTAACCATCGACCACCACTGATCTGCTTCACCCTCCAAACGGTAAATAGCAAGACTAACCTTTTGATTGTCTGAACACCCCATGACATCGAAAATCTTCTCTAGTGCTTTAATCCACACTTCAGCTAACACAGGGTCAGATGATCCTCTGAATGATGGGGGATGTTGCCTCGTGAAATCTTCCACCACTGACATGTTCCTCTGCGGTTGATCTGGCTGATCTCGTGCATGGATACCACCACCATTTATAGCCTGAGTCAATTGTGCCATCAATGCGACAAACTGTTCAGTTCCAATTCCAACCATCTCGGGATGCTGATTCAGAAGGTTATTTCCTTCTGTATGCCTTCCTAGCACTGCTTCTCTGTTTCCTCTACGGAAAACCATTCTGAACAAACATGTCTTAGATGAAGCAACATGGTAATCTTCAAATGCTATATCATTTCAAAAAAAATATTTTTGGATAATAATTTAATAAAATTCTAACTCCTAAAGTTATCTAAACCGTCCTCTGATACCAACTATAAGTCCCCAGCCTTAAACCTTACTTAATCTTGAGGTATTACAAGATTACACATTGAGGATCTTTTCGGGTTTAGAGTTTTAGATAATTAGATCATAAAACTTTCATTACATTCCACATATAAACAAAGTGGTTACATAAAGATAGTATTCTTCATTCCCATCAATGGAAACATATTTGAAATAAAACATGGATTCTTTCTTGACACTTCCTTGACACTATCATCATATCATGTACCTTCCCCTTGACCTGTGAAAATCATTTCAAAAAAAACATGGGATGGGCATAAAAAGCTCAGTATGGGTTATAAAAACATGGAAAGGAAACATAGGTACATATATACATAAGAATGAAATCATACTTTACCCATAAAACATAATCACTTTAACATACCTCACCAAATCATGAGTAAATCATAGAAATCATAAGACAAAAAGGTAACTTGAGGCATTCATAACATTCTTACGTAGGGAGTAACCCTCTTGGTTACATTTGGAATACCCATCACAGTATATTCCCTAAATCATTTCGGAGAAACCTTAATGTTTCACTCCTTCGGGTTACCCAATTCATTGGAGAGCTATATCGGGCTCACCCGCCCTTAGTTTATCACAGAACCACCCGTCTTCATAATAATTCCCAAGAACCTCAACATAATCGTATCACATAAAACATGCATAAAGGAAACATAACATTTCCACCTTTCAATCACAAGACATCAATACAACAAATTGATATAAAAGAATTATGGAAACCATTTCCAATACCAAAATAAAAGAAAAGTAAAACATGGTATTTATTTTTCTTTAAAAAAAAGGTATGGCTTGTAGAGGAAGCCGAAACCCATATAATGGTCATGGTGGCGGAGAAGTCATTGTCACCGCATACGTATGACAGAAACATTCCCTTTTGTCATTTTGTAAAACACTTCATATAAAATATATTCCTTTTGGATAAACATAAAAGTCAAAGGGGTTTATACACCGTATAAAAGAAGGTTGTGTATAGAATAAAATATGCCTTAATGAAAGGAGATTGAGACGAAGTCCCATACCTCGTATCCGACTTGACCCGACCGTTCTTTAATCTCATGAATAATAAACTTGAGTAAATATCTACTTGCTTAGGAACCTTTTTCAAGTTCATTCTTCCTTTTATACCATGTTATGAGCATCATTTAATCATTTAAGTTAATAATGTTCATTTTGTCGGTATTTGGTTCTTAAGTCAAAAATAGACTTCTTACATTTACATGTTGTTAATTTGGTTAAAGTTTCGTTATATCCAGAATGATATTAATGATTTGGATAACATATATATCATATATATTCATCATATACATGTATTTATAATATTACATCACCTTTAGAGGTAAGAAATGAAATGCACCGTTCATGGAGACGGTAAGCCGTACGTATGCATGAACGCTACTTCCATTTCTATTTCGTATTTCCTGGAATGGAATCATAATGATATAAGAGTATATTATAATTCAAGTATAATAACATATATAACATCATTAACTTTATCCTTTACACATCCCACATATGGTATTAACGAATCAAATCACTTTTAGGGGGCGGTAGTCCGCACTTCCTAAAATGAAGATATCGTGTTACCCATAATGGAAACAATAATGGTATGCCCTAAATGAAAAATACAGAAGCTTAAGGAAATAATAAACATATTATATATCATATATAAAAATAGTGACATCATAATGGCCACCTTTGAAGGTGTTAAATGAGTATTGAACAATCATCGTTTCGGGAGGCAGAATTTCTCCATCCACAGAAACCGTATGTTCTTTAACCATTTGATGTATTTGTGTGAGATTGTAGCTCGAATAAATCTTATAACAACATCCTAGTATATTGAAGATACTGGTTTTGTTACAAAAGAAGTAAATAAAAAGAGTATAGGGGGTTGGAGAAGCAAAATAAAACAAATGAACATGAGAGAATGAATTACCTTTAAAAGTGTAACTCCTTTTGATTTGAGCCTAAAGTCTTCCTTTGAAAGGATTATTCCCAAAGTGAATCCTCTAGGATGAGTAGAGGGATGTGGAGAGAGTAAATGGTCAGGGTATGGCCAAGCCAAAGGCTTGAGGAGTGTGTGAAATGAGGTAGAGGTGGGGGCCTTTTATAAGAGGAGAGGAGGGGCACTTTTGGAAATCATGAAACTATTATTTTATTTCCAAAAGCGTTTCGAATTTATAAGGTCCCATATTGATGTATTTCGAATATAAGATGATAAGGCTTCTAAATATTCCCATCCAATAGTTTTTGGACAAGTGTAAGTTTTAGATATTACATTATCTTTCCATTTTATTTAAATTGTTAAATAATGAGGTCATCGTTTCATCATCATGATGTCATAATTAAATTAATTTATATAATATCTAAAAATTATAAAAAAAATACTATGATGTAGGAAATCTTTTTAGATTTCTAATGAATATTTATAGTCAAAATGTGTACTTTTGTAACCCCACTTAAAAACTGTTTTAGTAAAACAACTCATGTTTGTGTCAATTTAATTTTAACATTAAATAAACATATATTAATGTCATTTTCCAACCAAAGTGGCTCGATTGGGTCCCCAAGTTTACCCATGGCTTGTCTTGGTCGGCCATGACACATCCAATAAGGTTAGGACATGTGTCAAGGTCATTTCATATTATTAAAGCATTATTTTTACCTTAAACTACCCCAATTACAACTAATCGCGATTAAAAACGTAATAAGTTACTATTTACCAAAAAATTATTTTAATCCCATTGAACCACATTTTACTTCTTAATGACAAACATGTATGTCGGATTTTTTAAATTCAAAACAAAAAAGTGGCAATGTTTCATTTAAACGAAAAATCAGTTTCTTTAACTACCACTTAGTGGTTTCACTATTCATCAAAAATTGAAGTTTTTCAGAAAATTACCAAAAATTCACCCTAAGATATATTTGATATTCCGAATTCAAAAATGAAGTCTATTTTACAAAATTAAATACATATAAGTCAGATTAATTAATTTAATGAATAATTCCCGTTGTTATGACAAAAAGCGTGTTTTTATGAAACAATAAGTATCAAAAGATTGACACCAGTTTAAGTCCAATTTCAAAGTGAAATTGATTCCAATGACCACCATTAGATTAAATGGTAAAAATATATTCTAATTTCACTTCAAAACCATTTCAAAAGATAATCTAATCATATAAATAAATTATATTAGAAAGCAGTTTTGATGTAAAATGCAGTATTTTTCACTATTCATTAAAAAATGAACATTGTCAGAAAAATACCAAAAATTTATCCAATGTAAAATTCAATGTCCCAATCATAAATAAAAATTTTATTTTGACAAACATAGCTTATAAAATTGTCAAAAGATAGATTTAAAAAGGTTTTGCCATCAAAAGGCAGTAAAACAATCTTTTAATAATGTTAGTGTATTCCATGCATAAGATTGTATTTATTTTCATATTAAGACTCTAAAACACTATCTTAATCATTAATAGACATAGATAAAAATATATATTATTCATTACTTACTTGGGATGTTACATAAGAACTCATTAAAATTGTGGAACATGAGAAAGACATATACCAAGAACAAGTCCCTTAAACCAAAATAAGAGACCTCGATCACATGTCCCAAAGTTCCTTATAGAAAAAAACAAAATCCTCAAGAGAAAGGCACACCCAAAAAAGAATCCCAACAATTCTAAATGATAAAAACCACCCAATATCAACACATGATCCATCCATAGATTAAAAAGTAACATACTAAAATTTATTTTTATCTTAGGCATATACTTGATGACAACCTAATTCCTTTGATATAGAGCTTCAACTCTCTATGATCTCATTGAATTACAAACTAGCACCTATAAATTCCCATCCAAAAAAGAAACATGGTAGTCCCATTTTCCATAATACATCCTAAATGCCTACATAATTCCAACTAAATAAACAAAAAAAATTTGTATCACACAAATAAAGCAATATAACATTTTAAAAATTGTTTTCACCCAACACATCTAGAAATAGAAAATAAATTGGTATAAAGAAATGAATCCTTTATCATGTAAGCATCCCATAAATGACATCACCCAATGTCTATAAGAGAACATTCCAAAAATATCCTTAATTAATACACAAAATATTCCCAAAATAGGAAGGACACCAAAACCTAATTGCACCTGAAATATCCCATTTTAGTAACCAAAATTTTAAATCCTTTAAAGGTGAATGAAATGGACACACTGAACACTAACTATCAGCTATTTTCAAAAATAACTCTTAGAATGACCGGGTTCCCCACACTAAAATCACATGAGATACCTCTTATTTCCTTGAGAAGATCATCCCCACTCCACTAACTACATTGAGTTTCCAAATAGGACATATTGACCTAATACAAACATAAAAGAGTAATTTTCCACTACATTAGTCATCTCTATCTCTACTACACCGGACAAGGTCCTTTTAATAACCTTCTAATATGGAGTCAAATATACTGGTAATAGGACAACTCCACGGAATGGGTGAATACCTCCTTTGAAACAATGATCCTTAAAGGATTCACCACCAACAAGCTGAGGTGACAAACATACCAAACATAAGTATTTATTGTCATAATCCTCAACGAAACATTCGCCATTTTTGAGCCCTATGAGCTTAGAGACATTTTCCTCTTTCACAACATTTGGATATTTCCACTAAATGAAGAGTGACTAGAAGAAACCCCTAGACATTCATTAATGAAGGTAGGTAAAAACCTCTATTTCCTAGAAACTCTTAATTAGGCCCTTAGAACAAAGGAGATGCAAAATTGAAATTTATAAAGTTAGGATTATTGAGATAATAAAATATTCCTTCAACATATTATATATACATCATCACCTCAAGATAACCCCACTCACCTACATAAAAATGTGGAAAATGATTCAAGAAGTCCTGGACAGGATAAAAAATGTAGAAAGTATATAAATCCACCACTAATAGTTAGGGTATAGATAATCCTAAAATTATACATTTAAAAGATTATATTGACTACTTCAAAAGATGAAAATGATTAATAAACTACATATATTTTTTAAATAAACATTTTATGAGGAATTTATAGACATCACGTAGCAAAATAATATCAACTAAAGAATAAGGTAAACCTCATAAAAAACTTGCAAACAAAACATAAATTTATATACAAAAGCCAAATGTCTTTTTATAAAAATATCACTACATTAAACATACTACTTCTTCCCTATTTATAAAACAGTTCGCTTTACATTCAAAACATAATTTCTAAATATAATCCCATCGTAATTAAAAATATTTTCTAAGCGTGAGTAACATCTTAAATGGTTTAAAAAGTTACAAAAACCACATTTAGAAACCATTTCCATTTTAAATCCATCACAAAATTCCAAAAAAAATAATTTAATTTTTTTAAAGTTATCTAATATTATTTTGGAAAATTTTTAATAAAAAACAATTTCACAAACATGACATTTTAATAATTAGAAAAAATTGAAGGAACTCGAAAATAACCTATTTTAAATTAAAAAAATACATATATTTAAAACCACCCCCAATGATTCTTAAACCATCAAAACCCAATAAGAGCATTAAAAACCAAACCCATTAAAATTTATTCATTACAATGATCCTCAAAACTAACTATGCAAAAATGAACTAATTTTAGAAGTAAATGGACAGGTTTCTAGTTTTGTGCTTAGAATATTACAATTCATATATTGGTTGCAATGGGATGGTAAAAAACACATTAAATTTTCAACAATTTATGGATTACCATCCAGATCAACCAAACTGATTCCTCATGCTTTACCTAATCAAAAAGGCATTGTGTATCCCTGTAAACCATTCTAATGCAACCTAAAACCCATAAGGGATTCAGAAAATCCTGAAAATTCTCATTAAGAATCTAAAAATTACCATCACGACTAGAACTAATAACTTAATAGAAAGAAACAAGTCACAATATTTCCTGTAAAATCAAGTTTCATCATAATGGTAAATGATTATGAACCTATTCATGAACTACATATTGAGTCCCAAAACATGTCTAATCTCTGTCATACCATTACTCAACCTAAATAACATAATGGATTTTAAAGGAAGACATATTTTAGGAAACAAAACATCCTTTTCTACTAATTTTATTGAATTTTAGGGGAATACTATAAGGCCCCAGCCTTAAAAATTACTTAATCTTGATTTGTTACATGAATTCACATTGAGGATCTTTTTAGGTTTAGAGTTTTAGAAAATTTGTTCATAAATCATGCATTACATTCCACATTTAAACAAGGCGGTTACATAAAAGGAAATATTCACTTTTCCCATCAAATGAAACATATTTAAAATAAAACATGGATTCTTTCTTGACAATTCCTTGATTTTATCATCACATCATGTACCTTTCCCATGACATATGAATTTTTTTTAAAAACATGGGATGAGAATAAAAAGCTCAGTAAGGGATATAAAAATACGGGAAGAAAACCTTAGTCCAAGTATACATAAGAATCATTGAAAACATAATTTCCTCATAAACATAAGAACTTTATCATACCTCATGAAATCATAAGGTTTATGAATAACTCATAGAATGCATAAGAGATAAAGGTAACTTGAGGCATTCATAACATTCTTACATAGGGAGTAACCCTCATTGTTACGTTTGGAATACCCATCACAGTATATTCCAGAAATATCTTCGGAGAAACCATAGTGTTTAACTCCTTCGCATTACCCAATGCATTGAAGAGATATATTGGGCTCACCAACCCATAGCTTATCATGAATCCACTTTTCTTCATAAACAATTCCCAACAACCATAACATAGTTATATCACATAAAACATGCATAAAGGAAACATAACATTTCCACATTTCAATCAAAAGATATCAAAAACACATTGACATAATCAAAAAATTATCAAAACCATTTTCAATACCAAAATAAAAGAAAAGTAAAACATGGTATTTATTTTTCATTTTTAAAAAGGTTATGGCTTGTAGAGGAAGCCGAAACTCAAATAATGGTCACGGCGGCGGGGAAGTCGTTGTTGTCGCATACGTAAGACAAAAACATTCCCTTTTGTCATTTAATAAAACAATTAGAATAAAAATATTCTTTTTGAATAAAAGTAAATGTCAAAGGTGTTTATACACTGTATAAAATAAAGTTGTGTATAAAACAAAATATGCCTCAATGAAAAGAGATTGAGATAATGTTCCTTACCTTCTGTCTGACTTGACTCTATTATTCATTAATCTCAGGAATAATAAACTAGAGTTAATTTCTACTTTCATAAGAACCATTATCAATTTAATTATTCCTTTTAAAACACTTATTACCATGTTATGAACATTATGTAATTATTTAAGTTAATAATGGTCATTTTTTCGATCTTTGGTACTTGAGTCAAAAATAAACTTCTTATAATTACAAGTTGTTCATGTGATAAAATATCCATTATATCCAGAATTATATTCATGATATAGATATCATATATATATCATATATATCCAGTATATACATTCATTTATAATATTACATAACATTTAGAGGTAATAAATGAAATGCACCGTTCATGGAGACGGTAAGCTGTATGTACGCATGAACGCTACTTTCATTTCTATTTCGTATTTAATTGAATAAAATTATAATTATATAAATGTATATTACAATTCCAGTATAATATCTTATATAATATCATTAACTCCATCCTTTATACATCCCACGTATGGCATTAACGATCCAAATCACTTTGAGGGGGCGGTAGTTCGTAGTTCCTAAAATGAAGATATCGTGTTTACCCATAATGGAAACCATAAAGGTATGCTATAAATGAAAAATACAGAAGCATAAGGAAAACAAAAACATAATATATATCATATCTAAATAGAGTGACGTATTAATGGCCACCATGAAAGGTGTTAAAAGAAGATTGAACAATCATCGTTTCGTGAGGCAGTAATTCACCACTCACAGAAACAGTATGTTCTTAAACCATTAGATGGAATTGTGTGTAAGTTTAAATCAAATCCTTCTCATAACAACATCCTAGTATATTTAAGATATAGTTGTTGTTACAAAATATTGTAATGAAAATATTTTAGTGTGTTGGAGAAGAAAAATAAAACAAAATAACATATGTGAAGACATTGCCTTTAAATCGGGTAACTCCCCTTGGTTTGAACCCAAAAGGTTTCTTGAAGAGCTTTCTACCTAAGGTAAGGCTTACAGGATGAAGAGAGGTATGTGGAGAGATAAGATGAGCATAGCTTGGCTGATCCAATGGGTTGAGAGGTGTGGGTAAGGGGGTATATGTGGGGGCTTTTATAAGAATGAGGAGGGGTACTCTTGGAAAGTCATGAAATGTTACTTTATTATAAAATGAGTTTCAGATTTTAAAGGTCCCACAATGATATATTTCAAGGATAAGGTAATAATGGTTCGATATCCACCCATCAAAATGGTTTTTTAAATGTTTAAGTCTTAGATTTGATATTATCTTTTCATTTTATTTAAATCATTCATTAATGAAGTAATCACTGCATCATCATGGTGTCATAAATAAATTTATTTATTTAATGTCAAAAAATTAATAAAAATCATGATGTAGGAAATATTTTTATCATTCAAATGAGTAAATATAGTCTAAGAGATCAATTATTTAGACAAATTAAAATTTTTTTACTTAGGTGTTACATACTTTTGTTATATTTAACTTTCTTTAAAAATAAAAAGACAAAATGTCTCTATCACACAAAAGTGATTACATGGGGTCCCAAAGTTTGCACAAGGAATCCCATGGTCGTAAATGAAACAAATAGTAGCATTATGACACATGTTGGGGTCATTTTATATTATTATGATATTATTTTATTAGCCTTAACTTCCCAATTACTAATTAATCACGATAGTTCAAGATAATTAATGTCGTTACTATTCATAATGCCCAAAAACAAGAGTCTTAGTTACATAATTTGGACCTTGTGATTACAAATAGGAAATAAATTTTACCAAATTCCAAACACATAAATTGCAATAATTAATTCATATATAATTCTCATTGTCATAACAAATACCAGGTTTTTTAGAAACAATATCTATCAAAAGTTTGACATTTGTTTATGCCCAATTCCAAAGTGAAATTAGTTAAAATGACCCAAATTGTATTAAATGGTAAAAATATATTCTAATTAATCATTAACACCAATTAAAAGGACACTCTATCCATATAATTAAATTACATTAAAAAGTAGTTTTGAAGTAAAATACAGTATTTTTCACTATTCATTAAAAATTGAACATTGTCAGAAAAATTCCAAAAATTTATCCAAAGTTAATTTCAATTCCTCTATTCTAAAGAATAAGTTTATTATGATAAATTGAGCTTATAAAAATGTCAAAAGATTGATTTAAAAATGGTTCTCCATTAAAAGGCGGTAAAAAAATCTTTTAAAAATATTAGAGAATTTCATGCTTAAGATTGGATGTATTCTCATTTTAAGCCTCTAAAACACGATCTAATTCATAAATAGAAATAGATATGAAAATATATAATTATTTAGTTACTTGGGATGTTACATGTTTCCCCCCTTTAGAAAATTTCATCCCCGCAATTTATTTACTTATCGAATTAGTGGGGGTATTTATCCCTAATTGAATTTTCAGATTCCCATGTTTCCTCTTCAATCATGTGGTTTACCCACAAAACCTTTACTTGATGAATCACCTTATTCCGCAACACTTTCTCCCTATGGTCAAGAATCTAGATCGGTTGTTCCACATATGATAGGTTCTCTTCTAGCTGAAATACCTATGGACTCAAAACATGAGATGGATCTGGCATGTACTACCTTAACATTGAAATATGAAAAACATTGTGTACTTATGACAAACTCAGAGGTAAAGCCACTCGGTATGCAACTGATCCAACATTCTCCAGAATTTGATATGACCTAATGAACCTTGGTCTCATCTTTCCTTTCATACCAAATCACATCACACTTTTCCATGGTGAAACTTTGAGGAAGACGTGATCACCTACCTCAAAATAGAGATCCTTCCTCCTATTGTCCGAATAACTTTTCTGTCTGCTCTGAGTTGTTCTCATGTGTTTCTGTATCAGCTGAACTTTTTCTGCCAACTCTTCTACCAATTCTGGTCCCATCAACTGCCTTTCACCCACTTCATCCAAAATAGCTGGAGTTCGACACAACTTCCTATATAATTCCTCAAATGGTGCCATCTGTATACTAGAATGAAAACTGTTATTATAAGAAAACTCAGCCAAAGAAATTTGTTGGTCTAAACTTCCCTGATAATCCATCGAAAAAGCACATAGAATATCCTCAAAAGTATGAATTTTTCATCTTGACTGACCATCTGATTGAGGATGAAAAGATGTACTAAAATTAAATTCAGTACACAATGATTTCTGAAGGGCTTTCAAAAAGTTATAAGTAAACCTAGGATAACAATCAGATACAGTAAAGAGGGGAACTCTATATAACCTGACTACATCTTTAAGATACAAACGAGAATGTTGATATAGGGAAAATGTATATCTTATAGCAAGTAAATGAGCATATTTAGTCAAGTGATCAATAATAACCCAGATCAAATTATTACCTGAAGGTGTCTTCGGCAACCCCACAACGAAGTCCATGGATATATTCTCCCATTTCCAGTCTGGCACTGGTAAATGCTGAAGCATCCCTTTCGGTAACTGACACTCTACTTTAACCTGTTGACAAATCAAACACTTCACAATAACATCAGCAATATCTCTTTTCATTCCATCCCACCAGTAATACTCCTGAATATCTCTATACATCTTAGTACTGCTAGGATGAACAGAAAAAAGAGAAATATGAGCTTCACATAACAACTCTCTCTTCAAATATGAATCACAAGGCACACACAATCTCTTCCAAAATCTCAAAAAATAATCATTATAAATGTTGATATCAGGTAACATACCCTTCTGAACCAGCATTACCTTTTTTTGCATCTCACTGTCTTTCTTATAAGCTTGCTTAATTCTTTCTGATAGAGATGATCTCACTAAGACCTGAAACAAAATAGAAGAACTTCCTGCACCAACAAATTCTTTTCCAAGGTTCATAAAATCCTTAACCAAAGGATCATGTTCCAAATGTAACATTGTTAATGAAGCATTACTTTTTCAACTCAAAGCATCAACCACTTTATTTTCTTTTCCCGGATGGTAATGAATTGTACAATAATAATCCCTGATTAATTCTAGCCATCTCCTATGTCTCATGTTAAATTATTTCTGAGTGAATATATACTTTAAACTTTTTTGATTAGTATATATTTCACACTTTACACCATATAAATGATGCCTCCATATTTTTAAAGCGAAAACAACAACAGCTAATTCCAAATCATTTTTAGGGTAATTTACCTCATCTGTTTTCAACTGATGTGAAGCATAAGCAATTACCTGATCATTCTTCATTAGGACGCAACCAATTCCTTTTAATGAAGCATCACTGTAGATAACAAACTCACCATTCCTGGAAGGTAGTTCCAAAACTAGAGCATTCACTAATCTTCTTTTCAACTCCTGAAAACAATCATCACATTCTTTTGTCCAGATAAACATAACACCCTATCTATTTAGCTTAGTCATTGGACTAGATAACCGTGAAAATTTATTAACAAAACTTTGGTACTTTCCTACCAAACCAAGAAAACTACGAATCTTGGTTACATTTTTGGTTCTTGTCCATTCTTCAACAACCATTGTTTTTGTAGGATCAACAGTTATTCCATCTTTAGAAACAATGTGACCAAGGAACGAAATGTGTTGCAACCAAAACTCACACATTCTGAATTTCCAATACAATTTATTTTCTTTTAAGGTTTGAAAAATAACCCTTAAATTTATTTCATTCTCCTATTTTCATTTAGAATACACCAAAATATCATCAATGAAAACAACCACAAACTTATACAAGAACTCAAGGAAAATTCTATTCATAAGGTCCATGAATACAGCAGGTGTATTGGTTAACAAAAAAGGCATTACTAGAAATTCTTAATGTCCATATCTTGTACGAAACACAGTCTTGGGAATATATGCTTCCTTTACCTTCAACTGATGGTCCCACAATCTCATGTCAATCTTTGAAAAATACTAAGCTCCTAGGAGCTGATCAAAAAAATCATCGATATGAGTCAAAAGATATTTATTCTTAAAAGTGATGTTATTCAAGGATCTATAATCAATGAAAAGTCTCATTGAACCATCATTATTTTTAACAGATAAGACAGGGTCACCCCACGTTGATGTGATAGGTCGAATGAAACATTTTTCTAATAAATCTTGCAATTGCTTCTTCAACTCTAAAAGTTCAATTTGAGCCATTTGATAAGGGGGTTTTGAAATTGGCATAGCATCAGAAACTATGTCAACAGTAAATTCAACTTCCTGATATGGTTTTATTCTAGGAAAATCATTAGGAAAAACATCAGGATACTCATTTACCATTGGCACATCATTAATCTGAACCAATCCTTTGTTTTCAACAATATGTGCAAGGTAACATTCATTTCCATGTTTTACATGTTTCAGAACCTCTTGATATGTTATCAAGAGTAAGGGTTCATTCTTGTACACAAACTAAAAATCATTCTGAAAATAAACATAATTATCTCTACAATAAATCTTACCATTGTAAATAGAGATCCAATCCATACCCAGGATAACATCAAACTCTACTAGAGGTAAAACAATAAGGTTTTCAAGTGGGTTCTTTCCACTGATAAGGATAGAAAGATTCTTATAAATTTTTCTTATCCCAACATTTCTCTCGGGTGTTTTTACCACAAGTTCAGGAGTCATTTATTGATATGGAATTCCCAATTAACTAGAAATGTTTTCAGAGATGAAAGAATGTGTAGACACCGAATCAAACAACACATTGGCATAATCAGAAAGAACAAACAAAGTACCTGAAACCACTTAATTTGATGGACCAAAATCTGTAGAAGTAGGTGAAAAGGATTTCACCACACCTTTCTGCTTATAGTATGACTGTTTCCCATCATTTCTGCCCTTTGTCGAACACTTGTTTGCATAATAACCCATCTCATTGCACTTGAAAAATTTCACAAATTGTAAATAAAATTTAAACATACCATCACACTAAACTTATTCAGTGTAATCACGAGCCTTATGTCCCATCTCACCACATCGATAGCACTTTCCTGAATTCAAAAGACATTCCGCAGCTTGATTTTTACCACATTTATCACAAATTGAAAACTTAGTTTTCTTTCCATTAGAAATTTTTGAAGGATTCTTCCCTTTCTCATGCCACCTCGTTTTCTTCTTTTGTTGGTTGTTATAGAACACTTGATCATCGGAAAACTCCATTCCCACCTTCTCAGCACATCGAAAAAGATTTTCTTAACTCATGAACTTGCGATAAAATAAAGCCCTTCGATATTTTGGATTTAATCTTAAGTAAAAAAGACTGATTTTACTATCAAGGTCTCGAATAAAATTTGGAGCGTACCTTGCCAATCGAGTGAACATTTCTTCATAAGCAGCCACTGAGTTGTCCTCTTGCCTTAATTACAAGAATTTGTTTCCATCCTAAGTCGAATAGCCTTAGGAAAATATTTCTAAAGAATCATACCTTTGAATTCATCCCAGTCAAAAGCATCAATCTCATCAGCATCTGTGATATTTTTAACCATCAACCACCACTGATCTTCTTCACCCACCAAATGGTAAACAACAAGAATAACCTTTTGAATGTCTGAACACCCCATGACATCGAAAATCTTCACCAGTGTGTTAATCCACCCTTCAGATAGCACATAGTCAGATGATCAGTTGAATGATGGAGGATGTTGCCTCATGAAATGTTCTACCATTGACATGTTCATATGCGGTTGATGTGGCAGATCTTGTGCATGGATACCACCACCATTTATCGCTTGATTAAACCATTCCATTACTGCAATAAACTGTTCAGTTCCAATTCCGACCATCTCAGAATGCGGATTCTTAAGTTCATTTCCTTCTACATGCCTTCCTAGCACTGCTTCCCTGTTTCCTCTGCGGAAAACCATTCTGAATATATACGTCCTAGATGAAGCAACATTGTAATCTTGAAATTCTATATCATTTCAATTTGACCATAAAAAATATTTTTAGATAATAATTTAATAGAATTCAAACTCATAATGTTATCTAAACCTCCCTTTGATACCAACTATGAGGCCCCAGCCTTAAACATTACTAAATATTGAGTTTTTACAAGAATGCACATTGAGGATCTTTTCAGGTGTATAGTTTTAGAGAATTAGATCATAAATCATGCATTACATTCCACATTTAAACAAGGTGGTTACATAAAATACATTATTCACTTTTCCCATCAAAGGAAACATATTTGAAATAAAACATGGATTCAATCTTGACACTTCCTCGACATTATCATCACATCATCTACCTTTCCCTTGACCTGTGAAAAACATTTCAAAAACATGGGATGAGCATTAAAATCACAGTAAGGGATATAAAAATACGAAAATAAAACCTTAGTCCATGTATACATAAGAATCATTGAAAAAATACTTTACTCATAAACATAAGCACATTAACATACCTCATGAAATCAAAAGGTTTATGAATAACTCATAGAAAACATAAGACATAAAGGTAACTTGAGGCATTCATAACATTCTTACGTAGGGAGTAACCCTCATGGTTACGTTTAGAATACCCATCATAGTATATTCCTTAAATATCTTCGGAGAAACCTTAGATTTTAACTCATTTTCATTACCCAATGCATTAGAGATCTATATCGGGCTCACCCACCCTTAGTCTATCATGGAACCACCCATCTTCATTAAAAATTCCCAACAACGATAACATAATCATACCACATAAAACATGCATAAAGGAAAAATAACATTTCCATATTTCAATCACAAGATATCAAAAACACATTGATATAATCAAAACATTATCAAAACAATTTTCAAAACCAAAATAAATGAAAATTAAAACATGGTATTTATTTTTCATTTTAAAAAAGGTTGTGTCTTGTATAGGAAGCCAAAAATCAAATAATGGTCATGGCGGTGGAGAAGTCGTTGTCACTGCATACGTAAGAAAAAAACATTCCCTTTTGTCATTTAGAAAAATGATTCGTATAAAAATATTCCTTTTGAATAAAAGTAAAATTAAATTTTTTTTATGCACCATATAAAAGAAAGTTGATTATAAAACAAAATATGCCTCAATGAAAGGAGATTGAGACGAAGATCCTTACCTCATGTCTGACTTCACTAGATCGTTCTTTAATCTCTTGAATAATAAACTAGAGTTAATTTTTACTTTCTTAAGAACCTTTTTATAGTTCATTATTAGTTTTATATCACTTATTACCGTGTTATGAACATTATGTAATTATTTAAGTTAATAACGGTCATTTTGTCGATCTTTGGTACTTGAGTCAAAAATAAACTTCTTATAATTACAAGTTGTTCATGTGGTAAAAAATCCATTATATCCAGAATTATATTCATGATGTAGAAATCATATATATCATATGTATCCATTATATACATGCATTTATAATATTACATAACATTCAGAGGTAAGAAATGAAATGCACCATTCATGGAGACGGTAAGCGGAACGTATGCATGAACGCTACTTTCATTTCTATTTCATATTTAATGTAATGAAATCATAATCATAGAAATGTATATTAAATTTATAGTATAATATAATATATAATATCATTAACTCCATCCTTTATACTTCCCATATATGTAATTAATGATTCAAATCACTTTGAGGGGGCGGTATTCTACACTTCCTAAAATGAAGATATCGCGTTTACCAATAATGGAAACCATAATGGTATGCCATAAATGAAAAATACAGAAGCATAAGGAAAACATAAACATAATATATATCATATATAAATATAGTTACATCTTAATTTCCACCATTAAAGGTGTTAAAATAAGGTTGAACAATCATCGTTCCTTGATGCAAAAATTCTCCATTCACAGAAACAGTATGTTCTTTAACCATTAGACGGAAGTGTGTGCAAGTGTAAATCAAATACTTCTCCTAAAAACATTATATTATATTGAAGATACTGGTTTTCATACAATTTAAAGGAATAATAAGATTTTAGGGGGTTGGATATGCAAAATAAAACAATATTACATAAGAGAAGACATTGCCTTTAAATCAGGTAACTCTCTTTGGTTTGAACGAAAAGGGTTTCTTGAAGAGCTTTCTGCCTAAGGTAAGGCTTCTAGGATGAATAGAAGGACGTGGAGAGATAAAATGGGCATATTTTTTCCAAGATAATGGCTTTAGTGGTGTGGGTAAGTGGGTATATGTAACACCCCAATCTTCCATGGTACGCTTCTCTTTCAATAATAGAGCAGTGTGTATTGTAAGCAACCTCGAATTCTAACACACCACGACCAATCAATGTTGTCATTATGAATAGTAATACCCACTTTTTGAAATTATATAAATTTTAAATTTCATAATTGACTTCATTTTTTTTATTTGGAATGTCAAATTTAGCCTACGGAGAAATTTTGGAACTTTTCGGATAACTATTATATTTTTATGAATAATGAAAATTACTAAATTTTAATTAAAAACAACTTTTTTAATAAAAATAATTAATAGTGATAAATTATAAAATTGAGTGGTTTTAAATTATAATTATAATATATTTTTACCATTTTATCCAATGTTGGTCATTAGAATTAATTTCACTTTGAAATTGGACACAAATAATTGTCAATCTTTTGATTGATATTGTTTCTTAAAAACACGCTATTTGTTTTGACAATGGGAATTAATTATTATATTAATTAATGCAACTTATATGTTTTTAATTTTGTAAAATATACATCATTTTTGAATTTGGAATATCAAATATATCTTAGGGTGAATATTTTGTATTTTTCTGAAAACATCAATTTTTATGAATAGTGAAACCACTAAGTAGTAGTTAAAAAACTGATTTTTCATTTAAATGAAACATTACCACTTCTGTGATTTGATTTTCAAAAATCCTACATACATGGTTTCAATTAGGAAGTAAAATTTGGTTCAATGTGATTAAAATAATTTTTTGGTAAATAGTAACTTTTATGTTTTATTAATCCCGATTAAAGGTAATTAGTAAAATTTAAGGTAAAAATGGTATTATAAAAATATGAAAATATCATGAACCTTTTCCTACCTTTATTGGATGAGTCATGGCCTACCAATACAATCCATGGGTATACTTGGGGACCCCATGGATCCAATTGGGTAAGAAAATGACTTTAATAACTTTTTATTTAAAGTAAAAATAAAATTGTCACAAACATGTGTTGTTTTACTAAAAATATTATTAAATGGGGTTATAAAAGTTATATTTTTTACTATAAATATTCATTGGAAATATGAAAATATTTCCTACATCATGGTAATTGTTTTATAATTTTTATTCATTAAATAAATTAAATTTTTATGACACGATGTTGATGCATTGATTACCTCATTAATTAACGATTTAAATAAAATGAAATGATAATGTCAAATCTAAGACATACCCTTGTCAAAAACATATTGGATGAGTATATTTCAAACCCTTATCACCTTATCCTCGAAATATATAATTGTGGGTCCTCTAAAATCCGAAAATCATTTCATAATAATGTAATATTTCATGACTTTCCAAGAGTGCACCTCCTCTCCTCTTATAAAAGGCCTCCACCTCTACCACATTATTCACACCATCAAAGCCATTTGTCTTGGCCATCCTCTGCAAAAATACACTCTCAAATTCCCTCCATTACACATAGATGACTCACTTTGGACAGAAGTCTTCCCAAGGAATCCTTTGTCTCAAATCAAAAAGTGTTACCCGATTTTAAGGTAATGTCTTCTCTTATGTTCTTTTGTTTTATTTTGCTTCTCCAACCCCTTAAACTCTTTTAATGTATTACATTTGTAACAACACCAGTATCATAAATATAATTGAATTTTTTTATTAGAATTATTTTATTTACACTTACACACACTTTCGTCTAATGGTTAAAGAACATACTGTTTCTGTGGGTTTCGAATTACTGCCTCACGAAACGATGATTGTTCAATCTTTTTTTAACACCTCTCCTGGTGGCCATTAAGATGTCACTGTATTTATATATGATATATATTATGTTTATGTTTTCCTTATGCTTCTTTATATTTCATTTATGTAATACCATTATGATTTCCATTATGGGTAAACGAGATAATTTCATTTTAGGAAGTGCGGACTACTGCCCCCTCTAAGTGATTTGAATCGTTAATGCCATATGTGGGATGTATAAGGGATGGAGTAAATGATATTATATATGAGATTATATTGGAATTATAATATACCTTTATATAATTATGATTTCATTCCATTAAATATGAAATTGAAATGAAAGTAGCGTTCATGCGTACGTACGGCTTACCATCTCCATGAACGGTGCATTTAATTTCTTACCTCTAAATGTTATGTAACATTATAAATGCATTTGTATACTGGATATATATGATATATATGATATCTATATCATGAATATAATTCTGGATATAATGGATATTTTACCACATGAACAACTTGTAATTATAAGAAGTTTATTTTTTACTCAAGCACCAAAGATCGACAAAATGACTGTTATTAACTTAAATAATTACATAATGTTAATAAAATGGTAATAAGTGATATAAAAGGAATAATGAACTTGAAAAATGTTCTTAAAAAAGTGGAAATTAATGCTAGTTTATTATTCAGGAGGTTAAGGAACGATCGAGTCAAGTTGGACACGATGTAAGGGAACTTCTTAACCCAATTTCTGTTCTTTGGGTTAATATCCTACTTTCAAATTATGTCATTATATTATTATGTCCTATCTTGTATTTATAATTTCTGTATGTGTAAATATAGTAAATACACATAATTGATCCATTTTATTTAAAAATGATCATTGTAACAGACTTCGTCTCAATCTCCTTTCATTGAGACATATTTTGTTTTATACAAAAATTTCTTTTATACGGTGTATAAACCCCATTGACTTTTACTTTTATTCAAAAAGAATATTTTTATAGGAAGAGTTTTTACTAAGCGATAAAAGGAATTTTTTGTCTTATGTATGTGGTGACAATGACTTCTCCACCTCCGTGACCATTATTTGAGTTTCGGCTTCCTCTACAAGCCATTGCTTTTTTTAAATGAAAAATAAATACCATGTTTTAATTTTCTTTTATTCTGGTATTGAAAATGTTTTTGATAATGTTTTTATTATACCAATGTGTTGTATTGATATCTTGTTATTGAAATGGGGAAATGTTATGTTTTCTTTATGCATGTTTTATGTGATACAATTATGTTATGGTTTATGATGTGTTTAGACCTGTTCATAAGAGGAATGCATTGGACTTTATAAGTGATGGGTGGAGCCCTCTATAGCACCTCAATGCATCGGTAGGTCTCATGAGACAAACTAGTGTCTTGGCATGAGGCCTTGAAAAATTATTATTTGTCGTCTTGGCACGAGGCCTTGGCTACGTGGTTATGATAGTACGGCATTATGAATTCCATCACTATGAAAGTGGTTATTGATATTGCATGTGATTATTCTACAGGTAGAATATCCATGTGAATAAATAAACTGCATTATTTCATTTTATTTTTCCATATTATACTTAATTTCAAGATTAAAAGGATTTTGTTTCAGCTATACATTTCCTTAAATGTTTATGTTTATTTATGAATGCTTCCGCTATATTGTTATCCTTATTGAGCATCTGAGCTCATCCCTTTCAATGTTTTAATTTTTCCAGAATGTGAAGAAGTATTTTATGAATGACCTATAGGGATATTATGAGTTGATATGAAGACAAGATGTTGTTGTAGTTTTGTATTACATTATGATTTAATGTAAAACATATGAATGTATCTAGTGTTTCAAGGATACTAAACTAATGGGTCTTTCGAGACTTGATCATTGTGATCATGCCAATGTTACGTAATAAGGTACCAACTCTGGGTAACTAGGGTCAGGGTGTTATAGTTGGTATCATAGGTTGTTTAGTACTAACCTTGGAAGCTAGATTTAGATAAACTCTGATTAGAGCACATAGCCCTAAGATAGAATTTGAGGAATATAATAGAATAACTTCATAAGATTTTTGGTATTATAGAGATTTTGTGAGTTTTCCGAGAAATACATCCCTATCTGGATACGAGCAGGTAGAGGCGGCTCTGGAACAGATGTACCTAGGGGTAAAACCGGAAAACACCGCTTTGAGCTAGACTCGAACAGGAACTGGTGCATGACAACGGGCCTTGCTGCACTCTTGTTTACGACACTCCCATGGGATATACTTAGGATAATTCTATTTTTCTTTAAAAACCACTATGAAGTGTTTATGAGTATATACTTCCTCAATGAAAACATTTTTATTATTATGGATTATATCCATAAATAGTTCAATTTATGTTAAGTGTTTTGGAAGTTTATTATTATGTATTTTGATTCATAAACTAATCTAGTCTATGCCATTTTTTAGAAATGGCGCCTATTGGAAGGAATGGAAACTGTATCAATGCACGTACTCCATGTATGGATTTCCCTCCTACTCAAGATAATTATAGTGGAGCTAGTGATACAACTGGTGCTGATAAACTTATCACCATACTGGGACAACTCAATCAGGTTATGAATAATAACCTTACTCGTATGGAGCACCCTGATCCACAACGTGGAGGATCAATGTTTGATCATTTCATGAGGAAACAACCGCCAACATTTAATGGGGGTACAAATCCATTAGTAGTTGGGAAATGGATAAACTCCTTAGAGAAAATATTCCATGCCTGGGGGAGTAGCAAAATGGAGAAAGTTTTCATGGAAGTTTACCGCCTCACTGGAGATGCCGATCAATGGTGGTCACTGATTTAAAACACAAAGGAAGATGAAGAAGTATCAAGTATGGAATGGAGGGAGTTTAAGGAATTTTTCTTAGAAAAATACTTTCCACATGACCATCGAGCAGATATGGAAAGGCAATTTCTGAGTCTGAGGCAGAAGGAGGATGAGAATGTCGCAAAGTATGAGGCTAACTTTACAAGGTTTGTGAGGCATGCTGCAGATTATATACGTAACCCAAGAAGTAATATTGATCGTTTCTTTGATGGGTTAAAACCATTTCTCTGTCGAGCTTTAGTATCACAATATTTCCCATTGTACGAAGATATAGTCTCGTGTTCTATCAAGATAGAAAAATAATTCTCCAAATCTTTTGACAATAAAGTAAAGTTAGAGAAGAAGAGAACAGTGGAACAAGAGACATATAAAGGGAAGAAGGGAAAGAAAGATTTTCCATTATGCGATAATTGTGGGAAGAATCACCCCGGTATGTGCCTAAAAGGAATGGAAGTTTGTTATAAATGTGGAGAAAAAGGTCACCAAGCTCGTGATTACAAGGGAAATAAAGAGGCTATCAATGTAGAATGATACAATTGTAGGGACATGGGGCATTATGCAAATGAATTTCCTAAGCGTCAGGGAAACAAACCTCAGAAAAGGCCAAGGGATCAAGGCCAAGCTTAAGCTGTTATTACAGATGAAGTTGAATAGTTATTGTATTTGTGTTTTTGGACTCAAGAACTATATTATGGTAATAAGAATAATGTGATATATATATAAGGATTTTACTTCAGTACGTGTTGTTTTCATTAATGTTTTAATATGATGAAGGTAATCATATTTTTAGTATGTGACAATAATAGAATCTTTACTTTGATTGGGGAATCTGATGATACAATTGATTTTGGAATTTAGAGACCTTTTAGAGAATGTTTGGACAGAGGTATTTTGGATAATTATAAAGGTTGGAATGGATTAAGTTGAAGTTTGGATATTATTTTTTAAGGTTAAAACATTTCTGAAGATTATTTTTTCAACATTATAATACCATATCATTAGAAAAAGGACAACCGGCAGGTTGGGGGATAACCCGTTGTGTCAGACAAAGCTGTAGGAATCGAACCCACAACCATAGTGTGACAGGAATTTATTACCTACCACTAGCCTACAAGATGTCCTTGGTTATTTAAAAATATTTTTCTTAATCTAAATGGTATGTGTTAATATTTTTAACCTTTTATGATTAGGATAAATATAATATTTTTGAGTTCTATTATCTTTTTGAGGAAAAGATGAGTTTGTGGTAGAAATTAGTTGAAGGTTGAAACTCTACATGCCATGTATATATATATATACCTCTCTCTTACTCTATGAATAAATTAATTCTTAAACTTTAGGGAAGGGATATTATAACAAAAATGTGTTATCCTAATACCTTATGTTTTGATGAACTGAGGATATTTTCATCATAGATTGATGGCTTTGGGGCCCTCAATTTTACACTTGTTTGTGATTGATGACCTCAATCAATCCCTATAAATATTTACATTTTTTCCTCTAATTATGTGTCTATAATTTCCACCAATGTTTCCTATTCGAAACCCTAATTTGGTAGTGACTTTCTCATTTCCATTTCCCTCTTATTAAGTCTAAATTTTAATAACCCTATTTCCGATATGGGTTTTCCACAAAGGTATTTTCTATTTTCCACATTTTATTTTCAAAAGAACAATTTCAAATTGCGAGTAAACAATTTATTGAAGGAGGGGAGAATGTAACACCCCAATATTACATGGTACACTTCTCTTTGAATAATAGAGCATCGTGTGTTGTACGCAACCTCGAATTCTAACACACCGCGGCCAATCAAAGTAGCCATTATGAATAGTAATACCCACCTCTTGAAATTATATAAATTTTATATTTTAGAATGGACTTCATTTTTGGATTCAGAATATCTAATTTATCCTAGGGTGAAATTTTGGAACTTTTCGGATAACTTATATTTTGATGAATAGTGAAAATTACTAAATTTTAATTAAAAATAACTTTTTTAATCAAAATAATTAATAGTGATAAATTATAACATTAGTGGTTTTAATGTATAATTAGAATATAATTTTACCATCTTATCCAATGGTGGTCATTAGAATTAATTTCACTTTGAAATTGGACACAAACAATTGTCAATCTTTTGATTCATATTGTTTCTTAAAAACACGCTATTTTTTTTGACAACGGGAATTGATTATTTAATTAATTAATGCAACATATATGTTTTGAATTTTTCAAAATAGAAATCATTTTTGAATTTGGAATATCTAATATATATTAGTGTGAATTTTTGGTACTTTTTCTGAAAAACATCTATTTTTGATGAATAGTGAAACCACAAAGTTGTAGTTAAAAAATGATTTTTCATTTAAATGAAACATTACCACATCTATGATTTTATTTTCAAAAATATTACATAAATGATTTCCATTAAGAAGAAAAATGTTGTTCAATGGGATTAAAATATATTTTTGGTTAATAGTAACTTTTATGTTTTATTAAACGCGATATAGGGTAATTAGTGAAATTTAAGGTAAAAATGATATTATAAAAATATTAAAATATCTTGAAACTTTTCATACCCTTAATGGATGATTAATGGCCAACCAATACAATCCATGGGTCAAGTTGGGGTCCCCATGGAGCCACATGGGTATGAAAATGACATTAATAACTTTTTATTTAGAGTAAAAATAAAATTGTCACAAACATGTGTGGTTTTACTAAAACCATTATAACATGGTGTTATATAAGTTAACTTTTGTACTATAAATATTAACTGGAAAGATAAAATGAATTAATACATCATGGTAATTGTTTTATAAATTATAGACTTTAAATAAGTTAAACATTTATGACACGATGATGATGTAGTGATTACCTCATTAATTAATGATTTAAATAAAATGAAACGATAATTTAAAATCTAAGAATTACAATTGTCAAAAACCTATTGGATGAGTATATTTAGAACCCTTATCACCTTATCCTCGAAATATATAATTGTGGGACCTCTAAAATCCTAAAATCATTTCATAATAATGTAATATTTCATGACTTTCCAAGAGGGCCCCTCCTCTCCTCCTATAAAAGGCCTCCAACTCTACCACCTTATTCACACCATCAAAGCCAATTGGCTTGGCAAAACTCTTCCCAAATACTCTCTCAAGTTCCCTCCATTACTCCTAGAATCCTCAATTTGGGCAGATGTCTTCCCAAGGAAGCCTTTGGCTCAAATCAAAAATAGTTAACTGATTTTAAGGTAATGTCTTCTCTTATGTTCTTTTGTTTTATTTAGCTTCGCCAACCTCTTAAACTCTTTTAATTACTTTATTTTGTAACTATTACAGTATCTTAAATATAATAGAAATTTTTTATTAGAAGGATTTTATTTACACTTACACACACATTCATCTAATTGTTAAAGAACATATTGTTTCTGTGGGTGGTGAATTACTGCCTCACGAAAAGATGATTGTTCAATCTTCTCTTAACACCTCTCCTAATGCACATTAAGATGTCACTATATTTACATATGATATATATTATGTTTATGTTTTCCTTATGCTTTTTTATTTTTCATTTATGGAATACCATTATGATTTCTATTATGGTTAAACGAGATAATTTCATTTTAGGAAGTGCGGACTACCGCCCCCTCAAAGTGATTTGAATCGTTAATTCAATATATAGGACATCTAAGTGATGGATTAAATGATATTATATATTATATTATACTGTAATTATAATATACCTTTATATAATTATGATTTCATTCCATTAAATACGAAATAGAAAAGAAATTAGCGTTCATGCGTACGTACGGCTTACCGTCTCCATGAATGGTGCATTTCATTTCTTACCTCTAAATGTTATGTAATATTATAAATGCATCTATATAATGGATATATATGATATATATGATATCTACATCATTAATATAATTCTGGATATAATGGATATTTTACCACATGAACAACTTGTAATTATAAGAATATTATTTTTGACTCAAGTACCAAAGATCGACAAAATGATCATTATTAACCTAAATAATTACATAATGTTCATAACATAGTAATAAGTGATATAAAAGGAATAATGAACTTGAAATTGCTTCTTAAGAAATTATAAATTAACACTAGTTTATTATTTAGAAGGTTAAAGAACGATCGAGTCAAGTCAGACATGAGTTAAGGGAACTTCTTAACCCAATTTCCGTTCTTTGGGTTAATATCCTACTTTCAAATTATTTCATGATATTATTATGTCCTATCATGTATTTATACATTATTTATGTGTACATATAGTGAAAACACATAATAGATCCATTTTATTTAAAAATTATCTTCATAACATACTTTATCTCAATCCCCTTTCATTGAGGCATATTTTGTTTTATACACAAATTTATTTTATACGATGTGTAAACCCCTTTGACATTAACTTATATTCAAAAGGAATATTTTTATTCAAAGAGTTTTTACTAAACGACAAAAAGAATGTTTTGTCTTACATATGCGGCGACAACGACTTCTCCACCGTCGTGACCATTATTTGAGTTTCGGCTTCCTCTACAAGCCACAACTTTTTTTAAAATGAAAAAAAAAACAAGTTTTAATTTTCTTTTATTTTGGTAATGAAAATGGTATCGATAATGTTTTTATTATATCAATGTTTTTTATTCATATCTTGTGATTGAAATGTGGAAATGTTATGTTTCCTTTATGCATGTTTTATGTGATACAAATATGTTAAGTTTTATGATGTGTTTAACCCTGTTTATAAGAGGAATGCATTGGACTTAATAAGTGACTGGTGGAGCCCGCTATAGCTCCTCGATGCATCGGTAAGTCTCATGTGACGAACTAGTGTCTTGGCATGAGGCCTTGAAAAAATCTTATTTGTAGTCATGGAACGAGGCCTTGGCTATGTTGTTATGATAGTCTGGCATTATGAATTCCATTATTATGAAAGTGGTTATTGATATTGCATGTGATTATTCTACTTGTAGAATATCCATGTGAATAAGTAAATGGAATTATTTCATTTTATTTTTCCATATTATGATGAAGATCATGTTTAAAAGGCTTTTGTTTCAGTTATACATTTCCTTAAATGTTTATGCTTATTTATTAATGCTTCCGCTATATTGTTATCCTTATTGAGCATCTGAGCCCACCCCTTTCAATGTTTTAATTTTTCCAAGATGTGAAGAAGTATTTTATGAATAACCTGCATGGATTTTATGAGGGGATATGAAGACAAGATGTTGTTGTAGTTTTTTTATTACTTTATGATTTAATGTAAAACATATGAATGTATCTAGTGTTTCAAGGCTACTAAACTAATAGGTCATTCGAGACTTGATCTTTGTGATCATGCCAATGTTGTGTAATAATGCACCGACTCTGGGTAACTAGGGTCGGGGTGTTATAGTTGGTATCAGAGGCAGTTTAGTACTAACATTGGAAGCTATATTTAGATAAACTCTGATTAGAGCACATATCCCTAAGATAGACATTGAGGATTAGTATAGAAGAACTTCCTAGAATATTTGTATTATAGATATTTTGTGAGTTTTCCCAGCAATACATCCCTGTCTAGATACGAGCAGGTAGAGGCAGCTCTGGCACAAATGTACCTAGGTGTAAAACCCGAAAACACCGCTTTGAGCTAGACTCGAACGGGAACGGTGCATGAAAACGGGCATTGCTGCACTTTTGGTTATGACACTCTCGAGGGATATGCTTAGGATAATTATAATTTTCTTTACAAACCACTATGAAGGGTTTATGAGTATTTACTTCCTCATAGAAATTTTTTTCATGATTATGGATTATATCCATAAATAGTTCAATTTATGTTAAGTGTTTTGGAAGTTTATTATTATGTATTTTGATTCATAAACTAATATAGTTTATGCCATTGTTTAGAAATGGCGCCTAGTGGAAGGAATGGAAACCGTATCAATGCACGCAATCCATGTAAATATTTTCCTCCTGATCAAAATAATTATAGTGGAGCTAGTGATACAACTGGTGCTGATTAACTTATCACCATACTGGGACAACTCACAGAAGTTATGAATAATAACCTTACTCGTATGGATCACCCTGATCAACAACATGGAGGATCAATGTTAGATCTTTTCATAAGGCAACATCCGCCAACATTTAATGGGGGTAAAAATCCATTTGTAGCTGAGCAATGGATAAAATCCTTAGAGAAAATATTACATGCCATGGGGAGTAGTGAAAGGGAGAAAGTTGTCATTGAAGTTTACCGCCTCACTGGAGATGCCGATAAATGGTGGTTACTGATTCAAAACACAAAGGAAGGTGAAGAAGTATCATGTATGGAATGGAGGGATTTTAGGGAAATTTTCTTATAAAAATACATTCCACATGACCATCGAGCAGATATGGAAAGGCAATTTCTAAGTCTGAGGTAGAAGGGGGATGAGAATGTCACATAGTATGAGGCTAAAATTACAAGGTTAGCAAGGCATGCTTCAGATTATATACGTAACCCAAGAAATAATATTTATCGTTTCTTTGATGGGTTAAAACCATTTCTCCGTTGAGCTTTAGTATCACAATCTTTTCCAACGTACGAAGATATAGTCTCGTGTTCTATCAAGATAGAAAAAGAATTCTCTAAATCTTATGACAATAAAGTAAAGCAATAGAAGAAGAGAACAGTGGAACATGAGACAGATAAAAGGAAAAAGGGATAGAATGATTTTCCATTATGCGATAATTATGGGATGAATCACCCTGGTACTTTCCTAAAAAGAATGGGAGTTTGTTATAAATGTGGAGAAAAAGGTCACCAGGCTCGTGATTGTAAGGGAAAGAAAGAGGCTATCAATGTGGAATGATACAATTGTAGGTAAATGGGGAATTATGCAAATGAATGTCCTAAACGTCTGGGAAACGTACCTTAGAAAAGGCCAAGGGATCGAGGCTTATCATATGTTGTTACTACATATGAAGTTTAATAATTATTGAATTTGTGTTTTTTGGACTCAAGAACTATATTATGGTTATAAGAATAATGTGATATATATATAAGGATTGTACTACAGTACTTGATGTTTTCATTAATATTTTAATATGATGAAGGTAATCATATTTTTAGTATGTGACAATAAGAGAATCTTAACTTTTTTTGGGGAATCTGATGTTACAATTGATTTTTGGAATTTAGAGACCTTTTAGAGAAAGTCTGGATATAGGTTTTTTGGATAATTATAAAGGTTGGAATGGATTAAGTTGAACATTGGATATTATTTTTTGAGGTTAAAACATTTCTAAAGATTATTTTTGCAATATTATAATACAGTAGTTTTAGGAAAAGGAAAACCTGCAGGTTGGGGGATAACCCGTCGCGTCAGACAAAGCTGTAGGAATCGAACCCACAATCATAGTGCGACGTGCCTTTATTACCTACCACTATCCTACAAGAATTCCTTGGTTATTACAAAATATTTTTCCTAATCTAAATGGTATGTGTTAATATTTGTAACCTTGTACGATTAGGATAAATATAATATTTTTGAGTTCTATTATCTTTTTGAGGGAAAGATGAGTTTGTGGTAGAAATTAGTTGAAGGTTGAAACTCTACTTGTCATGTATATATATATATACCTCTCTATTACTCTATGAATAAATTAATTCTTAAACATTAGGTAAGGGATATTAAAACAAAAAAAATTGATCCTAATACCATATGTTTTGTTGAACTAATGATATTTTCATCATATATTGATTGCTTTGAAGCCCTCAATTTTACACTTGTTTTTGATTTATGACCTCAATCAATCTCTATAAATATTTACGTTTTTCCTCTAATTATGTGTCTATAATTTCCACCAATTTTCTTCTATTCGAAACCCTAATCTGGTGGTGACTTTCTCATTTCCATTCCCCTCTTATTAAGACTAAATTTTATTAACCCTATTTTTGATATGGGTTTTCTACAAAGGTATTTTCTATTTTCCACATTTTATTTTCAAAATAACAATTTCAAATTGCGAGTAAACAATTTATTAAAGGAGGGGAGAATGTAACACCCCAATCTTCCATGGGACGCTTCTCTTTGAATAATAGAGTAGTGTGTGTTGTACGCAACCTCGAATTCTATCACACTGCAACCAATAAATGTAGCCATTATGAATAGTAATACCCACTTTTTAAAATTATATAAATTTTATATTTCAGAATGGACTACATTTTTTGATTCAGAATATCGAATTTATCCTATGGGAAATTTTGGAACTTTTCGGATTACTTTTATATTTTGATGAATAGTGAAAATTACAAAATTTTAATTAAAAACAACTTTTTTAATCAAAATAATTAATAGTGATAAATTATACCATTGAGTGGTTTTAAAAAATAATTATAACATAATTTTACCATTTTATCCAATGGTGGTCATTAGAATTAATTTCACTTTGAAATTGGATACAAACAATTGCCAATCTTTTGATTGATATTGTTTCTTAAAAACATGCTATTTCTTTTGACAACGGGAATTGATTATTAAATTAATTAATGCAACTTATATGTTTTGAATTTTTTAAAATAGACATCATTTTTGAATTTGGAATATCAAATATAGCTTAGGGTGAAGTTTTAGTATTTTTCTGAAAAACATCAATTTTTGATGAATACTCAAACCACTAAGTTGTAGTTAAAAACTGATTTTTCGTTTAAATAAAACTTTACCACTTCTGTGATTTGATTTTCAAAAACCCGACATACATGGTTGTAATTAATAAGTAAAATGTGGTTTAATGGGATTAAAATAACTTATTGGTGAATAGAAACTTTTATGTTTTATTAATCGTGATTATAGGTAATTAGTGAAATTTAATGTAAAAATGATATTATAAAAATTTGAAAATATCTTGACACTTGTTCTAACCTTGCTGGATGAGTCATGTCTGACCAAGTAAATCCATGGGTCAACATGGGGACCCCATGGAGCCACTTGGGTAAGAAAATGACATTGATAACTTTTTATTTAAAGTAAAACTAAAATTGTCACAAACATGTGTTGTTTTACTAAAAAACTTATTACATGGGGTAATATAAGTTAACATTTTGACTATAAATATTCATTGGAAACCTAAAAAAAATTCCTAGATCATGGTAATTGTTTTATAATTTTTAGTCATTAAATAAATTAATTTTTTATGAAATGATGATGATGCAGTGATTACCTCATTAATTAACGATTTAAATAAAATGAAACGATAATTTAAAATCTAAGACTTACACTTTTCAAAAACCTATTGGATGAGTATATTTCGAACCCTTATCACCTTATCCACGAAATATATAACTTTGGGACCTCTAAAATCCGAAAATCATTTCATAATAATGTAATATTTCATGACTTTCCAAGAGTGCCCCTCCTCTCCTCTTATAAAAGGACTCCACCTCTACCACCTTATTCACACCATCAATGCCATTTGGCTCAAAAAACCTCTGCCCAAATACTCTCTCAACGTCCTTCCATTACTCCTATAAGCCTCACTTTGGGCCGAATTTTTCCCAAGGAAGCATTTGGCTCAAATAAAAAAGAGTTACTCGATTTTAAGGTAATATCTTCTCTTATGTTCTTTTTTTTTATTTTTCTTCTCCATCCCCTTAAAACTCTTTTAATTCCTTTATTTTGTAAAAAAACCAGTATCTTCAATATACTAGGATGTTTTTATGAGAATTATTTTTATTTACACTTACACACACCTTCGTCTAATGGTTAAAGAACATAATGTTTCTGTGGGTGGCAAATTACTGCCTCACAAAACGATGATTATTCAATCTTCTTTTAACACCTCTCCTGGTGGCCATTAAGATGTCAATATATTTATATATGATATATATTATTTTTATGACTTCCTTTTTCTTCTGTATTTTTCATTTATGAAATACCTTTATGATTTACATTATGGGTAAACGCGATAATTTAATTTTAGGAAGTGCGGACTACCGCCCCCTCAAAGTGATTTGAATCGTTAATGCCATATGTGAGATGTATAAGGTATTGATTAAATGATATTATATATGGGATTATACTTGAATTATCATATACCTTTATATCATTATTTTTTCATTCCATTAAATATGAAATAGGAATGAAGGTAGTGTTCAAGCGTACGTACGGCTTACCATCTCCACGAACGGTGCATTTCATTTCTTACCTCTAAATGTTATGTAATATTATAAATGAATTTATATACTGGATATATATGATATATATGATATCTACATCATGAATAGAATTCTGGATATAATGGATATTTTACCACATGAACAACTTGTAATTATAAGAAGTATATTTTTGACTCAAGTAACAAAGATCGACAAATCGACCATTATTAAATTAAATAATTACAAAATGTTCATAACATGGTAATACGTGATATAAAAGGAATAATGAACTTGAAAAAGGATCTTAAGAAAGTAGAAATTAACTCTAGTTTATTATTCAGGAGGTTAAAGAATGATTGAGTCAAGTCAGACACGAGGTAAGGGAACTTCTTAACCCAATTTCCGTTCTTTGGGTTAATCTCCTACTTTCAAATTTTGTTATGGTATTATTATGTCCTATATTGTATTTATACTTTCTTTATATGTACATATAGTTAATACCCATAATAGATCCATTTTATTTAAAAATGATATTTGGAACAGAATTTGTCTCAATCTCCTTTCATTGAGGCTTATTTTGTTTTATACAAAAATTTCTTTTATACGGTGTATAAAACCCCTTGAATTTTACTTTTATTCAAAAGGAATATTTTTATACAAAGAGTTTTTCCAAAACGACAAAAGGATTTTTTTTGTCTTACGTATGCGGCGATAACGACTTCTCCGCCGTTGTGACCATTTTTTGAGTTTCGGCTTCCTCTATAAGCCATAACTTTTTTTAAAATGAAAAATAAATATAATTTTTTAATTTTATTTTATTTTGGTATTGAAAATGGGTATGATCATGTTTTTATTATATCAATGTGTTGTATTGATATCTTGTGATTAAAATGTGGAAAAGTTATGTTTCCTTTATGCATGTTTTATGTGATATGATTATGTTATCGTTTATGATGTGTTTAAACCTGTTCATAAGAGGAATGCATTGATCTTAATAAGTGATGGGTGGAGCCCGCTATAGCCCCTCGATGCATCGGTAGGTCTCATGAGACAAACTAGTGTCTTGGCATGAGGCCTTGACAAAATATTTTTATAGTCTTGGCACGAGGCCTTTGCTACGTGGTTATGATAGTCTGGCATTATGAAATACATCATTATGAAAGTGGTTATTGATATTACATTAGATTATTCGACTAGTAGAATATCCTTGTGAATAAGTAAATAGAATTATTTCATTTTACTTTTCCATATTATGCTGAAGATCAAGTTTAAAAGCCTTTTGTTTCTGTTATACATAGCCTTAAATGTTTACGTTTATTTATGAATGCTTCTTCAATATTGTTATCCTTACCAAGAATTTGAGCTCACCCCTTTCAATGTTTTAATTTTTCCAAGATGTGAAGAAGTATTTTATGAATGACCTGCAGGGATAGTATGAGGGGATATGAAGACTAGATGTTGTTGTAGTTTTGTATTACTTTATGATGTAATGTAAATCATATGAATGTATCTAGTGTTTCAGGGGTACTAAAATAATCGGTCTTTCGAGACTTGATCTTTGTGATCATGACAATGTTATGTAATAATGCACCAACTCTGAGTAACTAGGGTTGGGGTGTTATATTAGAGGTGGGGGCCTTTTATAAGAGGTAGGAGGGGCACTGTTGGAAAGTCCTGAAATCTTATTTTATTATAAAATGAGTTTCGGATTTTAAAGTTCCCACAATGATATTTTTCGAGGATAAGGTGATAAGGGTTAGATATCAACCCATTCAATAGGTTTTTGACAAGTTTATGTCTTATATTTGACATTATCATTTCATTTTATTTAAATCGTTCATTAATGAGGTAATCAATACATCATCATTGTGTCATAAATAAATTTATTTATCTAATGTCTAAAAATTATAAATAAAAATACCATGATGTAGGAAATATTTTTAGCTTTCCAATGATAATTTATAGTCTAAGAGATGATTTATGTAGACAAAATCAAAACTGTTTTAATTAGGTGTTGCATAATTTTGTTATATTTAACTATCTTTATAAATAAAAAGATAAAATGTCACTATCACAAAAATGTGATTCCATGGGATCCCAGAGCTAGCACAAGGAATCCCATGGTCGTCCATGACATAACCAGTAGCATTATGACACATGTTGGGGTCATTTTATATTATTATGATATTATTTTATTACCCTTAACTACTTGATTACTAATTAATCACGATAATTAATGATAATTACCGTCGTTACTATTCATAATATCTAAAAAGAATAGTCTTAATTACATAATTTGGACATTCTGGTTCCAAATATGGAATCCATTTTACTGAATTCCAAACATGGAAATTGAAATGATTAATTTAAAAATAATTCATGTTGTCAAAACAAATAGCGGGTTTTTTTAGAAACAATATCTATCAAAAGTTTGACATTTGTTTACGCCCATTTCCAAAGTGAAATTAATTAAAATGACCAAAATGGGATTAAATGGTAAAAATATATTCTAATTAAACTTCAAAACCAAATAAAAGGAAAATATATCCATATAATTAAATTATATGAAAAATGAGTTTTGAAGTAAAATGTAGTATTTTTCACTATTCATTAAAAATGAACATTTTCAGAAAAATACCAAAAATTTATCCAAAGTAAATTTCAATGCCCTGATTCTAAAGAATAAGTTTAATTTGACAAATAGAGCTTATAAAATTGTCAAAATATAGATTTAAAAAATGGTTCACCATCAAAAGGCGGTAAAACAATCTTATAAATATATTAGATAATTCTACACTTAAGATTGGATTTATTCTCATTTTAAGCCTCTAAAACACTATCTAATTAATAAATTGACATAGATATGAAAATACATAATTATTTTCATACTTGGGATGTTATAAATAAAATTTCAAATAGCATCTTTAATGATCTTCCATTGTCCAAAAGAAAATTTTTTCCCTATGGGATGGAGACAAGTGCCTGGGAACCGTGAAATAAACTTGGGAAAAGATTTTTCCCAAAAAATATATTATAAATAAATGAGATAACAATACAAACATTAATAATCAAAAAAGAAAAATATAACCATAATATGAATCATGGAGAATATACAAGACATCCAATAACATAATATAAAAAATTTGAACTACCACAACCCCTCTTTGTGTGTCCAATGACCACCCAGCATGTCCTAAGTCAGAAAACCTCATACATTCATGAATGAAAAACTAATGGAAGATGAAGAGAATATGTGAACCTAGTATATAAAACAAAATATAAAAACAAGAAATAGTATGTGGAGGTTGTGGGCAGACAAATCCCCAGAAGATCCCACTAATAAGTCTATATAATTTCTCTACCATGCAGTTCACATATGCTTGTTTTAAGAAAAGGAAAATGAAAATAGGGTTATCCCATTATAAATAAATAAGGTAAAACATACCACATTTTAAAAAATGGAAATATAAAAAAAAATATAATTATGAGAAAAAAATATCAAAATAATTAACCTTTATCTTTCAAAATATATTTGTGACCACAAGATAAAAACAGTTAAAAAATATTTTTCAAAAAAATTAACCCTTTTATAAAATATATTAAAATAGATCACATTACAAGGTTAATAGTGTATAATTAAACTATGATAGGATACCATGTATCATAGAACAATGTAATATACCATGGTAAATATATGGATAAATAAAGTACCTCATAGTAATCAAGAAGATATAATAAATGATGTAAAATGTGGAAACTATAGTCATAATTAATGATCAACTAATCGGATTCATATATCATGTATCAATTTCATATGTAATAGGAATTTCCTGGATACATTGGAGAGTGCACCATAGATAATAAAATAATACTATGAATGACTACATAACAAATTTAAACCAGCATGTAAACAAGATACCCAGCTCATCACACACCGTTATACATTAAGAACATCCCAACTAAGAATCCACATTCTCTAGTTATAAGTTATTTAGGGGATGAGTTTTTAAATGTATAACATAAATATAGGATCCATTATCTAACTACACAATTTTCACATGACTATTCAATGAGGTGAATGATATATCTAGCAAGAAGGATCACAATCAAGAACTACAACTACATCAATATACACAATAAATATTCCAAAGTCCATGTATGAATCTAACCTCCAAAATCCGATAAATATTTAAACCCTTGTTCCAACACCCATTATCACATTATTAATTCATCATTTGTAACACCCCGAGCTTCCACGATATGCTTCTCATTCAATAATGCAATAGCTTGAATTGTACGCAACTTCAAGTTCTAACACACTGCGACTAATCAAAGTAGCCGTTATGAATAGTAATACCCACTTTTTAAAATTATAGAAATTTTATATTGGAATTCATTTTTGTATTCCTAATATTTAAATTAGCCTATGTTGAATTTTTTGTAATTTTCTGAGAACTTCCAAATTTTTATGAATAGTGAAAAATACTTAAAACAACTTTTTTAATCAAAATAATTTATAGTGATAAGTTATACCATTGAGTGGTTTTAAAGTATAATTAGAATATATTTTTACCATTTTATCCAATGGTGTTTATTATAATTAATTTAACATTGAAATTGGACATAAACAATTGTCAATCTTTTGATATAAATTGTTTCTTAAAAACACGCTATTTGTTGTGACAGCGGGAATTAATCATAAAATTAATTAATGCAACTTATATGTTTGTAATTTTGTAAAATAGACATCATTTTTGAATTTGGAATATCAATTATAGCTTAGGGTGAAATTTTGGCATTGTTCTGAAAAACTTCAATTTTTGATGAATAGTGAAACCACTAAGTGGTAGTTAAATAACTGATTTTTCCTTTAAATGAAATATTACCACTTCTGTGTTTTTATTATCAAAAATCCGACATACATGGTTGTCATTAAGAAGTAAAATGTGGTTCAATGAGATTAAAATAATTTTTGATGAATAGTAACTTTTAAGTTCTTAATCACGATTAGAGGTAATTAGTGTAGTTTAAGGTAAAAATAATGTTTTAATAATATGAGATGAGCTTGACACAAGTACTACCCTCATTGGATATGCCATGGCCGACCAAGACAATCCATGGGTCAACTTGGGGACCCCATGGAGCCACTTTAGTTGGAAAATGACATAAATACCTTTTATTTAATGTTAAAGTAAAAAAAATGACACAAACATGAAATGTTTTACAAAAAAAATTTTACATGGGGTAATAAAAGACATATTTTTGACTATAAATAGTCATTTGAAAGCTAAAAATATTTCCTACATCATAGTATTTTTTTAATAATTTTTAGACATTAAATAAATTAACTTATTTATGACATCATTATGATGCAGCGATGACCTCATTATTTAACGATTTTAATAAAATGAAAAGATAATGTACAATCCAAGGCTTACACTTGTCCAAAGACTATTGTATGGGTATATTTCGAACCCTTATCACCTTATCCTCGAATTATAGAAGTGTGGGACCTCTAAAATCCGAAACTCATTTTATAATAAAGTGACTTTTCTTTACTTTCCAAGAGTGCCCCTCCTCTCCTCTTATAAAAGGCCCCCACCACTACCACCTTATTCACACCTTCCAAGCCATTTGGCTCGGCCAACCTCTGCCAAAATACTCTCTCCACTTTCCCCCCTTACTCCTAGAAGCCTCACTTTGGGCAGAACTCTTCCCAAGGAAGCCTTTGGCTCAAATCAAAAAGAGTTACCCGATTTTAAGCTAATGTCTTCTCTAATGTTGTTTTGTTTTATTTTGATTCTCCAACCCCTTAAACTCTTTTTATTCCATTCTTTTGTAACAAAACCAGTATCTACAATATACTAGTATGTTTTTATGATAAGGATTTGGTTTACAATTACACACACCATCGTCTAATGGTTAAAGAACATACTGTTTCTGTGGGTGGAAAAATACTGCCTCACGAAACGATGATTGTTCAATATTCCTTTAACACCTCTAATGGTGGCCATTTTCATGAAACTATTTTCATATATGATATATATATTATTTTTATGTCTTCCATATGCTTCTGTATTTCTCATTTATGTCATACTTTATGATTTCTGTTATGGGTAAATGCGATAATTTCATTTTTGGAAGTGCGGACTACCGCCCCCTCAAAGTGATTTGAATCGTTAATGCCATAAGTGGGATGTATAAAGGATAGAGTAAATGGTATTATACATTATATTATACTGGAATTATATTATAACTTTATAAAATTATAACATCATTCCATTAAATACAAAATAGAAATGAAAGTAGCGTTCATGCGTACGTATGGCTTACCGTCTCCATGAACGGTGCATTTCATTTCTTACCTCTAAATGTTAGGTAATATTATAAATGCATGTATATACTGGATATATATGAGATATATGATATCTATATCATGAATATAATTCTTCATATAATTTATATATCACCACATGAACAACTTGTAATTATAAGAATTTTATTTTTGACTCAAGTACCTAACATCGACAAAATAACCGTTATAAACATTAATAATTACATAATGTTCATAACATGGTAATAAGTGATATAAAAGGAATAATGAACATGAAAAAGGTTCTTAAGTAAATAGAAATTAACTCTAGTTTATTATTCAGGAGGTTAAAGAACGTTCGAGTCAGGACAAGATGCAAGGTAAGGGAACTTCTTAACCCAACTTCCATTATTTGGGTTAATCTCCTACTTTCAAATTATGTCATGATATTATTATGTATTATTTTGTATTTTTACTTTCTTTATGTGTAACTATAGTGAATACAAATAATAGATCTATTTTATTTTAAAAATTATCTTTTTAAGGACATCGCCTCAATCTCCTTTCATTGAGGCATATTTGGTTTTATACACAACTTTCATTTATATGGTGTATAAACCCCTTTGAGTTTTACGTTTATTCAAAAGGAATCTTTTTATACGAAGCGTTTTACTAAACGACAAAAAGGGAATGTTTTTCTTTCTGTACATATACGGTGACAACGACTTCTCCGCCATCGTGACCATTATTTGAGTTTCGGCTTCCTCTACAAGCCATCTATTTTTTAATGAAAAATAAATACAAAGTTTTAACTTTATTTTATTCTGGTATTGAAAATGGTTTTGAAAGCATTTTTATTATATCAATGTGTTGTATTGATATCTTGTGATTCAAATGTGGAAATGTTATGTTTCTTTTATCCATGTTTTATGTGATACGATTATGTTATGGTTTATGATATGTTTAAACCTATTCATATGAGGAATGCATTGGACTTAATAAGTGACGGGTGGAGCCCGCTATAGCTCCTCGATGCATCGGTAGGTCTCGTGAGACAACTAGACGTGGAATTGGCCGAGGCCCTTTCCCAATTTGATTTATGGTTTTGGCCGAGGCCTTAATCATTTTAGATGTCTTGGCCGAGGCCTTGACAAAATGTTTTAGAATGTCTGGCATTATGCATTCCATCATTATGAAAGTGGTTATTGATATTGCATGTGATTATTCGACCAGTAGAATATCCATGTGAATAAGTAAATGGCATTATCTCATTTTTCTTTTTCCATATTATGTTGAAGTTCATTTTTAAAAGGATTTTGTTTTAGTTATACATTGCCTTAAATGTTAATGTTTATTTATGAAAGCTTCCGCAATATTGTTATCCTTACTGAGCATCTTAGCTCACCCCTTTCAATGTTTTAATATTTTCTAGGATGTGAAGAAGTATTTTAGGAATGACCTGCAGGGGTAGTCAGAAGAGGATATGAGTGTGGACTATGAAGACTTTGTTATTAGTTTTTCAATTTATGATGTAATGTAATGTTTACGAATGTGTCTAGTGTTTCCAAGGCTACTAAACTAATCGGTCTTTCGAGACTTGATCTTTTGTGATCATGCCGATGTTACGAAATAATTCACCGACTCTGGGTAGCTGGGGTCGGGGCGTTACAGTTGGTATCATAGGCAGTTTAGTACTAACCTTGGAAGCTAGATTTAGATAAACTCTGATTAGAGCACATAGCCCGAAGATAGACTTTAAGGATTAGTATAGAAGAACTTCCTAGAATTTTGGTATTATAGAGATTTTGTGAGTTTTCCGAGTAATACATCCCTGTCTGGATACGAGCAGTTAGAGGCGGCTCTGGCACAGATGTACCTAGGGGTAAAACCCGAAAACACCTCTTTGAGCTAGACTCAAACGGGAACTGGTGCACGACAACGGGCCTTGCTGCACTCTTGGTTATGACACTCCCGGGGGATATGCTTAGGATAATTCTCGTTTTCTTTACAAACCACTATGAACGGTTATGAGTATATACGTCCTCAAAGAAAACCTTTTTATGATTATGTATTATATCCATAAATTGTTCAATTTATGGTAAGTATTTTATAAGTATGGAATTATGTATTTTGATTCATAAACTAATCTAGTTTATGCCATTGTTTAGAAATGGCGCCTAGTGGAAGGAATGGAAACTGTATCAATGCACGCACTCCGTGTAGGGATTTCCTTCCTGCTCAAGATAATTATTGTGGATCTGGAGATACAACTGGTGCTGATCAACTTATTACCATACTGGGACAACTCACTCAGGTTATGAATAATAACCTTACTCGTATGGAGCACCCTGATCCGCAACGTGGAGGATCAATGTTAGACCGCTTCATGAGGCAACAACCAACAACATTTAATGGGGGTACAAATCCATTAGTAGCTGAGCAATGGATAAACTCCTTAGAGAAAATATTCCACGCCTTGGGGAGTAGTGAAAGGGAAAAGTTTATCATGGCAGTTTACCGCCTCACTGGAGATGCTGATCAATGGTGGTCATTGATTCAAAACACAAAGGAAGATGATGACATATCTAATATGGAATGGAGGGAGTTCAAAGATCTTTTCTTAGAAAAATACTTTCCTCATGACCATAGAGCAGATATGGAAAGGCAATTTTTGAGTCTGAAACAAAAGGCGGATGAGAATGTCGCAAAGTATGAGGCCAACTTTACAACGTTAGCGAGGTATGCTGCAGATTATATACGTAACCGAAGAGGTAAGATTGATCGTTTCTTTGATGGGTTAAAACCATTTCTCCGTCGAGCTTTAGTATCACAATTGTTCTCAACATACGAAGATATTGTCTCATGTGCTATCAAGACAGAAAAGGAATTCTCTAAGTCTTATGACAACAAAGTAGAGCAAGAGAAGAAGAGAGCGGTGGAACAAGAGACAGATAAAGGGAAAAATGGAAAGAAGGATTTTCCATTATGTGATAATTGTGGGAAGAATCACCCTGGTACATGCCTAAAAGGAATGGGAGTTTGTTATAAATGTGGAGAAAAAGGTCACCAGGCTCGTGATTGCAAGGGAAAGAAAGAGGCTATCAAAGTTGACTGCTACAATAGTAGATAAATGGGTCATTATGCAAATGAATGTCCTAAACGTCAGGGAAACTTACCTCAGAAAAGGCCAATGGATCAAGGAAAATCTTATGTTGTTACTAAAGTTGATGCAGAATAATTAATGTATTGGTGCTTTTGGACTCATGGATTATATTCTGGTTATTAGAATAATGTGATATATATATATATATATATAAGGATTGTACTGTAGTACTTATTTATTTCAGTAAGGTTTTAATATGATGAAGGTAATCATATTTTTAGTATATGAAAAAAAGAGAAACGTTAATTTTTTTGGGGAATCTGATAAATTGATTTTAGAATTAAGAGACCTTTTAGAGAAAGTCTGGACAGAGGTATTTTGGATAACTATAAAGGTTGGAGTGGATTAATTTGATCTTTGGATAGTATTGTTTAAGTTTAAAAAATTGACGAAGATTATTTTTGGAATATTATAATACTATAGTTTTAGGAAAAGGACAACCTGCAGGGTGGGGCATAACCCGTCGGGTCGGACAAAGCTGAAGGAATCGAACCCACAATCATAGTGTGACAGGCCTTTATTTCCTACCACTTGCCTACAGGTTGTCCCTGGTTATTACAAAATAATTTTACTAATCTAAATGGTATGTGTTAACATTTGGAACCTTATACAATTAGGATAAGTATAATATTTTTGAGTTCTATTATCTTTTTGAGTGAAAGATGAGTTGAGGGTTGAAACTCTAATTGTCAAGCATAAATATATATATACCTATCTCTTATTCAATGAATAAATTAATTCTTAAACTTTAGCAGAGGGATATTGAAACAAAAAATGTGTTATCCTAATACCTTATGTCTTGTTGAACTGATGATATTTTAAATCAACATAGATTGAAGGATTTGAGGCCCTCAATATGACAGTTGATTGTGATTGATGACCTCAATCACTCCCTACAAATATTTACGTTTTTCCTCCAATTATATGTCTCTAATTGCCACCAATGTTCTCCTAATCGAGATCATAATTGGGGGGTGACTTTTTCATTTCCCTTTCCCTCTTATTAAGGCTAAATTTTATTAATCTTATTTCCGATTTGGGTTTTCCACAAAGGTATTTTCTCTTTTCAACCTTTTATTTTCAAAGAAAAATTTCAAATTGCGAGGACGCAATTTATTGAAGGAGGGGAGAATGTAACACCCTGAGCTTCCACGATACGCTTCTCATTCAATAATGCAATAGCTTGAATTGTACGCAACTTCGAGTTCTAACACACCGAGACTAATCAAAGTAGCTGTTATGAATAGTAATACCCACTTTTTAAAATTATAGAAATTTTATATTGGAATTCATTTTTGTATTCCTAATATTGAAATTAGCCTATGTTGAATTTTTGGTAATTTTCTGAGAACTTCCAAATTTTTATGAATAGTGAAAAATACTTAAAACAACTTTTTTAATCAAAATAATTTATAGTGATAAGTTATACCATTGAGTGGTTTTAAAGTATAATTAGAATATATTTTTACCATTTTATCCAATTGTGTTCATTAGAATTAATTTAACATTGAAATTGGACATAAACAATTGCCAATCTTTTTATATAAATTGTTTCTTAAAAACACGCTATTTGTTGTGATAGCGGGAATTAATCATAAAATTAATTAATGCAACTTATATGTTTGGAATTTTTTAAAATAGACATCATTTTTGAATTCGGAATATCAAATATAGCTTAGGGTGAAATTTTGGCATTGTTTTGAAAAACATCAATTTTTGATGAATAGTAAAACCACTATGTGGTAGTTAAATAACTGATTTTTCGTTTAAATGAAATATTACCACTTCTGTGTTTTGATTTTCAAAAATCCGACATACATGGTTGTCATTATGAAGTAAAATGTGGTTCAATGAGATTAAAATAATTTTTGGTGAATAGTAACTTTTAAGTTCTTAATCACGATTAGAGATAATTAGTGTAGTTTAAGGTAAGAATAATGTTTTAATAATATGAGTTGAGCTTGACACATGTACTACCCTCATTGGATGTTCCCTGGCCGACCAAGACAATCCATGGGTCAACTTGGGGACCCCATGGAGCCACTTTAGTTGGAAAATGACATAAATACCTTTTATTTAATGTTAAAGTAAAAAAATGACACAAACATGAAATGTTTTACTAAAAAAACTTTACATGGGGTTATACAAGTCATATTTTTTGACTATAAATATTTATTTGAAAGCTAAAAATATTTCCTACATCATATTATTTTTTTGTAATTTTTAGACATTAAATAAATTAACTTATTTATGACATCATTATGATGCAGCGATGACCTCATTATTTAACGATTTTAATAAAATGAAAAGATAATGTACAATCCAAGGCATACACTTGTCCAAAGACTATTGGATGGGTAGCTTTCTAACCCTTATCACCTTATCCTATAATTATTGAAGTTTGGGACCTCTAAAATCCGAAACTCATTTTATAATAAAGTGACTTTTCTTTACTTTCCAAGAGTGCCCCTCTTCTCCTCTTATAAAAGGCCCACACCACTACCACCTTATTCACACCTTCCAAGCCATTTGGATCGGCCAAACTCTACCATAATACTCTCTCCACCTTCCTCCCTTACTCCTAGAAGCCTCAATTTGAGAAGAACTCTTCCCAAGGAAGCCTTTGGCTCAAATCAAAAAGAGTTACCCGATTTTAAGGTAATGTCTTCTCTAATGTTGTTTTGTTTTATTTTGCTTCTCCAACCCCTTAAACTCTTTTTATTCCATTCTTTTGTAACAACAACAGTATCTAAAATATACTAGGATGTTTTTATGATAATTATTTGGTTTACATTTACACACACCTTCGTCTAATGGTTAAAGAACATACTGTTTCTGTGGGTAGAAAAATACTGCCTCACGAAACGATGATTGTTCAATATTCCTTTAACACCTCTAATGGTGGCCATTTTGATGACACTATTTTCATATATGATATATATATTATTTTTATGACTTCCTTATGCTTCTGTATTTCTCATTTATGGCATACTTTATGATTTCCATTATGGGTAAATGCGATAATTTCATTTTAGGAAGTGCGGACTACCGCCCCCTCAAAGTGATTTGAATCGTTAATGCCATAAGTGGGATGTATAAAGGATAGAGTAAATGTTATTATAAATTATATTATACTGAATTATATTATAACTTTATACAATTATAACATCATTCCATTAAATACGAAATAGAAATGAAAGTAGCGTTCATGCGTACGTACGGCTTACCGTCTCCATGAACGGTGCATTTCATTTCTTACCTCTAAATGTTACGTAATATTATAAATGCAAGTATATACTGGATATATATGAGATATATGATATCTATATCATTAATATAATTTTGGATATAATGGATATATCACCACATGAACAACTTGTAATTATAAGAATTTTATTTTTGACTCAAGTACCTAAGATCGACAAAATGACAGTTATAAACTTTAATAATTACATAATGTTCATAACATGGTAATAAGTGATATAAATGGAATAATGAACATGAAAAATGTTCTTAAGTAAATAGAAATTAACTCTAGTTTATTATTCAGGAGGTTAAAGAACGTTCGAGTCAGGACAAGATGCAAGGTAAGGGAACTTCTTAACCCAACTTCCATTCTTTGGGTTAATCTCCTAATTTCAAATTATGTCATGATATTATTATGTATTATTTTGTATTTTTACTTTCGTTATGTGTAACTATAGTGAATACAAATAATAGATTTATTTTATTTTAAAAATGATCTTTTTAAGGACTTCGTCTCAATCTCCTTTCATTGAGGCATATTTGGTTTTATACACAACTTTCTTTTATATGGTGTATAAACCCCTTTGACTTTTACGTTTATTCAAAAGGAATCTTTTTATACGAAGCGTTTTACTAAATGACAAAAAGGGAATGTTTTTCTTTCCATTCATATGCGGCGACAATTACTTCTCCGCCGCCATGACCATTATTTGAGTTTCGGCTTCCTCTACAAGCCATCTTTTTTTTAATGAAAAATAAATACAAAGTTTTAACTTTCTTTTATTCTGGTATTGAAAATGGTTTTGAAAGAATTTTTATTATATAAATGTGTTGTATTGATATCTTGTGATTGAAATGTGGAAATGTTATGTTTCTTTTATCCATGTTTTATGTGATACGATTATGTTATGTTATATGATATGTTTAAACCTATTCATATGAGGAATGCATTGGACTTAATAAGTGACGGGTGGAGGCTGCTATAGCTCCTCGATGCATCGGTAGGTCTCGTGAGACAACTAGACGTGGAATTGGCCGAGGCCCTTTCCCAATTTGATTTCTGTTTTTGGTCGAGGCCTTAATTATTTTAGATGTCTTGGCCGAGGCCTTGACAAAATGTTTCAGAATGTCTGGCATTATGCATTCCATCATTATGAAAGTGGTTATTGATATTGCATGTGATTATTCGACCAGTAGAATATTCATGTGAATAAGTAAATGGCATTATCTCATTTTACTTTTGCCATATTATGTTGAAGTTCATGTTTAAAAGGCTTTTGTTTTAGTTATACATTGCCTTAAATGTTAATGTTTATTTATGAAAGCTTCTGCAATATTGTTATCCTTACTGAGCATCTGAGCTCACCCCTTTCAATGTTTTAATATTTTCCAGGATGTGAAGAAGTATTTTAGGAATGACCTGCAGGGATAGTCAGAAGAGGATATGATTGTGGACTATGAAGACTTTGTTATTAGTTTTTCACTTTATGATGTAATGTAATGTTTACGAATGTGTCTAGTGTTTCCAAGGCCTCTAAACTAATCGGTCTTTCGAGACTTGATCTTTTGTGATCATGCCAATGTTACGAAATAATGCACCGACTCTGGGTAGCTGGGGTTGGGGCGTTACATCATTCACCAAGGAATAACTTACATAGGGTTCATTAGATATTTTACAAGTAGTATAATTAACATCAAAAAGTGAAAAATAGGAATTTAATGAAAATGAAATTGATAGACCAAACTATTTTCAATTTATTAGAACATCAATTTGATCCATCCATTAAAAACCTTAATTCATACACACATCCTTTGAAACCCAATGTGAGTTAAAAAATAGGCCATTAATAAAATAACATGATAAATGCAATAAATCCATTTAATTTTTTTAAATATAATTATAATCAGCATATCTAATTCAATCATCACATTTTGTTCTTTAAATCATTCCAAAATACATTTCCAAGAAAAAAAACATTGAAATCATTTGAATGTATATAAAAGAATAATTATTTATTATTAAATTTAGGATTTATATTTTATATACCAAAATCCAAAAATAATAAAAATATCAATTTTTATTTCATAACAATGGATCGATTATCAAGAAGAAAGCATTCATGATAAAATATAATTTCAACCAAAAATATTCATTTTTTTAATTCAAGACCAATAAACCATGATTGAATAGATTCAAATATAATTAAATAAGAATTAATGTAACACATGAATAATATAAAGAATAAATGTAATAGAAACACATACTTTCAATGTCCACAATTAAACAAAAATCTCTTCTAAAAATCCGGATTATACACATGGTTTTCCAAAAATATATGGGTATAGCCCCACCTATACCCATAGTTTCCACAACACATGTTTATAAGTGATATTTATTAACCTATAACCATGTTTCTTACTAAATCATGGAAATTGGGTTCCTGCATACATTAGGGAATACAAAAATTTACGTGGGAATACTATGGGAAAACATATACTAGTAATTTGTACTAATCTGTGGGTATAGGTGGGCCCATACCCACATTTTCAATAAACCATGGGGATTACCATAGGGACTAAAACCTATAACCATGTATCTCACAAAACCGTTGGTATATGTTTTCTTCCCAAAGTCTATCCCCATGGTTCATTATAATTGTGGGTTTTTTTGAAACCTATACCCATAGTTTTATTGAACCGTTGGTATGGGTTCCCCTATGTTTTTGTTGGAAAAAACTATCCATAAAAACTATTTAAATGGTTTTTTACCTGTACCAATGGTTTATAAATATATATAATAATATATATATACACTTACGTATAAATTGTGTAGTGGGAAATGACTTCGGCTGTGTAGAGGCGGTGAGGGTTTGAAATCCACATGCATCATTTTTTAACCCTATACCCACGATTCTCAAACCTTGGGTATAACATTGATCAAACATGGGTATAGTTCATTGTTATACCCAATCTTTGAGGTCCCACTATTTAATATACTATCGGTATAGTGTATTAAAATGGTTTCAAAACTGTGGTATAGGTATTTCAACCCATGGGTATAGCTCAGGGCTATACTGATGCCTTAGTTTCCAATGGCTCCTTAAAACCATGGGTATAGGGTAAATTTCCAATTGTGAATGAATCTGAGATGAGTCACCTCTAATGGATAATTATGAATCAGGGACAAAATATCTTGAGATAAGTGAGAAAATTTACTAGAATCAAGAATCCACATAAACAATTATAAATAAAATAAATCATATAGATTATGTATCCTACAAAAATAATGAACCAAAATAAAGATTTTTTTTCAAAGTCCATGAGGAGTTAAATGTACTGACAGATGATTCAATGATTTGATTAGAACTTCAATATATGAATATATAATGCTAAAATATCCAAAATAATCAAGGATAATGCTCATAGTTTTTATGGGTCAAGCTAGGTTAGTGGAAGAATAGATGATAAAAAAATAAAAGGCCCCTGCTAAAAATATAATTAAAACCCTACTAAAATTTTCATTCAACAACACCAAAAACTTGCCAAAGGAGTCACATCAGCTAGCCAATGATCCTCACAGGCTTGCTGGTGGACCACATATAGCTTTATAATCAATATATTTAGGTCTAAACCTACTAAATGTGTCTATATCATATTCATATCCCCTAATCCACTTGAAAATGAAAACATTGATCTATCTAAAGCTGCAAGTTATACAAGTATGTCACAATTATCTACACATTATTAATTTTTATTCCTAGAAATCATTAAATATAAAAGATAAATAATATTAGATAGAAAGCACATTCACACCAAACTAGTGAGGTGGAATCTTCATGAAATAGAGGAACACTCACCTGAAAAGAAAACAACAAGTGATCAAACAATATCCCAAGATTCCTTAAAGAAGGTCCCTCAAGATCATCACACGCATCCAAAAAAACTTCCCAACAATGCTTAAAATATTGAAGAACATAAAAATGATTGGAGACCGAGAATAAGTCTCCCAACAATTTATGAACTCACCAAAATAGTGGAACATGATAATGACATATACCAAGTTTATATCCCTTTATCCTAATGAATATACCATAATCACTCTTCATAAAGTTCCATCAAAGAGAAGAAATAAAACACCTCAATGGAAATTCACACGAAAAATATCTTGATAATTTCAATAGGGAAAACACCATCATGATCCATCCATAATCAAACCAACCATGAGAAAGGCTCATTGAAAAGAATTTATACATTAGATAAGTAATCAGTGAAAATGTAGGTCCTTTAACATAGATTTGTACCCCTTGATAATATCACTAAATTGAAAACTAACACCTTTGAGTGCTGAATCCAACAAGAATCTTCATTTTCCTAGTTACTCAAATACACCCCAAATACCTACCAAGTCAAATCAAAATTACCTCTACAAAAATAGTCCAACACACAAACTAAGAAATTAAAGATTTCAAAAATGGATATCACCCAACACATCACCGTAGGGATACTAAAAGGATCGTAATAAATGAATTAATCATCACATTAACAGCTGATAAATGACACAAACCATGGTATGCATGAGAACATGAAAAAATATCCCAAAAACCAAAAAATATCACAATATCATGAATGTTTCAGAAAACATATTACACCATAAACAACCCCCTTCAGTAACATAAATTGGAAAACATTTAACGGTTACCCAAATGGCAACACCAAAAAAAATCTGTTAGATATATTTAAAAATAACACTTATAATGAAATGTTTCTATACACTAAAAGCACAAGATATGCTTCTTATTTCCTTGAGAACATAATCCCCACTCTCCAACTTATTTGATCCAAAATATGGCGCATATTCTCCAAATAAAACCACAAAAAAGGAATTTAGAACTTCTTATATCATCTCTTTCTCATTTTCAACAGATAAGGTATTTTCAAGTACATTCCAAGAATAGGTCAGATGGACTAATAATATGATAACTCTAAAGTATGTTTAAAGAACTCCTTTAAAAAAATTATTTTTAAGTGACTGTTCACCATCAAGATTAGGTGAGAAAAATACTAAACATGGGTATTTCATAACATACTTATCAACCAAATTCTCACCTTGTGCTATCCCAACTAGGTTAAATAACCTATCTTGGGGGAGAATCAAGATATAACATATTATGATTACAATTCCTTTTGATCTTTTTTCATCATTAAAAAAACACTCTCCACTCCATTTCCCATATAAAATTATGAATAGAACTGAAATAATTCATGAGACACTTCAATTTTACATAGTTCACTAGTACTGGGCTCCCTCCAAGGAGGATACAAAGGTAATGTTTTGATGTATAAAATCCACTAAAATTAAATATTGTTATAATTTTTGGATTATAATCACAATCCATCCAAGTTTATAGACAATATAATTTTGAAATCTCACTACTCTCTCAATTGAAGTGTGCTAATATCCCCTTTAAATGACTGTTCATTTGATCCCATTAATAAATTTTTCATTCACCTAAGTTGGTGCATTATTATGTTCAAATTTCATCCACTTGATTAATGATTCCTTACCATTTAGAATCTTGGTAATACCTTATTGGTTCTCACAACATTATTTTTGACACAACCTTCTCATAACTTACACAAAAAATTTAACAAATTTAGCAAATCATTTATTTTTTTTCACAAAGAATTATCTTTCTCTCAATGATTGAAATATCTATTAAACTATATAATTTCACATAAAATTTTTGATTTTCACAAAACCCACTTGATTTTATAAACATAAATCCCTTTCCTATGTGCTTCTATTGACATCATTGAGAAATGACCAACATTCACCCAATATTTGGATTGTCACAAAACTATCTTGGTCATATGAAAAAAAAGACTATTTTATTCATGAAACTAATTTTTATTTATTTTTTAATGAAATAAATATTCTCTCATAACTATTATATGATTCATAACCCTAATATTCTCTAATGTTTGATCTAGTCAAATGAAATGCGTAGCTACCTATTTATAAACAAGGATGATCATCTTCACAACTACCTAGCACGCCTTTGTTTATGAAAGAAAATATCCTTAGGGATGATCATAAATGATTATATGTACTATTTAGTTTGAAACAACCCACCTTCAAGAATCTATATCCCTACTTATTGGATGTACACCACTCTTCATGCGTCAAGAAACTCTGACTTTCAGAAAGTTTCAAAACTTGTATGAAAACCTAGCCTTTTAATATTTTGATAAAATGGATCTAAATATTCAATAATGTTCAACATTATAAAACACCATTACACTTTTACATAACTTTTAAACATACATGAAAATAATTTTTTCAAAGAAAACACCTTTACTGTTATCTTAATTTTTAGAAAACAAATATTTTGGAAACACAGAGAAATGATATCACCTTGTACACACAGTTTTCTGTACCCCCTCTAGAGAATCCATACCTCTATATTGAGTATTTTTCAAAATAAATGGTTAATAAGTATTATATAATTCCACAAATAAATTTTTCATTCTTCTTTTTCCACAAAATGAATTGTATTGAGAATCCTACAATGCACCTTGGGGTATTTTTACCCAACAATCTCGTTCTTCTAGTTGGTTAAAAACTCTACACATTCTCATACCACATTAAATATTATTCCATATTATACAAAAAAATATTCTCGAAATACTAGATAGTAATAAAATATTTACTCAAAACACATTCTAATACCACATGATCCATGATTATCGTGATAAATAGAAGTTTCATAATAATTTCATCAATAAATCACTTCATTCTTGATGCCATTTGATGACCCTTTCTTGAAACAAATTATAAAAATGCACATAAAACACAATAATCCACCATTATTCATTCACATATTATAGAATTATATCATTATTAACTTCACTCATGATTTATCTTCATTTAAAGAACTTCTTGGGTATCATCAAATTTAAAAATCCATCTACTTGTATGAACCCTATATCTTGATCAAGATATTATCTCCCCGCTTATTCAATGAAGAAAACATTAAATCCATTGTGGATACAATATTTTAAAGAACACAAATCATCACATTATGTAAAACACACCATACCTCGTGGATAGGTGGTCCCACATCTACACTTTTTCAAGTGTGCGGAGTCAACTAATCTTCAAGAGCTACTCGATGCCAGTAAAATTCCTCTTCGTGTAAGTTTTTCATCATAATATTTGCAACATGTAGTTCTATAGGATGATATATCAACTTCACAAGCCCATGCTTCACCTTCTTTTTCCTAAAATGATATTTGATATCAATGTGCTTTTTCTACGAGTGTTGGAATGTATTTTTTATATGATTTGTAGAACATAAATTATCATAATGAATTCTAATCATTTACATCACCTAAACTCTCATATCACAGAGTTGATACTTCATCCATAACAATTGAGTTCAAGATTAAGTATCCAAAATATATTCATATTTTACAGTGATAAAAAAATGAAATCATTTTTCTTTGTTAGATATGAAAAAAGAAATATTTCAATATAGAATTCACCATCTGATATTTATTTTCTACCATCTTCTGAACTGTCCCAAACTAAATTTGTGTAACCAGATTACTATTACTATGATTTATCTGTGTCTAACAATATAAAATATACCATTTCCAAGATAAACATAACTATTATTTTAAAAAAAATTATATGTAATTAGTTAATAGTAATTTTATACCGTGTTATTTTTCATGTGGAAAAAACAATATCTGGTTGTGAAATTATTAATTATAATAGAAAACCAATTATTTTCAAGTATTCTATGACATTAATCACTTTTCATTAATCATATTATGATAGTTTCATCTAAGTGGCCACCAAATCCATCATATCCTTGATAATATTCAATATAAGTTTTCTCATATCCTCTTTATTATATTTTTATTGATAAATGAATGTTTAATTCCTTTCTTTTGTCACTAATAAGCTATGGAAAAAGGTTAATTCATGAATCGTTGACTTCTAAATCTATAATATCATGAATTCTATGAAATAGTTTCATTTTGATTCATCTAATCCACCAAATATGTTGTCATCAACATACATAATAACCATAATCCATTAATTACTTTCATTTTTAACATAGATACTGTAATCAAGTACACAACACTGAAAACTGAGCTTCTTCAAAAATTTATCATGTATTAAATATCATGCTCTTGGTGCTTAATTCCACCCATGTAACACCTTACTCACCTAAAAAATGTTCACCCACATTCATGCATTATAAACCCATATGTCTACTAGATATAAACTTATTATTCTATAACCCCATTCATAAATATTGGCTTAACTTCTATCCGGGATACTTTTTACTTTTTTTACTCTTATGGATACGAATAGGTGAATAGTATTAATACTTGTAAAAGGTGACAATTTAACATTAACATAAATTGAATCGATCTAGGATTGTCCCTTTCACAATATTTGTTCTATTTGTGAATAAAAAACATTCTTTTATTTAGTTTTTTTCCTAAGACCCATTGGGTCCTGATGACATTATTATCTTCAGCTCTTAAAACATATCTCTTATGTACATCTATTCAATTTAGATTGTCTCTTCATTGATACCCCAAACCCAATTATCAAATCTAGCCACTTATTGAAAACATTCATGATATACATAATATAGGAAGGATTCTTTTTATAAATACATCATTATTTATGTTGGAACCAATACTTATTGATCACCAATTATATTTTTCCAATCAGTTTCACTACAACTCTTCAGATTCCATGCATATATAAATTTTATATTTTCCTACTCATCATCAGTGACTTCTTCTAAATCTTCATTTTTCTCTTCTACTCCCCTTGTGTTTCTTATCTTCTCATCATTCTCATCAGGTAACGAATCACTATTTTGTTTTTTATTCTATTCATTCTCTAATTCATTAACAAAATTCCTTGAAACAATTATTCCCACCCACTTTTTGATTCATTTATATGATTTTATTTTTCCTAAATATCCATGTAATATCACTTAATCTCTATAATATTAAAAACTTTCATGTTTATACTTATTGGTAATAAAACACTTACTTTCAAATATTCAAAAGTATTTCAATGTTGGATTCTTTCTATACCAAAACACATATAAATTATTTTTTGTTTTTGGAAATGATCACTATTGGATATATAGACTGATAGAAAGACTACTTCCTTCCATCATTTATCTATTAGGTCATTTTAAATAAGAATTTTTCTTTCCATTTTTTTATCATCAGATTTATCCACTCAACCAATCCATTTTTTATGAGATCTCACTGAAACAATTTTATGCCTTATCCTAGTTTCCTCAAGATAATCATCCACTTGGATCTTCTGTAATTTTGTTACTACTATTATTTAAAAACGTGATAATCTTCTACCTAGGTATACTTTTAGATTCCTTATGATATTTTTTTTGAGACAGAATGTTATTTACTTGTGGGAAATGAAAAATATCAATGAAATCCTACTGAAATAATCAGTGAAAAAAACATAATACCTCTTAATATCATTAGATCATGGTGCGATAGGTCCACACACAACTCTATTCACCAATTCAAGTACCCTTGTTTAATTTTATTATTTTTCATTCTATATATTTCAAATAATATTACTTTGTTCAAAATCATCACACGTATGAGTACGATAATTTTATAGCTTGAGGAGATCTCAAAATACATTAATTTGGACCATACCTTCTAGGTATGGTTGTCATAGATGGATAATACACTTATGACTCAATCTATTTTTGTCCACTCTATGTAGAAATCACATATTGTCTTCTCCACTAAAATTAGATATTCTCTTTCATGATATTTAACTATAAACAATGGTTCCATTTTTTCCCTTGATGATAATCAAATACATAGTAAGGATTATATCATCAACTGAGTCACCCAACTAACTATCACTTAGAAAGCTGTGAATAAGACCTTCGACAACCAAGAAATTTAAAAATCTCACATCTTTTCTCCCAAATTTCTCTTTTCTTAAGACATTAATCTTAATTCCTTCAAAATATACATATATGAAAAAACCAACCTTACCATATTTGGTTCTCATAACAAGATCCTTATATCCTAACATTTTTATGTGCATCAACTATCAAGGATTCGTACAAGATCACGGTCTGACGCTTTGAAATCAATATTTGTAACCACTACCTGGTTAACTCGTTTCTTTTTGATCCAAAACATTTTATTTATACATGTTATGGGATGATAAAATTAATCTTACTTATAATGTGATGGAAAAATTATTTTACAGAGAGGGAAATTGATGATACGATATTATAACATTTGATGATTCCTAGAGCTACTTCTTACGACCACATTGGGTCACCTTCTACGCATTCTAATGCATTGTTGATGAGTAATATTTGGATATCTATCTGAATCCTCCACACTATAAATAGTGATCATCACAATAATTCATGGAGTATTGAACTCTAAATAGTTGAATTTATTTGTGTTATTCCATTAATGACATTTTTTTATGGAATATTCATTTTTGGAATGTTCTATCCTTCCATAGAAATAACTCCAAATATGAGGTGTATTCTTAAACATCATTTGTTCACTGCTAGTTACACCTTATAATCTCTAAATATTCAGATTCTGATTCATACTAAAATTGATCTGTATCCTCAAAACGGGCAATTATGGATTGACATCATTCATTACAGCTTTATGTTTTTTATCAGGACTCATACCATAAATGTCATTTGATTATGACTATTATATCTATTTTTATAAAACTATATTCTCCACTTATATATATTCTTCCACTTGACTAATTTTCTTTCCTGGCATCATGTCAGGATTAAATTTTCTCTCTTAATCTTCACGTTTTCTTTAATGGTCAATAACATCATATTCATGTTCTTTGAAACCTTTCATTTGTCCTTTTTTGATAGTCAAACTATCTATCACCCTTTTCTTTTTCTCATTTTATATATTTTAGTAAGTTACCTTTTATGAGCTCTATTTCATTGATGTCTTGAACTTTTGAATTTCTCCCTCCACCTAGGAATTTTCTCCTTTCTTCTACTACATATAAATTTTGACATCATGAACCACATTATTTTTCTTCTTTATTTTGGATCCTGAAACATCTATCTCTTCACGAGTGGTATCTAATTAATCATAGACGTCAACTCATACTTTGACTTCTTATTCATAATTTTCACTTTTTTTACTTATATTTGATCTACCTACATCTCCCACAATAGAATTACCTCCATGATCTTTTTATTTCTCTATCTATTTAACATTAGAGTATTCTAAACTTTTATTTTACTTTGAAAAAATATTCTTATTTTTTAATAAATTTCTATTATAAATTTGATTAAATTCCATATATTCTAAAGAATAATTCATGGGAATTAGAACTTCATCCTCACCATCATCTTAAAAAATCTATGTGAACTTTTCTATAGGCTTTTCCAACCTTTCTACATCGAAAGAATGCAAGTGGAAGTTTACCTTTGAACATTCATTTTTATATTTAATGATATGGGGAAAATAATGACATCACTCATCCATCACTTCTTCATCTAGTTAATTTTCAATAGTGATCTTCTTCATGACCATGAATTCAACCTCTTTAGACATCCTTTTTTTCATAGAATAATTTTCATCCGTTCTTATAATATATACGACAAGAGTACTATAAAAACTATAAAATGTAATAATTTATGTGTAATTATCATTAATTATAGAAAATTTTGGATTTAACCAAGGTGTAATTATTTTAATGATGTGCTTAGTTATCAGTACATATTCATGAATTTCTCTGAGACCACACATGTATTCTACAACAACATTCACCTGGTAAAATAATGCATTAAAAACTCATTGGGGTTCACTCTAAGGTTCTAATATTTGTTCCATAAATACAATAATTCTCCACCAATATTTTGAATCAACTTCATATATATTTAACATCATTTAACACATGAGTTTCTTTGACTTATAGGACATCATCTTCATGTTTATTTTGTTAGATAATGCTCCTATTATGGCACGTATTCCACTTCAATCAGATTCAAAATCCATTTTTTCTACTTTTGATAATGCTCCACTATCCACAATCAAAAAAATTTCATCCATCATAGCTGTAAAAAATTTGACGCCTAATGATCATAGGAATTAATGCATCTTATTATTCCGCAACAAATTTTTTTAAACTGAATATTAAAATTAGTTTGTGATTAACAATAACCATTGAAACTATTGAGAAAGAAAAACTAATTTCAACATCTATCTATGACACTAATTTTTATACCATGTAGGTTAAATACTATGTGAGGGGGTGAATTAGGGTAAGAAATATTAAAAATATTACCCCTTTTGATCATGCTTCCTCATTAAACCAAAATCATTTCTCTCTCTTTTCCAAATAAAAGTATAAACATAAATTAAAGTATACAGGAGAAACCAAAATTAAACATGGTTCACCCTCACTAGGATATATCCAAAGAGTATACACTAGTAATGTGCCTATGTACCAAATCCACTAAATTACATTGTTTTAATAATGTTTGGATCAGACTCACTGTATCTCTTTGATTATTACCAATTATAATTTTATATCTCACTTCTCTCTCAATATAATTTTTTTCATTTATACTTTAGAATATTTTATTTTGAGCACATTAATCACTATTTTTTCACCTCATTTGATGCATAATTATGTCCTACTTTCATCCACTTCATGAATACATATTTATAATAAAAATTATGCGTAACCCGTATGGGTTCAAAAAACATTCACTTTCGCGAATCCTTTGTATGAATTTAACACAACCTCTAAAATTTTTGTGAATCATTAATATTTTGAATAAATTGTTTATCCTTAATAAAATTAATGGCTTAATTGTGAAATATTAATTTTTTTTTGAAATATATCAATTTTTATTTACCTCTCTTGGTCTTATAGACAAAACAATATTTTCTACATGAAAGTATTGACTTCACTATTAAAATCTAAACATTCGAGAAACATTAGTATTATAAAACAACTATATTGTTCTTATTCAAATGAGTCCCTTTTTTCAGGAAAAAAATACTTTAGTATTTGTTTCGTGCAATGAATATCTTCACTCAACTCCTATGTGATTCAAAGCCCTGAAATTATCTAAGGGTTGAGAGGCTCAAATGAGAGGGGTAACCACCTATTTGAAGACACTAATAGACATCTTCACAAATACCATGTGCTTGATCATCTATGTGTGAAAATTTCCTTGGGTGATAAACTTCAATTATTTGATGTTTCCTTCAGCACTAAACTCACCAACATTGGGATATTTATTCTAAATAATGTGTACATTAAAAATTTCATAATTATTTTAATCATAATAGTAGGTAGGAACCACTACTTCCCCCCACTCTCAGTCAGGTCCTTTAAATAATTGATAGATAGAATTGACCTTTAAAATGTTCGGATTCTTGAGAGAATCAAATATTATATTATCTTCTTCTACCCACCACATAACCACAAGAAAACTGTTATATCCTTTATAAAATGGTGGATAATGATTCAGGAAGTTTTGATCAGTATCCAAAAAGTGGAAAACATTAGATCCACCACTCATAGTTTAGAAAATGTATACAACTTTAATACCACATTTAAAATATGTTGGGGGCTACATAAAAGATAAAAATTATGAATAAAACTATCATGTTTCTTAAAAACATTTTGGGAGACATTATTATACATTAGGAATCATAGGCTCATTAACACAATAATAAGTAAAATCCTATAAAAAAACACACAAAAAAAACATAAAATTATATATGATACCTCAATCCCTTTTCATAAAAACATCTCTACATTAAACACGAATGTTATTCCTCATTTATAAAACATTTGAATTTTATTTTAAAATATGATGTCTAAATTTAAACACATCACAATTAAAAACCCTTTAGCATTTTATGGAACACCATCCATGGTTTGTAAAATTATAAAAATTAAAATTTGAAACACTCTATTTTTTAAAATCCATCATAAAAACTATATTTTCATTTTAAAATTTTCTTTTAAAAACATTGTTTAATAGAATTTGAAAATTATCTTTATAAACAAAATATTTCCCAAAACACACGATGTTCGTAACTGATTTTTTTTCAAATGACTAAAATATATTCTATTTAAAATTTAAAACTAGGATTATCTAATGTATTTGAAACCATTAGAAAGGGTTTTAAACTGAAATAAAATAATATGGTAATGATTCAAAATAAACCCATTATTCTCGATTCAAAAATATACCGTCTAAACTAACCACAAAAAAATAAAATCTTGTTCTAATCTAATGGGAAAGGAACCAAGATTGGGTTAAAATGGAACTAATAATGTATTGGTTGTAATAGTTTAATAAAACAAACGCTAATTCTACAACTAACCATGGATTTTTTTCCAGAACAATCACACTGATTGCTCATGTTTTACCATACCATGAAGAAATTGTGCAGCCTTGGAAACATTTCCAAACCAACCCATAACTCATTATATATTGAAAAAACCAAATTAAATACCATAAAGAATTTAAATATTATAAAAAATAAGATAAATAATAACTCAAGATACATACTCATCATCCCTCATTCCTAGGTAATTGATGTTTTAACACAATGGGGGAAAATCAGGCACACTATCATGAACTACCTCTTAAGTCCCTACATATTCCTAATTTTAATTCTAAAATGAATCACTTAAAATAAAATAAAAGTTTTCAATGCAATAAATCATTTTGGAAAAAATATACTCTATTGGAAATTGTAAAAAACTAACCCATAATACCATTTAAATCAGTATCCAAACTAATCTTCCACTATATTGAAGATAATTATATTTCAAATTGGTGGGAGACAATATCTTGGGAATCAAGGAACATCATTTGGAGATGATTGTTCCTAATAAAGATAACATAAATCAAAGATAACTATGGAGGCATTAATAAAAAAATAAAACAGTGCAACCCTAACCGGATACAAGGAGAATAAATATGACATCAATGAACATACATTAAAAAAGCTACCGTGAATAGATTTTTATTATTACATGACCACCCAACATGTATCAAGTCACATACACTCAATCATCTAAGCATGAACCCATAAAATGAATACTAATACAACAAAAGTTCTTATTATAAAACATGAAAGCTATAAACAAAATACAATATGTGTAGGGTGGGAGAAAAAAAATCTGGTAGGATCCCACCACGATTTTTATGAAATTTATATACCAATAAATTCTTATATTCTTGTTTGAAAATATGGTATAATAAAATAAGGTTTCCCCATTATAAAAAAATAAGGTAAAGAATTCAACATTTTAAAAATGGAAGTCGAAAACCATAAAATTTTATTATGAGTAAAACAGTATCCAAACAATTATCATTTCTGTTTCAAAATCCATTTAAGAACTATAATATGAAGACAATTTAAAAATGATTATTTAATAAAATAAACCCTTCTTAGGAAATCATTGAAAATTTTTCACCTGGGAATGCAAACAAGGCATATAGAAACTATGAGCTGGTACCTTGTGTCATAGAAAAATGAAATATAACAAGGTAAATACATGGATAACGAAAGAACCTCAAAGAAATCAATCAAACATAATAAAGGAATCTAAATATGGAAACTCGAGTGTTGATAAATGATCTGGTGATCATAGCCATATATCATGTATAAATTTCATGTTTTGATATTATATGTCATGTTAAAATCCAAGATACATTAGTGAGTGCACCATAGACTATAAAACAATGCCATGAAAAATTATGTTGAAATTTCAAATCATCCAAATACACAAGATTAGAAACATGGTACACACTAACTCCCTCGAATCACATTCATATCCTGAATACTCATTCTCTTAGGAGATGATATTTAGGGGATGAGTTTCTAAATTTTTATCATAAATCTAGTGGCTCACATCTGACTGTATATATTTCCCATGACCAGTAATGAAGGTGAGTGATATATCAATCAAAAAGGATCACAACATAGATCCACAATGACATAAATATAAAAAAGGAACATTAAACAACAAAAAATACCACATCCCTGAAACTCCATTGAAGATTATAACCCATGTTTAATCACTTTTCATCATATTCATAATACACCATTCACCAAGGAAAAAAATATATAGGGGTTCCTTATGAAATTTCACAATAATAGAATTTTCTCTACAATGTTCTAAATTGTTCTTTAATGAAAAAAAATTGATAAAAAAACTTTTATTAATTAAATGAAACATCACTTTGAGCCATCCATTAAGAATTTTCTTCCATACCTAATTCCTTAAAAACCTAATTTAGGGTTACAAGTAGGCATTTAATTGAAGAACGTGATAGATCAAATGAATCCATTTAATGTTTCGAAATAACATTATAATATAGCTTTTAAATCCAATTGTCACGTCTTTTCCTTTAAATCATTAAAAAATATATTTCAAGTAACATAATCAATTTAAACATTTCCAAATAACTTAAGGAATCAAAATTTTTCATTAAAATTTTATTTTAAATTTCATAAACTAAAATCCCGCAAGACTAACAACAAGCCAATTTTATTTCAAAATAAAGGATCAATAATCAAGAAGAAACTATTAATGTCAAATACCATTTCCACCAGAATGGATCATTTTTTATTTAAAACCTATAAACCCTACTCGACCAAATTCAAATGGAATTAAATAATATATAAATACACACCTGAATTAAAACAAATAATAAACCACATAGAAATGCATACCTTTAATATCGGAGATCAAACCACAATGAATTTGAGATGATCCTTATTTAATGGAGAAGAATGAATCAAGGAACAGTGATCTCAAGAGAAGTAAGAAAAGATCATATAATCATCAATGCTAATCAATAGTTCTAGATCCAAAAAAATCCAAAAGTTGTCATATCCTCTAGGAATATTGAATCAAATAAAATAAGTTATATAAACGTCCATGAAGATTTAAAAGTATTGATTTAATAAATACCACATTAATTAGAAATTCAATCCATCATGATATGAGTTTAGGAGCGAAAACATTACCAAGATTAACTTTCATGGTTTATATGGTTCAAACTAGGGTCACATGAGAAGTGATGTTAAAAAAATTGGGGATATAGGGTGAAATTAAACTGCTACCAATAATTTCATGTCTAATGGCACCACTAGTTGGCCAACAGACTCCCATAAGATAGAATTTTGACACTTCATAAATAAAGTATCCACCTTCCGGCACATCAGCTTGTCAGTGGTGCTCACTAGAGAACCCATGAACCATCATCTTGTTGACTACATGCATGTTCTAGTCCACACATTCTATAAGTGCCTAAATAATCCTTCACCCTATGATCCACATGACAAAAAACACAATGATATTTCCATAAAATAATGTGATGTCAATATGAGAAACTCACACTATGAAAAAAGTGGGCATTCACTACTAGGAAAACAAGTATTGGCGACAGGTCATTTCCGACGGGATCCCGTCGCAAATGGCTCGTTGCGGAAAACGGCGTCGCAACAACATTTATTAGTGACGGGCCCGTCGCTAAAGATATTATTTGCGACGGGGATCCTTCCCGTCGCAAATATTACTCCGTATATTTGTAAAAAACTTCTAAAATAGTAATTGTGACGGGCCCTGTCGTAAATACTATTTTTAAAAAAAATAAAAAAGTTTTAATAAATTACTTTAATGAATATAATGATAATAATATTTGCGACAGGCATAGTATCCCGTTGCAAATACTATAAAAAAAATAAAAATAATAAATTATTAATAAATTATTTTAATTAATATATTAATAATCCAATTATAATTCAGAAATAAAAAATAATAAAATATTAATAAATGATTTTAATTAATATAATAATAGAATTATAATTCACAAATAAAAATAATAATTATTAATAAATTATTTTAATTAATATAATAATAATAGATTTATAATTCACAAATAAAAAATAATAGAATATTAATAAATGATTTAATTAATATAATAATATTAGAATTATAATTCATAAATAAAAAAATATTAATAAGTTATTTTAATTAATATAAAAATAATAGAATTATTTTACATTCAAATATTAAACTAATTCAAATATTACAAAAAAAATATAATTAAATTATAATATTATAAAATTTTAATATATATATATATAATTTAATATTATAAAACATAAATAATATTATTATTCATATTAATATTGTTATTTCAAAATATAATATTATTAATATTTTATAATGAGACAGAAACTACGAATAGAAAAAAATTCATATTTTGATTTAACAAACTTTATAACATAAAAACAAACTCTAATCTGAAGGAGGGGGGAGGGGGTATCTGCAGATGCTGGTGGAGAAAACTCCATCCCTAAATCATGAGGTATTCGGCACATTTACTCCATCTGCTCCTGCAGCTGCTGCTGCCACCGACTCATCTGCTCCTCGTACAGCTGCTGCTGGCGTCGACGCTCCTCCTCATACTGCTGCTGCTGCTGACACATCTGCTCCTGCTCCTGTCGGAGACTCTCTATCAGTGTAGTCTGAGATCGCAACTGATCCTCATACTGTGTAGCAGAAGAAGATGCACGAGCTCCTCTCGAGCTGGACACCGACATCACAGCAATGCCATATTAATCTCTGGGAGTCAGTTGAGAGCTAATACCAACTACCCGACCGTTCTAGAAGGCATACTGGGTGGCCTGCATCCATGCCGCCTCATCAAACTGACGGCCAGTGGTCTGATCTGGTGACTCGGCCTGACTCGCAGGCCGGGTCTGTGATGCTGCGGCCTCATATGACTCCTGTAGTTGCAATTTAAAATTAAAATTGTGAATATATTATATGAAGTTAATTTTTAAACTTAAAAACAAATAATACTGACCACGATGTGATGCTGACGATCACCTCTGAGCTCCCCAGTAGCAGGATCACTATACATCCTCCGATATACGTCGTACTCCGTTATATCGGGGTGCTCGACAGCCTATAAGAATAAAAAATGAACTGTTAATATTTATAGTTATATAAAATATTTATAAATAATGTACTTACCAGATTCTGTTTATGAGTACTGAAAGAACGACTCCCTGCTCAATGAGTCACCTCCTGTCTCCCCCAATTCTGCCTCCCCACCGATGATCTCGTCTAAAAGGCACCACTCAACCAGTGTGCACATAATCCATCCCATACATGGGATGAAATGTACTCTGGTCGATGTGCTCTACATGACTCGTCAAAATCTGACACTCCTGCTTTCTTCGGGGAATCTTTTCTTAAATTGTGCAAAAAACTGACAAAATCGATCACGCATGGCCACCTCCCATGCCTCGTGGATGGCGTCACGCATGGTATCCTCGATCGGATACCATAAACACTACAAATAAATCAAAATATCAAGTTAGAAATGAAATAATCTTCAAAATAAAAATTATTTATTTACGTATATACCAACCAATGGCCGAACATGGCCTGGTGCACATCAATGGGAATCTGCTCCCATGTGGTCCACGACTGAGAGAAATAGTTACCCAAAATAGCGATGCCCTGTCTGACTACTGTATGTGGAAAACTGTAAAAATAATAAACATTTATTATGTGAATAGATTAATGAAATCTTAGTCAAATCCACAGGTTATCACACAGGTTATCACACCTCCGTGTGCATGGATCAAACCCAAGACGTGGATGTCACTCGGGGACGGGGTCAGGAATCATCAATCATGCAAGACTGCGCCCCATCCGCGTACTCCCTGGAGCGCCTGCAGGCTGAGGGTCATCTGCCAACAACTCATCCGCATCGAAAGGCAGGTCAGCATCCGCCAACTCATGAAATGTGTCATCATCCATCTGAAACAGAAAATGTTAATGTTTTTAGCAAATAATTGATAATTACTATTATATATACATATATATATATTATGATTGTATATAACTACCATGGAATTCTATCAGTGTTCATCTTCATCGTCATCTTCATATACGTCAATGTTATCTTCATATTCCTCCTCAACATCATCGATATCCATTCGAGTTCTATTTGCTTCATCTCTTACCATTTCAAATTCATATGTGACATCATTAACATCATCGTCATCACCGACTCTTAAATGTGGGGTGTCGTCATAGATACTCATGTATCTTTGTAAAAAAGATTGATTTTGAGTACTCTCTTGAAAAACTTCAATTCTTTGCACATCAGTGAAAGCACATTCACTTTGACTAAACTGATTGTCTCGAATTTTGATTTTTATTACACTCAACCAATTTGTCAAGTCTCTTGATGTAGCACAGTACTTTGTGTAATAAACATGATGTGCCTGTTGAGCCGATAAGAATGGTTCATTTACTGTGATAACACTTTTACATTTAATATTGATGATTCGATGAGTCGGATGAACACGCACGCCTCTCTCTATATCCAACCACTAGAATTTGAATATGGTTATGTAATGATGTCCAAGATAACAGAGTTCAATGATTTCATCAAGTATGCCATAAAAGTCTACTTCATTTTCTCGATGATGAGATCCTCTCAAGCTAACTCCACTGTTCATTGTTTTTTTTTTGATTCCCCATATGCATGTGTGTGAAATCAAAATCCATTCACCACATATGCATTATAAGTTTTAACAAGTTTGGAAGGTGGGTTACTCAATATACACAACCGTTTGTCAATTTTATCAGCATGTCGAGACACCTGAAAATTTGTGAAATAATTATCAATATAGTAAACTATACATTGAATGAGTTGCTAAAAGAGAAAGGATTTATGTTACCAGTTTTTTAAACCACTGAGAGAAATTTTTCTGTCGGCGTTCTTTGAGAGAAGCTGCTGTAATTTGTGGAATTTGTTTCTTGATATGATTATCATACAACCTATAAAAAACAAAGTTATTTACTGTAACATAAATGATATAATAAGTGGTATAAACACTTACAGTACAACTGATGTCATCTCTTCACAGTTGAGCAGAACATACGTATGAGCTCTGTGATGTTCGTCATCCGAAAGCCACCGTTCATAAACTCCACCAGAACCAAGCTCTAGCTGGTTGAAAACAGATAATTGATTGTCGATTTCATCAATATTCCTCTCGTTCCGTCCCATTCGGTTTTGTTTTGAAGGATACTTAGATTCAAAATAATGGGAGCAGAAAAAAGATATTTCCTCTTGCAAATAAGCTTCTGGAAAAGATCCTTCAACAGATGCTTTTTTACGTACTTTTCTTTTCAATTTTTGCATGAATCTTTCAAATGGGTACATCTAGAGAAACTGTACTGGACCTCCACATTTGTCTTCATATGAAAAATGTAACATCAAATGTTCCATTGAGTCGAAGAAAGACGTTGGAAATATTTTTTCCAGTTTACATATAATTACAACAACATCTTATTTAAGTTTGCATAGAGAATCATAATCTGCTGTATCCCCACAAATTTCCCAAAAAAATAAGTCGTGTCTTTTATAGAATCCTAAATCACAGAATTCAACATACCTCTTAATCTAATGGGTAGAAGTATTTCCATTATAACATGACAATCATGACTTTTTAATCCAGTTATATGACCATTCTTTACACATCTACCCAAATTGGAAGCACAGCCATCTTGAAGTCTCAAATCTGCAATCCACTGACAAAATAATAAATGGGTTTCTTTAGATAGTGTATAAGCTGCTTTTGGTTTGAGTAACCTTTCTGTTCTGACATTCTCAAACAGTTCTTGTTCTGGACGCCTACAAATTTGGGCAAGATCTAAACGTGCATTTACATTGTCTTATCTCTTTCCTGGCGTATCCAAAACTATATGAAACAAATTATCAAAACAGTTCTTCTCAATATGCATGACATCCAACATGTGGAGGACCAATAAATCAGACCAATATGGGAAATCCCAAAATATGCTACGTTTAATCCAATTGTGTTCTTTACCAAAACCAGAAATTTTCTGTTGGTTTATTGTGGGACCTAAAGTGATAGGAGGTAATGAAAATACAACTGATTTTAACTCTGAACCTGATAGCATTTTTGGAGTTCCATCCCTTTCAATTGTTCCTTTTCTAAAATGAGATCTGTTTCTGCGAAAAGGATGATCAGCTGGAAGAAATCTACGATGACAGTCAAAATTACAAGGTTTCTTTCCATGAATGAGAATAAATGCTTTCTTCTATCCCATACAGTAAGGACATGATTTCTGACCATGTGTACTCTAGCCAGATAACATCCCATAAGTCGGGATGTCACTAATTGTCCACATCAATGCTGCTCTCAGTATGAAATTATGTTTCATAGAAACATCATATGTACGGACACCAGTACTCCACAATAAACTTAATTCATCAATCAATGGTTTCAAATAAACATCAATATTTTTCTTTGGATGTCCAGGAATTAGTAAAGTCAAAAAGATATATGTCTCCTTCATCATCATTCATGGAGGTAAATTGTTCGGAGTTAAAAAAATAGGATAACATGAATATTGACTACCATAAGATCCGAACGGATAGAAACCATCAGTGGAAAGGCCCAGTCGAACATTTCGAGCTTCTAAAGCAAAGGATTGATGTACTCTATCAAAATGATTCCACGAATCACGATTGGCTGGATGATTCAAGCTTTTATCGGTTGAAATATTCACTTTATGTCATGACATCATTGTCGCTGTATTCTTAGACATGAATAAACACTGAAGTCCAGATATAAGCGGAAAATATCTCAACTGTTTTATAGGAATCAAACCAGACATTCCATGTTTCCCTTCGTTATATCTCAGTTGCCCACATGTGGGACAACTATCCAACGACTCATTTTCCCCAGAATATAGAATGCAGTCATTTGAACATGCATGAATCTTCTGACAAGTAAGTCCCAAATTTTGAACCAGCCTCTTACTCTCATAGTAATTTGCAGGCAAAACATTTCCTTCGGGTAATAGTGTTTTAAGCAAAGAAAATATCTGGCCAAAAAAGGTGTTTGACATTCCGTTATCTGATTTGATAGCCATAAATTTTGCAACTGCTTCGAATTTTCTCATCTTTCAACAAGGATATAATGCATCCTTAGCAGACCTCAACAACTCATAAAATTCAGATGGTGCCAACTCAGGATTTGAATCTATATCAGCCGGAGTTTCTATATGTTGAACAGATGAACCTGCAACATCATGTACTAAATCTTGAAACTGGGATGGATCCGGAATCAAGTTGGTATCACCTACTCTAGAACTACATTCACCGTGTTGATACTAAAAAACATAATCTGGTTGAAAACCAAAATGCAAGAGATGTCCCCCCACTTTGTCAAACGTGTCAAATGTTATCAATGCACATTTTCTACAAGGGCATTTTATTTTTCCTTCTGAAACAAATTCTGGATTTGATGCCGCAAATGATAAAAAAGTCTCCACACCCTCTATATATACTGGATTTAAACCAGAACCGTTTGAATTTCTACGTTGATTTATCCATATACGTTCATCTAATAATTACTGTTGACGACCTCGTTGTTCCATATTTTTCTATAAAATATAAAAGCATTACTGGTTTTGAATAATTTGTTAGAAAAGACACTCAAGAAAGGATTAAATATGTTTAGAATAAAGAAAAACCTGTTACAAATATTGATAATTTTAATATTATATTGATTTTTTATTTTTTTAATAATACTAACATAATTTTCTCATAAATATTAATTATATAATAATAAAATTATTATATTATTAGTATATTTTATTATTAATATTAAAATAATATAATTTTCTATAGTATATACAATTATCCTTTCATCTGTGTGTCTAACATTCTGTCTCCACATGTAATATTTTCATTCACTTTCACCTCTCCATTTTCGAGTAGGTTGATAATTTTGAAAAAGAATGCAAATATTACATGTGGAGACAGAAAACACACAGATGAAAAGAGAATTGTATATAATATAGAAAATTATATTATTTTAATATTAATAATAAAATATATATATAATGTAATTATGTTTTTATTCTTCATTATTGGTAATTATTCCTAATTATTGGTAATTATTCCTAATTATTGGTAATTATTCCAAATTATTGGTAATTATTCCAAATTATTGGAAATTATTCCAAATTATTGGTAAATATTGGTAACTATTGGTAATTATTGGTAATTATTTGTAAATATTGGTAAATATAGGTAAATATTGGTAAATTTGGTAAATATTGGTAAATATTGGTAAATATTGTTAAATATTGGTAAGTATTGGTAAATATTGGTAAATATTGGAAAATATTGGAAAATATTTGTAAATATTGGAAAATATTGGTAAATATTGGAAAATATTGGTAAATATTTGTAATTATTAGAAAATATTGGTATTTATTGGTATTTATTTACAATTATTACTAATTATTACTAATTATTAATAATTATTACTATTTATGGTTAATTATTACTAATTATTGGTAATTATTACTAATTATTGGTAATTATTGGTAATTATTACTAATTATTGGTAATTATTGGTAATTATTGGTAATTATTGGTAATTATTGGTAATTATTGGTAATTATTGGTAATTATTGCTAATTATTACTAATTATTGGTATTTATTGCTAATTATTGCTAATTATTGCTTATTAGTACTAATTATTGATAATTATTACTAATTATTGCTAATTATTACTAATTATTACTAATTATTACTAATTATTACTAATTATTGGTAATTATTACTAATTATAGGCAATTATTACTAATTATTGGTAATTATTACTAATTATTGGTAATTATTACTAATTATTGCTAATTATTGCTAATTATTACTAATTATTACTAATTATTGGTAATTATTACTAATTATTGGTAATTATTACTAAGTATTGGTAATTATTACTAATTATTACTAATTATTACTAATTATTACTAATTATTACTAATTATTGGTAATTAGTGGTAATAATTCCTAATTACTGGTAATTATTACTAATTATTACTAATTATTACTAATTATGGGTAATTATTACTAATTATTATTAATTATTAGTAATTATTACTAATTATTACTAATTATTATTAATTATTGGTAATTATTATTAATTATTGGTAATTATTGTTAATTATTGGTAATTATTATTAATTATTGGTAATTATTACTAATTATTGGTAATTATTACTAATTATTGGTAATTATTACTAATTATTGGTAATTATTACTAATTATTGGTAATTATTGGTAATTATTACTAATTATTGGTAATTATTACTAATTATTGGTAATTATTACTTATTGTTGGTAATTATTACTAATTATTTGTAATTATTACTAATTATTACTAATTATTTCTAATTATTACTAATTATTACTAATTATTTCTAATTATTACTAATTATTACTAATTATTGGTAATTATTACTAATTATTGGTAATTATTACTAATTATTGGTAATTATTACTAATTATTACTAATTATTACTAATTATTAATAATTATTACTAATTATTACTAATTATTGGTAATTATTACTAATTATTACTAATTATTACTAATTATTGGTAATTATTACTAATTATTACTAATTATTGGTAATTATTATTAATTATTACTAATTAGTGGTAATTATTTGTAATTATTTCTAATTATTACAAATTATTGGTAATTATTACTAATTATTACCAATTATTACTAATTATTGGAAATTATTGGTAATTATTACTAATTATGGATAATTATTGGTAATTATTACTAATTATGGATAATTATTGTTAATTATTTCTAATTACTGGTAATTATTGGTAATTATTTCTAATTATTACTAATTATTGGTAATTATTACAAATTATTGGTATTTATTACTAATTATGGATAATTATTGGTAATTAGTAAATTATTACTAATTATGGGTAATTATCGGTAATTATTACTAATTATGGATAATTATTGGTAATTAGTAAATTATTACAATTATTGGTAATTCTTGGTAATTATTGGTAATTATTACTAATTATGGATAATTATTGGTAATTATTACTAATTAGGGATAATTATTGGTAATTAATACTAATTATTGGTAATTATTTGTAATTATTACTAATTGTTGGTAATTAGTACTAATTATTGCTAATTATTGGTAATTATTATTAATTATTACTAATTATTAATAATTATTGGTAATTATTACTAATTATTCCTAATTATTGGTAATTATTACTAATTATTAATATTTAGTACTAAATATTGGTAATTATTGGTAATTATTGGTAATTATTACTAATTATTCCAAATTATTGGTAATTATTGCTAATTATTACTATTTAGTACTAAATATTGGTAATTATTACTAATTATGGAAAATTATTACAAATTATTGGTAATTATTACTAATAATTGCTAATTATTAGTAATTATTACTAATTATTGGTAATTATTGGAAATTATTACAAATTATTGGTAATTATTACTAATAATTAGTAATTATTACTAATTATTACTAATTATTTGTAATTATTGGAAATTATTACTAATTATTCCTAATTATTGGTATTTATTACTAATTATTAGTATTTATTCTTAATTATTGGTAATTATTACTAATTATTCTTAAGTACCATTAACTATTAACAATTAATACTAATAATTTAAATTTATTAAGTAACAAAACAATGTAAACATAATTAAATTACAACTAATTAAGAATAATTGAAACTAATAAAAATTTAAAATAAATATTAAATTAAAATGAACTTAAATACCTTTAAAATTGATATGAGGTTGATCTCTGATCGTTGTTGAAAACTTCAATATCAACTCCGGAAAAAAATTAAACTCAAGAAACGATAAACTCTAAAAATAGAGTTTTGAGAGAAGTAGAAGATGGATTTTGAGAATGAATGAAAAAAACGGATTGGGGGGTATTTATAGGTTAGATTATTTGCGACGGGTCTATTTGCGACGGGATACCCATCGCAAATACCTTAACCCGCATTTATTACGGTCAATGGTTAAATAGTTATTTGGGATGGGTCCCGTCGCAAATACTAACCTGCCGACATACTATTTGCGACGGGAATATACCCCCGTCGCAAATAACTTTCCCGCGATTTGGCGCGCAATGCGCACCAATCCTTTTGCGACGGGGAAAGCTAACCCGTCGCAAATAAGTTTCTTACGGGACTATTTGGGACGGGATTTATCCCCGTCGCAAATAACCCGTCGCAAATGCCCATTTTTCCCGTAGTGATTTTTGACAGGTTGTTTGCGACGTGTCAGTGTACAGTCGTAAATAGTTCTTCATAAGGGCCTTGTTGTGATTGGAGCACAACCCCGTCGCAAATAAAAAGGTTTTTGTGAGGGGTCGATGGTTCCTGTCGCAAATACCTGACGACATTTTTAATATTTGTAATTGGATTTATATCCCACTATAAATAATATGATGGAAAGTTGTCTTCTGTGAGGATCCCCATCGCAAAAGAATTTTTAACCACTACCCATAATTAATAAGGGGTGGACATTTGCGACGTGACCCGTCATAAACGCCGCTATCAGTGATGAGTGTCCCGACCCAAATAATCTTGTCGCAACTAATCTAACCTATATATTCCTACACATTTATCTTCTAATTTTACTCATTTATCTACTCCTTTCTCTCCCTCTCTAATGGTAAATTTTCTTTAAATTTTTTTTATACTTTAAAATTTTAGTTCTGGGCATTATTAACAGCTTACAAACTACAAAATATTCATATTTAAGGTATTTATCTATTTCAGTTATTTTTTATTTAATTTATTTTATTTTGTTTTAGTTATAAATAATTCTAATTAGCTACTGTTAACTAAAATTATAAATAGAGACTTTTATTTATCATTTTTTATGTATATTTTTACAAATAATTACTTGTGATTAGTATTATTTAATAGTTATTTTATTAATTATTTTTAATTATTAATAATTAATAGTAAATTATATTAATTATAAATAAATTGTAATAATTAGTAAAAATTGTAATAATTAGTAAAAATTGTAATAATTAGTAATAAATTGTAATAATAACTAATAAACTGTAATAATTAGTAATAAATTGTAATAACTTGTAATAAATAGAGAAAATGAGTAATAATTGTTAATAAATTAGAATAATTAGTAATAAATTGAAATAATTAGTAAATAATTGTAATAATTTGTAATAATTAGTAATAAATTGCAATAATTGGTAATTATTTGTAATAAAATTTAAAAATTAGTAATAAATTATGATAATTAGTAATAAATTATTATAATTAGTAATAAATTCTGATAATTAGTAATAAATTGTATAATTGGAGTACATACATTAATGGCCGCAACAGCAGGAGCATGAGCAGTTGGAGTACATGTGATGTCTCACTCATGATTTAGGGATGGAGTTCCATCCACCATCTCCTCCAACTCCTCCAGCTCCTCTAGAGGACCCTCCCCATGAGTGATTTATTTATTATTGTGATAAATCATTTGAATGTGGCTTTTTGTTATAATATTTATTTTCTATATTTATATATAGTGAACTTATTGTATTATTACGAATGTTACATTTTTCTTATTTATTTAATTTTTTATTATTTTATTACGTTAATTTTTTAGTTTTGTTAATCATTTTATTGATTATATTATTTTGATTTTTTTTACATTTTTTGTGAATGTTTTGATTTTTATTACTTTATAATTTTTATTATATTATTAATAATATTCTTTTTTTAGTTAATATTAATAATATGGTTATTATTATATTTTCAATATTATTTTATTATTTTTTAATTTATTTTTTTCCCAAATATGAATATTATTGGTTCATTTATCTAAATATGATTTTATTATTATATTTTTTATTTTTATAATTATTTTCTTACATTTTATTTTTTTTATTTTTGTTTAATTTTTGCGATGGGTCTCATCGGAAATAGAAACGGGCCATCTAATAAATGGTTTCAAAAACTCGACAATGCTTTTTGTGATGGGTCTACCACCACATCACAAATAGTATTTGTGATGGGTTTCCGCAATAAGGTATTTAAAAACAAAGAAGAAGCTATTTTTGAGGGATCCTTAACTCATCACAAATAGTGTTTTTGTGACAGGCCATTGAGAAAAACAATATTTACGATGACCTTTTATCCAATAAGAAATTTGTGGTGGGATGCTATCAGAAAAGGGTATTTGTGATGGGATCTGATCACAAATGTACCAATTTTCAATAGTGACATAGGTAAAGTGACTTTATGGTTATGAAAACATGCATATAACATAGCTAGTGGAAATGATTTTAGGGATGTATGTGTTTGATAGAGATCATGTTAGATACCTTTATAGACTAAGTAATAATAATTATTTTTATAGGTTTCTCTTTTATTACATTATGGTTTAGGTAATTAACGATCATTGTTAATTCTATAATGGTATGTTGGTCCACACTTTATGTTTTTGTGAATGAGGGTAATTTTTTGTTTCTATGTATTTATACAATAACTTTCTAGGATATCTAAAAGAAGTTATTGAATTATTTTTATAATTTTTCATATGTGATAAAATATGTTGTGAAAATGAATGATATATTTTCTAGAGTTTTTGAATATATCCAGAAGAACTTTTTGATATGGTTTCACAAGTTTTAACATATAATATGATATAAGTTGAATGATTGTTAATTTGATAAGGCTTCCATGAAATTTATATATTGATAGAAAGTTTCTCTAAAGGAAATATGAAAATGTTCTGGTTTGGAGCATGTCATTGTCTTTAGTGGGATAAACCATGATGTTGTAATTTCACCACATCAAAGTATTATGCATAACAAATTATGTGTTATGATATAACATGTGGTTTAATTTTTTTATCCAATTATAATATATCATTTCTAATTTGAATCATCATGTGATGATAATTAGAGGGGATTGGACATCCTATATTAATGTATAAATGTTAAAAAATTATGATCTAATGGATACAAATAGTTGTAACCTATAATAATTTTATAAAACATTACATTTATTCATCCTAATGTTTTCTTTCAATTAATTATGCTTGGATCTCCTAATAAAAAAGATATTGGTCTTCGGATAAGGGTTTGTGACACATTGATTTTATCATCTAATCTCATAAGGCCAAAAAACTATATATATCATGTTCTTTATCCTTTACGATTTTGGTTTCATTAGTTCATGGATATGAGATAATACTTCATAAGTGTTGGGAGATTCATTAATCTAATGTATACCCTGGGAGGAAGGATTAAATTATCAAATTATTTGTGACAATTATCAATATCATGGGTAAATATTTGTCAAGATGGATTCTCAAAGAATATTTATATCATTATATATTTATTTTAGTTAGTTAAAACATATTGAATTGTACTATAGAATTATAAATTTTATTTTATTTTTTGATACATTTAGATATGTTCCATGAACATATAAAACCCTTTACTAATATCAAATCCACTTCTATAATGTTTGTATTTAGTTCATAAATAGATAAACAAATCGGTTAAATGATTATTTTCATTACTATTGTGTGTTCTATTCAAAACATTCATGGTTCGTGTAATTAATCCTAACCATGCATATTTTTATAGAATAATGGTTGTGGTTTTATGATTGACAATAAACCATGTCTTCGTCCTTGCAAAATGGTCATAAAATGGTTTTGAGAAAAATAGAGTATCATAAGATGATTAAACTATGTCATCCTTTACTAAAACCTACAACTTGGTTTACATCTCGGTGGTATAGAAAAGGACATTGTAATGTAGTATTCCCAAAATAGTCACTGTGGTTATAGAAATATCATGGATATCCATATGGTAATAGTTGTAACTATGGGAATCCTCATTACATAATACATATCTAAAAAGGTAATGATAAATATAAAAACAACCATGTATTTACCAAAGGAAAGAGTTTCCATTCAAGACACCACTATAATGTAGTCTATAACCAAAATAGTAATTGTTAAAATAATTGAAAAATAAAATTATAAAATTTGTTACAATTATTCAAAAAAGCATTGCAATTGTTTTCCCATCAGATAAGATATTTAAACCCGACCAAAAACATTTTTGAGGATTGATCTTAGTTTAATGTATATTTACTTAGTGAATAATTTATAAAGTGTTCATTAATTGTAAAATAGTGGAAAATATCAATGTTTTTATATTTATTTTTAAATTTTTCATATATGAGAATATGAAAACTTCATACTGAAAGGCTTTGTATTGGGAAATAATTTAATTTTTCTAAAATTAATTTTGGTACATTTTATGAAATATACAAATAATATTAATAGTATGAAATTTTTTTCTTTTAAATTTTATATATAATCTTTGAAATTTTTATATAATTTTAAAATTTTTATAAATATCAAACATTTTGAATATGAAGAAGTTCAAATTAAATTCCATGAGAATTAATAATATGAAATGTTTTATATCATAATAAATATGTAATATTTATATTTATATTTTATGGAATGTTCAAAAATTATTTCTAAATAATAATGTTTTTATAATTTGGTCTATAAATTATTTATAAAATATTATTGCATGTTTAAATATGTTAAATGATTTTTCATTTTTTTATTTACAAAATTATTATTCTTGAATATATATATAATATCATTAATATATATATATATATATGATCTAGTTTAAATTAATCAAAACTAATTAGTTAAATTTTCTAAAATTTATTTAAAGGGTAACATTAATGGTATGATAGTTGATTTAGTGTTATTACACCTTGACTTTGGCTAATTCATGATCAATGAGTTTGAATATAAAGTTTAATTATAGTTCATTCATATTATGTGTTATAATTATGATCAAATTAAAGACTCTAAGGAGTATTGAACCATGGTTTGAGGGCATTTGGTTCATAATACACACAATCTTAGGAGATTAGTATCTGTCAAGAATTTTGGGGTAGGATAGTTATCACACCATTCTTAATATTATAGTTATTTTTGATTTTATATGATTCTAATAATTTAGAAGTAACAGTTTCATGTAACTTATGAATATGATAAATTTAGATATTAATAAATATAGTTGTCTTATAATTAGTGTCAGTAAAATTATTTATGATTTTTTTAAAAGAGTTTCACACCAATATTTTATGAATATATTTATTTTGTAAAAATAATAGGGAATAAAAGATAAATAATTAAAAAAATGAGTACATGTAAAGGGATTATAAGTTACAAGATGATGATATTGAAAACCCCATAAAATACTAATTGTTATATTCTATATAAGTCTATTATTTTCAATACCCCAATCATCCAAATGGGTAGGTTTGTCCAAATCATGGATCCCATGGATTGTCTTATATATGGAAATAATGTTATTGGTGACCCTAATAGGATTGTGTGCTCATATTTGGAGTGATATTTTTTTACACATTGTTATGGAACCCTAATTGATATGTTTACGATGTAATAGAGTTGAGATAACCCATGGGATGGATTAGGCAAGTAGTTTTCTACTCGATTACCAAAGTGTCATGTATGATATGATTTGAATGATAGCATTTCTAAAGAGCTAAGTGGTAAGAGGGGATTCCATGTGGACCCGTTTCGTAGGGAAATATAAATCATGCACCACTAATGGATATGATAGACTTCAAAAGGGTTCATCATTTTAGTGGGAACACATTTAATAAAATTTCATATTAAATGAATATAAAACATGATACTCATATGATAAAATTTTATATTATTGATAAAATATAGTCATTATCAAACATTAATTAGAGGTCAGTCCTTAAAAAATATTAATTGAATACACTACCTATAATGGAACATAAACTTAAAAATTCTTCTCAATAATGAAGTAAAAATCTATTTATAGAAATACCCACTTTTGAGAATATGTTTATTGGAAATTTCAATAACTGTAATAAGAAACTTATGAGAATAATGGAAGGGTTTACATGTGATTTAAAAGGAATTAGATCTATAATAGCAATACAAAATTTAGTCACAAATCGTGTACTCAATATGATTGGGTGTGTTATTGATTTTGAGAGGCTAAAGTTTTATTTTAATTCCATAGTTAATTAATTTATTTTTTTAGAATGGATCTGAAATTATGAATTATTTGTGTAAAATTTTTCCTAGTTTATTTTAATTTTTTAGGATGAAAATGTAATGCATGGGATGTAAGGGATCTAGTGTTGTGATAAAAGTTAAAAATTGTAGAAAATTATTCATGAATATAAATATTTGATTTTGTAATTGACATACAAGGTCATTTAAATTTAATGGATGATTAGAAAAGAGTGGAAATGTTTATATGTGAAATATAGTTGTATAGAAATGCTAAATGGGTGATATAATCCTCATAGATATTTCATTTCAGGTAATAATTTCTTAGAAATCTATTATTAAATTTTTAATGGTGTATGATATCAAATATATATATTACAACTCTTCAAAATTTATTACTGTCTAAAGATATAGAAAAATTTGTGGTTAATTTTTGAAGTGTTAATTAATTTAATAAAGAAAGGGTTATTACATCATAATGTTGGATGTAATGTGTTGGTTTAAATATCAAAGTAGATCAAAATAATGATTTTGTGTTTTCATCCTGTTTTCCCTCTTATTTGAAAATAAGAGTAATTGAAAACAAATTTTCAATAAATGAGATGATGGTTTTGGTAGACATGGTTGACGGGGATATTCCCTCAATCTATGAGATGGTTTTTGATATATTATATTATGTTATATATATATGTAATATATTACAACATGCATGAAATACTAGGAATATTTTATGCCTAGTATTAGGTATATTTAAGGCTTGATATGTGATATAATTTTATTACTTATAAATCGTATTTTATGGTCGATAAGGCTATCGAATGTTTATTTTAAATTTTCATGAATATTACATATAAAGTTTTAAATAATTATAAATTTCATAATATGAAATTATAGGTAATGATCAATGGTGAATTCATATTATTGATGCATGAATGGATGAAGCATTAACTCATACATTATATAATATATGAGTTAACACATGTTCTCTTGAGTAGTTTCCTTGTTATCTATATAAAGAGGTACTCTCCATTAGATGGGGTGATTTTTTTTAACATGTTCTAATTTCTTATCGATTTTTTTTATTTATTTAATCACTATTATTCTTTCTCTTTATTTTTTGATATTAGTATATATTAGAGTGAATACGGATCTTTCATGAGCATTGAGTGATACGTTCAACCCTTACCTTCTATTTTCATAAATCATAACACATTATATTGATTCATTAATGAGTTAATAATATGTAATCCACCCAACATGAGTTTTATGCTATGTATTTTTATTATCATTTATAATTTATGATTGATAATTCTTAAATTGGTTTGAGAATCGTAACTTATCTTTATTTTATAACAATATGATTGTATCATTAAAAACCATATAGTTTAATTTTTAAAACTTTCTTATTTATATTTTGAATTGAATTATATGGTTTATAAAAGAGTTATAAATCATTGGACAATGAATATAAATGTGTTTATAAATTAATTAATTATAAATTATTTATATTTAATTTATAAAATTGTTATGAAATATTTATTAATACCTATTTCATAATATTAACTATTAATACTAAAAATTATCTTTTGAAATTTTATGTAATGACTTATAATTTGGATATAAAATTTTCTATGGGAATTATACAAGTAACTTATGAAATTTTTATAAATTTCCAAATAAGTAAATTTATAATATTTTATATTTAATATTATCAATTATTCATAACATCTAATTTAAAATGATTGAAAAAATACGTCATTTGATAAATTATTTAAACAATATCCTAATTGGTTTTAAAAATTAATATGATTAAGGTTAAAATAATACTAAAAATGTGATATTTTTATTGTGTAAATTATTTACATAATAGAATTTAAATATAAAATGTCTATATTTTATTTAATTTCATATATTTAAGTTGAATGTCGTATAAAAAGAAAATATTAATAAGTTTATAATATACTTAATGTGAAGTGTTTATATTTATTTATATGTTAGAATGCAAATGGTGCATGTCTAAAAGATAAAGTGTTTATTATTTTTTGTATATACATCGTTGAAAAATAGTTTATCTCGTATTTAAATATATTATATTTTCCTTTATTTAGTTTATTACATATTTTATTCATGAGTATAATTATTATATTTTGCATGGTTGTATGTTTTAGATCAAGGAGTTAAGGTTCTTCTTTAAACTGGCATACATTTATATATGGAGTTACATAAAAGGAATAATATGTGATATTTCTTTCTTATACCTTGATTTTGGATTGTAATGGATTTTGAGATTGAATTTAGAGGTTTATTATTGATTATACCTATACTATTTCAGAATTATGATTGAATTATGATATCTATTTATTAAATTTTCATTGGGTAGAGGAACATTGGGTTTGACTACTCACTAGGCTGAAGTCTTATACCTTATATAAAAAATTGTGGGTTATTTATCTGTCGCTCAAAGATTACTTTTCTATATATATTTTATTTCATATGGTTATGATACATTACATGAAATGGTTTCATATACCTTATTCATGTGATTAATTTTGATATATATATAAATATATATGTATTTTAATTTTAGTTAGTAACATGTGTTATGAGTTGTGTAAAGAGTTATACAACAATATGGTTTGAACATATTGACTTGAGGGAATAAAGAGGTATTTAAAAATAAATTACTAGAATAATTCATTCATGTAAAAGTAACACAAGCAATAATATTTTGAGACTAAATCCACTTCAAAATAATTTAATTTGATATATTACTTACAAGTAAACACATGGCATTACCTTAGTCATTCCACAATATATGTTCTTACAAAGCAGTATTCCCATGGATTATCTTGGGTAAGGTATGATGTAAATGGATAACCCTAAGAGTTTGGTAACTAAATAATATTGTGATATTTTTTTACAGTTATATGGAAAAACTATAGGAATGATACTAAGGTAATGGTGTTTATTTTATCCTTATGATATATTTGGAAATGATTTTTACACTCAACCATCTGAGATTCATATATGGTATGATTGACTTGATGGCCTTCCAAAATAGATAAGTGATGATAGGAATTCCAAGGTGTAATCATTTAATAATGAAATAGAGTTCTTTTCCCACTAATGGATATCTTATAAAACATTATAATTGATCCAATTATAGTGGGAGAACATTTAATAAAATTCATTATTAAATTAGTGTACAACATGATAATCATACAGTAAAATATTCGGTCATATATAAACAGAATAATCATAATCTAAATTAACATAAAAATAAATCATCGAGAAATATGAATTTTAATTTTAGATACGTCTAATGATATTATAAAACATAGGAATTGTTCTTAAGAAAGAGAGAAATTTTCTTTTTGTTAAATAAATACAAATTCCAGAGTAACCAACTATTGAATTTGTTAAGCACTTGAATCTATGTTATTATAAGATGGATATAGTAATTTATTTATTTTTAGATCTATTATATGAAACATTACCAAAATAACAATATTCCTGACTGATATACTCAATTTTAATTACTATGATAATAAATTGATGGGATATAAAATACACTTTTAGGCTTGTTCAGACTATGAAATTCATTTTTTAATCATTATTGGATATTTTTTAACAATGTGAATAAGTTTAATAATATTTTAATTTATTTCATAGATGTTTTAGGATTGATGAAATAGGGAATATGAAGTCCAAGTTCTAGTGTTGTATTGACAATAAAACAGGGTAAACGTTATAACTGGAAGCAGAAAAAGCTAATTGGAAAATCTAATAATTTTTATTTGAGTATATAATAAATTTCAATGAAACAAAAAAGGATGATTCCGTAATTAAGTAAATCATTTTTTATGATGAAATTATAAGAGATATCTGATGGGGTTTTGGGATCTCAATAAAATATTCAAGTTTGGTATTGTTGTAATATAAATGATTTCTTTATTTTTAAAAGGTATATGAAATAAAATATGTACCTTAAAATTTATATATATATATATGAATTCAAAATCAAGAAAATATTTGATTAATATTATAGTATATTATAAATTAATAAAACATATGAATATTGAATCATATATTTGAATGTAATGGAATATTTCAAGATCATATAGATCGGTAAAAGGATTTTTATTTTTTATTATTCCACATATATGATAAGAAATTTTTTTTGTTGATAAATATTTTTTATGAGAAATATAAAATAATGTTTCAATACTCATGGTTTATGATTCATCATAATTTACAAAATACTTGAGATGAAAATTAGGATAGAAATATTTTATCCATGATAAAAGTGTTTTCTAGATGTTTATTAAATTATAAGGGATTTGATCCTACCACCCACCCGTGGTGTGTTTTAAAAAATAAAATATTCTTTTTATAAGACAAATATAAAATCATATAATAATATATCTGATATAGAAATATTTGTTTTTTAGATATTTCCACTAAAAGAAAATAAGTGTTGTTTCCGAATAAAAAATGAATTTTTATATCTTAGTATAATAATATGAAAATAATATTGTTTCTAAGAGTATAGTGTTATTATTTTGGGAAATTTGTATGTTCAATGATTAAAAAATAAATAATTTTGTGATTAAAAATAAAATTTAATTTTAATTATATCCTAAATGCTTTACGGTATGTTAGAAAAATAATACATAAAATATATAAAGGAAATGCTTGATTTAAAATTTTCCTAGAATGGTAAATATTTTTTAATTATAAATATTTATATGTTAAAAAAATTATTAAGGTTTTAACATATGATATTGGGATGTAAATAAGATTTAATGCTATGTTCATAGAGTTGAATTTTAGGAATATGATTATTAAATATCGCCATCATAAAAAAATTTATTTATTTATTTATTTTACTCATTAAAGAGTTTATAGGGAGTTATTTTTTAAAATAGTTCCATATAGATGTGGAAATAATTATATAAAAATTTAATGAGTTCAAAAAAACCATAAATGTTTTGTAAACATAAGGCTGAGATGAAAGTCTTTCACATATTATATAATGGTACATTTTCATATGTACTATATTGATGGAATCATTAAAATGTTTTAAGAATATAATGTTTATCATGTTATAGGGGTAGAAGTATCCACTTTATCATTATTTCATGTTGGTTGTATATACTCTTGATGTCAAATGATAATTTACCTCTCCAAGTGTGACTTTGAGTTGTCCATAACTAATTTATTCCATGAATTATTATCGGTTGTCATGAAATTTTATGGTTATAATGGGAATGAATTCATATAGATAAATTAAATATTCTCACGAAATGGAAAGAGTGTTTTTGTCACTAGATGATCTATGAAGTACACTATTTGTTTAGTATTTTAGGAGTGTATATTTTTTATTGAATCTCTATACTAGATTCTAGATATTATCCTAGCATGAGAACCTTAATTATTTGAAACTTTTATTACACAATCCTATTTTTTAACTAATTAGGTTTGGTTTGGTATGTTTTGTATCATGTCATTGGTTAGAACATAACCAGGATGTGATTTTTCCTCTCATATAAAGAATATAACATATGATCCCTCAACTGAGATTGACTAAGGAAGTGTGTTCCCAAACATAGATATGACATGTGATGTGATTACATATCAGATGAGGGGAATATGTTGTGGTCATATACAAAGTTCATTGATATATGGTGTATTCATAGAATTATTCATTCATCAAGTGAACAATTAAAAATATCTGGGGAGGCTATATGGGATTGACATTGTCTATGTCTCGTGGTCACTTGGTATCTTCGAAAAGGATTATATGATAACATGAAATTGTATTTGATACAAATAGTAGACATGGGTATAGAGATACACATGTATGGTGAATATCATGAAATATCATTTTATAGGTTATGTATCATTTTCCATTACTAGAGGAATCAATTTTATTACATTTATGAATTAAGGAATTAATATTTCTTAGAAAGGCTATAATGTCTCCTGATGACACACATTGTGGCTCAATTAATGGGCATTGATTTATACCTAGATAGATTCTCTTAATTTTTTTATAGGTTATGTAACATAATATTTAGATGGGTATTCACAAGGTATTTAATATAATGTGTTTCAAAATGAATTTTATTAAATCTTTCCTGATGTATTTTGTAATCTATCCAAAGGGGGTTTTTAATATGGTTTTAAAAGTTTTTGTATATGATATAGTATAATGTAAAATGGAATATAGTCTATAAGGCTTTAGTTGATGTGGGATATTGAAGGATATATGATCTAAATTCATGAGAAGGGTTTGGATATATCTTATTATACAATATATGTATGTTGTAGAGTATTGAATGCATGAAATTCAAGGTAAATCATACACCTAGTATTAGGGATGTCATAAGTATTTATATGTGATATTGTACCAACTCATAACAATAATAATATATGATATATAATTATGTTAATTGTTAATTTATAATGTCACATAATGAGATTTTTAGGAAATATGTTTTCATAAAAAATTATTTCGTTGATAGCTTATATTGTATGAAACATCTTGTTTAGAAGAATCATGTATTATTATTAAAATATTATATGTTAGATATAACCTAGAAGTAAAATTGAAATGAATGAATAAAAATGAATAATTTTTTAAATAAATATAATGGTTTGTCTCAATATTAATGTAATTTTACATTTTGAGAAAATAATCACACAATTTTTAGTACAGTCATTTTAGTATTTGAAAATACATTTTCATCAAGAATGATTTTTTTTTATATTATGTAAAAATATTAACTTCTATAAGATCAATAATATTTATTGGAAAAAATGAGTTTAATTTTTGAATTGAAAATGAAAATATTTTCTTAAAATGTTTTTGAGAAAATTTTAAAATATTTTATCTTTTAGGTAATAGTGAAAAATATTGATTTTTTAAACGGTATTTGCTTTTAATGTTTTTACAAGGAAAACATATTTTTTAAATTTATTTTAAATTTTAACTATTTATTTTATTATTTAAAATAATTCAATTATTTTTAAGTGTATTTCATATTTGATGTTTGTATCCAAACAATTTATATTTAAAAAGGTTGTTTTTTTTAAAAATAGTTATTCATTGAACTTTTCTGGTTTAATTTTCAATTAAATTCTAAAAATATTATATTATAAAATTTTAAAAATGTATTATTTATTTAAAATCATGAGGATAATATTTTATAATTAAACCCCTTTTATTATCATAAAATATAAATAGAAGCCTTTGTAATTTTTGTTAGCATTATAAAGGGTAAATTAGTTAAAATATGTTGAAAATAATATTATATGAACTAATAAATGACCCCAACACTTACATAAGATATATCAAATGAATTTAATTCGAACAAGAAACCTATGGATATAAATTTAGTTGTTTAAAAAACACTTTTCCAGGAAGAATACTATTATATTATTAAAATTAATGAAATTCACAAAATGAAACTTTATTTGTCTTTAATATCTATTATGCATCCACATGGGGACAAAATAATTAATGAATTAATAAGAGTCAATTTTATCTTTAAAAACTTTTTTACATGATATAAATTCATTTATTACTTTAAATTCTACAAGGATAATATTATGACCACTATAATATTTTATTTAGAGAAAAGTCAAAAGGTCACATTCATTTTTTTAATAACTAAAACATTTTTAATATTAAGTTATCTAAATGATATGTTTAAAAATAAATATTATTAATAAAAATAAAATATTATTATTTATCATGATAATTTATTTATAATTTTTAGGAATAAAATTATTGAACTAAATTCATACACAATGGTGATGTAGTAATTATTCAATTAATAGAGGAATAAAATAAATGATATCAAAATATTTAATTTAATATAATTTGATATATTTAAGTTGATAAAATAATTCTATATTTCGACATTAAAATTTAGGGATATAATTTTTAAAAAAAATTTACATGTTTTCTTGCTATTTTGAAATGACAAAATAGCTAATAGTATCAATGTTGACAATAATGATATTTTATAGAATTATTATATTATTATATTATATAAAAAAATAAAAATATTTTAAAAACATAAATTGATTATTATGTTGTATAAAATTCCATAGATATTACATTTATGGTCCAATTTACACTATATTATAAAAAAAATCAACCTTTCAATATTGAAAAAGTTCTAACCATAATTAAAATTAAAATAGGTCAACTAAGGGTAAATCAAAATGATAAGGTTTAAATAACACCAAACCTTGAATAAAATATATTATTTTATGATATTACATCCTTTTATTATATTATCATCGAATCCATGGTCATTTGGTTGTATTTCTATTGAAAAATAGATTATTATAATATAATCTTTTTAGCAATTCTAAATGTACCCCTCACCTCTATTATAAATGGGGACCACCTCCCTGGACTATTTACATGACGTTTATCCTTATATATAAAACATACCATGCCATTTTATATTCTAAAATTAACTATAAAATTTCTAGAGGTCATGTTATTCACAAATAAACAACCTTATAGCCCTTTATAAGAGGTCCAAAGGAGACGTTTAAAAGAAGAGGTAATCATTATAACAGATCACTTTATTTTTCTAATCTTTCTTAGCTCCTATAAATCAATTATATTTAAAATAAAATAATAGAATCAGTATGAATAAAATTTTAAAATTTTATTATGATTATGAAAACATGATGATACACCATTTTCACATCAAAAAAATAAGTAAAAGTATCATTCGTCTGTAAGTATGGCTTACAGTCTCCACGTAGCGATACAATTCATTTTTACTCACCATATTTTATTGATGGGTTTTATTATGGATTTAATGAATATATATTTTTTAACATATAAAATTTCATAAAATATTAATTATTTTATTTCATTCCATAAATTTAAAAATAAAAATGGCATTCATTAGTACATATAGTCTACCGTCTCCATTAATGGTGTAATTCATTTTTCTATCAGTACTTTATTTAAATGATTATAAATAAGAATATTATTATTATTTAAAATTTTAATAACATGGTAAAAATATTTTATATTATGATACTAAAGATCAATTTATAAGGACCACTAGTTTGAAACTATAACATGCTTAGAAAACAATGTTGTTACCATACAGAAATGTGATTTTAATAATAAATTATTAGAAAATGGTTGATAAGATGTAATAAATAAATAATAAATGGTATGATATAATTATGGTTATGAACTAAATTTATAATAAATTTATATTTGTTATATATTATTTTTAATTATGAACTAAGAATGTAAAGACTTTGGGTATGCGATTTGCGTCTCACTTTTAATTTTGTTAGAAACATTCCTTATAAACAACTTGTTTATTTTGTGTGGTCTATATACAATCCAAGAATGTATTTTATGAATACTATCATAAAAAATATGGTATTTTCATATCTATTTGTTTTTGTTTATTTTATAGGAATTACAATTCGAATGAAATGAATGTGGTAAAACTGTATTTCATAATCTCATCATTATTAGGGATTGTTAACATTTAGGTTTCCATAGTGGAAAATTTACCTTCCTCTTCCATGTTTTCTAATAAAAAATTCAAGAAGTTTATTAATATTATCCTATAAATTTTAAATTAATTTTTACCCATGTTTTAATTTTTATAAAATTTATTGAAAAGAATATTTTTAACATTTTCCCAACAACGTACTTGGTGACTCTTCCGACCAAGAAATATAGATGGAAAGTTTTTTTACTTATATGGTATGAGAACATTTTCCTCCCATCATGAAAACATAATATTTTGAATCATTATATACCATATTACAATTTTATTTTCAAATAAAATGTTTTCATATTTAATTTTTGGGATTTTAAAAATCCAAAATGGAAAGACAATTTTCATCAGAAATTATTTCAAGTGATATTTCAAAAATAATTTCTCTTATAAGACTACATTATTTTATGTTAAATATGATTTAATGGGGGATATTAGGCTAGGATAAAATCCTAATTTTTATTCTGTACGATTTATGTTTATGTTGGAATTATTTATATGAATCCGATTTCATTTCCATAGGTTATGAATTAATGAAATGTTTTTTCAAACCCATTTCATTTAATGAGTTTTGATATGATGAATGATTTCTGATCATGTGGAATGCATGAGTGTGGATTTTCTTTATGTTATGGGTGGAACTTATATCTCCACCAAACTCAACAGGTTAATCATTATATCATATAAGATAAAAATGGGAAACAAGTTGATGGGATTTATCTACTATAGGAAATGGGTGCGTCGTGATCCACTATACGAAACTGGTGTATCCTAATACACTATGTTGATAGTCTTGGTAGTAAACCTTGACATATGAAATGTTTTTCTATATTTATGATAGTGACACACATTTAATACATGAACTTTTTTATCATGATCGATTTACAATGATTTATGACTATTATGGTCCATGTTTTCTTGAATCATAATGCTTATCACATGAATCATGTTTATGATCTATGATAGGTTGGGTATGAACATTGTAATTTAAGTTTAGGATTATATAAACTTATTCTTATCATATTCATTAAAATGATCAAGGATTAATATCTTCTATATTTACCCTTATAAAGAATTATACTTCACCATTTCTTATGTTTCCCTCCCCAAGTGATGAAGAAAGGTTTACGTAAGGTACAATGAAGAGGAGTACTATGGTAGATGTTTTTTGTGGGTGGTAATGAAGATATTTCATAAAATATGATGATTGTATATACATTATCAAAATATTATAAACCATTACATTTTTATCATGGATAATATTTTAATTTATTTAATTTTGGTCTTGATATATATTATATTTGAATATGAAAATATCGAGCCATTATTGTTTTTACTATAGTAGGATTTATACATTATTTAGATATTAGGGTTAGAATAATTTTATGAAAAACATGTGGAAAGGATTACATATAGGATAAAATCCTATTGATTTTATAATGATCACAAATGTATTATATTAAACCTAAGGTGTAATAAAAGAATGTGTCCTGATATAGACATTCTATATATGATTTTTCAGAATGAGGTGGTTACACACTATGATTTGTGTTTCTCACACTAAGCGTTTTGATTTTAGACAATGGCTTGAACCTAAAAGAAACAATCTATTTTTAGGTGCTACATATAATGGAATTATTTACCTCCTAATAAACCAAATGTTATGGGTTCATGAATGAAAGATATTAGATTTATGCTCACACAAAATTCTAAGTATATAGATCATACAGAGTTTCCAAAAGAAATTGTAAGGGAACAACATACTATTAAATATTTCGTGATGAAACATCCACCTTAATTTAGATGGTTTTTTTACCTAAAAGAGGTTGATCTATGGATTAACTCTTATGAGAAAATATTTTATACTCCTCAATTCCAGTGGCATGGAAAATAATTTTTAATTATTTATCATCTAGAAGGAAAATATGATTAATGGTAAATGGTCGAATCATTTAAAGGATAATAAGAAATTTGAAAATATTGAATCCATGGAATGGGATGAGTTTAAGGGATATTATTCTGTAATCCCATTCTTTTTATTCTATTTAAAATTGAGAGATATAATATCTTGTTATGAAGAAAAAATGATGATGAATCCATTGGTACCTATGAAGAAAATTTTACAACGCTTTCAAGGTAATACTATGGATTTTTTTATAATATGTAAAAGTAACATTGATCAATTATTTGGTGTCATAAAACCATGTATTATAAAGTAAATAGCTATAAGAGACTATAGTTTCTATGAATAAATTGTTTTATCTTCACTCAAGGTATAAATGGAAATTGGAGATTCCCACAATTCCGATGGTTTTGATAAAAAAAAATAAAGATAGAGTATCAAAAAAACTCAAATAAATAACCTGGCTAAAAGAAATTAGCCATGTTCATGTTATAAATGTGGGAAGAAACATCCATGTAAGTGTTTTAATTGAACTGGGAGGTGATATAAATGTTGAAATATGGGTGACAAAGCTCATGAATGTTAAAATGATGGTCTGGTTATTTTAATAGAGCATAAGGTGTCAGTTAATGAATAACCCACACTTTAGTTTTAAAATGCAAGAAGATTTGGAATTATATGATTAAATTCTATAATCCAGTGACTAATGTAGATTGTAACATCCCCCAATCTGGAACTATCTCATGTGGACATAAAGGGTTAGTAGCGATACATCAAGCATACAACCTAGTATGCCAGAGACTTTCGACTTCTAGTAGTGATATGATAAGTATATTGGGGAGAATATAACCTCTCTTTATATAGTTTAAAAATTTAGGAAATAAAAATATCATAAAAAATAAATTTCAGAGTGCGTTGATAATTTAAAAAAATTTAATACAATAGTAAACCAATAATAAAATCTAATTGAATAATCCAATAAATAATAAAGTAATAATGTAGTTACAGGATTGAATGTAACTAAAATTCATGATAGAAGTAATAAAAATTAAAAGATTATAATATTAAACAAAATACTCACAATTACCATGTTTGAAACCCCATGTAGGTTCATCTCCAAACACAAGGGAATACATCAAGAAAATATTCAATAGTAAATTCCCTTTCCCTTGTCTAATCCTGAATTAATATGATCTTTTTAGGTACCAAACGGCAGCCCAAATAGGGTGTCTGTTTAATTAAGTAGGTCGACCCCACAATGTATATACTTAACCAGTGAGATAATGAGGTTTTGAAAAATGAAATAAATGGGTTTATCAATTAATAAAAATAATTAAATTAATACCACAACATCGTACTTAGGAACCATGTCATAATTTCTTTAAGCATGTCTCACAACAATGCTATCCAAAACCTTATAACCATGGTGAAACATAACCTTCCTCAACACCATGCAAGAATATCATTGATCATGTCTCAAAACCATGCCAAATTTGACTTTATAACCGAGGTATAAATAACATAAATCTGGTTTAAAACACACAATAAAAGCATTTCAGTAATCAATAATTTCAATTACTAGTATATAAGAATTTCATCATTTATCAGGTCTAATCCTAATATATAAGTATTTCAACATGTTTCACTTAGAATATCCCACTATATAATAATTTCATCTTGTCTCAAGGAATATACCGGTATATAATAATTCCAACATGTGTCATAGGGCATAGCCTACTATTAAATTATTTAATAGTTTCTCATGGCATAGCCCAGTGTATATGCATTTTGTCATGTGTCACTGGTTATATATCTCTATATAAGCATTATAGAATTTATCTCCTGGGACAACACCCCATATAATCATTACAACATTTATCACAATACATGTCATAACAACAAGAATATCACAATATCACATCATCAGGATAAATTATTAATTATGAAAATTAATTTCAGTCTATCAATTAATATTTTCATAAATCCAATACTCATAACCAATAATATGCCAATTATCCTGATTGATAATAAAATACTAGTTGAAATTATATCAATCAATCACTGAAAATCCATTTCCTGATAAACGTACCTTAATCCATTAAAAAATTATTTATAATCAAGGGTTCACTCAACTGAATGGTATCTATTATCTAGTTCAATAAACAATTGGATCCAAATGGTCTTTACGGAATTATTCAATTCATCATTTCATCAATTGGGTTTCATAAATGTTGGTGTCATTAAAATAATGCACATAATTGAAAATTTTCAAACCATTGGGATATGGTTTAGAACATCACCATTAACTAATGATCAACTAATGATTTTAGTAGGATTCTCTATCAAGAACGTTGGTGGATGATAACCAAAAAGTTCCTAGATTATAACAGATCATTATCAAAAACAACAACGCACACAATAAAAAAATGTCAACATAATACCTAGAGAAAAAAGTGGGAGAAGGTAAAAACTAACCAAAACCACTTAATAGAGATCAGATATAGGATTAGGATGTCAAAAGGTAGGGAAGGATTCTAAAATATCCTGGAAGGTCTCCCAAGGTTTAGAGGAAGAAGAAACATGCTATATGGAAATAAAAATAAACCGCACGCCACACTTTAAAATTAAAGTCTAGAGAATTACACGACATGTAATATTATAACACATTGTAAAAAAAAATTAGATGAATATACTGAAAACCCATCACCTCAAGTTATTATTTATTTAGATTGATTATTACACGACACGTAACAAGATTACATGATGTGTACTCTCTTATTTCCATGAATCTATACATGGATTGAAACCATTCACGATATATGTCTAGAAAAAATTGCACCATGTGTATTATAGTTAAAATTTGTGTAACTATAATTCATATAGTTTTTCAACTCATTTTCCTCATAATAACTTAAACCGATTAAAGATTCTCAACATACCAAGAACCCTTTTTAGCACTAAACCCATTTATACTCATAATCCATTAATTCAAAAAAAACCTAAAATTCTACCCATGTGGATCATCTCTAATTTTCTAAAGTTTCCTCACAACCCAAGTCAATTATGATTCAAAAAATAGGCTTCCACAAAATTAAGTTCTTTACTAAAAAAGGCTTCCTATATTCAAACAAGACATGACCACCAAAACTCAAAGCGGGATGTACTTGTAAAAATATGGGATCTCACGACCTCCCCACTATATAATAGATCATCGCCAATATTCTCCATGAATCATGGTTGGGTCTTAGTTAACAAGTCAATCCACTTTGCTCACATATCAGACTCCATTTCTCCATTATCCTCATGAACTCACCTATTAATCTACTACACTCAAACTAAAGGAGTCTCCCTACCACATAAATACTTCTCATCATCATCCAAAAAATATATCATATGCTCCTCAAAAGATGCATCAACACTAAGATCGACGACTGATATTTCTATCATGGGGAAGGTAGTTAAAAAATTATCAAAAGTTGAGACATGTGGAAAAAAAATTTGTGGGTCATTATATCTATGGAATGGATAATCAATATTTCACTGGACTGACTATATCCACTATCTCAAATGGATCGAAAAAATATGGGTGTTATATTTCTTTTTTTTCTGATAAGACATTTCCCCAACCTAGGTGACACCAGAAGGAAAATATAATTACCAACCTTAAACTCAATATGTCATATATTAAAGTAAACAAATTATTTCATTCTAATTTGTCTAATCACAAAAATAGGTCTAATAAACTAAAATTTCTTAGATATCTCATGTATGAGACTGAGCCTAATAAGCGATGACTCACCTACCTATAACTAGAAAAGAGTTGATTGACACGTCCTACCAAAAAAAGCCTCAAAATGGTCTAACTAGATTTATTCAATGAATTATTTATTATATAAAAAATACTTCAAGTTCAATATTCTTATCCCATGAAAAATAGAAATCCAAACTAAAGGCTCATAACATATCCTCTAGAACCTAAATAGTCCTCTTATTTTGACCGTCGATCTATGTATGATAAGTTGTACTAAAAATAACCTATGATCCAAGATCCTTATGATGATCTTCCTATAAAAATGATGTGAACTGGGGATCTCTTTCTAAAATAACACTCCTCATAACATCATGCAACTAAAATACCTTGAACACATAAATATTTCCCTAATCATAAACTCTGGAGGTCGCCCCAATTGGAAAGAAGTAGCCTTCCTTCACCAATAAATATAGAACAAATCATATAGTATCATTATTAAGAGTTTCCATAGGTAATCCTATAAAAAATCCATATTAACATCATCTCATTTCCACTCAAGAATGGGAAAAGTCTATAAAAGTCCAACTATCCTCTATTCCTCAGCTTTCAACTAATGATAAGTAAAAATATATACACAAATACCTCTACCTTATTCTCCATACATGACCACCAGAACATTCTACATATATCATGATACATATTTTCCAATCTAGGATGTACCACCAATCTAGAAGTGGGGAACTCTCTCATCAGATCCTAGCACTAGAATGAAAGAACTCATAAACATCCATTTAAAATAATTGAATTTCCACATATAAGAGATCATCCCAATGGTGTATCAACCCATATAAGATATCTCTTATAACTGATCCCTCTGGATTAGATAACTTCTCGATCCGGAACTAGTCAAAATGCATGGGTATAACCAATTTCGAAGTTAGAGCTACCCATCCCTGAGACTCCCGAACATATAAATTCATGTATGAAAAGATGTAAATCTCCCTCCACTCATCATAATACATCCATATTTCCTCATATTATGTCATTTGACTCCTTTCATAGGCAAAAAAGTTTCTCATTCTTTCTATATAAGACAACTCAAAGTCAAAAGACTATAGATACTAAACCCACATCCTATTTCAATGGACTAGGTCCCATTAAGAAAATATGAATATGATGCTCTTGTGGTACATGTATTCCACAAAAGTCTCACCAATGAGATAATACCATCAGTATATCTAGGCATGTACCACTACTTTTAAATCTAAATCTTGAGTAGGGTAAATCCTCTCATGTAGTATCAGTTATCAAGAGATTCAAAAAGACACTCTATCCTCCAGCATTAGAAGTAATCTGATTCTAACTTCATATGTGTCATTGTTCACTATATATTATTTATGTGACAAAGGTAATGTAATTCTAGGTGATAAGTTCATCTGGCCTTTAAAATCTTTAAAATATCTCCTGCAAGCATCCAACCGAACAAACTTCGTCTCTTTCTTGGTTAGCTCTAATATTAGTCCTTCCAAACGAGAAAAGACCTAGATAAAGCCTTGATAATAACCTATTAAACCTAAAAATCTTCAAATATTGAATACATTCTTGGGGTTTTACAACATACCATGGATATAACCTTCTATGGAACCAAAAAATCTCTTTCATCTGAGAGGAAATGGCCCAAGAAGTGAACATTATCAATCCAGAAACTATTTTGGTCGGCTTAGTGTAAAGTCAATTCTCTCTCAGTGTACTCAGCACAATGTCATGATATTTGGAATGATCATATTATAACTTTTAATACACAAGTATTTATTCATAAAAAACACCACAAATAATTCATGTAATGGATGAAGGAAATTATTCATCAAGGCCAATAATATCTCTGGTGTGTTGGTCCATCCAATCAACATCACTACATACTCGTACAATCCATACGTTCTCCTTAAATAAGTCTAAGTTATATCTGATGGTATCACCCTGAAATGACGTTATCCTAATCTCAAACCATTATTGGATAATATCTTAGAACCTCTCAACTGATTTAATAGATCATCAATTCATTAAAGAGGATACGGGTTCATCACTATCATGTAGTTTAATCTATGATTATTCACACATAAGTAGAAATTACCATAAGCCTTCATAGTGAAGAGAACTGGAGAACCCCCAGAAGATGTACTTGATTATAACAAACCTTTAGTTTCCTTATCTTCCAACTTAACATTCATCTCTTGATGATATTCTTGTGTAATTCTATAAAGAGGTATAGAATCTATCAATACTCATAAAACCAAATCGATCATAAAATTGACTACTCGCTTAAGAAATACTCTATATAAATCGTTAGAAAATACATCCTAAAAATGGTTTACCACTGGTGGAAAATAATATTTCTTCCCTGTGAACTCCAGAAGTTGATACTAATATTTCATTGGTCCATGAAGCATATATATTAAAAGTTTTACCCTCCTATATATGGGTGTCTCAAAATTCTTAAATATCATCTTGACAGACTCGATCTAGAACATAGCTACCTTGGGGCCTCTACCCCAGTGAATGTAGGTGGTTTCTATAGCTAGAACTCTCTGGTCATCTCAGACAACAAAGGAATAGTGTGAATAGTATACCTATCCATGGGTCACATGACCCTCAAGAAGCTATCATGAATCTAAAAATACATATGATCCTCAGTAACAATGGGAAGCTATAGTTCATATGTGTTAGGAGAATAAAAATTTCCAGAATCCTGATTCTCATCATGAATTCAAGGAGGATTAATTCTCTATAAAAGAGAAACAACCACCTATGAACACTGGTTATAACAAGGTCAACCACAATAGGTTACAACAATAGACAACCATTTCTCCTGGTCTCTCTAAACATAGCTTACAAGCCTTTTATCCAGACATAAAAGTTTTTTTATTTCATTTATCACATATAAATTTTATCTATATCATAGTTCAATTGGAAATTTTATATCACATGAATATTAATATTTTCCCATCATAAATAGTTCATGCCAGTTTATTTCACTATGTTCCTATTAGGATTCATGCATATTCATCCCATATAATACTGAGACATGAGTATAAATCTCAAAAACAAATATAATCATAAAACAATAACCTCACACAACATGTGAATCACTCAGGGTGAAATAACTTCAATTATAATAAGCATATATTGAAAACAACAATACATCCTTAGGAACTCTGATTTTCCCATATATGTGTCTGCTAATCCCATGAAAAATACTCATTAAAAATTCTATCACATCCAAGTATACATTATAGATTTCCCATATAGTAAAGAAACAAAAAATAAGCCCCTTTGATACAACTTCATAACATCCCATATTCTTTCATTATCTCATGTTTCCACAAAGGGTATGTTATGAGACCTCAGGTGTACCTCCCCATATGATAGAGGATGTCTACTATGAGAGGGGGTGTAATAAGTATATTAGGGAGACTATACCCCTGGCTATAGATTTATGACGTAGAGAAAATAAAAATATAATAATTAATAAATATTATAATGATGAAATAATGGAATCAAAACAATAAAGTGGAAACCCAACGATAAAATAAAACATAATAATCCAATAAATAATTAAGGAGTAACTCAGTGATGTGCTGAAATGAATCTATATTTAATGGTATACGTTATAAAAATTAAAACTAGAAGACTTGACAAAGGTGTCAAAAGTCCCCATTCCCAAACCCATATCAGTCTTCCTCCAAAGTTCATCCCATCCAACATGAAAATAGTCAACGAAATGGTCACATTACCTTGCCCAATCCTACATCCATATAATATGGTTGGGTACCAGATGATGTACCTAAGATGGTCTAAGTATAAATCAATAGTTTGACACCACCATTTATAACCATGACCAGTCTTGTAATAAGTTTAGGAAATAATGAAATAAGTAGTTGTATCAATTAACTAAACAATTAAATTAATACCACGTCAACCTACTTCATCACCATGGGATAATGTCTCTGATCATGTATCACAACCATGCTAACCACAACCATATAACCATGGTAATACATAACATGTCATGGTGCCATTCCAGAATGCCTCTAACTATGTCACTCAACCATGCCATCCCTAACCTTATAACCAAAGTATAAAATATACAATTCTTTTCCAAACCCCAATATATAATCATTTCGAAAAAAAATTACTTTTTTCGTGTTATATGATATATTCAGAAATTATCATGGCCAATCTCGATATATAAACATTTAAGAATGTTTCACTAGGTATAGCCCGCTAGATAAGCATTTCAACATTTCTCATCACGTAGCATTGTATATAATCATTTCATCATGTGTCACTAGGAATAGTTTGCTATATAATACTTCCATCATGTCTCAAGGAATAGCCTGATATATAATCATTTCAACATGTTCCACTAGGTATAGATCGCCATATAAAAATTACAACATTTATTGATCAGGCAAATGCCCTATATAAGCATTGCATCATTAATCACAACACATATAACAAAACAAGGATATCACAATATGGGATCATCCAGAAAAATAGTTAATTATGAAAATTAATATATATATATATTAGCTATACATTTAACAAGTCAATTTTTCATAACCAATATGATGCCAGTTATATTAATAAAAAACCCCAGAAAAGGTGAAACTAAATCCAGAAATCACCCTAAATCCATGTCATGATAAACAAAATTTATTTCATTAAATATTTTATTTATAATCAATGGTTCTCTCACCCAAATAGTAGCTAGAAGCTATGTCAATAACCAATTATATCCAATGTAATAAAATGAATAATATGATAAATTTTTTAATCAACTTATGTTCAACCATGTTGTCGATGTTTCAATATGGCACATACTTATCAATTATAAAATCATATGGTTAAGGTATAGACCCCATACCTTTAACTAACAACCAACATATTCTTTCATCATGATTCACCAATAAGAACATAAGGGGATAGCCACAGAAGGTTCGTATATCATAACTGATCAAGATAAAAACCAACAATGCACATGGTCAATATATTTCACCATAATGGATGGAGGAAAATTTCAATGAAGGGAAAATCGTAACAAAACCACATAATAGTGATTGAATGCATGGTAAGGATGTATAGAATATAAGGAAGGCATAAAAATTATCATGTAATGTTTCCATATTCCTTGAAGAATAATATTTAAATGAGATGGAAATGAAAATCATCTGCATGACACACCAAAGAACTGATGATCATGGAATTAAATGGTTTGTAATATAGTTGCAAGTTGTGAAATCAATTTTAGATGGATATGAAAAGAAATATCAACACCTCACACTAATATTTATTCTAATACAACATTACATGATGAGTAACTTGATTACATGATGTGTACTCTCTTCATGTCATAAATTAGTTCATGATCTCCAACTATTCAAGAAAAATGTCTAGAAATAGTTACTCTTCATGTATTAAAATTATATAGTGTGTAACTATTATGTAGACTGTATTTTATCTAAAAATCCCCATACATATATGAACTCCATTAACCTTCTCAAATTATCGAGAACCATTATTAACATTTTAACCCTTTATACATGGACTCCATTTATTCAAACAGAATTCTTGAACCTCGCCCTATGTGGATACTCTTTGTATTTATCATTTTACTCACAAGCCAAGTCAGCGTTTATTCATACAAATAGAGATCAAAAAATTTAAATATTTTTCCCCATTAAAGTAACTCTGTCTCCAAATAATACACATCCACCAATGATCAAATGAAAAACATTGATAGGGACATACATGGATAAATATGGGATCTTACATGGATTATTAGCCACAACATCCTATAAAAATAATAGAAAAGGGAAAACATATTAAAAAATAATGGATGAAGTGAATCATGATAATTAAGGTACCCCTATTCTCCCCTCTTTATTTGTTAGTTTCATGTTTTTATTTGTATGAATGATTCCTATAAAAATCATTTTTTTCATTATTTAAAGAAATTTCATGTGATTATCTCCTTATACATGGATTCTAAAAAAATGAAGTCACATTTGATATTTTATTAGTAATTGGATTTAACATAAACATAAAGCAAAACTTTTTTTGTGTAAGATAATTAATTGTATATGGAATAAAGGGTGAATTATATTTTGGAACTATATATGTATCTCTGTAAGATTTAAATAAGTGTTATGGATACCATCATGGGTTTATATGTTGACACCCCTTTAAGGTTTATATGTGATGGTATTTTATCAATATTAAGGATATTTTAAGATATGTTTATGGAAATAAAACCATTAAGGTTTTTATATGTTATACTGTTATTTAAGATGGAATTCCATTAAATCTCACTCAAGTTCATGATGTATTCCATGCATATATCATGAGGACGTACAAACTTGATCCTTCACATGTACTAAACTCATTGATCATGCCAATGGAGAAAGATAATTATTATGAATAATAGTGGGTATAGATTAGTATCATAGAGAGAAATTTCAAGGAAAAAACAACTATTCTAGTTAATTTTTTTTTGTAAAATAATTAATTTGAGTAAGCTAAATGGAATCTTGAGGATGTGATGAGGTAAAGTTACGCTCATCTTATGTTATCCAAGTAAAAAAAATTGTAGGGATAAATTCATTTTAAGGGTGGTATAATGTAACACCCTAATATGTTTATGAAATAGATATTAAAATAATTTGATTTCTTTCATAGCTTGTGTTGCATTCAACAACAAGCTTAGGCGAACTGCGTATTATTATTAAAATGTTGAATGTAAATTGTAACCTACATAAAAAATTAGATGAAAAAAATACACAGAAATAATTTATCAAATAAATATAAAGGCTCAACTTATGATGAATATATTTTTATGTTGTTAGAAAATATTCACATATTTTTTCGTAAAGTCATTTTTTTTCTTCAAAAAACTATTTTCTTTATAAATGATCTTTTATTATTTTTGTGAGGGAATAATAACTTATAGATGTTATAGAATATTTATTTAAAAATTTTAATTTCATTTTTTAATTCATAATTTTTATATTTTCATAAAAAAATTATAATTTTCTAAAAACGCTTATTTTTTATGGAATATTGAAAAATAATGATATTTATTGAAAACATTATTTTCTGTTAAAGTATTTACAAGGTAAAATTATATTTTCGATTTATAATGAATTTTTATTACTTAATTGTGATTTAAAATCATTCAATCATGGTTTTTATGTGTATTTTATATTTGAATATAGTGTAAAAATAATTTATATTTAAAATGTTATTTTTTTAAAAAAAATATTTTTCATTATGTTTTGTTAGTTTAGAATTAAATTAAATTCTAAACTTTTTATATTTTGATTTTTTGAAAATTTATACTATATTTATAATTTAGAGGTTCAAATTTTATAATAGAACCCCTTTTCCCCTAATATGAATAGTAACCTGCCTAATTCTTGTCAACGCTATAAAGGGAAAATTTGGGAATTTAGGTTAAAAATAAAATTATAAGAACTAATAAATGACCCAAACACTTACCTAATGATTATTTGATGATGTTATTTATACCCTTAACACATATTGTTCAAAAAAAATTGTTTAATGCACAATTATTCATGAAAAATATTTTATATAATTTAAATCAATGAAAGTCACAAAATAAAACCTTCTTTGTTGTCAATATCTCTTATATATCCACAAAAGGAAACATGTATTTTGTGAAAAAATATAAGTATTAATTTTGAACTTAATAAATTTATTTTCATTACATAAATTTACTTATGTATTTTTGGTCCACATGAAATAGATTATACCCTTTATAATATATTATTTAAATAAATGCTAATTATTTCACATTCAACTTTTTAATAAATATAAAAAAATTTATATGGGGTTATCTATAGGATATATTTGACTATAAATAATATTTTTAATATGAAATATTTATATTTATCATTATGATTTATTTATAATTTTTAGTAAATAAATATTTACACTAAACTCCTATAAAACGCTGATCGAGTAATTATTAAATTAATAGATAAAATAATATTAATGAAATTAAAAACATTAAAAATAATATATTTTGAGATATTTAGGGAGACACATGAATTATATAGATGTACATGACATTTTTGGTATATAATAAATTATTTTATTCTAATTTTAAATTTGATTTCTTGATATTTTTAATTGTCAAAATAACGAATAGTATCAAAATTGACAATAATGAATTTTATTGGATTAATATTTTGTTATGTTATTTAAATAAAAATAAAAATAGTTAAAAATATAATTTTCTCATTATGTGGTATAAAGACTCATAAATGTTACATTTATGGTCCAACTTACATCATATAATAAAGAAATTTTAACCTTTTAATATTGAAAAAAATATCGTACATAAAATTAAAATAGGTTAACTAAAGGTTAATCAAAATGATAGGGTTTAAAATAACCCACAAAAACTACCCTAAAATATATTGGTTGGAAATATTAAAAACTTATCATGTTTTATATTTGAATACATGTTCATTTGGTATTATTTTTATTTAAAATTAATTTATTGTAATTTAATATTTTTTGAAATTCAAAAAGTACCCTTCAACTTAATTATCAAAGGGAACCTCCTACCTCACCTATTTACATCAACATGAGACTTCTAGATTTACCATAATCTTCAAATTTTCTTTAAAAAATTCCAAGGTGTATTCTATTGGCTTTTGGATTCTCAAAATATCCACCCTAGACCATTTAGAGGAGATCCAAGTAAGACATTTCAAAAAAGAGGTAATCTCTCAAACTGATCACTTTTGATATATACTCATTCTTAACACCTCTAAATATATGAATTTTATAACAAAATAATAATTAATGTATAATAAATATTATGAAATTTTATTATTATTCTTATTATTATGAAAATACCATTATAAACCTTTTTCCTATCAAACAAGAAGTGAATGTGTTGCTTGTGCGTACGTATGGATTACCGCTCCACATAGTGGTTCAATTCATTATTCATCACCATGAATTATTGATGGTTATTATGATGTTATTAATTACTATATATGATATATTTATATGAAATAATATTTCAGAAAATATTAATTTTTTTCTTTCATTCCATCAGATTAAAAATGAAAACAACACTCAAACAACATACGACATATTGTCTCTATGAATAATGTAATTAAAATATCTATATATTCATTCAATAAATGAAAATAAATATGTATATAATTATTATATATTATTTTTATACCATGGTATAGAAATTTAAAATAATGATACAAATATCAAAGTTTAAGGAACAAGACATTCAAAAAGAAATTTTCTTAGAAAATGAAGCAGTTGCCACATAGAATAGTTCTTTTAAAAAAATTATTAATAAAAGGGTGATAAAATGTTATAAATAACTAATAGTCAGTATGATATAATTAATTTTATAAAATAAATAAATAATAACTATAAATATATTATACATGATTATTTAATATGTATGAACAAAGGCAATACTTGAGGTACGGTAGTTTCCTCTAACTTTTATTTATGTGGGATGCATTACTTATACTCTACTTGTTTATTTTGTGTGGTTTTATACTACCCATGATTTTATTTTATGAGTATTATTATAAATATTATATGATTTAAATATCCATATAGGATTCATTATTTTATGAGGCTTTTATTTCAAATGATTCCAAATAGGTAAGGAATTATTTCACAATATCATCTTTATTTCAAATTGTTTACATATAAGTATCGACTGGGGAATATTTTTCGAAAATTTACATATTTTCAAAATATGATTTCATTTTTTAAATATTATCCTTTTAATTATTAAATTCATTTTTTCCATGTTTTGATTTTTATAAAACTATTTGAAAGGGATATTTTTATTATTTTTGAAACAGGGTAATTTGGGACTTTTCCGACAAAAATATGGAAGAAACAATTTTTTAACATATATGGCATGAGAATATTTTAAAAATATCATGAAAACATAATTTTTTTTAGGATTAATATATAAAATATCAAGGTTATTTTCAAATAAAACAATTTCCTCTGTAATTTTCCATCTTTTAAAAACAATGTTTTCCAAATAGAAAGGATATTTTTCCAAATAATTATTTCAAGTGATCTTTCAAAATCATTTTACATATATGGAAAAATAAATTTTTTCAATTATGATTTACAAAGGATATTACCCAAGGATACCATCCTTTTTATTTCCCTATATGGTTTATTTTTATGTTGACATGATGTTTATAAATCCAATTTCTTTTCCATGTTTTATGAAATGATGAAATGTTTATGAAACCGATTTCTTTTCATGGTTTTTTATATGAATAATGATTTATGATCTGATAAAGCCCATATGTATAGTTTAAATTATGTTATTAGTGGTATATATCCCACCAATTAATTAGTTTAAGCTTTATATATCTTGATATAACAATAGAAAACAAGTTTATGTGCTTGATATACTATGGGAAACACGTGAATCCTAATCCATTATGGGAATGAGGTTCACCCATATCTATTATGGTAAAAAGGTGTGTCCTTATCTTCTATGTTAGTTTTATTGTTTTTTAACCTTGAAATATGATTTTTTTTATCTATATTTATGATGGTGTTATACTTTTCTGACACAAACATTTGGTTCATGATTGATTTATAATGACTTCCTACTCTTATGGTCCATGGATTAATAAGTGATAATTTTTATATTGGTAAATATGTTTATGATCTGTGAAAAGTCTGGTATAAAACTCTTAAGTAGTTATCATGATCATGTAGCTTTATTATTATCTTAAGATTTCATATGATCATGTATTTATATCACATATGTTTACCCTTACTGTGTATTTGAGCTCACCCATTCTTATGTTTTCGACCACTGGTGATGAAAAATGGTTTAGGTAGGGTATCCCTAAGAGGAGTAATATGTGAGAAGATCGTTGTGGAATATGTTGATGATATTTTATAAAATAACAAGATTGTATATCTAATCTCTAAAGACTCTAAACCTTTCCATGTTTTTCATGGATAGTATTGTTAATTATAGAATATCCATCAAAATAGATATACTATTTATATATGAAAAACTCAACCCATTAAATCTAATATTATTTATATTCTATATAAGGATATTATTAATTTGATGTTTCATAAGATAAAATATAATATAATGATCAATGGTACATTTAAATGAAGAATGTTTAATTGATTAGATTATTAACTCAAAAGTGCTATAACATGTGAGTTAATACATGGTCACCTGAGGAGTGATATGAAAGGATATATAAGGATGTAGTAACCATGAGATATGAATTATCATCTAATTCTATACCTTATTCACATTGATTACCTATTCATCATGAATCCCTCTTCTTCGTCCTCCCTTACCTTCTTGGGTATTATCATATTTTAGAGTAAGGAAGGATCTCACCCATATATTGGATAATTTTCTCAGCCCAAAGATACACCATGGATGAATCATACTAATGGATACTTCCTAGTGATATTCATCATACCACATATATGAATATAGTATCAATGGATCAGTTAGGGAAAGGTTAAACATTTTCATTATTTTATGTTTATACATGGATTATAACACATTCCTAGTTGATCATGGATGTAACCCCCTGATTTCATATACGTAATAATTTTTTTTTGGTTTGATATTATATAATATTTTAGTTTATTTTTATAGTTTTTAATGGTTTCGTAGTGTTTTGGAAGCATTGTTAGGAATTCATGGTTTGGGAAGGGCTAGGAAAAATCATGAAACTTATCCAAGAAATCATGAAATGAGGTTTTGGGAGTCACTATATAGGTGCACATTTGTGGAATAGTTTTTTCAAATCATGTGACTAACCATTTGAAATGGGAGTATTTGGATGGTACTAATGTAGGGTCGGTGACTAGTTTTCCAAACCATTTGGCATAACCATGGAGCTCCAAGTGTGTATTCCAGTAATATGTTCATTGTATATGGTTTATTAAAATATGGGTTCTAAAAGTTAGTTGTATATTAAATGATTTTGAAGTTAGAGTTTAACAATGATTTACACGACAATACTCCCATATTTATCGTAATATCCTAGGCTCCAAAACTCTATTCCTCCCCTAATAATTCTTGGTTATTCCCTTTAATCTCAAAGTTGGTTCTAGAGAATAAAGTTGCATTGGATCTCCAAAACCAATTGTATGTCCCCATTATTGTGTGTTCCCTCTAGATATACGCCACTTCTCTCTCGTAGAGAAATATATACAGTCTATTATAAATTCATCAATTTCAAGTTATGGGTATTTTGATGAGATCTTTTAGGGATATATTAAAGAGTATAAATCTCAAGGTTATATATAAAAGTTTCACATATTTTTCTTCATTTTATTTAACCATTTATAGGTGGGAGGATTTTATCCCACACTATATTTTTTAGAACATAAGTTTTTTATTTTTAAAACAATTTCACATTCTTTTTTATAAAAACATTAGTAGTTTTTTGAGACCTTTAGATTTTATTATATATTTATTTTCAAATAAATTTAATTTCCTCCAAATATTGTGATACACACAACCTTGAGTCTAAGTTAACCATAGTATATTTTATCATAATAAAATTGTTGTTAAATTTCTAGTTTGAAATGAAATAATGAAATTTCACAAATATATAAAAATATTTTAGACAAATAAAATATATTTATAAATGAGTGGTTGATCTCTGGTAATGACTTTATATACATCAAAAAAATAGTTTTTCAAAAAATGTTTTTTATTTAATATTGAGGTAAAATAACATAATTAATTTGTACGACGTTTAATAAATATATATTAAAAAATGAAATGAAATTTATAAATCAACATTTCAAAATTATCTTAGAGTGAATTTTTTATTATTTTGTGAAAATATTAATTTTTTGATGAATAATGAAAAAATGTTTTTTATAGAAAAAAATATTTCTGCTTTAATGATTTATAAGGTTATATTTTGATTCAAAGGGTTTTTAAAAAAATATTTCGTATATTTTATTAATAATCCAATTATGGTCATCATAATTAATTTTATGAGCATTTCTGTATAAAACATTCTTATACTTTATAGAACATTTTTTCATAAAATGGATTTTTGTCATGTTTTGTGAGTTTATATTAAATTTAACTTCTTTCACTTTTTATATTTAATTTAATAAACTGGATTTCATATTTTTAATCATAATTTTCAAAAAATTGTGATTCTTTTTTCATTTTTTGGACATAATTAATAGTAAAAATAGTAAACATGTCTCATAGCGGTTAAGTTTAAAATAGGATTCATGGCTGTTATACCACAATATAAGGGTACATTTTCAAATTAATCATTTATAAATCCTATTTTATGTCTATATTTTTACCAAAAACTAATAAAATATTGAATATATATGAATTTGGTATAATGCTTCTTGAGAATTTCTTGATAATATTATAATATTTTAACAAATTACAAGTGTTTCCTCTCCCCCACTTATAAAAGGACAGTGCTTCGTTATCTTATTTATACCATTGTGATACTTTTATCTCTTAAAAACCCTAAAAATCCTTCTTCAAAATCCATATCCAAGTTATATTGGTATCTTTCTTCCCAAAATACCATCTCTATGGTCTTTTATAGGATATATTAATGATTTATTTCATAAAAATGTGTAATATTCTTAACCAATCACATTAATTTTACTTCATATTTAACCACCCATTAATATATAGAATTTATCGTAAAATATTAACATCAGTATCTTAAAGATAATAAAATTTAATTATTATTATTTAACCACCAATATGCACCCTCTATTCTACCAAATGGTATGTGAAGGTGTCGATTTTTCATATCTGTGGACTACCACATCTATGTCGTGATTCCAATAATTTCCCATCACCATTTTTAATGGATTTTTGTTATTATGGAATTAATTTTTTTATATGATTTATATTATATTTTTATTATTATTTTATTATTACAATATTTTTCTTCTTACATTCTAATCCGTTGTAAAATGATAATGTCGCTCATCCGTATGTGTGGACTACCACTTCCACGAAGTGATGTGATTTATTTTCCATTTTTTATTTTGATGGTTAAAATGATATATTAAATAAATATATTTTATATATATGATATTATAATTATTTTCTTAATGTTTATTTATTTTTTACTTTTCTTTTTCTGCATCCATCTAAATATGAAAACATCATTTAAGTATATATATGACCTCCCATCTCCCTAAATGATATAATTAATTTTTTCATCTATACTTTTTATATATAACTATATATATATATAATGAATAAATATGATATTTTTATCATGATTTTAATCTTTTGTGTTATTTAATCTTGATCAAAGTAAAAGGATTGAATCTACCGAATTGAAACTCTCTTGAAAAAGAAAATAGTTAACACCCATAAAAAACAATTTTAATAAGGAATTATTAATAATTGGGAATAAAAATGATATAAGTGGATACGATAAGATAATATAAGTATGTAAATTATTATATTATATATTTTTAATAAATTTAAATTTATTATGTGGGAGTTAAAAATAAATTTGGAAAAAACATGAACTCGTGGTAATGGTTTTATGTTACAATCTAATTATTTGTCGAGATTACACATGCTAATGTTATAAGGATGAAATTTAACAATATAACTCTTAGTGATATCAAAAAAAATTATTCTTATATTTATATTTATATATAATACGTGTTTTATTTTAATTTTTTTCTCTTTAAGTACTTAATATGCTAAATGAATATTTTTAAAGAAAATGGACATTATTTTTCTCATTGGTTTAAAAATATTATTTCTTCTATGTCAATTTTTTTTAAATATATATTCCATAATATTATTACTATTCTGCTATGATTATTTAAATTCACTTTTACCCATGTTTTAATTTCTTAAAATGGTTTAAAATGATTATTCCTATTATTTTTTGAATAATCTACTTTTCAATTTTTTTCAAAAGAAATGTGAAAGGAGTATTTTATTTATTGTACATGGCATGAATATAATTTCCCACCATCATTACCACTAAATAATTTGAATATTCCATAAATACTTTTCATGTATATTTTTAAAGAACATTTTTTCCCTAATATTATATATGTTTTTATATTTCAATTATGTTATTTCAATATAAAAAGGGTATTTTTCCCTTTGAAATGATCATGTGATATTTTAAAGGAATTATCCATCCATATTAACATTATTTATGTCACTTAAACTTTAAAAGGGATATGATAAATTGATACTATCCACATTTCAAATTTTTATAAATTATTTTTATGATTATTTAAGGATGGTTAGAGGAATCATTTTTCTTTCCAACAGTTTATTTATGTTATTAAACTTTTTTTCTTTCCATGGGTTATTATATGGTAAAATGAAGGAATTTCTATAAAACCCACTTTATTTTAAAGTGTTATGATATGTTGAATATTTAATGATATTTTGGAAACTATATGTATGATTTTTTATATGTGATGGGTGGGATATAAATTGCATTTCCTTCTAATTGATTGGGTACAAATGGATATCTAATATTATAACGAGGAATGAAATAATCTGTGAACTATAATTTGTTGAGGACTCTACCCACTATGATAGTCCTAGGAGGGAACCATGACCAATATGATGGAATGGGGAGTGAACCCAATCAACTAATATAGCCTTGTAAGTGATCCTTGACTATTATGTAATTGATATTCTATACATATTTTTATACCACAAACTAATGTCTTAGGCTAATGTCATACTCTTTTTGATTATCTTATTTTATTCTATTTTGTTTAATCTATTATTCACTACAATAATTTTTGTCACGATTCAATATTATGATATAAAATACGATGGGTATGGTTTTCAAGTGTTAGTATCATGTTCTCATACCCTTATTCTCATGTTATTCTTATGTGATCATTAATATCTTCTTTATTTACCCTTATTGAGAATTTGAGCTCACTGTTTCTTTTTTATGTTCCCCAAGTTATGAATAAATAAATTAATTATGATATATCTAATAAGGGTGATAGTTATTAAGAACATGTTGGTGAATATTTAAATATTTTATGGAAAATATTTTTATATATAAATGTTTCTAAATACAGTAGACCTATATCATTCAGACATGGATCATAATATTATTTAATAAATATTAATCAATTAAGAAGTATTATATTTGTATGAAATCTATGGGTTTTGATAGTTGATATCATTGAAATAATTAGTTACCTTTTGAAACTAGGATGATAAAACATTAGTGAGAAACCATAGAGTAACCATATATATATAGGACAACTTCCTAAGTTATCGTAAAGAACGTAGTGTGGTTTTCCAATAAAAATATAATACAATGGATAATACAAGTGGATGTGACCTGAAAAAAGATACATCTAGGTGTGATAACCTTTAAAAGAGATGTTTTATTATATATCAAGTGTTATTCTAGTGAATGGTGATTTTATCCTTACTCTTCACCAATTTTGACACTCATGGGGTATATACAATGATTAATTCAGGTTTTATTTACAAACCATTATGAAGGATTTGAATAAATGATGAATATTGATGACCTTGAGAAACTAAATGTTAAGGTACATTGAATGAAAATTATTATTTTTATGCTTATGCATCATTCTCATGAAATAAATCATACAAAAAATCTAAAAGATAAACAGAGGGACAAACATTTTGTTAACTCTTTCATGATGTGACATTTATCTTCTCTTAGTGGGCCTAGTAGTCCACTACTTAATGAGGAATGGATTAGTACCATTGAGAAGATATTTTCCATTATCAAGTATTATGATAATGAATAAATCATTTTGTTATCTACCACTTGGATAGAAGAGCATATAAATGGTCGACACTTATCAAGAACATGAGGTAAAATGAATAAATTGACTCCATGGAGTGGAATGATATTAAGATCTTCTTTTTAAAAAGGTGTTTTCCTTCTATTCTAAATATAAAAATGGAGAAGGAATTACTTTATATGAGGATTAAGGATAAATAATCTAATAGAACCTATATAGAAAATTATAAAATAATTATGATGTACACTTAAAGTATTTTCATCCATCATGAAATTAAGGTTGATCGATTCTTCTGTGGTAAAGCCCAACTCTCTAAAGGTAGTTAGGCATAAGGGACATTAGTAGCTATGAATATATTGATTTATGTTCTATAAACGTGGAAATTTAAGTTGGTATTACCCATTAATATCATGGTTTTATAAGGAAATAATCATGGAATTAAAAAGAATTTATATAATCCATGGATATCATAAGATGACATTTTATTTTATGATTAAAGTGTGGGAGGAGACATTATATTGACCCTTTCTTTTCATTAATTATCCATACATAAATTTTTTTGGAATAATAAAAACATTATAAATACAAATTCTCAAATAACATACTATTATAGTTCCTCTGTAAACATAAAAACATAAATGTTGATACATAAGTGAGCTAAAATATCTCTTACTAGGTTTTTCATGATTGGAACCCTTCTTAGACACATCAAAGAAAATATATTTCTTTATAAATTGGATAGGGAAACATAAAAAGGAGTGGGCTCAAATTATTAGTACAAGTAAACAAAGTAGTTATATAAGCATAATTAGGAGTATAATGGTATTATAACATGATCTTGAAAATATAAGATCAAACCCTACATATAAAAGATCATAGACAGGAATTACAAAATAAATCTAGGCAGTTCATAAGACATGAATGATAAATAAATAGATCACATAAGCCATGAAAGAATTAAATAGGAATTAAACATGGAATTTGGGTAGACACATAAGAATATATAATTATTTCCATAATTATCAAGTCATTACTTCTGATACCATCTTAGTAGAAAAATTACATTACTTAACTAGGTTCATACCTCATTCCAACCCTTTATTACTGAACCAGGTTCACTCCCCATTTCATCCTTGTAATACTAAACAGATTTCATTTCTCACTCTATCTATGTATATCTCATGAGATATAAGTTTTTTCCCTATGATTTGGAGGGAGATATAGGTTTCATCCATCTCATAATTAAATCATACATACATGTACCACAATATCAAAAAAAATCATAACCCATGAATGTAAAGCGGTATTATAAACATTTAATCATATCATAATATGTGGACTGAGATATCTTACATAATAATTTCCTCATAAAAATCAATGAAAATAAGTGTGTTTCAATGAAATAAAAACATTGAATGAGAAAAAAAATTACAAACATATAACCTATAAAAGGGAAACAAATTTCATTAAATATAACTCATCAAATAGAAAGGAATTTCATAAAGACCAGAAAAATAATCATAACCTATTCATAGAAATAATATGAATGGAACCTTAAGATAATTTCCTAGAAGGGAATGAGTAACATAAATTGATGCCATTTTGGGTGGAAAATAATTTTTAAATATCTTTCATAAATTTTCTATAGTAAAATATCCTCTCTTATTTGATAAAAAGTTATTAAAACATTAAACCATTTTAAAATCCTTTTCATGGAAAATACCTTGAAAACATATAAAGAGGACTGTAAAAAATTTGAAAAAAATTTTCATTTAAAAATTATAAGATAATATTAAAAAAAAATTAAAACCCTTTTAAAAAAACATAAAAAATATATAAAGAAAGCTTGAAAATATTTTGAAACCCATTCCATTGAAAATAATTTAAAATAGTATAAAGAATGCTTAAAAAAAATTGAAACAAAAATTAAAAAAATATCAAAAAATCTCGAACAAATATTTGAAAATAGTTTTTCATAAAAATTAATTTTAGAAACATTTTATTAAATATTATTCATTTAAAAATTAACTGGAAGCATTGAATAAATGATGACAGGTAAATCTGTACAAGTTGTTTGAGGTAAAAAGAACATTTCTTTTCCACAGTAAAAATATTAGATAAATGCATTATTCAGAATTTGATGAGAATATTCCTTTTAATATATTAGTAAGGGAAAATAGGAAATTTTTATTTTAATAACTATAGGGTAATGTTGCAATATTCTTGGAAATTTTTTTAAGGAATCACAGTTTTCAAGGAATTGATTTGCAACAGAGGAGAGGGTAAAGTCAGGCTTTCTTAAAATAAATTTTTTAACTATATTATGTACCAAAGGGAGGAAAATTGTATCAAATAAATGAATATAACTTTAATATACATAGTATAAGGAAACTCAAGAGTTTTCATGATATATGGATCATAATATTTCATCAATGGAGCATAATTATTAACCATCTCGAAAAGAAATCATATTTTTTCAATAAACTCTTAACATTAGGTTACATGGGATCATACTCTCCATGTAAGAAAATGAAATTACATAAATATTAAAATATTATGAAAATAATTATATTCATGATATATCATGTAAAATGGAACTACAAACACATTGAAAAAAAAATTTCACAACAATACATCATTCTTAAAGAAATAAAATTAAGACAAAACATTTTTATAAATTTGGAAACTTTTGAAACCGAAATCTGATGAAAGAATGATCAATAATTGGATATGTAAATGACCTTAAATTTATTTATATTAATAAATTAATAAATCCATGGTCATTATATACACCACAAAAAAATAAATTGGTGGTGAATAAAACATTTATCTCATTGAAATAAAAAGTGAGTTTAAATAACCTTTACCTTCTATCTTGAATCTCATCATACTCATTCATATCTCCTAACTAATAAATATAAATTTATTAAAAATATTTTATATAACCATGTTATTATATATGTTACAATATATGATTGTATTATGACCTTATATCACCCTCTTGTTAACAATCATATGTTAATGGTTCACTTCAGGTAATATATAATTTTTTCTTCGCATTTGTCTTAATCTGTTATATCTTCAGTCCGTATAAATTTATGATGACTCAAGAATGTAAACCATGATGTAAATATAATTTATAATCTTTATTTTTGTACTATAATAATCTATAAAATATATAATTACAAAATGGAATACACCATTTATGGAGACGTTAAGTCGTACATATGCGTGAACATTATTTTTGTTTTTACTATTGTATTGAATGAAATAAAGAAAATGGAATATGTGTATATATGTTTATAATGTAATTATAATTGTATTAAAATTTTATATATATCATATAATTTCACTAGTATCATCCTTAATATATTCCATATATTTTATGAGTGAATCACTTCACTTTGAGTGGGCGGTAGTCCAAACTTCCTCAAACCAAATTATAATATTTACACTAAATGGAAATTAAAACATATATGTGTTTTAAAATTCATAAAGAATGTTATATACATGATAAATATAATATATGAAAAACACACACAAACACAAACACATATATATATTATCATATTGTCCATTGTGAGAGGCGTCAAATAAATAATAAACAATCAACATTTAGTGAGGTGGTAGTTCACCTTACATATAAACAGTATGTTCGTTACCCCTTGGATGGAGGTATATGTAGTATTATGTAGAACAATTAGCATAAAAAATACTATTATATTTATTATACTTTTTTTATACAATCATGTAATAAAGGTAGTAGTGGGGTGGATAATGGAAATAAAAGACAGGAGCTTGAGAAAAGATGTTACCACTTAATCAGATAAGTCCTTTTGGTTTGTGCCAAAATGATTCAATGGGTTTCATTATGACCAAAGGGATCCCACATGGATGAAGGTAGGTTTGTTTTTATGTGTATTCAATATATTTTATCCGAACCTATGTGGTTTTAGAGGTGTGAATAAGAGGTAGAGGTGGTGGCCTTTTATGGGCATGGGAAAGAGCTCACTTGGTATTCTTGAAAAAAAGTTACGCATTCACACATTTTTTCTAAAAAATTTATAACAAACCAAAACATATCAAAAATATAATATTAATGTCAAAATAATGAATAAAATTAGTTTTAAAAAAAATTAGGTCATTTTGGGTCCAAAATTTAAGGTTTAATACTTTGATAACCTAATTTTTCTCTTAATATTTATAATTAATTTTATGAACTTTCAATAATATTTTAAAAACACAAATTTTACATTATTATAAAATAAATATTATTTTTATGCTAAATATAAAATCCATTTTTAAAAATTCCAATCACATAATTGGCAGAAATTAATTTAAATTTAGTCTCACAGTCGGGTCGACAATACAGGGTTTTAAAGTAAAAACGTTCAAAATTTTCCTTGGTTTTGATATCCAATTTCAATTTGAAATTGGTCTTGATGAACTAAATTAGATTAATGAAAAAACAAAATATATTATAAAATTAAACTTTAAAAGAAATTTAATATGTAATTTATCCTTAAAAATAAATTATTTAAAAATATAGTTTTGAACTAAAATTCAGTTTTTTTACTGTTGATCAAAAAATGAAACCTTATAGAAAAATACTAAAAAATTATCTTAACCTACTTCTTATTATTATAATTTAAATATAAAGTTTATATTGAAATATTTAATCTATAAATGTGCCATGAATTCTATTTAAAATTGGTTCTCCCATAAGTGTAGAAAAACTACTTTCATTAAAACACGGGTTTGTATGCATGAAATTGGGTTTTTTCATATCTTATGTATATCAAATATAATAGATAAATATCAAATATATTTTATTGAATATGTAACATATATATTATATTAATATAAATCACTAATTAATTTAATTTATTTGGGTAAAATATAATTATGACCATAAAAATATAATATTTTCCATTATATTCAATTAGTTTTCTTATTCAGTTCTAATTATTTGGTAACCTATGAATTCATCTTATATTTGTGTAAAAAAATTCATAAATTATTTGATACTATTCATAATATCTATTATAAGTATTAGTTTATATCTTTTTGTATAAAATAATAATATTTAACAATATATTATTATTTGGTAAAACTCAGTTATGTGTATTACGTAAGCCATTGTGGAAAGTCATTATTGCGTGTAACACAAGATAACCTAGATGTTTTGTATAGAGAATTCTAAAATTCATGTTTCATGTAGTAAAAATAAAATTTTGTGTTATATATAACGCAATACGAACATAGTGATTTAATATAAAATAAACTATTTTTAGTGTTGTGTGAAATGAAAAATATCCTAAAGGAAAAATTAATTCAAAATATTGTTTCACAAAATCTCAGGGTGTTACATTCTACCCCCCTAAAAATAAATTTATCCATAAAATTTATTCTAATTTATCTAATATTTAATAATTGATAGTTTCATTCTTAGAAACCCGTATCATAAAAATGAAAACTAAAACTTACATTAAAATGGGAGAGTTGGCACCATAACAGTTACACAAAGTAACCTAAAAATTGGTTTCCATATAAGAGAATATAGGGGCGAAGTGACAACAAGGATATGGAAGAGAAATGTAACTATCATGTTCTGATGGAGAGTGATAGAGAACATGGTTAGGATAATGTTAAGAATCACAATTCTATAAATCTACAATTATATAGGGAACTATTTGATTCATCGGAAAAAAAGGTATTACGAAAATACTTTTGCTTTCCAAATCCTTTTTCCTAATGTTGATTAATTTTCATGAAAATATATACATTTATGATTTTAGGACAACATCAATATTTTTGTTCAGTGATCTATTTCCCCTCTTTCTCTAAGAAGGAAGGTTACTTTTTCATTCATAATGTACTAACAGATCATGAGATCCATGATATGACATTTCATTTTTCATCAGTTATCATCAACACAATTTAGTTTGAATAGGCTATCGAATTTGCATAAATCCTCATACAGAGAGATAACACTTTAATATTATTGACATCATATTAAATATAACATAAAATTTCCATAAATGGTTAACCTTATAACCCATGCACAAGATGAAAATTCAATGATTTATAATCAATATCATGAAAGAACCTTAACATTGATACCCTATGTATCATAATGTACCATTTTTTCACATTCCAAACATGTGAATACTCTTATCATATATTCCATTTAAACATATTAATAACTTCAACTACCATAATTCCTTTTGAAAGAAATGCATGCTTCTTTATTTAAATTATTACTGGATATATTATTTAAATCCCATAATTTGTAAAATTCATCCTTGATTTTATAATATATTTTTTCACTAATCATTTCGTGGTTAATCTATATCTTCCATTTTACTTATTCATATCATGCTTAAATTTATGAAAACATCACTATCTCAATGTCAAGAATTAATATAGGGTTACCTTCCCTTAATCAAAATATCATCATCCCATTAAATCATTTATCTATGTCTTCACCACCATTCAACATGTAAATTTCGATCCTTAATTAAAATTTATAACTAAAATGATTATATATTTCATGATTCATATAACATAATATTTGAATAACAAAACAATAATACATCATTCATATAACTTCACTCAAAAACCATTATTGTGGATTCATCAACTTATTCATTAATAACTATTTATTAGAATATGAAATATTAATCATTCTTAAGGTTCCTTAACCTCAATATTTTCATGCTTATTATGTTTAATGTAATAAATTTTGGAAGAACGTCACATACATTTCACTTGTCGCATCATATCTCCCTATATTTAGAAGTATAACCAATACTCATACCACCTTGCATATTCTCTATTTGATATTTCCACTTGGTAAATAAATTTGTGTAATGACCATTTAATACCCATTTAATCATTAATGATGACTTAGGTGGTCAATATTCTCATCCATTTTGTTAATTTAACTCTTCATTTTTCCTTTCAAGTCACTATGTTTGTGTCCTTTCTTTCCTCAGTCAAAAAATATTATTGTTCCTCTAGGAAATTCACATAGGTGAGTCATTACATATTCTGGACACAATGGAAACCAAATATTCTTTCCTCCATGGTCTCAATTACACAGACTCTTGAAGAACTCCCTCTTTCTCTCCCTTGGTGAATCTGTGATTTGGTTAAGGTATAAATTGTTAATCATCTTCTGTGAAAACTATTTATGTATGATCACAACATTATTCACTCCCATAATCCTCGCACTTGACATCTCATTAGCATATCATCCATAAAATTAAATATTAATCCAGTTTCTTCTAGTTCATTCCATTTACCAAAACCAGAAGCATAGTATGAGCATTACATATCATAGTATAAAACCACATAGTCATAAAAATAATTTCTTATTAGATATCTAAATCATGGAACCTTTTTTAATCTATCACCCCATAGTTTTATCCTAGGTCATTCAAATAAAACTTAAATTTAGATTTTTCATGATGTTTTATGAATTGTCTGTGAATTCCAAAATCATATCCATTGGGAATATTAAACCATGTGTTCTGTAAGGCCCATTTTCGTGTACCAAATTACCCCAATCTGGCCTAGGACATCTTTTCGGAGTTGTTACCCCTAGGTGCATATGTTTCAGAGCCTCATCCACTTTTAGTATCCATAATGGGATGTATTAATAGAAAACTACTCACACTATCCTTTAAAAAACTATAAGACATTTTAGAATACATTTCATTATCCTTAGATATATCCCTAGACATGTACTTCTATTTCTCACTAAGGTTTTCTCATCCTAGGTTAAAAAGCTTAACTATAAATTTTCACTGATACCAATAGTAGTTATCCTCTATTTTCATACATTATAATTAAAAAACTTTTATGGAATACATAAAACATTATACGAATAAATGCCCGAAGACTGTACTAATTTAGTTTCTTTGAAAGCATGGGAGTAGAAACACTGATATGTAAGTGAGATAAATTATTTCTCAATAGGGTCTTCTTGATAGAATCCTTCTTATACACATCAAACATAATACATATCTTCATAACCTTGAGAAGGAAACATAAAAAGGGTTGAGATAAGATACTCAGTAAGGGTAAACAAGGGATAAATGTAATAATAATCTTGATCAGAAGCTTATGATATCATGATCATGAAAATATAATATCATACCACACATATAAAAGTTCATATACATGAATCATGGAATAAATCATGGAAGTTTATAATACATGAATCATATAAAAATAAAGAACATAACAATGGAAATATATCTTAGGAATAAAACATGGAAATGTAGAAGACACATAATCATATATAATTATTTCTATAGTAGTCAAGGAATTTCTATGGGGAACATCATAGTGTAAAAATTCGTTTACTGAATCAGGTTCATACCCCACTCTAGCCCGATATTACTAAACTGTGTTCACTCACCATTTCAACACTGTAATACTGAACCAATTTAATTTCTTTGTCTAGCCATGTCTTTCCATTGTGATATAAATTGTAACCCAATGAATTCTAGGTAGATATAGGTCTCACCCATCTCATAATGAAATCAAACATACATGTTCCACATGACCATAAATTATCATATCATAACCAATGAAAATAAATGGGTATTATAAACATGTAATCATATCTTAACATATGGAAAGAGATATGTTTCATAATAATTTCACCATAAACATAACCCATGAAAAAAAGAAGGTTTAAAAATCATATAACCCATGAAATATAAATAGATTTAGTAAACATATAACCCTTTAAATGGAAACAGATTTCATAAACATATAACTTATAAACAAAAAACAGGTTTCATAAATTCAATTTCATTAAGTATAACCAATTCATTAAAATATTATGAATGTAACCATTAGATTATTTCCTAGAAGGGAATGAGTAACATCAAAGGATGTCATATTAGATGGAAAATTATTTTGAAATATTATTCAAAAAATATTTCTTGATGAAGAAATCCTTTCTTATTTTAAAAATTATTTCTAATACATAAAACCATTTGAAAATAATTTTCTTATAAAATACCTTGAAAACATATAATTAAGACTTGATATAATTTTTAAACATTATTTCTTAAAAACAAATATGATAAGCTTAAAAAAATTAAAAACTATTTCATTTGGAAACACATTTTAAAACTATAAAGAAATATTGAAATTGTTTTGAAAATGATTTTTTAAAATACTTTAAATACATTTAAATAAGGTATTAAAACATTTTGAAAACAATTTTCCTTGAAAAACTATAATTGAATATTGAAAAAAATTTGAAAAAAATTTTCCATGAAAATTGCATTTAAAAAATCTTAAAAATAATTTATTTAAAAATGAAAAGTAATCTTCAATGAAATGATTTTTGGGTAAATTCATACATGTCGTATGAGGTAAAAAATAACATTCTTTTTTAACAGTAAAAAGTATTGAAAATTTACTTGTACCAAAAGAGAAAAGATATTTATTTTCAAGAGATTGGTAAAATAAAAAAATGGGGAAATTTTCATTTAAATATTATAGTATAATTGTATAATATTTGTGGAAAACCCATTTTAGAAAACATGGTTATGATGGAACAAAGATTTACTACCAAAGAGATGGTAAAGTCAAGTTTTCTTAAAAACACTTTATTAACAATATTTTCTACCAGAGAGTAGAAAAATGGAAACAAATACTATAATATATATTGAATAATTATAATATAATGAAACTCAAGAGTTTTCTTAAGATATGTATCATACTATTTCATCAAATAAGTATAATCATTAACAATCTTGAAAAGTGATGAGATTGTTTCAATAAACACTTACCACTTGGTTACTAGTGATCATATACTCTATGTAAGAAAATAAAATTAAATAAAGTTAAAAATATCATAAAATTAATTATATTCATGATATAACTTGTAAAATGTAAGTATACATGCATCAAAAAAACAACTTAGGTGCATAACAAAACATGAGTCTCAAATAATGAAAATTAAGAAAAACATATTTTACCAATTTGGTAACTTTTAAAACTAAAACCACATGAAATAAAGATAAAAAAATTGATTTATTCGTAGAATTAATTTAATTATAATAATCATTTAATACTTTCATGTAAATTTTACACACCACCCAAAATAAATGGGTGGTGAATAAAGCATACATGTCACAGAAATAAAAAGTAATACGAAATCCCCTTACCTTGTGTCTTGACTCTCATCGTACTCATTCAAATAACCTATATAATAAATATACATTTTTTAAACAGTTTTTATAGAAAAAAATAATTATATATAATACCATATATGGTTTTATTATGACCTTATATTACCCTCTTGTTAACAATATTATGTTAAGGATACACTTCGGGTAATATCTGCATTATTCTTCACATTTGTCTTAATTTATTATATATTTGGTCTTTATAATTATATCATGATTTCATAATGTAAATCATGATTTAAATATCATGTATATTCATTATTTTTGTATTATAATACTCTATATAATATATAATACACTGTTCATGGGGACAGCAAGTTGTACGTATGCATGAATATTGTTTCTGTTTTTATTGTCGTATTGAATGAAAGAAAGAAAATGAAATATATTTATATATGTATATAATATATCTAAATTATAACTATATTTTTATATATATCATATAATTTCTCTAAACTCATCCTTAATACATTGAATGTATTATGTCAAGGAGTCTTATCGCTTTGAAGGGGCAGTAGTCCACATCCTTAAACGAAATTACCATATTTGCGAGAAATAGAATGTAAACAGATATGTGTTTTAAAATTAAAATAAAAGATTAAATAAAATATAAATATAATATATTTCAGATATAAATAGGTTTTCCATAGTGTCCATCGTGAGAGTTGGTAAAGGAAAAATGAACATTCATCGTTTAGTAAGGCGGTAGTTCGCCGTACACGTAAATAGTATGTTCACTACCAATAACATTGAGGTAAATGTAAGTGTAGGTATAACCCAAAAATAAAAACATTATAGTATATTTATTATAATTTTGTTTTTATATAGCATTTTAATAATGATATTTGAGGGGGTGAAGAAACAAAATAAAATAAAGGAGCTTGAGAGAAGATGTTGTCTCTTAATCGGGTAAGTCCTTTTGGATTGTGCCAAAAGACATGATTGGGTTGATTTATTTCCAAAGGGATGCTTCAAGGAGTAATTTAGGGGTTTTGGAAAGATTATTGTTCAGATATTGTACGAACCTAAGTGGTTTGAGAGGTGTGAAGAAGATGAATATGTGGTGGTCATTTATAGGGGAGGGAAAGGACTCCCTTGGTATTCTTGAAAACAAGTTATGTGTACCCACAATTTTACATAAAAAAGTCATAAAAACCCAAAAATCTAAATAAGGTAAGGTTTATAGCCAAATAATGGGAATAAAATAGTGTTTTTACAAGTTTCTATGTCGTTTTGTGACTAAAATTTAATGTTTAGTACTTTGTTAACCTAATTTTTCTATTAATAATTATAATTAATTTCTATCCCATTCCATAATATATTTTTTAAAAAACTGAGATGATCCTATTATAAATTATAAATTATTTTTCTTCAAAATATGGAATCCATTTATTTAAATTCCATTCATAGATGTTTTATAAATTATTTTAAATTTAATTCTGTAGTCAGGTCGACAATGCTGGTTTTTAAAGTAAGAACGTTAAAAAGTTTACTATGTTTTTCTAACCAATTTAAATTTGATATTAGTTATATTTACATAAATAAGATTATTTTGTAAACATATTATCAAATTAAAATTTTAAAATAATTTAAAATATAATTTATCATTATAAATAAATTATATTAGAAAATAGTTTTGAACTAAAAATCAGAATTTTTAACTATTCTTTAAAAATTGAAACCCTACAAAAAAATACTAACAAAATAATAACCACATTTTTATGTTTATTTTTTTAAAATTAAGTTTTTTTACATATTAAATCTATAAAAGTTCCAAAAATTGGATTTAAAATGGTTTCCCCATTAAAAGGATGCAAAACTACTTTTAAAAACTAAAGGTTTTTAGGCATAAAATTGGGTTTGTTCGTATCTTATGTCTTTAAAATATTTTGGATAAATATGAAAAATGGTTTATTTAATATGTCAAATAAATATTAAATTAATAACACTCACAAATTATTTTAATTTATTTTGTTAAAATATATTTGTCACCATTAAAATTATAATATTTTCCATTATATTCAATTTGTTTTCATAATCATTTCTAAATAATTGGTATCCTATGAATTCATCTTATATTTATGTAAATATTGTATTTTAATAAATTATTTAATATTATTCATAAACTCTAATTTAATATCTATGTTATATATTATTATATTAAATAATGATATTTTATTAATATATTATTTTTCGGTAACACTCGTTCATTCCAATTACACAAGACATCGAGGAAATCCATTATTGCAAGTAACATAGGCTAACCATGGTATTTTGAGTAGAGGAAACTAAAATTGATGCTTTTTAGTGAACTATAAACCTTTTATTTCATATAAAGCAATCCAAAATTAGTTCTTTATTATAAAATATACTATTTTCAGTTTTTCATGAAATAAAAATTATCAAAAAGATCAAATTAATTCGAAAAAAATAATACAAAAATTATAAGGGTGTTACATACATGGTGTAAAATGTCTTAATGGTAAGGGTAAATTTTTTAAATATGTAAAGGATGATCATAAGGAAATTGAAGTCTCAAGCGATGTGAAGAGACCAATACATGAAATGAATAATAGAAAATCCCAATAGAATGCACCACCCACAATCAAATGTTTTAAATAAAATGAGTATGGGCATCATTCAAACCATTATCCAAAGAATAATTAAAATAATTGACATCAAAACCCTCTTCATATAGAAGAAAAATGTAAATCTAATGTGATCACTATTTCTAATGTGGATAATGAAATGGTGAATGGTTCACTTACCATCCACTCTAGATTAGCTATTAGATTATTTTATTTTGGATATACCCAATATTTTTTATCTGAAGAAATTGTTAAGAGTTTCAAAGTACCATATCAATGACTAGATATTGAATTTATAGTTAAAACATAAAATTGTATGATGATCACATCCCATTTAAATGATTCTTCTCATCTTTATTTTTTCAGAATTTCTTTCTTCCAAATCACATTATTCTCTCGTTAGTTGAGTTTCATGTTATCTTAGGCTTGTATTGGATTTCTTTTCATAGATCTCACATCAATTTCCAAGGAAGGGAAGTCATGTTTTGTATTCTAAAACAAACTATTATTTTATATAAATTTGATGATAAATGTAAACTTATAATATAAATTACAACCATTTTATTGGTATTTAATTCTATTCAAAATGAGTATTTATCTCGTATGGTTGGAGATAAACTCAACATCAAATATATGCTAATTATACGACAGTTTGTTGATGTCTTTATAGAATAGTTTCCCATTTTTCTACTGTATCATGATGATGATTTTTTAATAGAAATAATATATGGTGTTACACCTATTTCAAACACTCTATATATAATGGTCATGCATGAACTATAGGAATTGAAGAAGAAACACTATCAGAATCTTGAAAATGGATTCATTTTGACAGGTGCATCACCTTGGGGTTCACTACTTATTTTTTTCAAGAATATATATGGATCGATGTGACTCTATATTGATTATTAATAACATAAAAAAATCACATTCATGAATTTGTACCCTCCCTCTCATATTTATTACTTATTGATCAACTATGTGGAGCTCAATTATTTTCCTAATGTTGATCATTTTTTTGTTTCTCAATTGAGGGTCAATAAGGAGGATATACTCAAGATGACATTACGTACAAGGAATGTAAAATATAAATTTAATATATTTTCATTTAGTATTATTGATTCCCCTGATATATTCATGGTTTTAATGAATATATTCTGTTGAGATTGCATTTATCATTTTGTGGTACTATTTTTAGATAATATTCTTATATATTAAAATTGTATATAAGAGCATAAATATCACTTCATTATTGTACTAAAAACACTGAGTAAAGAAAATATATATGAAAAATTTACCAAATGTGAATTCCATTATAAAAAAATATTATTTTTTGTGTAATATAATCTCAAGATGGAATATTTGTGGATCCATAAATGATGGAAAGTTTTGAATATTGGTTCAGACCAACCACTATGAGTGAGATCTATATTATTCTTGGTTTGGATAGATATTATCAAATATTTTTGGATAATTTTTCATAATTGTGTTATCCACCCACCAAGTTAACTCTTAAGGGATCAAAATTCCTTTGTGAAAATGAATATGAAATTTTTTTAGGGAACTAAAGATATGGTTTGTCATCACAAGTGTGCTTACACTACCCTATAGTAGTGGAGGGTTTACGATATATTGTGGTGAATATAAGGAGTTAGTAGAGTGTTGCCTCATTTATAATGACATGGTGAAAGCTTATGGATCATTCCAATTGAATGTTACTGAGAAAATTTACCCAAATCATGATTTTGAGATAGTTTCAATAATTTTTTCATTAATGATATATGGTCATTATCTTTACCGAAAATGGTTTTCCATATATACTGATCCTAAAATATCAAAATGTATATTCCCCTATAAATATTTGATTATGATATAGATAATATGGTTGGAGTTGATTAAATATTTTGACAACTCAATACATTACCACCACGGGAAAGTAAACAAGGAGGACAATTCATTGAGTAGAAAAGGGTCGTGCAAAATTATCTATTACACGGATTCTAAAAAACCAATATTTCTGGATTTCTAAAGGTTTGATTTGTAAATATTAACTAAAGAGGAAATATGTTATATTTCATTAATGGGTATTCAACAATCAATCCAAGTGAATATTAAGGAGGTATAGATGTAATATTTTTAGATGCAATAGAAGGATTGAAATTTTTCTATGTTAAATCATGATTATGATGGAATAATAAGGTTACCCGATTTTTTTGGGTCTTGTTAATACCATATTTTAAAAATGATCTATTAGATGAAGCTTATACTTCAAAATTATCTATTTATCTGGGAATAATGAACAAGTATAGATATTTTAAAGTCTATTTCTAGTTAGAAAACATGAAAATAGATATTGATGTGTATGTATCATAGTTCATTTTATATGGAAAGTTATGTCTATGAGACGTGATTCTAAGGGGATGTGACAAAAATTAACTATACTAGAATAAAAATTGGAAAATATCACCATGGATTTCATTGCTAAAACTACAAAGATGTCTAAAGGATATAAAAAAATTTGGGTTTTAATCGATCTCCTTATAAATTTTTCACAATTCATTGATATCAAGAAAAATTATATATTGATAGTATTTCTATAAAATACATTATGTAAGTTGTAAAATTACATACAAAACCACATTTTTGTAAATTTAATCGGTATCAAAGGTTTAACTCAATGTTCGAGTGAAGTAATCATAATGCTCTAGATATATAGTAGAGGTTCAACACTTCTTATCATCATTAGATATATATTCAGTATAGTTGAACCATTAAAAAATTAGAACATATGTTGGGATATTTCTCTATGGATTTCAATGGTGGTTTCAAACAACACCTTCCACTAGTTGAGTTTTTTTAAAATAATAGCTTTCATTCAAAAATTTATATTCATTTGTATGAATCCCTATATGGAAATATGTGTCGAACTCAAATTTTTTGGGATGAAGTTAGAGAAATATATCTATTAGGACCTCATATTTCAGAGCGAATGTCATATAAATTCATAGACATTGAACATCATATCAAAGAATCTCAATATCAAAAAACAAGTTATGAGGACAATCATTGATGACATATAGAATCTGATGTTGGGGAGAATTTATTACTATGAATTTATCCATGGAATAAGGTTATAAGATTCACAAAAAAGTGAAATATGATCCCTTTCAATATTATTCCTTCATAGAATAGTAATATAGTAGGGACATTTAATTGTCACTTGGCACATCCATCGAATCTCTCTCAAGTTCATGATTTGTTCTATGATTTTATCCTAAGTACATACCTAATACATGAATTCTACTGAAATAAGCATTAATAAAACTATATATTGATCTTTAATATGAAAAATAATTGGTATACACCATAAATTATATAAATGAAGTTCTATAGACCCAAACTGTCCTCCTATTAAATGTTCTTTGGGGGAATTATAAATTCAAAGAAGCTAAAATGGAAACCAAGGATGTGATGAAATTGATATATATTATTTTGTTTTTCAAAGTGATAGGAATTCAAGGGTGAGATTAATTATAAGGTTATATACTGAAACACCATCATATTTTATTATATATTTCATTCCAAATGAATTTAATTTCTGTGGTATCGTGTGATACATGCAACCCAGTGTATAAATGAGTTATAATATAGAATATTATTATAAAATAACAATTAAATTGATGGTATTAATGGAAATAATAATATTTATAAAATATTTATACTTATTTTATATAAATAAAATATATTTATAAATAAATATTCATTTTTTGGTAAAGTCTTTATATGCTTCAAAAATACATTTTTCTCAAAAACAGTTTTGATTGATTTTTGTGAAAAAATAATATGATTGTTGGATTCAAATTTTAGAAAATATTTTTAAAATAATTAAGTTCAATTTTTAAATCAATATTTAAAATATATAATTATGTGAATTTTTCAGATTTTTATAAAAATATCAATTTTTGATTAATAGTGAAAAATAGTGAGTTTTATTTAAAATTTTCTTATTATTTAAATAATTTAAAAAGATAAATTGTATTTTAAATTTATTTTAAAACTAAAATTAGTTAATATGTTTTATTAATAATCCAATTATGATCATTGTAATTAATTTTATCATTTTTTGTATAATAACTTTTTATACTCAAGGAAACCTTTTTCTTGAAAATCTTTTTAGGTAATGTTTTTTGAGTTTATTTTAAAATAAATTTCAACCAAATTTATAGGTTGAATTTGATAAAAAGTATTATATGTTTGGAATTAGAATATTCATATTTTTTAATGAGAAACTTTCATTTTTTACATAATTAGTTGTAAAAGAAATAAATATTTATCAGCATGATAAAGGTAAAAACGAGCTTACCTTGGGATTAAACCACAAGTTAATGGTATCATTAAACATTAAACATAAATAAATTTTATTATATAGAAATATTTTGATCAAATACTATCCCACCATCTAATATTCGGCTGTATAGAATCATTTCGCATCCATGTAACTTTATTATATTTTAATATTTAATAAATTCCTAGAGTGTCTTCTCCCCAACTAATAAAAGGACACAAATAATTTCTCTTCTTTACAAAAAATTGATCCATTTAACTTAACCAATAAAAAAAATAATACCTCCATAACTTCTTTATGCACATTCTAGTGGTACTTTAAATCCTAAAATTCAATCCCTAGGGTCTTTAAGATGAGATATAAGTGATTTATTTCAAAAAAAAGGTAATCACCTTAACTGATAATTTAATTTTTACTTACTGATTGATATCAAATAAATATGTGGTATTTATCATAAAAAATAACATATGTGTCCTAAATATTCTAATTTTTTATTAATATTAATGAACGACAAATATCCACACTGAATTTCAACAAATGGGATGTTAAAGTATTGCTTGTACATATGTGTAGACTTCTGCCTCCAAGTAGCGATACAATTATTTTTCCCTCAGTATTTTTCATGGATTGTTATTATGATTGTTTTAACATTTATATATTATTTTATTATATTATTATTCTTTTATTATTATAATATCTTATCCTTATTCTTACATTCCAATTCGTTGGAAAGTGATAATGCCGCTCGTGCATTTGTGTCGACTTCCACCATTATGAAGTGATGTGATTTTTTTCCATTTATGTTTTATTTTTATGGTGAAAAAAATATATTAGATAAAAATATATGATGTAAAAATATTATTATGTAATGATTAATTATTATTTACCTTTATTTTATTCCATTCATGAAAAAACGAATACAACATTCATGTGTATGTACGGCCCACCATCTCTATGAATGACCTAATTAATTTTTTATATATACCTATAATGGAAACCTATATATATATATAATTAATATATAATATATTTAAAATCAATTTTATTATTATGTATATTATGGAAACATTATCGATGTACAATGACCAGAACTACTTATCCAAAAACAACATAAAAAATGTAACAGTTAACACCCAAAAACAATGATTTTAATAAGAATTTATTAATAAATAGATAAATAAATGTTATAATTGGTTCATATATGAAATTATAATTATTTTTTAATTTGGTTATGTAATTAGAATAAATTTAAATTAATTATAAATGATTTTTATAGTACTTTTGATGAATTTCAATCTCATGGAAAGGGTTCTATGTAATAAACTATTTATTTACTACGATTGTTCATGATTAAGTTTATGATAATGAAATTTAAGGATATAACTATTAATAATATGATTATGTTTCTTCTCCTACGGTAATTTATTGATATTTCATTTTCCCTTTCATTTTTCTCACTTTAAATACTCATTATACCAAATGAATGTTTTTAATTAATACTAATTTTACTTATCTCTTTAGTTGAAAATCCATTTTATTTTATGTCTATGTTTTCAAAAATTGGTTTCAATAATAATCTTAATAAACATCAATTATTTTTCTAATTATTTTTTATGAATGCTTTACTATTTATTAAATGTTATAAAATAATTTTTTTTTTTGTTTTCTAAATAATTTACTTTTTACTTATTACCAAATATATAAAAGCAATATTTGTATTAAAAAATATGAAGGGAATGGAATTTTCACGCATTATGATTGTTCAAGTATTTTAATCTTCCTGATAGGTTTCAGAGTTTATTTTTAAATAAAATGTTTTCCCTATTATTTTTGAATTTTTTTCAAGCTTAAAGTAGTGATTTCAAAGTGAAATTGGTATTTTCTTCAAGAAATGGTCATGTGATATTTTCAAGTAAATTTTGATCCTTAATAATTTAACTAATGTTAATTATGATTTTATAAGGATAAAATCCAGTGATACTATCATCTTTCATTATCTATATTCTATGAAACCCTTATCTTTCCCACGTGTTAATTAATTTCTGACACCCATTTATTTTCCATGAGTTATTATATGTAAAAATGATTAATTCTTTATAAGACACGTTTCCTTTTCATGGGTTTTGATATGATGATTTTTTATGATATTATGGAACACATATATATTATTTTCATTATATGGTGGTGGGGAAAATTTATATATCCTTATAATTAATTACGTAAATTTTGGTATCTCATTAGATAATAATGACTGAAATGAGGGGTGAACCCAATTTAGTAAGGTACCCTTTCCACTATGATATTTTTGGGAGTGAACCATGAATAATATGGTGGAATGTGGTGTGAGCCTAATCTATTAAGATATTCTTGGTGGTAATCCTTTACTACTACAGAAATGATTTTGAATGCTTATGTGTATTCCAAAAAATTATGTTTTATGCCAATGTTATTCTCTCATATCTCATGCTAATTGATTCCATTATAATTCATGTCATATAAACTGTTATGATTTGTTGAATGATTGAAAATTATGATCAATGATAGGTTGTATATGGTTTTCAAATGTTAAAATCATCCTTTTATACCCTTATACTAATGTTATTCTTAATTGAACATTGATATCTTCCTTATTTACCCATACTAAGAATATTAACTCATCATTTCTTATGTTTCCTTTTCCCAAGTTATGAACCAAACTATTAGCTATGATCTATCTATAAATAGTGATAGTTATGAAGAACTAAGTGGGAGATGTTATAGATAACTTATGGAAAAGTTATTTATATATATATATGTTTCCAAATATACTAGGCCTATATTATTTTGAAATTTGTCATATTTTTATGTAATAAATATTAACCTATTAAGAATTAAAATCTATGTTTAAAATGTATGGGTATCTATTGGCACATCCTTGTGTGGTGTATGATTAAAACACTCTTATTTTAATAATCACAAACCATGATTCATTGAGTAATAATGTTTTTTATATTGATTGATAGATATTTATATAATAAGACTGTTTCTATGATAATTATTCTAAGTCGTATGGTTAGTCAATGTTAATTGGAAGTCAGTGTTACCACCAAAAGAGCTACAACCAAACATGAGCCATTGTTACCACCAGAAGAGATACTACCAAAATAGAGTCATCTTTACCGCTATAATAGTTACTGCTAAAGAAAATATACCACCTAATGTGGAGTCACCACTAAAATCTTGTTACCATTGAATTTTTATGATCTTAGTATGAATAGATCAACAGCTACTTTGTTATAAAGATATGTTTGACCGAGTATGCCTGAACTTTTCAAAGTCAAATCCCAGTATTTTTTATCTAATTCACCTATTTAAATGTGAATGATCTCCCTCTGCGTATCAAATTCATCTAAATGCAACCCAACCAACCGGAATTACACGCTATAGAATTTTTTAATGAAAATCCTATAGAAGTGAACCACCAAATTATTGAACATTCTAATTCACATTTTATGAAGATCCAAAGACACAGAAGAATAAGATAAATTATCAAGATCAAAGAATACACTAAAAGTGATCAAATTAGAACATACCTTTATATTTTATGTGATCCTTTGTTTTCTAAAAAATTAACCATCAAAGCTCAAACTTGACACTAGTGCTGATATGAGGAATACAAACACTCAGTGCGCATCAAACTAAGCTTTTATATCTTCTTATCATTTGGTTTATTTTATATTGAGCAATTTGTTGTTATCATTTTATCCTACACATACTATCTTCTTCACCTACCTATAGAATATATTTTTTCTCTTCTCTTCATTTTTTTCCCACAGTGTATGTGGAAGAGGTACTTCTGTGATCTATATCTTCATTTTATCTAATGGATTATAATGGAATAGGATTTATAACCTGGATAACTTGTTGTTTTAGACTTTTTACCTGATCCAAGTTGTGGATTCATTTGATTATAATTATAATATTCTTGGCATTAGGTGATTTCCATGTGTAGTGGATTAAGTCTCACCATTAGACTAGACCTCGTGTTTATTCTATTGTGTCTTTATATTTATTTTACTAAAATATAATATATTATTGTTATATCAATAAAAAATTATATTACATTAATAATTAATCTTAACTACTGTTTATATTTGTCTTTTCTATGAAAATTTATTTCAAAAGATAATGTATTTCTAAACAATATTTTAATAGAGACTTAATCATTCTTTAAGAAACATTTTAAAAGGAAGAAATCTTTTATCGATCACTATTTGGATTAATTGGCCAATTTATTTTTATTAAGGGTATTTTAATTTAACCTAATATTGAACAAAAATTTTATTGGGAAATCAACTCACCACCTATTGAGTTACGCGCTCTGGACAACATTTCGTATCCAAGTCCTGTTTATTTTATATATATTATTACCATTTTAACTGTGATTTTAGTTATATTCTAATGATCTAAAATTTCTATCAATTCTAAATTTTAGTTCTTTATGGATAATAAACAAGAAGTATCTACAACCAACATATGTCTTTATATTAATGGTATAAATTAGGCTCAATCGAAAATTAAAATGAAAATTCACTTAGAAAGTATGGGATTTTGCATATAGACTATAATAAAATTTAGGATACCTTATCTATCTCACATGAAGGAATATAAAATATAAAAATAGTCAAGATTAAATACATATACAAATAAATATGATAATTTCAAAATGTAATCGGATGAACCTATTTATAATATTCATATCATGTTCAATGAGATAGTAAACACTACGTAATCACTTAAAAATAAAGTTATAGACAAAGATCAGGTAATGAGACTACTTAGATTATTTCTAATCAGATAGAGATGATCATTTGTGTAAATTAAGTTATTTTTTGATGTAATTAAACTACCTATCATGGAATTGATGGTAATAATAATGATATATGAATAATATCTTAAAGTGAACCAATAGATTAAAGAAGATGAACTAAAAATAAAATAATTATTCATCAACACAACTACCACTAGAAAAATAGAATATAACTAAAATATTAATGAAATTCTATAGGAAAATTATGTTCTTCAAAATGTAAAATTTTAGAGAAATTACGACAACAAAGGAAAATAGAAAAGGGATTGTAAAAAGGATGAAACTCAAAATGAAATCACCCTCTATAAATTTAAGATAAAAGGATGCATTAATTTTAATTTTCAAAAATGGAAATATAAAGATATATATGAAGATAAAGAGAAGATACAAGAAATCAATGAAAGTGGAATAGAGTTCATCAAAAGATACCTTCTGTGATTCCGACATTAATCAAGAATATAAGTCTAGTATTGAAAATTTGTGCATTATAGAAATCAAATATTAGGTATAGAATATTATACCTGTATCTATGACCAATATTTCATACATTTTTAAAAATGAATTAAATTATGATAATGGGGAAAATATGAATAGAAAAGACAAGTTTGATTACTAAAAAAATTAAGAAACTTTTAATGAGCTGAGTGATAAATATAAGTCACTTAAGAAATAAAATGATTTATTTGTAAAAGTTAGGACCAACCTCACTATTGAAAAAGTGAAAATTGATCAACTATTGAAAGAAAAAAATGATTTAAAACAATCAAATGAATATTTGAATAAATACATAGAAAATTTTACAAATAGTAAGAAAACATTAACTCAAATACAAGGAATGAATGTTTCTCCTAGGTATAAAACTCTAATAGATTGTGAAACCTGATAGAGTAAAATTAAAAAAACTAGATTCATGTATAGTACCAGTCATGAGAATCAATATACAGCCAATACCTACTCAACTAGACAAAATAATGGTTTTTTAGAAAAATAAAAACTGCTTCTAAGAAACCCATTCAAGAAATACAGATTCAAAAATATCTTATAAATGACATATCTAGACCCATGAGAATTTGGGTACCAAAATCATTTTTTGAATATACTCTTATTTTTATGTAACATATTTGAAAACCTCCAGCAAAAGCTTATTGTATCTTCACAGTGGATGTTCGAGATATATGTCTTATGAGTATTAAATCTTCAAAATTTGGATCAATATTGATGGTGGACATGTCACTTTTGGTGACAATGCATAAGGGAAAATCATCATCCATAGCTGAATTGGTAATTCTAATTCATTATTAATTTCCAAAGAATCATATGTAGATGGTTTGAAATGTAATCTAGTTAGAAAATATCAATTATGTGATTATGGATTTTGTGTAAAATTTAAAAACAATCCATGTAATGTTTTAATGAAAAAAATTATTTAATTTTGACTGCCTTAAGAAATGATAATATTTATTCTATTGAATTAAATTCTTTATCTTCTAAAAACTTTTCTTTTTTAAGTTCCCTTAGCAAAGAATCTTGGCTTTGTAATACGAGACTATTCCATTTTAATATTAATTAACATTAAAAGCTAACTAGTAAAGGATTAGTAATATACCTAGAAAATAATGAATTCTAAAATAATATAATTTGTAATCCCTATCTAAAGGAATACTTTAGAAAATTTATTTTAATTCAATGAAGGAAGTTTCAACCTCTTATCCTTTAGAGTTAATCCTTATGGATCTCTTTGGACCTTGTAGAGTCTATATTCTAAATGGAAAACAATATTTCTATGTCCTTTAAAATGACTTCTCAAGATACACATGGGTATTATTTCATGGTCACAAAAGTGAAGATTTTTCTTACAATATTAAATACTCCAAATCTTCAAAAAATATTATTGGATATGGATTAATACCTAAATAATTGATCATGGTCAAGAATTTTAAAATCAACACTTTGAGTCATTTTGTTTACAAAATGGTTATTATCACAACTTTTCTGCACCTAGGATCGCACAACAGATGATATGGTGGAATGATAGAATAGAAATCCTCAAGAGATATCTCATATTATGGTAAATGATATGACCTATCTATCTACTTTTGGGATGAAGATATTAATACATAATGTTACACTATAAATGGAGTATTGATAAGACCTCGCTTGAAGATAATACCTTATGAATTATGGAATAATATAAATCCAAATGAAAATTACTTTAGAGTTTTTAGATGCAATGTTTTAATTCTAAATAAAAATTATAAATTTGAAAAAAAAATCATCCAAAAGTGATGAAAGCATTTTTATAAGATATTAAACATCTAGTAAGTAATATATAGTGTTTAATAAAATATCATGAATAATAGAAGAAAATGTTCATATTTAATTTTATGAAACTTATCCCAATGAAACTAAGACTAACATAGATAAACTATAGGGTGGTTCAACTCTAAATCTCAATTCTAAACCTTCTAAAAATTCTTTTAAGAAAACTATTAGTTTAACATGTAATCATTAAGAACCTAAACTTGTAAAATATAATTAGTCTACTAGCCCCTCTTCTCAAAAATCCATTAGGACTCATAGAAATCAACCATTAGATATTGTAATAAGAAATATAGACAAAGGGAAAAAAAGAAGAACCTCCATTAGAAATCTAAATGAACACCATCTTTCTTATCACAGATTCAAAATAATAACATTAATGATTCAATTAATGATTAATTCTGGTTAATATCCATGCATGAATAATTTAATCAATTTTATGAATATAATGTTTGGAAACTTATTAAAATACCTAAAGATGTCGTTACTATTGGATCTAAGTTGGTGTTCAGAAACTAGGATGAAGATTGTGCTATAATAGTAATAAATAAATCTAGACTAGTTGCACAAGGTTATAATCATGAAGAAGGTGTTGATTATGACGAAACTTTTGCACCTATGACAATATGTAAAGCCATTAGAATACTACATTAATTTTCAGCATATCTAGATTTTAAACTATATCAAATAGATATAAAATGTGAATTCATAAAATGACTTATAATTTATTCCTTGTTGTTGAAAATACCCATGGATTTCAAAATCATCACTTTCCAAATAATGTCATAAAATTAAAAAAAAAGCTTAATATGGTTTAAAATAGGCTCTCAAATCATGGTATGATAGGCATTCCACTTTTCTTATTTCAAAATATATTTCAAAATGTATAGGTGATCCAACTCTTTTTAATAAAGTAATTTGAAAATTTTTTGTAATAGTACGAATATATGTAGAAGATATCATTTTTGGATCTAATAAAGATTCCCTATGCACTAATTTTTCAATATAATTAAAAAATAAATTTGATATGAGTTTAATGGGTGAACTCAATTTTTTTTTGGGATTTCTGATTTTTCAAAATAAAGAAGAAATTATCTTAAATCATAGTAAATATAAAAAATATAATTTAAAACATTTTGTCCTAGATTGTAAAAAAATAGTGATACACTTATAAGTACCACCTGTAAACTAGATCTTGATAAAGCTGTGAAATCATTAAATCAAACTAGTTATAGAAGTATGATTGGAAGTTTTTTGTACTTAACTGCTAGTCAGTCTGATATTATGTTTACTGTGTTTATGTGTGCTTGCTATCAATTAAATCCAAAAGACTCACATTTATTAGCTATTAGAATAAATTTTAAATACCTATAATATACAACCAATTTTGGATTGATCTACCCAATAGGACATGTGTTTAACATAGTAAGATATTGTAATGATGAATTTGGTGGATATAATTTTAGTAAAATAAAGTACATCAGGAACATTTCATCTTTTAGGGAAATCTATAGTATCTTGGTGTAGTAATAAACAAAAAAATTCACTAAATACTACTAAAGCTGAATATATAATTGTAAGAAGTTATTGTGCACAAATCTTGTGGATGAAACATACTTTACTAGGATTTGGAATCCAATCTAGACATGCACCTATAAGTTGTGATAACAAAAGTGTGATAATAATTTCCAATAATCTAGTTTATCACTCTAGAAAAACACACCAATGTAAGACATCACTTTTTAAGAGGGAGGATGACCTTGTGGATGAACCCTCTTTTGGGTGATCAAGCAATAATCCCTACCTCATCACATCGATCTTTCACAGATGTTGTTGCTGGAAGATCCATCGAGACAGAGGAGTCGAACAAAAAAGTAGTCACGGTTCCTGATTCGTGTATTAATCCAAACCACTTCTGACATCATGGGAAACTGGTGATCTCTTTCTCAAAAAACAAGTTAAATATTCTCTCTTCATATTTAAGATTTTTGTTAGTTGCGAAATTTGTTAAACGTAGACTAGAATTGAAGTTCTTATAAAGCTCTCTGGAATCTATTGGCTTTCCGGGCTTTCACATGGGATTATTGAATTTTTCCAATGTCGTTTTCTGAATGTCTCCTGAAGATGAATTTTATAGGCTATGGACAAGATGCGCATGGTCCTTGAGGGTATTTTTATGAGAGTTTTGAAATGGACCCCTAATTTTGACCCTCACACTAAATCATCCATTTTTCTTATATGGATCAGTTTCCCTTGGTTGTCGCTGTATATTTTCAAACAAGACACTCTGTTTATAATTTCTAGACTTATTAGAAACCCCCTAAAGATGTATTTCCCAATGAAGAGTATCTAAAGACCCTAGGTTGTAAGAAGTTTCATGGAGATTGATGTTTCTCAAGCCATGTCATCCTATCTATGGATACATAATGGTAAACATGGATTTTTTTAGGAAGTGGTTTATGAAAACCTCTCTGATTGTTGCAGAACCTACCTTAAGATTTGAAATTCCTTGAATGATTATACCAATAAGGCAACACGACCTCTTTCTCATAAATTCGCCTTGTTGGATAAGGACAACAAGAAGCATGAACCAACAAAATTTAATGAATGTCTCACATCTGATGCTGGACCTTCTAGGGTTCAAGCTTCAATAGGGGGATAAGGACGACATAGAGAATCCGGAGGAACATAAGGCATTAGATATGTATAAGGACAAGCATAATAAATCTGTAAATTCACTATCAAGTTTTACTGATTCTATTCACACTGCCATAAGTGGAACCAATGGATCTCCCACCTAGATGAGAGATCAAAAGGAGATTTGTTAATATCATGAAGCAGTCAAATAGGGGGATGAAAGTATCCAATCTGAGTCATATTAGTCAGAAAATGATATTGGTGATGAAGCCTATCAGATTGAGTGAGATTATTTTTAATTAGGTTCTAGGAGAGGAAAAAACCAAATGAATGAATTAGAGTGTTTTATCCATCCAAATACAAAGAAAACCTGGAATTGTAGAGACTATTATAACATTGAATGGAAAATTGTCACTAGATCCTTTGGTGTGAACAGGCCCCAAAACATAGATCACACGCCACTGTCGATTGAGGAAAACTTATTGCACATCTGATATTGAATTTATTCTAAAATAATATGTTTTTTATGAAGTTGTTTCCCCCACATTGAATTATGCGTACAGAGTCCAGGATGGGATGGGGGAGGAATTAATGCCAATGATGGAGAAACTATATATAGTTGTTTTACAAAAATAAAAAGATGATAAATTCACTTCTGAATTATATCTTCATGTTAGAGATCAAATGCATTGTAAAATGGAGGAATAGTTTAAACAAAATCTCGACTTTTAATATTGTGAAATCGCTTATCAATTATTCTGGTTTTTTTTAATAGAAGATTATGGAACTTCTGGTGGTATAGTTGTTGGGATTGATTAGCTTTAATGCTGACACAAGTTATTATTCAAGCCCTACTAAGTTATTATTTCATTTCTTGATAGTTTTTTAGCTCTTGTGGGTTACTCATTTCCGGTGGTTTTCTCATTTATTATGGTCTTAATGATAGTTTATTTTTTATGTTTTTATGTAATGTTTATGTGGTGCTCCATCTTCAAGAAGTATTCCTTGTTCATGAACTTGAAAAAGGTTTAGTGATGTGTTATAGATAATTGTGTTGAACTTATTTTTGAGTGTGTTGTATTTCTCATACTTGGCTCTAACCTAGATTAAAGGATGTGTGGAAAGAATAATTGTATTCAGTTAAAAATGTTTGCTACTTCACTATTATTATGGGAGTGTATTCATTTTTTAGAAGTTGTGAATTGCATGCGGATAGAAATTCATATGTAAAATGATGTCTTAGTTGAACTCATGTAGAGTTTCAACCTGTCCTGGTAGCAGATGCAGTGATGAAGTAGTATGGACTGTTCTCCTAGATGCGGGATTTTCATGTCCCACATTTTTCATGATGTAGGTATGATGTAGGATTGAGGTCTCCATTTTCTATTTGAATATCAATGTTTCAATATTTTATGCTATAATTTTATGATGGTGTAAGTTCATTACACCTCGTTCTTTCCTTTTTTAAAATTTTCATTCAATAAATTCTTTTGGGCATGAATTGGGTGACCAATTCATGTCCATTTTATCAAAAAACTTCACTTTTTGAGAGATTGTTATCAAAAGGTTGAAATAAGTTTATAATTTATTGGAATTGAACATCAACTAGATGATATATTCATAAAACCTATAAATTATGAGAGATTAAACTACATCATACATGAATTATGAATGATAAACATTGGTTTATAAGTCTCCATTTATATGTCCCCATGAATGTGTCATTGTTGATAAGTCATGGTTGATAAGTCACCATTGATAAGTCACCATTTGTAGGTCACTATTGATAGGTCGCCATTGATGAGTCAAAGTTGATAAGTCACCATTGATGATTCATTGCTGATACGTCATTGTTGATAAGTTAGCATTTATAACTAACCATTGATAAGTCACCATTGATAAGACAATGTTGATAAGTCACCATTGATTATTCACCATTGAACGAGTCACCATTCCTTTTTTTGTAACCACTGTTTTATTATAGTTTTGTTTTTATTTCTTGATTAAAATTTTCTTTCTAATTAAACTTTATTTCATTTATTTTGAATCCCTAAATGATATAAATATCGAGATACAAATGAACTGATTCCCCTCACATTAAACCTTTAATCTCCCAAACATTATTTCCTTCATCTCAAATTGATCACCTTCTCAATTGTTTCAACAAATCTTTCTGCCGATCCAAATACCTCAACTCAAGCTTGTTACCGAATTGTGTCAAGAAGAGATGAAAAAATCAATGAAGAAAAAGGTATCTACAAGCATCTTCGATGTTGTCTCTTAAAACCCACATAAGTAAAAATGGGTTGTCTTAGCCGAAAAAGAAATCGATGCTCTATGGATCCCTACCAACAGTACACTAGTACTAAAAGTTTTATAAAAGAAACATTGGATGAGATGATTCACCTCGAATCAACAAATTTTCTATCTGAGGAATGTATACAAATTGTATTAGAATTTGAATTTTTATTAAACAAATTGGATAGAGTAAGAAGTAGCATTGATGGAGAGGATATTTTCTTCTAATCAAGTAAATGGGAAATTTTTAAAAAGTTCTTCATAATGGATTATATGAGGATGTTCAAGGTAGTATACCTAATGATAAATTAGAAGAGGGCCTCCTAGAATTGACTAGAGAACAAACCAAGAGAATTGAAAAAGATATAAAACTTTATGGTGAGTGAATGCTATCATTTATATTTTTTCAACATGTCTAATGTCCAGGGAAAAGAAAATTTTAATAAAATGAAATACCAAGATGTGTATTTTCTATATATTAGTAAGAAATGGTAATGAATGAACCTTTATAGATTTTTCATGGTTCATATGAATGAGATATGAAAAAATATATCATGGTTGAACTCTCTAATATGTCCCAATATGATTTTAGAAATATTAGATGAAAAGGTATTTGTTAAATATTTAGATGAAGATGAAGAAAAAACTTGTTGTTTTTGTTTATAAATAAATTTTTATATGTAAAAATTAAGTTGGAACACGCTGAAGGGGTGTTTGGTAAGAGATAATGAAAAATTATACAGTGATTTAAATCCAATTTTTCTTCTTACAAGACCTAAGGACATGAGGGATACTAGTCTAGAGTTGGATTTATTATCTGAGTACTCTGATGATGATGTTGTTGGGGTTGAACATACAGTGGAAGAATAATAAGACTTATTAGTTGAAGAAAGAAGTGATCCAAAGATTCCCGAATCTCCTGATAAAATTACTATTGATCATGTCAGTTCATTAGTCATTTTTCCAACTAGAGAGTCTCTATTAGCTAAAAATTATGAGAATAATGATTATATAGTTTTATGAGATTCTCAGTTTAAATTATCGTCTTACAGAACCTCATATGACCAAAGTGGATATGGAAATGATAGCAATGATAATTATTCTAATGAAATAAATGATGAGTTTATGGATCTTGAGATATGAAATAAAAGATTAATAAAAGTTAACCAGGACAGAGATAATGAGGATCAAGATGAGGATCCTAATGATGTAAATAATTGTGGTGGATCTAATCAGGGGAACAATAAATATATTAATAGTAGTTCTGATTCTAACATAGATGATTTTAGGAATTCTCTTGCATTAACAAAGAAAAACTCCAATCCAAAACTCCATCTCTAATGATATCATGTTCTAATAGAGAAGAGATTCAACCTCAAGCTACTCCAATAATTGATCTCCCAATTTCATCATAAAAATAAATACCTTCTATATGTGAGGGGGAGATGGATACCATTATGGTTTGTTAGTCAGTTCCTGTGGATCAGTCTCGATAGATACTACATGTTCCCTAGACAAATGATATTGGTCAAAGTTCTCACATTCCCATGGATTCACCAATAATACCTTTTGTTAGGCCAAAAGTTAGTTATTTTTATGAATGTGTGAAGTATCTTGGATTTTTTAGACTTGGACTATACTATAATAACTCACTTGATGAGAATGGTTTTTTTGTAATAAGAGAAGGATAATTAGTGGACCAAGTAAAAAAATCAAGGTATTTATATCTTTCTACTCCAATGGATATAGATAGAGAAACTGTGGTTGAAGTACCTATAGAGAAACAAGTGACTCCTCCAACTCAACATGTTCTACCTCAAAATATAGTGACCAACTATATTATTATTTATTTTTAGATAAATATAAATTAATATTTAGACTCCTTCAGAAGGAACATGGTTTTAGATTTTACAAGTCTCTTGAGATTTTAAATATATAAAAAATCCAAACTCAGAAAAGAATGCACCAGATATTTTTTTTGAGGTAGTAATATCTCATATATAACCTTGAATTAGATTTCATATTCATAAAATGGAAGTTGAAAATAAGACCTTAGAAAAAGAAGTTTAAAATTTGAGAACTATACTAGAGGGACTGTCAACCACTCTTTCAGAGTTTATGACTTCTATGTCTTAGATGTTGGAAAGTATGACTACAACTGCATGTACATCAACTACACCTCCTCCAACTCCAGTGAAACTTGATACAATGCTTCTTCAACATCTTATCATAGAAGAGGTCATAAATGATCTAGTTGATTTAACTACTATTGAGGATTATATTTGGTAAATACATACTCATGGAGAATATGTCTATGAGATTATAAGAGAATATGTCCACAACCTTAGAAATGATAAGGAAATTATCAATAAATCCATCAAGTATTATTAGTCTCAAATCTATACCACACCTGACATGTCAAAAAATTTCATATTTCTTATAGATAATTTGAGGCTGCCTCTAGTGACAAGTATTTTCAAATATCAATTAACAGAAATAAAAGTTCTCACTCCAACTATGTAGAGTTTTATGGATGAGAAAAGCGAATTTTCTAATTCTATAAAAAAAATAAGTAATGTAGGCATGGATTTTATCAATCTAATAAATCCTTTCCTAAATGTTCATAGTACAACTATTATAGCCATAGAATCTATTCATGTGACTACAATTCTGTAATCAACTTCAACAGATCAAATTTATTTATGTTCAGATGTGATTAATGCATCAGATTCTCTTACTCATGCATAGTATCAACCAATGTATTTGTGACAAGAAGATGTTTTCATATTCCTTAGATATATTTGTGAGTGGAAGACACTTTCTTCTTCTACCACTCTGAATTGTATTACAAACTACGCTCTAAACTACACCTCTATAGTCACATCCTAGGACCAATATAAAGACAAAGAAAATTACAAATGAAAAGACAAGGTTGATGATCCATCACCTTCTAACCTATGAATCTGTTTAGATAAAGTTTTTGATAGGGATCATGTCTTTATCTTTTTATCCGTGTGTTATTATATTGTATCACATAAAATTGGCACCTAATTAAATATACTTTCCTTATATTCTTCAAATTTCTATGTTTTCATTACTCTTATTCTTCTACATTTTGATAATCTCAAAGGGGATATTATAATGGGAATTAAGTTTTGTAATGATAAGCATATTGTTTTCAAAAATCTATTACATCTATAATAATTTCTTGTTTCTCATTTAGAACATATATTATAAATTTACATGTTTTTGGATAATCAAAAAGGGGAAGAATGTTGGAACCTCCTTGTGTGGAGTATGTTGGACACTATCCTATTTTAACAATCACAGACCATGATTATTTTAGTAATAAGGTTTCATATGTTTTCTGATAGATATTTCTATAACAAGGTAGTTTCTGTGAAAAATCTACTAAGTCTTGTAGGGAGTCACCATTATCCAGTAGTCACCATTTCCACTAGAGGCATTACTGCCAAACACGAGTCACCATTACCTACAAAAGATATACAGCCAAACATGATTCACCATTACTACTAGAGAAGCTACTTCCAAATTAGTTACTACCAATGGTGAGTTACTGCTAGATGTTGATTCATTACCATCATATTGTTACCATTTTTGTTTGAGGATCTTGACGCAAATGGCTCAACGACTTATTCGTTGTGAATATATTTTTGACCAATTATTACGGACTTTTTACAAGGCTAGTCAAAGTATTTTATCTATTATATTCCAATTTAAAAATGGGGAAACTCTCTCCCTTGATCTAATGAATCCAAAAGAAAACCGACCAACGAGAATTATACGCTAAATCAATGTTTACTGAAAATCCTATAGAAGTAAACATCCGAATATGTAGACCTTCTGATTCAAATTTTATAAATATCCAAAGACACAAAAACATAGAATACCATACCAATATTAACTAGGAGGATAATAGAGGTCAAACGTGAACATACCTATAGATTTTCTATGATCCTATATTTTCTAAAAACAAACAAAACAAAGCTCAAACATGACACTGGTACTGATCATAAAACTATGAAAACATAGAACACATCATACTGAGTGTTTCAATATTCTTATTGTTCTTCCTGTTTTATGTTGATAAATGTTTTGTTATCTTCTTATTCTACACATACTATTTCATGCAACTGCCAAGATAATATTTTGTATTCTATTCTCTTTATTTTTTTTCCCATTGTGTGGAAGAGGTCCCTGTGTGATCTATATATTTTTTTATTCCCCAGAATAACTATGGAAGATTTTTTTAGCATGGACATATTGTTGATATTGATTGTTTACCTGATCCAGGTTTTGGATTCATTTGATTATAATTATAATCTTATTATCATTAGGTGATTTCTAAGTATTGGGGGTTAAGTCTCATAATGAGACTGAACCTCTAGTTTATTCCACTATGTCTTTTTATGTTTTTACAACTTTATCCAATATTATTGTTATATCTATAAAAATTATATTACTTTGAAAATTATTCTCAGCTAGTGTTGATATTTTTTTCCTATTAAAATTGATATAAAAAGCTAATGTATTTCTAAACAATATTTTAACACATATTTAATCATTGATTAAGAAATATTTTAAAAGGATTAATCTTATAACAATCTACTCTTTTAGTTAATTGTCCAATTTATTTTTATTTATAGTATTTTAATTTAACATAATCTTGAATAGGCATTTTTATTGGGAAATAGATTCACCCCATATTGAGTGACTCACATCAGAAAACAATATCTATAGTTTTATTTTTTAAATCATTGGTTTTGAAACGATATATATAAAGTGTCTAATAAATTTATTTAAAGAAATTTTTTTTTTGAAAATAAATGGATTTTATAGAACATATCATGTGTATTTCCATGATTTCTTTAATTTTCATTGTTGATCCATATTGTTATATTCTTGAGGTTATTGCTAAATTGAAAAACGGCAGATTCCATTAGGTGGAGATTTAGTGATGGGACACAACACCACTCATCAGTAGGGGAACTATCACTTGGAATGCATGGGTTTTTATGTTTTTGAATGATGATTCCAATTGGTTATACTACTGGTGACTTATTTAATTTCTATATTATGTAAATATCTAAAGCTTTCAATAGATGTATTTTTTTATAAATATTCTTGTTAGACAACTTTTTATTATTACATGTAAAATGTCTTAGGATGTTTTTAGGAATTACCTACTGAGTTTTATACCCACCCCTTACATGAGAACTATGATTTTATAGATGTTGTGTACTAATATACATTTAATTAAAGGTTTTGTACTTATATATTATTTCATCAAGATGCACTATATGTGCGACTTTGAGTTGGTGCATGGTGATTTTTTGGGGTGATTCTTGGGATGATTAATCCTTGATGCCATTGAGTTATTTTTTCCTTATATTGTGTATGTGTGGTGTCATTTTACTTTGTCAGCAACATAAATGAATATTTTTTGTTTGTATTCGATTTTATTAAATTAAATTAATTTTATATAACTTATTTAGACTATTTTTTCTTCATAATCTTATTCATGTTTCATGGAAAATAATTCCCTAATGATATTTAAATCCCTAAAAACCATTTTCCAGCCCTTAGTGTCCAATGAATGTCACCATTGGTTTCTAACACCTCCAACCCATCCTACAACAATTGAGTGGGTAGGGATATTACAAATTGTATCAGTATTTTTTTGTTTTTCATCTTGGTATGGTAGTAAGGAGATATTTTATTTTTAAAATTAATATATATTGCATAAAAATATGTTTTCAATATTTTTATATTGAACATGAAGTTATCGAGTGTTCTAGGTAAAAAAATTGTTCTAAGAACATCTATGTGTGTTATAATCTTATAGTCATGGGTTTAGTTGATTAGTGTAGCATATCATTCCTTATTAATGATACTTACCACTAGTAATTCATTTCTCAAAATGTTTTTGATGAATTTTGGAAATTGGTAATGATGATTTTTACTTTTGAATATTTGTGATATTTTAAGCATTAATTTTTAAGTGTGTGAGGACTAAGTGGTGATTTTTTATATTTATAAATAACGGTAACAATTCAATGACTGGGGAACCCACTAGAGAAAGCAGGTCAAAATGTGTTTCAGCCCAATCCTTGAGAAAATCAGTAGATCATTTAGAATAAGTCCAAGAATTTCATGTCATGGACAAGGGAAATAAAATTCCACAGTACCACAATGAAAATGTTTCAATGAAATTTAATAAATACTATCAATTGATTATTAGGGGTATTTCATGACTAGAATAATTAGAGGCATGTATAGGTAAGAAAATGTGAGTTTTTTATTTCATAGGAACCCCGAAGGAAATCCATGTGAATATAGAAGTTTATATGCTCGAGGATATTTCTAAGTGATGGTGGGATATTATATTCCAGACCAAATTGTAATATGAGTTAACATTATCGGGATTTGAGGTGTTTCTTATGATATAATTTTATACTTTCACCACCAATATCTTAAGGATTAAATATTTATTTACCCTAATATAAGACCATCTGTTGGTAATGGTGTGTGTATATCGATTCATGATGTAGGTTCATTTTTCTATTGAAATTTATACTAGTTAGTACATTTATGATAGAATAATTGAGATAAGGATAAAATATGACATAAACTTCATTAATACATGGAACCTATATAATACTTATACAATTGTGAAAAATTGGTACATATATGATATTTTTGTAAGGTGATTCCATGGATTACTGATAGTAACAGATCAAACATTTCACATTATTATTATGCTTATATGGGTCGATCAAGACAAGATTGTAATCTCCCCCAAAACTAAACAGCCTAGGGGGACTCTTATATCACCCAAAAACCTCATCATTCATCACATGTAGAGCAGGGTAATAAAAATTTTTAGGAGCACCTAGTAAGCAGATGTTTTGTGTTGGGTAGATGATTCTGGAGGATCGAACTAGTCCTTTGATGGTATGTGTCACTATTCACTTAAACTCTACTCTCATGCGATATTTTTTTGTACTGTATCACCCCCAATTTTTTATTTCATCCTATTTTGTAGATCATATGAGATTTCATGTTGAAATTATGCCTCATGTATTGAAACATCAAACACGTCTTGGTCAATGAGAATGTAGATATCTAAGTGTCCAAAATTATTTATAAATATAAATGAAGCTTATATTTTTTTGGGTTTATCTATTTTATATATATATATATATATATCCATATCTTTGGAGTAGATTGGATGATATCCTTTAAGGACCATATTGACTGCTATGCTATGTATGTTAGTTTTTCATATTCGGATGGTTTTCAGAATCTCTTTAAAGGTGATTGGTATGTGAATATAAAAAGAGTAATACAATTGGTACAGGTTTTTGGGACTATATCTTACAATTCTGAATTTTTTACATTATAAAATTTTTGTATAATTAAATATATAGATTATCCAACCACCATTGATTAATTTCATGATTTATTCCCGGATAATTTCTTTAGGTTAACATCTAAAAGAGAGGTGGAATTTACAATTGATCTCTTATCAGGGACCAGTAATATTTCAACTACATATTATAGTATAAAACGAAAGTAATTAATTGAATTGATGGTTTATCAGAAAAAATTTTAATAAAAAGGATTCATTAGACCGTGTACATCTATATGGGAATAACTAATTCATTTTATAAAGAAATCATATGGGACTCTTCGACCTTTATGGATTATCAGAATCTAAAACAGGTTATGTTAAAAAATTGATATCTTATTCCATGAACTACTGAACTATTTGATTAATATAGTAGATCAAGACGGATCTATAAGATTTATTTATGATTAGTGTGTCTCCAACTTTGATTTTGAAAGGAGGATATTCTAAAAACATCTACCTTGAGTCGTTATGGTCATTATGAATATTTGGTTATGCACTTTGGTCTTACAAATGAATAAACAGTTTTTATTGAATTGATGGATAATATATTTAAAATGTATCATGTGACATCCTAATATTCTAAATTAACACTAAATTTAATATCATATACAACAGGAAATGATGAGTTTAAACAAACCTTAATATACTATTGAAATATTATTATTTAATCTTGACTATTATAACCTTGTCATTAAATTAACGAGTATACATAGTATTAAATACTATATAAAAATATATATAATTATTAATTGATATGAATTTAATGAAAAATTATTTGGAAATAATAACTCAAATTTTAATAAACACATTTTATACATCAAAAAACATGTTTAATTCTAAAATGAATTTCAATTATTTTTGTGAGAAAATATTATAATTAATTTTATAGAACTTTTAGAAATTTTATTTTATAAAATAACATCATTTTTTAAATTAACATTTCAATATTAAATAATGAAAAAAAATTGGGGGTTTTTTTGAATGTTTGATTTTTTTAGTGAATAGTGAAAATTGCTAATTTTTCAAATATTTTCTTTTATTGCCATTGAATTAATTAATTTATAAGTTTAAATATATTTTTTATTAGGTATTTAATTAAAGTATTATATATATTATTCATAATAATATAATTAATTTCATTTTAATTATCAATTCTTATGATTTTGGTAAAAGATAATCTTGTGATAAAAATGTGGTTTTCAACAAACTATTTTTATGTGAAAAAATTCTATCAATTTTAATTAATTAAAATTAACCTTATTAATGAAATATATTAATTTAATTGTGTATTACATATCTATTCATATTAATTTAAATTCATATAATTATTATTACTAATCATATAGTTAATGTAATCTCATCTTATTCTTGAAAAATACATTTCATGGAAAACTATTTTTCAACACATTTTCGGGGATTAAATTAAATTTAAATTCTTAAAAAGATATATAAATTTAATTTAATAAAATGGATTCCATATTTTTAATCATAATTATTCCTATTATATAATACAGTCAACTTCAATTATTTCATAATGAAAAACAAAAAGAACAAAAATATGTTAACACTGTTAATATTGAAACCATTTTATTTGGGATTAAACTAAAGAGGTAAAGGAAGAAACCTATTTGAAAATGTTTATTTTGAATTTTTTAGTTGTTCCCAGACCAAATATCCAATAAAATCCATTATTTATCAATTTATTAATAACGTTTCTTAAGGGCGAATTCCCATTATTGAATAGTTTTGAGTATATATAAAAATGTCACTCTCTCACACTTATAAAATCTCACCTCCACTACTCTCCATTAAAAAATTAAAAATTAATTTATTCAGGAATTAAATTACCATATAAATTTTTTAATACCCTCCCCATTTTTTATAAGTCATATTTGGATTTAAAATCTGATCAAAAAAAGGCATTAGGTATAATCTTAAAGTGTTGTTCCGAAGAAGAGATATCATTATTAACTAAGAATATTAATTTTATTTATTATCCCACCTATGTTAAATATAAATATTAATTACCATATAAAATCATGATTATATCTCATATACTATTATTTTAATTTGTTAATTTCATATCTTTAATCCCTCTCCTGTTCTATCAAATTGGAATCAAAACCATTGTTCGTGTGTTTAGGGGACTACCACCTCGTGAACCGATATAGTTCATTTTCCATCATCACTTCCCATGAATGTTAATGATGATGGATTTAATATATATATATATATATATATATATATTAAATTAATGAAATAATAATAATGTTTAAAAACTAATTTTTCATATAACTTCTTTCTTTATCATCCATTGAAATATGATAATGTCATTCTTTTGTATGTTGGACCACCGCCCCACGAAGTGAATTTTTTTTATTTTTATCATGTCACATGAATGAAATATATAATTATATTTAAATAAATAAAATTATATTTATGATATTGTGACATTTATATAAATCTAGAATTACACTTAACTTATTTTCTCCATGATCATGGGAAAATGGAAATGTTACATTTTCATGTGTACGACTTATAGTCTCTATGATTGTAACATAGTTCATTTTTTATAACAATATATTATGGTTATTTTTAAAAGAGAAATTTATGTATAAAGATAATAATTATTTAATTATTATTATAAAATATATTATAGAATATTTACACCTTTTACCAGGGTCAACACAGTATTTCCCTTTTGAAAATATGAACTAGGTGTCCTTAAAACATCTGATGTGGACATGGCTGATTAAGAAATTAAATACCTCATTAAAACAAATGAAGTAAATGGTTTAGGTATAATTTATTAAATCTATAAAATAATCATTATTTAATAAGTAGTTTATATATGTTTATTATATTGTAGATAAAATACATATGTGATAAAGTTTGGACTCAAGGTTAGGGTTTCATCTCAAAACATATTTCATTAAGACATGTGTTCTTTTATGAACCTAATTTATTTTAAATGGTATATATACATCCCAATTTCATATTATATGATTAATAATTTATAATTAATAATATTTTAAGTTAATTTTTTTTACTTCATTCATTTGAGTTATGATTTAAAAGTAACTAAAGTCGTAAGGGTTTATGTTTCAACTCATTTTAATCCGTATTATTTATGATTGAATTTAAATTGTAGTAAATTATTTGATAATTATCTAATAAAACCCTTTAATTTTATTACACATTTTTATTCATAATATTTTCAAGAAATAGCACAATTTTAGTCTCATTACTACCGAATATGATTTAGAAAATATTTTTATGGAAATCTGACTTCATTTCTCTCCTTGGTCGAAAATCCTTTTTCATCCATAACCCTTTTTTTTAAAATATTCTCACAAATATTTTAAAATTATAAAAATAAAATATTAAAGAAATTTCAAACCATGTTTTAATTTTTAAGAAATTTTTCCAAACGATTTTTTATTTCGATTGAGCTAATTTTTAACCTTTTTACAACAGTTTGAAATGAATGTTTTTTAACTTATATGGAATGTACAGAATTACCTACCATCATAAATACTCAATTATTTGATGGTTAATTATTAATTTTCCATATTTATTTATAAATACAATTTTTTCATTAAAATTTTGGAAATTTTTTAAATTTTTATCAAGTGATTTAAAAGATAGAAATGTTGTTTTGTCAATAAATACTCTATTAAATCTTTTAATGACATTTTTCTAAATGATGACAGCCTTGGATGTTATCAACTACATAAAAATTATATATATATATATATCTTACATATATACCATGATTATTATATCTTACATTTCTGGGGAAATAAATTCCATAGGTTCACCTATCAAAGTCATTCACTATTAGATTGTAATTGATTTGATAAGAGACAAGATTTTGCAACCCATTTTTGGCATGGGTAATTACTATTTTCTTTGATTTATGACTAATTTTAGTTTTTTGGAACACATAATCATGAACATATTATGATGTTGTCTCTCTCATAGTTATATAATTCATTGGGTAAATCTTTTGTCACATGAGGAATCATGTATGTGCTTAAGGACTAAAAATAATCCATTGTGGGAACTTTTCCATTGTGAGATATTTTTTATGAAGTTATCCTGGAATAATTATTATTCAATGTTTTATATTTATTCCACATTCCCTATAATTCCATGATATTATGATACCATGTCATATATTCTATGATTCTAGTTGATTACTCATGAGACGTATCTTTTATGATATCATGTTATACTTAATATGATTTTTTATCATGATTATTACCTTAATTGGATTTCTAGATCATACCTTTTGTCTATGTACTCCCAAGGATTACCCATGCAGTTTAGGAGAATGAAATGATTTAGTAGATCATTATGGAAAATAAAATAAATATTTTTTTAGTCTCATATTGATGTAATATGAACCAAGTCTTCCAAATACCCTAAGAATGATAGTCTTTGGGTTCTAATTAATGGATTTTTATGTTAAAAATAATGTACTAATAAGTGTAAAAGGATTAGGTCACTATAGTTCGTATCATATAATGTTCTAATAATTATTGGGGTATTGGATTAGTAAACTCTAGTGAAATTATTAGGTATAATACTAAAAAATTGAAACATATTTAACTTTTGTTTACTTATAGAATAAGTGGTTTTGATGAAAATACATCTATGTCATGATATAAAAGTGGATGTGGATATGAAACAGCAGTACCTTAGGGTAATAACCCTAAAAAGGTCACATTGAGTTGTACTAAATCATCTCCTAGTGCATGACAATGGGAAATCATATACACCTGGTTTGACACTACTGGGGTATATTCTTTTGAAATCCACAAACATTTTATGAACCATTATTAAGTCCTTCAATAAATTATTTGTTTTGAAAACATAATAAGAAACATTACCATGGATAACCTATACTAAAACCTAGAGACTCATAAGTTATGATATACTAATAATTTAAAATTTATTCTTCTCAAGTTATTAAGTTTAAATTTTGTACGTTTATTATTTAATGTATTCTAATATTGTTTTTCTTATTTTAGTTAAAGGGGGTAAATGGGAGAAATCATGAAAATAACCAATGTGATTATAAGAGTAATGACTTTATTAATGAGATGCATAACCTATGGGAATGTCAATTATACATCTTAGAGTCATTACAAATAATTTTTCATTAATTATGATCAATAAATGGAACATAGATTAATTTCTAAACACATCAAGGAAGAGAAGGATATTGTCACATGAATGTTCAATTGTCAGAGATGATAAATAAAGAATATTAAATTCCCCACATGTCAAATATGAGGGAATAGGAACCATTAAAAATTCTTCAAATGAACTAGAAGATAATCTTTTTAGTGAAAATAGGAAACAATAAAGCTAATTTCTAATGGAAAATGAAGAATCTGGTCAACAATATTCAGTGAAATGAAGTTTAACCAAAGCTCCCACTAATAGTTCAATGTCATTAAAATGAAAAAAATGGATATTATCTATGTAAATATCAAAAAAAAATAAGCATTAATTCCTATGTTTATATGTTATGAAAATCACTAAAGTTGAATGATTAATGTGTTTTGGTTTTGGAAATCTAGAATCATGTTGTTGAAGTGTTTTTATTAGTGTTATCATAACACATCTATGTATCTTTCTTCTTAAATGATTTTTAAGAATATATTGAATAGTTATAAAGAATTTTAAATGACATTTAATGTTACATATATATTTTATCGAAAGACTCATGATTTAGGAATAAATAATATTTTATATTTTCCTGATATTGCGGTATTTAGAGTAAATTAAAACTACTATATTTTGTGGAAAAGAATGATCTATATAAAAAATGTTATAGGTTAATAGTTTTGATTTTATGAATAATTTTATTATTTAAAATTTTCATCATATTCTTAATAAAAATATAAGATCAAGGAAAATTTTTAATATTATTATCATTTTTCCATGGTTTTATAAAAAAAGACATCCCACACATTGGGTGGAAACTCATTGCATCTAGAAAAATCATTGGGATTAAAACCACATCTACAAGGGAAAATTATGTAGTGACTAGATATGGGCTACGTGACGTAAAAGTTTTCATATAATTTTTCTTCTTAAATTATTTGACAGATAAACTTTAAGTTGATTTTGGGAAACACATTTTTGAATCAAATAATTTTTTAATTTTTTGAATTTTGTAGTGCGTAATGATATTCTTGTAAATTTTTCAATGTGTTCATATATGTGTAAAACATAGGTATAGCATTTGTTTTAACATGAATGATTATTTGGGAAGAACACAATTATACCCTTGAATTTTTAGGCTGTTTTGGATGTAGGGTTATTCAGTTATAGAATGGTTTAAGTTAAACGTTGTATTTAGAGATTAATATGAAGGAATAATAATATTGGAAGATTTATTACCTTGTGCTAACCATTTATGGCTTTGGTTAATGTCTAAAGATAATTCTAATATCTTGATATAATTTTGGGGAATAATTTGATCCATTAGAAGTTAATTTCAGTGATCCATTCATAAAAAATCATCTTTAATACTCTATTTTGGGGAAACATGTGATATTGGAGTCAAAATGATTAAAGAATGACAATATACATTTAATGTAATTATATTTTCTTATTTCATAAGTCAAGATGGTAAAAGGATCCCTAAAATTTCAAAAAGTATCTTGGAATAAGAAAATTATTCATTTTGGATAAATTTTTGGTCACTTATCTCTTTAGAAAGTTGATATAACGTTATCAACAAAATGGATCTTATTTAAAAAAACATGTTTTCATTTCCCAACAATGTTCTCCTCTATGAAAACATAGTTATGTGATTTAATGACCCATTTATTCATGAAGATATGGATCACTTATTTTTGGGTTAAATTCCATTAAAACCCCCTTATAATGTTACCCAATGGAGTCACAAGGTTAGAAGGGTTTCTGGGGACAGTTCGGAGCCCAAAACACTGGACTTTTAGAAAATAAACTAGGTCAGACAGTTAGTAGAAATTTTTCAAACCATCCTAAATGGGCTCTACTAACTGTTCAGAGTGAGCTAGAGGAGTAGCAGGGGCCGTATAGTTTTTTTACATAGTGTGATCTTAAGTGCGTACCCCTGAGAAAACTACAAAATTTTTGATAGAGTAATTTTCAACGGTTTGTGTGGGGTTAGGGAAATCATCTGCCTAAATCATGAGGGGTCTCTATTTATGTAGTGTATTAAGCACATATTGTGAAAAAATTCAAAACCAGTTGTCCAAATAGTGTGACCCTATAGTTGGGGTTGAAATTACTGTTTTCCAATAATTAATCTCGTAAAACTATTTCATTTATCATATCCCATTTCCAATGGATTTTTTGTGTTTACTCCTCCAATGAGATCCCATCTTCCATGTCCTAGGATCTGAGTTAACTCCTTCATATATTGTCTAAATCATGATCTTTTATTAGAATCAGATCAGTATCTATAAAATATAAAATTCTATACTATCCTATAAAATTTTATCTTTGTATCCATTTCACTATTTAGATGCAAGATCATTCCCCTATTTTCAGGGAGTTAGAATGTTTCATCAATTTATCCAAACTTACTTTGAATCTAAGGAACCCATCAGACGAGGAGTCATCAATGGCCCTAAGGTAGGTGGCCTTGTTGTTTTCACCAAAATATTTGGGGTTTTCAAAGATTCTCTATTGTACCACATGTTGTCCTTTATCATAGGTCACCTATGAATTTATTTTATTCATATTAAATTGGTATACACAACTAGATATACTCTCATTGATCCTTTTTTAATTAATATAGATGTCGACCTTGATCACGGACACCCCTTGGGTGTTTCATCTTGAATTTACCCTTTTTAATTAACAGTTTAGAAGACTTTAATTCCTTTTAAGTATTCTTCATTGGTTTTAATAAAATTAGAACCCTTTTATATAATTTTTTATGACTCTCAGATCCTTCTAAGTGCTCATTTTTCTTTATAATTAGAATTTACCATGTAGTTAATTTTCTTATTGACTAAGGAACCTTATAAATGACTCTTATAAACATATAAATTGAATCAATTTTGGTTTTTTAATTAAATGGAATTGATTTTATGAAATTGATCATTCATGATGGGTTTCCTATCCTTCAATGAATTGAATGATCAAAATGGATTGAATCTTGAAATTATGGCAAGGGAACACAGACTATTGTTTGATTTATTAAATAATTAAATTGAATTATTATTACATTATCATATTTATATTATTAAAGATAATTCATGATAGGTAATTACTCGTGACTACTAAGATAAATATAATTATTTTTTTAATATAGGCTATTTTATTATGGTAAGTGTTCATATGGGCATGACGGTTTCACGCTCCCTTAGATCTGGTGATGATCATTACATCTCACACTATTGACATTATTTTGATTGTATAAGTGACACGCCATGTCCCTTGTTCATGGAGATCAATCATAACATTATGAAACAAATTAATGAAGCAAACATGGTTGTGGATGGGCTCTCCAATAAGGGGGTCATGTATGACATAAACTAGCTGGATTAACTCCATATAGATTTTACTTCCATTCCTAAAAAATATTATAAAAAACATTTATCTTTCAGACATTTAAAACCTTTATCATATTGTATACAATAAATGTGACTTCGTTTTTTAACCAAGGTACAAAAGCTTTTTAAAAAAATGATGTAACTCTCATCATATTAAGTGACTATCATGATGGCTCCCACTAATTATGAGTTGTAGAAAATGTACCCTTCTTCGTGAGCTTATATGCTCATTCAGACTAGTCATGGTTGCATAATTTACTCCATGGTACAACCAACACCTAATATTCCCTGTATATGTCCATCAGATTTTTCACACACTTGGTCCATATAGGTGGATGCAATATATAACTATACTATATATATTATTACTATATATATTTTTTTTTATTTTGACATCAAGATCCCTAATTTCATCATAAGGTGTGTTTTTGTTTACAATTAAGTTTAATTCCATTATTTTGGTAATATAAGTGTTTCCCCAAGTTCATGTGAAGACTCAGGGGGTGTTCTAGGGTTTCGGGACACGAAATACGAAGAAAAATGATTTTCCAGGCATGTTGCACGGTTTTTGCATGATTAGTTACAATTGGGTGGAACATCCCAAGTGAAAGTGTGAGGGGGTGATTCCAGATAGTATAATCTACATGGATTGCGCACCATTTGGAAAATTGTGTGGGTAAACCGTATGGCCCAAATAAGTTATGAAATTTACAACAATTCCATTACATTATTTTTAACCCTAACTCAATATTTTCTCCTCTTCTCAACCTTTGAACCCTAGTGATGAACTAAATCTCTCAAAAGATTCTAAGGGTGATTCCCCTTCATCCCAAGGTCATTTGAAGTGTCTTCGATTGAGGAGTGACAATCTAGGTAAGGCTAATCCCTCCCTTTCGTCTCTTATTGGATTATGGATTATGTAATTTCCCCATCTTCATATGAAGTTCTAAACCCCTTATTTTTTAATGAGATCCTGGTTGGAGCTTCCAAGGGTGGTTGAATCGGTATCTTAGGCCTCTATTAGGAGTATTTTCACCAATGCATTGGTTGTTTTCATGGCTTTGATGAACTGGATATTACACCCACAAATGGATCATTTTGTGGTTTTCTTTTTTGATGACATCTTTGTGTACTATAGAAATCATGATGATCATTCCAAACACCTTGACATCATCTTGAGTACACTATGAGATCATAAGATTTATTCCAAGCTATCATAATTTCACTTTGGGATTTAGGGGGTGGACTATTTGGGATACATCATTTAAGTGTCAGGTGTGTCTGTGGATCTAGAGAAGGTGTAGGTTGTGGACTCAGGGGAGAAGCACAAGAACATTTCTGATGTTCATAGTTTTCTTGGTTTGGCGGGTTATTACCGAAGGTTTATAATAGATTTATCTCATTTGTAATAACTACGATCAGGCTTAACCCAGAAGACGGTTCAGTTTGAATAGACATAGGATTGTGAGAATTATTTTTTAATATCTGATGAAGCAATTGACTATCGCACTGATTTTGATCTTACCCAAACCAGGTAAGAGGTACACCTTGTTATGGGATCCATCCAGTGTTGGACTTGGGGCAGTTTTGAGGTAGGATGATCAGGTTGTAGCTTATGGGTCAGCACTATTGAGACCACAAGAAATAAATTATCCTACTCATGACCTTGAGCTATCTACTATGGTTCATGCATTGAAGTGTAGAAGGTATTACTGGATGGGAGAACCCTTCATGGTATTTACTGACCTTAAATGTATCAAGGACATATTCTCTTAGTTGGATTTGAATCTTTTACAATGAAGGCAGTTAGAGTACCTAAAATCCTTCAATTTTTATTTGGTCTATACACCAGGGAAAGGTAATAGTGTTGATGATGCTCTGAGCTAGAAGAATCAGAATTAAGTGGTTTGGGAATCTAGTTCAGAGTGGAATATAATGGCCTTGTTTGTTGAGATCTGTTTGGAGGTACAAGGTGGGAATGGGTGGATGACTATCGCATCCCTATATGATGAATCTATGATTTTGATCCAGATCAAGGAGTGTTTGCTAGATGATATGATGTTTTTGGATATAAAGAAAAGTCTTAAAGGTGGGGAGGCACCTTTTAGTTGGGATTTTGATGCTGATGGAGTTTTTATATTCATGGATGCATTATGGTTCTTGTAGGTGTACGGGAGGAGTTGATGCGTGAGTTCCATGCATTGAACTGGTAAGTTTTTCCAGGCTTGACTAAGATATATGATGATATTCATAGGAAATATAGGTATCCTAGAATTAAGAAAGAATTTTTGGGTTTTGTGGCATGATGCTTTACCTGTCAACAGGTGAATGTTGAACATCAGTATCCAGGTGGGTTGTGACAGTCATTTCCTATTTTGGAGTGGAACTGTAATGACGTAATTATGGACTTCATAGTTTCTCTTCTAAGGATTCCATGAAATAATAATATAATCTGGGTGGTTGTGTACATACTGAAAAAAGTATCTCATTTCTTATTGATCCAAGATATATATATAGTAGACTAGTTGGGTGATTTATTTGTTTGGGAGATAGTACAGTTGCATGGTGTTCTAAGAAAAATAGTTTCGGATCGTGATCCACATTTCACCTCACACTTCTGGAAGGTATTATAGAAGGTTATTGGTACCTTGTGTTTTTTAGTACGTATTATCACCCACAAACTGACGGGTAGTTTGAACGTACTATCCAGGTATTAGAAAACATGTTGAGAGATTTTGTTCTGCAGTTTAGTTGTTCATGGGAAAGGCACATGATAGTCGTTGAGTTTTCATAGAATACTTTTTTCAGGCTATAATTCATATGGATCCTTTTGAGTCACTCTACAAAAGACCATGAAGATCATCATTGTGATGTTTATTGGCTAAGGAGTCTATGATTTTTGGACCAATTCTCATGCAGGAGACATCAGAGATGGTTCAATTTCTTCAAAAGCATATGTCAATGTCCAATAGTAGACAGAATTCATATACATATCGGCATCATAGATCCCTAGAGTTCAGTGTGGGTGATATTGTGTTTGTTAGGGTGTCTCCGAGGTTGGTTCACTGTTGAATCCAAAAACAGGTCAAGTTGGGACCTTGATAGGTGGGTCAATTCAAGATTTTGGAGAGCATTGGATCGATGGAACACTAATTTCCTCTTCCACAATAGTATATTGGGATACATGATGTTCTACATGTTTCATAACTCTGAAATTGTCACTATGATTCATCTCATGTTTTAAACGTCTATGATGTCGAGCTTCAGGTTGATGAATCCTTTTAAGAGCATCTGATTCGTATTGTGGATCATATTGAGAAGTTCTTGTGGGGAAAGGTTATGCCTTTGGTTCATATTCTATAGTAGCATAGAAACATTCAAGAGGAAACTTGGGAGTGATAATCAGATATGTAGGCCCAATGTCCCAATATCTTTTCTTGCAGAACATAATGATTCTCGAAAAAAGTGGCTCGAGGATGAGTTGTCATAATGTGGGGAGGTTATTAGATCCCCAATTACTCCATGAGGTGTTTTTTTGTTTATTTTTTGGTTTAAGTCCCTTATTATTTATAATTATATGTTCCCCAAAGTTCATGTGAAGGCCCAATGGTGTTTTAGGGGTTCAGGACATGAGAATGGAAGAAAAAATTAGTCCCTACAAATGTGGCATAGTTTGTGCATGGTTATTGCAAATTTTTCGAAACATCCTAGGAAACCATTCAAGGAGGTTTTTTTAGAGATTTCCATGCACAAGGTTTTTGAACTATTTGTAAAACCATATGGGTAAACATTGCGGCCCATAAAATTGAAGAAATTTACAAAAATCCCATTATAGTATTTTTAACCCCAGCTTGGGATTTCCTCCTTTTCTCCTCCTTTGAACCCTAGTGATGAACCAAATTTCTAGAGATCATCAAAGTTTGATTCTCCTTTATCTCTAGTTCGTTTATAGTTTCTTTGGTTGTGGATCAACAATCTGAGTAAGGATAATACCTCTCTTTCTTTTCTTTTTGTTTTTGGGCTTCCATTCATTCCCTATCACCATATGAAGCTCTAAAACCCTTATTTTTTTCATGAGGTCAAGGTTGGGGATTCCAAGGGATTATGAATTTTGATTTAAGGCCTCTATTAGGAGTGTGTTTTCCAATGGATTTGAGGTAGTTTAACTATAATTTATATCCCTTAGTTTATACATAAATTTGTTCATGTAGGGTTTTATTTTTGTTCTCTTTTTGATGATTTCTTGGTGCCATGGGAAATATGTGGGGTATTGGGTGTCTAAATATTCAATTGTACTCCTCATGATCCCCAAGGGATTCATAGAGTATTACCTGACTAAATTAGCTACACCAATGGGGTGTGACGACCCTCCTCAATGGGGCTAATGAAAATATATTATGTGAAATTGATGTATGTCGACATAGATCCATTGATGAATGTGTTAATTGGATAATAAAATTATTTAGAAAGGATTATATAGTTGTTTTCGTTTTGGATAATTCTTAATGGTTTGTTTGGTTGGCATGTAAATGGGTTAAATGTGATTAATGGGAATATTTTTAGGAATTACATTTATACTTTAACAGTCTTAGTGAGATAGGAATGGGTAATGAGAAATGGGGTTGAATGGTTATGTGTTATAAATGATGAATGTGTTAATGGATTATGGCATAATATATATTCTCTTTTATTTGATATTTTTGTGATGTTGTAAATGATATTGTCTATGCTTGGTTACACTGTGGTTATTTTTGAAGAATGATAAGAAGTCATGTGCACGTGTCTTGATAGAGTGGGGTATGGACTTGAGGTTTTATTTCCATGGGTTATCATTGAATGGGGTTCTAATCTCCACCCACTAAATGCATGGGTTAGGGAAGGGGATGGAGTTCTATTTACCTAACGATTTCATCCCACCCAAACTGAGGTTTTGAGGTGAGGATAATGAGGTTATTGTGACATGATTTTTTGTGATATATGACTTGATAAAGTCCCATATTCCTTAAGAACATTGATCGGGTCTAATCCATTGAGGACATGAAAAAGTGTGAACTAAACCATGAGATAGTTAAGTAGTGAACCTGGTTTTAAGGGTTTCCTAACTTAAAGGAATTTAATCTACAGATTATTAAACTATTTCCTATACCTTCATTTATTTATCACATGAAATCACTATCTAAATTGAATGGATATTTTGTAGACACCGTTGGTGGTGGCCTACTGAGTTGAAATTACACCCTTCGCGGGCCTCCATTTAGAACCTGACAAGATTTCATGGTTGCAGTTGAGGAAAAAGGCAAGGGCCTTATGATTGGTATGTTATTCGGGTTTGGTATGTGCATGGATTAGGTGTCATACATGGATCCCGGACTATTTGTAAATTCAGTTGTTTGTCTCTATTTTTGGGTTTTGTTCACTTGGCACTATAACATAGAATTCCATAATTACTATTGGATATTGTTGTAATCCATGTGGGAGTTGGTTATTTATTCATGTTCATCATTTTTATTATATTAATTCCACTATTTTTTATGTATTTCACTATTTATTATTCTGAAAAATAGGGTATAGTCTCTCAACTTGTCTCTTATACCCTCGTTATTAGTCGGGAACCTCTGGTGTATGGGGAGGCGAATGTGAGGTCATGTGGTGACCTGGCTTGGGGAACCTGTTTAGTGTCTCCCAAGTTGAGGACGTTACATTGAGACTCATTCTAGTTATGAACTAAAGTAGATAGTGTTTCCAGGTGTCCTTTAGGACCCTGAGTAGGCTAGTATTTATTTGATTAGGTTTGTTAATTTATTTTTTATACTCACACAATGTTTAGGTATGAGAACCACTTGGATTACTTCTAAAAATTATTGGTGGGGCCAATTGGTATTTTTTCTCACACCCTACTCAGGCTACCTTTGGAACCCAAGAAGATTATATAACTCCAATTATGGATAAGGTAAAATTCCCTACTATGGACTCTTCATATATTTGACTTATAAATGGAGCATAGGAAGAGAAGACCTAGAATATTCTCAATATGATAGTGGAGTATCCATTTGTCCTTTTTGAATTATTTTTATATCATTATTTTAAATTCAAGTACCATATTCCCCTTTTGTATATCTTTATGTGTTTCATCCATATATATGACACTTCCTAGTAGCTTTCGATTAGTATTTTGTTGTTTCGTTATTTTTTCATCTTCTGGTAACTTATTATTTCTATTATATATGCTTTCTATATTGTATCTTTATATTCATCACTATTATGACACTTTGATTTGAGGTTATAGTCTCCCCATTGTACCACCTCTACACCCTTGCTGCTAATCGGTAGCCTCTGGCATATGGGGAGGCACACTTGAGGCCATTTGACCTATCAGCTCTGGTCATAGGTTTAGTGGATCTTAGTAAGGGATGTTTCAAGTGTGGTATTAGAGTGTATTTATCCTTTGTCTTGTTATTTTGTAATTATAGAAGAGAGTGGGATTTAATGGGATTGGGAATTGGCCTTGTTCCTGGACATAAAAAACACATATATAAGGGAAACCCAAATAACTTGTGATGGGTAATTTCAATTATTGATTATTCCATTTAAAGGTGATATGACTTCACCATTGGATGATGCACATGTATTATGATGTTATTGAAATTGTAATTATTGAAATGGGATTTATTTTACCTTTCCTTACTTAAATGAGGGGGTTTCTTAGCATGCATCATTATATGAACAATATGACTAATATTCCATGCATTTTTCGATGTCACATCCATTTTCAGAATGCATTTTTTATATCCTATTGTTAATTCCTTAGTTATCTATGGAATTTTGATAACTTTTTCTTATAGGGATGAGAAATCATAATTGACACTTATTGTGTTAGCATTAACGTAACAATATTTTCATGCATAGTTAAAATCAGACACCTTAATTAGTTAATTATGTAACATTAACCCATGAACCATTGATCGCATGGGCTCAAACATGTTATGATATGGGTTTTGTGGATGTTATATTTTGGTTCGTAATGAGTATGGTCCCTTATAGATTGGATATGAAGATACATATAATTCAACTATTTAAAGAGATTTAAATATTTTAATGAGTGAATATTTAAAATGAATATGAATTTATTATAGTAATGACCATATCATAAAGATAAATAGAAACCTAGACCTAAACCCAGCCATAGTAGTGTGTAGTGGGTGAGTCTATTAAATTTGTATGGCCTACTATGGTCTTCCTTCTTTACCCAGTCCTGGATTTAGGAGCTGGCGAAGGTGTATGTTATGTCTACAAGAAAGCTATGTACCTATGCTAGTTTTTAATCTAAAATCATTTCAATTGTTAAGATCTCTTATGAGGGGTGAATTTCACATTTTAGTGTCATGACACCATGAATTACTCCTATCATATTCTCTAAAATCTGTGATGACCATGCACTGGAGGTGGTGGGCCCTGAGCCACCTGTAATACCTCTTATGGTGAAACCAATGGAACCTCTTCTTATTCCTGGTATAGGCACTAATTCTTAATTCTGAGAGGGATATCTTCTTATGCTTCATTATATGAATGTTTTTTATTGACCTACCATGGGTATAGAAAAGTTGACTCATGAATTCCATTAGTAGCATCTTCCCTCCTTTTCAGGGGATGGTGGACCTCACACTACTGGTCCATGGCCTGAAGCTATTATTTCTATATTCAAGCATCTGAATATGACTCCAGAGAATAGGTTAAATATTATTGTGTATATTATATATGATTCTACAAAGAAATAATGGGATGTTGTTACCCAGATTGATCTTCATCAATATATGGTTTGTGAAGATTTTCACACTATATTATATGACTATTTCATTCCAAGAAATATGAGGGTAGATATAGATAGAGAATTCATGAACCTACAGTAGGTGGTATTTCTATTATGGAATACTCACCTCATTTTAAATATCATCTGTGGTTTTTATCGACTCTAGAGGGTGATGATATTATGACCTACTAGGTGATTCTTGGATGGGCGGGTGTACACAATCTAATCGTAGTTAAATGTATTTTTATTGACGAACATATCAATGATAGTCAACCAGACCCTTATTATAGAGATAAATTTGAGGGAGGCTGATGGTTCAAGTCTGGGTGATTTGGAACATAAATCTATTTGTGTTTATTATTCTAAGGAAAATATATGTTTTGAGTCTACTCATGGAGGTAGCAGTAGTCAGGCTCATCATGTTGATAGATTTTTTATATGTCACCACTTAATGAATCCAAGACACATGAATCCTCAATTATTATGGGATCTAGTGGAATGTATATTTTTTGAAAGAATGGGTCACATCCAGTGTTTCTTTAGCACTTTTCCATTAGTTCCTAATGAGCGGGAATCTACAACAACTCCATGATCAGGAGTACATATGGTAGGATCAAAGCAGGAAAAAAGTTGGAACAACACCATCCACTTAGTCTGAGGTGGATATCGTGTTATAGGTATTCAGACTCATTATTCTTAGTTCTAGTAGAGTGGGATTGATCAGGGTAATTATGTAGTGACTCATGTTCGCAGTATAAAATAATTATATATTGCCAAATATATTCTATAGGAGAATATCACCAGACTTTCTACTATTAGATGTACTATTCTAGTAGCCTCCATATTACTGTATACTTAATTTGATGTATGTGTGTCTTAGTTATTTATATCATACAATATTATAGTGTAAATGAACCTTTAGATCAATCAATTATAAGTTTGTATGATGCTTTATTCCCCTTTAGGTATCCGATGAGAGGGAATTCTCCAATGCATGGATTGTCCCCCTGATATTGGTGTACACATTTTTGTTTGTAATATTTTTTTCCATGACATTATGGGATTAAATTTAATCATTATGATGTACTTTTGAGTTCCATATTGAGCCCATATTGACTGCTATCATCCGAGGGTGACATTTACATCTTGAGAGGGTGTTAGGAAAGTGCATATGGGATAATAGGATGTCGGTGTGAAAAAAAATAGGCTCGAACATTAGAGGTTGTGTAGTGTGACAGCTGATATTGGTAGTATTTTTGAAGATGGTCAGGGGTTACAATATTCCATCTTAACTCATGTAGTGAATCATTTAATTGAATCATTCCTCAAATACTTATATGTTATTACTAATTTGTGAGAGGTAGAGTTTAGCATTGATCATGTTACAGAAGTATCACTAGTGGCCATTACTCTTTATATTATGGAAGCTACATAGATTCTTGAACTCAAGAAGCAATTAGAGAGTTGAGAGGGAAATTCATTTATACTCCACAGCACTTCTCCTTGGGGTTCACTTGTCCTTTATTTCAATAAAACATATGGTTCCCTTAGGATTTGTATGGACTACCACCATTTGAACAATATCACTGTAAATAATGTCTATCCACTTCCTCAAATAGATGACCTCTTTGATCAGCTATTAGAAGGATTATTTTCAAATATATATTTGATGTTGAGTTATCATCAGGTTCATGTCATGTAATCAGACAAACATCACACAACATTTATTATTAGTTATTGTATTTATGAGAACCTTTTTATTCTATTCAGACTCATAAATTTACGTAATGTTTTATAAATCTTTTGAATTTTGTTTTCCACCAGTATCGGGATTCATTTTTGGTAGTCTTTGTTAATGATATCTTAGTGTATTCACACTCTGGACACAACCATTCCAACCATCATAATATTGTTCTGTATAAACTAAGAGATAATTATATCTATTATATGACATGTAAATTCCACATTTATATTCACAATGTCCACTTCTTGGGTCAAATTATCCCAAAGTAAACATTTTTGGTATTCCCATAGAATGGGAGAGTGGTAGTTTCCAAAGAGAATATCAATAATTTGTTTTAAATACATGGTTTATTTGGGATATCCTTATATTATAGATGCTTCATACTAGATTTCTCATTCCATGAAGAACCACTTACAGGCTTGACTTAAAAGGGAGTGAAATTTGTATGGTCAAAAGCTTGGGAAGCTGGCTTTCAGGATTTGAATATCCATTTGACTTCAGCAAAATTATATATTATTTTGAATCTAGAAAAGAACCTATATAGTCTATTATTATGCATCATGTATAATTAATTGAGCATCTATGATACTAGATGAGCATGTCGTTGCGTACGTGTTTTGTCAGTTGTGGCCTCATGAGTGGAATTACCCAATGCACGACCTCAACATAGCTTATGGTGTACGTGTTATACAATTTTAGATAAACTATCAACATGGAGAGTGTTTTCTATTATAAACTAATCAAAAAATCATCAAGTACATCTTTACACAACAGGATCTGAATCTTTATAAGTGAAGGTGGGTTAAGTAACTACATTTGTTTGATTTAAATCTTGCCTACATGAAATGTAAGGGAAATGGAATGTTTGATGATCTATGCCGGAATACATGGAATCTTGTATTTTAGGAGGTTAGTGGTGAATGGTATCTCATGAACTTATTCATTGATATGCCCATTGATGTTTAAGATGATCATGGTTAGAATAACCATGTAGCCTTAATAGTAACTTCTACCCTTTTTGAACTTGTAAAAATGTGGCAACAATCTAATCTCGGTGGCCTTGTCCTAAGGGAAAAAATATCATATAATGATGCATCTTTAGGTTAGAATATTGATGGGGATTTCTCCTTACTATTCTATGGGAATGTATGGGTCCCAATAGACATCAGAGAGGAGTTGATGTGGAAATTTTAAGCCTCAACATGGGCAGTTCATCCCATTGTCATCAAACTGTATCGACACTTATGCTGCCAATATTAGTGGCATGGTACTAAATGGGTAATTTCAGGCTTCATCAATTGGTCTTACACCTATTAGCAAGTAATGTTAGAGCATCAATGACCACCATTGATTTTACAATTATTACCCAATCTTGTGTGGAAATGGGATGATGTTTTGTTGGATTTTGTGACCAGTTTACCCAAATCATCTTGTGGAAATGATATAGTGTGGTTTGTAATTTATCATTTTATAAAGGTTTCATACTTATTAAATAAGGGACCTTCTAAAAAGATGATCAAGGGAGTTTTTACATCAATGAGGTTGTACATCTTCCTGGAGCTCCTCGCTGTATCATTTTTGGTTGAGACAGTTGTAGTATGTCTTGGTTTCGGAAGAGGGTGTTGAAGGAATTGGGTACATATGTCTTTATAAGCATGGAATATCACCCAAATGTTTATTTACAAACACAACGTATGATTTGGGTTTTATAGGTAATGCTTCGTGTACGCATCCTTGACTTTTGGGGTTCATGGGAGAAACACATTCCCGTTGTGGAGTTATATTATAATAATAACCTTAAAGATACCATAGATATTGATTCTTATGAAGACTTATATTGTTTTATTTTCTGTTAACCAATTTTATAGTTAGAGGTAAGATAGGTTTCTATTCTTGGGACACATCTTGTATATGGGACTATATAGAAACTCCAGATGATCAAGAAGCACATGATGATAGCTCAGTCTTGACAGAAATCATATTCCAACTGATGTTAGTGACCTCTCGAGGTCAAGATCAGAGACGAGGTTTTATTTCAAGTCTCTCTTAGGATGGTCCATATATGTATTCGGAGGTAGGTTAAACACTCACCATGTTTTTTCGAACCCTTTTAGGTAGTAAAACAGATCGAAATAAAGGATTTCCAAATAAAACTTCCTCAGAGATACTGGTCTATGAATGATGTCTTTTACGTATCTAAAATTCACTAGTATTATCTAGGCTCATAAAAAAATTAAATCCTAGTGAGGTTTATTTGGATATAGATTCTTCCTTTGAGGAGTATCCAACTTGTATTTTTGATCGGTGTGTAAAGACATTCTGAGGTAGTTCAGTTCCTTTTATATGAATTCTATGGAAGAACATCCAAGTACAGGACAAGTCATAAGACCGTGAAGCTGATATATGATCTTAGTGGCTATAACTCTTAGCAGAAGATTCCTCTTTACCCTCAGAAGGCTAACGTGGTGATAATTTTTATTATTTATGGGAGGTTGTAACAACCCATATTTTCATGAAGATATAGCTCATTTTTTGTTCAAATTTCATTAAAAAGCCATATTAATGTTACCCAAGGGAGTCATGTGAGTTACGAGGGTGTGTGGGGACGGTTCAGAGCCCAAAACACTAGATATTTGAAAAATAAACTAGGATACGTGGTTAGTAGAAACTGTTTGGCCTAGCCCGCATAGTCTCTTCTAACTGTGCTTGGAAAGAAAAGGGAGAACCAATGGAAACATGGATTTTCTGCAGCTTTATGACCTCAGGTGCATGACAATGTAAAAACTAAATAGTTTTTGAAAGATTTATTTTTTAATTTTATGAATTGTTTGGGAAACTATGTTCCTTAACTACATGGGGTCTCTCCATCTGTTGTGTGTTGATCACAGTCTACACATAGATTGTCCAATCCTTTTGGTTAAACTGTACGCCCCTATATGTGATGGTGAAATTACTATTTTTCCATTAATTAATAATTTAAACCTATTTCATTCCTCCTTAGGAATTTTCAAAAGCTATTATTCTTTCTATCTACTATGACCTATCATCTTCTCTATCCTAGGAATTGAGGTAACTCTTCTATCCGTTTTTTAAATCAATATCTGTTGGAAGCATTGATTCCATCTCGATATGATCTACAATACTATCACTTACTATTATGTTTATCTTTATATTTGTTTCACTATTTTGGTGAAATTCCTTTTAACATATTTTAATGGTGATGGATCATTTCATAAATTTCTCTTAAACAACTTTGAATCTAAGGCAGTCATCTAATAAGGAGTCATCAATGGCCCTATGGTCGGCGATCTCGTCATTTTTTCGAAAAGATTTTCTGTTTTCATAGTGATGTCATTGTGCCACACACCATCCTTTATCAGTTATTGATTAATAATTTATTCTATTCATTTTAAATTGGTATATATAGCTATATATAATCCTTTTTCTCTTTATTTAATAAATAGTGATGCTGACCATGATCACAGATGCCCGTACGGTGTGCATTTTTGAATCTACCATTTTTAATTAACAATTTAAATGTATGAAACAAATTATAAATTTTCATTTCGGTTTGTAATAAAATTTTTCCATTTTAATATAAATTTTTAATGATTTTAATTACCATTTATGTGATCATATTTCTTTATAAATGGAATTTCCCATGTAGGTAATTTCCTAATTGGCTACGGAAATTCTAAATGACTCTTGGAACCTTATAAATTAATTTCTTTATATTTTTTAATTTAAGGCCATTGATTATATGGATTGGATCATTCATAATGTGTTTAATTTTCTAAAATTAATTTAATGATCTAAATGTATTGAATTATGAAAGGGTGGTAAGGCCATGTCCACTATTGTAAGATTTATTGAATGATTAAAATGAATTGTTATTCCTTGATCATATTGAACATAGTAAATATAATTCTTGGGAGGAAATTACTTATTCCTATTTATAGAAATATTTTTAATCCTTTGATACGTGATGTGGTATGATGGAAAGGGTTTATATGGGCATGAAGGATTCAGGATCCCTTATATCGAGTGTTGAGCATGGCATCTCATACCATTGGCGTTGTTTGGATAGTGGGAATGACGCACCACATCCCTTATTTAGAGTTTTGAATTGGTGTCACACTCAAAATCTTTAGTGATGGTCATGACTTCTCCAACTCGTTATGAGATGTTTGGCATTTACCCTTATGCTTGATCTGATAGGCTCATTCAAACTATTTATGGATTTTTAAATTATGTCCCGGACTAACTAGGACATAGTATTCTAGTTATATGTTAATTAGAATGCATATTCACTTTGTACATATTAGTGGATGAAATATATATATATTATAGTATATATATAATTACAATTTATATATATTTACTATTCAGACACTCATTCCAACCATGATCCGAAGCAGGTAGAGCTGCTACTTGTCCTTTAGAAACCTTGGTAGGAAGGTATTTATTTCTTCAGATTTTCTAATTATTTATTTTTAGTTTCACACTTTTAGCCATGACCAATGCTTATATTTCTACTAGAAACCATTGGGGGTGGCCTATCGTGGTTTTATATCAGACCATACACAGGCTTTCTTTGGTTCCCATGAAGATTATATGACTGTAGGTTTGGATAAAGGCATGTTCCCTCTAATTGACTCTTGATATATTTCTCTTATAGAAAGATAATGTGAAAAGATGACCAAGAATATTTTAAAGATGATAGTGGAGAAGCCTTTTTTCCCTTTTTGAAATTTTTTTTATCATGATTATACATGCATTATCCACGATTCTCTTTTATATATCATCACATCATGCATCCATGTATATGAAACTACCTAGTGTCTTTTGATTATTATTCAGTCTTTCATTTATTTATTCTTCAATAGATTAATTATTTATATATATATATACTTCTATTATTTTATGTTTATGGTTATCACTGTTGTTCCACTCTGATATGGTGGTATAGTTTTCTCATTGTACAACCTTTAAACCCACACTACTAGTTGGAAGCCTCTAGCATATGTGGAGGCCCACTTGAGTCCATGTGACCTACTAGCTCATGGAATTAGTTAGGTGGATCCTAGGTCAGGATGTTACATGTGATGATCTTCATGATTCCCTTTCCATTATTTTAGAAGAAACATTTATTAAAACATTTCATTATGTGCCCTTTCCACAAAGGAATTTTTGAATGTCAAACCCTTGATTGATCACTACAAGTTAAAATTGTAAGGACACAATTTATTTTACGGGGGTGGAGTGTAACACCCTCATATTTAAAAAAAATATTCTTGATAGTGTACACATCACACAACATTGAGTTTAAATGAACTGTGATATAATATTGAAATATTATTTTTTTTAAATATGGTACTTATAACCTCACTGTAAAATTTGAGGGTATGAATAGTATTGAATACAAAATTAAATATATATAAATCTCAAAATCGATATAATTTTATTTATAATTCCTAATTAATAAAATCACAATTTTTAACTAAGACATTATATTCTTCAAAAAAATATATTTCCATCAAAAATTAGTTTTATTACTTTTTGTGAAAAAAATATTGTAATTTATTTATGGAAGTTTTAGAAATCATATTTTATATGATGAACATAATTTTTTAAATTTAAATATAAAAACTATCTTAGGATGGAATTTTTTGGATTTTAATGAAATGTCTTATTTTATAGTGAATAATGAATATTTCTAATTTTTTAAATATTTTTATTTATTTTCATTAAATAAATTAATTTAAAATTACACAATATAATAGAGTTGGAATTAAATATTAATATTAGCCTTTTACTTATAATAATAAAATTAATTTCATTTTAATTATTATTTTCATGATTTTTGTAAAATTATATTTTTATGCTTTAAAACATGGTATTCTTCAAAGTGTTTTTAGGTGCATATATTATATTCATTTAAATTAATTAAAATAACCCATAATATGGAAGGATTTAAATTAAATTTATATATTATATAACTATATGTATGAATTTAAATTCATATAATGATGATTACGAGTCATATAGTTAATGTAAGATCATATTATGCTTGAAAAATACATTTCTTGAACACCATTTTCTGAAGCATTTTTCAGGTTTAATTTTAAACTAAAATTTTAAAATACTATGAATTTATTTTGGAAATTTGGATTCCAGTTTTTTAATCACAAAAATAAATATATATAATAAGGTGAAATTAATTTTTGGTCATAATTAATAGTAAAAATAAAAAAATTATTACCACAAATAATGTTAAAACCATTTTAGCAGTGGTTAATTTAAAAATGTAAAGGGTGTAACATGTTAAAAACTTGTTTATTTTGAATTTTTGATTTTTTTTATTTATATAATGAACCCTACAACAGGAACTAATCTTGAGAGTGACTCCCCATTATTGAATAGATTTGGGTATTTCAAAAAATAGCATTCCCTCTAATATAAAAAAGGTAGCCACCCCAACTTTACTTTTATACACATAAAATACCTTTTCATTTAATAACAACTAATATAAATTTTTTAATTCCCTATACACCTTTTAGAATCATTTTTTATGAGAAATCTAATCTAATAAGTCTTTGAGTACAATCCTAAAGAGGTTGTCCAAAGAAGAGGTATTGTTCTTAATTGACCATATTAGTTTTATTTCTTCTTCTACCTCATTAAAATAATACTCAACCACTATTATTAAATAAAATAAGTATCTACCATGTAATATGGTTTTATTATGTTAATTTCATATCATAATTCCCTATCCTATTCCATAAAATGGGAAATGAAACTATCTTTTGTGTGTACGGCAGACTACCACCTCATGAATCGATGTGATTCATTTTCTATCATCACCTCTAAACTATTTTCATGATGATTGATTTAATGTTTATATATTATATTCTTGACATTGTAATAATTTTAAAAATTAATATATCATACACCTTCTTAACAAACCCTCTATTTAATAATGATAACTCCCTTAATTTTTATGATGGACTACGGCCTCACAAAGTGATGAGATTCATTTTTTTGCCACATAACATGGATGATATATGTAATTTTATTCAAAAAATAATTTTATATTTATGATTTTATTATCATTATAAAAATATAAAATAACACTTTCCTTCTTTCCATGGTGATCATTGAAAATTGGAAGCATTACAAATGTCTGTATATGACCTACCATCTCCATGATTGTAACATAGTTCATTTTTCATAACCATAATTCATATTTTTTTAGAAGTATATTTTATATATAATAATTATAAGTATTTCATAATTATATTTCTGAATGTCAGGGAACAATGATCCCTTTGGCCATGTTCAACACATCGATTCCATTTTCAAATTATGAACTGAGTGTCCTCAAAACACCCAACATGGACATAACTAATTAAGTAATAAAATAAATCCTTAAAATAAAAGAAATAAATTTATTAATTATACGTGATTGAAAAATGATTCATAATGAAAATAACTACTTAAGATTATTATTTTTTATATAAAATGTATCCATGATAAATTTTGGACTCAAGGTAATGGTTTCATCTCAACAATCCTTTCATTGAGATACATGTTTTCTATGAAACAAATTTCTTATAAATGGTTTAAATAATTACAATTTAAATATTATATCATTATTACTTAATAATTAATGATATTATATGTTATAATTAATTTACTTCATTCATAGTAGTTATGGTTCAAATGTTATCAAAACGATACGGATTTATGATTCAGTATCATTATAATTGGGATCGTTTATATTTGAATTTCCATTATAGGAAATTATTTGATAATTGTAGAATAAAACCATTTAATTTTATTATCCAATATTTATTCATGAAATTTTCATCTAATTGTCCCATATTTATCTATTATTTAAATAAATTTATTTATAAAATGTTTTTAAGAAAGTTGAATTCATTTCTCTCTTCGGTAGAAAATATTTTTCTTCAATATAAATGTTTTCTAATATTGTTTCCAATATTATTTTTAACATTATATAAATAATTTATTAATAAAAATTTTACCCATGTTTTAATTTTTCAAAAAAATTCCAAAGTAATATTCTTGTAATTTTTTGAAAGAGGGACTATTTATCCTATATATGATAGAGTGACATAAATGTTTTTTTAAATTGTATAGCATGTATTAAATTAACAAATGTAATTAATAATAAATTATTTTAATCATCCTTTATAATTTCCCGCGTTTATTTTTAAATGAAATAATTTATTTAACATTTAAGAAATTTTTAAATTTTTTAAGAAGTTATTTAAAAGTGAAAAGGGTATTTTTTTTCAATAAATATTCTATTTAATATTTGAAATAAAGTTTCATAAATAATGACAACCTTTGATGTTTTGGAATAAATATTACTTATTTATATTTTTCTATCACATATATAACTATCTTATTATCCATTTATTTTATAGGGTTACACATTTCTTGTGTTAACCTCCCAAATTACTTAATTATGAAATTTTCATTGATTTTGATGTGAGAACAGATTATGCATCCGCTTTTCTTTCCATGGGTAATTCTTATGTTTGTTCGATGTGATTGATTTTTTTGGAACACATAATCATGATCGTGTTATGATAGATGCTCTTAGATAGAACTCTACTATTTTGGGTAAATATTCAGTCTCATAAGGCATCATGTGTGCTATTAGAGAGTAAACCTACTCTATTTTTTGAATTTATCCACCATGTGATATTTTCTAAGAAGTTAACCTTGACTCATGTTTAAAAAAAATTATATATTTATAGAAACTTTAAAATATTTAAATAATATTATGATACCATTATCATTATATCATTCTTCTATTTAATAAATAGTGAGTCTTATCTTTTATGATTTCATTTTATAATTTTTATGCATCCTTATCATATTTATTCCCTTGTTGGGATTTTTATCTCACCCCTTTGGTATTTATAATCCCTAGGTTATCCAATGTAATTTATTTGATTGAAAGGATTCAGGATCACATTGTGGAAAATAAAAAAAATATTTGTATTTTATTCTCACGTGGATGTATTATGAACTTTATCTTCCAAAGACATTATACCTCACGGTCTTTGGGTTGTAATTAATGGAAATTTAAGTTAAAAATCATGTAATAATATGTGTAAAATTATATGGTTGCTATATATATTGACTCTTTTTTTGGTATTCATTGATGATATTTTATTGTATTCTAGGATTAAGGCTGGTCATAAGAAACAATTGGGCATAGTATTGAGTATATTAAAGGAACATCACATTTACTATAAGCTTTAAAAGTATGATTTATGGATACAATGTGTATATTTCCTTAGACATTTAATTTCTAATATATGAGTATCAGTATATCATGAAAAGGTGGAAGTTTTTATCTCTTAGTATACACCGAATAACTTTATTGGGATACCCAATTTTCTCATCTCATTAGTGTATTTCAAGTGATTTTTTGGTCACATTAAATGGATTTATTCTCTAATTATAGAATAATCTATAAAATAAATTCCTTTATAATAGAGAAAAATATTCTATAAATATTTTCAATAGATTCATGTTTGACTTACATCAGCAACCAACCTTATGTTTCCCGAGTGAGGATGAGGATATGTGGTCTGTTGTGATACATCTAGATATAGTTTGGTTTTTTCTCTCATACAGTGAGATCATGTCAGAGATTATGGGTTATGATAGTTATGTTTGAATGAGAATAATTATCCAACACATTATTTTTAGTTATTTTTTATAGTCCTTTACTTTGAATAACTATGTCATTATATATTTTGGGAGAAGTTTATAGGGTACATGAATAAAAAAATCTTGAATCACACCTTCTCACATAGATATTTGAATCTATATAAATGGAGATGGATTGAATAACTTCATATTTTTTTATTTACTTGATGTATAAATTGAGTAAATGGAATTAATTGGCTGATTTATTGATTATTGATTCATATATTCAATTCTCTAAAGAGGATTTTGGTTCATGGTAGTTGATCACAATCATAAAAGATATATATCTATATTGTGTTGTTCCTCATGATGTTATTATTTTCTTTTTAGTTAATATTGTTCCAAATTTTGTTGTGTAGGTTATAGATTCTCAAAAATGAGATTCTAAATGTTTTACGATGATTTTGAAACTCAATAATGGGAATATCATTATAATATGGACTCTATATGGGAGATCAATGTTTTGTTTTAGTGATTGGATTTTGGTTCCTCTAACTTTTTTAAAATATCTTCTATCTTCATACAACCACTTGAGATGGGTTGTTCACCATGTATTTAAAATCATGTATAATGTGATGAGAACATAGTTTAGGTGGGATAAAAAAGAAAATAAGGGTGGTTGAGTATTTCTTGAGATACCTCACCAATCATTAGTTTAAGTAAAAGCACCAATGTCTAGCTGGTATGGTGAAATATTTACCTATACCAGTGTGGAAATGGTAATAGGTAGCAATAGAGTTTTTATAGGTGTTCCAAGAATATTGTTGTAACATGATTTCGTATGGTTGATTATGGATCTACTCACAAAGTTGGATCAATTCATCTATATTCAGTAAAACAATCTAGTGTAAGACTTGGAAAAAATCTACATTTCAGATGTTGTAAAGTCACATAGAGTGAAAATATCAATTTTTTAAACTAAAAATACATATTAAAATCTGAATTTTAGTATTCCTTACTACCGTATCCTAGATCCCAGTTGACCATGAGAATATACTATCATTAGTAAAAGGATGGACAGTCTAAATTGATGTTCCAAACATTTGAAGATATTCTTAGAGCTATAATTATCGATTCTAAAGCCTCATGTGAGGATCAAATACCATTAATGGAGTTATCCTATGATAAAAGTTATCTTCTCTGATATATATAGATTCTTTACATGATTTATATGGTTTTACATGGAATTCACCTTTTTATTGGGTAAAATGGATGAAACTTCACTTATCATTCCTAGCCTTATATATGAGACAAAAGAGAACATTCAGATGATTAGGAAAGGAATAGTGGAAACATATAGTCATCGAAAAGTATATTGAGGTCATCATCATCGTCTATTATTTTATGATACATGTGATCATATTTTCATGAATATCTCTCCAGGGGTAGTGAATCGTAGTTTTGGTTAGTATGGAAAACTATATCCTTGGTATATTACCCTTTTTAAGATACTATAATAATTTTTTTATGAGGATAATTACTTGTATTTACCACCACAATTCATCTTAGCGTATATTGTATTTTATATATCTCAATTGAATAAGTAACGGCATCTTGCCAACCATGTTATTCAATGGGACAATTTTTATCATGATCCAAATTATATAATGATTCACATATTTATATGTTTTGTGTATAGATAGAAAAATATCATGTGTCATAAAATTGTGGGTTTAGTAACATTCTTATATTAACATAGTCAGATTTAAGAAGATACATAGGGACATGATTGAAAAATACTAAAAAATGGCCTATGATTTTATAAATAAATTCCAGTATCAAACTTTATAAGGATTTAATGACTAATTTTAGGATACATTAACATCCTTGGTTCTAGTTACATTATCCTTTTGTCATATATTTTTATGTTATATAATACTTGGGTTGAGTTTTGATAATATTTTTATAGTTTTTTTGTGTTTTTAATCATTTTTTGGAGTGAATTTTTTTAGAATGGATAGGGGAAACCATGCACCTTCTATATGAAACAATTTACCTTCTCTACAAAACCATTTCAATGATTTTTTTTATTTATTGGGTTTTTTCATGGTTGGAACATGTTTTGGAAAAATTTTGTGAATAAACCTGTCAAATGATAGTATTTAGTGAGTAGTAACACACGGTTGGTGTAGGGTATTTTAAACCATGTGGCACAACAATGTGGATTCCTAGTTTATGTCTAGTGACATGCATGTGGTTGGCATGTATTTTTTTAAAACATGTGTTCCTAACCATGCAACGTGCATTGAATGATCCAAAAATTACATTATAACTCATATTTACACCTTGAAGCTCTCAATTTTATCAGATTATCCAAGGCTCTAAAATATGTATCCTATCCTAAGATTTCATGGTCATTCCCTTTGATCTGGAATCCATTTTTAGTGAATCCAGGAGAATTTGATATTTAGAATCGATGGTAAGTCCTATTTCACTCTTTTCTCACTATATATATACTAATATTCACTCTCACAAACAAAGATATAATCCATTTAGAAAGATATGTGTCCTATTATCAGTACTTTTATGAAATTTTGTTAGTATCTATTGTGGGAAAGATTTTTTGAGATCGTATCTATATGTTTTTTGTGTATTTATTCATTTTCATCAACCATTGTGACGTTGGTGGATTTTATCCCACTCTACGTGTTCTAGAATTTGAAGTATTGATGTTTGAATCACTTAATAATAATTTTTTGGAAAAAATTTCTTTGATTTAGTACCCAAATCATTGTTTTCTTAATTATTCACATATGATTTTTGATATATTTTTTGAAAAAAAATTATTTTAAAAAAGAAATGTTTTTTTGTTGAGAACCTGGCATGTGTTTTGGAGTGAGTTCATGAATTTTTATTTGGCACCTTATTGGTTTGGACTTGGGGATAGTGAGAAATTAGAACAAGGTATATTTCATGAGGTGATGACTTGGTGGTGGACTGGTCACTAGTCATGAGTATTGGGTATTTCATTGGTCATGCATGGGTTTTTGATTAGTGTAATGATGACACCAAGTGACTCTATTTTTAGAAACTTGTCAAATCTACTTTTTAAATAAATGTTTAAAATAAATCTACATATATTTTGTTATAAGTTTAAATATGATCTAAATTTTTATTGTTCCTATTAATTTGTGTTGGTAACTCTTTAGGGATTAACTAATAGCTTTTATAGTCACCCGTTCTTGGTAACTTTGGATTGATTTCTGATTTTTTGTACTCAGGTACAGGTAATGGAAAGGTTTCATACTACTCTTGTGATTAATCATGACAAAGTGGTCATGAGACATGGAGTTAGATCAAGGATATTTTTCAAGGTGATGCTTTGGATGATTCAAAATTGGTTTTATTGAGTTATGTTTTCCCATTGTTGTTTCAATGTTGAATGTTTTTTACTCCATTCTCTACTTATATGTTTCATTTTTTTTTGAATTGGGTTATTTATTGTACATGTGTCGTATAGAACTATTTTTCATTGGTTTATCTTGTGTAGTATGTTCAAATTTCATAAAAAATCATCCACTAATGATCTATAATTCCCTTAACACTCTTTTACAGTATTTTATATCCTGTGGATTCAACCTAACATTAGTATAACCTCTAATCTAACTAATTTTAATGGGTTAGGGGGATGTTGCATTGGATATGTGGTTTTTAATTTCTTCCAATAAAGTGATTAGGTGTTAGTTGATCTGTAAAAACATAAAAAATGTTGTCATTGATCCCATTCTACAACATCTTGGAATTAAAATAAGAATTAAATTATTTATAAGTAGGATATAAGAGTTTACCTGAGATATTATTTAAAGTATGAGGCAAAGAGTTCCCACCACCCTATTAAGTCATATCTTGATGACAAAAATTTTCCATTTTATATATTTGTCAAAAAATAAGGAATATCATATAGGATATGGTGATAATTTTTTATTTTTTAATTATTACCACTATTGTAAATAACACTTATTCTCTAAAAACAATGAATTTTTTGTATCTTAGCATGATATTCTAGTAAAAATGTAATTTTAAATTGGTTAGTTAGAGTATTTTTGGACTTCCAGACGTTTAAATTTTAAAAAATATATTTATCAATCCTTTAAAAATAAAATCTAAATCCAATTTATATCCTAAATATTTTAGGATTTGTTGGTAAAGAATGTTATTATTATAAAATAACTCAAATTTTGTTACAAAAGTGTTCTTCAGTAATGGTTTTAATATAAAGGTTCCAATATGGTAATGATGAATTCAAAAATATTTCCATGTAGGAAATATATTTTATTAACAACATAATATTCACTATTGTAAAGTAAAGGATTTTGAATAATTTTTTAAAAGGGTTTACCACAAGGAATATGATTCCATAGTCTATACAACATTTAAACAAATATTTTTCATAGATGTTACTCACTAAAAGAGTTGTGGGGAGGATTTTCTTTATGATCACATAGAGTTGTGGATGCAAATGTAAAGATATGTAATGAGATTAAAAGGCCTAAAAGTATGGAAAATTTATGGCCTCTCCAATGAGCTATCATATAGAATATGATTAGATGGGAGACTATGAATAATGTTGTTATTGTTTTAAAATAGTTTAATAATATAACATATATAATTTCTAATCGAATAAAAACTTTTAACATTAGTTTTTAGTTTTTCTATTGGTTTTTTAACCCACATAAATATGATCGACATTGTATGTATTTTTAAAACATCGATTTTATACAATGATGCGGAAATATTTTTTTAGACTGACTATCAAGGATTTTGACCTCAGTTATTTTGATTACTGACATTGAATGTCTATTATTTGAGTGGTTATATAAATAAATGATGTTATAGTTACCTTTCCAGATGATTTATTATAATAATTAATGCATAATGTTATAGTATCTTTAAATATTTAAATATGCATAACTCCCTTGGAACAAAAAACAAGATAAAAGAACTATAAGACTATGGAAATAAAATTTAAAAAAGAAAAGTGACTCAACACTTCATATTATTATTCTTGGTAGTGGTGTTATCTATTGGGTTTTGTGTCAGTACTATTTACTTTGTCACGTTTTATAGATATGGACATTTGGTTAATGAATTTAACACTTGGGACAGCTTTTATGATGATATTACACAAGCATAATGTATGTTTTAAGTTTACAATACTACTGTTGGTTAACCAAAATTTTAAAAAAAGTGGAAAGGTCATGTAAGATCCAAACCTTTATAAGAGGTATGATTTATTTTAATTTTTGTTTCAACCCCCTTATTTTGGTAAATAAAATGATTCTTGATCATTAGAGGGGTTTTGGGGGTGTCTTAGGGGTTTGGGATGCTAAAAATGAGGAAAATAGTTCATCCAGTTATTAGTTCATGGTTAGTTCATGGTTATAGAAAACTATGCACCATGGCCCAATAGGCTGTTGTCTGGCCCTTTGGACAAATATAGGTTCACAGAAACCGTAAGGTTTGTCAAAACATATAAGAGGACAAGAAAATCGTTGAAACTGGGCCCCCATCTTGGACAGACAATGTTGTGTGGTTGGAGCATGGTTTGTCCAAATGTGTGGCCAAACCTTGTGCCTTTTTAAAATTGGCGAAATTCTCATTCCCCCTTTATCTTTAAGTATTATTAAAAAAAATTCCTCATATTTCCTCCCCCATCATCACGACTTATGAACCAAGAAATCCCAATCTTCTTATGGGGGATTATCCATCGATCAGTTCTCATTTGAATAACTTTTGGATGCAAATAGAAGATACAGGTGAGTATACCATTCCTATTTCTTCAATTTTCAAGGATAATACTAGTATTTTTTATCTTCTTCTGAATCCATGAACCCTATTTTTTAGAAGAGTCCTAGTTTTGGGGTTGAGGGTTTTTTTGTCTTAAATATAGGGTTTTTTTTAAGTGAGTGTTTACCAAAGAACATGAAGTTGGAGTTATAAAAGTGATATCCCATTGTATTAAAATTTATTCTTGTCAATATGGTTGGGATTAGGGGTTTTTATGCTGCACATTTAATTTCTTTAGTAGGAAACGATAATGTGCTTGTTTAAATGAGGTGTCAGACCCATTATGATCATTTTTTATCCATTGAGGATGATTTGACTAGGCATATGGTAACCCATGGGATGTTTCATTCAATTGAATATAGAAATTGAGTTATGAAATGATTAATTTGGGTGTTTATGAGTGTAATTCAATGATAATCATGTTTTTATTGTCAATATGGAATAACGGGGTGTTTGTCTTAACTTGAAAGAGTTAAATGGGTTATGTCTTATAAGTTCATAAATGTAATAAATGGTTAATGTGAAATTTCTATGTCGTTAAATGGATTAAATGAGTGGATGAATGGTTGTAATGTTCTTAAATGGTATAATGGGGTTGTTATGGGAAGTGATAACATTTTGAATGTAATGAACCATATGATGTTATAAAAGTAATGGGTTCACCCTTATTGTTCTTGTGTGATAATAGGTCACTAGTGATTACCATCAAAAATGTGACTAATGGTTGAAGGATATTTGAATGATTTTAACCTCAATTGGGTGGGGAAAAATCATGGTATGAGAACCTCTATGCATTTTAGTTTCAGAGGGTGGATTGATGCTATTGATTCCAGGTGTATGAACATGGATTTCTGTAACATGGTTTGGATGGTCAAATATGGTGTTCTGAATCGTAGTTTGATATTGAGAATTATATTCCATTTATATAGACCTATGATTCCTTTTTGATATATTTTGCAGACGACTGTAATGGGATAAATTAGGTTTAATGGATACAAGTATCACGTGAAACTGAGAATAATTTTAGTTAATTTAAATATTATTAAATAATAAAATGGGGTTATCTACTACTTTAAACTTTCTTACTATACTTTTTCATACACTATTTATGGTCTATTTGTCATTGTAAACATCATTGGAGGTGGAATATTGAGTTATACCCACACCCTGCTTGGGCCATCATTGGGTTCCCAAATAGACTTCATGGTTATAGGTCACGACAAGGAAAAGGCCCTATGTTAAATAGTTGGTTTGGGATTTGGGTCAGATCATGGTTGATGAAATCAGAACTTCTGTCGTTATGAATTTTTTAGATTTCATGGAAACATTATTTTGGGTTTCTCTTAGCACTAGAAACTAATATGATATGGAATTTTTATTTGTATGGTTGGGGGAATTTAGCCATTTTGGGAGATCGCGTATATAATACATGGTTTTTTATCATCATTACATGGTTATTATCAATATTTTGTATATTTTTTTCTTACTCTGGTAAATAGGGTATAGTCTCTCTACAAATCTCATTAGAATATCACTACTAGTTTGTAGCCAATGGCACATATGGAGGTATGCTTAAGGTCATGTCGTATAGTGGATCAGGGTACCGGTTTAGTGGTACACATATTGGGATGTTTCAAAGTGGTATTAGATTAGTTCTCTATTCTATTATACTATTTTGGAAAGGTAGATAAGATACTTGGATTTTTAGGGCCTTGTAAAATATCTCATGCATGGGAATATTTAACCCATGTGTGGTAGAAAACCCATGTTTCTATGGTGGGATTATTGTCCTTAATGTTTTTCCTTTTATTTGGATTTTATTTCCCCTTTGGAGATACACTTATGGTGTGATGGTATTGTTTTTTGAGGATTTATACATGTCTTGGTACGACATGAGTATATTAAATTCTTGCATCTTTTTAGTCACTCAGGATTTATATGGAATGCATAATATTATGAACTCACGGAAATGAAGGTTACAGAGGGTTGTGGGAAATTAAATGCATTTTAATATTATTATGAATCTAAGAAAATAGTTCCTAATATGGAGGATTAAGAGTTGTTAAAGTTGAAAATTATTAACTAAAATAGTTAAAATGGTGTCTAATTAAAAAAGGTTAGTGTTTTTTAAAATTTAAATGGTTATAATTTTTTCTAATGATTAGTTTTTTATGGTGTAAGTTATTTTTACCCCAAGTTAGACATGGAAAATGATAGGGATAGTTGAGGGTTGGCACAAGTTTTTTTCTTTATCAGTTTGAATAGTGTAGGTAGAGAATATTTTCTATGGCTAATAGTGTGCCTTCATTTTGTTAACTATGAAAATTCTATATTTTTGTTTTGAGATGACTATTTATAATTTTAGAGATATACTACCAAGAAAACATTTACTAGTTAAAATATATGAGGAAATTGGAAATAACACTCTCTAGTAGTGAGGAAATAACCCCTTGTTGGTTCGAGGTAATAGGGTAAATTTAAGTTATCAGGGAACTTTACTGTTTTTATGCAATTTATGTAGAGATACCCAAGGCATGCTACACCAATTATGTTTCACCTGACAAGAGAGTTTCATCTATAATACCGTTTGACCTATTTTTGATATATTAGACCTGAGGTATATGATATCTCTATTGAGTATATTTATAATATTCTAGATAACTTATAGAATCATCCTAAGAATAGAGTCAAGTTGGAAGCTTATATGTTACAAGGACCGGTGAGGAACTAGTGGGATATTTAGGATTGGGATGATAAATTGTAAGGAATGGAATGTAAATACATTAAAGAGATGTTCATGGAGAAATTATTCCCATAGACCCTGAGTTAATGGAATGTTGGAGAGTTAATGTGATGGAACCAAGGGATTTCTCATGTGATGGATTATTCTGATAAATTGAATTACTTACAAAATTTTTATCCAATGTTGATGAGAGATGAGGAAAATATAGAAAGAATTTTTCATGATGGAATTAGATGTGAGATCAAGTACCATGTAAATATCATTATTTTGAAGAGGTTTGTTGGGGTAGTGGATTAAGCATTAATTTTTAAGAGGAAACTGAATAAGGCATTGAGTATTGGGAAGAGCTTTTCAATTGGTAGATTTGGTGGAAGATCTTATGATAGTAGGATTGGATAGTTATTAAAAATTCCACTAGAGAAGTGTTGAATGGTGTAGAAAAGTAAATAGATTAGTCACTTAGGGAATTTATTGAGTTCTATCTTATCAGTATGGAATACCAGGACACATGTGTGGTCAGTATCCACGAACACCTGTGGAATGTAGATCGTGCGGAATGATGGGTAATGTAAAGAGGTACTTCAAAAACCCATGTTAAACCGATATTGATGGGGGATCTAGACTGATAAAGATCACTAAAAGGGGGTATTTTAACCCATATCATTTATGTAGTTGTACTTCCACTAGTTGTTCTAGTAAGGGGGTATGTGGTATTTTAGTAGAAGAGTTTCCATATCAGTAGGTAATTGTATCCCATGGGACTCATAATAGATACCACGGTGTAGGGATAGGCCTGTTTCATACATTTCATCCTACACTAATTAACAAAGAGGTTAGAACATTGATTTTTCAGTGTCTGATTCTTGTAGCTTCTATGATTACTAGAACTTTATTTTATATTAGATCCTCGTTCAATTTTATTTTGTTCATGTTTTTCAATGCTTTGGGGATGGAGGTAGAGTATATGTTTGAATTTATGTTGATAGACACCCTTTTGTGAGTGAAATTTGTGGGTATCCATAAATTTAAGCAGTTTTCCCTTGAGTTTTGTTTGTATAGACTCCTTTGGGACTTGTAAATTCTTGATATGGCATGTTTTAACCTCATTATAGGGATGAAGTTGTTGGTTAAATACTAGGATCACATTGATTTTCTTCATAGAATAATTAGTTTCACAACTCTTGATGGTTAAACTTATGTACATTGTGGGTAATTGAATATCCAATATGGTGTTTCAAGACCAATTCAACTAAATTTTTTTGAGATTATAGGAATGGTGGAAATATTTATACGTGATGATGTGGGAGTGTATCATGATCACCTCCCTCAATTGGTGGATTGGTTCCAGCATATGTTTCCTGAATAATTATTAGGGATTCTTCCAATAAGAGAGGTTTACATCATTATTGGGCTAATTCTTGGTGTTGAGCTTGATTATATTACACCATATAAAATGAGATCAAAAAAGTTTCAAGATATTAAAATTCTATAGGGGAACTATAGGATAAGGGATTCATCCACTCAAGTACATCGCATGGGGGGTTATGGCTGTTATTTTTTATGAGGGCATATGGAACCTTGTGCTAATGTGTTTATTACAAAAAATTGAACAGGATTATGGTTAAGAACCAATATCCTCTTCTATGTATCAATGATCTTTTTAACTAGATGAATAGTGTTTCTCTATTCTCCAAAATTGATAAGAAGTCAGGGTACAATCAGTTTATAGTGAGACTGTATGATATACAATTAACTAATTTCAAAATAAGGTATGGTTTATATTAGTTTTTCATGATTCTGTTTGGGGTGACAAACACACCATCTATGTTTATGGATTTTATTATCTGAATCATTCAATAATACCTAGATCAGTTTGCACTTATTTAGTGGATGAAATCATGGTGTATTCCTAGAATCATGATTATCATTCCAAACCATGTAATCATCTTTAGTACACTTTGAGAGAGTCATATTTACACCATGCTATGAAATATTCTTTTCTAGATCAAGAAGGTACATTTATTGGGTCACATAATCATGTAGGAAGGAGTTTTTGTAGACCTCGAGAAGGTTCAAGTAGTTTTATCTTTGGAGAACCTCAATAATTTTTTTGATATCAAAGGATTTTTGGGTTTAACGAGCTATTACCAATGTCTCATTAATTAATTTTCTCTCTTGGAAGCACCTATCCTATGAGTGACCAAAAAAGTTTTATGTTTTGAGTGGTCTGAAGCATGTAAGAATGATTTCCAAGATCTAAATAATCATTTTATCTCAGCACCAATTCTGATCTTACCCAGTCTAGGTAAAGTGTATTCATTTTTGGTGATGCAACAAGGATTGTATTTTGTCTAATGTTAATAAAATGAGGTAAATTCATGGAATATAGATCATGATAATTGAGGTCACATAAATTGATTTATCTTATGCATGATCTTGGGTTGGTTGTAGTGGTTTATTCCTTGAAATATTGGGGACATTATCATTTAGGTGAGAATTTTTTTTCTATGTCGATCACTAGAGATTTAATTGCATATTTTCCTAGTGTGATTTAAATCATTAGAAATTGATATGGGTTGATAATATGAAATATTTTTCCATCAAACTTGATTATACATATAAAAATGTGAATAATATGGTAGATTCATTTATTTGGAAGACCAAGGCTTAGGTAGTTTAGGAGTCTAGTTCTATGTGAATATTGATGGAATAGTTTTCAGAGATGAATATAGGTTTTTAGGAGGATCATGATTTGATGACACTCATGCCCTTTTTAATTGAGGCCACTCTTCTAAATCATGTTAAGAGGGGAAAATATGGGGATTAAAATTTTCAATCTTTGAGAGATTGGAAGGTGGGGAACCAACATCTGCATAAAATAATGAAGAGGGTGATATTATTCATGTTTTTTTCACATTGTTATGTCTACTTATATCTTAGATGATAGTATTCATGGGATTAATTCCTTTAAGTGGTAGGTGAACTCTTTTTTGACTAATATTACATGATATCATAGGAGATAGTATTAGAGGATGAGAAAGAAAAAGTATCTTACTAGTTTGATGACACAAATCTACACCATTCAACAGGTGAAGGATGATAATCATTTACTTACTAGCATTTTATCTTCATTATCCATTTTATAATGGAAGTGGGTTGATGTTTCCATGGATCATATGGTAGGTATCACAAGGTTTCCTTGTAATAATTGCGTGATTTAGGTAACTATGTATCAGTTCATAAAGGTAGAAAAATTATTTCCAAAATGGGATACATTCACCATAGACTAGTTTTGTGACTTGTATGTAAGATAGATAGTGAATTTGAATAGGGTACCATGGACTATATTTTCATATTAGGATTTTTATTTTACTTCATTATTCTTGAAAGGGTTGTGGAGTTCACTTAGTACCAATGTGTTTTTATGTAATCATATTCACTGACTGACATAAAGAAAATAAGAACACACTATCTAGGTATTGGATCTTCTACATTGTTATAGTGTGATGATAGATTTTTTTTCATTTGTTGTGTCTTTTACAATAGCACCATATCCCATCTAATGTGATTTATGTTGATGATGTTGAGCTTGAGGTTGCTGTGTCCCTTAAGGAGAATTTGATTCATGTTGTGGATCATGGTAAGAATGTTTGGAATGTGAAGAATGTGTCATTGTCCTTAGTGATGTGGAAGGATTGGTGAGTTTAGGATGAAAATTGATATAGGAATGTAGATATAAGGGGTTGGGGGACCAATCATTTTACCTTGGAGGAATAGTTATGATTGCGAGTGTATGTCTAGGAAGATATGTTATAAGGTGGGAAGGCTATAAGATCCTAACGTTAATATAAGATACATTTTATTTGAATTGTGGTTTTAATCCTTTTATTTTGGTTATGAAAATTCTTCTAGAAATAAGGATGGGATTTGGGGGTGTCCATAGGGTTTGGGATACGAAAATATAAGAAAATAGGTCATATGGATCTTAGTTCATGGTTGGTTCATGGTTGGTGCACGGTGAGATATTACTGTATGCTAGGGAATTAGAGACAATAAAGCCTAGTCCCTTAGAAATAGGTGGGAGAATATACACCCAATAGTTTTTCAAACCATGCAGCTGGTCTAGACAAACAGTACAGTTAGGCCCCCCTCTTAGATAGAATTTTTTAGATGGTTGTTGCATTATTTGACCAATTGTGCACCCAAACTATTATCCCCATTTAAATTATAAAAATTCTTATTTTCCCCAATGGATTTAAGAATTACTACATAATTTTCCTCCCATTTCCTCCTCCAGCATCAAGGGTTATGAAACAATATCTCCGAAGATTCACAAGGGTGAATGACCTTCGATATTTGGTCATTTGTAGTGACTTTGGTTTTGAATCCAAGATATAGTTGATTCTACCACTCATATTTCTTTTTCAGCCAGCTATAATCATGGTGGAATGTTTTCTATCCTTACGAATCCCTAAACCATTATTTTATATAAGATTATTATATTGATTGTTGAGGGATTTTTGGTCTAGAATCTAGTTTTGTGTTTAAGAGAGAGGTTGCCTATAAACATGGGATTGGTGGAATAAAAGTTATATCCCATATTTTTTATGTCAATTCAAGTTTATATGGTTTTTTATGGTTTTATTATTCTGAATATTTTTATTCCTTGGTATGAAATGATAAATTATTTTTTTTAATGATGTGTTAGACCCCTCACGATCCCTTTGGATCTTTTGAGGATTATTTGACCAGGCCTATGGTCACCCATGGGGTGTTCCATTCCATTGAATATTGGAATCAAAATGTTAAATGATGGATTGATGGGTTTATGATATTAAACCAATGATAATAATATATTTATTGACAAAATGGAATAAATGGGTGTTTGGATTAACTTGAAATAGTTAAAGGGTTATGGATTATAAATGGGTAAATGTTAGAAATGGTTTAAGTGGTCAGTTCGTGTTGTTAAATAGATTGAAAGGGGTGATGAATGGTTTTATTTTTTAAAATGGTGTAATGGGATTGTTATAGGAATTGAGAAAGTGTTTAATATAATGAACCATGGAATGTGATAAAATGAAATAGTAAACTGTTTTTGTTATGTGTGATAAGAGGTTACTCATGTTGACCATTGGAAATTTGAGTAATGGTTTTTGGGATGTTGGACTGATGTTTCTCTCTCTTGGGTGGGAAAATCTAATACTCCATGTGTCATAATGCATTATGGTTTAAGATGATGTATTGATACTACTAACTAGAAGAGTATTAACATGGGTTTTGATATCATTTTTTGGATGGTCAGACATGTAATTCTAAATCCTAGTTGGATACATCAACTTATGTTCCTTGTATGTCATCTTATGACCCATTTTTTTGAATATTTTTCAGAAAACTGGCATTGACCGAAGCAGGTTTTATAGGTACGGGTATCACATGGAACTGATAATTAATGGGGCAGTTTAAGTATTGTTAAATAATGAAACCTGGTTATCTATTTTTCTTCACTTGTTTATTGTACTTTTGTATATGCTATTTATGGACTAGTTATTGTTGTAGACACTGTTGGTGGTGGCTTACTAAGTTTTACTCACTCTATTCTTAGAATATTGTTGGGTACTCGAGTAAAATTCATGGTTTTGGATCAGAATAAAGGAAAAGGCCCTATATTAGATATATTATTTGATATTTTTTTGTAGGACTATAGATGAGGTAACCAAACATGGAATAAGGAACCTTTTTTGGGAGTGTCTGGCATATTTATTTTTTATTTCCTTGTTCACTTGACACTACTATGATATGTATTATTTATATGTATGGTTGTTTCATTTTACCTATGTGGGGGGGGGTTGATAATATGATGCATGTTTATTGATCACTTTTACATTTTATTCATTTATTTTGTTTTTTCATTATATGTTTTATCTGTTAAAGAGGTTATATTATCCCAAAATACCTCATTATACCCTCACCTCTAGTTAGTGGCCTCTAGCATACGGAAAGGCATGCTTGAGGTGATGTGGTACACTGGCTCTGGGTGTTAGTTTAGTGGAACCTGGATCAGGATATTAAATTTAAGTCCACTAGATATAGTATTTGGTGTTTAATGGATGTTTTATAGGATCCTCATTGTAATAGGTAAGACAAAGTACACTGGATGGTGTAAATTCCCTAGAAGCAACAACAAAGTAGGATGGATGGGTTTAGTCGATGCCACAGAGAGGTGGTCTGAGTGTGAGAAGGCTAAGGAGTATCATCCAATAATTGTATTTATTGTAACATCCCAATATATTTTGACAGGTTTTTAGCAAATAAATTTAATCTCTTCTATGTCTTGTGATACACGCAAACCCATTTTTAAATGAATCTTGATATAAATAAATTTTTTTAAAAATGATCATTATAACCAATTCTTTAAATTATTCAGTTTTAATAGGATTAACTAAAATATAAAAAAAATATTCATTACACATGTATAAAATAAATTCAATTTTTTTAAATTGATTATAAATAAAAATAATAATAATTTGAATTTTGAAGAAATTATTTCTTTAAAAAATATTTTTATGCGCGCAATACATTTTTATCTTAATAAATTAAATTAATAACTATTTTTGAATAATATTAATTAAAAAAATATTATATATTCAGAAAAATATTATATCATTCATCAATTTTTTTTTCTTGGTAAAAGTTTAAATCCAGTTTTATGCTTAAAACTGTATTCTTCTATAAAGTAGTTTCGTCGCATTTTTTCCACTAATTTTAAAATTAAATTTATTCACTTTTACAAAGTCTATTTTAATAAAGTGAAGATAATTTTTAAAATAATAAATTCACGATTATCATCGATGTAATTTACCATAATGTTATGAAAAGTTTTATTTTTTGATCAATAGAAAGGAATATTAATTTTTATTGAAAATTTTAGTTTTATTTAAATCCTTTAAAGTCTACATTTTGTTTTATATTTTTCAAAAAAATTAAAATTATTTAAATTATATAATATCTAAACCAATTTATTTCATTTTAATCAATTATATGTTCAATGTCTAAATAAAAAAATATTGTTCTTTTAAATACTATTTTTCATCGCGTATACAGGTTGAATTTTAATGTAAAATTGAAATTTTTTGATACTTTTAGTTAAAAAAATTATTCCAAATTTTGAATAAGAAGAATTTATATTATATAATATTTTCAACTTAATTTTTGGATATATATATATTAGTAAAAATAGTAAAAATTAATTATCACCGTTAAGGGTAAAACAAGTTTATTATGGGTTCAAGAAAAATGTTTAGGGTTATAATGACCTCTAAGATCATGTGATTACTATTTAATATAAATATTTAGACTTTATACCATATAATTTTCTATAATTATCTAGTTTTGAGAATTATTTCATGTATGAAATGAGGGTGTAGTTTATTCTTTTCAAAAAAATTAACTGTGCCTCTCCCCCACTTATAAAATGTCATTCACTCTCATCTTCTATTCATATATTAAAATGCATTTATTTCTTCCAATACCTACCAAAATACGTTCCTATCCAAAAACATCACCCAGTGTCATTTTTTTATCATAAATACATTTTTTGGATGGATTTAGGTATAAACCAAAAGATGTTCCCTGAAGAATATGTATTGTTCTTAACTGAGCATTTTTCTTTTATTTCGTATTGAACCTCCTTAAAATATTCCCAAATATTATGAAATAATCGAAATAATATCTAATATACACATAGATATTATTTTCTTAATAAAATAATCTATAACCATCTCCACTTCCATCAAATGGGAAACAAAGTTGTCGATTGTGTGTATGTTAGACTACCACCCCGCGAGCCAATGTCATTCATTTTCCATCACCACCTTTAATAGGTGTATATAATGATGTATTTATCATATTTATATTATATTTATTAAATTAATACAATTATTTAATTATAATATCCTATATTAATTCTTACCTTCTAATCTGTTGTAAAACGATAATGTCTCACGTGCGTATGTGTGGACTACAGCCTACACAAAGTGATGTGATATTTTTTCATTTTATTTTTGTATAAATGTTAATAAAGATATATTTAATGAATTTATATAATATATATAATATAATAATGATTCTTTGTGGTTGAAATATTATTTACCATTCTTGTTTTATGCCTGTTAAATAAATGTAAACAGTGTTCATGCGTACATACGTCATGCCATCTCCATGAAAAGTGTAACTCATTTTTTTATCTATAATTTTCATGGGATATTATAAATACTTATATAATAAATACAAAATATTTATACCATGGTTAAAATTATATATATTATTTAACCATGATTAAAGTACAATTACTAAATCTACTAAACCAAAACATATATAAAAAACATAGCAGTTATTACCCGAAACAATGATTTTAACAAAACATTATTAATAAGAATGTGATAAAAGGATATAAATATATAATGTATGATATTATATATATTAATATTGTCTTTAACATATTTATAATAAATTTATATTTATAATATATTAGCCTCAAACACATTCAATGGAAATCGGGCCTTAGGTAAGGGTTTCTCGTCTCACTTTTACTTTTGTGATACATATGTCTTATTCACCCCATAATTGTTTTATGTGATTCATATACTACCAATTTTATATATTATACCATGAATATATTTATATTAATTGTATTTAATGTTTCATTTGAAGTTATTTCAATTATGGGGCTTACGATTCAAAATTTACTATAGTGGTAAGGCTTTATTTCACAATATTCATATAATTCAATAATGTTTATGTTTAAGTATCCATTAGGATAATTATTTGATATCTATATATTAAACCTAATTTATTTTATTCTAATCAATTTATTCATTCACTTTTAAAATAATATTATAATTTTTCTCTCGTTTCATACTTAAATATATTGAGAAATTATTTTTATGAGAATCATACTTTACTTATCTATTCAGTAGAAAACCCTTTTTCTTCAATATCCATGTCTTTGAAATAAATTTCCATTTTTTTTAATTTATCCAAATGATTTATTTAAGTAATTTTTAAACATTTTTTTGTTATTTGAAAAATGATTTGAATTTATTGTTCATGTCATTTTAGAAATAGGTACTTTATAACTTTTTTACAATAGTGTGAAAGGATGGTTTTTTAACTTATATGAAATGTAAAAAATTACCTGTTGTCATGAATACTCATTGAATATAATTAGCCTTTACAATTTTAAAAATTTATTTTTTAAGAAAATTTATTTCCCAATATTCTAAAAAAAATTATTTTTTTAAAGTAATTTTCAAAATAAAAAATTTTATTTTCATCAAAAATATTTATAAGGATATTTTTATGGTTTTAATATTCATAAAAGACATCAAACCATTATTTTAATTATTATTATCCTAGAATATAATATATTTATATATTGCTTGTTATATATTTTTATTATTTATGATAAGTTTTAGTGGTTAAATTATTGATATTTTGTATTCTATTTTTTCTAATTCGGAATGGAATTGACTTTTACGGAATGTTGATTATGGTGTATTGATTATTTATATGATGAATGAATTGGAATTAATTAGTGATTTCTATGGCATTTAATTGCATATCCCCTCAATTCATTGGAAGGTATCATGATAAAAACTATCTTGGGTATTTGGACAAGGCCTTACCCATTTATTTAATTTGTCTTGACATGAGACTTTGATGATAAGTTTTCGATGTTCAGAATTATGTATTCTATCATTATGAAATCATCCATTGATGTCCATGTGATTATTTTATTGGTTATAATATTCTTTTATATGTTTTATACTCATGTGATTATTTATAAAACATCATTTTATCATAATTTATTCCTTCTATATTATTCCTCTTGTTCAAGTAATTAGTTAAATGGAATGTTTTCTAATTATTTACCTTGTCATATTGATTATGCCTTATTTATTCATTCCTTGTTAGCTTCCACTATACGCATACCATTTCTCAGCATCTATTATCACCCCTTTCTGATGTTTTATATCCCCAGTATTCCAATATTTTTATTATGATTGATATATAGGGTTATGCTAATGGAAATAATGACACACATAAATAAAATATGATGTTTTATCTTAAAGTTTCAAATGTAATATGATATACATGTTTTTTCTATTTTACCATGAATACTAAACTACATATTCATTTGAGATGTGATTCCTTGTATCTTGTTGCAATGTAATGAAATAATAATTATCTTCAGGCTACTGGTGTTGGGTTCATTACAATTGGTATTAGAGAATGTTTTATTCAACCATGGGAACAAGATTTGAGAAAACATAGAATAGGAAACATAACAATTTGATATACATTGAGAATAAGTACATAAGGACATTATAATAAATTTTTTATGATGGGATTATATGGTTTTTCCTAGAAATAAATCCTTTTCTGAATACTACAAGTGGATGTGGCTCTACCATATCTATACATAGAGTTAATAACTCTAAAATGGTGGATTGGTATTTGACTTGATCATCCCCTACTTCACTATAATGGGATTTTGTTCACACATGTTTTGATACTTCCATGGTATATTCTTGGGTTAATTATCCTTTAATTCACAAACAATTATAAAGGATTTGAAGATATTTCTAGGATTTGAAAATGATACTAAAGAAATTTTGTTTATAATTATGATATTATCTATGATTATATTTTTCAATTTATGTTCTGTTTTTCAAATGTTTTGGGATTATATATTATTTTTCATAATGTTATGATCTAACCTAGTGTGTTATTGTTTAGAAATGGAGCCCAAAAAATAGAATGGGAATCATATCAATTCATGTAAACCATGTAGGGATTGGACTCCAAGAAAATATAATGAAGATAGGTCTAGTTAAATATATATAAGTGGTACAATTAAATCCTTATTAGGGCATTAGAAATAGGGTATCACCAATAACCATTCCCATATAGAGTAGCTTATAGACACAGAATATGGTCCAAAATTTTAGAAATATTTATGTGTCAGCAACCTCCATCATTGAATGGAACTAAAAAACTATTCGTACCAGATTAATGTATAATATCCCAATGAATAGTATTTCTTGATCTAGGACGTAATGAATAGTAGAAGGATTTCATATATTTTTCTCATATCTCAGTGGATTCTAATCAATGGTTCTTATTGATTCAAAAATCTAGTTATGATAATTCAATATAGAGCATGAAATTGAAGTATTTTAAGGAAATTTTCTTGAAAAAAATATTTCCCTCATGGACAATGAGAAATTAGAAAAGGAAATTCTTGATTATGTGACAAAAGAAAGTAGAAAATTTTAATAAGTATGGAAATAGATTTATAAGGGTAACAAGGAATGAAGCATACTACAAATGTAATCCTAAGAGAAATATTATTTGGTTCTCTAATGGAACTAAGATAATCCTTCGAAGGGAAATAGTCTCCCAAAAATTAAAATTATATGAGGATATAGTATCATGTGTTATCAAGATAGAAAAATAATTATCTAGGTATTATGGATTCTATGGAATGAAATAGAACAATAATATAGAAGAGACAAAATTGATTAGGGGGGAAGAGAAAGAGGGGTTTCACAACATATAATAATAGTGGAAATAAATAACATGGTGAATTACTAAAAGGAAAAATAATTTTCATAAATTGTGGAAAAAATTCATCATGCTTATGGATGAAAGGGCGATGGAGAACCCACAAATGAAAATGTGTTAATTGTAAGTTGAAGGGTAAATATTCCAACAAATGCCTCAAACATCAAGGTAACTTACCAAAAAAATCCAAGGTGAGTTGGTCATGAATATAAAATTAATACAACTAGAATGGAATTTCTTAATGACATGATAAAAGGTATACTAATCATCCACTCTAGGAATTCTAATGTTTTATTTGATTCTTTTTCTACCCACTCATTCAAAATTAAATAAAAATTTTAGGGTGTTGTACAACCACCTCAATGATTAGATATCTATTTAGCAGTGAAAACACCTAATATTTTGATAGTTTCATATCATGTCTATGATTCTTCTCTAATTAATGTTTGTGGGAATGTGCAACCTAAAAATATTGTTATTCTCTCTTTTTATGAATTTTATTTTTTGCTATTGATTTATTTATATAAATTCCAATTAAATTTCCAAGTAAGGTAAGTCAAGATTCATTTTATGGGCCAAACTTTGATCATGTTTTATTGTGAAAATAAATATGAACCTCCAATGGAAATAAAATGAATTAAATTGTTCTTTATGTTCATTCAAAATGGATTTTTATCATAGATGGTTGGGATAAATCTCAATATCAATGATATTTCTCTTGTGTGAGAGTTTGTTGATGACTTTCCGGAAGGGTTCCCTCGTGTCTAACTAAATCCTAAAGTTGTATTTTAAATATTACTCATACCTAGTACTACACCTATTTCGATGAATCCATATATAATGGCCTTTTCTAATTTGCATTATTCATGAAGAAACTCCATGATAATCATTAAAAGGGATTCACTTGTCTAAGCATGTTGTTTTGGGGTTCACCGATTCTTTTTTGTTAAGAATAAATATGGATCAATGTGAATTTTCATTAATTATCAAGAACATAATAAAATATCTATAAATAATAAGTATCATCTACCCTATAATAATGATTTTTCTGATCAATTACAAGGAACTCACACTTTTAAAAAATGATCTTAATCTAAGTACTATAATTTGAGGTTAAAAAAGAATTCATACCCATAAAATCCATTTAATCAAGTTATAGACATTATTAACTTATCTATATTCCATTTGGTCGTATGATTACCCCATCTATTTTCATTGATTTAATGAATATTGTCTTTATAGATTACCACAGTCACTTTTTGATATTCATTATAGATGATATTCTATTATATTCAATGATAAAGGAAGGGCATGAAGAACATTTGATAATTTTACTGATGACCCTAATGAAGCAATATTTGTATTAAAAATTTACCAAGTGTGAATTTTGGATTTCAAATGTTTTATTCTTGGGTCATATAATCTCATTTTAGGGTATATTAGTGGATCCTTTGAAAACAAAATTTATTGAGAAATGGCCCAAACCAACCAAATTTAATGATATCTATATATTTTATGGTTTTTATGGATATTATATATGATTTTTGGATAATTTATGATGGATTTATAATCCACACACCATGTTAAGTAAAAAGGGAGCCAATTTTCTTTGGACATATGAATATGAGGAAAATTTCACGGAACTAAAGACAAGGTTAGTCAGTGCACCTATGATTACATTACCTAGTAGTGGTGAAGGGTTTTTAATCTATATAATTGTATAAAATAAGATATTGGGATGATTCCTCAGGCATAATTATATGGGGATATTTTTTCCTTATGAAGATTAAAATTTCATGAGAAATTTACCCAACCCATGATTTGTAGTATGTTTCTGTGATTTTTATGTTAAATATATAGAGGAAGTATCTTCATTGGGAAAGATGTAATATATATATATATATTGTAATCATAAAATTTTAAAGTATATATTCAATCAAAAATAGTTAAACATGCTCTAGATATTATGGTTGGAGGTAATTAAATATTATGATTTCTTAATAAATTTCAACCCCAGGAAGGCAAAAAATGTGGTTGATGCTCTAATTTGGAAGGACCATGATAGATTATAAATGATCATGATCAAAAAAAATAAAATATTTCTAGATTTAAAAATTATAATTCTTGAAATATTGAATGATGGAGTATATTCATATCATTCTCAAATGAATTTCAACCATTAATAAATGTAATGATTAAAGAGGTGTCGATGGAAGATGTGGAGATATAGAATAAGGTGAGTAATGTTTATGATATTAACCTTCATTTTTTTGTAATGATAAGGTTCAAGAACCATGTATGTGTCCCATCTATAATAGATCTGATGATGTTTCTATTTGATTAGGCCTATAGTTCATTATTCTCTATTTATCCTAGAAGTATGAAGATTAATAGAGATTTGAAATAATAATAATGGTCGAATAACTCAAAGAGAGATATAAAATATTTTTCATCTAGGTGATAGGTTTGATAGTATGTTACCATTGTGAGACAGAATTATAAGGGGATTTTATAACCATTACGAAAATGAAAATGGAATTGGGAAAACATATCCATGGATTTCATAATTGGAATGCCAAAAAAGGCCATAATGTTATATGGGTTATAGTTGATCACCTTAAAAATTCAATACACATAATTTTTACCAAATAATACTTCTCTCTTGGTCAATATTCCAGAATATATAAATGAAGTGGTAAGGTTACATGGAATTTCACAATCTTCTATATTTGATTGGGATATGAGGTTTACCTCAATTTTCTAGAAAAGTATTTAGCAATATCTTGATATGGAGTTAATTTTAAACACTTCAGATCATCCATTGACAAATGTTTAACTAAAATACCAATTAGAACCCTATATGATATGCTAATATCTAATTCAACAGATTTAAAGTGGATGGAATCAACAACTTCCTCTATTTCAGTTTTGATACAATAATAGATTTTACAATATAATTTAGATGGATCCTTATGAAACACTCTATGGAAAGAAGTGTATAACTCCAATGTAATGGGATGAAGTTGGAGAAATAATTCTATTGGTACTTGAGATATCTAAGAAACTTGTGTAAAAAGTTATATCGATTAAAAAACACATCAATGTGTCTCAAAGTTGATTGGAAACTTTTTTTAATAATTATCGACATGATCTGGAGTGTAATGTTTTTGAGAAGTCTTTTTTGTGATTGTATCGATTAAATAAGTTTATGAGATTGGTGAAGAAATGAAAGATGGTACTAGGTTATATTGGACCCTTCAAGAGTATTGACCGAGTCAGGATAGTAGTTTATCATTTAACACTTCCACAGAACCTCTCTGAAGATCATAGTGTATTCCATCAATATATCATGAGGAAGTATATACATGATCCTTAAAATATACTAAACTTATAGGTCATACCTCTAGATAATGATCTTTCCTATGAAGATAAACTAGTGGTAATTCTTGATTATAGGGATAAATTTTAACAAAATAATACAACTCTCCATGATAAATATTTTTTATGAAACTAGAAATTTAAGGAAGTTGTGTGGGTACAAAAGGATGTAATGAGGATTAAGTATCCTGTGTTTTTTGAATCAGAGTGAGAAAATTTATATGGATAATTTATTTTTTAAAGGTTGTATAATGTAACACATTTAGATTTTATGGAATATTTTTTTCAAATAAATTTAATCTCTTTGAAAGATTGTGATACATGAAAACTCGAGTTGAAATGAACTAATATATAAATAAATTTATTTAAATGTGACTGTTATGACCAATTTGTTAAATTAGTATGCATTAATAAGATTGATTAAATATTAAAATTATATTTATTATGTATATATGAAATAAATTAGTTGATTTTCAATTGATTTGAAATAAAATTAAAAATCATTTGAAAATAAAATAATTTTTTTCCTAAAAAGCTCTTTGTATGCATAAATTGTGTTTTTATATTAATAAATAAAATTAAACATTATTTTTGAATTAATTTTACTAAATTATATATTATATATTCAATTAAATTTTTTAACTTTCATATAATACTTTTTTAGGCATATAAATTTAATAAATCCATTTTAGGCTTAAAAATGAGTTCTTATAAAAATTAGTTTCATCACATTTTACACCCTCATTTTAAAATGATATTTTTTTTCATTTCTAAAATATTTATTTGATAAAATTACCTTCAAAACATTTACAAAACTTATCTTATAGTGAATTTTTGAAAGACTTTTGAAAATAAAAAATTATTGACAAATAGTAAAAAATACTGATTTTTATTGAAAATTACCTTTTCATTTAAATCATTTACATGAACGATTTTGATTTAAATTTTTTATAAATAAATTTTTAGTTAATATAATTTTTATTTAATCCAATTTAGGTCATTGTAATCAATTATATGTTTAATTTGGATAACAAATTTATACTTTTGAAAACTATTCCTTTGGGAAACTGTTTTCTTATGTGTATATGAAATAATTATAATGTAAATAATGCCACTTATATTATTTGAATTTATAAAAATGGATTCCATATTTAGAATAAAAATTATTCTTATTATATAATATTTACAACTTAATTTCTTCATAATGAATAGTAAAATAGTACAAATTAATTACCATGGTTAATGTTAAAATGGGTTTACTAGGGGATAATCCTAAAATATAAGGGTTAAAAAGACTGATAAAATTTTTTAATTCAACTTTTATGGAAATATTTAGATATTATATCATCTATGGTTCAATAGTGATCTATTTTTAGCCTTGTAGAATGTGAAAAATGTTGGTGTAATTTATTATTTTAAAAATTACAAGTGTTTCCTGTCCCCCACTTATTAAAGGAAACCACCTATCCTTTTATTTTCACAATTACTAAGCCATTTATTTTTGAAAATGTCTACATAAATCAGTTTATTACTTATTTATACATTACATGGATTTCTTTTTTAATCAAAAAATTATTTTGGGAAGGGTTTAGGTATACACCTAATATTTTTTCTGAAGAAGATGTATTGTTCTAAACCAAGTGTTTTTAATTTATTTCCTCTTCCGCATCTTTAAAATATTATCCAAATTTGAATAAAAAATTACAAAAGTATCTAACATATAATTATATTTTATTATCTTAATTTAATAACTTTTATCTATCTCCTCTTCCATCAAATGGGAAACCAAACTTTTGATCATTTGTTCAAAGGATTATCACCTCACGAACTGCTGTCATTATTTTTCCATCACCTCCTTAATCTGATGGATATAAATATATATTTGACATATTTATATGATATATATTTTATTAATATACTTATTTATTCATAATATCATATATAATTTGTTACCTTAAAATCATTTGGAAATGATAACGCCGCTCTTGCGTATATGTGGACTACCGCCTCCATGAAGCGATGTGAAACATTTCATAATTTATTTTTATTTGGATGGTAAAAATGATATATTTAATGAATATATATGAAATATGTTATATAAAAATAATTTATTTAATTTTAAATATTATTTTCCTTTCTTTATTTCAATTTATTTAAAAAATACAAACAACATTCGTGTGTATATACGGCCTACCGCCTCTATGAATGATGTAACACATTTTTATATCTCTAATTTTTTTAGAATATAATAATTAATTATATAATTACTTTATATTATATTTATATCATTGTTAATATTTTGGAGATTATGGAACTATTATCAAAGTATAACACCTAAAACTACCTATCCAAAACATACATGAGAAATGAAGTAGAAATTATCTTAAACAATGATTTAAACCAAACAATATTTATAAATTGGAGATAAAAGGTTATAAGTATATAATATATGATATGATATATTTTATTATTGTTCTATAATATATTTAAAATAAATCTATATTTATTATATAGGATTTTTGAACATGTACAATAAAAATTGGGCCTATGGTAACGGTTTCTTGTCTCACTTTTACTTCTGTAATCCATATTACATATTCAGGACTTAACTATTTTTTTGTGTATATACTAAACTTTTTATATCTTATATAATTAATATATTTATATTAATTTAATTTAATGATTCATTTGAAGTTTTTTCTTTCTTGGGTCATATGATTCAATAGTTACCAACGTGGTGCAGTTTTATTTCACAATCTTTTTATTATTCAGTATATTTTATGTTTAAGTCTTAATTGATATAATTATTTGATATATCTTTGTTTAAATCAACTTATTTATTTTAACATATAGTTCTTCATGAACTTTTCAAATAATATTACCAATTCTCTTCTCCTTTTTACTTAAATTGGTTGATATTTTTTGTAGAAAAGTAGACTTTATTTATCTCTTCCGGCAAAAATCATTTTTCTTGAATATCCTGTATTATAAAAATATTTTCAAAAATGATTTTATTTTTCTCCAATTAATTTATTAATGATATTTTTACCTCTTTTTTAATTTTCTAAAAATGGTTTTAAATGAATCTTCTTTTATTTTTTCTGAGTGAGGTACATTTTTTGTTTTATACAATAGTGTAAAAGGAATATATTTTTTTAAATTATAAACCATTTATGTAGTTAATTACTATCAAGAATAGTCAATGATATGAATTTACCTTTACAAGATTACATGTTTATTTTCAATTAAATTTTATTTCCCAGTATTCTAGAAATTTTAAGTTTTTAAAAGTAATATTCAAACGTAAGAAATTTTATTTTCTTCAATAATTTTTTTAAGTATATTTTTTGGAATTACTTTTCATCAAAGAAATAAACTCTTTATTGTAAATATGATTCACTAGAGATGTGATATATTAATATCATCATTATTATTTCATTAGATATTTTATGATTAGTTTGACTAGGTAAAGTATTTATATTCTGTATTTGAGTTCTTCCAATATGGAATGTTATTGATTTTAAGGCATATTGATTATTTTATATTTATTATTCACATGATAAATTAATTTGACTTATTAAATAATGGGCGGGGACCAAAATTACATGGCCCCTCAATATATCAGTAGGTCTCATAATACAAACTAGCTTAGGTATTTAGCCTAGTTCTTACCCATTTATTTAGGATATATTTGAACAAGGACTAAAATGTATGTTTAGGATGTATGCTCTTATGAATTCAATCATTTTGAAATCAGTTATTGATGTTAATGTGATTGTTTTATTAGTTAGAGTATTTATGGATAAGTTTCAAGCTCATGTGTTTATTTATATAGCATGATTTTATTACCATTTATTCTTATTATATTATTCTTTATTTTCAAGTATTCTTTTAAATGGAATTTTTTTTAGTTATTTAATTTTCCATATTCGTTATGTATTACTTATTCATGACTTATTTTATTCCATTGTACACATACCCTTACAATGAATCTAAGCTCACCCATTTCTTATGTTTCCTTTCCATAAGATGCCAAGATGTGTATTACGATTAATTTGAAAGGTTATTCTAGAATAAATAATGATAAACTCAAAGAAAATACCATTTTATATCTTAATTTATAAAATATATTGTGATATCAATGTATGTATATATTTTACCAAGAATTAAATACTACTTATTCCATCTAGATGTGATTACATATATTTAGTACCAAATTAATAAAGTAACAACCAACTCTATGCTACTAGGGTTGGGTTCATTACACTAAGGGAGTTGATCATTGATATGTAGGGTGGATTGATGCAAACATAGGGTGAAGATTCTGGTATTGAAATGAAATTATGGAATTGGTAATGAAAAGTACAGAGGTCTATGACATGTGTGAAGGAACCGATGACAGGACATGTGAATATTTCCCCCTTGATATAGAAAAATAAATTTTCACCAAATTTATCAATGTATAGAAAACATAATGAGAACTATTTACTTAGAGTTTATGGTTGATGAAATGAATTATACAAACACTTAAATGTTTCTCAATCCAATAGAGGGTCACCCATATATATCGGATGGTGGTGTTGATGGGATGATCGGATAAGAACACAATAAATATTTGGATTAGTCCATGGTTTTATTATGATGATAAAAAGAACTGAGAAAGATATTAAGATTCCTAAAATGGCTAGGGTGGCTCCATAAAGAGTGCACCTAGGTGAATCTAGGTGTCAGAATATGAAATACTGAAGCAAAAAGACCAAAATAAGTACCACAAAAGTAAACTACAAAGGCAATGGTGGGAGTTATTCTAGTGGTTTTACTAGGATAATAAAAAAATGAAATACCTTATAACATATATGTATTTCATTTCCTTTTCAATGAAAGTGATTTTACTATTCTTCCATGGATGTAATACATTATGTCCAAACCCTTTAATCCTTTTTTACATTGTGTTTGTATATTTTTCATACATGTGTCTATTGGTTTTGTTTTTTTCCTTTTGTATTTGTAGGAAGTACGATCATGATGCAGTAGGAATTAAAAGCTAAAGGTTTAATAGATGTAGTGGAAAGGGAGATTGGAATTATAAAAACTAGTCTTCAAGCTCTTGGTGGATGGATGGTCGAAATAAGGCATTTCATCTTGTGATTGATGTTTCATTGTGTTGTATTACTAGAATGTAATACTTCTGATTATAAAAATATATTCCATCACCATAACAAGTGGTATAGAAACATATGTTTGGTTCTTGGTTATAGATCAAGGAATTATAGTGACATATAGAGTAATTAATCAAGGACTTATATGGAAATTACTATAATAACAATTATAGTTTTAGAGGGTTTCTGGGATATTGAAAGTTACCTGATTGGTAGGTGTCTCGGGGAATATTCCATTTTTTCATTCCAGCCATTTTTTTATAAAATAATTTTGTGTTATCACTGTTTTTTCAGTCGATCAGGTTGCTAGAAGAATTCCACTGGGAGGTGGTGGGGGTATGAGCAGTGTTATTGGGATATCAAAATCCCAATTGACCTATAAGAGTCATGTTGTATAATTTTTCATTGGAAGTAACTCATTAGAATAATTTAAGGTTATTTAAATTTTGAATAAATCTGATAATCCCTTAGTTTTCGTAGATTCAGTGGGATCTAAAATTTTTTATGGATTGTATTTAAATTTTGTAGTCATGTCTTGATGATATTATGGTGGAAGTTTCATATCTTATAAGACACTAATTTGAAGAATCTAGAGGGTTTTTATTGACGTTGGATGGAGAACTCATCTGGATGTGGAACATTGAAATAGAAGGCCATGAAATCAAGAACAATTATTTTTTGTTGTTTTTATTAGATTAATGATTCATGTTTCTAAGTGTGGTCATAATACAGGTTAGTAGTGTCTAATACAATCTAATAATATACCAAGTTCTATTCCTATAATTTCAAAGTCTATATTTTTCACAAACCAATAGCTAATAGGGGAAATTGAAATTGTTACCAAGAATGTAAAATATCCCAAGTTATGATGATGTTTTGATGTGGCATAGTCCTGATTTATTAGAATACGGTCAACTGCAAATCCAGTGAAACTATGGAAGTTTATGAGAAATCACACTAGAGGATTCATGGTGATAGAATTTTTGTATAGTTTTTCAAACTCAATGGATATATCTGAAAGGAGCATTGGAAATACAAGGATCGTATGATAGACATATTTTATTTGGTAAATAGTTTTTATGAGCACATAAGAATGATAAATGATGAATGATGGGAATTATAAGTCGCACAATGATTTTATGAAGCTCAGTAATAGTGATTGAAATCATCAGTGGTCATGGATGGTGTTCAATTTATAGTGATTTTTCTCATGGAAATACATTGTAACGAAAATTTATTTCATAAAATTTTTAAGAAGAACCATGAATGAAGTTGACTAGAAGTTGGTTAATAAGAAGAGATATTTTGGAATAGGCCCTAGTGAATTTCTAATAATACCAGTGTTTCTATTTTCATACAATTAAAGAAGACTCTCTAGGATTATTAAAAATTAGTGTCACTAGGTGAATTTTCATTTGGGGAAGATTTTATATATCTTATTTCAAACATCTAGAATTCGGATGGTTACTCTCTCTTATGAAAATTCCGTAGAATATTATGACTTTGGCTATGTTGAATCTGGAGAAAGGAAAACACCATTCCAAGCAAGTGTTTATTCTCAATTTTTTCTAACTCTGTGTCGAAAATTATCAAAATATCGTTAAATAATTAGAAGGAAACCTATAATGGAGGTGGGATCCTCAAAGTTATAGAAACTATGTTGGATGTAGTGGGAGAAAAAGACCATGTATCTTTGGTTGCATTAAATGAATTTTTGGTGGGGGTTCTTCATATTGATGACATCAAAAACTTTTGATTGTGAAGATCTGGATTGAGTTCGATTTCAATGATATTTTTAGACCTAATTATCCCATAAATCTGTCATGTTACAAATTCTAAAATATAATAGCATTGAAATACAATTTTTGTAATAATGGGGATATGGACCCAGTGCACAGTGAAACTTGTTGATAAAATTTTGATAAATTTAGAGAATTAAAACTTTTTTTATTTTTTCTTGGGAGAAAATTACATTAAAGTGTTCATTGGAGTATCACAAATTTAGTGGGATATAAAATTTTGGTTTAAGATACTTTATGAGGGTTACATTCATTAGAAATTCTTATAATTGAAAGGAGTTAAAAATGGAGAACAATTTTGATTCTTTAGAAGGGGGTGAATAGAATATTCTTAGTGGAACATTTTTTAGAGAATGAGAATATTAATCGAGGGGGATAATGTTGGACTAAGCCTATGAAAAATAAAATGTCAAGGGTAATATTAGTGAGTTTCATGTGATGTCTTATTTCTTTTTCAATTCTCAAAACCTGGAAATTTTAGTAACTAGAATTAACAATTAGGAGAGCCTTGATTAAGATACAACGCCATAATATAGAATTCCCTAATCAAATAGTTAAAGTTTTTGGAGAATAAGTTCTATATTTGGATGGTTTGGCTTCTCAATACATCAGTTTAAGAAGAATAGATGTTTTATGGGAGACTCATACTTCAAGTTTAATAAAATTATGATGGAAAATGTGAGTTCATTTGAATAAGTGTTGTTATCTATGTGGATGGGTTCAGTTATTCAACACAATGATTTTCCATGTGAGGGAATGGTGAGTGGTATCATATGATTCTTGTAGTCAAGTTTTTGATCATGTATTTAGAGGGTGGAGTTGGGTAAATGGAAGGGATAGATTTTTATAGTTGAATGAAATTATTGAGGTGGGTATGAAAAGTGTGGAGGTACCTGACTTGCATAATGGAACTGATGATGATATATGTAAAAATTATATCACATATCTAGTGAAGGAAATGTTCATCAAAGTAATTAGTGTTGAGATAAAATTAATGATAACAATTCACTAAAGTGGTGTAGATTGATAAAACAAATACTAAAGTTAATCAAAGGTTTTACAGTTCAACAAAGAGTCTCCTTCACATGTTGGATGGTAGTGCAAACTAAGTAGTTCTCTGAGACCACTATAAATAGTAATATATGTCCATGGGAGTAGTAAAACACTAAAAATTTATTATAGATAGCTGAATATTCTTAAAATTGTTGAGTTTGATCTAGATGGATCTTGTATAGGAACATCCTAGTGATAGAGCCAGAAATTCCTTTATTGGAAGACCAGAAGTAGTAGAACCTGCCTATAAAACCATTAAGGAATTAGTGATACTCTATCTGGTGTTCTAAGTGTAGAATTCATAAGGTTATATCCCTTTTAAATCATATATACTCTATTTCTATCAGAATTAAAGTGATTTCATTATTCTCGCATTAATGTAGGACACAAATTCCAAGAAATCTATTCATTTTATTCATTGTTCTTTTAATATGTGCTTTGATGTGTGTATTAGTCATGTACTTATTCAATTTTGTGTTTTTTGAAAGTATGACTATGAGTTAATTTAAATAAAATGGTGGAAAATAAATTGATGTGGTGGAATGTGTGCATGCAATTACCAATCCAATTATTCAGCCTCATGGGGGATGGATGAATGTAAGAAAGTGTTTCATCTAGGGACTGCAGTTTTAATGAACTGTATTCTTATAAAGGAGAATCTTTAGTGATCACAAACATGTTCCCTTATCACCAATATTTTCCAATAAAAATTAATATCATCTGTTGATATTCATTTTCGTTTTTAGGATGAACTTAATTTCACCTTGATCTAAAGTGGTCTTCTTAATCAAAAAATATTCAAAAAATATCTATGATGAAATAAAATAATCAAAATAATAATAATTATAGAAGAATTATAAATAAAATTAATAATTTATGGAATAGAGTAGTGATAGAATGATGATGTATTGGAATTGTAAAAGACGTGTAGATTGGGAATGTAGAAAGTACTAGAATGAAAATTTATTGATTATATTGGAAAAAATTAATCTATGGCATGATAAATTTTTGGGCTGAAGGATAAAAATCGAAAGGGGGTTCTATCAAAAAAAATAAAACACTAGTGGTGCATGATGTGATTTTTTTTAATATTAGTTATTCATATAACCAATGTCAATACATAGGGTTTTAATTTTAGTTATATAATAAAAAACGTTAAAACTATTTTTAATGTATATTATTATCTATAAAATCTTAAAACCCACAATTTTGAAGGTTTTAATGTCAATTATATAAATAATCGATGGTAAAACCCTGAGAGAACTTCAATTTTCTTCAACTACTGTCTTTTATAAAATAATTAAGCCTATAATTTAGCATTCATTCATGTTGTCTATATATATTTTGGAAAGTGAAATGATAATTGATTTATAAAAGTATGACTTTGATTTATCACTAACTGATGTTCATAATTTATTATTACATGTTCTGATGAAATGTTAATGTTAACATTGGTTGGATTTCATATAGAGATATAGAATTCACTCATGAAGCACAAAATAAGTTATGTGCATTAGATGGCTCACCAAGTATATCACATCAAGTGACAAACACTATGTATTTGGTATAATAGGGGTGTGTTTTTAATATTAAATCTTCATTCCTATGGTTTGAAATATACCTAAAATGAGAGCCTTTATACTTTGATACCTTTATTACATTATCTTTGAGGCTGAACAAATACGGTGGATGGTTAGGTGTGTTTTCGATCATGTCATCGGTTTATGCTTACCAAAGATGAGATTTATCCTCTTAAATAATTATTATGATATTTAGGACCTCAATTGATATAGAATTCGAAATTTTATAGAGATAACTCAACAAGTCACATCGGAAATCGTATCTATTTGGATGACGGGAATGTGATATTCCCATCAATTGGTAGAATTACATGAGATGTGTTCATATGTATGGTCATTCAATACTTAGATAATAAGGAATATATGAGTATGCTATATAGTATTGGCCTTATTCATTTCTTATGGTCACTTGATTTCTTATACAAAGTTATTATATGATTATGCATACTTTTATAAGATATATCAATTGGACATGGGCATGGAGATATGTATGTTTGATCAAGATAACACCATAACCATATATAGCATGAGTACTAATGATTCTTTTATAAAGGCCACACTTTTCTATAATGTATATATTTGGGTATTAATAATTTTTTTTAATGATACAAAGGCCCTTAGGGTCTCAGTTCGTGGTTGTGTGAATGGGGATTAATTTTTTTAATTATTATTTATGCAAATATTTTTGTTCTAAAACAAATGTATTTTAGAGGATATCTAAAATAATTTTTGGCTGAATTTTCAAAACATGTTACATATGATTTAACATTTGTTCAAAATGAAATAATTTTTTTCCAAAATAGAGGTCACATTGGATGTTATATCAGGAATAATAAATATCTTAATAATATTGTCTATTACTTTCATCCAACTGCTGAGAACACCAAACATGCTTTTACCATCTTCACAACTCATAAGAGAATGTAAAATACACCTATAACAAAGAAAAATCGCATTCTATATAAACCATCTTTAGATGCTCTAATTAATGTATATATACACTGGAAGCCAACCAACAAAATTACTTATAACCAACTGGTACTCCTCATCAACAATTGCACAGAATATAGTCATATGTTTCTCATATCAACTCTTTCTAAGATATCTAATACCCATGTATACCCACTATAAATCATTAATCTACTAAGGTCATTACTATAAAAAAATTAACATAAAAGCCCCATTTTATGAATTTAACTAATTCATTTTCGAATAATAATTTATTCTAATAAAATTGGTAAACCTTTTATAGATGTTTTAATTATTTGAAATAAGTTTCCCTTTTTAAGTCCATTTCACACTAACAACAAGTTTTGGGCATGTATAATATAACTATGTTCCTAGAATAATTCATGAATACACACCCTATAACCACAGAATACCAATATTAAAACTATTAATAACTATAAAAAACAAAAAAGATTATTTTATATACATCTCATTAACCTACATTTTGTTTGTGTTGTATTTTTTTTGTAAATTATGATCAAAGGAATTAAGGGAATTCAATTGATGTCAATATGGGTATGAAGTGTTTTTTGTATTATTTTATAGTTTTACCAGGTATATTACTAAGAATCTAGAGATCATGGAAGGAAGTTGGAAGTTCACAAGCTTTCCAAATAGAATCATATAGTTTCCAAGAAATACATTTTATGTTGATAAAATGAGAATATTAGTGATTCATCATGAAACATGGATGTAAGATGTTTCCACCACTATTTATGGGTAAAATAAAGGAATAAATGTTTTCGTTTCTACCATTTTTCATATTTCAAGGAATTCAGTTTGAAGTTGTTCAAATTTTATTGGTAGATGTTTCAAACAAGTTGAAGTAGTTTATATCATCCTTTTATGGAAAATATTGAATTTTTTATTCCTCATAAAGGTAATAATAAAATATAACTGCATATCTAAAGTTAAATCCTTATTTATTCATTCCACATAAACGTAGCTTTTGATTTATAGAACCTCTGTAAAAAAAATTTAATCATGTGTAAAGTTCATTCTATATATTCAAGAGATTCATCATGGTTGTCTAGTCTTGTGTTAAGGTAAATATTAAATTGTTCTAGCTATGTAAAGGTAATATGATACCTATGTGAGGGTCATCTTATAGTTACAGATGATTAATAATGAATACTAAAATACTATATAATGGTGATCCAGGATTTATTTAATAGAAACCTTGGTTTTCAAGGAACTATGTGAAGGTAACTTTGGTGAGGGTAATTATAAATAAAATCTTATGATAATTAAAAAAATATATTTTAATGAAATGATATCTAAGTCATATGATTCAAGTGAAATATTATTTATGGATCAAAAAAACTACCACACATGGATCATAATTCAAACATAGATAAAAGAAAGAATAGGAAAAGAAGGAGATAATGTCAACGAGATCCTACGTTGTAGATCAATATAAAGTTGGAGATAGTGAAATGGGAAGATGATGATGGCCATGAAATAATAGAATTCATTGTGTATGTGAACTATTAAATTGATAAAGGTTGTTCCATTGTGGTCACCATGGTGAGTTTTTGAAGCATGTAGGATTATGGAGAATTAAAGCAAGGGGAAATCGGCATATTGATGGACAACATATCATAGTGATAAATGATTTCATAGAATTATTGATTAATGAGAAATGGTAATTTGGATTCAACGTGGAGGTGATTTTACTATCCCATGTGAGAGACAGAGGATAGAAAACTAAACATTGAGAAAAAAATCAGGGTGTATTTTGGGTGACTATTTTGATATTCCTATAACACTAAAAGATGAAATAGGTCTAGCATAAGGATATCCAAACCCCAAGTCTGGTCATGGTATTTTATTCTACATTCATACAGGTATACATTGTATGACAATGTGAGTGTATGACTATTAAGATGATTGTATGACTTCGATTATCATATGACTTCAAAAATATTATAAATATATTAAGAATAATATATTACTAATGTCATTATATATTTTTCTATGATGATTCAAGTGAGTTGAGCCTTAAAGATGAAAAAATTAGGGTACATTTGATGAGATTCTAGTAGCTAAAAGAATAGAAGTATTTAAATTGTGCTTGGATTCTTCATTCATATTAAAAGTAAATTTTAAATAATATGAATACTAATGTTTTTTAGTTTTTTAAAACTATGAGAATAGAAGAGTTCGATAATGTTGATTCTTTAGGAAGATTAAATAAGAACAATACATTAAGTACAATATTTAAGGAAACTCAATGTGTGAAAATTATAAGTAAAAATATTAACATGATACAAGGAAATTATATGATAATATAATTGATATATTGGGGTAGAGTTTGACAACATATAGCTAAATATTCTGTATGTTAGAGAGAGAGATAAGAATCTGACATTGTATATATATTCTTATTCAATTAAGATTAGGGAAAAATAATGATTTTCTATGATGAATTAAGAATCCATTATGTTCATGTTGAAGAAGAATTAGAGGAACAAAAATATTGATAAATTAAGAAAAAATTTCAACGTTAACCATCAATAATTCTATTTTGTCTAATGAAAAAATATAAATCCATCCTACAATCATTTGGTGTGGAAGTATAAGGAATATTTAGGTGACCCACTTGATGGATGAAGTTGAGGAAGAAGATAGTTCGCATTGTTAATTATGGATAGAAGAGCTTCATTATTGATGGAATGTATAATAAGTAGCCTGAATATTGTATTCCTTTGAGATAGTAAATAGTAATCCATCGATTTATCTGTACCTAGTCATTTCTAGGATAAATGAGTTCAAGGAAAACCCCTTTTTTGTTCGTTTGTTGATAACAGGAAAGAAAGTATGCATCTTGGTTAATAAACATTAAACACTAATGATGTAATCATATTTATGGAGTAAATACTTATAAAAAACTCTATTGATTTTATATATTTCAATGATATTCTATATCGTCATACCAACCAAAGGATATATAGAATGAGATATTACCTAATTGAATACGTGAACAGGTGAAAAGGGATACAAATAAAAATTATAGTAAAATTATACCAACACTGATTCACCTCCCCCTGGTGTTAGACACATCCCTATGTGATCCTAGTGATTGGTATAAAAATAGGTCACATATCTATTCGATTCTTGTTTTTAATTAATTATATAAAATTTGAGTTGTTATGCTGAAATTTTATATGAAATTAATATTTGACCAAGACTATGATTTTCTTACTAATGAAACCATGAATGAGATTTGTGGTGTATGACCCCCCCCCCCCAGACCACTTACCGATTCCAGGATGGACAGTCACCACGGTACCTCAAGCATGGATTCTCATACACTAGAGGCTACTAACTAGTATTGGGGTATAAGATGGAGTTTAGGGATACTATAACCCATGTATTACAGTGAAAAGTAATGGGTAAATAAAAAATATCATACATCCCTGAAAAACTCAAATAGAAAGTATATAAACATTAATAGGTGATAAAAATCAAATGTAGTAAGGTCTAAAAAGAAATGGACTACACACACCAGCTAACCACCCACTAGCCCAGTCACATTTACATACTAGTGAAAAATAAAAAATAAAATACACTAAAACCATTACTTCCCTAAGCCATACCTCATCCCTAGTTCCATGACTCATTTGTGCCATCTCACTAGATTAAACAAAGGACTTAGTCAAACCTATACCTACAACCAAGTTAAATTAGGTTCGGGCACCCATGATTTGTGGTAGCTTAAGAAGGGTGTGAGTAGAAAACATAGTAGGGAACCACCAACATGGTCATTTAATAACCATAATATGTAGGGATATATTAATGTGACTTTCTCAGGTTGAATAAAAATAGTAATTTTGGAACTCTAAATAAATGATTCCAAATTTCGACCAATGTTAGAGTATCTCTGAGAATTTTTTGATGGTCATTAATACAATGCAAATAGTGTCAATCCTTGTGTCGGATACCTAAAATAACACTACCTAATTTTTCCAGTGTTGGTGTATCTCTAATCACAACTTGATTACCATGCCTACCAATATAGCCCTATAGTAGATCTATATGTGATCCTGGTTTATTCTATAGAGTGGTGTGCATCTGAGGTAAACAAACCCATCTCTAGATCACACCAAGATCATGGCCCAGTGGGGGTAATATACCAATCCTTGTGATATATTATCTTGACCAATTGGGGGTAATATACCCATCCTCATTAAATAGTCAGGCACTAAGTGTGATATACTCATCCTCAAGCCCTCCTAATTGCACAAGATAATATGGGTAATATAATCATACATGTGACATGATGGTTCAACCTACCATTGGTCATATGCCCATTCTCATGGAACAGTCATGCACCATGTATAATACACCCATCCTAAAGCAATCCATAGAGGAGATGCCAAAGGGGGTAATATACTCATCCCTATGAAAAAAAATCTAATCCAGTCAGAGGTAATATACCAATCCCTATTGTAAAAATAAAAAAACTAGATAACATAATGATGTAAGGAATACTACTCCTCATGTGTGTATTGGATCAACAATTTCACCACAAAACCTAGGGTGTAAACCAAGATTCATAGAAATTTTGTTGAAAAAACTGGTTGGCCGCATGTCTGACCCACCTCAGCCACCATATCCTCCATGATTCATAGGTAGACTGAGATTATAAGGTGACACCGACATCATCTCTACCCATATCCATACAAACATGCCTGAGGTCGGTCTACAAATGATACCCATTTGGGTCGCCTTGGTCCCACTATATCCGAGGAACACTTTGATGGGCCCTCAAAATTAGCTCAGTCTTGGGACAACACTTGATGATTTTAATACATTACATCTCATGACTTCATCAACTAGGAATCATGGTCATGCCTACTACATGAGGTCCCACAACAATGGTAATATCCAAGATATGTCACATTTCCCATCTCAATTCTCATAGGACCTCTAGGTTGGTATTCCCTCCCTACCTAATCCCTATCTTCACATAGTCTATCTTCCTAGGCCTATTCATAATGGTAGGGAGAGGATTGATCATCCCGCACTCATTCTAATGAGCCCAAAAATCTCAAAATCATGAAACAGAGGTCCACTAAGTCCTACATTTCCTATGATCTCAGGTTCACCATCACCTCGTCATACAGGTCCCCCAATCCCTTATACATGGGATAAAATGTACCTTCGGTATGGTATTTCATCTCAAGAAGTTTGGAGGCCACCTACTATCTCAAAATTCTTAGCGTCAACCACCAGTGGTTAGGGTATCATGCTAGCACACAAGGGTTGTTTGTGACCCCATATTACCATTTATTTTAATTAGGTATTTTAATTTATTTAAAACATTCCATTTAATAAAATTTACCAGGGGAATTTATCTCATTGGAAATCTCAAGATTCCACATGAAACATGAATAAGGAACATAATTTATAGGTTTATAATGTGGGACCACATACCATTATTAAATGCTTTAAAATTATTTTCAAGGGTCTAAAGGAACTTCCAAGAACAATCCCATATCATCTATCCTCAATCACGGTCAACCAAGATCGAATCAATGACCCAAGATCCAAAATCATTCCCAAAAACATTATTAATTAACTATAAATTTTATAATTAATTAATTAATTCATCCATGAAATATTTTTAAAAAACTTATCAGGTTGTTAATTTTCATTGGATGCAAATCCAAAAGCTCAGAGGAGGTCCTTTGGGAAATATGAACATAATTAATAAAAAAATACCTAAGAATCAAAACCATTTTTATAAATAAAAATTATAAGATATAAATAAAAAACAAAGAAAATTTTTTGGAATGACTATTTACATTGTAAAATACCCAGTATGAAATATTTTTTATAATATACAGATTGTCTAGGGAAAATATTGAACAAAACATGTTAAAGATACACCAAAGGGACAAAATTATCAATGGTCATAACCTTTACGAAAAAAATTACATCACAACTGTTTTCTAGGTAGTGTGAAAGAGCTCATGCAAATGATAGTAACCTTCAAGATGTTGAAATAGTGGGTTTTTGAGAACCAACTATTTCGTACTTTTGATTACCATAACATGTGTACAGATTGTTATATGTGACATATTATTACCATTATAGTGTAGATATCTTTAAGTCTACTATATAATGGTAATGTCCATAGATTAATAGTCATGTTGGAAGGTTATAGAAGTTCTCAGGCTATAATGAGAACCTTGAGACACTATGATATTAATCTTAAATATATTTTTTATGTTCTAGATACATCTTTCTGACTGGAAACATTAGATTTTTTACCATCAGGGTTTCGAAAGGAGTGATCAGATCCATTGAAAGGATGCTGGAAAATTTTATGTGGGATCTAGGTGTGGAGCACATGAGGCACTGGGTTTCTTAGGGTAAAATGGTGAAGCCATTGTGTGAGGGAGGCATTAATTTGAAAAGCCTCAAATATACCCTATACTACATGCACGTGAGTCTAGCTTGGAGTGTGCTGGAACTTCATATGCTTCGGGTGATTACAATGCACAGGTGCACATCTTACCTTCAGGACCCTGGGTAGGGACATTGCTCCATGATATGGTTGATTTTTTGCCCCATTTTTTCTATTATACATCCTTTTTCTTGTTGGATAGTGGGGAAAGGAAAAGACTCATTATGGAACAAGAACGGGTGCGGATCAATTCATGGGTTCCCAGGCTGTCAGGTACCAGATATCACCATCAGGGAAGCAAGCCAGTTTCCCACGTTTATCGACACAGTGTTGGATAAGGATCAGTAATAGATTTTCCATCTCATCAAGGTGAATGAAGAGGAGGACCAGTGTGCCTTCACTGCTTCTTCATTAGGTCATTTCTCATTCAAATAATTTGGTCACATTGTACAAGGACATGTGCAGAATGGTGGGTGGGACGAGATCATTTGCATGAAAAATATTCCCACTAAGTATAACTTCCTCACATGGAGTATAAGGAACGGTGCTCTCCTGACGGATGCAAATATCCAGAGGTGTGGTATCCAACTGGAATCCAGGTGTGTGTGTTGTACAGTTCACAGTGAGTAATCTATTGCACATATTTTTTTTGGCAGTGAATGGGCCAGTGAGGTATGGAAGGTTCTTTGGGAATTCATAGTTTTCCTTACCACGGCTGGGGATAGTCAACCCTTTGTTGACATATGGTTCCAAGGTATAGGGGATAGGGGTCATGAGCGGGCGGCGTGTTCGGTGGTGATGAATGCTGGGTGCTGGTGTATTTGGTTGGCATGTAATAGGTCGAGGCATGAAGGAGGGTAGGTGATAAGCCGGTCTATCATCACATGGGCTAGGAATTTATTGATTGATTTTAATTAGGTCTTTGGAGCCTAGAAGATTGCACCATCTATGAAAAAATTTCAGTCAGGTGGTGGAGTGGTCCCTACGTCTAGTAACAAGAGGGGTGAATGGGTATGATGGCGGATACCTGCCACAGGTTTTAAGATGAACACAGATGGTTCTTGCATGTTGAGGTATGCAGGAGGAGGCGGGGTGTTGGGAGATAGTAGTGGATCGGTCTACTTGGCATTCTCAGCCATATTTGGTCCAGGGTCTTCTCTTTAGGCGGAGGCAGTGGCGATGCAGATTGGTCTTGAGTTATGTAGGAAAAAGGGGTTAGAAATTTCTAAAGTGGAGATGGACTATATTATTATTCACAATTCCTTGAATGGTTACGGATACATGCCTTGGCTGATTTGATACATTATCAGAAAATGAAGAAAGTTGCTTAATAGAAATGCTCATGTGGTTCATACATGGAGGGAGGAAAACAAGGTTGCTGACTAATTGGTTTTAGTTGATTTTTCCAGCACGATGGAGGTGATTCTTCAAAATGTATTCATCATCAAGACTGAGGGGATCGATTATATTAAGGGGGATTTAGTCGGTCTACATTATTTCAGAACTCCTTAAATAAGGCTGGGATAATGGGGGGATGGGATGGGCCTTCTTGCGTATTTTTTTCCCTTCCTTGTTTTTTCTTGACATTAATAAAATAAAACAATATGATGATGATGATGATAATATTATGAGGATAGGCCCCCCAATAGGAACATCATATGTTTTGGCTATCATTGGTTCCTCCAATATATGGAAATGTGTATTGGTCTCCTCACATGAGATCATTTCTAGTGTGTACCATTCTATCACATACTTTGATGAAAGGCAATAACCATGGAATTGAAATTGTGGAGAGGTAGCTTGTGTTGGGTGTGTCGTTTATTGTATGACATTGGTTGAATGTTCAAGAATGGATTTATCACTTCCAAGTTTAAGAAGATATATATCTCATGCCTAGTTGATCTAGATAGTGATACCTTTATGAGTATTTGGCCAAAGTAGTTGAAAGGTAAATCGATCCTGTTATATCGACAAATAATAAATCAAGAAAAAAGATGATGAAAAAAGTGTTTGTCCTTCTTTATGAGATTTTTAATGATAAAGATATAATATTACATAGTTAGTGTTCATAGATTGTTTTTCATTACTATGAAAATCCTTATCTCTTTAGGGGCCATAATGGGTTACTATACTCAGCTCTTGGTCTGTCAATTTTATTCACTACTATTGAGATAAGGGCCTAGAGGGTCAAACACAATAGTGTATTCAAGAATTCACCCTATTCTATTGAATAGGTATATTGGACATGGTGGGCCCCACCATGGGGTCCGAGTGTTGTCCAAAGTATCAATCACCGATAATTTAAAAAAATAAATATTATTAAAGTTTTGAATTTTTGGGATTGAATTTATTTAAATTATTTACAAGTTATATACATATGGGAAAATATAAATTGAACGAATATTATTTAAACAGTAAAGGTTTATTTAATATTAATATGGATAGTGAGTTGAGTTAACTGCATTAATTTTTATCACATAATATATATATATATATATATATTACAAGTATCGGATAAAATTATAAATAATATTGACACAGTTTAGCTCATCAAAAGTTTTTATTTAGTAGACGTTGAAATAAACAGGGGCCAGAGAACCAAACCAGGTATTTTACAACACCACTCCAAATAAATGTGAGGATCTCTCTCTATGTAAATATTCATTAATTTTAGGGAATGAAAAATGAGAGACTATTTATCCTCCTACTTCCTAGAGAGAGAAGAAAATGATCCCAGAGCTAGGATCAAGATCTTCTTCTAGCATTGAAGGGATTTCGATCCGGTGATCACCGGGGCGTCGAAGACACTGTTGGATCTCTGCACTAGTACATCGAATTTGAAGATCGACATTTTAAGGGATTTTTGAAGTCCTTGTGGATGATCTTGAGGGATCCTGTTATGGATTCATCAACCAAAAATCGCATGTGATGAGTTTCAGTCAACGACATATTCAGAATTGAAATGCATATGTTTTCATTTTAATTTTATGATATATAAAATATATATGAGATCCTCAGACCTTACTGGGGCTTGAATCATCGGTATCGACAAGTTCAGTCAACCCGTCGATGAAAATTTTAAAATATCCTTCCCATTGGCTTACACTGCGGGCCCCAATATCCTATTAGTGGTATCGAGGGATCGCATAAATTTTTTGATCCTTCAAAATTATATTTGTTTTATAATTAAGTAGAGGGTTCAAAAATGGTCTCAACGGTTCAAATTGTGCATCAATCTGATCTCTAACGGCCAAGTTACGACCATTTTAAATTTTTGGATTAGATCGAATTTGCAGTTTGATCTCGTATATTAAATTTTAATTCACACTAAAAAACCAATCATGTTTCGATCGGTTTCAGTTAATTTGAATTAGTTCCAATAATGTGAAGATTATTATTTGAAAAATTGAATAATTTTCACAATATTTTATAATAATAATAATAATAATTTCATTATTATAATAATTTAATAATAACAAATTAATATTTTCTTATAATAATTAAATTATTATTTATTATTAAAGGGTAAAATTTAGCCATTGGAATTTTTCTAAAAGGGGAGGGTAGACTTCATAATAAGTAATAAAGAAAAAAGGGGTGTAGAAATGACTATAAAATGGGGGAGGAGACTTAAATGAGTCAAAAAAACAAAAACCAAGTGGGTGGTGTGGGGTATAGAGAAATGAAAAAAAAAATATGAAACTGGGGGGTCTGTGAGGAACTGAGTTCATCGGCTTCCTGAGCACACCAATAGCACAACCCAATAATCAACTTCCTCCTCCTCCCTATAGGACCAGAAGGACTCCTCCGCCTTACACCAACCTCACCATAGATCCCAATCTTCCACCACTGCTTCACCCAGCCTTTGCGACTGCCAGCTCGCGGCAAACACAGGCCACCCCGGCAACCCTCTGCTCGCAATTCCTGGCATGCCTAGAATAGCACAGCCCCAGGAGTCAGCCTCCTCCTCCTCTCGGGCATCACTATGTAACCAACCTCCATTGACCTATCCTTCACTACTACACAGTGCCTCCTCCCACCTTGGTCTATCCATGATCTCTTTCCACACACCGCGCCATCATTGCACCCTCTCAGTCGACGCATCCCAACCACCTCTAGATGCCTCTGCGTCAGCCTCCCATTGAACAGAAACAACACTGGAATCACTAACCTCGGCCCGCTCTCATCGTTGTTCCACCTGGTAGGCCACGACCTAGCCAGCCTCTTCTCCTCAGATACCACCTGGTGTCCCTCTACAACCTGGAAACACAGCTACTGGAACCCTGCAATTGACTGCTCTGCTTTGACCAGACTTTCACTGCATGATTTTGCCCCGTCCTCCCCTCACAGTAGGTGATTTCACCTCCCTTAGCTCCTCGCTTAATAGAGCACCAATATAGGTAACACTAATGGGTATTGGTATGCCTAAAAACTGGACCGAGCCGATCTTCCTGACCATGTTTGGGTCTAGCCAGACTTGCCAAGACCAGATAAGCCAAGAACATGCTTTACCTAACGCATTACGGGCCAGCGTTGGTTCAGTGCAACACGTGATGTGTCTGAGTGTGGTTTTGAGACCCGAGTAATAATTCAATTAATTTAATTAATATAATTTAATTACAATATTAAATTAATTAGTATATTAATTGTGGTTGATAATAATAAATTTTAATACAGGGATAAAATAAATTCAATTTCATTATCAAATTGAATTAAATTAATTAATTGAATTATTATATTAAAATTAAATTAATTAGCTGACTGTAAATAAATATATTATTTGAATTTATTAATTCATTTGATTTAATTTATAACCTTCATACTTATTTAATGAAAATTTATTTTATCGTGCATCGATTTTACCCATATACTATTCCTGAGAATCGAACATTGCATATCTGCATTTAATTATTTATTTATTTAATTATTTCACTATATGCGATGATTATAATTATTTAAATGACGGTCTGTGCATCATCTTTATTTTCAGTTGAAATGTATGAGGACAAGCGTGTTCAATTTACCTGATGTACATTTACCACACTAGTCCCCCTCGCCTCTGCCTGATTATTTTTATAGTTTGGACAAAGATGGTGGACGATGTGTACCCCTCCAAGATGATGCAGTGTTCTCTATCCAAGATGGTGCAAGAATACATGTGTTTCCTTCCAAGATGAGGCGTTACTCCAAGACATGATGTGGACCCCACGAAAATGAGGTGATACTTTAGAAGTGAAGAGAACATACAAGACGGGGTAAATCTGCAATATGAGTTAAGCTTAGACTCAGGTATGATTCCCTTAGGTTGTTTAGATGCTCAATAAAAGTTAGGTAGTAGTTTAACTTTTTTTATTTATTTATTATTTTATAAATTTTATAACAACAGGAGAAATACATAAAACAATATATCATAAAATTCAAAACGAAGCGGTGTATGTTTTTCAATTAATGTTAATTTGTGAACACAACAACATAGATGAACAAGATTAACAGAAATGTATTACATTAATCGAGATAAAAAAACCAAACCCTCAAAGTAATATTAAGTCATTATGACCTTCCATCATTCATGTTTGAACAAAATCGGGTGTTCGGGGTGCCAGTCATGCCATTGTTGGGGGTGCCTCTTACTACGAGGGAGTTCTTATTAGGGTGGTGGGTTGACTTAACTAAAATTGCAGAAAATAAATAGTCATTTCTAGATTTCTTTAACTTTAGAGGAAACCATTGAGTAAATCAATTAATGATTTTAGAAGTTGGGACTTAGCTCAACAGATCAAGGAACCATGAGTTAATGTGGTAGCCTAGCCAAAACCCTACCTTGAACCCTATGAGTAGTGGAGTATCCATAGCTTGTAGAATACGTGGGAGGTGCAGGTATCCTTTCCACCAGAATACTTAAATGATATAGTTTTCATATTCTAGTACAGAGGGTTCCTAGAATTTGATAAAAATAGTCGGAGACATTTAAGGATTAAATTAATCGGTAATGTCACATTCGGTAAACAACATAAAAACTTCTAATTTGATATAGTTTATTTTTTAAAAAAATTGAAATTAATACCAAAATTAAATTATGATAAAAATGGGAAAAAGTTATTATCTAAACTATCAAGAATTTCCAAATTATTGTATAGGTTCCCACACAAATTATTACTATATTTTAAATTCAAGGTGCTTGTGTCCCAACCTGTTAAGACGCCTCAAAAAGTGAGGGTGTAAAAGCTTACCAGAGGCTCATGATTCAAGAATATGATGGTTCTATCATAATTCTATCATCAACATATGATGTTAGTTGAGATATCTACATCATGACATGGATGATGATACATGTAGTCTCATCTTCAAGAAGTTTCTGAGGAGAAAGAGATGCATGTTTTGAATGTGAGGATTACACTGCATTTGTATAAAGTGAAAAAAAGTTCATAATAATTCATGGAATCCCATTATTATGACTTTTACACCCAATTACTCTAGTTTCATTTAAGGATAAAAATGAATGGAATAGATTAAGATCTTCATTACCTTTAATGTAACATTTTCAATGTAATAAAAATATTAAAGATAACACGATATTTTTTCTTATGGATAATATATTGAAAGATAAAAGAAAAAAGTCTAGTGAAAAGTTACGTCAAAGGAACCTTTGTATTGTTCTTCAAATAAGAGAGGTTTGTTATTTAATAGGTGGTGATTTTCATCCCATATAATGAAATAAATTTATGGATGTTTAGAAATAAAATGAACTGAAATACAAGAAGCAAGTACCCGCTTCTCGTTCAGGTATATTCATCAATATAAATTAATGTTTATAACACAGTTCTTGGGTATTTAATACAATATGACAATAAGATATGTGTATTTAAATATATTAACCATGTAATTATTGAAACATTACATGAAGTAAGGTGTATTCTCTATGTATCTGAGAAATCGTGATTCCAAAGTCAGTGGTGAGAAACAAAAAACATCTATTTTCCAAGTGAATGATTCTAGAAGAAAAAGTTGTTGAGTATAACCAAAACATTCATCTCAGATCCCCTTTGGTCATAATGATACATTATTCCATGTTTTGGAATGAATGTTTTTTTTTCTGTCTCATAATCAACAAATAGTTCAGTGGTACTTGAATCATTGGAAATGAGTAATGAATATAAAACTGTAAGACTTAACCAATTGTGGAAATATGTTTCTTTATCAAGTAAAACATAAATTATAAATCAATAATATTCCTAGTATGTTATTTAGAATAAGAACAACTAAACTCCTTTGGTATTATTGACATCATTAGTTTAGACAAAGAAAACATTATAAATAACGGTATGCCACAAAGTGTCTGAGATTAGTTCATCGAGTGAGTGTGAACTATTACAAGGGAAATATAAAGGTAAATCTACTTTATAATATTATTTTATGTCATTAAGAAATGTGATATTTAATTATATGAATGGTCAGAAGATATGAGTTTCTTAGGATTTTGGCATGCCGAAGAATATCTTGACTATGCAATCGTCGATCATGATAATGTAGTGTGGAGTAATTTTTAAATGGATTTTACCTTATATACGTCATGATATTGATTTTCATAAGGAGGATTGATGATGAGTATTAAATATTAATATTGATCAAAAAAATATAGCATGGATTAATTCCTAAACACGCGTTTTATACATCAAAATATAGATGTATGTAGTATCAATGTTACAACCTACAGTAACTTGCATCATATTTCAAGATGGGATTTGAAAATAATGTCGTAAACCCATAACCAATATGCCAACTAAAATATAAAATGGATATCATACCAGTCATAGTATGATGAAAATCCATTATGTCATAGGACATATGTTACAGTTGAAAAAAAAAATTATATAAACAAACATGCATCATGCTAAAAACATGGTTCATCTAAGAAAATATCCTAAAGGTTTCATAAGATATTATGTGAATACCTATGATAGAAAAATTGTAGTCAATTATTAACCTAAATTTCTATATCAAGGTACACATCTTTATTATAGATAGTGGGACCAAGATTGACATGGGTTTAGTCAATGATTTAGATGCACACATGGTTGGCATATGAACAAGTTTCACAAGTGCATTTGGAAGAGGCATGTTCTAGTGAAACATAGTACGTAAGAAGGGAAAAATACATGGTGATGGTTTTTAGTTCACCATGGTCGGTGAAACATTATTCATTGAGAATAATAAATCCTTTAAATAAGAAATGTATTCCATTTATCTGATATTGACAAGATCGGGTAAAATTCAATAATGGATTCCATGTATAAAATTGAAAATGGGCTTATAAATTGAATATTGTGGTGTGTATTCAAATGAGATGATATATGGATGGTATAATCCTATTACTAATAAGGATCAATTGGTTATAACAAGTCAATATGCCTAAATCCATTGGAAGTTTACCTGTTACAGCTAAACTTATAAGGTCATTAAATTGGCCATTAGATGTAAAAATAATATTTCTTGGAAGGTTTCTGTTTGACACAACTAGAAATGGATGATGACAACATTGAATTCCAAAAAAGGTTGCAATTTACGGAAATCTAGTTCATGATTAAAGTAATCAACAAGATCTTAGAGAATTAAATTCAAATAAATCATTTCCTTGTGTCTAAAAAATGTTAGGGGGAGCACCAAATTTTTCCAAGAAGAATATGTTTAGAAACATATGGAAAATATATATTGGTATTAGAGTTAGATAAGACCATGATACAAGTAATTCTTCAATGATTTACTTAAAGAAGAAACCTAAGTTCTAGTGAACTAGATCTATCAAATTAGATCTAACAGTTGTTTGAACCTAGCCAATCGTACATATGGTGACTTGTATTAAAAAAATACAAGTTGGAACAATTCAATTTTATAATTGTGTCACATGGCTTAATCTCTTCAGGTTGACATGTTCAGAACATTTGAAGAGATTAAATATGTAAATTGAGTACCATATGATTCAGTTATGGATCAATCACTTATGCTATATTGTGTACAATAATTAATACTTCCATGATATACTTTATACTAGGTAGATATCAATTATATCTAGGAGAACTGAATTTTAAGCTGTTAGAACTATCATCTTGTACATTGACAAGTACAATTGATATATACCTAGTATTTGGAGAAGAATGAATACTAGTTTAGATGGGACACAAACTAGTAATACTTTGATAAAATTGATCTAGTATCGTAGTTAGGTAAAGGTGATGAGTGAGTCAAGATCATAAAAGCTAGTGGTAGTCATATCTACAAATATCAAGTATGTTGTAGATTCTAAGAAAACTAAGAAGTAGTTATCAATCGCAACGATTGTTTCCAGTTCTTGGAATCATACCTAGTGAGAAAAGTATTATCATAATGTAAATTATGATATTATTATAAGCCAAATTTTCAAGTTATGAAAATGTAAAAAACTAATATACTTAGAGATATTATCTCATGAGAAGTTTTACTCGAGGAGATGAGGTCACATATAGAAGATATTCCATGTGGAGAAAATGTGGCAGGCCCAACAATTAAGTCCATTACTCAATATTAGTGTGATCTTTATCATGTGAGTAGCTAACAAGTTTGGTTAAAAAGTTGGCTCTAGTGCAAGTTGGATTGTTTAAATAGTGTTTTCCCTAGACCTAACAATGATGCACTTTTTATTACCATATCATGTGTAAAATTATTTATACATGATATATTATTACCATTATAGTGTAGATATTTCTACATCCACCATATAATAGTAATTTACATAGATTAATTATCATATTGATAGGTTATAGTAGATCCCAGGCTATAATTAGAACCACAAGATACTATGAAATTAATCTTAAATATATTTTCAATGGTCTTGATACATCTTACTTACTGGACACAATATATTTTTGACCATCAGGTGCTGGGGGCTCATCAGCATTGATAAATCTTCTCAGGAAGTTCGCACTTGATGATCTCTAGTTATGAGATCATGAGGATAGACCAACCAATAGGAACACCACATGTTTCGGGTGACATTGGTTGTTCCTATCTATGGACATCTGTATTGGTCTCTTGACATGATATCATTACAACTGTATACCATTTGATTTCATACTTTGATGCAATGAAAAAACCAATTTATTGAAGTCAGGGTGAGGTAGCTTGTGTGTGGTGCGTCCTTGGCGGTATGAAATTGGATGAATTGTAAAGAAATGATTTGTCACTTCTATATTTAAGAAGTTATATATCTCAGGACTAGTTGATTAGGATGGTGATACCTTTATGAGTCTTTGGCCAAAGTAGGCGAAAGGTAAATCCATCTAGATAGATCAACAAATAATAAATAAATAAAAAGGATGACGACACAAGTGTGGGTCCTGCTTTATGAGATATTTAATGACAAAGATATTATAGTACATTGTTAGTGTTCGTAGGTTGGTTATCATTTCTATGAAAATACTCATCTATTTAGTGTCCATGATGGGTTTTTATACACCACTCTTGGTTTGTGGATTTTATTCACTACTATTGAGATAAGAACCTAGAGGGTCACAGACAATAATGTATTCAAGAATCCACTCTCTTTTGTTGAACCGGTATATTGAACATGGTGGGCCCTGCAACGAGGGCTGAGTGTTGTACAAAGTATCGGTCACTAATAATTAAATAAATTCATTATTATTCAAGTTATGAATAATTGATATTGAATTTATTTAAGGTATTTACAAGTTAATTAAATATGGGAAAATATTAATTGAAAGAATATTATTTTAATATTCAAGAGTTTGTTTAATATTAAGTGGGATAGAGAGTTGAGTTAAAAGTATCAATTTTTATCATGTAATATATTATATGTATATTAAAAGTATGTGATAAAATAATAAATATTATTGATGCAGTTTAGTTCATAAAAATTATTTATTTAGTAGATGTTGAAATAAACAGGTTCAGGGAAACCAACGGAGTATTTTACAGCACCACTATAAATATAGTTGAGGCTCTCTCTCCATATATCTATTAATTCATTTCATGGAATGAAAAATGAGAGCATCTCTCTCCTCCCACTTCATAGAGAGAGAATTAAAAAAATTGGAGTTAGGATCAAGATCTTCCTCAAGAATCAAATGGATTTTGATGTAGTGATCATTGGGACATTGAAGACATTGTTGGATCACCAAGATAGTACCTGGAATTCGAAAATTGACGTTCCAATGGATTTTGAAGTCTTTGTGTATGATCTAGAGGGATCCTGCTATGGATTCTTCAAGAAAAGATCTCTAGCGATGAGATGCAGTCGATCCCAGATTTAGAATTGAAATGGGTATGTTTTCAATTTAATTTTGTGTTACTTATAATTTACGCGAGATCCTTGGACCTTATCAGGGATCGGATCATCGGCATAGACAAGTTCCATCGACCTTTCGATGAAAAGTTTAAAATACCTGGCCCATCTAAATCTATTGCATACCCCGGTAACCTATCTCAAGCAATGTATGTTTGTTCACAGAGGTCACCCGTCTTCTAATAACATATCTCTAAGAGGAAAAATTTCACAAAATGTGAATTCTCAATTCCTAAATTCCTATAAATACCTCTCACCACCCCTCATATAAGCGGATGAAACCCTTGAACTTCCTCCAAAATCTCTGAATTTGTGAAACATTAAAATTCATGAGAATAAGAAAAAATGGATTCCTATATGTGTCTATTTTCACAAAAAACTCACATAATATCATGGAAATAAACAGGAATGGTGGAGATGAATATCATAGAGACTAAAGACCATTTTAATAAAGGATATCCCCTTGAAATTATGAGGGTTTCATGAGATAATTATCCTTCATGAAACCAAATCAGTGGAAACCAATATTGACACTGAGATAGGAACACCCCATTTCATGAGGCAATTCGTTTCATGAAACCCCAGACTATTATGAAACCAACACCTTCATGAAAGGGTCCCTACATGTTGCCTACTTCTAGAATATATACCTTTATAAATTATGATTTCACAACAACCATGTACCCACTCAAACCTGGTTCACTCATGTAGTAATATTTCACATAACGAGTATCATCAACCCTAATGTCCATCATATTTACATAAAACATTTCTTAGATGGTTATATAAACTATTTCTCCTAATCATAGTAACTCTAATGCCTCTTAATCATAAGCATGGGTACCCTAATGTTGGGTTCCCCATTTTTCACTTCACCATGGTAGTTTTTACACCGTGTTCCACCCAGAAGAACTGAGGTAGTAGAAAAATAATCTCTTGAGGGTGGTGTCATCAAGGGAAACCAATTTCCTTTTTCATTTATGAGACCTAGGGTTTGAAGTATCTATCCTACTAAAAAATGGTCTCCTAGGATATATCTCCTGAAAATGTATGATCTAGATGATGTAAAACCGCCTAGCCCCACAACATAGTGACATGAATTTAAATTGCATGACCAAATCCTCAATTCATGACACAAAACAATATTATTAACCACTGTTATCGAAAAATTATTCTACATGTTCAATCATAATGGGATAATACCTCCTTCCCTACCAAGGGATGAGACACCTACGATGGGCTGCCTACATGCATAAGCCCCACACCATCCTTCCCAATGATGGGATGAACTTACTACACGATGAAATTTCCATGCATAATCTTCACACTATACTCCCCTACTAAGGATAAAACCCTCACACATGGGTTGAAACCCCCACACCTAGGTTGAAACCCTATTGCTTGGGATGAAACCCTCACACCAAGGATGAAACACCACAAACATGTGATGAAACCCCCACACCTGGGATAAAATACCCAAACACCTTTTCAGTCCAATACATAATCCCCACACAATCCCTTCTTGTCTCTCATATAATGACATGAGATTCCTTACCACATTACACCAAACTACATGGACTGGTCTAGTCAGACAACCTTAAACTATGGCATCAAACAACATGGGTTTTTATCCTTGTTTCTTAACAATGTATGTATGATTCCTCTTTGATGTTCTATACATACATCCCCACATACCTAGGATACCTCCCTAAAGATCAATTAAGATTTTCTAAAACCACTATTAAATCTTAATTTCATCCCCTTGGTAGGAGTAAAATCCAAATTTTGATCATTCCCCCAAGGGGAACACTCAACACCACCTACCAATCCACAGTAGATATTAAACTTCTGACCTACCAATCCCCACAATATGTTAAAACTATGACCTATCTATCCAATAATATGATGAACCTATGACCAATTATCCCCATAAGATGTTAAACTTGTGAAATATATTTCCCCACAAAATTTTAAACATCTAACCAATATATCCCCAAAATATGTTAAACATGTGACCTACCTATCCTCACAAGACATTAAACCTAGTATCAACACCAAAAAATATATAAGAACCTCTAACCCATGGAGAAAACATGGGATGCATGAGGCATTCATCTTTGGATGGCTCATGTTCATGATATAAGTTTCCTCATAAGGGATATGGGATTCCTTGAGTTCTTCACACAAGATTACTCAAATATGAAATACCTCAACTTGGAATGAAGAAAAAGTTTATTGATTTCCAATAATACCAAGATTCTAAATAATCATCATTCCCAACCCGAATGTAGCTTATCTTTTGTGATAGTAAGTTTCATAATTAACTAGTGTCTTTAATCATATGGGATTGGTAAAAAGATTCATGAACAAGTTTAAAAATTAGAGGGATACCTAGATGATGAAATGATATCCAGGGAGTAATACAAGGAAGTAAGAACTGACATCCCATCATCACATTCCAATCAAGAAGATTAAATCATCAATCAAGGTAATGATGGTTTCCCACCTTTGTAGAGTTTGAATGGGAGGCTTCACACCCTGGAGGGAGATGCATCTACTCCAAGGATGTGGATCACTCTAGGGGTAGATGAATGCAAATCAGAAATCCTTGATGTGTGACCCTAGTAGAAAGTGTTTGAAAATAAAATTGCGAACACAATATGAATCTCTTATCCAAAAATGGGACAGATAATCAACACTAGGAATCATTTATTCTAATAAATCATTATTGTGTGTCCTTTTTCATACCTTGGGAGAGGATGAGTAGTGTTGGTCATATTGGGAATCACCTTCACCGAGCATGTATTGATTGTTGTCCTCGTATATCCAAAAGGATGAACCTATGGTAAATACTCAATGATCCAACACAACCAACAGACATTGGTGAAGAATAACTGATGGTGAAACAATCCCATATGACTACACTTCTATCATTGTGTCCTCCACTCCCAAATCTACTAGGGACCCTCTTCCCATCTCTCCCTTCGATCTTATCTAGTAATGTGTTATCAATTCCATTTTTCTTCATTATGAAGGGGAAGGGGTCATCTAAACAAGGTATATGGAACTCTAAGACCTCAATGTAACATTCCTATTCCATTGAAGCCAGCCCAAAGGTTCACACGGGGTCAATCCCCCCCTATTGCTATAGTGAACCATTTCGGGATCCATTCTACATAATGTTTTGATGGATACCTCTCCAATGATAAAGAGGCAGGGGTGGCATTGTATTCACCTATTAAGACTACCTACAAGGGTATTAATATGAAGGAGCCCACAAAATAACACCCCTAGAAACATAAATCATCCACAAAATATGATAAAGAGTTTGATCATTTCAATCTTCAGTCGGTCCTTTTCAAGAACACCAGATGTTGGTGGCAATAGAATATCACTAACACTATCCATCGTGAAGCTTTTCTAAAAGACACAGTGGACCTTTCCACCACTAATGTAACATACATACTCATGAAACATTCATTCTGGAATGTTTTAATCAGGTTGTTATTGAGATCCCATCCACCCATTGGGTAGGTTGGATCACAATTCCCAACATTGGGAACTAGCAGCACCCATCGTAGAACACCCCAAGATGAATAACATCACCGAAAAGTTCCTCCTAGGGGTACAATATTTTGATAATTAGGTCTTCCCCATGTTGAAGATTTCCCATTACAAAATGATCCATCTGAGTGTAAGATGGAATAAAACCATCATGGAGGTCATACCTATGGTGCCAACTACAACATGCATGGAAGAAGCTACCATGATCCTCATTGGATGATGCTTTTGGAACTCCCATATAAACTGAGGTAGGACCAGGGAAACATGACATCATAATAGAACTCTCATAATCTAAGACTATTAAAAAATTATTGCAAATGACTCTACTTCAACCATAAGATGTAAAAGAAAATTCTTATCAGTTGGGGTGGACCATCCCTGAAACAAAGATCCAGAGGGTCTCAAAATATCATAGTTTATACCTGCATGTGGAAGAAGACATGAATTCATTTCATAGAATCTATATAAAATTTTCATTTCCTCCATTATAATAACTTATCTATGCTTCCACCTTCAAAGATAGATATATTTTAGGGATTTAATTGGAACCCTTTGGTGAATGTGAACATTCTTTTAAGCCATAGAGGAATAGATGGTATGGCCTTCTCGAGCATCAAAAGGCCTCATACACCTTGTACTACATGAATACAGTCATGAAAATGGGATCACCTTCAAAAATAAGATCTATCTATCCAGGGAAAATTGGAATGTATATCTCCACCTCTATCTAAGCATCAGTAGCAGAATATATCCCCATCACTACATGCCCCAATTTTATGGTATTCACCAATTTGAGTCTGGGGTGATCAAGAGGAGGAAAACCCTTTTAGTTATGGGTATAAAAATGAAATTTTGGGGGAGATTCTATCTAATGACTAGCTAATAGTATTATTTAGGCCGTACATATACCCATAATTTTTCTTCCCTATGTCCCTTATTGAGGACCATACCACATTTTTCCACCATAATGTCTGGGAAACATCCAAACTATTCAAGGATCACTAGAAGACCTATCATGTGTGTGAGAAGAACCTCGAGGGAATTCATTATCAATGTATGAGGGTTTAAATTGTAGCACTACCAATAGCTCAATGCCTTAATTTTTATAGATACAACTATACCTTCAAGTGGACCTGTATCAAGAAACTCACCATACTACCACAAATCATGTAGGAAGAATCTGGTCGTGTTCATATCAGATGTTGGGGTAGTATCCTTCCCTTGAATTCATCCCCCGTTCACAATGATAGAGGGAGTATCTTGATAACCTTTCTATTGATGGAATATGATTGTTATCTATTTTAATCAAGAATTTTATTGAAATTATAACTATTGGTGATTAGAGAAATAGAGAATAAGATATTTAGAATAAAGAAGATCCACCTTGAGGTGGAAAATATCATCTCGAAAACCTATCGGTGGGTTCCCACACCCGCTAATAGAAATAGAATTTGGCCATCAGAAATCTCAATGATTACCCATTTTCACCTTCCCATTGAATTTCATATAAGTGAAAGGGGATTTATACACCCCCCCCCCCCATTTTTTTATCTAATACTATTCTAGAAAGAGAGGTTGATTCTAGAATTTCAACATTCCTCTATGAGCTTGGTGGCTTCAAGTGGCTTATCCCAGAACTAATTATCTGTGAATTCCTAGAATAAGGTGATGCCCGAGGGCCCCCGATTCCCCCTATGGTCAAACAGAATATTTTCCATAGGTAGGTTCCCATATTTGAGGTGGTGGATTTATTCAACTGATCAGGGTATATAAAGGTGGACACTATAAAATACCAATGTTTGACTCACCCAACCCACCTGAACAGCATGATTTCTATCCACTTAACCATAATCCTTTCTCATCACGATCTACAAGACATCTTAAAGCACAAGTGACTAAAAACCCTAACCAGGATGAAATTATAGACACTCTCAACACCTACCTTGAGGTTTAAATCCCTCTATATGTGATTACTTATCTTGAATGGGTTGAATAGATATGCCCAACTCTAGAATTTCGAAATATGAGATTCATCTATTTTAATTGCACTGGAGATTCATTGTAGCATTTTTCTCACATTTCATCATGTTTTGGTCTTATTATAGGAACCCTAAATGAATAGGATGAATCCAAAATTCATTACTTTATCCAAACTCTATAGGAACCCACTTTCACCAGGTATAGTAAGATTTCCTAGAATCTATAGCTGGCTGTGAATACGTCCAAAAAAAATCTCAACACGTTCATTTTCACCATGCACAAGACCAATATCACTGACCTCTTCAAATGAGAACAGTGACATGATGAATAGGGTTCTTATTTCACAAACCGATAGAAATGACTCATGTACACCCTCGATTTTCATATTTCTCGAGAGCATCTATTGGTGATGTGTGTGATGAATTTCTCGTATGACATGGTTCTCACCCTCATCTCCCTAAGATTTCCACATAGATTCTAGGAATTCACCAAAATAGCTTTATGCCTATAATAATCCTTAAAACGGACCAAGAAATGGTTTCACTTGGTCTCAACCAAATTTATCCATGTTTGAATGGATGAATCAGTCACTTGTTACATAGTTTAGGTTGTCAAATCTTAAGAGAACTAAGAAGAAATAAAAATAAACATACATTATAAGAGGTAGATTTGGATACTAAGTGAACAACATTGGTTTTTATAAATGGTTTAAATGAATACAAATTAAAATGACTGAATTCATGTTATGATAAACGATTGATCCTAGGTTGTTATAAGTCATGAATTAGATGAAATTCATTTTGACAATTTCAATTTCATTAACATGAGATGGATTCCCTCAATAAAATCAATCAAATCTAACCATTTAAGGTTTTAACACCTTTAAACGCATTCTAATCATCTATACACATGGAGGATCATTTTCATGAGCAATAAAAGGTAATGTATCATATTATAAATTGAAATTGTGGATAAAAACTTCAATAAGGAAGAGGAAGAATGAAAATAATTTAATGAAAAAATAAAATAAAGGATTAATTATTTAAATATTGAGAAATAACATCCAATCTAGACCCTTTATACTCCCTTAGATCAACCCATGATAGGTTTATCATTCAATTATTTCAACTATTTCCATGTAAAAAAATATTAGACTCATGAGGGGGGAAATGAAGAATTTAAAATAATGAAATAATGAACACACCATTGTTATGTGAAGGATTAAACTCTTACCTATTTGAATAAATTCACAAATTAATGAAACATTATCATTGAGTTAAAAATAATATTAAATTTCAAGAATGATATGTTAAATTAAGATACTAAGGTGATTCTAGTAACATAAAATTGAAGAAATAAAATTACAACATCAAATTGGAAACATCACATTAAAATGAATAAATACAAAACTATCTCTCAACTACTCTACTACCACTACCTTAAATAGTAATTTTTGAATCCTTGGGGTGATCCCAAAATAGTCATTGTCTTAAAAATTTATTATGGTAGTCCAAATGTGATGAAAAATCTATAGAATGTGTACCTTTACACCCTATGCCTGAAATGGGATCCAACATGCATTCCTCTGATAGATATGTCCAAACAAACATCAAGATGGATATATTTGAGTGGGAAATAGAATAATAAATTTAATCCCAGGATTTACTCTAACAAACTATAAAAATCAGCCCAATTTTAATTTATATTTTCATATTTATGATTGAAATGGCATCTTGTAATTATGGGTCACAGAATCTGGGATATAATTTAAACTTCAACTTAGGCTACCTAGAGCTCCCATAAAACCTTATAATTATCTCTTTAAACTATTTAATTTAATGTTTCCTATTATATACTATATATTTGATTAAAATTTAATAATACTTTAGATTGGATCATTGCCACTTCAATTATTTTTTTGGGCACGTTCCCAGTTCACATCATCTAGAATTTTCATGGTTCAAGGCCCATTGTGGTCATCATAACAAATGAATTTCAAATATCTCCATAATTATATAATGTTCCTCATATAATGGGAGACATGAAAAAAATGAAGATAAAACCAAGACCATTGGGTGTTTTAGGAGGTGTTTAAAAATATACCATGTAATAGTGTATTTTAAAAATGAATTACAAACATGATAAAAAAAGTGGTTAAAATTTTAAAATGAACTAGTAAAATTGTTTATAAACATTAAAACATGTGAATATTATAATGTAAAAAAATTAATATTAACTTCTTTTAGTGGCTAATTTCACCACCTATAAGGATTTTTTCTAGTCTAGAGGAAATAATATCACACAAAAAAATTAAAATTCAAATCTATTTTCCAAGAACATATCAATATAAAATTATCAGTAAAATACATCATTCCAAAAAATCATGAAACCAATAAAAATAATTTAACAAAATATAGGTTCAAAATTGTATCCCAAGCCAAAGACCTTTTGTTTTTTCAAATTCATCACCAAATTTCATCCAATTATTATTAATCATTATGATGTGTTTTGGATCACAATAGATATAGGGGTTATTTTTATTCAAGGTTTAAAATATGGAAGCACCAGGTGGAATAAAATTTTATCCTTAAGATTAGTATTCATTTTTAAAAAAAAATTATATTGTAAATGATATTTCACTCAATCAATTCAACCCAAATAGTGAAAATTTGCTCAAGAATCATTGGATTAAAGGCCTTATGGAACCAATTGAATATATAATAAATTTGAATCATCTTGAATTAACTAAATCCAAAAAAAATCAATTTACCAAAAATAGATTCAAAATTCCCAACTCTAGGATAGAAAACTATGGATTCACAATCCAAAAATTCCATAAGTTGGGCATTAGATAAATCCATTTCTCTATGTGTAATTGTATTATTATTATTATTTCTTTTTTTATACTCAGGTTAAAATTAAAACAATCACAAACCCAATTTTATTTATTATAGGATAAAAAGAACTCAAAATACAACTAGAAAATACAAAGGACCATAGGTGAAGTGAATCAGAGGAGTCTCAAAATTTAAATTTTAAATAATAACATAGAAAAATGTTACCTAATATATTGAAGAAGAATTCTATTCTTAAACTATTTGATACTTTTATTTCCATTTCACTCATAGGAATCTCTTCAATGATGGAGTATTATTTTTTAAATCTTGTAAGAAATACGATTTTACTAAAATTAGTCAACCCCAACATCACTTGAATTTAAAAAAACAAACAAATTAGAACACAATGTAAACTCCTTGAGGTTTTTTTAACTAAAAATAAACAACTACGAAATTAAATCATAAAAAACATACATTTTTACTTTGGAACTGTAAAAAAAGATTCAATTTATAGGTAAAATATATGTTGCCTCCCAAAAAGTTATATTTTTAATTTCATTAGTTTGACATCAACCCAAAATCTATTAAAATATTTCTAGTTCATAAGTTGGTTAAGTTAACTACTCCTCTATTTCATGTTTATTGAACGATTTAATGAATTTTTTTAACCTATGGCCAATTACTTTGACTACTTGAACACTAGTGTTATCGTAAATCTATAATTCCCCATGGGGGTACACATGATGCATTGTGTAAGGCCCTGCCCATCAATAACTTAACATTACTAGGTGTAAGTAAATCATCGAAATATATAGGATCATATATTTTTCTCAATCAATGTGTATGACTTTAAAATTACTAGATTGGTATGATTTAACTCTAGATTAATTTGTCTTTGAATTTTCATAAGCCTTTATCCTATGTTCCTCAAGTTCATTAAGGTCTAATTTTCTTTCTATTTCATCCAAATAAATGTCAAAGTTCATTTTTTTCATTACCCAAAGGACCTTATATTCAATTTCAACATGTAAAGGGAATGATTTTCCAAAAACCAACCTATATGGTGACATTCTTAGGATGATTATAAATGAGTTATGATATTACCTAAATGAATCCTAGAGTTTATGAGACTAATATTTCCTATAGGGATTGGTAGTTTCTTCAAAAAAATTCTTAATTTCCATATATTCAGAATCATCTGAAAACTTTGGTTTGAGGATGGTGGGTAGTGGAAAATTTTGAGAAATCCCATAATGAAAATTTTTTTCCTATAAGGTATTATTACAAAAATGGGTTTCATAGTCACAGATGAATGTTGTTGGAATCCCAAATCTTGAAAATATGTTTTCTTTCCAAAATTAGATCACAATATGATTGTAATTAGACTTGGTGGGAAATGATTCCACCCATTATAAGACATCATCCTCATGAAATATCATGTATAGATATCCCCTATAATTTTTAAAGGGTCCCATGAAATATGTTCCCCAAAAATGAAATATTTTGAAAACTAGAATATGAGTAAGGAAATTGGATTACTTTTGGTTTTGGATCCAAATTTTTAACACCGAGAAAACTTTGGAAACTTTTGTAGGAATCCTTGATGAGGGTGGAATAGAATAAACAAATTTTAAGAAATATTTTAGTGGATTTATTTTTGGAATAGTGTCCCCACATGACTCTCTATGAAAAAATTTAAGAATTGACTCTTAGTCAAACGTGAAAATACATCTTCTAATGACTTTATTAGAAGATATATTTTCATTAATTATTCTGAGAGAGTCTCCATCCACTACTAACCCATGTGAAATACATAACCCAAATTAAACAATGTTTTTTTCATGTTTTTAAATTGATATACCACTTACTAAGATAGTCTCTTATTTTAGTTGTTCATGAAAGGTTTGTGTGTAATTGGATTCTCCCCTTAATGTTGAGTATTGTAATACATGAGTAAGAATGGGTTACATTATATTTTTAATGATTTTTTAATAATTTTTAAGTGATGAAACTTTATAATTCATTCATTCCATTTTTTTACAAAAAAAATTCAAGTATTTTTAGAGGTAATTTTTAGGAAAGTTTTTGGGTTGGTTAGTTTATCGTAGTTGGATATTTATATTTTTGGGTGTCATGTTGAATAATTTTTTGGATGGGAACTTGTAATTGGAAATGGGTATTTTTTAATTGGACTGATTTTGGTTGGAAAATTTTATGGTTTGAAAAAAAATTATAGGGTAGGGGTTTGGTCATTGTGGCTGACTAAGTTATGGATTATATACCCAATGGAATCATATTTGGTCAATGTAACATGCATTGAAAATGTTTTGGTGCTATGGATTATGAGAGTTTATAAAAATAACCATCACAAGAATTACATGTCAAATAATATCCTTTATAGAAGGTATTTTTGGGGATTTATCTGTATCATGGTCATGTTTTTCAAAAATAGTGCAAATAGGCTCAACGATTTGAATTTCCTGGAACCTTCCTAATATCGATCTCTCCAAAATTCCTAGTGAGTACATGATGTTTTCTTTTAAGTATTTATTCTGCTATAAGGATGTTAATCCCACCACATTTAGGTGTATTATCATAGTATAATGGTGTTCACCATGTTTTTTCAGCCAAATTTTCTAAATACTCATTAGCATCATTTGTGGCTTTTTTTTTTGAAGGTTTCATTACACATCATATCGAAAAACTTTTTTCCCCTAGATATTCTCTTTTTTAAAATATTCAAAATTTTTCAAGGATTGAAAATCCATGGTGAGGTACTATGATGACTGTTTATTTAATCCATTTCTATGTTTCATAAAAAGACTCCCCTTATTTTTCAAAAAAAATATCTGATACACTTTTTTATTACATTTTTTTTGTGATGGGTGGAGTATCTTTTTGTTGAATTTACATTGGAATGGGTCCCATTAGTGGATCATTTCAGGTCATATATTTTTTAGCCAATTATTTTATGAATCCTTAAATGATAAATTAAACAGCCTTACCTTTCTTGACTCAGGTTGATGTGGGGCACATGGTTTCAAAAATGTCATTAAATTCCTTAACATGAAGGAATGATATTTCCAACTCCATACCATGAAAGATTGGAAGGTGGTTTAGGACATGGTGTTTAAATAAATAATGTTATTATCCTTAGGAAACATGTATAATTCAAGAGGTTATGTTTTCCAAGACAAAGTGAGGTAACCATTCATGGTTTAATCAACTGCATTCCCCCATGTTATGGGGTGACTCATTTGTATTTCTATTTTGGTTCCCAACTGGATTTATGAGTTGGTTTTATCAAAAACAAACGCTAGAATAGGATAAATATTTGACCATGCAGTATTAGGAATATTATAATCTAATTGGAAGAGGCCACTAGGTTTTCTTGACTCTCCAACCAAAGTATAATACACCCTAACTAGATGGTTTGATTAGTCATGGGTATAAGAAGACATGCTCCAAGAAAAGTAAAAAAAGGGGAAAAGATAAGAGAAATTGGATGAGAAAAGATAAATGGTGTGAATAAATGGATTTTATATGATGAATAACATGGTTCTTCGAAAAAAATTCCAAAAAAGTTTGTCTCGTCCTAATTTACCCATGTTTTTAGTGTTGAAGTAGTCAGTTGTAGCGTAGCTTGGGTGGTTGAATCCTCAGAGAACTAAGAAGAAGCATAAATACATATACATTTTAAGAGTAATATTAAGATATTAAGTGTCCAAATTTTGTTTATTTATATGGTTTAAATGAAAACTAAATGACCTAAGTGAACATAATTTTTGATAAAGGTTTTATCCTGGGTTATTATTAGCAAGGGATTGGATGAAATTTTATTTAACGATTTCAATTTCATTAACTAGAGAAGGATTCACTCAATGAAATAGAACTACCCTCATAAAATAATGGGTTAACACCTTCAAAAATTTATGTTACTAACCAATACACTTGGAGGATATTTTTTATTAGAACTCCAAATTAAAGGATCAAATTGTCACTTCAAAAGTGTGGAGATAAAATTCTATAAGGAAGAGGAAAAAAAGAAAATAATTTAATTAAAAACTCAAATAAAAGAAAATATTAATCATTTAAATACTATGAAATAACATCCAATACAACCCCATACTACTTCCATAGATAAACCCATTTGATGTTTAGCCTTCCATTGTTTCAAATCATTCTATAGAAGAGGATTGTAGACTCGTGAGGGTGGAATTGAATAAGTAAAAATAATGAAATAGTGAAAAATATACTGTTGTTTGAATGATTTAACTATTAGTCTTGTGAATAAGTTCACACCATAATTAAAATGTATAAAAATGTTAAAAAACAAAAAAAATTATAACAATAAGATGTTTTATTTGGGGACTATTGTTATTTGTGTAACTTAAAATTTAAAAAATTCAATTACAACATCAAATTGGCAGCATAACATTACTTTGAAAACATACATAACTCTCTCTCAACTCCTACACCACCACATTCTTAAATAATAATTTTAGTAGCCTTCAGTTGATCCCCCAACATTCAAAATCTTCCCACATGATTATTGAAATCCAAAGCAAGTGTAGTGTCTTTAGAATGTGGACTTCTAAACCCTCGACCCTAAATGGGATCCAACATGCAAGCCTCTAAAATATGTCTCTAAATGAAAATTTAGATGGATTAATTTTAGTGTTATATAGAATAATAGATTGAATGTAATGATATAATCTGAACTCCTATAATAAATTATCCCAGTTTTATTTTATTTTTCTTAAATATGATTGAAATGGTGGGCTATAATTCTGGGCCATAGAATATGGGCCAGAATTTCATACTCAACATGGGATTTCTGGAACTCCATTAAAACATCATAATTATATCTTTAAAATGTTTAATTAAATAAATTACATTATTTCCTATACTTCTAGTTAACATATATGCATCATTGGGATTATATCATGGTCGTTGTAGTTATTTTATTAAGATGTTTTCTGATTCACTTCACCCTTAATTTCCTTTGTTCAAGGCCCACTTTGGTCATCATCACAAATAAATCTCCTATATCACTAAATTATAGAATGTTCCTCATAGCATTGGTGACCTAAAAATTAAATATCATAGTAAAATAAAGACCGTTGGGTTTTTAGGTGGTTTTTAAAATATAACATGTAATAGTTTATTTTAAGAATGAATTAAAAACATGAAAATAAAACAAGTTCAAATTGTAAAATGTTCTAGTAAAAGTGTTTATAAACCTTTAATCACATTAATAATATAATATAAACAAATGATATTATCCTATTTCAGTATCTAATTAGTTCCCATTACATCTGTCAGTCATGACATGGACGAATATTAAAGAAGAGGTAGTCGAAGCCGTACAAATATGGGCCCTAGAGCCAGTATTTCTCTATGAACCTCTACAAGATAGGCCCGATCAAGCACAAATTCACCATGATAATTAATTTCAGTCCTCGCTTTAAGGATATACCCCCATTATTACTTTCAGAAATAAGAATAATGATATCTAATCCTTAAAGGTTTCTTTGGTTCTGGGGAACTTCATCTACCCCTGGAGAAGAACATCCTAAAGCTACCTAAATGTTTGTTTCCTCAAGAGGCCAGCCTGAATGGTTGTGAAAACTACTTACTATACCATAGGGTCCTTGAGAACACCATAAAAGATTTTTATTAATTTAAATATTACCTTCAGTACCAGTTATACCATGGCTCGGTCAAGTTAAGTGAAGTCCAAACATAGGTAGCATGTGTATTTTCCAACCCTATAATGACGGTGAAGACAATGGTGAATGACATTAAGTTTCCAAGTGTGGAATGAATACATACAATGAATGGTAGCCCCATAATATATTTTATCATATCCATGACATTATCTATCCCCATTTAAGTAGACCAACACCTTTTTTTCACTCCCACTCTGTACACCTCATTAACATCATATCCTATTATGTATCAAAGGAATAGGTGCCTCCAATATCGAGACAACAAGGCCCTTCCATCACTGTTGAAGCTAGTTTTCACATTTTTTTTCTTACATCACCCTGATCTGTGGGGATCACTGGGAATCTTGTCAGTCCTAGAAAATTAAATAGATGAATTACCAAGATATTACTTGCTCTATATATTCTTATTAGAAGATCTTTTCATAGTATCTAGTGGACGAAATTATTCTACAACCCCCTCAGGTACCTCCATCCATCATAATTTAAGGGACGGGTAGGCATCGTGACATCAAATAGAGTAAACAAACTAACTCCCTATAAAGTATAGGTCATGTCTTTGATACCAAATAATAGGCCTTTCTTAAGTCACAATAGGAATAGCCCCCACCGGCCACATCATTAGGTGTGTCCCAGAAACCACCTATATTGGTAGATCGTGTCCCTCAATCATAGTGTCCTAGAGCTCATCTGTAGCCAACCAAGGATCAAAGTCATCCATTAAGTTCTCAATATAACTCATATTACTAAAAATTGACATGGAACTAACCAATCGGGCCCCAATTCCTCATCGGACTATACCCATAGAACTCCCATCCATAGAGTGAATTCTAGTGAGTAGAAATACCCCCTATCCTAAAAATATGATACATTTAAACTTGTTAATTTTATACTAGTGAGACTCTCTATTATTGATGTGGTATTCCTATAAAAAGATATGAGTGAAACATTCATCGATTCCCTAAATATCCCTCTCTAGTTTGACACAGGGGAAGATATCGTTGAGGCCTATTGAAAAGATGGGGCAAAACAGGAATAGTTTCAATCCATCATTTTCTTATCAGAAGATGGTCGAGGTACTATCATCTAGGGATGCATACACTAACTCAATTTCGTATTATAGTTTAATGGTATGGGAATTCATCACTTTTTGGTAGACATAGATGCTTGGATCAACCTCATCTCAATCCACATGATCCACAAAATGGGACTTAAAAAGGTGATTTGACCCACTCTAACATGAATTTATTTTCTATGACCTAAGATATATATAACCACATTAAATGATCCATCTAGATACCGAGTTCAGTGAACTAGTAACCTGCACTGAATTCTTGTTTATTTCACAAGACACCACTTTTGAGGCCCTATTGTGATAGTCGTGTCTTCACTTGAACGCATTGGTCCCCTCTTCGTATCATCAATGTCTCAAGTACTCTCTCAATGGCCAGGTAGTGGTGCTCCAAGGTGACACCACTCCCATTAACTCCTATAAATCCCACTAACTAGACACTGACTATTATAAGAGGGAGTTAAATAAACTTTAGACTGATGGATTCGAATGTATCAATTTACATAATGATCTAATAGCCATACTAGAAAATCCTTGGGTGGATTTGAAAGGAAGCTTTATTCTTCCAATCTATGAGTTGGAGCCAATGATCCTATCCTTTGGGAACCATACCATCTTCCCCTAAAAATGAATTATCACATATCACCAAAAAAAATACAACATGGAATAGGAACCATTTAATCTTTAATATCCTACTCATGATGTGCACTATGAGGTCTACCCCTTGACCACAGACCCACAATAGTGTTCTATGTTCTAGAGATCATGGATGACTTAATGGAATTCTTGTCATCATCATTGTCTTGAAATTAGAGATGAAAAATTCCATAATATTCCTTAAGGACATGGCTCCTGATATTTCTTTTTCGTGATCTCAATAGAGAAACATTCACTCTCTAATTGTTATGGCCCATGATTTTGTGAAATATTTTTTTTCGAATTAATATAAACTCTTTAATATTTTGTATTTCACACAACACTAAAAAAAGTATATTTTATATAAAATTACTATTTATATCTTGAATTATATATAATATATTTATAATATTCCACTACATGCAACATAGAGGTTATCTTTCTCTACAAGTAACACCGAGATTAGAATACATTACACGCAAGACCAAGTTTTTACATCCATTTAATGGCCCAGATATTTTAAAACAAAATTTTGAAAATTTTATAAATTTTATTTGTCAAACTAACCTTTATTTTTGAATTTATAATATCAAAATTTTGTTAGGGTGATGATTTGTGATTTTTCTATGAAACATCATTTTTTAATGAATAATGAAAAATATCATAGTTTAGTTAAAAACTACCTCTTCGTTTAAATAATAATTACAGTTAAATTATATATTAAATTTGTTTATAAAGTCTAAATAGTTAAATAATATATATATTAATCCAATTTAGGTCATTGGAATCATTTTTATATTGAAATTAGATATAAAAACATATTGAACTTATTAATTTTTTACTTTAAAAGCCTGTTATCTCACCACGTATGTGGGATTAGCATCTAACATAATTTTCTCACATATGAGACTAGAATTTTGAAATTTTTAAATAATCAATTTTAATCAGTATAATATTTTTTTCTAAGAAGATAAATTTAATTTTTCAACAAAAATATTAGTGAAAGTGATTAAAATTAATTGCATCGATTAAGCTACGATTAAGCTTAATTAAGGAATAACCAAAAATTCCTGGACAAAAATGACATAGAAACTTGTAAATAGTAAATTAGATGCCAATAAATAGACCATATACCCTATTTTTTAATTTTTTATGGGTTATTGTGATATTAATAAGTTTATGTTCCCTGTATAGAAGGTCAATTAAGGAAATATACAAAACGGGAACATTCTTTACATTTAACATTTAGAAATAATTGAGATATGTTAAAAATATCAAATTTCAAGTTATAAAAATAATTTTGAAATATAAATGGTTTATTTTAATCAAAATATTTTATAAAAAATTTTAAGAGATGATTTAGTTACATAAAATGCTTACGAATTGCCCACATAGTGATTAGTTAATTAATAAATGACTAAAATAAACTATAATATAAATGTTAAAAGTGAAGTAAATTGATTAAATTGATTTATATAATTACTTTTTAGATGAATTTATCATGTGGAATAGATTTAAAAATAATATATTTTAATTCCAATGTTGTTTTGATATTTTAAAATTATAATTAAATAAAAAATGTCAAAAGTGACATAAATATTATTTTACAATAAATGATAATTTTTTAAATGATTTCGAATTAATAAAAATATTATTTTTTTACAAGTGACTTTGAAGTGTTAATAAATATTAAATATGGTCTATTAATAGAACAATTTATCTTTCTGTAATTAATATATTGACCCATATATTGTAAAAACATTTTTTTAGCATGGTCCGTGTTTAAGTAGTGTTTTTGCATGTCTCGTGCTCTTGTTTTAAAATTTATTCCAAAAACAGATGAGTTTCTTATTTAATAAACTATATATAATATAAATAATTCAGTTTATATTTATTTTATAATAAATATCACTTTAATTTAGTCTTATTTGTTAAATTAATTAGGTTATAAAACAATATTCTTTAATAAAAATCAAAATGATAAAATTGGGGAATCTTTAAAATTAAGGAGCCAAATTATTAAAGTCAAAATATTTTTTTAGAGGTTTTTCTTGAAAATTAATCCCATTTAATATATTATTTTTTCATTTTAGAGGAATATTAGGTAAGTTACACCTCCCATTAATGAATGTCTTTTGGTATTTACAAGGGTACCACTCCCCTTCCACTGTAAAATGTAAAGCACTCCCCCTTTTATTCGAACCTCTAAAAACACTTATGTTTGGCCAAGAACTTCCCAATAAACATAAAAAAATCACTCCCTTACTCTTATAAGTCTCTAATTTGGAATTATAAAATCCATGGAATCCTTTTGGCACAAACCAAAAGGAGTTACCAGATTAAGAGGTAACGACTTATCTCAAGCTCCTTTCTTTTGTTTTATATCTCCATCCCCTCAACTATATTTATTTTGTGATTGTATAAAAACGTGGTATCTTAAATATACTATAATTTTGTTATGATAATTTTCATACTGACACTTACACACACCTCTATCTAATGGGTAATGAATATACTATTTATGTGTATGAAAAACTACCACCTCACAAAACGAGTATTGTTCAATTTTCCTTACCACCTCTCATGGTGTACATTATGATGGAAACTTTCTTTTTATATGTTATATATTATATTTATTATGAATTTAATATCCATTAATCCTATTAGAATATATATCTTTATACTTTCCATTTGTTGTAAATATGATAATTTTATTTGAGGAAATGTGGACTACCCCCCATCAAAGCGATGTGATTCGTTCACACACTACATGGAATGTATTGAGGATGGATTTAGTAAAATTATATAATATATATGAGATAAAAATATACTTAAATAATTAAATATATATGTATATTTTTTTCACCATGATAATTAAATGGAAATAGCGTTCAAGTGTACGTACGACTCACCGTCTCCATGAACCGTGTATTATGTTTCATACTTATATATACGATGTATTAATAATACATATATAATGAATATAAATTTTATTTAAACCATGGTTTAAATTTTTAAAATTGTGATATAATTATAAGGAACAAATATATAACCAATTTAGATACATGTGAAGAACAAAGTGAATAATACCTGATTTGAAACCTTAACATTGCATTGTTTACAAGTGGGTATTATATGGAAACAATAAAATAATATATAGTGTTAGATATAGTAATATGGTTATGTAGAATATTTATAATAAACTTATATTTATTAGACCATAATTTTTAATCAGTATAATGAGAGTCAAGACACAAGGTAAGGGGATTTCATCTCACTTTGTATTTCTGTGAGATACATGGTTTATTCACCACCCATTCATTTTGGTTGGTGTGTATACTAACCATAGATGTATTAAATTATTATTATTTTTAAATTTATGGGCATTAACATATCCAATTTATGATCTTTCTTTCATTTTTGTTATGTTTCCAAATATACATAATCAGTAAAAAAATTTAATCTCAATTTTCATTCTTTGAGACTCATGTTTTTTATGCACCTAAATTATTTTTTGATGTGAATATAATTCCAATTTACACATTATATCATTAATCTAATTATTTTAATTCTATTTTAAGATTTATTTAATTTACTTTTCTTACATGTATAGTATTATCCCACGTTACCAAGTGATAATAGTATATTGAAACAACCTCATTTATCTTCAATATTGTTTATGATTATGACTCAATTAATGAAATATAAATATTTATATCTCAATAAAACTCATGAAGTTTTTTATACTCTAGTTATTCAAGATATCCACATGTATTAGTTCCATTTTTCCACTCTTTGGTACTTAATATAATGTTTTAAGGTAAAATAAGGTCATCCCTCTCTTTTGTTAGAAATCTATTGTATTCAAAAACCATGTTTTGAAAAAAAAACATCATAAATGTTTTCAAAAGATATTTGAAGAAAATTTTCAAGGAGAAGATATTTTTAAAAACATGTTATGGTTTTCAATTCATCTATGATATTATTTCAAAGATTTTTTTGAATGAATTTGTTTTCAAAATGTTTTATGTTTTAAAAATTATTTTTCAATGAAAAAAGGATATGTTCCACAATAAATGGTTTTAAAAGATCATTAAAAATTATTTCCCATATAATATAACATACATTGGTTTTAATTCTTAATTTATGGGTAAATTATTAAATTCTTACATTCATATTATTTCTATTAATGGATTATGTTTTGATGACATGATGTTTATAAGATCTGTTTCACTTTCGAGGGTTATATTCTTTTGAAACTTGCTTCTTTTCATATTTTATGGTTATAATGAAATGATTATGAAAGATATATATTTTCATAGGTTATGATATGATTACATGTTTATAATATCTAATTCATTTCATGGGTTATGATATGTTTATTTCTGATTTTATAGAACATGTATGTATGATTTTACTATAATATGGGTTGGACCAATTCCTCCCTCCAATGTATTGAGTATAGTTTTATATCTCATGAGATATAAATAGATGGAATGAGAAATGAAATCAGTTTAGTATTAAATGGATGGAAAGGGGAGTGAACGCAGCTCTATACTACAGGGTTGAAATGGGGTGTGAACTCTGTTTAGTAAAGGAATTTGTCCACTAATATAGTATCGGTAGTAATTCTTTGACTACTATAGAAATAATTATATATTCTTTTGTGTCTACCAAAATTCTATGTTTTATTCATATGATATTAATTAATGTATTATGTTATTTATTTCCTTATGATTCATGTCTTATAATCTTCCATGATTTATTCTATGATTCTAGTATATGATATTTGATAAGAATGGTATGATCTTTTATTTTCATGATCACGTTGTCATACCCTTATGTGTGTGATTATATTTACATATCTCACTTGTTTACCCTTGATGAGAATTTGAGCTTGCCCCTTTTTATTTTTACTTCCCTAGGTTTTGAATATATGTATTATGTTTGATGCATCTAATAAGGGTTCTAGTCAAGAAGAACCTAGTTGGAGATAATATATCTCACTTTTGTATCAGTGTTTGTGTTTCCATGTTTCCAATAACAATGGAATAGTATTATCTTTGGGAATTTGTTTGTATAATGTTTTATGTATTCTGAAAAAGTTATATAATGTTAATTTATGAAAATATATGGTCTATATAGTTGGTATCATAGAAAAGGTTTAACAAACATTTGGAATCTAGGCTGAGAAAACATTAGTGGGAACCCCAAAAACATGTCTAAATATAAGTCTAAGGATAAGAAAAAGTATAGGAAAATGTCCTGGTGTTTTGGTAAAGGATATAGTGAGTGGTTTCCTAGAAATAAATCTATTTCAAGGTACTATAAGTGGATGTGTCTCTGGAAAATTTATACCTAGGGGTAACAAATCTAACAAGATGTTTTAGGCCTGGCTCGGGATAATGTAGTACATGACAACAGATCTTATTGCACACCCAGTTTGATAATCTCAGGGGATATTATTTGGGAATTCACAAAATCTCCATGAACCATAATGAAGGATTTAAATAGTATTTTCTAATGAATAAACAAGGATTAACCTAATGTTTCATAGATTAATGAAGTATGAACCAAGATTTAAGCACCCGATAAGAAGTTTTTCATCATTATATGTTATCCCAATATGATAAATGTTTCTCACACTATTCCTTATGGTTTTAGTCAATGGGGAGAACTTTAGGGAACATGGTTAACATTTAATTTTTTATATGGTGAATGTATGGCCATTATGTAAATGGATTTCCCAAGTGGAAATCTCATAATGATAATTATGAAGTTTGTATGAGTATTTGTTATACTTCTAAAGATAATGAGATTGAAAACGATATGAGAATATTATGTGATGTTCTTACATTATTGTTTCACATTGAACATAAGAAGAATGATTAGATTGAGTTTGAGGAAACATAAGAATTATTCATAATTAATATTCATGGAAAATTAAATTGGAAGGTATGTATTACCCTGGAATTGATTATTGAAAAGGTGTTCTATGTCATTGAGGATGAATTTTAAAACATATGGGATTTAAAGAATAAATTAAGTAATCATTGGAATAAGGAAGAATGCATTTTTTACAAAAGTATTTAGGATAATTAATGTTTTTAACTAGTTTCATGGGAATATATGGTGAGGGTATTCACAAGCTTGGAATGTGAAAACCAAGTGGTAGTTTGTGGTATATGGGGGATCAATGTTAAGCTGATTTCATGACTTTATTTCGAAATCATTGTATTTTAATCCTTATAAAGGTTAATAAGGTTAACCATTTATGAAAAGTTTAATTTAAACATCAAATGAAGTAAGATTAAATTATTATCTCTCCATATTATTACTTGTGAAAATTGGATAGCCTTCTCAAACAACCTTCTGTTGATCATAACTGATGAAAAATGGGATGGAATATTATAGATCTCATGATCTGTTAGTACTTCATGAATGAAAAAGAAAACTTCCTATTTAGAGAAATAGGTGATGTGAATCCCTGAAAAATAAAGGGTGACAGTGTCTAAAAATCATGCAAGTATATCTTTTTATGAAAATAATTCAACATTATTAAAAAAGATCTTCTTGCCAAAAATGGTGTCCAGGTACCTTCATTTCGGATTGATAAAACGGTCTCATAGATAATCAAATATTTATATATTTTATTATTAACTTTCTCCTATCCATTTTATCTAACACTCTATTCTCATAAATGATAGCTATATTTCAATCCCATGTCTATGTTTTCACTTATTACTTATGTTCTCCTATCTAGAAACCTTATTATGTGTTACTCTGTGTAACAATTTTGGTTCCAACATTCCCTTTTAAAAGGAATTTTTTGTCTTAATTATTATGATGTGGGTTTATATGAATGAAACATAAAAATAATAAACAATTTATTATCTGAGGAAATTTTGAGGATAAAATTCATTTTAAGGTGTGTAGAATGTAATACCCTATTATTTTATGAAAAAAATTCATCAAATTAATATAATCCTTTTGATATTTTTCATTTTACACAACTCTAAAAATAGTTTTTTTATTTTAAATAACTATGTATGGAATTCATTATATGCAACAAAAAAATTATTTTTCACTACACACAATATAAACTTTAGATTTCTCTACAAAGAACACTGATGTTATCTTATGTTACACACAAGACTGAGTTTTTACTGCCTTTTAATGGTGCACCTATTTTAAAACAAAATTTTGACAGTTTTATAAATTTTTGTTATCAAAATAAACTTCATTTTTGAATTTTTAATATCAATATTGTATGAGGCTGAATGTTTTTGGATTTTTCTGCGAAACTTCCTTTTTTGATGAATAGTGAAAAATACTATATTTTAGTTCAAAATTGCCTCATTGTTTAAATAATTATTAATGTTGAATTATATTTTAAATTAGTTTCTAAAGTCCAAAATAGATCTATCAAAATATATTAATCTAATTCATTTCATTTAAATGATTTTTATATTAAAATTAGGTATAAATAATTATTGATCATTTGGATGATTTTCAATAAAAACCCGCTTTCTCCCCCTGTATGTTGGATTAGCGTTTAAATTAAATTTCCCACTTATGTGATTAGAATATTGAAATATTTCCATACATGATTTTAATCAGAATAATATTTTTGGTCTAATAAGATCATCTTAATTTTTTAACACAAATATTAATGAAAGTGGATAAAATTAATTAGAGCAATTAAGGTAAGATTAAACATAATTAAGGACTAAACCTTAACCATAAGGACAAAAATCACTTATAAACTTCTCCAAAGGATATTTGAAATCAATAATTTTACCATATAACATATTTGTTTAATTTTATTAGTTATTTTAATATTATTAAATATATTTTACCTATATAAAACTTTAAGTATGTAAAAAGATCAAAGGGGAGCTTTCCTTACCTTTAACATTTATAAAACATTGAGATATGTAAAAAAACATCATATTTTAGATTATACATATAATTTTGAAATATAAATGGGTTGTTTTTATCATAAAATTTTATCAATAATTTTTATATATGATTTAGTTACAAAGAAATGCTTATGAAATGCCAACATAGTGATTACTTAGATAATAATTAACTAAAATAAATGATACTGTAAATGATAAAAGTGACGTAAATTTATTAAATTATTTTATATAATTATTTTTTAGATTAATATATCATTTTAAACAGATTTAATCTAAATATATTTGGATTCCAATATTGTTTTGATATTTTAAAATAAAATTTAATAAACAATTTCAAAAGTGACATTAAAGTTACTTTTACAATAAATCATATTTTATTAAATGTTTTGAAATTAATAAAAATACTATATTCTTCCAATTAAATTTTAAGTTTTAAAAAATATTAAACCTATTTTATTAATGGATCAATTTATCATGATCATTAACATATTGACCGATAGATTGTAAAAACAATTAGGATGGTCAGCATTTAAATAGTGTTTTTTTACGTCTCAGGTGATTGTTTCACAATTATTTCCCAAAAAACATGAGATTTTGAAATTATAAATTTTAAATAAGACAAATAATTAATTGGATATATATTTTATAATAAATAGTAATTTAATTTATCCTTAATGGTTATATTAATTAGGATATAAAATAATATTCTTTAACAAAAACCAAAATGATAAAATTGGGGAATCGTAGAAGTTACGGAACCAAATTATTAAAATGCACATATTTATGTGTGTTTTAGGTTTTTATAGACTATTTTTCCCATTTAATCCATTATGTTTTCATTTTCTACTCACATTAGGTAAGTTATACATCCCATTAATGCATACCTTTTGATATTTATAAGAGTGTCACTCCCCTTCAACTATAAAAAGTCAAGCACTCTCCCTCTTTTTCAGACCATTCAAACCACTTAGTTTCGGACAAGATATATCCAATAAACATCAAAAAATCAATCCATTCTTCTAATAATACTATACATGGAAATAAAGTAATCTAAGGGGGCCTTTTGGCACAACCCAAAATGAGTTACCTAATTAAGAGGTAACGACTTCTCTCAAGATCCTTTTGTTTATTTTCTTTCTCCACCCCCTACATACTATTTCATCCATTATTTTATAACAAAACCAATATATTAAATATACTATGATTTTTTTATTCTAATTTTTTGGCCTAAACATACACAAACCATCATATAATGGGTAATTAACATACTATTTATGTGTATAGTGAATTACTACCTCATAAAATGAGGATTGCTCATTTTTCCATACTGCCTCTCATGGTGGAAATTATGACATAACATTGTTTATATTTGTTATATCATATATTTATATTTTATTTAATCTTAATTAATACTTTTATACCAAATATATTTATACAATATATTTTGTGTAAATATGATAATTTCATTTCTGGAAGTGTAGACTACCACCCCATCAAAGCGAAGTGATTCATTCACACACTACTTGGAATGTATTAAGGATAGGTTTGGTGAAATTTTATGATATATATGATATAAAAAATCTATTTTAATAATTATATATATAATTATATTTCTTTTAATTTATTTCATTCAGCACGATAATTAATCAGAAACAACATTCATGCATACGTATAACTTACCGTCTACATGAACGATGTATTACATTTCATACTTATATATCATATGAATTACTATAAGAAAAAATAATGAATAAAAATTACCATTAAATCATGGTTTAAATTAGTTAAATCGTTATATATGTATAAGGGCCAAAGATATAACAAATTAAGACTCACGCGAAGAACAAAGCGAATATTACCCTAAGTGAAACCCTAACATAAGATTGTTAGCAAGCGGGTACTATACGGTCATAATAAAAAAATGGTAATATGTATAGTAATATGTGTATATAATATATGTATAATAATCCTATGTCTATTATAAATTAGGATTTAACATGTATAATGAGATTCAAGACACACATTAAGGGTATTCTCATCTCACTTTTTATTTCGGTGAGATACATGCTTTATTAACCACCCATTCCTTTTGTGTGGTGTGTAGACCATCCATAGATGTATCAAACTATTATTATAATTAAATTAATTTTAATTAACGTATCCATTTTATTATCTATATTTCATGGGGTTTATGTTTCAAAATTTATCTAATCGGAAAAAAGTTTTGTCTCAATTTACCTTCTTTGATACTCATGTTTTGTTATACACAATTTTTTTTCTGTGGTGTATATAATTCAATTTTAAATTTTATATAATGACTATATATATTTATGATATTTTAATAATCGTGTAATTTTATTTTCTTACATGGAGAGTATTATCCTAAGTTACCAAGTGATAAGAGTTTATTGAAATAATCTCATCACTTTTTGAGATTTTTTATGATTATTTTTCAACTAATAAAATATCATGATCCCTATCTCAAGAAAACTATTGAATTTTATTTTCCTATATTATTCTTCATGTACTCATGTATGGGAATCATTTATTCACTCTTTTGTGCTTAAGATAGTGTTTTTTAGTAAATTTTTACCATCTCTCTCTTTAGTTATAAATCAATTGTATTCCAAAACCATGTTATCAAAATTGTGTTAAAAAGATATTTAAAGCCAGTTTTCAAGGAAAAATTATTTTAAAAAAAATTATGTGATTCAGTGGTTTATTTATAATTTTTCAAATCTTTTTTCAAAGAAAAAGTTTTTCAAATGTTTTGTGTTTTAAAATAAACTTTTCAGTGAATGAAGAATATTTTCCTCATGAAATTTTTTTAAAAGATATTTAAAAATTATTTTCCATATAATATAACATCTATTAGTATTATTCATGACTTTATGGGGAGGTTGTTCAATATTTCCATTCATATTATTTCCCTGAATGGATTATTTTTTAATTGAATGATGTTTATGAAACTTGTTTCTCATTCATGGGTTATATGATTTTGAATCCATCTTTTTTTCCCAATTTATGTTTATGATAGAATAATTTGGAATCATGTCTCTTTACAAAGATTATGATATGATTACATTTTTATAATACCCATTTCCTTTAATGGGTTATAAAATGGTTTTTTTATTATCTCATGGCACAAGTATGTATGATTTCTCTATGAGATGGGTGGGACCTATATCTCCCTCCAATTAATTGGGTTAAGATTTATATCTCATTATATAGACATGGATAGAATGATAAATGAAATAATTTTAGTATTAAAGGGCTAGAATAGAGAGTGAACTTGGTTCATTAATATATGGATAGAATGGGGTGTGAACCTAGTTTAGTAAAGTACTTTTTCCACTAATATGGTCTCTGTATAAATGCCTTGACTACTATGTAAATAATTATATATTCTTATGTGTTAGTAATAATTACATGTTTTATTCCTATGTTATGATTTTAGGTCTTATGTTCTTTATTTCATTATAATTCATGTCTTATTAAATTCCAATATTTATTCCATGATTCATGTATATGATATTTTATAGACATGGTATAATCATATATTTTCATGATAATGTTTCCATACCCTTATTCTCATGATTATGCTTCCATATCTCCCTTTTTTACCCTTACTTATCATTTGAGATCACCCATTTTTATGTTCCCCCCCCCCCCAAGTTATGAATATATTTATTAGGTATGATGTGCCTAAGAAAGGTTCTATTCCAGAATAACCTAAGGAGAGATAATCTAGATCCCTTATGTATAAGTGTTTATGTTTCCATATTTCCAAAGTAACTAGACTATTATAGTATTTGGGTGCTTTTTTTATAATGTTTTATGTATTCCTCCAATGTTATGTAATGTTAATGTGTGAAAAGAGAGTGTTTCTATACTAATAATATTACCCCTACTAGGGTATAAATAGGTTTCTCTCCCTAATCCACATTTTTGGACTATTTTTCTTTTCTACCAAACCCACTGCTTCAAATAGTGATGAGGACCTAGATGTCACCCATTCCACATTTGAGGAAGGATTCTCTACCACAGTTGATGATTTTAATCAGGTTAATATTGTAATAGAAAAGGATTTGATTCCAACATAGATAATCACAGTCATTCCTTTATAAGAGCAGCGGTAGTATGTGCTTTTCCTAAAATAGAACCATGATGTATTTACTTGGAGCTATAAGTAAATGTCAGGTCTTGATCCCTATGTATTTTTTCATCACCTTGGACTCATAATCGGTCACCATGGGTAAAAAAATCCTCCTAGGAAGATTCACCCTTCCATGGTTCCATGTTTGAAGAAACATTTGACAAGATAATCAATTTTATATTCATTAAGGAAGTAAAATATTTAAAATGGTTGGCCACTATTGTCTAGGTAAGGAAGAATAACAGGAAGATCAATGTTTGTATCAACTTCCAGGACTTCAATAGACATCGTATGAAGGATAGATTCTCCCTCCCAGAAAAGGAGATGTTGATTGAAAGAACTACTAGATTAAAATATTTTTCCTTCATGGATAGGAATTTTGGGTATAATAATATATCTATATCCTCTAAATATCTTGAATATACTGCCTTTAGAATACTATAGGGCACCTTTTGCTATTGGGTGATGCTATTTGTTTCAGGAATTCCAGGGATACGTACAAGAATTCCATTCTCCATATCTTCATGATGATCCTAATGACATTGTTGGAGTGTTATGTAGATGATTTGGTAGTAAAATACAACTAATTTCAGAACCATATCATAGATATTGAGAAAGACTTTGACTTCCTCTATTTTTTTTTCTTTAAGTAAACCCCTTTAAGTCCATGTTAGTGTCACATATTGAATATTTCTTGGAATGTTTTCAGATACATAGGCATTGAGACCAAAAAATATAAGATCAAATCTATCTGTTAGGTTCCTCCTTCATGAAATATTTAGGAATTGTTAGGTTTTTAGGGTCATTTGGCCCACATCATGCAATTCAGCACTAACTGTTAAGGTAAATTAAAACCCTTCACTAGGATCATGAAGAAAGGGACCATGAACTAGTGGGCTAAAGAATGTCAGAATTCATTTTGAGGAAATCAATCATTATCTACTTCTTCCTATGGTCCTAATTCTACCCATCCCTAGGAATATTTTGGTGATTTATGTGACCTCCCTGGAGTGGTATCTTAGTGTTCTTCTAGCTTAAAATAATTAAGAGGGTAGGGAAAATATCTTCAATTATCTTATCTCCATGTTGATCAATATTGAGAATAAGTATTCTCCCATTGGGAATAGTTTTACATACTTGGTCTTCGTAGTTATGAAATTGTGACAATACCATCAACACCACAAAATACAATTGGTTCCCCATTTTGATCCATAAAAGTATATCCTCAATGTCCCCATGATGATAGGGTGATTTTTATGATGGGTAGTAATCATGAAGCAGTTCAATTTTAGGTTTTTCCCTAAAAGGATATCAAATGTCAATAATTGGTAGATTTCTTGGTCATTCATCTAACCCTAGAGGAACTAGTCATGGATGTTTATTTCTTAGATGAGGGCATCCTATCCATAGATTAGGTTTTTTGTGTTGGATGATGAATTTTGATGGTATCTCTCATATCCTGACTCGAAAAAAACTCAATAACCACAGACATTACATAGTTTTCCTAGGGATCATATTTATCTCTCTCACACTTTCCATATTTCTGTAATCATTACTATTATTGGAAGGTTATAACAATAATTAGTTTGATTATAAATTCCTTATCATTAGCCTTGAGTCATCCATTGAGATTGAAGTTCTCCAATTTCATATAAAGGATGACTCAGAACAAGCCATCACGATGATAAACGGTTACTACATTCTCATGAAACAGGAACTCATCCCCGTACTCGAGAGGAATCATGGGATGATGGATTAGTCAGCATCCCAAATAGATGTGACTCATGTCCCCTGATATTAGAATGGTTCATCAAAATCCCTATAAAGTCTAGACACTTATTCCACAGAGCCTGACTAAGATGTTTTGGTCATTCTTGTAGTCCTTCATAAAGTCATTACCGCATCACCCCAAGAGAAAAATACTAATAATTAAAATTAATAGAATCTAAACATATGAAATGGGACCCTCAATAATATGAGATTTCAAATAATCACTCGATTTTATGACTCCATTCATTTAGTATCTCCATCATGGGACCATCCCATCGGACCAAGTGTAGTGGGAGAGAATCCATCGACATGCCATAAAATATTCCCCCATGGATGACCCCAAATTTTAGAGAACCTTATATATCTTTAGATTTGATGTAATATTTCTCCTTTTCGTCCTATGGTATGAGATTAATTAGTTTTTTGTTAGGTTATATGGGGATCATCAAGCGGGATTGAAGCTTTCTCACCAGATCCAATGGTAGGGGTGCTTCTATCCCACCATGGTCCATGACTATATCAAATTCACCAATTGGATTCATTCATGAAAAATCGGTGCCAATTTCATACATTAATCAGTATTGTTTATGAATACCACCAAATATTCTTTTCCTTTTATTATATGGGGACTCTAGGTTATAGGACATTATCCATTAGAAACCTCTCGATAGTAAAAGTTCAATATGACTACCCTAAATTTCTTTTAAATGTGGGGACAAAAACATCCCCTCCAAGATTTCAAGACCCGATCCATGACTGAATTTGTAAAATCACATCTCATCCAATAATGTGGGATTCCTCACACCATTAAAATAGATAATGACACCAGGTTTTGACCCATAAAGATAACGAAATTGTACATTAAGTATGAAATCCGTTCTATCCACACTTCTCACTACCAGATATAATAAAATGGGAATATTGAGGCATTAAAAAGACCCTATATAAAATACTACAAAATATGGTAGGATAGAATAAGAATATCTGTCTTGATAATCTACCCAATTTACTTTAGGAATATTAGATCACAACTCACAATTCCACTGAGGAAACCCCATAATCCCAAGTGTACAATATGGATGTGGTTTTACCTATAAAGGTTTAGCTACCATCACATTATATGGTAATTTATAATAATAATAAACTATAAAATAGATCCAATTTTTAATTGACCAAGTTGGAATCCCTTGAATGAGGTAATTTTGAAGCATTTAATGACCTGGAAAGGAATCAAAACCAGGTGGCACCGACCTTCAAAAAGAAAGTTTTCTTTTGTTATTTCCTTAATAATGACATGGTGTTGGCTTTAAGGACACTAATGATACTTGAGAATAAACCTCTGAAATTTTAACCCAAATGGTAAGGACCTTACATTATTTATAAGGTCTACTCTAATTGTTCATACTCAGTGATCACCATGGGCGGGTAGTATATCACACCTCCCATCAATGCCAGGTCCCTCAAGCGGTACATTGAAGGAACATACCCCAATATTAAAGCATGTATGAATTAAAAGTACAAATACAACATCATATTCATATAATATATGATAACATTATCATCACACACCATTAAATTGTATCTTTAACATGCATGATAATCACAGGACGACTCATATTATTAATGCGAGAAGATCAAAAAATGACATCCTCCGTGCATAAAAAAAATATAGGTTTAGACACTGTAATAAGCATCAGATACCTCATATGATTAATAAGATATGACCCTCAATCAAAGATATAAGACCTTAAACTACAAATCCAACATCCCAGTCATATGACATTACACTGTATGATAATTTCCTCAGTACTTGATGTTAATCTACAGTCTTACCTCATGTGGTAGGAACGGGATGCATCCTATGATAAATGTTATATAATATATGTTATAACTATATATGGATTGATTCCAAACAACATGGGATATTTAGTGAGTTCCTAGTCCAACTGTCTTTGAGGCCAGCCATAAGTTCATCCCTGCCCCTTCCCCATGAGACAATAATAGGATCCTCTTGTGAAAATCACGGAGTGTCTTATGTTTCAAGAATATGATACCTCGTGAAATGATCATGAGATTACGAAAATTAGTTCATATGGGCCTCACCATTATGCATAATCATCAATCATACACTTTGTCCCATCTTTAGTTAGAGAGGTCTGCATATACATATCCTTGATGGTCTGAAATAGTTTCCATGGGGATTTTTTTAAGTTATAATCCCCAACCATACTTCATTAGCCTATAAACAATCTAAGATTCCATCATGACCTTTCATGAGGAGGAAAAAAGCATCTTATACACACACTCCCCGAATATTCCCTTATTAACTCCAAACACCCCCTAGATTGTTTTCACAACTCGTTTTCAATAACCCACCACAAAGTTAGAAAAGACCTCATATGGTTCCCTATTAATATCAATCACACCCACAAGGAGAATAAATTAAAATCACATTACCTAGGCCTGTATGTAGGATAATATACCATCATATTCTTAAATGAGGAATACAATGTGGGAAGATCAACGCATAATCCTCATGCCCAACGTCCTCATCAAATAATTTTAACCATTATTCATAGCTTTTGTAATAAACATGGGATATCTCATATGAGAAATATGCGATGAAAATTTATTATTTCATAATGTTATACTATATGGTTCAAATTACCATTACATGACATAAAACTACATAGTATGTTTACCAATCACTTGAGATAACTCCCTATTCCGGTGTTAGTTTCCTACCACACAATCTCCTAGAACTATGTGTGGATTGATTCCTAGTATCACAGGATACATAGGGACACCCGAACATCACATCCAAAATCCCAAACTGAACATCGATTTATTTTAGGGCTATATCTCCCTTGGGATCATTTCCATCACCCAATAACTAATACACCAAATCATTGCATTTGAACACATATCATGATAGCTCCTACGGTTTTTAAACCATACCCCAAATGGATCCTCATCACCACCTTCAAACATCTGGTCTTCCTCTATATTGATCCTCATCATCCTCTCTCAAATGATTTGGCTCCCTATGGTGATAGTGCATGGATAAAATAGGCTCAACTCCTTCTTGGGTTCACACCTTGAGGGCCCCCTTAGAAACAAATGATAGTTCCCATGTTTCAAACATAGTCAACAATTGATCCCATATATGTTTCTCCATTCTTGATTAACATTGTTGTGTGACCTATGTTATGAACATGGTCAGTGGTCATCTTATTACCGTTGGTCACCCCCTACCTAGTTTCATATCTAGGAAGTCTCAATTTACCTTCTTTTCAACCATCAATTGTTCTGGTAAATTTTCAAAACCCTTGGTGTTATCCCCCTATACATTCATGCACAAATTCTAGGAAAGTCGTCATCATTTGAGCTTTCAAAAGTTAGATTATTTCACCCATTCTCACACTCTCCTTCACTATAGAGGGAACTCCAAACCAATCCATGTTTCTGATGATGAGGATGGATCACATTTTCTTATGAGTCATAGTGAGACATTCCCCAAGAATGGTTGAGACACAAAATTATTCCCAAAAATAAAATGTGTTCCAATTTTGGTATAGTAATCATAAAAATAAAGAACATGAAATATTTCTTATATATTTTTTGTGGGGTTGGTCCTTCATAATACCTTTTGACATTAGTTCACTACTCTTTCATTCCAGATGATCAATTCTAGGACACACTCCCCTTTTTCCAAGATCTATGACCTTAAATTAGGAGTCTCGGTCCAAGATATGTGACATTAAACTTCATAAGAAATATATTCTATGATCTATGTCTTGAAACTAAGATTCAAGGTCCCTGATTTACGAACATAAAAGACACACCTCTTGGTCTAAGAACTATTTCATTAAATATGGGTCTTGGTCTAACATATATGACCTTAAACTACGAGTCTCATTCAATGTTGTGCAACCTTAAACCTTAGAGAAATATGTTATGAGATCTATAAACTTAAACTATGAATCTTGGTCCGATGTGTATGACACTAAAAGGCACACCCCTTCTTCTAAGCTCTATGAATTTAAGCTAAGAAAACTGGTAAATCATTTGTTTCCTCCCTGGGAATTGATTGAATAATGCTCACACAATCCCTAAGGGATTACGTGATTTATGTTGATTTTACACAATCCCATCAATATTATTGATACAATATGGTGTAACAGTGAAAGTGTTTGGGCTCAACCAGAGCACCATTCCACCCAATCAATAAACTTTGTACCCTCTTAATCTAGATTAACATCCAATCCACATGTATGAATGGGAATTCCCCCTGTGGTGATGGTGCATCGATAATATAATCTCACCATATACCTAGGTTCATTACTTATAGGACTGACTTCTATTATCTCTAAATCGACCAACTATAGTGAGGATGTATGGAAAAAATTAGCTTGCCTCATGGATGGGAAAATATTCAAGAGGGGAAACCCTCAATGGAATGGTTTTGGAACCCATTTTTCAAATATGTTCAAGTGTTATCCTCAACCATCATACCTCTACTCTTTTTTAGGACCATATAGGTCAGAATTTACATATCCCAACTCTTCCCCTACTCAATCGACATTCTAAAAGCCTTTTTATTACACTTTTTTACCCAAACACCAATGAGGAATATCAAATCCCTTGGATTACATCACTCTGGTTTCCAGAACCATGGGTCACAAAGGGGGATGACATAACTTTGTGTTAAACCCCTATAATCCTAGTTTTTCACTCTCATTTTATTGGGAAGTCAAATCATTACTCTTGTTTCTCACACAAAGTATGACTCATGTGATCTTAGATACTTATAGTTTATTTCCCTGTGAATATGATTTTGATATATGAAGAAATCATGGGGAGACAAAACTTTTATTTTTTGGAGGAGGGGGAAAATGTGGAAGTACATGCATAGATTGGATACTCTCTTTTATTATTGAGGAAAGGAAGACTACTAAAACTCAACTCTTGTGATCTAATACTCTAACTCCACCAGGCTATGTTGTGTAGCCTCCAGAGTCCCTTATTTGTCAACCAGCTCCACTGTATCTCCTCAAAAACATGATGAACTTGAGAAGATTATTTGTTCACACCTACCAATTCTTCCCTAAACTCTACTACTAAGGATGTTTCCTTCACTTCATCTACCTAGGTTTCAACCAATTGTTCCCTTAGTTGGATGATGATATATTCATTGAAATTGGAAATGACATAATATTATTGTACCTCCTCTTATAGTCAATAAAACTTCTATTCTTCTTCCTGGAGTGATTTGGTACCCACAAATGTTTCATTGTATAAGGAATCATTGAACTATTTCCATCATGCATGCTCCCACTCAATAAGAATGTTATGATCCAGAGCATAGAGTCCACTAGAGTTCACCCCTCAAGTTCCCAAGCTGACAAACCAATGGAATATGGAACCAATTAGTTTTGGAAGATGTTCTAGTGGAGTGCGAGTAATGAAATTCCACACACTCCTCCATGCCCTATATTAGATTACCTAGTTCTCCTTGGCTACATGATAACCAAAATATTTAATGTCCTCAAGCAGTGAAAATCCCATACTTAAGAAAGGCCACCAACATTTCCATGGAATAATCATATGTAGGAATATACTTTGGTGGGGTAATACCCATGTATAGTGGATAATAGCTCTTTCTAGATCCTTTACCCATAGCAGGGGCCTATATAACCTTTTTCGGAACCTTCATAATATCCTCAACCATCATAGACTCCTCAAATATCTCTATTTATGTCATGATTTTGGAAACCTCTGTGGAGGCTATACCATTTTCCACCACCCTCTATAGAACTTCCAATGTATTCTGGGCAGTTTATCCCCCTTATCTACCTTTGTTGAGGCTACAAAATTGTACATTACATCCTCAGTTCTAGGCCCGAGTATATTTGTCATCACCAATTATGGATAATCCCTTAACACTGTGTGAGTTTCCATTTGAGACACAAGTTTATCAGAGATTGAATTGTAGGAGGGAAAAAATATTGAAAGGAAATAAGTCTTATAGAAGTTATGCAGGCTAACCAGTAAATCAGTGAGGTTCACTAGGGTCTCTACTAGTGATAGAGTCTCTATAGTAATCTTTTCCTCAGTCATCATATGTTTCTCCTCAACGATACATGTAGGAACTTTTTAAAAAAAAAATTAGTGAAAATTTATATTGAACGTAGTTGAACTAAATAGGGAAATAATTAGAGGGTACCTTATGTCACCTAGTTCAGCTGAGTTGTCACTTCATCCAAATGAAGATAATTTTTCATTAATGGGTTATTTTATATTATTTTAGTTCCAAGAGGGGTGTCACACCATCCCCCTCAGGATCTGAGTCCTTCTCATGGTCCTCTGAATCTCCATCGTGAATATATCCCTCTTTTAGGTTATTTGATATCTAAAATGTATAATAAAAACATGTTATCTAGATAAAAGGGGTGTTTTTATGTAACAATAAATAGAAAGAATAGAATTTTACATGATCAGTAGTGGGATACACACTCCTGGGAGACTCCAGGTAGGCCCCACTCCTCTAGGATTCCTCCTCATATGATTATTCACCCTTGGACCCACTAATGGATGATTGATTCACAAGGAGATATGGATGGGAAAAATGGGAGTAATCACCTTCACCCAACTATTTAGTGGTTTCGCAATTCTATGAGAGTGTTCCATGTATTCCAACTCCCGGATGAATCACAATGCTTTGTCCTATGGAGCATGAAATCCAACTTTAGAATGGCCTAGACCAGAGAGGGGAATTTCGCCATATTAAAGTTTCGTCCATATCTCTTGGATGGAATAAATTTGTCGAAAACATATAACAATTCCTCTAATCCCATCATTGGGGACCTCCACACATTGTTTCCTCTTCCTTAGAGTTGTATCTTGTTTACATAGAACCACTTTAGAGTGTCAACCTTCCTCCAGAGGTAAGTTTTTTGAGATCCTCAGTCCCACTAACTCTCCCCCTTAGAGAGATATACCTTGTGCAGTGATAGGAATAGTTATAGGAATAGTTGTATAAATCCCTTCTGGCTCAACTCTTCCTCCCCAACAAGCACCCCTATCCATTGCATGTCCCCAACCTTATGGATAGGGGGCATCTTCCACAGAGTGTAACTAGGTGGCTAGCCACCTAAGAATCTCCAGAGGGTCTGAAATCTCCCAATTCAATGTGTACTCATGGATACTCCCATAAATAGAATTGGATAATGGAAGGTCATTCTTTTCTCTACCATCCTCCTAGAAAAACAGCCGCTATTTGTTTTTTGAAGAACTGAGGGGTGGAACTTGCTGCATACCCCAGTATACACCATCAGGGTAGGCCTTTGAAGATAACATAATATCTTCGTGAATCGGTGTGGATTGTATGGATCACATACTACCTTATAGTCCACAATGGCCACCATTACCATTCCTCTGAGGACTAGAAGGTACGATCACTGCTCCACCATCCCCGTGTCATTTTCTATGACCACTCCTATTGGAAGGGGGAATGGGTAGAGGATGAGGTGGTCTGCCAACCCAATCCTCATCATCACCCAAATTGGATCCAACACGAGAGGCTAACATCCAGTGATTTTGTGAATTGAATGTCTGAAATTCATTCTAGGTAGAGATATTATATATGGATACTCATACTCCCCCACCCCAATTTTCATATTGACCTAGCCATACAATTAATGGAAGGGTCCAAAACACGGAAGGGTTTCTTCATATGGTAGATTTGGTGAGACACTTTATAAAACGTATCCATCATTGGATTGAGAATGTTCATACACTACCCTAACATCTTCATCATGTCCATAATGAAGGTCCATGGTTTCACACCTATGTGATCATCCCAAACTAGGATCATCCACTTAAAAATTACCTCTACGATTAATCCCACCAATATGACTACAAGGTATTTAGGCTTCACATTTTACCCCTACATATTCTACTCAATTCCCTCTAAAATAATTCAATATGAGGGTTCCTTCCCTCATTGTGATGATTTTGGGCACTCGAGAGGCCTAACTAGTAGCCTATCTATAGGTTCATTTAGAAATATATTGAACCATTTCGTGAAAGGGACATCATTCATCCTCAACTTGTTCTTGTCCTCCCCTTGCACCAAAATTAGTAAATCTATTAATATTTCTCACATATTCTTATGATAATAAAAAAAATCCCACTATATAGAGGAATAAATCATATATTACCCCATGAATTATGGTTCTATAAATATTGTATAGGTCTGAAAATCTGATGGTGACTTCCCCATGGTTTAGGTTTAATGTGTTGGTCCCTGAAGACAACCTTTTCAAAAAAAATACAACATAATATTCGAGAGGTGGTAGAAGTGGAACTATAAAGTCCATTCCACTTCATATAACCCCAATCAATTCAAATATCCCTTTAATTCATTATTTTAATGGCAAGAATAGTATGCCTTGGGCAACTCGTTTATTAAGTTTCCACCTTGGAATAGATCTCATTCTTCCATCCAAGATTGGAGATAGTCCGCAAAGCCCGACATAATAATAGTATCATATATGGGGGTAATCTCTTTAGTGATAACTATTGAATTGTTTTTTACATGGTTCTATAGTGAATAGGTGGTGATTAATGTCTGTTCATTCATGTAGTGATGCATGGAAGCTTAGTTCCATCTCTATAGCCCAAGAGATCTTTTGAACCTATAAGTGAGGTCATATCCATCGACAATAGGGATAAACACACACTACTGGAAATGAAGGTTATACCAATGGTTAAAACCCATTAGTATAGTCTGGAAAACCATTGGTATAGCCTACAAAAATGGTTTTCCAAACCGTAGGGAAGTAAGCCAGTAGGAAAGCCCTATACCAGCGGTTTGATCTAAACCGTTGGTATAGGCCACTGTATGAATTGATTTACCAATAGTTTATGCAAACCGTTTGTATATGTTTACCCCAAAGGTTGGGAAGACCTTGCATTTCATCTAAACAAATGGTTTATAACTGTTGGTATATCATTTTTACTAGCGGTTTCAATGAACGATTGGTATTTATTGAAAAAAAAACACTATACCAACTGTTTAAACCTGTTAGGGTAGTTTTTTACCAACAGTTTATTGAAACCGAAGGTAAAATTTTTGCTCAATGTATACCAACATTTTAAAACCGATGGTATTGTGTATTTCCAAAACAATTGCACAGAAGCCCCTCTAGTATACCCCTGCATAAAAAAGCACAAAAACATATACAAACAGACTTAAAACAACATAAACACACCTAAAACAGAACAAAAAAACACATATTACCCTCAAACTATTCCAACCATGTCATGCACTACAATTCCCTATTTCAATATTCATATGAAAATAATCTTCCAGTGGAGTTGAATAACAGTTTAAATAACTCAAACATTATTTACACCCATTTCAATAAACATATGACAACCACTATTCCTGTAGTAATTCACTTCACCACTGCATAACCCCCCCCCCCCAACCAGCATATCCCCCACCTCCCCATCAAATTCTAATAGACAAAATAGTCTGAGAAATACTTATTAGAGTTAAATAAGAGTTTGAAATTGGCTCAAATCCCATTTTTTTCTGATCCTAGATTTGGGTATGTAATGATTTGTGATGCAATTTTCATTGAACCTGTATATTTTATAATATATGGTGATAAGGTATTTTCTTAGGAGTCTCATCACTTATGACCCCATGAGTGAAACTACCCAACTCATGAAAAGGAGTTTGTGACTATCGTTGATGAGTGTAAATCTCAGAGACACCACCTCATTGATTAGAGTCATGTTATATATACAAACTAAATTTCATAGTAATATAATTTATTCTAATGTGAACTAAATAATTTTCAGATTTGTCAGATAAAATACAAGTAGATGTTCAAATTCTAAATAGAACATGTAATTTGTAAAGCAAATGTCATTTTTAATGCACTAAGAAGGAAGATGAAGGAGGTAGGGGTGTTAATGTCAGATATTGGGTGATTGGTAATGGCTTTATTGGTAGACTCTATAATGGTAATAACATAATATACTTGGGTATTGGTTTTAATGTCCAAATTGGTTGAATAAGTGGATGTTGAACATGTGTCTGATCCAAAGTGTGTCGTGATGAATATGAGGTGGACAAAAAACAGTCCCCTTCCATGATGGGTTATAGTCATACATGGTGTACTACTGGATAATGTCATGGTGACACTTATTTATTCCATGATAAAAATAAATTATGACACCCTATCATGCTTAATAGTGAGAATAAAATTGACGACACATTATATCCTCAAAAAAATTGGATCCAACTGAATCATGCCCCAAATACCCTTTTAAACCCAACCATCCTACCATAAGACTTTGACAAGTGGCAGCATATTACCTCGCTGCACTTTCATGATGTTGTGAAATAAAACCCCTTAGTTATTGAAATTTTTTGGTTTTTGAGAATCATAATAAGATATTTTGACAATGAAAGAACACCCAAATATGATATATCCTCAAACAAAAGCAACATTTATAGAAAATAAAAAACTTCTGAAAATGGATTTTACCTGGGAGTGGTTTTCTTTTTCTTAAATCTAAAGGGAAAGTTTGATGATTCATGATATGAAACTAAATTTGAAAATAGGGTATGGAATCTAACCCATGGTTTCATGGTCATTACAAAAGAAGTAAAGTATGGAACTCTTTACTTGATTTAAAATTCAGGAAAAATTGAAATGATCAAAAGTAAAACTTGTGATGGTCATGAAGAATAGATCTTTAAGTTTATTGTCCTTAGTGAGAATAATATTAATTTTCTTAAGGCTATAAACACTAAATGGTAAAGGTATGGTGCGATCTATTGATCAGAGTAGGATTCCACCACATCATGTCTCAGATTGAGGCAGGGTTGACTCGTACACATAAAAAATGACCAATGTATCATTTTCCTAATGTATCAACACAATCCAAATACATTTGTTCATTTTTTCATATGTCAGTTATTGTTTTCACTTAAACTGTTGTTCATTTCAAAAACAAAGTGAAACACTTGGAGTGATATCGACTACACCGTGCCTGAGATAGAGGTGGAGTTGAATCATACACGTCACAAATGGCACAGGTATCGTTTTCCTAAAGTATCAATACAATCTTAAAGTGTTTGGTCAGTTTTCTATATGCAAGTTGTTGTTTTCAAATAAAATCATGTCCATTTCAAATAAAAGTGAGACACTTTGAGTGATACCAGTCACACCGTGCCTCCGATTGAGGAAGGGTTGAATCGTACACATCACAAATGACCCATGGATCATTGTGATAACATATTAAAACATTACGAATGTGGTTGCTCAGTTTTCCGTATTCCAGTTGTTGTTTTCACATAAAATTTTGTCCATTTCAAAAAATAAAGTGAGACACTTGGAGTGACACCAATCACAATGTGCCTCAAATTGAGGCGTGGTTGACTCATACCTATCAAAAATGATCCATGGATCATTTTTCAAAAGTATCAACACAATCAGAGTGCGTTTCTTAAGTTTTCTGTATGCCAATTGATGTTTTCACTTAAAATCTTGTACATTTAAAATAAAAGTGAGACACTTTGAGTGGTACCGGCCACACCGTGCATTAGATTGAGGCGGGATTGACTCTTACACATAAAAAATGACCCATGGATCATTTTCCTAAATTATCAACAAAATCCAAATGTGTTTGATCAGTTTTCCATATGCTAGCTGTTTTCACTTAAAATGTTGTCCATTTCAAATAAAAGAGAGACACTTTGAGTGATACTGGTCACACCATGCCTCAAATTGAGGCGAAGTTGACTAGTACATGTCACAAATGACCCATGGATCATTGTGATAAATTATCAATGCATTCTGAATGTGATTGGTCAGTTTTCCATATACCAGTTGTTGTTTTCACTTAAAATGATGTCCATTTCAAACAAAAGTGAGACACATTGATTGATACCAATCACATCGTGCCTCGAATTGAGGCGGGGTTGACTCTTACCTATCAAAAATGATCTATGGATCGTTGTTCCAAAGTATTAACCCAATCAGAATGCGTTTGGTTGGTTTTTCGCATGCCAATTGTTGTTTTCACTTAAAATCATGTCCATTTCAAATAAAAGAGACACACTTTGAGTGGTACCGGCCACACCGTGCATCAGATTGAGGTGGGGTTGACTCATACACATCAAAAATTACCCATGGATCGTTTTCCTAAATTATCAACACAATCCAAATGCATTTGTTTGGTTTTCCATATGCCAGCTATTTTCACTTAAAATACTGTCCATTTCAAATAAAAGAGAGACACTTTGAGTGATACCGGTCACACCGTGCCTCCGATTGAGGCGGGGTTGACTCGTACAAGTCAAAAATGACCCATGGATCGTTTTGTTAATGTATCAACACATTCTGAATGCGGTTGGTTAGTTTTTCATATGCCAGTTGTTGTTTTCACTTAAAATGATGTCCATTTCAATCAAAAGTGAGACACTTTGAGTGATACCGATCACACCGTGCCATAAATTAAGGTGGGCATGACTAGTACATGTCAAAAATGACCCACGGATCATCGTGATAAAGTATCAACACATTCAAAATGAGTTTGGTTAGTTTTCTGTATTCCAGTTTTTATTTTCACTTAAAATGTTGTCCATTTCAAACAAAAGTGAGACACTTTGAGTGATACCGGTCACAATGTGCCTCGAATTGTGGCGGAGATGACTCGTACCTATCATAGCTGATCCATGGATCGTTGTTCTAAATTATCAACACAATCCGAATGTGTTTGGTCGGTTTTACATATGCCAATTGTTGTCTTCACTTTAAATCATGTCCATTTCAAATAAAAGTTACACACTTTGAGGGGTACCGGCCACACCGTGCATCAGGTTGAGGCGATCTTGACTCGTACACATAAAAAATGTCTCATGGATCGTTGTCTTAAATTATCAACACAATACAAATGTGTTTCATTGGTTTTCAATATGTCAGTCGTTTTCACTTAAAATGGTGTCCATTTCAAACAAAAGTGAGACAATTTAAGTGATATCGGCCACACCGTGCATCAGATTGAGGTAGGGTTGAATCTTACACATCAAAAATGTTGTCCTGGTTACTTGATTTCCCTTTGGATGTGGCACAGTTTCACTGGACTATGTACTATCCATGAACCACATATTATTGTGTAAAAATACTATATTTTCTATAAAAACAGTGAACTAAATGCCAGGGAAAAATAAAATACCAAAAAATATAAAAATTACCTCATAATTAAATAATGGTTGTGACACATGGCCAACCATGAACCCACCTTGACAGCCCAGACCCCCCCCCCCCCCCCATCCCCCACCCCACCTGCACACTCCCCCTCCCCACCCTAAAAACATGAAAATTGAAATTAAAAATACCTTAAATATGATTTTTTCAAACAAATTAAAATATTATGCCCCTAATCCAAATGCTAAAAATGATGATATATTTTTTGCAATTCTGATGTTGTTCATGAACTTAAAGGATGAACAAAATCAAGTTTTCTTATGTAATAAGACTCTTCGGAGTGTTCTAAAATTAAATAGGTGGGTTTAGAAAATAAAATTAAAGTGTTAGAAGTATGATTTTTATGGAGGGTTTTGAAATTTATAATTAAATAACTCCGACTCATATAGAAGATAAAGATTTCAAAATATCCTATAACCAACACATAATTTTAAATGAATAGATGCCTCAAAGAGGTGCTAAATGAGCATAATTGAATTTGAAATCCAACAATTGTGGTATCGGGAGAACACCCTAATGGATTAAGAATTCTTAAGGAAATGTGTTAATGATATTGATATGAATCACCATTTATATATTTACATTGGTTTTTTTTATGGATAATGATATTATTTTTCATATGTGGAGTTCAGTTGACCTCAAAACACTGAATGGGGTTCCACTCAATAGTTCTGAGAATATATAATCCAAAGCTATGAAGCTTCCACCTGTAAACATGACAACTTTATATCAGTGCCTACTGGAATTTCATGACATTTAAGAGATATGTGTTTTTTGAAAATCCTATTCATTATAGGGATGTTCATGAATGATGGTTTTTTGTCCATATATGGATGGAATTCAATAACGAGGATGGGTTATTCCATTTAACCAATGTCATAGTGTATGTTTAGGATGAGTTCATTCATTTAACCAGTGTTCTAGTTTATGTTTACGTGGTTTGAGTTAGAAACCAGGTTAGGCATGTCATTAGAACATGGGTTCTTCAATTTAACCATGTAGTCTTGGATTTCAGGAGCGATGGGAGCGGGAGGAGCCGGGAAACATTACAGTCATCGCCTCCCTCCCCATTAACTATGGGTGGGTAGTGTATCTAAAACTCTATCTAGGTATCATAAATAAAATTCTAACAGGACTGCGAACCACCATGGGGTGTCACCCTAGAGCAGGGCCAAATCACGGAATTACTGCAGCGTGACCACGGCGTGACCGTGGCGTGACCACGGCATGACTGCGGCATGTTGGCCATGTCCAGCAACATCTGCAGGGCACACAAATACCCCAAACAGTGTTAAGATAAAGCTTATGGTTGGGAGAACCATAAGCCTAACAAGTGTTAAAAAATGACACCATCAGTGTTTTTAGATATATAGGCTCGGGTAAACACCCAAAGGGGTGGCCAATAGGTCAGGAAAACACCCGAAACGGGTTTCTCCATAAGATAAGGTCACAATGGATATGATAGAATAAATAAACTATTTAATATGTTATAAAAAGGGATCATCAGAAGGTTGTAGTGATCGGCACAATGATGCAACATCTAAAGGGAAATGAAATGACGGAAAAGAATCATACACCCTAAACTATCACTGTGAGTTTTCGCAGACAGAACACCTCCATTAGAGGGTTTTATTATAAAAACATGACTTTATTTACCAAATGAAACAATTAAATTAAAGAACACGTATTCAAGATATTCAATTCAATATAATTAATTGGAATTAAGAAAGAAGCTGAATTCAATTTAAAGAATTCTTATTTTAAAGAGGCTACGAGAGGGACTCTACCTCAAGGTGGAACCAAGCCATCCACTTTGGCTCTTGAAGCTTTATAACTAAAATATGATGCTCCACCACTGGGTATACACACATTCACACACATGCAAGGACACCTTTCCCCTATGCACACACCTGCATGTCCATGAGCATGTGCAAGGGGATCCTTACACATATACTTATATGCATATATCAATATCCACTCACCTGCATATGCATTTATATATATATATATACATGGGAACACCTAGCCCCATACGTGCATAATCACTACCATGTGTGACTATACACGTAACGGGGGAACCCACAAACATATACTTACTTAACTATACACACGCAGGCGAGTCTCCCTTGACTTGGTGACTCGAAACCAACGAGCATGGATCAATGCACTAGACAAAGGATATTAAGAACCTTAAAACACATGAAGGACGCTACATAACCAGTGAGAAACCAACCAATGGCATTAAAGCCTTACCTAGATTGGGAACAGATAACCAAATCCACCCGAACGAACACGAAATGATCCAACGCCCTACCGAAAACATAATATGGAGTCAAAAACACTAAATCTTCAAATACATGAGGTGCGAGACAAGTAGTAACCATAGAATCTTCCCTCGGATCAAATCCGTTGGACTGAATCAATCTGAACTATTTCTGGCCCCCTTCGAAGAATATAACTACCCACTTTCCATAGAAAGTAGTCAATGATCTAAGTGACCAATGAGATAAAGAAAATAAAATAAAAAATAAAATAAAACATACCTGTCTTATATGAATATACCTGTCACCACCCAACATATAAGTACCATAGCGTCCCATGGGTCAAATCATGTTCCTACAAGAAAAGGGGAAATAGATCAATGTTTTAAAATGATAGTTTCAAATAGTACATTCGTATTAATTAAAAATTACTCTTCTTATTAATGGTATATAATCAATTTGGCCCTAGTTTCAACCTAGTTTGGTATTGTTTGATACAAGGGATGAGGTCTTATTATTCTTGGTTTTTATGTTTACCCTTGAGATATTTTTTTAAAAATGATGCATGTATTTGGATTTATTATTTATGGTTTTAGTTATTAGATTGTTTCCATGGGGCCGGTCCACATGAATAAATCATGGAATGTAGGTTTCAGTTGACATTTATGCACAATAATGTGATTGATGACACTAACGATGAGGATTTAGATCAAGTAAAATATTCCTAAGAAGATTGGGCCTTGTAGTGATAGGTACGACAATTGTACATCTAGAGTTTGATGAGGAAATACTTATGAGGATGGATTGGAATCTTTGTAGGTTCTTAGAGTGGTATGATCCCTATGAGTATATAAAATGTATTAAGAAAGGTTTTACTCCATTTAATGATTCAAGAGTTCAACTAAAGAGATGAAGGATGAGATGCTAGTGTGGGTATTGGGTATTGGCGGACAGATTGGCATTATAATACCAAGAGGCTTGGTGTGATTTAGCTTAGGATGGAACCTGGTTAGTGGGGCTAGGTTATAATACATGATTTTTATGATGTTCTTAAACGGATTATTGAGAATATAATGTTGATGAGTTCGACATGGTGTGATTTTGTGACTAGGACAATCATAAGGTGAATAATCCTATTTTTCTAGTTGGATGATGAGATGTGCATTGAGGAATGGGATAATCCTCAAGTGATGAGTCTAGACTATGTGACTGAGATGATATATTAGGATAGGTTTGATATGATTGGGTGAGTGGCCAACTCATGCGAGGATGATATGATGTATGGAGACACTTGGAGACACTTGGGGTTATTTATGCTATCTCATAGAGACACTTGGGGTTATTAAATGACTCCAACATACTCCAAAAAAGTTCCCACACAATGTTTTAGAAAAACAATTCCATATCATGGAAGACCCCAAGGTGCCTTTTTCTTACAATGTTTCCTCACACTCACACCTCATGGTATTACAGTATACAAGTGATCTACGTCAACTAGTCAAGATAGCATCACTACCCTCCATCCATAGAAAGAAGTAAAATACCTAAGTGGCCAATGCGATAAAGAAAATAAAATAATACAAAAACAAAAACATACATGTATCCTATGACTATACATGTCACCGCCCAATTTATAAGAACCACATCACCCCATGGGTCAAATCATGTTCCTACAAGAAAGGGGAAAACTTGCATTTAATAATCTCTTCATTTTTTATTATTTTCTCTATATACCACGTTGTTGGAAACACCATACTAGTACACTTAGCCATTTAATATGAACCTATTCTACATTAGTTAAGTTGACGATTATGCACATAACCCTCTTCACTATAGAAAGAACCTCAGAGGGACCACAATCAATGTTTATTAGTTGATCCTACTCTTGAACTTGGTTGGGAACCAGTCCATTAACCATATGGACTACATGGTCATGAGGATGTAAACCATTTCTTTATTCTATACTAAGAATAATGGTGTTGGTATCTTTTATACCATCAATGGAAATTTGTCAAGTCGTGAGTGCCAATTGACTTCGGTTCCTAAGTTAATGGCCCCTTAACTATCCGTAGATGTCATGGGGTGTCTCCCATGGGTTTTTTGTGGTGTGTAGTGTCTATCTATGATTTATGTGGTGCTTCCGTATTTTGGGAAATGTGTATTCCATTTTCAGTTTAATAAATACATTAGTCAATAGGAAAATACACCCATATTCAATAGAGGTATACCCACTTTTGATAGAGAATACCATCCAAATAACCAACTCAGAAATCCGAGATCCATATTTTACTTTACCGATTCCAATTACATTATATATGTAGCACCAACTTATGTTTTATGAACCAATCAATTAAAGGGAAAAAACTCATCACAATAACCCATAAAATCTCATATATCATCACTCACCTCCAATTAACCCACATAATTTCACATCTTAATGATGATACAACCTCATCACATATATATCATGTTTAAAAAACAAAAACCAACATAGCATAAGGTCTAATAGGATTCCATAGAAGAAAATATGAGGTTTTTAAAAAATCATCAACTTTTTATCGAATTCATTGTTCAAATGAATTGAAACCAACCTATGAATCTAACCCTACATTTCTGGAAGACTCTATTTTGAAATAATTTACAATTTACCCAATAATTCACCACACCTTGAGTTGGTTACTACCCAAAACTCTAGAAAATGCACGATTAATATAAATGGTTATCCTAACTATGAACCTAACAATTCATTCCTTGTTGCCTCATTTTTTTTAAAAATAAGACTAATTCTTACCTGGAATTACCCATCAAGAACTCTGGTGGGAGGAGAGGGAGCCAAGAGAGGGGGATTTCCCATGGGGTGTTCATCCATGGGGGGTCTTGCATGCAACTGGAGAGGGGGTCAAGGGACGTTGGAGGAGGATATTGAGCCAATAGGGGAGGGGAATGTCCCCAAGATACGAATATTAGAGGGTAGGGGGGAAAGTCGTCGGGAGCCAAGAGGGGAGGGGGATTTTGTCGTCGGAGAAGGAGCTGAGAGGGGAAGGGGAATGTCACCGGAGGAGAAGGAGGGGGGACGAGAGGCAGAGGCGGAGGCCGGGAGGTGGAGGCGGAGGAAAGGAGGAGGTCGAGGTTGGAGAGGGGAGCAGTGTGCAGGGATGGAATGTATTGAGGGAGCCCTAAATTTGGTATATTTTTTCCCAATGGTTTATAAAAACTGTGGGTAATAATTTTATTTCCCAACAGTTTTCCTAAACAGTTGGGAAAACCCAACATAAAACAGCATATGCCAAAGGTTTACTATAACTGTTGGTATATGTTCTTTTTACTAATGGATTTTTTAAACCATTGGGAACAAAGTGTTGGTATAGACTGGATTTCCACTAGTGGGTCTAGGGAGGAGGGTGGGGGGCTGTCCAGGGTCTAGGAAGGAGGGGGGTTGTCCTGTGTCCAAGAAGGAGGGGGGATGTCCTCGGTGGACCTTAAAACACCGAATGTGGTTCCAATCTATAGTTATAAGAATATACTATCCAAAGCTACAATGATTTCACATGTAACCATGACAACTTTAAATCAATTAATACTGTAATTTCATGACATTTAAGGGATATGTGTTTTTTGAAAAGCCTATACATTATAGTGATGTTTTTGAATGATGGTTTTTTGCCCATATGTGTATGGAATTCAGTAATGAGGATGATTTATTCCATTTAACCAATGTTATAGTGTACATTTAGGATGAATAATTGAATTTAACCAATGTTTTAGTTTATTTTTAGGTGAGGTGAGTTAGAAACCATGTTAGGCATGTCATTAGAACATGGGTTCTTCCATTTAAACATGTAGCATTGAATTTCAAGGAATGAAAGTGTTTTGAATGAGCTAATTACTACCTACTCTATAGTATGGCCAACACATCATGTGGGAATACCCATGAAACAAAGCCATGTGGAAATGGGATGTTTTCAGCACCCCATTTGGCCAAACATACTTTTCATTATAAGGGATTGGCCATGTATATTTACATGGCTATCCAAGTCATGTACTGTGTGTACATTCCCATGTACATTCCCAGCACATTAGATTATCGTATACACCGTGTCAATTGTTATACACACCTTGTGAAACCTTATATCATATCGTCATTATTACAACCATTAATAACAACTTATTAAACAACATCACATGTCATGGATAATCAAATTGAACATAAATCAATAATAATATAGGATATATCATGTAAAATGAATTCATACTATCTTACATCCTAAATGACCACCCACAGCTAGGATTAATGACCACAAAGCTCCCCTTTCATCGAAATCAAAAGTGAAAACAAAAACACATATTTGCATAACAACAAACCCAAGGAATTACTTACAGATTTTATGTGTAGAAGAAATGAATTCCTTGATGAGAGATGGATCGATATGTGGAATAAGTTGGTAGGAGGAATATTGTATTTAGGGCACCAATCCAGTGGAGTGGATCTACAATCGAGCAGAAGGGGAACTGGATGCCCGATCTGAATTTTGGGTATATTTTTTCCAACGGTTTTTAAAAACCATTGGGAATGTATGCTATACCAATAGTTGAGACTAACTGTTGGTAAATGTGGGATGGTTGTGGACTATACAAATGGTTACTTAATCCGTTGGTAAAAAGTGATATGGATAAGGCCTTTACCAACAATTTTTCAAAACCGTTGGTAAATGCTTCTATAAAATATTCTATACCAACGGTTTGTGAAAACCGTTGGTATACATAGACATTCCCAACGGTTTAGACAAACTGTTGGGATATAAGTGTTGGTAAAAGATGGATTTCTAGTAGTGGTATAACACCTTATTTTAAATACATATAATGGTATACAATTATATATAAAATATTTATATTTTTCCACTATTATAAATTCGTTTAGTATTTTATAATCTAAAGAAATTTAGAATCTCTTGACAATCCTGATATTTTCATTAATCTCCCTCCATCGGTCAGCTATGGATTAAAATTTTTTAGTGGCCATGTTTACTAAATTAATAATTCTAAAATACTTTTTTATGAAAGTTCGGTTCTCAATGTTATTGTTCAAAATAGTTTTCTAACTGAAAAAAACATGTTCTTTGAATAGATAGTCATATAAATTTTGATGTTTCACAAATGATAATGATCAAAATCAAAATATTCTCTTGAAGGTTGTGAGTTTTGTGAAAATATCGTAAGGTCAAATCTTTCACAACAACCTTGTATCCCCCTATAGTCCACATCCCCTATTTATAGGCCAATGATTTTTGCTTATTTCCATGAGAAAGGTGTTTATATTTCCAATTTTGGGTTGTTTCACCTCACAATCCAACCCTGCTCTCTTATATTGACTCCCATTCTATGGGCGCGTATTTTTTTAAGCCAAAAATGCTCAATACGAGAGAAGCTGAGGAATTCAAAAATGATAAATAGAAAATATTGACCAAAATATGTTAAATATATACAAATGGATTGGATTCATGATGTTCAAAACCATATCAAATAAAAAAGTGCTTCTCAAAGATTTTTTGGGTTTCGTGAATGAACTCATGAAAATGACGATTACCTTTATGCAATGTATGTCTATTCATGGTGGTCACCCAACTTTTTGAAATGTATCTTTGAGATGATAACTATTGTTAAAAGGGCTTTACCAATGCTAATACACCTATATGTACCTCCATACACCCCCTCAATTAAAGAGATGTGTCCATTAGACTTACACTAGAAGTCTAAATTCATGAAAATTGAACTTTTTCAATCAAAATGAGAAATAGAATACTATAGATAGGAATCTTTCATGAACATCATCCCATGAGTTCTTAAAAAACAAAGGGCATGGTGGAGATGAATTTATCAATGCTTTGTGAACTTATTGATAGAAGACGTCCCTTCAAAAATCTTGAGGTTTGGTGGGATAATTATCCTTCATGGAACTATCCCCATGGGAACCAAGATGATACCCCGAAACTGGGCCACCCTATTTCAAGAATCTCCCCTTTCACGAAAGCCCAAACATTATTTAAAACCATTCCTTTAATAATCCCACTACAAAGGTCCCTACATATTCCCTCCTTTGAACGTACATACCTTCAAAAATGTTGAGTTCCCAAAAACCTTATACCCACCCAAACCTGGTTCACTCATCTTTCGATCTTTCACAAAATCAGTATCATCAACCCTTGTGTCTTACATCTTTACTTAAAGAACGGTTGAGATAGTTGTATCACCTCTTGATCCTATGAATATGTAACTTAATTCCTTTTTTTCTAAATCATTTGTACCCTAATTTCAAAATCCTTATTTTCCACATCAACCAAGTATTTTTTACACCATGCACTACGCAAAGGCTCCTATATAGTATACAAATATGCCACGAAGGTGGTATCATAAATGGAAACTGGTTTCCTTTCCCTTTGATGAGGCCTAGTTCTGGAACCTTCTCTTATACATGGAAATGTTCACCCTAAGTATAGGACCCAATAGTGTCCATGATACATATTTTAATACTTTATAACCCCAAATAGAAGTCACATAATGTGAAAAGAGTACGTTAATATCCTTATAAAAATGGGTCAAACTGTAGTGTTACCCTATGTGATGGGCATAGGATTACCTATGTAAAATCATCATGGGATGAAACTTATTTCTCCACAATGATATGAGAAACCTGTGAAGGGTAGCATACATGAGTAAGCACCACAACAACCTTACCCACCATTTGATTAACCTAAAACCCCATGCAAGTGACTTTCATAAGCCCCACACCATCATCCTCTACCAAGGATAAAACTCACACACCTAGGTGAATCCTGCACACTAAGAATAAAACTCCCACACCTGGGATGAAACACCCACACCTACAAAGATACCCCAACACCTAGGTTGAAACCCCCAAACACTAGGGTAATATTATAAATATTACCTACTCCATCCTTTTTTGAAACTCCTTTAATGATATGATCATACTTACCACATGACATTAAACTTCACGGGCAAGTCCAGTCACATGACGATAAACTGTTTCATTAAACTACATGAGTTTGAATACCTATCTCCCGACAAGCTACATTAGATTCCTCTCTAAGGTTTATTCCTCACATCCCAACAAACCTATAATACCTTCCTGAGGTTCATTCCTTACTCTCCAACACAACCATTAAATCCTCATGTATTCGCCTTGAATGTTGGAAACTTCAAAATGTAATCATCCCCCACATTTGGGGACACTCAACACCACCTACCTATCCCCATAAGATGTTAAACATATGACCTACCTATTCCCACAAGATGTTAACCATTGACCTATCCACCCCCACAAGATGGTAAACCTATGACCTATATATCACCACAACATGTTATATTTGTGACCTATCTTTCCCCAAAAGACGTTAAACCTAAGACCTACCTATCCCCATAAATCATTAAAATTGTAACATATCTATCCCCACAATATTTTAAGTATATAAACTATCTATCCCCATAATACATTAAACAAGTGACCTACCTATCCTCAAAAGATGTTAAACCTATGATTAGCCACACTAAATATATAATAACCTCTACCCCATACAGCACAAATTGGATGAACTAGGAATCATTCCTTTAGATTCTTCATTTTTATTACACAATTTTCCTCTTAGAGGATATGGGACACCTTATGTTATCCACCTAATATGTCTCACATAGAATATTCCCCCAACATATAATAAGAAATAATTTATAGATTTCCAACATCCCCAATATTCCCAATTATCAACATCTATGAACTGATGGTATCTCCACTTTTGTGATAGGAAGAATCTTAATCAACTAGTTTCCACCTTGAGAAGTAATTGGGAATGAGATTCATGAACATGTATTAGGTATTTTAGGGATACCCAGACTAGGAAACAAGATCTAAGGAGGAAACCATGGTATGAAGAGTCAATATCCCATCATCTTGTTTTGATTTAGTAGTCCACATCATCAATCATGGTGATAGAGGTCTCCCACATTTAGAAAGATGGAATGTGGGGTTGCACACCCCATAGGGAGCCACAACTAGTCCAAGGATGTGGATGGATCTGTGGGAGGTAGAGGAATGTGAATCGCCACACCTCAACATGATCCCCTAGTAGAAAGTGTTGAAAATAGTGATGTTCCTTTGATGAAATAAAAAAATATAGGCATTTAGATGTCATCTCGGGAAATTGCCTTCTAATACTTCATGAAATCCCCCATTGAAATTGAAATATTTTAAAATTCTCAAATAAAATCAACTCTTTAGACCTAAACTAAAACAACAACAAATTATTGAGGGAAATGAGGAGAAGGGACAGGAGGATGGATAGGGTTTCGTACATATCATCACCAAAAAAAACACCTATGAATCACACCTCATCAACGGGTTCCATGGGAGATAAAAGGTTGAGAGGCATTTGGTTGTGAACAAAATAGAAAGAGGGAGGGGATAACCCATTTAAACTCCCATAGAGAAAATTGTATATTTTCCCACATTAATGGTCATATTCTAGCTAGTGGTATTCTAACATCTTTGGTTTCAACAACCACTTGTACTTTTCTATGGATCCTTTGAGCCTCAAGGATGAGTCTTGATCCTCTCCTCATGTCTAAATCACTTCCCTTGTGGTGTTCCTTGACCTATAACCATTAATAATCTGTCGATAAAAATTTTACCCCATCACTAATTTCAAAATTAAATTTCCCCACCAACTCTAAATGATACTATAGATATGTGGTTTTATAACCTCTCCACCTTAATACATATCATCTTAATGAATACTCAATGGACACCCAGACAAAAAACCCAACCTACCTCATTTTCCAAGACCCACTCGAACATATGTGTTCCACCTCTAAACAAACATTTTACATCTAAAGTTACACATTAATGTATCGTACTTAAACTGATAAAACCCAAACTAATGCACCAATTATTTTTCCAAAACATCAAGATCAATATTTCTTAAGACCATATCACATGAAACACAATAACTTCATCATCCAAAATACAACCCATACCATGGAACTCCAAACCACAGGACATAGTATATAACATCCAATTTCGATTTTTTAGCACATCTTCCATTTGAATTTTTTTTGGAATTCCCACATGAATTCCAACGATGAACCTGTAATGGTCTCCAACATTCCCCACCTGATAAAATATGAGAACTTTTTCCTAGTTATTTATTTTTATCTAATTTGGTAGAAATCAATTCAACCAAATTCATAACCAAGTTTTACCTAATTCACCCTAAAATACCCAACTATATACGAAAACATACATGTCGTGATGCATATTTCATGCCTGGTCTAGTTTATAACTAATGATGTCCAACTAATCATGGAAAAACAAGTTAAACCACCACTGGATGTCTTTCTATATAAATTATCAACCCCATCCCACTGATGTATCCCCAAAACATGATCAGGATTCATTTTTACTCATACGTATTCTATTATTATCCAAGAACCCTCACTCATTTCTATACTCGAAACCTTTTATGATTTCCTCATTTGGGTCATCAGCTGACCGAACCTACTATATACTTGTTGTAAGCATGGATTCCAAATACCTAGGTCCATTATTGATTATTATGAGAGTTCCAAATACCTAATTCATACAAGACCATGACCAAAATAATTCTCTCCACTATAGAATATTCTTTATCCTCACACCACCAAAGAAAGTTCTCGATCACCACAACTTATGCATGATCCCTCACTGGATATAACAACTAGAATGCTTGATCCCACTCATACTTGATAAATGATATGACACATTAATTAACACTATATACCACTACACGATAATGGTTCCCATAGAAATTATTATACATTAGCTCTTAACGAGAGTCACCACCCTAAACCAGTCCATCCATTTGGATTTGTTAACCCATCTATTTAAGTGTATTCCTGGAACGTTCTCTATCATCCACACATGATGATCCTACTTAGATATTCTCATCAATTTCTTAGTCTAAACCATACAAAAACTAATGAATTTCCATCAATCCATGGATCACTCATGACCATCATGGATTCCATACATCAATGGCACAATGCGAAACTAGCGTGTGCCACCTCTTGCTCCCAAAAAATATAGGTTTACACTTCTATACCACCCAATAACTGAACATGACTCATACACCATTGACTCTAGTTCTGTCAAGTCCGTGTTGACCATGCTCTATGGCATGTTAGTTCAAACATTTTAGGTTCTCCCTTCATACTCCTCTTCAAAATCGAGCACCTTACCTATTCCAAGATTCATCCCATTAACGCCTACCTCACAAAATCATTATTTCATCATAAGTGGCCATTCGCATTTCGAGAAATGTAAACCTCATCCACCTAATTAGATACCACTTGATATAATTACATTCATGATGTTACACCAAAAATTTGACAACGATGCTAAAATCACACCCACTAGTCAACATTTATATGCACCAGAACGTTCATAACCATCAAACCCAATATCATTTCCCAAGAACTCTAGTTACTTCCTTAGGAACCAAAGGAATCGTATTACCTATGTTTAAAACCTATATCCCCTCCCTAAGTATAGTATAAACACAGGAATACAGCTAGGATCACAACCTCTAAATGTGATATAGGTCTAAAAAATCCCATTATATAGGTTACCCTTGATCATACCAACTACTAAATCACTATGGTCTAAGTCGTATCTCAAGGTCTACTAGTTTCTCACACTTAGTCCTACCAATAAAGTCTCAAATCAAGGTTAGGATGACTGACCACCTATCCTAATTCCAAAGCATTCATAAGGTCACTATTCATGGGGCATTATCCGTACTCCCCCTATACATCAATCATGAATAAACTACCATCCATATATAGGGAACCAATCCTTGATGAGAATTTGAACATTAGAATCATCCATGAATGATCATGTCACATTGTTTGACTCTTTCCATAACTAATGGAATTTTACTAGATGATCCATAGTAAGGGAAACACAGCCAATATATTCGATTAAATAAAATTTCATTCCCATATATGTTGGAAAATGGAATATACATTGTTACCAGAACATTAAATAACTAAATCTAATAAAAAATATCCCAAATAGTTCATAATTAGGTATCCAATTATATGTTGACCACAAGTGTCCCTAAACCTCCTTTTTTGATAGGTCCTTACCATTTTCATCATCAATCATCTCATTATAGATTCACATGACCTTCTATCAAAAGGAAATAAAAATAAAATTCAGTCTAGTTGAGTGGAATGCTGCCAATTTCTTACATCAGCAAACACTCTCTGATCAGATACCTGATGGGGTATCATGTGTCATGACACCATAGATATATTCTATCTCAAGTCCCAAACTCCCTATAATTTCCTCATATATAAACAAGGGTTACACACCTATGTAAAATAAATCATACACTAAATTAGAGACTACTATAATATCACATTGAATAGAAGAAGGTCCAACACTCTTCTCCTCCAGCATAGGTTTCACAATATATATGGTTCATACTGTGGCCCTGAATAACAACATAACTACCTTGGGAAAACTTGATCTGTTAGAACTATATTTCCTAAGTCTGATTTATTATGTGTCAACCACCACCTCAACCTGAGTGGCTGGTGGTATTCCAGCCTCTTCTGTGGTGAGATACTGTTGGCCTAGCTCTGGAACTTGGGATATGTGTAGATCCCCAATTTCTAGAAACGAGTGGAAATGTCCTGAAAAATTGATATATATACCCCCATTATTCCATAACCTATTCAAAATACTATATCTATCATACACAAAGGTTTTTTGTTTCTGATATTCCCACACTAGTGACATATAAGGAAAATATCGGTACAAGTTGTATGACTGCTTTTACCCCCAAAAGAAGCCTCAAAATGTTGTTTCCTTCTGCTAGAAGAACAACAGGGTCTGGGTACTAAACAACCCTGGTTCTCACCATTATCTTCTCACATATTCCTCTTGGTAAAGGGGATCTTGTTAACTATATAAGAAATAGTCTCTATCCAAGAGACATTGACATGCGATCAGATGGTGTATACTAGCCCATCCACAAATCTTTGGGTAGTCATAAGATCATCACAATATAAGATCTGTGTGAAATGCTGCATCTCAAAAAAATGAGTATAATATTCCATGAAATATAGGTAGTTATCTTGACCATATACTCTAGAGGCATCTCAAAATTCTCAAAAATAGAAAGCATTTCCTCAAGTTTTGACCATTAAACATGTGGTATTCCAACCCATAAAAAAGGTGGGAGGATGCTGCTACTGAAACTCTCAAGTAAACTCTACCATATTCATGGTTGTTCTAGAAACTCCTTGCATATTTTTCATCATGTAGAAGAAACCCTCTAAAAATTAGGTGTATTTTCTCATGTTAAAAACAACTGGTGGTTCCAATAGGTGGCACTGTGGGAGGTATCACTAGTGGGTCAGGGCCCACCAACTTCGTTGCGTGGTTGTCAACTCCCTTTTGGAATATGACTAGAGGATGCTATGGTGTCATGATTCTACAATGTCAAGTAAACTCCTTAAAATAGATTTTTTTAGTTTAAAAGGATTGAATATAGATAAAATAATTAGAACATGACCTTCCTATAAAAAAGGGAACACTTCTCTACCTACTCCAAAACTGATGTCTATGTGGTAAGGAAAACCATAACTGGCTATAAGAACATAAGAGAAGCTCCCAACTACCCACTTCTAAAGTCGGTTTTGGGTATAGTTCTCATATAAGATGACATAGTTTCATGTATATGGAGTATCAATTGTAAGGTATATAAGAATACACCCTTTATATTGAAATTGGAATCCAATTTAGTGGTAAAAATTTCATTTAAAAGTTTAATTATATTTTAGTTCATAATCTTTTATATATATATATATATCATGGTCTGGTTAGATTCATCACCATTTCCAATTATAAAATTCATAACCCATATAAATTGTAATCTTCACTTCATTTATCTATAACCTAACCTTTACAACTAGTATCTATATTTAATATGTCATAAGAAATTATTTGATCACATGAATCACATTCATGATTTATAAAATTACTTACTCTTTAAACCACCTTTTTCATTCATGTAACCCAATCAAATGGAATTATCTTGGTCCATAGGAAAGGTAGGTCCAGAACCAACAACATGTTGTAATTATCCAATTAATGTGTCTTCATCAATCTATATGAGAAAAAACTATTTAAATTTATGTAAGAATTTTAATTAATCCAATATATCATCCTCGTAAGAAGAATTAGCACAATTAAATATATAATAATCGAGGCACTAAACCATATGTAGTATAAAAATGAATGCCAAAAGTAAATGTGATAGGGTAAAATTCGTGGAATATTACTTCTAAACTACCTATAATGATGCATGACATCCTAACTCCTTGTCATACCAGGCCAATGAATTAATTTTTTATCAATATCATCATCAATATCAATATCATAGGGTATTTTCATCAACAAATTGTGAAATCATATCAAATGTAATAGGCATAATCCCAAAAATAAATAACCCATCACAAGTAATGTGGGTTTCCTCTATACTTGGGTAATCTATTCACAGGAACAAGCCCATTTACAAACTCCATTACATCCTAATTTCCTGTCAAATACTCAAATATTAAGAAAAAATAAAAAAAGACATTGTTTACACTTTGTAATGTCCCGACTAGAGATCCACTTAACTGGTACCCCAAGTAGGTAGGTCATATGGCCTCAAGTGTGCCTCCCCGTACCCTAGAGTCTATTTATTAGAAGTGATGGTCCAAGGTGGTATAGTGGGGAGGCTGTGACCCCATATTAGAGTGGAACAATGGATATGATAAATAAAAAATAAATAGATGAATCATAATATAATAGATATAACAATGGAAAAAATATAATAATCAACTATGGAATCATAAGAACTAAACATATGTAATAATAATAAATATCCAAATAATGATTCATATACAAAATTATGTCATTGAATGTTGATAAACAAAGACAGTAAATAGGGGAAAAGAATATACATCATTCTATACAAAAAATAAAAAGGGCTAAAATGCAGCACACCTAGAATTGAGATCAAACGCTCGGTCCTCTTCTCCCATGCTCCAAGTTATGAGTAAAACATGTCAATAATATATAGCATGTATCTTTCCCTTATCCATACCTGTGGACATGAAGTCTACATGGATACCAATGGTGCCCCGAGTAGAGTGTGAGATAAGCTCAATAGGAAACCACAAATGGTGTCTAGATTAATCCATCCATTTTATATATCATAGTAGTGTGCAGGTATAAATTAATAATAACTAATGTTAGAAAATAAATACCAGTTGGCTTAGGTTCCTATGAGACACCTGGTAATATCTACCTACTTCTGTGTAGGCCAGTGTATGTCTGATCAGTAACCATATATATAATAGTCATATATATAAATATATATATTTTGAAAAAATGTAGATGAACACAATACATGAGGATTCTTATAGCTATATACATAGATTCTAGGTGCTAGCTAGACCCAAGGCATAACTCAAGCATCCATAACAGGTCTAATGATTCGATGGCTCCACAAATAGTAAAAATACAGAGTCCTATATGAATGAGACACATCATACCTATCACTTGAGATGGTGGGTTGAGTTGTCATTACCTAGACTAGAAAACGAGGAATGTGTAATGTCATTCCCATCACCTAAGTAAAATTATAATGGTCCAATACTTCATGCTCATCACTCAACATAAGGGAGCATGAAACGCCATTCTCAACAGAACTGTTATTCATTGTTCACCTACCAATAGTAATGTCATACTCATAATAATAATATTGAGGGATTACCTCTAAATTATTATAATCAGCATTCCCATTCAATCCATCTAAATAACGATATTAAACCCTTTGTATGGAATTTCCACCTGTTATCATTTATTTATGTTAACATATTTTATTACCATGGTATATAAATTGCATTCCATGGTCAAGACAAGCACATAGAATTTTCTTTGGCCAATTAAACAATTATATATGAGGAGGGAATTTCATTTGGAACACACAAATGGTTGGAAATCAATTTGTATGAAACCACTAATAAATTGGTAGGGGTTTATGGGAGTGTCACACAGTGGTCTAATTAATTAGCAGGTGAGGATTCAATTTTAACCATTGCATGGAATCGTTCGGCATGTGAACATACGAAAAGTCTATGAAAACACTTAAATTTTTTGAAAATATTATTAGCCCACCTATCTTAGGTCCATGGTTGAACACTCATCTAGTGTCAGCCTTCTATTCAAAGAAGAAACTTACAAATCAAAAAACAATCCAATGACCTAAAAATAGGGCATATGACCTTTCACCTAAATAACATCATAGATAGAAATAATAACAAAGAAATGGGCCTAATTATTTACAATATTACATGGGTGAATCCAACGAGACCAAAGAAAGTTGAACCAGAGGCTATATCAAGGAGTTATCAAAATACCATGATGAGAAAGAGTGATTGGCTTCTAGAGAAGAAATTGAGTGATGTCCACTGGAAATGATGAGAAATTTTCAATTCAAATTTGGAAAAATTACTTTGGAAAATGGGGTTAAAAGGTTTGGTTGCACGGTTTTCCATACTCTGTGCCAACTATGCGCAATCCACTATTTAACACATGTATGTTTTTATGAAATATTGTTTTTTGAATAATTTTATTTTTTTAATAGTTTGCATTGCATGGAATTGTGAGTGTAAAAAAACCATGAGACATCATAGTATAAAATGGTCATTTTAACCTAACCATTAAATTAGAAGAAATAAATATAACTAACTTATGAAAATGAATGGGGAATTCATTAGCAACAAATTATTTATCAAAAATATAAACTAGTTAAATAGAATGGGATCGTTTTATTAATTTTTTAATAAGTTAATTGAATTACAATTATTAAATAAATTTAATGAAATATATAGGTTATATATTTAATAAAATATTTTTTATATTCATCCCACATATATTTTAGTCATAGGGTAAGAATAAACCCTATTTTATATATAAAAACCTATATTTTTAAAAAGTGTAATTTTACCGCATTTTTAGGAGAACCCTTTTTAAATTAAAATTTGTATACATTAATAATTTTTATATTACAACATAAAATTATTCTTTGGAATTGGGATATAAAATATTACATGGAATTAATTATTTATATTTTTATGATAACGTTCAAGTTTTTATGAATAGTATGATTATACTAAATTTTAATTGAAAGCAAATTTTTTCATCAAAAACATTTATATGGTTGAATTATATTATTGAATAGTTTTGAACTATAAATATATTATATTTTTATAAATTAACATAATTTTGGTTATTTTAATTTATTATACATTGAATTTTGATATAAAAACATTTCAATATTTTGTAATGATTTAACTTTTAAAACATGTTTTCTCATTCCAAAAATGAGATTAATATTAAATTAATTACTGAAACTATTGTATTTTTAATTTTAAAAAATTTATTCCATTTTTTGAATCATTATTTACAAATTATTTAAAAATATTTCTTTTATTTTTGGGCATTTTGAATAGTAACACTTTTAATTTTTAATAATACGGTAAAAGGGAAAATAGTGTAATTAAGGGTAAAAATAATATTATAAAGTTACAATAGCACATTTCCGAATATTATTGGATGATATTATTTCAACCTCAATCATCCTTAGTTATAAATGGTGTCATTTTGAATCCACTTGGATGAGATTAGGATATTTATTTTATTTTATTTAATGAAAAATTAAATATGGATTGCTCAAATTTTAATAACTCTATAATTTTTTAATATAAGGTTAAATAGAATATAAATTAGACTATGGATACTCATATTAAATATAAAATGTTTTAATTTATCATGATGATTTATTTTTAATTTTTAAGAAATAAATAATTACTTTAAAGGCTTATACTTTGATGATGCCAAAATTATTTAATTGATGAAAAATAAATAAAATAATTTGTATTTAAAATGATAATAAAAATTAAAAACAAAAACACTTGAAGAAATATTATGGGTAGATTTTATATCGACCATAATCATCCAAGGTTGAGTTATTGACCATTTGGATCCATATGTAAAATATTATGACACGTATAATATTTTATTTAATGAGATGTTAAATTTTTCACATTCACTTTAAATATATATAACATTTTTAATCTAGAATTTTACAAAATATACAATCAAATATATGTGTTATTATAAAATCTATAGGATTTACCTTCATCAAATTATTTTATTTTTTATTTTTAGTAAACAAATAATTAGGTTAAATAATTACACAAAAATGATGTTGTAATTATTTTATTAATGGAGATAACAAATAAATGTTATTAAAAGTATTAAAATAAATATAATATGGGATAATTAAAATATCAAATGAATTTTTTAGATGAAATTGACCTCGTAGTAAGATAATAAAATATTTTTTTCGAATCTAACGATTTATCCTTATATTTTTAATCAATGAATTGAATAGTGTCAAAATTGTCACTATTGTTTATTTATCAAAGTATTGTATTATTAAATTATTTAAAAAAAATAGAAAATATTAAAAAATATATATAAATTATTTATTGGTCTAAAATGTTGTAAATTATTAATTTATGGTATAATTTCATCAACTAAGTAAATATTTAACCCTTTTAATATTGAAATATTTTTTACCTTAGTTAAAATTAAATATAATAACTAAGTGTTGATAAAAATGATAAGGTTTAAATTGATATAAAAACATGTCTAAAATTAATTTTTTTAGGTGATTAAAACCTTATCTAATATCATATTATAAATTATGACATTTTTTAGTTTTTTATGTCTTTGTTTTTATTATAAATTAATATTTTCGAGATTCCAAAAGTTCCCCTCACATCAATTTTAAAGGGGCACATACTCCATCACGTATTCACTTCAATTTGAGCCTTCAAGATTGAAAATACCCAACCTATTTCCATTATCAACTTCCCATGTCACATTCTAAAGGTTATGGTCTTCTCCAATGACCAACTCTATTGCTTCAATAGGACACCTAGAGGGAGCACGTTGAAGAAGTGGTAATCTCCTCTACAAATTCGTTCAAACTTATTTCTTCTTATACTTTCTATTCATGAGTTTATTCCATTATAAATTAATAAATATAGTATAAATTATATAATTAAATTTTATTATGATTATGTAACAATAATTTTCTACCTTTTATCCATCCTACGAAAATGAAATCACCACGCGTGCATACGTCCTACTTACTGTCTCCACATCGTGTTGTAATTTTTTTTTCACCCCCACCATACATGGATTGTTATAATGGATGCAATAATGACTATATATGATTATTATAATAGGATATATATTCTAGAAAAAATTATATACCATCCACTTCCATACTATTTCATAATTTTGGGAATGATATCCTCGCTAGTGTGTACGTACGGCCTACCGTCTCTACAATGTGATGTAATTCATTCTACCTGATATCCATTAAATAATGGTTATGTAAATTTATAGAATGAATTAATACGATATATATATATATATAATGTTAAAATAATTTTTTAAAGATATAACTATGAGCTAATAAGTAGAACCAGAACTAATTCAACAAAACATGTATAAGAAAATGAAGTCGTTAATACCCAAATAATGAGAAAAAATAAAATTTTATTAACAAAAAAATGATAATATGATAATATATAATATAATATAAATTACTATAATTATAGAATAATTAATTGGAATTATTTAAATCATTATATAGGATGTTTTGATACATACAAAGGATATCAGACCTAAGGTAATGGATAATTTCGCAATCTCATTATTATCAGAGATTGTTTGCACGTAAGTATTTAATGGGGTATATTTATCATCCATGTCTATGTTTCTTAGATATTTATTGAAAAATATTATTTTTATTCTTAAAAAAATTAAATTAAATTTTACCCATTGGGGAATTTTCATTAAATGGTATGAAAGTAATTGTTTTTCATTTTCGATACAAGGTAATTTTTGACTTATCCAACAAAAGTACGAGAAGAATGTTTTCTTTAAACTTATATGGAATGAAAAAAAATAAATTTTCATAAAACCATAATTAAATGAAGATTAATTTTCAATATTTCAAGTTTTTTTTAAATAAATTATTTTCATTTAAAATTTTGTGGAATTTTGATGAATTTGTTTTTTGAAAAAGAAAGGATATTTTCCTCAAGAACTAACTTTAAATGTTCTATAAAGATTATTTTTCATCTAAGATGGAATTACTTAATAGGTTTATGTTTCAATTGTACTACCCCTATTAATCATATGGTTTTATTATGTTTTTGATGGAATGTTATCTATGAAATACATTTGTTTTACCTGGATTATATTAGGATAAAATTATGTTTATGAAACCCATTTTATTCCTTGGGTTATGCTATGATGGATGATTTATGTTTTTGTGAAACATGTAAAAATTATTTCATTAGAAGATTGGTGGGATATATTTCTACCTCTAATTAATTGGGTAAATTTTTATATCTCATGCGATAGATAGGGGAAGGGAAACTGATCTCGATTCAGTAATACAAGGCTGGAATGGGATGTAAAATCAGATCAGTGATACACGGCTGGAATGAGGAGGGAACTCGGTTCAGTAATAGACATTGTCTACTATGATGGATTTGGAAGTGAGCCATGACTAATATGAAATTATTTTCACATCATATGTGAATACTAAAAATTCCATGTGTTATGTTATGACATTGACAATATTTCCATTGATTCTTTATGAACTTTTTTTATTTATCTCATTACATTATATCATGATCTTTCAAATGTAACATAAGATTTTGAAATGTTATGTTCATATGTCTTATGAACATTATATGATTGATATATCCCATGTTTACCCTTACTGGTTATCTGAGATCACCCTTTCTTGTGTTTCTTTTCCTTAGGTTATGAATATGGGTATTAAGTAAGATTGATGAAAAAGGGGTCTAGTTACGAAGTAATAATCGGGTGATAATGTATATTTCTTAAGAACCATTTGTTTTTATTTCTCAATTTTTAAAGACACTAAACCTATACGATCCTATTGTGGTTTAGTTTTTGTTGTAATGAATATTATTCAATTTTTAATTAATATTTATGTATTTGAATTATGAGTCATTATACACTTCCCTTAAACCCCACTCAGATGGGTCTAGGTGCATGGTTTACCTAATCATGCAAAAGATGTTCAAAATCATACTAACAAAAATTTCAGTAATCTTGCATATGCATGTGGTCTAGATTTCACTATTGTATACAAATATTTCAACCTCTCTTATAAAAAAAATCCCTACATAGTTAAGTCACACAGTTAGTACTAATCATGCTATAATCATGTGAACCAAACTATTTGTAAATTTTTTGAATATTCAGAAAAAATATCCCCAAATTTTTTTGATATCTTATTTCTGCTTTTGGGAACATTTACCAACAGAAATAAAAGGGTTAAAACTAAAAAATAAATGATCCATACCATCATGAAAATTCAGATCGTTACATAAAAAAGGAAAATGAGAGGGAGCAAGGGTCTCCCATTGATAATAGCCTATTGTTACTGTAATGGGATAATATAATGTGTAAAAAATTAAATTCTTTTATAAATTATAAGATATAACACAAAACAGGAACATGAATGGAAAAGAGAAGTGTGGATTTCCTTTACCTTGATGCGTTTATCCTAAATTTTTATGATGGAAACATGGGGACATAAGGACACCTTGGGGTCAATATTTGGGACGAACAATGACCATAAAATTATATAGAATGGATTGGGAGTGAAGGTGAAGGTTAAATGGTTGGGTATTTATAGAAAAAGTGAATGAATTTCTTAATAATTTCCAAATATAGGTCTTGGAAATCTAGGTTGTGTAAAATTAAAAACCATTAGCTTACCCATGGTTTTTTCACATGTTTTTTTGGAAATTTGTGTCACATTTTATGATATTTTAATCCATTAGAATAGAACAACACTTTTCAATACTTCTATGGACATGGAAAATTATATTTTCCACAAAATAATGTTTTTCAAATCGAATTTCACATTTTAGACTGTAGAAAGATACTTATAAGTTAATAAATTGATTAAAATGTATTAAAGTACTTTATATTAATAAAATAAAATATTTTAGGTCATGTATTGTGGTTAATTAATTATAAAACCATTATTAAATATATATAAATTCCTAAAATTTACCAAAAACCTAAAACGCTATTTTTACTATTCAATGAAAAATATATTATTTTAGAAAATTGTAAAAAAATTCCCCCTAAACTAATTTAGATATACTGATTTAAAATATAATATATTTTTTATCAAAATAATTCCATAAATGTGATAATTGTAACTTCTAAATATTAACATCCTTATTTATTAAAAAATATAATTTTTTATGTCGAAGTCAAATTTCGGACACTTGAAGAAATTTCTTTGGACGTTATAAAATTATTTTATCATTTCTATTTAGATAAATGTGTTCTAAAAGAGTATTTCATTAAAAAAATATTACTCGGAATACCTAAGTTTATTATAAAAGTTTTTATATTTTCTAAAAATTCCATTATGTTATATTTGTATCTGACAATCAATTTATCGAATTGGTATTACTTAAACATATATTTTATTTGAAAAAACTCTAAAAATAGGATTAATTGAATAACCACTTTTTTATACAAATAAAATTACACATTATTTAAATAATTCTTCTAAATTTAACCCATTATTACATCTATATACACATTAAGGGTATGGTGTGTGATGGTGGTAGTTCCATGGGGCGGATCAGCTAATAATGACTGAGTGGTAATCTCCACCAAATTGAAATTTTTCTGTAGGTGGTTTCATTCATCCCTAACTTGTCAAATCTTGGCTTGGGCTTGATCAATGGAGAACCCTAGTGACATAATCCCTCTCCCATGTTTTGAAAAAATATATTCAAATGACATGACTCTACTTGTTTTGGCTAGTGTTCCTCTTTTCTATATCCCTTACCCTTTTTCATTACTACATGTAAATGAAAATTATAATTGTAAATATATTAATAATGGGTTTAGTTCCCAATATTAAAATTGAAAATTGTTTATATTGACCAACCAATATATTTGACCAATGGTCATATTACTATTCCAATTGTCACATTTCTCCTAATAAAAACCACTCCATTCTATCACTAAATATTCACTTCAATTCATCATAAGGTTATATTTTCTTTTTCTAGGATATTAATTGGTTTGTTAATATTTTAATTCATTCATATAGTGTTTTTCATGGGGTTGATGATTCTAGTAGAATGGGTAAATCCATAATTTTTATTTTATATTTCTATTTTATATTTTTGGTACAATTGAAATGTTTTTCATTTTCTTTTGTCTTGTAGCTGAGTAATGTAATGATATTTATTAATGATTCATGGTTTTTAAGTAACTCCATATTTTTTACATGTATAATATTATATAATATAACACAAATTTTCTCAAGAAACAAACTTTATTTAAAAATATTGGTTTATTACATTTAGGTATCATTATGACGATAAAGGATATGAATAAAAATTGAATGAAAATAAGAACTAAATAGCAGCGAAAATGGGTTGAACCCTACACCAAAACCGGTTTCACAAATACTAAATTCTGAGAATAAAACAAATATAAGACATTGAGTCACAATGAACTCAGGCACCATCACCCCCTATCCTCTAATAACAATTGGGTTAGTTCTCCATTTTCTTATATAATAGAATGAGAATGTTGGGGGAAAATAGATAAATGAAAAGAAAAGAGAAATATGAAAAAATATTAAATATGTACAATGGAATTTCATAAAAATAAACCCTATTTTTATAGAGAATGGCCAACCTAATTTTCCAAAAACCTTTAAATGGATTCACAGACATCTTTTCATAGGGAGGGGAGTGGAAAATTTTCATTAATTATCTCATTTTAATGTATGCATGTGGCAATATAAATGGACAAATTTTTAATTTTTTCCCTCTATAAAGATATTAATTTATCTCTTCCTCATGCGACCATAAAATTTCACCCATTTTCTACATGTATATCCAAATATATGACCAATTTATAAATAAAATATTTTTTCCCTAGAGACTATTGTAATTCCAATGCACTGATTTCCCATGTATTTATGCAATTGGGGGAGGTCAAATATCAGGTTTCTATAGTGAAATAATTTCTTACTCATGATTTTCTCTATCTTAATGTATAATTTCAAATCATTTGTGTTATCTCCTTATGAGATATGATCGCATCATTAAAATTATCTACATCTATATAGATATTTTGAGGTCCAAATTGTGATCTTGTTTTGGGCCTCAAAATATTTGATTCAGATTTTTGTCTAGCTAAATGAAAGGAATACCAACAGCTATTAATCTTGAAAAAAAATAATTTCAAATTTTCAATTAATTTTAAAAAAGTTGTGTTCGAAATAAAAAAAATGATGTAAAAATATTTTAATTCACATATTTTTCCATTTTCATAATTAATCTCAAATTATTAATAAAACCAAATATTTTGACAATTACCCATAAAATAACAATATTAAGGGATTAAAACATTGAATTACGGAATAATATATGTGAAATTATGAGTTACATCGGTTATATACTGTTTAAAAATGGTTTCAAAGTAACATTATTTTAGTTATATTATAAAAAATATAAGTAAGTCCATTTTAATAAATTTTATGTTTGATTTTTGTATTAAAAAATTATACAAAAGGAGGCAATTTTTTGGAAAACCACTTTTCAACTTGTTTTATAGGATTCATTTTAAATTATACTCTACCACTTATAGTAATATAAGTTGTTAAAATGAATTCCATATTTATAATTAGAATAATAAATATTATATAACAACTTCAGCTTAATTTTTAGTAATAATAAATAGTAAAAGAAGAAAAAATTACTTACCACGGTTAAGGTTAAAATAGGTTAATTGGGGGTTAAGCTATGTTGATAAGAATTAAAGTGACCTAAAAACGTGTATAAATGATATTTTATGGCCATATTTTGAACCAATCTCATCTAATATTTGAAATGGTAAAATATTTATCCACTCATCTTCAATAATATATTAATATATTTTAATCATTTACAAAATTCAAATGTGTCATCTCCCCCACTTAAAAAAAGGACACCCCTCTCATATCCTCCGTACACATCATGATCTATTTTTTTAGACAATACCTACCCAAATACCTTGCTAAAATACCTAAACATATCCTATATATCTTATTTTGAGAATAATACCAACCTTATAGGTATTAAGGTGTAAAGAAAATGATGTTTTCTGAATAAGATGTATAGTTTTTAATAGAATTTTTTAGTTTTATTTATTATCATATATCCTAAAAATTATTCTAACCATTGTGATATAATACAAATTGTATCTCCCATATACTTATATGTTATTATGATGATGGATTCACTTTTATCAATTTCCTTCTTCATCTAACAGGAAGAGAAACCATCATTCGTGTGTACGGAGGACTACTGCCTCGCTAATCGATGTAGTTTGTTTTCCATCAATTAATCTCATAGATGGTTATATTGATGGATTAAAAGTATATATATGATATTAATAAAATAATTATAATATTTAATGATAATATATCATCTATTTTAGTACAATTTCATCTATTGAAAAAATGATAATGTTGTTCATGTGTATGTGTGAATTACCACCCCCATTAAGAGACATGATTCTTTTTTCGTCACAAACTTACATGGTTGGTATTTATAAGTTTATTTAAAGATATAATTTCATATTCCTTAAAGATATTGGGTTTTTTATTCGAAAATTATTGGGTAATTTCTTATGCATTAAATTAATTAAAACCCCCATGAGAAAAATTATCCTACCAATTACATTGAACTAGAGGCTATAGTGTTTTCATTAAAAATTTAGAGACAAAATTTTTATAGATTAAAGTGCAAAATATATACTCTTCATAAAATTATAAAGTACATATTCACTAGGAAAGAGTTAAAAATGAGATATAGGAGATGTTTGTAATTGATAAAGCATTGTAATAGTACAATTAATTAGCAATAAGTTAATGAAAATAGAGTAGATGATTCTTTGATTTGGAAAGATAATGCTACATTAACCATGTTACTTTTTGGACATGGGCCATGGATAATGAATTGATGAATGTTTTCATAGAAATTTTTCATGCTGGAACTCCATTTTTTTTCAAGTGCCGGTAGAATCATCTTTATCAGACATAATTTTGAAAGCTCAGATGGAAGATCATATTTTATAAGTAAAGGTAAAAATTTTCAAGAAGGGTTAGTTTATAGAGTTAAATGTTAATAAATAAGGATTTTTTATATTTTTAAACATGTTATTTATTTCATGTGACCATCAGATTAAGAAGGGAATATTGAGTGAGGCTTACAGGTCTACATTTTTTATTCATCATGAGGACAAAAAAAATTATAGAGACCTTCAAGTAATTTTCTGGTGGGAAGGAATGAAGAAATATATTACTAATTTCACTATGAAATTCTTGAATTTTAAAGGGGTTAATATTGAATAGAAACTACTGAATGGGATGATTCGTCCATTTTTAATTCAATAATGGTAATGGGGGAATATATCAATGGATTTCACATTCAGATTACCAAATACATCACAAGTTAATAGTGTGATTTGGGTATTCTCTAATCTATTAGCTAAATATTCTCATTTTCTTCCCATTTGAGATAATAAGTCATTGGATCGAATTTCTCATATTTATGTTAAAAATCTAATTATACTACAAAAATTCCTTCATACCATTATATATGATCATGATCCCATCTTCTCCTTAAATTTATATAAAGTACATCATAATTAATTAGGTTTTGAATTGAATTTCAATACATCCATTCATCCTCAATATGATGGAATTCTAAATTGAATTATTTAGGCATTATAAGATATTATCTGATCTTGTTCAATGTATTATTGGGGAATTTGGTGTAATGTACCGGAATTTCCGTATATTTTTTTTAATTATATATAATTATTTAGAGATAGTGAAATCTGACGGCACGTGATTCCGAGGCCCGGAGTTCCCAGAATGATCTGTCGAAAAATGATAAGTTTAAAATAGTGTGTGTTAGTTGTTTTCCTGAGAAAGTTGAATAACTCATAAATGGGTGCCAAAATCAGAAATATGAGGGCATCGTTGCATTTAGAATTGCAGGTTTACCCTAGGAGAGAATTATGTTTAGTCGGTGCAGGCCTTCGGTGAGAAAACCCGAAAATGGAATAATCGTAAATAAAATAATTAAAAATTTTATTTTATTTTTGAAATGATTATAAATCAAGAATGGGGACTCAAATTAAAAATATGATACCACTGCTGTGCTCATGAGGGTATTATTTCTTTAGTAATATACTATCATTGGTCGGCACATGCCAACTATGAAATTTAGTTTTTGGCTGTAAATATAATAATTAAGTAACAATTATTTTAATTTTAAAATACATAACTTCTAAATGGTAATATGGATTGAAAATCCAAGAGTACCATTGAGTTTGTTGGGATGTGATTCCCTTAGGCAGAGCCTAACCCTGACCGGCACGGGTCATGGGTGTATGTTAACAATTTATTGAAAAAAATTTAATGGTGCGTTCAGTAAACGTGTGGGCCGCATTTTCTAAATTTTTAACAGGTGCTCATATTAAACATATGAGGACACTGTTGAATCTTAAGTGTTGTGATTCTGTTATAAGAGGCTTCACTTCGAACACAGTAGGTCAGGTGAAAAATTAGTTTTTACAGATTTTAATGAAATAATAAAATAACATAGAAATTATTATTTTATTTTCTTTCCTCCTTCTCCAATGAACGAGTGGCAGGGGTGGGACCGATGACATGTCAATCCATTAAATGGCTTGAATGTTCTTTAATTTTAATCACACCATTTGGAATTTGGAAGGTTCATTAATTAAATGAACCTCATTAATTCTTCATGCGGGACACACTCTTATTCCTCTCCTATTTATATGGAGCTCGGGGAGGGGTGTTGGCACGGCTTCACCAAGCGACGAAGCTCGGGAAAAGGACATCAATGATAAACACCTAGAGGATGAGGCTATATTCAGCGAGCAATTATGAGCACCACTGAATCGCTAACCAATGACAATAACGAGGGAGGTTTCGTCGATCAACATCAGCAGACATCTTATCCAAGTGGGGGTTATTTTTAAGTTCATCTTTGATGATTTTATTACTTCCGCCTACTATCATGTTAACGCGGAGGGAACATGCTAAAAAAACAAGGCCCAGACCCTCTGTGGATTTTCTCATGTTGTGTTCTTCATGAACGGTTTACTCAAGTTGATGGAAACGCAAATTAGCTGGTCACGTTTTGACGACGTCACCCCGAGAGAGCTGTAGGCGCAGATGGAACCAAGAATGGACCATCGGAGCATGTTAAGTGGCCCGCTGATGAAAACCGCTGGCGTGCTATGTCGATGGAGGCTGGCGGTGGCCATAGGAGACCCACAGGAACTGGCCGCTAGCGGTGGAAAGCAGCGTGCGACGGAACTCCACGGTGGCCGAAGGCGGTCGGCTCGAGCCAGCTGCGTGGGACAAAAAAGGGCATCTCCCACAGGCGTCGTCGGTGGCAGTAGTCGTGGACAATGGGCCGCGGAAGAAGGAGGGTGATGTGGGGTAGATATAGCCAGTGTGTTGTGTCAAAAAGGGGTAGGGCGGCCCCGCACCGCACCACATTGGCGGATTCCAGTCAGCTGAACGGCTGATTGTTGAATCGCAGTGGGGAAGCGCCCCACCAGCAGGACAAAATGGCCCTACAACCGCAGGGCCATCGGGACTCAACGGTCCGCCTTCAGGTGGACTGAGCCGAACACGGACCGGCTGAGTGGGCCAGATCCTTCCAGCTAGCTGGATCCACCAGTGGACCGGGCCGGACCTGCTGCCCAACGGGCCAGCGCGGGGGGGCCGATCTCCACTTGACGGGGCAAGACAACAGCGGCCTGGGACCACGAAGAAGTCGATCCGACCCCGATGGGCTGGAACCTATGAACCGGGTCAACCCCCATTAGGCTAATCTCGAGCGGGGTGAGGTAGACCTTGCGACCCATTGCGTTGGGCCGGTCTGACCGAGTCGGAGCAGGCCCAGACCAAACCGGTCCACGAATAGAGAAACGCATGTAATTGAAGAACCGGGTGTTCGTTCAACATGTCGTTAGTGGAGTTGGGATACCTTTTGGGAATCGGTCTCTTTGGCATATTCTAGTGGTCCTGACCGAGCCGGGCTGGACCAATGTGTGATCACCCCCATTTCACCAAAAGGGATGTAACTAATAGATCGAGCATCTAATCGACGCTTCGTCTATGGAATATGAACCCATGTGACAAGGCGGTCCTTTGCAGATACTCTAATTGTGTTTTGACAGAGTTTGATGTATGACTCGGGTTGAGTCAAACATGAATCCAACCGAGCCCTTTTTACAAAAGTTCCCATATCTCACTGATTGGGCGTCTAATCGACGCATCGTATGTCACGTTGGGACCCCTATAATTGGGTGGTCCGTTGGGTATTATTTCTACAAGAAATTGTACTAGTTCAAATACGAATAATGGATTGAGGAGCAGTTCTCCCATAATCAAGACTGATAGGAGTGGGAATCCAGTGGCTAGTTGTGACATGAAGAAGAAGAGTGACCGATGTGGGTCAGCATCAGAAACTCCAGAGTGGGATGATCTAGCTTTATGAATTATCATCCCTACCTCTGTACAAGATATCATATGTGGATCAGCATCTAGCAACCATATGTGGATCAGCAAAATATAGACCCTGTGTGGATCAGCATCTAGCGACCCTGTGTAGATCAGCAACATAGCGACCCTGTGTGGATCAGTATCATAGTGACCCTATGTGGATCAGAATTCTAGCTACCCTGTTTGGATAAGCAACTAACGACCCTGTGTGGATCAGTTATAGCATGAATCGATGAGGACCTGCCATACAGTGGCCCATCATGGAAAAACGACTTACGTCCAAGAGTGGACCGATAGTAGAACAACTTCTTTTGGATTAGGTGTGGAACTTCTAATGGAATAATATGATATAGCTTTTGATTAATCATTTAATTTTATGGACTCTGATTTTTATACCTGGTGTGATATAACTATTTTATCGTTCTTTTTGTTTGAGGTCTTTCTTTGTGGTTTTTAGTTAGGATATATGGGAGACCTTCAAGGGACTCGGGGTCCTTATTGAGAATTTTCATACTCACCCCTATAGTGGTTCTCCCACACCTTGTTGTGTCTTGTGCAGACGACGAGCAGCTGGGCTGATACATGAGGGAGCTAGAACCAGATGGTACAAAAAGTAGACAGGATGACGTGGAGTTTTGTGGAGATGATCTGTACTTATAATCCAGGTAGGATCCTTGGTGGATGATCCATGATCTGTTTTATTTTTTCATTTGTACATGTACATTTCAGTTGGTCTTGTATTCCGGCCCCATTACATTTAGTACACTTTTCACTATAGTAGTTTACTTCATAGTTTCTTCTTATTGTGTTCTGGGACTGTGTGTCTATATAGGTTTAAAGGAAATGCCTTCCCATGGTAGGGATATGGTTTTTTGGTGCTATTCTCCAACCCCTGAAATATAGAAGGCTGGCTTGGGGTAGTCACGACATGAGCCACAGGGGATGGGTCGTGACAAAGTGGTATCAGAGGAGTTTGTTCTACCGAAGAACTAGGACTCTGAACTTTTCAATGGAGTAATATTGTTAAGTTTTTTAAGTGTGTTTTTCAGTTAGAGGAGTTCAGTGTTTGGGTGATGGCCAACATGTCCAGATGTAACACTCCAAGCATCCACGGTACGCTTCTCTTTGAATAATATAGTAGCGTGTGTTGTACGCAACTTCGAGTTCTAACACACACCACAACCAATCAAACTAGCCGTTATGAATAGTAATACCCACTTTTTTAAATTTTATACATTTTATCTTTCAAAATGGAATTCATTTTTAGATTTTTAATATTGAATTTATCTTAGGGTGAAATTTTGGTACTTTTCGGATAACTTTCATATTTTGATGAATAGTGAAAATTACTAAATTTTAATTAAAAACAACTTTTTTAATCAAAATAATTAATAGTGATAAATTATGAATTTAAGTGATTTTAAAATATATTTAAAATATATTTTTACCACTTTATACAATTTTTGTCATTGGACGTAATTTCACATTTAAACCGGACATAAACAAGTGTCAATATTTTGATAGTTATTATTTCTTAAAAACACGCTTTTTGTTTTGACAGCAGGAATTAATTTTAAATTAATTTCTACCACTTCTGTGTTTTGAGTTTAGAAAAATGGATTCCATATTTATAATCCGTAGTTTCAAATTTTTTAAATAGGTAACTTTTATTTTTTGACATTTTGAATAATTACTTTGGTAAATATTTTATTTACCGTGGTTAAAGGGTAATCCGGTAAATAAGGGTAAAAAATAATATTAAAATAATAATAAATTACCATAAAACATGTCCTAACCCTATTGGTTGATACATTTCCAACCATGATCATATTTGGGTCGATTTTGGGACCCCATGGATCCACTTGTAAGAGATAATGACACTTTATATTAATTAAGTTAAGGTTAATACAAAAATTACATAAGCATATATCTTTTAGAAAAACAATTTTTACATAGGGTTATATATGTTATATTTTTTACTATAAATATTCATTAAAAATATAAAAATATTTCCTACATAATGGTATTTTATTTATAATTTTTAGACATTGAATAATTAAATTTATTTATGACACAATAATGATGTTGTATTGTCCTTATTAATGAAAGAGTCAAATAATTAGTATTATAAATGATAAAATAAATATAAGTTGAACATTTTGATGCCATAAACGAATTTTATTGGTTAATATGACATGTTAGGATTTCTTAAATTAATTTATTTAGAATTAATAACGATTTTAATACTTTAACAAAAATCAATTATTAAATAGTGTGAAAATTGACATAAATTAGTTTTTAAAACAAATATTATATTATTAATTTATATTCTATTCATAAAATCTAAGGCTCGGCCATAAAACTTATATAATGATAGGTGTATCATTAATGTACCACATGGGGATCTCTTGGAAATATATAGTAAGTTTATGAACCATATAATATAAAAATACAAAGTGACATGGTAAATGCAAACTATTTAACTAAGAGTCAAATATAAATGATAAGGTTAATATAGTGACCCAAGCCTTTCTAAAATCTATTGTATGAAAGTCTTTCGACCCATACCCATCTTAAAATTTGAATAATCTACTATGGAGCCATTATAAACCTAATATAAATTTATTATAAATTAATACTTTAAGTTTTTTCTAAAGAGCCCCTCCTCCCTCTTGTAAAAGGACACCACTTCTATACAATTCTTAATACCTTAAAAGCCTTTTGGTTTGGCCAACCTCTACCCAAATACCCTCTAAACTACCCTACCTTAATAATAGAGGCCTTCCTTTATTCATAAATCCAACCTACGGATTCCTTTTGATCAAATCAAAAGAAAGAACCCGAAGAAGAGGTAATGTTTTCACCACCCTTTTTCAAGTTCCTTTCTTCATCAACTTCTTCTTTCTTAGTTGTTTCCATTATAAAATAATAACTCCATTATCTTATATATACTGGGATGTTATTATAAATAGTGTACAACCATATTCAGTATTCTACCCATCCTTTGAATGACATGTCACCATACATGCGTACGTACGGCCTACTGTCTCCACATCGTTGTGTAATTGTTATTCAATACATTATTATTTGGATGGGTATTGTAATGATGTGTAATTCATGTGAATAATAAATATAACATGATAATGATTCTGTATATATGATATACTATCCAATTATATATTATTTTAATATCAAAAGAATGATATTGTCGCTCATGCGTACGTACGGACTACCGTCTCCAGGAACGTGATGAGATTCATTCCCCATCGTATCAATTTAGGTCTAATTATCATTTGATGATTAAAAATAATTTTAAGGACTTGATATCATTCTGGATATGAATAATATACAAGCTATCCATAACAAACACGGATTATAAAATAAAACGAGTAAGTTAACACCTGAAATGACTATAATACTAAGATATTATTAAAAAAGCAATGTTAAAAGATCATATATGATATCATATTAATGTATATGATTCTTGTATAATTTAATAACAACTATTTCACCATTATACAAGAGATTAACCTACCCTCAACCAAGGAAAAGTACAAGATAAGGTTTTATTTCACAATCTCTTTATTATCCGAGGTTGTTTATACATAATTATCTACTGGGACCTATTTATCATCCACATCCATGATTATTAAAAATGTATTTCAAAACATTCTTACTATTTTATATAATATGGATTAAAGTTATTTATAACTTTGTTTTAATTTTTATAATATTTTTATAAAGGAATCTTTCCGTCATTTTCCAAACAAGGTCCTTTTTTACCTTTTTGAAAAAGTTAAGGTAAGAATGTATTTTCTAACTTATACGGCGGGTGCGGCTATTTTCTACTATTATAAACTCGTCAATGATTCCCTTACAAGCTTATAATAATATTTTCAAATTAAATGTTTTATTTTTATAATTACGTGACTCTTAATGATTTCAAAATAGAAATATATATTTCTCTAAAAATAATTTTGATTTAATCTATGTCAACATCCTTTGATGGATTTTAAGTTTATTTGGAGTTGATTTATTGTGATACAAAACTTCTATATTGTATTGAATTTTTTGTGATATGTTTGACTTTGGATGTGATATTTTTATACCATTCCTGATTTATGGTTAAATTATTGACATTTCGTATCCTAGTTTTAATACAAATGTTTATGATATGTTTAAACCTTTTCATATGAGGAATGTATTGGACTTAGTAAGTGACGGGTGGATCCCTCTATAGCTCCTCGATGCATCAGTGGGTCTCATGAGACAACTAGACATGGAATTGGCCGAGGCCCCTTCCCAATTTGATTTATGGTTTTGGCCAAGGCCTTAATCATTTTTAGACGTCTTGGACGAGGCCTTGACAAAATGTTTCAGAATGTCCGACATTATACATTCTCTAATTATGGAAATAATATTGATGGTTCATGTGGTCATTCGGCTAGTAGAATACCCATGATTATGTTTTATTAGGGATTTATTTACTCAGATCATATTCTTTCCATTAAATTATTCTTGTTTATTATTGGTAAAGGCATGTGGTTTCAATTATTTACCATTCATAATATTTATGTCACTTTCCGCTGTATTACATACCCTTACTGAGTGTTTGAGCTCACCCATTTCTTATGTTTCATTTTCCCAGGATATGAATAAGTTAGTTATGAGTGACTTTCTGACATAATCTAGGCAGCTTGGATGTTTATAATATAATAAATTCATGTTGTATTTCTTTTCAAGGTGTAAAGTTGAACTTATGTATGAATATTGTTTCCAATAATACTAAATCGATTGGTCTTTTGAGACATGATTTCCTTGTGATCATGCCAATATGATGTAATAATGCACCGATTCTAGGTAACTGGGGTCGGGGTGTTAGATTTGGTATCAGATGATGTTTAGTACAACCCTTGGAAACTAGATTTAGATAATCTTTGATTAGAGCACATAGACCTAAGATGGACTTTGTGGAATAGTATAGAAGAACTTCCTAAAATTTTGGTATCGTAGAAATTTTGTGAGTTTTCCGAGAAATACATCCCTGTTTGGATACGAGCAGGTAGAGGAGGCTCTGGAACAGATGTACCTAAGGGTAAAACCCAAAAACAGTGCTTTGAGCTAGACTCGAATGGGAACTGGTGCACGACAACGGTCCCTGCTGCACTCTTGGTTACGACACTCCCGGGGGATATGCTTAGGATAATTATCATTTTTTTACAAACCATTATGAAGGTTTTATGAGTATATACTTATTCAAAAAACAATTTTATGATTACGGATTATATCCATAAATTATTTAATTTTTGTTAAGTGTTTTAGAAGTTTGGAATTATATATTTCGATTCATAAACTAATCTCATTTATGTCATTGTTTAGAAATGTCACCTAGTGGAAGGAATGGAAACCGTATCAATGCATGCACTCCATGTAGGGATTTCCCTCTTGCTCAAGATAACTATAGTGCAGATAGTGATTCAACTAGTGATGATCAGCTAATCACCATACTGGGAAAACTCACTCAAGTAATGAATAATAACCTTACCCGTATGGAGCACCCTGATCCACAGCGTGGAGGATAAATGTTAGATCGCTTCATGAGGAAACAACCACTGACATTAAATGGGATTAAAAATCCATTAGTGGCTAAGAAATGGATCAATTCCTTAGAGAAAATATTCCAGGCTTTGGAGAGTGGTGAAAGGGAAAAAGTTGTCATGGCAATTTACCGCCTTACTAGAGATGCTGATCAATGGTGGTCATTCATTCAAAAAACAAAGGAGGATGATAAAGTATGAAATATGGAATGGATGGAGTTCAAAGAGATTTTCTTAGAAAAATACTTTTTTCATGACCATCGAGTAGATATGGAAAGGCAATTCCTGAGTCTGAGGAAAAAGGAAGATGATAATTTCACAAAGTATTAGGAGAACATTACAAGGTTATCAAGTCATGTTGCATATTATATGCATAACCCAAGAAGTAAGATTGATTGTTTCTTTGATGGGTTAAAACCATTTCTCTATCGAGAATTAGTATCACAATCCTTCTCATCATACGAAGATATTGTCTCGTGTGCTATCACGACAGAAAAGGAATTCTATACATCTTATGACTTTAAATCAAAGCAAGAGAAGAAGAGATTTGCTGAAAACTCCGGGAAAGGAAATAAGGAAATAGGGAATAAGGGAAGAATTTAATTTCCACCAAGTGATAATTGTGGAAGGAAGAACCCTAGTGCCTGTCTAAAAGGAAAAGGAGTATGCTACAAATGTGGACAGAAAGGTCATCTAGCTGGTTATTGTAAAGGAAAGAAAGATGCTACCGATGTACAATGCTACAATTGCAGGGAGATGGGACATTATACAAATGAATTCCCTAAGTTTCATAGAAACTTACCTCAGAAAAGGTCAACGGATCAAGGCCAAGTTTATGTTATCACTACTGCTAAGTTAGAAGCTCTGAAAGATGTGGTGGAAGGTAATTTAATGGTTTCCTAAAATTTAGCCAATGATTTATTTGATTCTAGATCATCTCATTGTTTCGTATCTTCCCAGTTTTCTAAGAAAATTAGATATTTCCAATTTGATTTATCAATAGAGTTGTCAGTCAAAACTCTTAAGGTCAGTATCATTGCTATAATGTTCTGTGAATCAGCCCCATTAGAGCATAAAAATGTTCTTTATCTGATTATCTCATCGTCATACCCATGATTTAATTTGATATAATCCTCAGTATGGATTGGATTTCGGACCATGATGCAAATATTTATTGTAATAAGAAGGAGGTTATGTTTTTGGATGATGATGATAAGGAACACCTTATCTTTAGAGCAGAATTATCACCACCTAATTCTTATCTAGATCCACCCCCAGTATCTTAACTAAATTCCATTATCGGGGAGGGAGAGAATGAAATAACTATGGGTAAGGAATGTAATATTCAAATAGAGGATGTACCTATTGTGAAAGATTATATTGATGTGTTTCCGGAAGAATTACATGGACATCCTCTAGAAGGAGAAATTGTATTTTCCATTCATTTAATTCCCGGTTCAAGGCCTACATCGAAGACCCCTTATAGAATGGCCACTATGGATTTTTTTGAACTAAGGAAACAACTAGAGGAATTGAGTAATAAGGTATTTATTCTCCCTAGTGTTTCTCCATGTGGAGCCCCTATCATTTTTGTTAATAAGAAAGATGGATCTATGAGGTTATGTATCGACTATAGGGAAATAAATGCTATAACAATAAAGAACAAGTATCCCCTAACTCGCATTAATGATTTATTTGAACAATTGCATGGATCTCAATACTTTTCAAATATTGAAATTCGATCTGGATACCATCAGTTGTGTGTGAAGAAGGAAGACATTCAAAAGATAGCATTTCGAACTAGGTTTGGGCATTACGAGTTTACAGTAATGCCTTTTGGATTGACTAATTCACCCTCTGAATTCATTGATCTAATGAATATAGTTTTCACAGAATATCTCGATGAATTTGTGGTGGTATTTATTGATGATATGTGGTATAATCCAAAAGCTACGATGATCATGAAAATCACTTGCGCACTATCCTGACGACTCTTAGAAGACGTGAATTATATGGGATGTTTAGCAAGTGTGAATTCTGGCTTCAAAAGATTTCATTTCTTGTCCATATTGTCTCAAAATATGGAATTTTTGTTGATCCTTCTAATACCAAGGCAATCCAAGAATGGGCAGCACCGAGGAGTATAATTGAGGTACGCAGTTTTAATGGTTTAGCATGTTATTATAAACGTTTCATCCAGAATTTCGCCTGATTGGCTAACCCATTAACAAAGCTCACACTAAAGGGGTTAAATTTGTTTGTAAAAAAGAGTGTGAAGAATGTTTTGAAGAACTGAAGAGAAGATTAGTCAATTCTCTGATATTGACTCTACCATTGGAGAATGATGGGTTCATTATTTATAGTGATGCATCGAAGAAAGGACTTGGTTGTGTCCTTATGCAGAATGATAGGGTTATTGCCTATGCATCACGAAAACTAAAAATTCATGAGCAAAACTATCCTACTCATGATATTGAGTTAGTAGATGTAATATTTTCTTTGAAGATTTGGAGACACTATCTCTATGGTGAGAAATGTGAGATTTATACTGATCAAAATAGTTTTAAGTATATTTTCTCACAGAAAGAACTCAACATGAGGCAAAGGCGATTGCTTGAACTACTCAAGGATTATGATTGCACGATACACTACCACCTGGGAAAGGAAAATAAGGTGGCAGATGCATTGAGTAGAAAGGATCATGGAGTTTTGAACAAGATAAGATTTGAAAAGGATCCTATATATATGGATCTAGTAAATGTGGATATAGGAATAACCATGAAAGGTGAAACATAAATTCTTTTTCAAATGGTTGCCAAACCATATTTACTAGAAAGGATAAAGAGTTCTCAGACCAGTGATGAAGAGTTTCAAAAGAATATTAAAGCTGTGAATGATGGTAGATTGAGTGACTTTGTGTATGAAGATGGAATTTTGAAATTTGGGAAGAGACTTTGTTTTCCCAATATACCTGATCTAAAAAGAGAGTTGTTGTATGATGCTCATAGTTCCAATTTCGCTATACACCCTAGGAGCACCAAAATGTATAGATATTTGAAGCAACATTTTTGGTGGGACAACATGAAGAGGGATATTTCTGATTTTGTGACAAGATGTATGGTTTCTCAACAAGTGAAAGATGGAAGACAATAGCCTGGAGGATTATTGAAACCTATTCTCATACCTGAGTGAAAATGGGAGAAGATTACAATGGACTTTGTCATGGGACTACCAAAGACTCCTAGAAGGAACTATGCAATATGGGTCATTGTTGACCACTTTACCAAGTCAGCACATTTTCATGCTATAAGGGATGATTTACCACTTGAACATCTAGAAAGACTATATATTAATGAATTTTTGAGACTTCATAGAGTACCCCTATCAATTGTTTCTTATCATAATCCCCGTTTTACTTCAAGATTCTTGAAGAGTCTTCAGAAGGCCTTGGATACTGAACTTTATTTGAGCACTGCCTACCACCCTCAAACAGATGGACAATCAGAATGGACTATTCAAACCTTATAAGACATGTTGAGATCTTTTTCACTTGACTTTCAGGGTATGTGGGATCAATATTACCTCTGGTAGATTTTTCCTGTAACAATAGCTTCCATTCAAGTATTCGGATGGCACCATATAAAGCATTATATGGAAAGAGATGTCGCACACCAACCTGTTGGGATGACGTTGGTGAAAGAAAACTTGTAGGCTCAGAACTGGTGGAAGAAACAATGGAAAAGGTAAAGTTAATCCAAAACCACATCAAAGCAGCTCAATGTAGCCAGAAGATCTATGCTGATTACCGAAGGAAGGACTTGAAATTTCATGTAAGAGATCATGTTTCCATGAAGGTATCTCCATGTAAGTGAGTTATAAGTTTCGATAAGAAGGGTAAATTGAGTCCCAGGTACATCAGACCTTTCAAAATTCTAGAACGTATTGCGGTTGTAGCTTACTATTTGGAAATGCCGCCAAGTATATCCAAAGTTCATGATGTGTTCCACGTATCACTGTTGAGAAAATACATTCCTGACCCAACGCATGTACTCTCTTACAAGGAATTAGAACTGGAATCTAATCTATCTTATCACAAATATCCCATCAGGATTCTTGAATCAAGAGAACAAGTGCTGAGAAACCAGACGACTCGTCTGGTAAAAGTTCTATGGAGAAACCATAAAATGGAAGAGGCAACGTGGGAACCCGAGGAACTTATGATGAAAATCACCTGAGTCTTTTTATGTAGTAGTATTCTACAAATTTCGAGGAAAAAATTGTTTGAAGGAGGGGAGAATGTAACACCCCAAGCTTCCACGGTATGCTTCTCTTTGAATAATACAGTAGCATGTGTTGTATGCAACTTTGATTTCTAACACACACCACAACCAATCAAAGTAGTCGTTATGAATAGTAATACCATATTTTTGAAATATTATACATTTTATCTTTCAAAATGGACTTCATTTTTGGATTCTGAATATCAAAATTAGCTTAGGGTGAATTTTTGGTACTTTTCGGATATCGTTCATATTTGGATGAATAGTGAAAATTACTAAATTTTAATTAAAAAAAAATTTAGTCAAAATAATTAATAGTGATAAATTAATAATTTGAGTGATTTTGAAGTATATTTAGAATATATTTTTACCACTTAATATAATGTTATTCATTGGACGTAATTTTACATTTAAACTGGACATAAATATGTGTCAATCTTTTGATAGTTATTATTTCTTAAAAACACGCTTTTTGTTTTGACAGCGGGAATTAATTTTAAATTAATTTCTGCCACTTCTATGTTTTGAATTTAGAAAAATGGATTCCATATTTAATATCAGGAGGTCCCAATTTTGTAAATAGTTAAATTTTATTTTTAGACGTTTTGAATAATTACTTCGGTAAATATTTTATTTACCGTGGTTAAAAGGTAAATCTGGTAAAGAAGGGTAAAAAATAATATTATAATAATAATAAATTACCATAAAATGTGTCCTAACCCTATTGGTTGATACATGTCCGACCATGGGCATCTTTGGGTCGATTTTAGGACCCCATTGGTCCACTTGTAAGTAATAATGACACTTTATATTAATTAAGTTAAAGTAAATACAAAAATGACATAATTATATATCTTTTAGAAAAACAATTTTTACATAGGGTTATATATGTTATATTTTCGACTATAAATATTTATTAGAAATATAAAAAGATTTACAACATAATTTTATTTTATTTATAATTTTTATACATTTAATAATTAAATTTATTTATGACACAATAATGATGCGGTATTTTCCTTATTAATGAATGAATCAAATAATTAGTATTATAAATGTTAAAAAAATATAATTTGAAAATTTTTATGCCATCCACAAATTTTATTGGTTAATATGACATGTTAGTATTTCTTAAATAAATTTTTTTTGAATTAATAAATATTTTAATACTTTAACAAAAAATAATTATTAAATAGTGTCAAAATTGACATAAATGGTTTTTTAAAACAAATATTATATTATTAATTGATATTCTATTCCTAAAAATATAAGGTTCAGACAAAGGACCTATATCATGATATTTGTATCATTAATGGACCACTTTGGGGCCACTTGGAAGTATATAGTAAGTTTATTAACAATATAATATTAAAATACAATGTGACATGGTAAATGTCAAACTATTTAACTAAGAGTTAAATATAAATGATAAGGTTAATATAGTGACCCAAACCTATCTAAAATCTATTGGATGAATGTATTTCGACCCATAACCACCTTAGAATTTGAATAATCCACTTTGGAGCAATTATAAACCGAATATGAATTTATTATAAATTAATACTTTAAGTTTTTCCTAAAGAGCCCCTCCTCCCTCTTATAAAAGGACACCACTTCTAACCAATAATTCATACCTTAAAAGCCTTTTGGCTCCACCAACCTCTGACCAAATACCATCTCAAATACCCTCCCTTAGTCCTAGGTTCCTTCCTTTAGTCATAAATCCAACTTAAGGATTCCTTTTGATCGAATCAAAAGGAATAGCCCGAAGAAGAGGTAATGTTTTCGCCACACTTTTTCAAGTTCCTTTCTTCTTCAACTTCTTCTTTCTTAGTTTTTTCCATTCAAAAATAATAACTCCAGTATATTCAATATAATTTGATGTTATTATAAATATTTTACAACCATATTTAGTATTCTACCCATCCTTTGAATGACATGTCACCATACGTGCGTACGTACGGCCCACCGTCTCCACGTCGTGGTGTAATTGTTATTCAATAAATTATTATTTGGATGGGTATGATAATGATGTTTAATTAATGTAAATAATGAATATAACATGGTAATTATATTTTATATATGATATACTATCCCATTATATATTATTTTAATATCAAAAGAATGATATTGTCGCTCGTGCGTACGTACGGACTACCGTCTCCACAAACGTGATGAGATTCATTCACCATCGTATCCCTTCAAGTTTAATTGTCATTTGATGATTAAAAATAATGTTTATGGACTTGATATCATTTCGGATATGAATAAGATACAACCTATCTATAAAAAACATGTCTTATAAAAGAAAATGAGTAAGTTAACACCTGAAACGACGATAATAGTAAGATATTATTAACAAATCAACGTTAAAAGATCATATATGATATCATATTAATGTATATGATTCTTGTTTAATTTAACAAAAATTATTTCACCATTATACCAGAGTTTAACCTACCCTCAACCAAGGAAAAGTACAAGCTAAGGTTTTATTTCACACTGACTTCATTATCTGAGTTTGTTTATACATAATTATCTACTGGGACCTCTTTATCATTCACATCCATGTTTCTTAAAAATGTATTTCAAAACAATCTTACTATTTTACAGAATATGGGTTAAAGTCGTTTATACCCTTGTTTTAATTTTTATAAGATTTTTATAAAAGAATCTTTCTGTTTTTTCCAAACAAGTTCATTTTTAACCTTTTGGACAAAATTAAGGTAAGAATGTATTTTTTAACTTATATGGTGGGTGTGGCTATTTTCTACCATTGTAAACTCGTCGAAGCTTACCTTGCAAGCTTATTAGAATATTTCCAAAGTAAATGTTTCATTTTATAATTATGTGACTCTTAAATGATATCAAAATAGAAAGAGATATTTCTCTAAAAAGAGTTTTGATTTCATCTATGTAAACATCCTTTGATGAATTTTAAGTTTATTTGGAGTTGATTTATTATGATTCAAAACATCCATATTGTATTGATGTTTCTGTGATATGTTTGACTATGGATGTGCTATTTTTATAACATTCGTGATTTATGGTTAATGTATTGACATTTATTATTCTAGTTTTAATACGAATGTTTATGATATGTTTAAACCATTTAATATGAGGAATGTATTGGACTTAGTAAGTGACGGGTGGAGCCCAATATAGCTCCTAGATTCATCGTTTGGTCTCATGTGACAACTAGACATGGAATTGGCCGAGGCCCTTTCCCAATTTGATTTATGGTTTTGGCCGAATCCTTAATCATTTTTAGACATCTTGGCTAAGGCCTTGAAAAAATGTTTCAGAATGTCCGGAATTATACATTCTCTCATTATGGAAATAATATTATTGGTTCATGTTGTCATTTTACTAGTAGAATACCCATGATTATGTTTTATTATGGCATTATTTACTCAACTCATATTCTTTCCATAAAGGTATTCTTGTTTATTATTAGTAAAGGCATGTGGTTTCAATTATTTACCGTGATTAATATTTATGTCATTTTCTTCTGTATTACTTACCCTTACTGAGAGTTTGAGCTCACCCCTTTCTTATGTTTCATTTTCCCAGGATATGAAGAAGTTAGTTATGAGTGAATTACTGGCATAATCTAGGAGGCTTGGATGTTTCTAATTGAATAAATTCATTTTGTATTCCTTTTCAAGTTATAAAGTTGAACTTATGTATGAATCTTGTTTCAAATAATACTAAACTGATTGGTGTTTCGATACATGATTTCCTTGTGATCATGCCAATAATATGTAATAATGCACCGACTCTGGGTAACTGGGGTCTAGGTGTTACACCATACACCAGGACCCTAAATTCTTATTTCCGACTTGGTTCACGAAAACACTGATTGCATGTGTTTTGGAAATGTTTTAAATTGATATCTTTTGAGTAAGCTCAGTAGGTTAAACATTTTGATTGTGGTTCATCTTGATTCTCTTTCAAGATCCCTCCATGGAGACAGTCATTCAGAATTATATAGAGATTTTATGACGACAGCCCACCGAGCGATGAGGCTTCGGTGTAGGGGCCCCTTTCTATGCTAGCACCTTCGGGTGGTGGACCAGTAAGACCACCACTCATTGGGCAGCAGTTTCTACCAGCCCCACTGGAAGAAAATGCATGCCAACTGAGCGTGTTGCATGAGTTCCAGTGGTAGGGTCCACCGTTGTTTCAGGGAGAGATAGAACCCCATGCATCCAAGGACTGGATGGAAACTATGGCTATATTTTTCTTCCTAGTTAGGACACCATCAGATAGATGGTTATTTTAACCGTTAGTCTTTTCCAATGCGTGACCATGAGGATGGTCTGCATGGTAATGAGGCTTCGGTACATGGACCATTTCTCGAGATGGTAACTTTGGGTGGTGTGCCAGCAATCCCATTTCCTGTTGGTCAGCAGATACTACCAACACTACTGGTAGATGAAACATGCAGGATCAGTGTCTTACATGAGTCATAGATACAGATACCCCTCAAGTTCCTAGGAGAGCCCAATGCAGAGGAGGCTAAGGACTTTCTTGAGGTGGTGACTTAGTTTCCATCTAGCCAGGGTACAATTTAATTAGATGGTGGTCCTGGTAGAGAGCCTTCTACGTGGCTCAGTAGGATGATGAAAGGGATTAGATTACCCTGATCTTGCAAATATGTGACTTCTCTATGGACAAGCTGAAGAACCTTCCTCTAAGAAGGGGGTTTCTTGCCACAAAAATATAAAGGGTGAGTGTTCCCTAGAGCTTCAACAGCTATGGCAGGACGACATGTCAGGTAGATGAGTATTCATCAAGGTGTACCGACCATCTCAAGTACTCAATGAATATAGTAGAGTCAGTGATTCCGGTCTCAGACCTCCAATCTAGGTGTGTTTAGGAACATCTGACCCTACATTATTCCTCTATGCATTCCTACTTATGTTAGGGTTCTAGAGAGAACCTTCATGGTTGAATGTTCTTTGGCTAAGCAGATACAACCAGTGATTCTTAGAATTGGGAATGTAGTAAAGTGATGACAGTATCAGAGACTTGGGCATGTAAAATGTTTTGGGAAGAGTAAGTGATAGGGATAGATTAATCTTCAGGGCAGCAGACGTGGAAGTGGATCTAGGAGGGTATCATGAGGTGGTATACATTTAGACATGTTATAACCACCACCCCAATCTGGTCCCTACCTGGATTAGGGAGATGCAGTATAGGGGAAGGGAGTAGCTGCATGTGGTCAAAGATTTTGACCCAAGGGCTCCAGGAATGATTCAAGGTATGGTCTAAGTATACTACTAGCTTCCATATTAATAGACATTGGTATCAATCATTCCTTCTTTCCACGAATCTTGTTCAAGACCTAGATTTTTTTGTTAGAAATATGACATGACCCTTACATCTGGAGAAACCATTGATAGGAGACTCGATAATCACACTTATTTTGATGGTGTGATATAACCCTTGATGTGGGATTTTTGGTTGGAACCTCTTGGGGGAAGCATCGAGGCCTTACAATGTTAGTTTGGGGATGTACTGGACATCCACAGTTCATACTCGGATTGACTATTTTAAGAAAAAAGGATGTAGTATAGCTATAGTGTTGGAATGGGGGTTTCCTTGGTTGGTGAAAAAGGGAACCCAGGAAGCATAGTATAAAATCATGCACAGGAGGGTGCATCCGATCACTCTTGAGTCAGCCAGCCTTACCCTTGTGGAAGTAGAAGTTTTTAGTTTCCAGTTCCCAATAGTAGTGGCAGAGTGTGGGGACATCTTTTCAAAATATGTTTATAGTATTTCCACTCCGAAGGGAGAGGGACTTCTGCTTTGGTTGAGTACTACCAAGGATTTGTATGTGACTTCTCCAGGGCAGAGGAACCCTTTTTCATCTTTGATGAAGAAGGGGGAGCCTTTCTTTTGGATGGAGAAGTGTCAACAGAGCTTCCAAGATCTGGGACAGAGACTAACGAGTTCCCCCATATTGAGGCTACCAGGAGAGGGAATTGGGTATGCAGTCTACTACGACACATCAGGGACTAGAATAGGTTGTTTCTTAATACAAGAGTGGCCAGTGATCGCCTACGGATCATAGTAGTTGAGACAGAATGAGAAGAATTATGCTACCCATAACCTAGAGTTAGTAGTAGTGGCCTTTACACTGAAGATGTGGCAGCACTACTTGATGGGTGAATGGTTTACTATTTACTCTGGTCACAAGAGTCTCAGGTATATCTTCTCACAGAAGGGCCTGAACTTGAGATAGCGACAATGTCCAGAGTTCCTCCAAGACTATGACTTTGAGATATTCTATACTTCTGGGAAGGGGAAATGTGGTAGCAGATGCACTCAGAAGGAGGTCTCGTCTTTAGCTACAGAGTGAGGTGTCAGAGCATCTAGTCATGCTATAGATAACCTTCGTGGATAAAGATGCAGAGGCTTACCTCTATTCTATTACTATCACTCCCTTAATTATTCAGCGAGTTCGGGAGGCACAGCTTGAGGACATTGACTATGAGGCCCGACATGCTTAGATGTTTTTAAGATGGTCTTCTGAAGTATTTTCTAAAGGTGGGGAGCACGTCGTTCTCTTTAGAAGATTCCCCATGGTACTTGTGGTTCTTCGGGAGGATGTGTTGAGGGATTTCCATGCATCTTCTTTAATGGTACATCTTGGAGTGGCAAAGATGTACCAGGACCTACGACATCAGTACGGGATAAAGGAGGTAGTGGTAGAGTTTATACCACGATGCCTCACTTGTGAGCAAGTGAAGACTACACAGAGCTAGTAGAATTCTTATGCCGATGGGATATGGAGACCCTTGGGGTCCGAGGAGGGAGGCCATGTCTTCCTATGGGACTCACCCTGATGAGGATTGCGGAGGTTTGACAAAGAAGGCAATCTATTTCTGAGGTTTATATGACCTTTCTAGATTCTCAGCAAAGTGGGTGAGGTGGCGGTACCATCTGTCTCCTCCCCCCACATATGCACCAGGTGCATAATGTTTTCCATGTTTCACAGAAGAGGAGACACATGCATGATCCATCGCACACAATTGACTATGGTGAGTTGGACTTTGACGATGGGGAAACTTTTACAAGGTTCCCTGTGGAGATAGAGTATTGACTGGATTGAGTCCTTTATGGATGGTCGATCCCTCTTGTGTGAGTTTGGTGGAAGCACGGGAACCTCTAGGAGAGCACATGGGAGCGGGAGGCTCTGATTCACAATTTTCCTTTGTTTTGGATTTTGGGGATGTAAATACCTATAGTGAGGTGAATTTAATGTCCCAAAATTTCAAAATATATATTTTTTAATTATATAGAATTATTATGTGACCATGAAATCTGATGGTGCATGATTTAGAGTCCCGAAGTGCCCAGAATGATCCGCCGAAAAATGTTATGTTTAAAATGCAGCACGTTATTGGTTTTCCTAAAAAAGTGGAATAAATCTTAAATGGGTGCCCGAATTAGAAATATGAGGGCACCGTTGTGTTCAAGATAGTGGTTTTACCCCAGGTGCGACTTAGGTTTTGTCAGCGTAGGCCACCACTGAGAAAACATGAAAATGGAATAACCATAAATAAAATAATTAAATAAAGTTATTTTATTTTTCAAATGCTTATAACTCATGAATGGTGACTTGGATTAAAAATCAGAGACCATCACTGAGCTCATGAGTCTACGCTTTATTTAGGAAGATACTAACATTGGCCGGCGTGATCCAACTATGGAATTTAGTTTTTGGCCATAAATAAAATAATTATGTAATATTTATTTTATTGTTAAAATCCATAACATCTAACTGGTAAATTATATTGATAATCTAAGAGTAACATTGAGTTCTTTGAGACATTTTTCCCTCAGGCAGAGCCTAAACTTGATGGTGCAGGGCAAGGTTGTACGTTAATAATTTATTGAACTTTTTTTAAGGTACGTTGAATAAATGCATGGACGACATTTTCTAAATTTTAACTAGTGCTCAAATTAAAAAAATGAGGGCACCATTGAATCTGCAGCACCAGGATATGCTTATGGGAGGCTTCACATCGATGGCAGTAGGTCGGGTGAAAAAGTTAGTTTGTGTGGCGTTTAAAGAAATATTAAAATAACCTATAAATTTTTATTCTATTTTCATTTCTTTTTCTCCAATGGAAGAGTGGTGGTGGCAAGATCGATGACATGTCAAGACATTAAATGGATTGAATCTTCATTACCTGTAACCATACCATTGGGAATTTGGAAGGTTCATTAATTAAATGAACCTCATTAATTCCTTATGCGAGACACACTCTTTCTCATCTCCTATTTATATGTAGCTTAGGGAGGGGTTTAGGCACGACTTCACTGAACAACGAAGCTCTAGAAATGTACCTTGACACTAACCACAAAGATGATGTGGTCGGATTCAGAGATCGGTGACAAGCGCCACCGAATCACGAACTGACAACAACGCTGAGGGAGGTTCCATCAATCATCATCAGCAGACATCTTATCTAGGTAGGGGGTTTGTTTTTAAGTTCATATTTTATGATTTCTTTGTTCCTTCCCGTTATCATGTTAACGAGGAGCGCACGGTCCAAACAAACATGGTCGTGACCCTCCGCCACATTGCTCTTGTTGTGTTATTTAGGGACGTTTTCCTCATGTTGATCGTAACATGAATTAGAGGGTCACGTTTTGACTATGGCACCCCGGGATAGCCGTAGGCGCAGATGGAACCAAGAACGGACCACCAGAAAATGTTCGATGGCACGCAGAAGAAAATCGTCGGCGCGCCATGTCGATGGAGACCAGTGGTGTTCGTAGGAGACCCGCAGAAATGAGTCGAATGCATTGGAAGACGGTGCGCGACGGCATGACACAATGTACGAAGGTGGCCGGCCTGAGCTGGCCACGTGGGACAAAAAGGGTGGTGCCCACAGGATCCATCGGTGGCGGTAGCTGCGGCTAGCGGGCTGCGGCAGAAGGAGGGCGGCGCGGAGCAGCAGCAGCCAGAGGGCTGCAGTAGGTAGGGGAAGCGTCGCCACGCTGCATTGGTGAATGTCGGTCGGCCAAACGTCCGACCATTGAATCGCAGTGGGGTAGCGCCCCACCTGCGGGCTGAAATTGCCCCGCAACCGCGGGGCCAGCGGGACTTAATGTTCTCCCTTTGGTTGGACCGAGATAGACACGGGCCGGCCAAGCGGGCTCGATATGCCCAGTGGGCTGGATCTACCAACGGACTAGGCCAGACCCACGGCCCAACGGGCCAGCGCGGGTGGGTGGAGCCCCACTCGAAGGGCTAGGCCAACCATAGACCGAGTACATGAAAAAGTCGGGCCAGACCTAGTGAACCGAGGTGACCCCCAGTGTTTCAGACCCAAACGGGGTCAGGTAGACCTCGTGACCCGTTGCGTTGGGCCGGTATGACCAAGTCGGACCAGACTGAGACCCAACCAGTCCCTGAATAAAGAAATGCCCATAACTGATGAACCATGTATCCTTTCGACCCACTATTATCGGTGATGGGATACCTTTTGGGAAGCATTCCCTTTGGCATATTCTGGCAGGCCCGACCGAGCAGAACCAGACCGAGGTGCGATCAACCCCATTTCATGGAAAGGGATGTAACTAATAGATCAGGCGTCTGATCGACGCACCGTCTATGGAAAAGGACCCTTATGAAAAGTTGATCCTTTGGAGATACTCTAAGTGAGTTTTGCCATATTTTGACGTATGACTCGGGTTGGATCAGACTTGAATCCAGCTGGGCCCTTTTTACAAAAGTGTCCATATCTCACAGATCGGACGTCCGATCGATATGTCGTCTGTCACGTTGGGACCCCAATGAAGGGGAGGTCCCTTGCGTATGGTTTTTGCGGGACTTCATACCGGTTTAAATATGACTGATGTCTTAGGGAGTGGTTCTCCCAGAATCAAGCGTGATATGAGTGGGAATCCAGTGGTTAGCTGTGACATGAAGAAGAAGAACGACCAATGCGGGTCAGAATCAGAAACCCCAGATTGATATGATCTAGTTGTATGACTAATCATCCCTACCTCTGTACTAACGACCCTATGTGGATCATCATTTATTGACCCTGTGTGGATCAACAACATAGAAACTCTCTATGGATCAGCATCTTGCGACCCTGTGTAGATCAGCAACATACCGACCCTGTTTGGATCAGCATCATAGAGACCCTTTGTGGATCAGAATTCTAGAGACCCTATATGGATCAACAACTAGTGACCCTATGTGGATCTATTGTAGCATGACCTGACGAGAACCCACCATACAGTGGCCCGTCGTGGCACAGTGACCTACGTCCAAGAGTGCAATGATAGTAGAACGACTTATTTTGGATCAGTCATGGAACTTCTAATGGAATGAGATGATATAGCTTATGAATAATAATCTATATTCCTAAACACTGAGTTGTATACCTTGTCTGAGATGACTATTACTTCGTGCTTTGTGTATTAGGTCTTTCTTTTTGGTTTTTCCTTGTGGAACTCTTGGAGCCCTCGAGGGTCTCGGGTCCCTACTGAGTATTGTTATACTAACCCCTACACAAGCTTCACCCACACCTTATTGTGTCTTTTGCAGATAACGAGTAGTTGGGATGAGACTTGAGGGAGCCAGGACCAGGTGGTACACAGAAAAGATAGGTTGATGTGGAGTTTTGTGGATCCAATCTGTACCTACCCTTCGGGTAGGAACCTCAGTGGAAGATCCAAGAGTTGTTTTCTATTTTTAGTTGTACTTGTACTTTTCTATTGGTCTTGTATTCTGGCCCCTTTTCTTTTAGTACACTTTTTACTACAATATTTTACATCATAGTTTCTTCTTGTTGTGTTCTTTGAGTGTGTGTTTGTATAAGTTTTAAGGCAATTATTTCCCGTTATAGAGATATTCTTTTTTAGTGATAGTCGTCAACTCCTAGCCTATGGAAGGCTGGCTTAGGGTAGTCACGGCACGAGCCCCAAGGAGTGAGTCGTGATAGTTGGGATAAACAAATTTGTTTGTTTGAGTTTTCTTATAATAGAGTTTTTTATTCCAGTATATATATGTTTCCTTTTAAGGCATTATATAGAAAGCGTTGTTAGGATCAAGCTTGTTGGGACAATGAAAAGGCCCACATAAGATCGATCTCATCACTGATAGGGGTAGGGTTGACTAAGTGATATACTTCTATTTTATGTTAACCTTCATGTGAAAAAAAAATCCCTCCTTTTAAAGAAGTATAACATTTCTGAAAACCCAATCATTCAATCACATCTAGAGGAATAGAATAATTTACATGGTTCTGTACTCAATAATATTATCTTTTCCTTAACATGGTTTTTAAATAATAAAATACCACACATCCATTAAAATGAATTCATTTTTTTATAACAAGTATGAAATATCTTTTCACATTTAAAGCGCTTTTATAATAAAATAACTATTCTTATGATTATTCTAGTAAAAATTGTAAATAAATTTTTTGTAACAAGTTTAAAAACCATCACCATTTGGTTTCCATTGTATTGCTTTAACAAACATCACTTTTTCCTCTTTATGATCATATCATAACATTCTTACCCCGAAACAGGTAATAAAATATTTTCTAAAATTTTTACAAAACTTAGTTCGATCACACTTTTTGGTCCTATAACTATTTTTTCTATCTGAAAATGATTCTATCCAGATATGAGTATTTATTGTTTTTTTAGTAAACCAGAACCCTTCTCTTTCCCTCTAATTTCTTCAATCTAAATCTATATGTGTAATTATTCTATATGTTCTTTTCTATCCAATAATATCATCCAAAAAGTGTGCCTAGTTAACACTGACCACAACTTCTCTATTTTCTAAAAACTTATTCTTCACCTAAACCAAGAGATTCTTCATTTAGAAATACCTTTCTCAAAACTCAGGACATCAAAATTTCATTCAATGATATTTTTCAATTCCCCTTTCTAGAAATTTTTCTAACAGATTATTCTATCTAGGATCCTTCCTGTATAAGTTATGTTCATAAACTCTATTTTGAATCAAAACTCCATTGCTGTAACTTTTTATGCATGTGAACTATACATATATATGATGTAACTTTTCCCCCTTATATAGGTTAGCTCAAAACATCAATGATGAGAACAATAATTTATTTCCCCTCTCAAAAAAATGAAATTTAAAACTCCTTCCTAAATAAAAACATTCAAAAATAACTCAAATCTTATAGGATCTTCTAAAAAATTCAATGAATCTTTTTTATGACTACCTCTTCAAATTTATTTTCATCATAAAACTTTTTTTGGTAAAATATATTTCAGTAAAAATTCATAATATTTATTTTTATGGACTCTATGTATACCCAACATTGCCTCATATTATTTTTCTATAAAATGGAATCTGAAAACAAACTCACAATCTTATAACTTTTATAAACTTCTTCTATAACGCCCCTGTAACGCCCCGACCCCAGCTACCCAGAGCCGGTGCATTACTTCGTAACATTGGCATGATCCCAAAAGATCAAGTCTCGAAAGACCGATTAGTTTAGTAGCCTTGGAAACACTAGATACATTCATAAGTCTTTCATTACATCAAAATTAAACAAACTACAAAAAAAACATGGTCTTCATATTCCACACTCATATCTTCACTGATTATTCTTGCAAGTCAGTCATAAAATACTTCTTCACAACCTGGAAAATTTTTAAACATTGAAAGGGGTGAGCTCAAATGCTCAGTAAGGATAACAATAATGCGGAAGCTTTCATAAATAAACATTAACATTTAAGGCAATGTATAACTAAAACAAAAGCCTCTTAAACATGAACTTCAACATAATATGGAAAAAGTAAAATGAGATAATGCCATTTACTTCTTCACATGGATATTCTACTGGTCGAATAATCACATGTAATATCAATAACCACTTTCATAATGATGGAATGCATAATGCCAGACTATCATAACCACGTAGTCAAGGCCTCGTGCCAAGACCACAAATAAGATTTTGTCAAGGCCTCGTGCCAAGACACTAGTTTGTCTCATGAGACCTGCCGATGCATCGAGGAGCTATAGCGGGCTCCACCCGTCACTTATTAAGTCCAATGCATTCCTCATATGAATAGGTTTAAACATATCATAAACCATAACATAATCGTATCACATAAAACATGCATAAAGGAAACATAACATTTCCACATTTCAATCACAAGATATCAATACAAAACTTTGATATGATAAAAACGCTTTCAAAACCATTTTCAATACCAAAATAAAATAAAGTTAAAACTTTGTATTTATTTTTCATTAAAAAAATGATGGCTTGTAGAGGAAGCCGAAACTCAAATAATGGTCACGGCGGCGGAGAAGTCATTGTCGCCGCATAAGTACGGAAAGAAAAACATTCCCTTTTGTCGTTTAGCAAAATTCTTCGTATAAAAAGATTCCTTTTGAATAAACGTAAAAGTCAGAGGGGTTTATACACCTTATAAAAGAAATTTGTGTATAAAACAAAATATGCCTCAATGAAAGGAGATTGAGACGAAGTCCTTAAAAAGATAATTTTTAAAATAGAATAGATATATTATGTGTATTCACTATAGGTACACATAAAGAAAGTAAAAAAATACAAAATAGGACATAATAACATCATGACATAATTTGAAAGTAGGAGATTAACCCAAAGAATGGAAATTGGGTTAAGAAGTTCCCTTACCTCGTGTCTGACTTGACTCAACCGTTCTTTAACATCCTGAATAATAAACTAGAGTTAATATATACCTTATTAAGAACCATTTTCAACTTCATTATCCTTATTATATCACTTATTACAATGATATGAACATTATGTAATTATTTAAGTTAATAACGGTCGTTTTGTCGATCTTTGGTACTTGAGTCAACAATAAGCTTCTTATAATTACAAGTTGTTTATGTGGTGAAATATCCATTATATCCAGAATTATATTCATGATTTAGATGTCATATATATCTTATATATCCAGTATATACATTCATTTATAATATTACGTAACATTTAGAGGTAAGAAATGAAATGCACCGTTCATGGAGACGGTAAGCCGTACGTACGCATGAACACTACTTTCATTTCAATTTCATATTTAATGGAACTAAATCATAATGATATAAATGTATAATATAATTCCAGTATAATATAGTGTATAATACCATTTACTCCATCCTTTATACATCCCACATATGTCATTAACGATTCAAATCACTTTGAGGGGGCGGTAGTCCGCACTTCCTAAAATGAAATTATCGCGTTTTACCCATAATGTAAATCATAAAGTAAGCCATAAATGAGAAATACAGAAGCATAAGTAAAACATAAACACATTATATATCATATATAAATATAGTGACATCTTAATGGCCACCTTTGAAGGTGTTATATGAGTGTTGAACAATCATCGTTTCGTGAGGCAGAAATTCGCCATCCACAGAAACCGTATGTTATTTAACCATTAGATGTAGGTGTGTGTAAGTGTAGCTCGAATCCTTCTTATAACAACATAATAGTATATTTAGGATACTGGTTTTGTTACAAAAGAAATGAATAAAAAGAGTTTAGGGGGTTGGAGAAGAAAAATAAAACAAAACAACATTAGAAAAGACATTACCTCAAAATCGGGTAACTCTTTTTGATTTGAGCCAAAGGCTTCCTTGGGAAGAGTTCTGCCCAAAGTGAGGCTTCTATGAGTAAGGTAGGAATGTTGGGAGAGTATTTGGGCAGAGGTTGGCCGAGCCAAATGGCTTGAATGTGTAAATGAGGTGGGAGAGGTGGGGGCCTTTTATAAGTGGAGAGGAGGGGCACTTTTGGAAAGATTGAAATGTTACATTATTACACAATGCTTTTCGGATTCTAAAGGTCCCACACTTATATAATTCGAGGCTAAGGTGATAAGGCATCGAAATCCACTCATCCAATTGGTTTTGGCCATGTGTAGTTCATAGATTTTATATTATCTTTCCATTTTATTTAAATCGTCAAATAATGATGTCATCGCTGCATCATTATTATGTCATAAATAATTAAATTTATTTAATGTCTAAAAATTATAAAAAAAATACTATGATATAGGAAATATTTTTATCTTTCCAATGACTATTTATAATCAAAATTTGGACTTGTGTAACCCTACTTAAAAATTGTTTTAGTAAAACACTTTATGTTAGTGTCATTTTCACTTTAACATTAAATAAAAAGTAATTTATGTTATTTCCCAACAAAAGTGGATCCATGGGGTCCCCAAGTTAGGCCATGGCTTGTCTTGGTCGGCCATGACACAACCAATGAGGTTGGGACATGTGTCTAGGTCATTTAATATTATTAAAGTATTATTTATACCTTAAACTACCCTAATTACCACTAATCGCGATTAAGAACTTAATAAGTTACTATTCACCAAAAAATTATTTTTATCCCATTGAACCACATTTTACTTCTTAATGACAACCATGTATGTCAGATTTTTGAAAATCAAATCACAGAAGTGGTAATATTTCATTTAAATGAAAAATCAGTTATTTAACAACCACTTAGTGGTTTCACTATTCATCAAAAATTGAAGTTTTTCAGAATAAGGCCAAAATTTCACCCTAAGCTATAATTGATATTCCGAATTCAAAAATGATGTCTATTTTACAAAATTCCAAACATATTAGTTGCATTAATTAATTTTATAATTAATTCCCGCTGTCACAACAAATAGCGTGTTTTTAAGAAACAATTTATATCAAAAGATTGGCAATTGTTTATGTCCTATTTCATTGTTAAATTAATTCTAATGACCACCATTGGATAAAATGGTAAAAATATATTCTAATTATACTTTAAAACCACCAAATATTATAATTTATCACTATAAATTATTTTTATTAAAAAAGTTGTTTTAAGTATTTTTCACTATTCATAAAAATTTTGAAGTTCTCAGAAAATTACAAAAAATTCAACATAGGATAATTTCAATATTAGGAATACAAAAATGAAGTCCATTTTGAAATATAAAATCTCTATAATTTTAAAAAGTGGTTATTACTATTCATAACGGCTACTTTGATTTGTCGCGATGTTTTAGAACTCGAAGTTGCGTACAATGCAAGCTATTGCATTATTGAATGAGAAGCGTATCGTGGAAGCTCGGGGTGTTACATTCTCCCCTCCTTCAATAAATTGCGTCCTCGCAATTTGAAATTTTTCTTGGAAAATAAAAGGTTGAAAAGAGAAAATACCTTTGAGGAAAACCCACATCGGAAATAAGGTTAATAAATATATAACATTAAAAGAAAGCAGGATAAGTACAAAGGTCACCCGATATAGCCCATTCTAGGATTCTATGAAAATATGGATATGGAAGAAAAACAAACCATCAAGGTCTGATGGAGAGTTATAGAAAACAGGATTAGGAGAAAGTTTAACCATAAGAAAATCACAAACTTGTGATTGGTTAAACGGTCATTGAATCCCCAGTTGGAAAAGTTAACCGACAACATTTTTGTTTTAAGTTACCTTTTATAATGTTGAGGAATTTATTTATGAGATTTACTAAGAACGTAAGGGAATATACATACTTGTTATGTATACTTTCATTCGTTAATAAATTTTTACCACAAACCCAACTTTTACTCCAAATGGTAACGGAACTCAAAAATATTCTATTTATCCTAATTGTATAAGGTTCCAAATGTTAACACATACCATTTAGATTAGTAAAATTATATTGTAATAACCAGGGAATTCCTGTAGGCTAGTGGTAGGAAATAAAGGCATGTCGCACTATGATTGTGGGTTCGATTCCTCCAGCTTTGTCCGACGCGACGTGTTATGCCCCACCCTGCAGGTTGTCCTATAGTATCATAATATTCCAAAAATAATCTTCATAAATTTTTTAGCCTTAAACAATACTATCCAAAGTTCAACTTAATCCATTCCAACCTTAATAGTTATCCAAAATACCTCCGTCCAGACTTTCTCTAAAAGGTCTCTAAATTCCAAAATCAATTTATCAGATTCCCAAAACAAAGAAAAGTTTCTCTTATTGTCACATACTAAAAATATGATTACCTTAATCATATTAAAACCTTACTGAAATCAAAAAGTACTGCAGTACAATCCATATATATATATTACATTATTCTTATAACCAGAATATAATCCTTGAGTCCAAAAGCACCAATACATTAGTTATTCTGCTTCAACTGTAGTAACAGCATAAGATTGTCCTGGATCCCTTGGCCTTTTCTGAGGTAAGTTTCCCTGACGCTTAGGACATTCATTTGCATAATGACCCATTTCTCTACAATTGTAGCATTCAACTTTGACAGCCTCTTTCTTTCCCTTGAAATCACGAGCCTGGTGACCCTTTTCTCCACATTTATAACAAACTCCCATTCCTTTTAGGCAAGTACCAGGGTGATTCTTCCCACAATTATCACATAATGGAAAATCCTTCTTTCCCTTTTTCCCTTTATCTGTCTCTTGTTCCACCGTTCTCTTCTTCTCTTGCTTTACTTTGTTGTCATAAGACTTAGAGAATTCCTTTTCTGTCTTGATAGTACACGAGACAATATCTTCGTATGATGAGAAGGATTGTGATACCAAAGCTCGATGGAGAAATGGTTTTAACCCATCAAAGAAACGATCAATCTTACTCCTTGGGTTACGTATGTAATCTGCAGCATACCTTGCTAACCTTGTAAAGTTATCCTCATACTTTGCGACATTCTCATCCTCCTTCTGCCTCAGACTCAGAAATTGCCTTTCCATATCTGCTCGATGGTCACGAGGAAAGTATTTTTCTAAGAAAAGCTCTTTGAACTCCCTCCATTCCATATTCGATACGTCATCATCTTCCTTTGTGTTTTGAATCAGCGACCACCACTGATCGGCATCTCCAGTGAGGCGGTAAACTACCATGACAACCTTCTCCCTTTCACTACTCCCCAAAGCCTGAAATATTTTCTCTAGGGAATTTATCCATTGCTCGGCTACTAAGGGATTTGTACTCCCATTAAAGGTTGGTGGTTGTTGCCTCATGAAGCGGTCTAACATTGATCCTCCACGTTGCGGATCAGGGTGCTCCATACGAGTAAGGTTATTATTCATAACCTGCGTGAGTTGTCCCAGTACGGTGAGAAGCTGATCAGCACCAGTTGTATCTCCAGATCCACAATAATTATCTTGAGCGGGAGGGCAATCCCTACACGGAGTTCGTGCATTGATACGGTTTCCATTCCTTCCACTAGGCGCCATTTCTAAACAATGGCATAAACTAGATTAGTTTATGAATCAAAATACATAATTCCATACTTGTAAAATACTTAACATAAATTGAACTATTTATGGATATAATCCATAATCATAAAAAGAAATGTTTCCTTTGAGGAAGTATGTACTCATAAACCTTACATAATGGTTTGTAAAGAAAATGAGAATTATCCTAAGCATATCCCCCGGGAGTGTCATAACCAAGAGTGCAGCAAGGCCCGTTGTCGTGCACCAGTTCCCGTTTGAGTCTAGCTCAAAGCGGTGTTTTCGGGTTTTACCCCTAGGTACATCTGTGCCAGAGCCACCTCTACCTGCTCGTATCCAGACAGGGATGTATTGCTCGGAAAACTCACAACATCTCTACAATACTAAAATTCTAGGAAGTTCTTCTATACTAATCCTCAAAGTCTATCTTTGGGCTATGTGCTCTAATCAGAGTTTATCTAAATCTAGCTTCCAAGGTTAGTACTAAACTGCCTCTGATACCAACTGTAACGCCCCGACCCCAGCTACCCAGAGCCGGTGCATTACTTCGTAACATTGGCATGATCCCAAAAGGTCAAGTCTCGAAAGACTGATTAGTTTAGTAGCCTTGGAAACACTAGATACATTCATAAGTCTTTCATTACATCAAAATTAAACAAACTACAAAAAAAACATGGTCTTCATATTCCACACTCATATCTTCACTGATTATTCTTGCAAGTCAGTCATAAAATACTTCTTCACAACCTGGAAAATTTTTAAACATTGAAAGGGGTGAGCTCAAATGCTCAGTAAGGATAACAATAATGCGGAAGCTTTCATAAATAAACATTAACATTTAAGGCAATGTATAACTAAAACAAAAGCCTCTTAAACATGAACTTCAACATAATATGGAAAAAGTAAAATGAGATAATGCCATTTACTTCTTCACATGGATATTCTACTGGTCGAATAATCACATGTAATATCAATAACCACTTTCATAATGATGGAATGCATAATGCCAGACTATCATAACCACGTAGTCAAGGCCTTGTGCCAAGACCACAAATAAGATTTTGTCAAGGCCTCGTGTCAAGACATTAGTTTGTCTCATGAGACCTGCCGATGCATCGAGGAGCTATAGCGGGCTCCACCCGTCACTTATTAAGTCCAATGCATTCCTCATATGAATAGGTTTAAACATATCATAAACCATAACATAATCGTATCACATAAAACATGCATAAAGGAAACATAACATTTCCACATTTCAATCACAAGATATCAATACAACACTTTGATATGATAAAAACGCTTTCAAAACCATTTTCAATACCAAAATAAAATAAAGTTAAAACTTTGTATTTATTTTTCATTAAAAAAATGATGGCTTGTAGAGGAAGCCGAAACTCAAATAATGGTCACGGCGGCGGAGAAGTCATTGTCGCCGCATAAGTACGGAAAGAAAAACATTCCCTTTTGTCGTTTAGCAAAATTCTTCGTATAAAAAGATTCCTTTTGAATAAACGTAAAAGTCAAAGGGGTTTATACACCTTATAAAAGAAATTTGTGTATAAAACAAAATATGCCTCAATGAAAGGAGATTGAGACGAAGTCCTTAAAAAGATAATTTTTAAAATAGAATCGATATATTATGTGTATTCACTATAGGTACACATAAAGAAAGTAAAAAAATACAAAATAGGACATAATAACATCATGACATAATTTGAAAGTAGGAGATTAACCCAAAGAATGGAAATTGGGTTAAGAAGTTCCCTTACCTCGTGTCTGACTTGACTCAACCGTTCTTTAACATCCTGAATAATAAACTAGAGTTAATATATACCTTATTAAGAACCATTTTCAACTTCATTATCCTTATTATATCACTTATTACAATGATATGAACATTATGTAATTATTTAAGTTAATAACGGTCGTTTTGTCGATCTTTGGTACTTGAGTCAACAATAAGCTTCTTATAATTACAAGTTGTTTATGTGGTGAAATATCCATTATATCCAGAATTATATTCATGATTTAGATGTCATATATATCTTATATATCCAGTATATACATTCATTTATAATATTACGTAACATTTAGAGGTAAGAAATGAAATGCACCGTTCATGGAGACGGTAAGCCGTACGTACGCATGAACACTACTTTCATTTCAATTTCATATTTAATGGAACTAAATCATAATGATATAAATGTATAATATAATTCCAGTATAATATAGTGTATAATACCATTTACTCCATCCTTTATACATCCCACATATGGCATTAACGATTCAAATCACTTTGAGGGGGCGGTAGTCCGCACTTCCTAAAATGAAATTATCGCGTTTTACCCATAATGTAAATCATAAAGTAAGCCATAAATGATAAATACAGAAGCATAAGTAAAACATAAACACATTATATATCATATATAAATATAGTTACATCTTAATGGCCACCTTTGAAGGTGTTATATGAGTGTTGAACAATCATCGTTTCGTGAGGCAGAAATTCGCCATCCACAGAAACCGTATGTTCTTTAACCATTAGATGTAGGTGTGTGTAAGTGTAGCTCGAATCCTTCTTATAACAACATAATAGTATATTTAGGATACTGGTTTTGTTACAAAAGAAATGAATAAAAAGAGTTTAGGGGGTTGGAGAAGAAAAATAAAACAAAACAACATTAGAAAAGACATTACCTCAAAATCGGGTAACTCTTTTTGATTTGAGCCAAAGGCTTCCTTGGGAAGAGTTCTGCCCAAAGTGAGGCTTCTATGAGTAAGGTAGGAATGTTGGGAGAGTATTTGGGCAGAGGTTGGCCGAGCCAAATGGCTTGAATGTGTAAATGAGGTGGGAGAGGTGGGGGCCTTTTATAAGTGGAGAGGAGGGGCACTTTTGGAAAGATTGAAATGTTACATTATTACACAATGCTTTTCGGATTCTAAAGGTCCCACACTTATATAATTCGAGGCTAAGGTGATAAGGCATCGAAATCCACTCATCCAATTGGTTTTGGCCATGTGTAGTTCATAGATTTTATATTATCTTTCCATTTTATTTAAATCGTCAAATAATGATGTCATCGCTGCATCATTATTATGTCATAAATAATTAAATTTATTTAATGTCTAAAAATTATAAAAAAAATACTATGATATAGGAAATCTTTTTATCTTTCCAATGACTATTTATAATCAAAATTTGGACTTGTGTAACCCTACTTAAAAATTGTTTTAGTAAAACACTTTATGTTAGTGTCATTTTCACTTTAACATTAAATAAAAAGTAATTTATGTTATTTCCCAACAAAAGTGGATCCATGGGGTCCCCAAGTTAGGCCATGGCTTGTCTTGGTCGGCCATGACACAACCAATGAGGTTGGGACATGTGTCTAGGTCATTTAATATTATTAAAGTATTATTTATACCTTAAACTACCCTAATTACCACTAATCGCGATTAAGAACTTAATAAGTTACTATTCACCAAAAAATTATTTTTATCCCATTGAACCACATTTTACTTCTTAATGACAACCATGTATGTCGGATTTTTGAAAATCAAATCACAGAAGTGGTAATATTTCATTTAAATGAAAAATCAGTTATTTAACAACCACTTAGTGGTTTCACTATTCATCAAAAAATTGAAGTTTTTCAGAATAAGGCCAAAATTTCACCCTAAGCTATAATTGATATTCCGAATTCAAAAATGATGTCTATTTTACAAAATTCCAAACATATTAGTTGCATTAATTAATTTTATAATTAATTCCCGCTGTCACAACAAATAGCGTGTTTTTAAGAAACAATTTATATCAAAAGATTGGCAATTGTTTATGTCCTATTTCAATGTTAAATTAATTCTAATGACCACCATTGGATAAAATGGTAAAAATATATTCTAATTATACTTTAAAACCACCAAATATTATAATTTATCACTATAAATTATTTTTATTAAAAAAGTTGTTTTAAGTATTTTTCACTATTCATAAAAATTTTGAAGTTCTCAGAAAATTGCAAAAAATTCAACATAGGCTAATTTCAATATTAGGAATACAAAAATGAAGTCCATTTTGAAATATAAAATCTCTATAATTTTAAAAAGTGGTTATTACTATTTATAACGGCTACTTTGATTTGTCGCGATGTTTTAGAACTCGAAGTTGCGTACAATGCAAGCTATTGCATTATTGAATGAGAAGCGTATCGTGGAAGCTCGGGGTGTTACAGCCCCGACCCCAGTTACCTAGAGTCAGTGAATTATTACATAACATTGGAATGATCACAAAATATCATGTCTCAAAAGACCGATTAGTTTAGTAGTCTTGGAAACACTAGATACATTCATAAATTTTACATTACATCATAAAGTGAAAACTACAACAACATCTTGTCTCCACACTCATATCCCCTTATACTATCCCTTCACGTCATTCATAAAATACTTATTCACATCCAAGGAAAAATAAAACATAGAAAGTGGTGAGCTCAAATGCCCAGTAAGGATAACAATATAGCGGAAACTTTTATAAATAAGCATAAACATTTAAGGCAATGTATAACAAAAAAAAGCCTTTTAAACATGAACTTCATCTTAATATGGAAAAAAATAAAATGAAATAATTCCATTTACTTATTCACATGGATATTCTACTAGTCGAATAATCACATTCAATATCAATAACCACTTTCATAATGATGGAATACATAATGTCATACTATCATAACCATATAGCCAAGGCCTAGTGCCAAGACTACAAATACGATTTTGTCAAGGCCTTGTTCCAAGACACTAGTTTGCCTCATGAGACCAACCGATGCATCGAGGATCTATAGCGGGCTCCACCCATCACTTATTAAGTCCAATTCATTCCTCATATGAATAGGTTTAAACATAAAATAAATATTCGTATTAAAACTAGCATATGAAATGTCAATACTTTCTCCTTAAACCATGAATGGTATAAAAATAACACATCCACAGTCAAACATATCACAAAACCTTCAATACAATATAGAAGTTTTGAATCACAATAATTCAACTTCAAATAAGCTTAAAATCTATCAAAGGATGTTGACATAGATGAAATCAAAACTATTTGAGAAAAATATCTCTTTTTTTTTATATCATTTGAATATCACATAATTATAAAATAAAAAATTTACTTTGAAAATTTTCTTATAGGCTTGTAAGGGAACCTTTGATGATTTTATAACGGTGGAAAATAGCCGCACCTGCCGTATAAGTTAAAAAAGACATTCTTACCTTAACTCTATCGAAAATGTTAAAAAGGACCTTGTTAGGAAAACAACAGAAATATTCCTTTATAAACATCTTATAAAAAGTCAACAAGGGTATAAATTACATTAACCCATAGTCTATAAAATAGTAAAAATGATTTGAAATACATTTTTAAGAAACATGGATGTGGATGATAAAGAGGTCTCAGTAGATAATTACGTATAAACAACCTCAGATAATGAAGAGATTGTGAAATAAACCCTTACCTGGTACTTTTCCTTGGATGGGGGTAGGTTAACCTTCTGTATAATGGTGAAATAATTGTTATTAAATTATACAAGAATCATATACATTAATATGATATCATATATGATCTTTTAACATTTCTTTGTTAATAGTATTTTTGTCGTTTCGGGTGTTAACTTATTTGTTTTGTTACATAATCCGGGTTTGTTATGGATATGTTGTATCTTATTCATATCCATAATGATATCAAGTCCTTAAACATTATTTTTAATCATCAAATTAGAATTAGTCTCGAATGGATACGATGGGGAATGAATCTCATCGCGTTCGTGGAGACGGTAGTCCATACGTACGCACGAGCGACAATATCATTCTTTTGATATTAAAATAATATATAATTAGATGTTATATCATATATAAATAATAATTATCATGTTACATATATTATTTACATTCACTAAACATCATTATTATACCCATCCAAATAATAATTTTTTGAAGAACAATTACACCATGACGTGGAGACTGTAAGTCGTACGTACGCACGTATGGTGACATGTCATTCAAAGGATGGATAGAATACTGAATATAATTGTACCATGTTTATAATAACATTACAGTATATATAAGATACTATAGTAGTTATTTTAGAATGGTAATAACAAAGAAATAAGAAGTTGAAGAAGAAAGGAACTTGAAAGAGGGTGGGGAAAACATTATCTCTTAATCGGGTTCTTCCTTTTGATTTGATCAAAAGGGCTCCTTAAATTGGATTTCTGATCAAAATAAGGCCTCTAGGGTGAATTGATGGAATTTTATATAGTATTTGGGTAGGGTTTGGCAGAGCCAAAAAGCTTTCAATGTGTGAATAAGTGAGAAGGGGGAGTGCCCTTTTATAAGAGGGGTGAGGGGCACCTTTGGAAAAGCTAGAAATATTATTTTATAATAAATTAATATTCAGTTTCTAATGGCTCCAAAGAAGATTATTCAATGCTTAAGGTGGGTATTGGTCTAAATATTTTTAACCAATATAATTTAGATAGTTTTGGGTCATTATATTAACCTTATCTTTTATTTTTAACTCTTAGTTAATTAGTTTGACATTTACCATGTCACTTAGTAATTTTATATTATATAGTTAATAAAGTTACTATATACATCCAAGAGACCCCCATGTGGTCCATTAATGATACACCTATCATGATATAAGTCCTTTGGCCGAACCGTATATTTTTTGGAATAGAATATCAATTAATAATATAATTTTTGTTTTAAAAACTCATTTATGTCAATTTTGACACTATTCAATAATTGATTTTTCTTAAAGTCATAAAAACTTTATTAATTCGAACCAAATTAATTTCAGAAATCATAAAATGTCATATTAACCAATTAAATTCCTGTATTTCCTCAAAACATTCAAATTATATTTATTTTAACATGTATAATACCAATTATTTGATTCATTCGCTAATAAGAAAAATACGGCATCATTATTGTGTAATAAATAATATTAATTATTAAATGTCTAAAAATTATAAATTAACAACCATTATGTAGGAAATCTTTTTATATTTATAATGAATATTTATAGTCTAAAATCCAACATATATAACCCTATGTAAAAAAAATCCTAAACGATATACGCTTATGTCATTTTTGCATTTATTTTAACATAATTAATATAAAGTGTCCTTATCACTTACAAGTGGATCCATGGGGTCCCCAAATCGACCAAAAGATGCCCATGGTCGTACATGTATCAACCAATAAGTTTAGGACATGTTTTAGGGTAATTTATTATTATTATTATTATATTATTTTTTTACCCTTATTTATCGGATTTTCCTTTTAACCATGGTAAATAAAATATTTACCGAAGTAATTATTCAAAATATCTAAAAATAAAATTTAACTATTTACACAATTTGGACATCTTGATTCCAAATATGGAATCCATTTTTTCAAATTCAAAACATAGAAGTGGCAGAAATTAATTTAAAATTAATTCTCGTTGTTAAAACAAAAAAGCGTGTTTTTACGAGATAATAACTATCAAAAGATTGATATTTGTGTATGTCCGGTTTAATTGTGAAATTATGTCCAATTACCAAAATTGTATTAAATGGTAAAAATATATTCTAAATATACTTTAGAACAACATAAATTCATATTTTATCACTATTAATTATTTCTATTAAAAATTTTGTTTTTAATTAAAATTTAGTTATTTTCACTATTCATCAAAATATAAAAGTTATCCGAAAAGTTCCAAAATTTTACCCTAGGATAATTTCGATATTCTGAATCCAATAATGAAGTCCATTTTGAGAGATAAAATTTATAAAATTTCAAAAATTGGGTATTAGTATTCATAGCGTCTACTTTGATTGGTCGTAGTGTGTTAGAATCTCAAAGTTGCGTACAACACATGCTACTGTATTATTCAAAGAGAATCGTACCATGGAAGCTTGGGGTGTTACATTCTACCCTCCTTCAAATAATTTTGTCCTCAAAATTTCTAGAATTCTACTGCATGAAAAGACTCGGGTGGTTCTTCATTATAAGTTCATCGGGTTCCCACGTTGCCTCTTCCATCTTATTGTTTCTCCATAGAACTTTTACCAGACAAGTCGTCTGGTTTCTCAGCACTTGTTCTTTGGAATCAAGAATCTTAACGGGCTCTTCACAATAAGATAGATTGGGTTCCAGTTCTAATTCCTCATAAGTGAGGACATGCATTGGGTCAGGCATGTATTTTCTCAACAGTGATATGTGGAACACATCGTGAACTTTGGAGTGACTTGGAGGCATTTCAAACGGTAGGCTACAGCCCCAATTCATTCTAGAATTTCAAAAGGTCCTATGTACCTGGGACTCAATTTACCTTTCTTTCTGAAACGTATAACTCCCTTCCATGGAGATACCTTCAAGAAAACATGATCTCCTACATGACATTCCAAATCCATCCTTAGGTTGTCAGCATAGCTCTTCTGTCTACATTGAGCTTCTTTGATGTGGTTTTGGATTACCTTCACCTTCTCCATCATTTCCTCCACCAGTTCTAAGCCTACAAGTTTTCTTTCACCAACGTCATCCCAACAGGTTGGTGTGCGACATCTCTTTTAGTATAACTCTTCATATGGTTCCATTCGAATACTTTAATGGAAGCTATTATTATTGGAAAATTCCACCCTAGGTAAATATCGATCCCACATACCCTAAAATTCAAGTGATAATGATCTCAACATGTCTTCTAAGGTTTGAATAGTTTGTTCTGATTGTCCATCATTTTGGGGGTGGTAGGCAGTGCTCAAACAAAGTTCAGTATCCAGGTCTTTCTGAAGACTTTTCCAGAATCTTGAAGTAAAACAGGGATCACGATCCGAAAAAATCGATAGGGTTACTCCATGAAGTATCACAACTTCATTAATATATAGTCTTTCTTGACGTTTCAGTGGTAGATCTTCTCTTATAGCATGAAAATATGCTGCCTTGGTAAGACGATCAACAATAACCCATATTGTATCATTCCTTCTAGGAGTATTTGGTAGCCCCATGACAAAGTCCATCGTAATATTATCCCATTTCCACTCTGGTATGGGAAGAGGTTGCTATACTCATCCAGGCTGTTGCCTTCCAGTTTTCACTTGTTGACAAACCATACATCTTGACAAAAAATCAGAAATATCCCTCTTCATGTTGTCCCCCAAAAAATGTTCCTTCAAATCTCTATACATTTTGGTGCTCCCAGGGTGTATAGAGAAATTGGAACTATGAGCATCGTCTAGCAATTCCCTTTTTAGATCAGGTATATCGGGAACACAAAGTATGTTCCCAAATTTCAAAATTCTATCTTCATACACAAAGTCTCTCAATCTCCCATCATTCACAGCTTTAATCTACTTTTTAAATTCTTTATCATCGGTCTGAGAACTCTTAATCCTTTCTAGTAAATATGGATTGACAACCATTTAAAAAAGAATTGATGTTTCACCTTTCATGGTTATTCCCATGTCCATCTTTACTAGATCCATGAAAATTGGTTCCCTTTTGATTCTCATATTGTTCAAAACTCCATGATATTTTCTGCTCAAATCATCTGCCACCTTGTTTTCCTTCCCTGGGTGGTAGTGTATCGTGCAATCATAATCCCTAAAAAATTAAAGCTATCTCTTTTGCCTCATGTTGAGTTCTTTTTGTGAGAAAATATACTTCAAACTCTTGTGATAAGTATAAATCTCACATTTTCACCATAGAGTTAGTATCTCCATATCTTCAAAGAAAATATCACAGCTGCTAACTCAAGATCATGAGTAGGATAGTTTTGCTCATGAATTTTCAACTATCTTGATTCATAGGCAATAACCCTATCATTCTATATAAGGACACAACCAAGTCCTTTCTTCGATGCTTCACTATAAATAACAAACCCATCATTCCCTGATGGTAGAGTCAATATAGTAGCATTGAATAATATTCTCTTCAGTTCTTAGAAACATTCTTCACACTCTTTTTTTCAAACAAATTTAACCCATTTACATGTGAGCTTTTTTAATGGGTTATCCAACCAGGAAAAATTCTGGATGAAACGTCGATAATAACCTGGAAAACCAATAAAACCGTGTACCTCAGTTATACTCATCGGTGAAGGACATTTTTGGATTGCCTTGGTCTTAGAAGGATCAATAGAGATTCCATCTTCAGAGACAATATGCGCAAGAAAACAAATCTCTTGAAGCCAGAATTCACACTTACTAAACTTCCCATATAATTCATGTCTTCTGAGAGTATTCAAGATAATGCGCAAGTGATTTTCATGATCTTCGTAGATTTTGCAGTATACCAAGATATCATCAATAAATACCACCACAAATTCATCTAGATATTCATTGAAAACTCTATTCATTATATCCATGAATATAGAGGGCACATTAGGCAGCCCAAAAGGCATTACTGTAAACTCGTAATTCCCGTACCTGGTTCGAAATGTTGTCTTCGAAATTTCTTCCTTCTTCACACACAACTGATGGTATCCAGACCGAAGGTCAATCTTTGAAAAGTATTGAGCTCCATGCAGTTGGTCAAATAAATCATCAATGCGAGGTAGGGGATACTTGTTCTTTATTGTTATATAATTGATCTCCATGTAGTCGATACATAACCTCATAGATCCATCTTTCTTTTTAACAAAAAGAACAGGGGATACCCATGGGGAAACACTAGGGAGAATAAATCCCTTATTACTCAATTCCTCTAGTTGTTTCTTTAGTTCAACTAATTCCATAGTGGTCATTCAATAAGTGTTCTTCGATATAGGCCTTGATCCAAGAATTAAATCAATGTAAAACTCAACTTCTCATTCTGGAGGATGTCCAGGTAAATCTTCCGAAAACACATCTACATATTCTTTCACAATAAGTACATCCTCTATTTGAACATTCATTTCCTCACCCACAGTCATTTCATTCTCTTCCTCCCCAATCGTTAAATTTTCTTGAGCTAATGGGGGTGGATCTAGATAAGAATTATGTGGTGACGATTATGATCTAAATATAAGGTGTTTATTATCATCATCATCAAAAATCATAACCTCCTTCTTCTTACAATAAATCTCTGCATCATGGTCCGAAAGAAAATCCATACTGAGGATTATATCAAACTCGATCATAGGTATGATGATGAGATCAGCGGATAAAGAACAGTTATGTTATCTAATGTGGACTGATTCACAAAACATTGTTTCAATGATACTTCCCTTATAGGTTTAACTGAAAAATCCCTTTTTAAATCAAATTGGAAATATCTAATTTTCTTAGCAAACTGGGATGATATGAAACAATGCGATGACCCATAATCAAATAATGCATTTTCTAAAATTAGGGAAACCATTAAATTACCTGTCACCATGTCTTTCTTTGCTTCTTACCTCAGCAGTTGTGATATCATAAGCTTGTCCTTGATCCCTTGGACTTTTCTGAGGTAAATTCCCCTGACACATAGGAAATTCATTTGCATAATGTCCCATCTCCCTGCAATTGTAGCATTAGACATCGGTAGCTTCCTTCTTCCCCTTCCAATCATGATCTTGGTGGCCTTTTTCACCACACTTGTAACAGACTCCCATTCCCTTCAAGAAAGTACAAGGGTGTTTATTCCCACATTTACTACAGGATGGATATTCAACTTTTCCATTTTTCCCCTTATTTCCATTCCCATAGTGATCATTAGATCTCTACTTCTCTTTCTTTTCTTTAAAGTCATAAGACTTAGAGAATTATTTTTCTGTCTTGATAGCACATGAGACAATGTCTTTGTACAACGAGAAGGATTGTGAGAGTAATCATCGACAGAGAAATGGTTTTAACCCATCAAAGAAACAATCAATCTTACTTCTTGGGTTACGTATATAATTTCTAGCATACCTTGCTAACCTTGTAATGTTAGCCTCATATATTGCGACATTCTCATCCTCTTTTTGTCTCAGACTCATAAATTTCCTTTCCATGTCTGCTCGATGGTCATGAAGAAAGTATTTTTCTATGAAAATATCTTTGAACTACCTCTATTCCATATTTGATACTTCATCATCTTCCTACGTGTTTTGAATCAATGACCACCATTGATCAGCATCTCCAGTGAGGCGATAAACTGCCATGATAACATTTTCCCTTTCACTACTCCCCAAATCCGGAAATATTTTCTCTAGGGAACTTATCTATTACTCTGCTACCAATGGATTTTTACTACCATTGAATGTTGGTGGTTGTTGCCTCATGAAGTGACCTAACATTGATCTTCCACGCTGTGGATCAGGGTGCTCCACACGGGTAAAGATATTATTCATAACCTGAGTGAGTTGTCCCAGTATGGTGATTAGTTGATCATCGCCAGTTGCATCACCAGCTCCACTATAATTATCTTGAGCAGGATGGAAATCCCTACATGGAGTGTGTGCATTGATACAGTTTCCATTTCTTTCACTATGATCCATTTCTAAAAAATGGCATAAACTAGATCAGTTTATGAATCAAAATACATAATTCCGTACTTGTAAAACACTTAACATAAACTGAACTATTTATGGATATAATCCATACCAAAAAAATGTTTTCATTGAGGAAGTATATACTCATAAACCCTTCATACTGATTTGTAATGAAAATGAGAGTTATCCTATGCATATCCCCTAGGAGTGTCGTAAACAAGAGTGCAGTAAGGCCTGTTGTTGTGCACCAGTTCCTATTAGAGTGTAGCTCAAAGCGGTGTTTTCGGGTTTTACCCCTACGTACATCTGTTCCAGAGACGCCTCTACCTTCTCTTATATAGACAAGGATGTATTGTTTGGAAAATTCAAAAAATATCTACAATACCAAAATTCTAGGAAGTTCTTATATACTAATCCTCAAATTCTATCTTAGATCTATGTGTTCTAATCCGAGTTTATCTAAATCTAGCTTTCAAAGTTTGTACTAAACTTCCTCTGATACCAACTGTAACGCCCTGACCCCAGTTACCCAGAGTCGTTGCATTATTATATAACATTGATATAATCATAGAAGATCACGTCTCTAAAGACCGATTAGTTTAGTAGTCTTGGAAACACTAGAAACATTCATAAAGTTTACATTACATAATAAAGTGAAAACTACAACAACATCTTGTCTCCACACTCATATACCCTTATACTATCCCTGTAGGTCATTCATAAAATACTTCTTCACATCCTGGGAAAAATAAAACATAGAAAGGGGTGAGCTCAAATGCCCAGTATGGATAACAATATAGCGGAAATTTTTATAAATAAGCATAAACATTTAAGGTAATGTATAACTAAAACAAAAGCCTTTTAAACTTGAACATCAGCATAATATGGAAAAAATAAAATGAAATAATTCCATTTACTTATTCACATGGATATTCTACTAGTCGAATAATCACATGCAATATCACTAACCACTTTCATAATGATGGAATTCATAATGCCAGACTATCATAACCACATAGCCAAGGCCTCGTGCCAAGATTACAAAAAATATTTTGTCAAGGCCTTGTGCCAAGACACTATTTTTCCTCATGATACCTACTGATGCATCGAGGAGCTATAGTGGGCTCCACCCATCACTTATTAAGTCCAATTCATTCCTCATATGAACAGGTTTAAACATAACATAAATATTCGCATTAAAACTAGCATACAAAATGTCAATAATTTCTCCATAAAACTTGAATGGTATAAAAATAACACATCCACAGTAAAACATATAACAAAACCTTCAATAGAATATGGATGTTTTAAATCAATATAAATCAACATCAAATAAGATTAAAATCCATCAAAGGATGTTGAAATAGATGAAATCAATACTATTTGAGAAAAATATCTATTTTTTTGAAATAATTTGAAAGTCACATAATTATAAAATAAAACATTTACTTTGAAAATTTTCTTATAATCTTTTAAGGTATGCTTCGATGATTTTATAATGGCGGAAAATAGCCACACCCACCGTATAAGTTAAAAAAGACATTCTTACCTTAATTCTGTCGAAAAGGTTAAAAAGGAACTTGTTTGGAAAATGACAGAAAGATTCCTTTATAAAATTCTTATAAAATGTCAACAAGTGTATAAATGACTTTAACCCATAGTCTGTAAAATAGTAATAATGATTTGAAATTCATTTTTAAGAAACATGAATGTGGATGATAATGAGGTCCCAGTAGATAATTACGTATAAACAACCTCAGATAATGAAGAGATTATGAAATAAACCCTTACATTGTACTTTTCCTTGGTTGGGGGTAGGTTAACCGCCAGCATAATGGTGAAATAGTTATTATTAAATTATACAAGAATCATATACATTAATATGATATCAATATGATCTTTTAACATTTCTTTTTCAATAGTATTATCGTCATTTCATGTGTTAACTTATATGTTTTGTTACATAAGACATGTTTGTTATGGATATGTTGTATCTTATTCATATCCAGAATGATAACAAGTCCTTAGACATTATTTTTAATCATCAAATGATAATTAGTCTCTAATGGAAACGATGGGGAATTAATCTCATCGCGTTGGTGGAGACGGTAGTCCGTACGTACGCACGAGCGACAATATCATTCTTTTGATATTAAAATATATATAATTGGATGGTATATCATATATACAGAATCATTATCATGTAATATTTATTATTTAAATTAATTACACATCATTATTATACCCATCCAAATAATAATGTTTTGAATAACAATTACACCACGATGTGGAGATGGTAAACCGTACGTATGCATGTATGGTGATATGTCATTCAAAGGATAGATAGAATACTGTATATGGTTATAACATGTTTATAAAAACATCAAAATATATATAAGATACTGGAGTTATTATTTTATAATGGGAATAACAAAGAAATAAGAAGTTGATGAAGAAAGGAACTTGAAAGAGGGTGGTGAAAATATTACCTCCTAATCGGGTTCTTCCTTTTGATTTGATAAAAAGGGCTCCTTAGGTTGGATTTCTGATCAAACTAAGGCCTCTAGGGTGAATTGAGGGAATTTGAGAGAGTATTTGGGTAGGGTTTGTCCGAGCCAAAAGGCATTGAATGTGTGAATTAGTGAGAAGGGGGAGTTCCCTTTTATAAGAGGGGTGAGGGGCACCTTTGGAAAAGCTAGAAATATTATTTTATAATAAATTCATATTCGGTTTATAATGGCTCCAAAGTAGATTATTCAAAGTATAAGGTGGGTATGGGTCGAAATAATTTCAACCAATAGAATTTAGACAGGTTTGGGTCATTATATTAACCTTATCATTTAGTTTTAACTCTTAGTTAATTAGTTTGACATTTACCATGTCACTTTGTATTTTTATATTATATAGTTAATAACCATACTATATACATCCAAGAGACCCCCAAGTGGTCCATTCATGATACAACTATCATTATATAAGACCTTTGGCAGAACCTTATATTTTTAGGAATAGAATATCAATTAATAATATAATATTTGTTTTAAAAACTCATTTATGTCAATTTTGACACTATTCAATAATTGCTTTTTTTAAAGTCTTAAAAACTTTATTAATTTGAACGAAATTCATTTAAGAAATACTATAATGTCATATTTACAAATAAAATTCATTTATTTTATAAAAACTATCAAATTATATTTAATTTAACATTTATAATACCAATTATTTGATTCTTTCATTAATAAGAAAAATACTGCATCATTATTTTGTCATAAATAATATTAATTATTAAATGACTAAAAATTATAAATAAACTACCATTATATAGGAAATATTTTTAGATTTCTAATTAATATTTATAGTCGAAACTCCAACATATATTACCCTATGTAAAAATTGTTTTTCTAAAAGATATATGCTTATGTCATTTTTGTATTTATTTTAACTTAATTAATATAAAGTGTCCTTATCACTTACAAGTGGATCCATTGGGTCCCAAAATTGACCAAAAGATTCCCATGGTCGGACATGTATCAGCCAATAAGGTTATGACATGTTTTAGGGTAATTTATTGTTATAATATTATTATTTTTTACCATTATTTATCGGATTTACCCTTTAACCATGGTAAATAAAATATTTACCGAAATAATTATTCAAAATGTTTAAAAATAAAAGTTACCTATTTACACAATTTGGACAACATGATTACAAATATGGAATTTATTTTTCCAAATTCAAAACACAGAAGTGGTAGAAATTAATTTAAAATTAATTCCCGTTGTTAAAACAAAAAGCGTGTTTTTAAGAGATAATAACTATAAAACGATTGACATTTGTTTATGTTCGGTTTAATTATGAAATTATGTCAAATGACCAACATTGTAATAAATGGAAAAAATATATTCTAAATATACTTTAAAACGACTTAAATTCATATTATATCAAATATAATTATTTTTATTAAAAAATTTGTTTTTAATTAAAATTTAGTAATTTTCACTATTCCTCAAAATATAAAAGTTTTCCGAAAAGTTCCAAAAATTTACCCTAGGATAATTTCGATATTCTGAATCAAAAAATGAAGTCCATTTTGAGAGATAAAATTTATAAAATTCCAAAAAGTGGGTATTACTATTCATAATGGCTACTTTGATTGGTTGTAGTGTGTTAGAATCTCGAAGTTGCGTACAACACACGCTACTGTATTATTCAAAGAAAATCGAACCGTTGAAGCTTAGGTTGTTAAATCTTCAACCATAAACCGTTATATATGATAATTCAAATATCATCATGAAAAAATATGTATGGAAATATAACTCTGTAATGTTGATTATCTCACTTTCAAGATTTCAATGATATTAAATATATCCCATGGATTCTGGACTAAAAACTAGTGCCATTATCACTTATTGATAAACCCAGTAGTCATTCACAAGTTCAAACATTCAATAAAATATTTTCCTGAAGACTTTTTCTGACATAAACTTTATCAGATTCATTATTTAGTAAATTTTCATATTTATAAAATTCCATAAATTTTTCAACTACAAAATTTCTCAAAGTCATGGACTTGTTAAACTTTGTATATAATGCCCTTAAGACAACACACTATTTTCTCTTGTGTTCAGAGAACTCTCACACATCATCAAAGAGAAATACTTTTTACACCCAAACAAGTTTCTCCCCTTCTTATGAATTTATATTATCATGAATTATTTAAAAGGCTCTTGGTTTTGGGAACTAAATAGCAAAAAAGCATCACCAGTTTTGTTAGATGATATGTATCTAAAACCTTGTGTCTGTAATTACAATGTCTATAATTCCTATGTATGGGATTCTATGTATGGAACTTTGTTATTGGAAATATTATGTATGAAATATTTTAACTTCTCATTCACAAAAATCAACTACCATGAGTTATTCAATGATGCTAACAATGTTGATATCTTAATATCATTGTCTGATTAATTTTTGAAAATATATTTCAATATTATATGTTTCTTATTCCTCCCTATTCTGTCAGATAAGCTCAATTCTAGAAAAATATGTCCAAAAACAAGAACACCAAGAGAACAACATTCAGAACATAGAACTCTAACTAATTTACTTTCTTAAGAAAACTGAGTTTGATCAAATGTGTCTGAAATCCTTTGTCTAATAACCAGGTTTTACAGGTAAGGTTATTTTTTGTAAAGACAACAAAAACAAAAATTTCTAAAAAACATAAAATAACCAATAATTGAAAAACAAACATCAATAAACTTGGTCCCAAAAATCACCCCATTTGTATTGTTTTTCAACCAAGAGTACTAAATCACTGGAAATTTTTAAATCTAGATATGGATAACTTATCAACAATCTTGAGCCTTTGTGAGTGAAATCAATGTTGGAACTAAGAATCATTGGAAGGAAAACCCATGTTATCAAATATAGGTTACATATTAAAAAACTTCTTGGACTTAAAACATTCCATATTCACTTCACAACATATCATTATTACAATAAGTACAAAATTTATTAAAATAACTTCAACAAACTGTTAAAATAGTTCAAACATTCACATGTTGAGATCCCAACTTACCCCTTTTGAAAACTCCCCCTAAATAAATTATTTCCTTAAAAGTTTTACCACATACCAATGGATATATTTATAAAACATCATTCATATCCCCGTTGATAACACTATCCGGAGAAAAAATGGGAGAGGGTATAGAAACACATACATCAAACTAAGAAAGATGGAGGTTGGATTCCCTTGTTCAACTTCAGTTTATAAATATCTTCCATTGAAAAAGGTTTTTTTGAATATATTAGAAACTTGTTCCATTGTAGAAATATATTCCAACTTGAGTTAATTATTATCCACATTTGATTTGATGAAGTTATATTTGATATCAATATTCTTTGAAATAGAATGTTGCATTGTTTTTTTAGTGATATTAATAGCACTTTGATTATCATAACCCAAGAGAATACGTAACTTTACATTAATTAGAAAATATTCCAACAAAGTTTTATTCCACTTAAGTTTTATTTTTGATTGATTGGGAGAAACACATTCAGATTCATCCATGCTAAGTGTTATATAATTCTTTTTAGTATTCCTACTGTCACAACTTTCCCCCTAAAACATAACTTTTCCAGAAGTAGATCTTGTATCATCCACACTTCCTACCCAATTAGCATCTATATAACCAAACAAAAAAATTTTCCTAAGTAATCATATTTTATATCAAAATATATTGTCCCTTTAATATATAATGGATTTCATTTTCCTTCCAATATACTAAATTATTTTGAATCACGTTGGACGTTTTCACATGAAGTAAAAACATATACAATATCTAGTCTTGAAATAGTCAGATATAAAAAAAATTCAATCATGTTTTTAACCTCCTTAAAATTCACTTCATTTTCTTCTTCATCTTTACACAGCTTGGTTCCCAACAAAATTGTCATGGAAACATGTTTTTAATTTTTGTTGCTAAATTTATTAATAAGTTCTTTAGCTTATTTCTCTTTTGATAAAAAATATATTTCTTCTTTTGTGAGATTTTTAAGATAAGAAAATATTTCATTTTACCATTCATGGAAATTTCAAATATGTTCTTCACTTATTTAGACAAGATTTCACAAATTACTTCATCATTCCCAAAGAATATAATATCATAAACATAAACAATTACAATGAGAGAGAGATCTGTATTTTATTTGATGTATTTATTATTAGAAAATCTTCATTTCTAAAAGTTCAAATTTCTTAAGAAGGTGTCCAATTTGGAAAAACAAGATCTTGGATCTTAATTTTACCCATACAAGGATTTATTAAAAATACATACATAGATTTAATCATTTATAGTTATGAAGTTGTATAGTTTCTCAATATAAACTTCTCTATCAAGTTCTCTATTAAGAAATGGCGACTTTACTTCAATCTAAAATATTTTGAACCTCATTTTTTTGAAATAGAAATAAATATTCTAATTATTTATAACCTTCCTAGTGGATAAAAATTCAATTAAAAATAATTTCTTCAAATTTGTGAGTAACCTAAGTAAACCAATTGTGCTTTATCATTTATCACTTCACTATCTTCATTTAACATTTTTTAGAACAACCACTTTATAAAAATAATATTTTTTTACTTGATTTGGGTAAAATATCTCATGTTTCAATCTTCTCAATCTATTCCAACCCATTATAAATTTCATTAATCCAATCATAATGCTCAAAAGATTCGTTTACATATTTTGGCTCAAATTTTGAATACAAGAATGCATATAAAACAAATATTAATGTTCATATCGTTTGAATTTTTTTTATAGATCACCAATGATGTTTTGTACTTCCACCTCTTTCATCAACCAAAGATGATATGTATTATGTTATTATTCTTCATAAGAAATAGTTGATTTAGAATATTTAATTTTCGAGGCATCATTGTTTTTGAAAAAAATTCATGTTGTTCAACAACAACAATTCCATTGTCACCATATTCTTTATCTGTATGTGTTTTTGAAACTCTTATTCAGATTTTTCAAGAACTTTTATATTAGAATAATAAATTATATTCACTATTTCTTTTTTTAAACATCTATATCCTGTACCATTAGAAACATATCTAATAAAAATTCCATCTACGCCTCTTTGATCAATTTTTTTCAAGATTTTCAGTTTTTATTTTTTATTTTTTGTTGTAGGGACTCCCAAAATCCAATAAGTCTTTCAAACTTGGAATTTAATTGTAGAAATTTTGTAAGGATTCATTTTAGAACATGTTCTATAAAAACATGTATATTGAATATAAATTGTTGTACTCATCACCTACCTTTATAAATAGTTATATTTACCTTATTTGATCAACTTTGTATGTCCCATCTCCACCAAAATTCTATAAATTATTTCTGAAGCACTATTTTTTTAGTGTGTATGGTTCACTGAACTCATTATGAATACCATGTTTTTCAAGATAATTTCTAAATTATTCATTTTTTTATTCATGGCCATTATTAGTTTGTAACTTCTTCATATAATATCCAAACTTATTCTATTCTCTTTTCCTGAAAATGTTAATTATTTTTATAGATTTTTATTTTTGTTTCAAATACATAATACTTGTAAAGAGAGTAAATTCATCAATGAAATAAATTAACTGATTATGTCTAAAATTTGGTTATTTTATTATTCAACCACAAATATCATAATGAATATTCTCTAGGGGATGAGATGAATGAATTTCAACTTTCTTATGAATTAAGTTTGTAATTTTCCCTTTCTGAAAAATAGATCAAAGTCAATATCCTATTATTTTCATATTAGTAATATCATGGAAAATTTATCACTTTTTTAACTTTCTCATATTCATCCTAAAAATATATCCCAACAATTTATTCCATAATTAATTTTATTCCATCATACATAGATAACATTAATTTTTTTCATCAATGACTAGAAACAATTCCCCCTTTATAAGTTGGCCTCTTGTAAAAACTTTTTCATTTTCTACTCTTTTCAAAACATATCATCTTTTCTAGAAATGTTTTTTCTTCCTTTATAAAAATGTTTCGAAACACTAAACAGTTTTTGCTTCATCCGATCAAAAAGCAGGTCCTTTTTGGATTTTATTTCTTCTTCCCCAATAATAACATATTTAAGGCCTTCGATTATGAGAGATTCATAATTTACAAAAGATGTTTCTCATTATTTATAATTGTTCACATTATTCAATATACTCCAATATTTTATCGTATATAAAGATAACCCACTATAAAAAATATAGGGATGTTCTCCTTTTGTAGCTTGGAGATAAGTTTCTAAAAGACATATTTTTTATTTATCTTTATCTTTCATCACATCTGGATTTTGTGAATTTTAATAAAATAATTATTATGTCAGTAAGAAAACAATACATCCTTTCCCATGATTTTCATACTGTTAACATCTTTCACAAATAGTTTCCAAAGGATGGAATCTATTTTTGATCTTTATACCAACTATCTTATGGTTCATTTTTTGAGTATATTAACCCCCTTTAATCATTTCTTCTAATTATTCATGGGATTATTGAAGTTTTGTTAATTGAAACAATACATATTTGTTGAATGGCCAAACCCACCAGAATAGTAGTAGTATCCATATAATGAATATTTTCCTTTGTAACTGCCACACTTTATGGATTTGCAATCTTTATTTTCTAGAAATTTATTATTTTCCACATTATGACATTTCTGAGCCTCAAATGTTCTAATATCTTTTGAAATTTTCTTCTTTACCATGGATTTATTCCCATATTCAACAAAATAATTAGTAGTAGTAATATTTTATTCGTTCATTTAAATTTTCAAAACACATGAATGTTTAAATTTGTTCATTTTATATACATACATGATTTTCTAAAATTTATTAATCTTATGAGCATATTATTTTTTATTTTCAGCCTTTAAAGATTAATTTTGTTGATCGTTCTCATATGAATACTTCTCATAAATTTCACCGCTTTTAGAAAATGAGTTGTTAAAACTCATTACTCCATACTCAGTTTTAGTGAAATTTCATTGAATAAGTTCTAACTCTTCTTCCTCAACTTTTATCTTTACATAAATCCGTTCATTCAGATTATCTTATTTTACAATATATTTTATCCAATGATAAATCTCTTTTAGTAACATAGATGTTTCTTAAATAAAATATTATTGACTATTTTCTATAGATATTTCATTTTTCAATTTATTGGTTTCTCTTTCATGTATTAAAATATTTTTAAGATAATATTTAAACTCTATTTTCAGATAATATTCTAACTAGGTATATTCATTGTAACTACTGATATTGTAACAAAAAAAATCATCATCATTTAATTTCAAAAAAAATTGTTTTATGTTGTAACTTCATTGAATTTTTTAGATTCAACTACATTGTCATAATCGTATTCACCCTTATACAAAAGACATATCCTTTTGGATTTGAATATATTATTATCCTTTACCTTGAATAATATTTTTATTGGTTGAAATGTTTTTTAAAGGGCCTTCTTAAAATTTTTTCATCATAATCACTTTATTATTCATCCTTTCTTTAAGAGAAATTTTTATCAATATTCTCAATAACTACACAGCCAAATAATTTTATTGGTGACATCTCTTTGTATTTTAATGTTCCTATTTTTACATTTTTTGAGAAAAAAGGGAAGAAATTATCAATATTTATACTAACCTCATCTTCAGTTTCAGGGTCACCAACTTCTTCATATTTGAGAATTTTTTTCGATTTTCCTTTGTTAGAAGATTTGGATGAAATTTCTCAATCAACTTTTCTTTTTATTTTCATAAGATTCTCTATTATAATTTTATATATAATTAGAGTTATATGTAAGTTCTAAAAAGATAGAGTTTCGAGAAATCAATATTATAAAGATGAAACTTTAGCATCAAAAGTTTTAGGAAGAATTTGTAATATCTTCTCAAAAAACTAATAAATCATCAATATTTTCACCAAGACATATTATGGTGCTTAAAATTTCATTCTTCCTTATGAATAAGCCTCCTACATATTCATAGTCACCCATTTTGTTGTCATTATACTTCAGCCTCCATATTTATGACTTTTCCTTCTTCACTTTTTTAATGTCTTTATATATATATATTTGTCAACATTTTCCAAATACCTTTCGTAGTTCCAACTCCCTTTACTCTAAGAAATTCACTTTCAGAGAGTAAATAAAGTAAGGTATTTTTATCCCTTATATCATTCTATGGATTTTTCATATCAACTGATGTAGGAGAAACATTCATAGTATAAGGTTTAAATCCATATGTACAAGCCTACATAACATTAAATCCAAGGGATGTAAGATATGGATACATTCCCTCTTTCTAGATCTGATAGTTATTTACATCAAAAACTAGAATCCCCTTACTATTTGGACAATTTTAATTATCTATAGTCACTTATCTTTAAAATTCAGAAGATTTTAAATGAAGGGAAACATTCCTCTAATAATAACTGAAAATTCTCATGTAGGATCAATGCAATCACTGAGAGGGGGAGGAGGTGAATCAGTGATATATTTTTATTTTACATTATCTTTAATATGAAGCAAACTTCACCTCCTATTTAAGATTTATTAGTTTTCTAAATAATCAATCATTCAAGTACATATACAACAACACAAGAATTTACAAGGTTTAATACTCAATAAGAGAATCTTGTTCTTGGAATTGTTTAGAAGTAATCCAATACCACACAATACCATAGAAATAAATCTTTTTTTGTTGTTACAAAAATTAGGAAATATCCTTACACAGACAAATCCCTATGACAAAAAATAGTTTCTGTGCTTATTCTAGCACAAAATTATAAATAATATTTCATAAATTCTTTATAAATGTTCACCAATAGGTTTAGAACGTTTTCAATTTGTGGCTTAAAAAAAATCACTTTTGTTATTCTTTAAAACATCTCTTTACTTTCTTAACCATCATTAGGTAAGAACTTATTCTTTCAACTTTGTACAAAACTTAATCTGGTCACCTTTTCTAATTCTTCTACCCATTTTTTTGTCTACAAAGAAGTCTTTCTAGAAATTATTCTTTCTAATTTTTATATAGTAAACCTAGAACCATCTCTTTCTGTCTACTTTCTTCGACCAGAAACTATCTGTCTGATTATTTTATTTGGTCATATCCATCGAATGATATTGTTTGAAAATTTCATCTGATCGAAGTTGAACACAACATCTCTATTTACTACAAATACCTTATTTACCTCAACAAATAGATTACTTGGTTGAAAATAACTTTCGCAAACTAAGGCCATCATAAGATCATCTGATGAGATTGACTGATTCTTATGTCTGGAAATTTTATAGACCAATTCTTCAATCTTGGAACCTTTTTTTAGATTTTCTATCTAGAAACACTATTCTACACAAAAACATTGGCCCTCTCACTTTTTGTGCATGTTAATAGTACATCTGTATGTTATAATTTCACCACTTTATATAGGTATGCTCAAAATAGAAAAGGAGGGAACTCAAAATTATTTTCCTGATCAATGAGAAGTTGCAATTGAAAACTCCTACTCTAATAAAAACATCATAAAACATCTCAAATATTTTAGTATCTAGTAAAAACTTCAATGGAACATCAAAAAAAATTCTTTTTCGAATTTCCTTTAATCAAAAAATATTTTCTTCTAAAATAATTTTAATTAAAACTTCATATGCTTTATTTTTCTTGATTCTGTATCCATTCAACTATATCTGATCTTTATAGTTTGAATAATATAATCCAACAGCAAACATTATCTCTTCTATCTATCATCAACTTATTCATCTATACACCATTATTTTTCCTACTTGAAATATCATATTTAATACTTTTTTCATTAATATAATTCTATACCACTGATTATCTCAATTTTAAGATTGAAAATAAAATAAACATCTCCCCTAGTGAACTGGCTAAAAAATAGTACCATTTTCAATTAATAAAAAAATCCAAATTCTTTCCCAAGTTCAAACATTCAACAAAATTTTAGTCTAAAGAAGTTTTTTTACTTGAACATTATAAAATTCATTCATCCGTAAATTTTGATATTTACAAATTTTATCAAAATTTTCAACTTCATAACTACTCAACAGCATAGACTTGTTAAAACATTAAAACATCACTATATAACCAAAACCCTATCTGGTCTTGTGTCCTAAGATCTTTCATAAAACATAAAATAGAAAAAAATTCCTCCAAAAAATTTTCTCTACTTTTAATGAAATGCTTGGATCAGGAGTTTTTAGAAGACTCGTGATGTAGATATCTAAATCTAAGAAAAGAATCTATATATTTTATAGGTAACCATTATCTAAAACCTTGTGCCTATAATTCCAACATCTAGAATTCATGTGTCTAGAATTTTGTGTCTAGAACTGTGTGTCTGAAAATATTTTGGTTGAACTGCATTAAATTTTCATTAACAAAAAGAAACTATCATGAGGTTTTCCATGATGTTAAGAACATTAAGATCATCATAGCATCATCTGATTATTTGTTGAACATATATTTCAATATTATTTTTTGTGTATTCCTCCTTGATCCTTCTGAGAAGTTCCATTCAGGAAAGATGTGTAGGGAAGAAAAAACACGGAGAAAAAAAATTAATAACAGAGATCTTTAACACAAATAATTTCTTATGAAAATTGAGTACAATCATTTATATCTGAACTCATTTTTCCAATCACTAGGTTTTACAATGTATGGTTATTTTTTATAAATACAATAAAAACCAAAATTTAAAATAATATTAAACATGTACCAATTAAAAATAAACCAGCATCCAAATTTGTCCTAATAGATAAAATTGGGGAAATAGAGTTTTTGGGATTAGAATTAGTAAAATAAATTCTTGAGAAGCTGAAGAGGATTCAAAAATATGTCAATACATCTCAAAGTCAATGAAAAATTTAAAAATACAATCAAAGGAAATATCTTTCATTCGAGGTTGGCGATCATGTTTTTCTTAAAGTATCTCTGTGAGAAAGTTTTATGAGTTTTGGTAAAAATGGAACTTTAAGATCATGGTTCATTGGACCATATGAAATTATATAGAAGACTACATTGGATGCTTACTAAGTGTAATTTTGTCTATGTTTACCTCATTTACATGATGTATTTCATGTTTTATTGTTATGAAAATATGTATCGGATGCATCGCATGTTTTGATCCCTAAAGTTGTTCAGTTGGAAGAAAACATTTTCTATGATGAATATCCAAAAAAGATTCATGAAAACATAGATAAATTGTTTCATAATATATCTATTTACCATGTTATAGTTTTTTCAGAATCTATATGCATTAATAATCAATAAGGGAATCAAAAAAATCCTATGAGGGAAATATATCCCTACTTGTTTAAATAGTAAATAAAAATGCAAGGATGAAATTTTCAAAAGGAGGAAGAAATTTATAATATAATTAATGTTAAAATAAATAATTTTCATGTATTATTAATATTGATTAATTATATTTTATATATTTATATTCACTATATTTATAATATGTAATTTTAATTAAAAATGAAATAACCTTTATTTCTAAAAGAATTTAGTTTTCATGTATTATAAGGTTTTATTTCAAAATATAATTAATAATTTTTATAATTTTAATTTGAAAAAAAATTATATAAATTTTTAATTCATCCTTTCAAAATTATCTTAGGATAAATTTTTTAGAATTTTTGGAAATGTTTGACTTTTTGAATGAATAGTAAAAAATAATTATTTTAATTGAATATTGTTTTTTCATTTCATGATTTTTAAAAAGTTACTGTTTGTTTTCAAATTGTATAAAAGTAAAATTTATTTATTTATATTAACTATAATATAATTATTTTTATTAGAATCAATTTAATTATTGGTTTTGGGATAAAAACCTTTTATACTTAAAAAGGAATTTTTTGGAAAACTACTTCTAATTTCGTTTTTCATGTTCGATTTTAAAATAATTTCTACCCCTCCTATGAATTTAATTTAATAAAACTTATTCCATTTTTTTAATCATTATAATTATTATTATTTAATAATTTCAACTAAATTTTTTTATAGTTAATAGTAAAAACAATAAAAACTTATTACTACAGTAAAGGTTAAAAAAGGATTATTGCATGATAAACTAAATTAATATGGGTTAAAATTACCTAAAACTGGTATAAATACTATTTTATAGACATATTTCAAACATATATCATCTTTTTTTAGAAATGGTCCATTTTCAATCCATTTATCTTGAGTAAGACATTAATATACTTAAATCTTTTCAAAAATCAAAAGTGTTTACTCTGCCCCGCTTATAAAAGGACACCCCATATCCTCTCATCCCTACACTTCAAGATACATTTGACCTAGAAATAATATAAAAAAATCCCTTCCTAAAATCACTCCCCATTTTGAATAGGTATTATTATTATCATAATACCATCCTTATATGTCTTAAGGTATAAAACAAATGAAGTTTCCGAAGAAGATATATAGGTTTTAACTAAATGGTTTAGTTTTATTCCTTCTTGTACCTCATCAAAAAATCTTATTGAAATATTGATATGATAAAATAATTATATCCAAAATATTTATTTGATATTATCTCTTTTTATTAACATTAATCCATCTCTTTCTTCATCTAATAAGAAATGAAACCATCATTTGTGTGTATAGTATACTACCACCTCACGAACCGATGTAATTCATTTTCTATAACCCCTTTTAATGGATGGTTATAATGATAGATTTAAAGTATATATATTTTATTTATGGAATAATTTCAATATAAAATTAAAATAAATCATCTATTTTAAGAACATACCATCCCTTAAAAAATGATAAGGTTGTTTGTGCGTATGTGTGGATTTTCACCTCCTTGACCTGATGTGATTAGTTTCTCATTATCACCTCACATGGATGGTATATATAATTGTATTTAAAGATATAATATTATATTTATGAAATGATCATAATTCTTTAAATATAAAAGGATACTTACCTTATTTCCCTTATTTTAACTAAAAAATGGAAACCTTACTCATTCGTACATACGACCTAATGTCTCCATGATTGTAGCATAATTTGGTTTCTATAAACATCATATATAGTTAGTTATAAAAGTATAATTATAGTTTAAAAATGATAATTATAAGTTTATTAAATAAATTAAAATGATATAATTGTTAAAAAATTTACCAAATTCTTCCTACCATAGTCATTTTGGACTTATGAACCAAACATCAAAAAAACATTTGAAGTAAACTTAATAAATTAATTAATTAAGTATAACAAGGATATATATGAAATAAAAGGAATAATTAATATGAAAAATGTTATTAAGTAATTAAATAACTAACATGAGTTAATTATTCATGAATATAAAGAAAATATGTTATAATTTAGACTCAATGTAAGGAACACATAACCTTAAAACATTAATTAAATTTTTTTACAATTTATTAACTAAATATATTTCCTCTATGTTTATATTCTTAAAATAATTTTACAGATATATTTATATGCTCATAAATGAATTATGAACTAAATTTTATTCAAATTTTGACTTTATTTCAAATGTTTTCAAAAATAATATTTTAATATATTTTATATGGAATGTTTTGACTTTCTTTATAAGAGAAAAAAGAATGATATATTAGAACATTTATGACATTAATGGATTTTTCCACTATTGTAAACATTATTTGATATTAGTATTCCTTTATGATATTATTTTTATTATTCAATGAAAACCCTTTAATCACATTGTTTTTGGTATTTTCATAAATATTTTTATAATGGAATGGATATTTCAATATCTAAAAATGTTTTTCTAGTAGATGGAAATAATATTTTTATGTGTTTAATGATTAAAATCCCAACTTTCATGTTTTATGTACATGATATGGTTTTTGGTTATTGTTTACGATGATTAGTGGTCTAGATATAGATTAGTATAATGGGTGAGCCTAATATATCTCATTATTATTGGTGAGACAAATATATATCTCTAAGGCATTTGGTAAAGGGACTGAGTTAACCCATTATAGGTTTCTCCTAATAAATTATTATAATTTACTATGTTGGTTTTTTCATTTATAAGAGTGATTATAACAGTGATATAAAAAATATTTCCCAATTTTCATACATGATTTATCTATTCTTGTTATAGGTTTTCACAAAAATCTTTTGATTTCATAGGGTAAGAAAACAATCTGAAGTTTAAAGGAAGTTTTATAGTACTTCTTAATGAGGAAATGCATAAATTTAAAAAACATTGGGGTTTTCATCCATATAAAGAACACTTTATGATTTTTATTATTCCTTTAAGATTTATTATAAATTTTTTATTAAAATCATTTGGTTGTGGAGATGATTGATTGTATAGTAAAATTTTTATTTAGAGCACAAATATTATTATGAAAAATGAATTTTTTTTATAATTTTAATTCATATACTGACATGTTTCCTTATATATGTAAATATATTTTTGTGTGTCAGTCCATTACTAAGATTTTTTTGTTCATACCATATTTTCAAATGTTTTTCATAGGTTTTTATGGATGAGTAGGGATAATAATGAGGCAAAGTTTAAAGTTGTGAATATATGTCTTGAAAAAAACATTTTATATAATAAAAGTTTTTAATTCTAGTAAAAATTTATTATAAGTGTAATTTTTCTTTTTATGATGTAATATTGTATTTTTAAAGGGTGGAGACCTAATTCTTTAAAACATTAAACCAAAAAGGTTATAGAATGTAAGAAAATGAATTCTTTTCTAATGATTTAATTTATGAATTTTTTAATTTGAATCTTTATAATGAATCAATACCATTTAAAATAGATCAAATTCATTTCTATTTTATAGTAACATCATAATACATGACTTGTAAACATCCTCCAAAACTTGTTATATCCTAATGTTGTCCAAAACCATGATATAGTGACCAGAAAACCACATCATGGTGATATCAAAAAATGATGATATATATTTCATGTAATTATTTTGTATCAATTTTTATAAATCATGATGTGGTCTTATAACTTTTATAAAACCAAGAACTCTTTACATTATAATTTATGTTATGGTTTAGAAATCATCAAGAACAATAGCCATTTTCACATGAAATAAGTTGTAGTTTTGAAAACTATAATTTATTTGGTTTCTCCATTCATGTGTAAAATTAGACTAAATGAGGAATATGTGGCTTTGATAACATTGATAGGTTTTAGAGGGGATAAAACATACACAGGAATATCAAAAAATGTAAACAAAAACATATTCTACTATAGGATATTTGTGTTCATTTAGACGGAATAAAAATTATAAAGAATGGTGTATATTTTCTCTAATGAACCAGACTATCCAATCCTATATAATAAATCTTGATAGAAATTGCTAATAAGTATTTTCAAAAAACCAAACTAGGTAGACCTCAAACCGGTCAACTGATTTGGCATGAAAAAATGCCCAATAGGCATTTTTGATCCTCCAGGGATGGAAACTATTATTAAGCTTAAAATATCACTCAATTAGAAATGATTTGACCTAGGGAAAATAGGTAAATAAATATAACTACAAGAATAAAATAAAAAATATAAGTGGAAATGAAATAAAAACTAAACATACCTTAATGTGACCTCATGGGTCACCACCAACCTTATAAAAAGATCTCTCCATGAGAGATTCAATGGAAAAACAAACCTGAAAAAAAAAATAGATATAGGAATGAGCATCGATACACATAAAAAAACATGACCTTTAACATACCATTAAATAGAAAACCATTTAATTCTATTTTGATATTACATATATAAAAATAGGGTTTTACATTCTTTCCAAGACAAGTAGCAAGTTGTTAATTTATTGAGAACTATTCTTCCCTTCCTTATTTCAAAAACAGTTTCTAAAACATGAAAAACATTCGAAATATCCCATTATAAGTAATAAAAATGTTATAAGTATATTTCTTGTAATAAATCATAATAGGAGGACCATATAACAAATCGTTTACAAAAAAATAAAAGTATAATGAGTTTTTTGTTATTTTTTATAGGAAAATGAAACAAAGAAAAGTGCATTTTAAAAATAAAACCATGGAAAATAAGAGTAAATTTTGATAAACCATATTGGGAATCCCTAAGTAGCAAGGTTAGTTGGGTTATTATAATTCACGTACTCTAGGGAATAACTACCCTCATGCAAGACCCGCTAAAGAGGAATAATAAAATGTTATAGTGGTATCCATAGTTTCATCATATCGTTCTATTAGTTTTGTAGTTTAATCCTACCAAGGATATTGGGTCAATACCTACAGACTCTCCCAACATAATATTCCTTATTCCACCCACCTAGGTACCCAGGATCCCCATGTTCTATGCTCATTAGAAAATTACATAAGGTATGTGGAGTAAAAAAAAGTTCAAGTCGCATAATAATGAAAAGAAAAAAGACAACAAACCAACATCTCCCTACACTACCAATGCAAAGACCATTGCATTGAATCATACAAACATACCAAACACAATAATCCAATTGCAACAACATCTTAATAGTATAAGAGTATATTGCTGTGAATTTATCTTATTTTAATGATTTAGAAAGTTCCAACTAGGCCTTCATGATTTATTTTGAACAAGAAAATATACTTAAACATAATAGCTTTCACATTCCAAAACCACTCTTTACACTAAGAATCATATACCCCTAATATATATATACCCCTTTTACTATTTAACATATTCTTAATTCCATGTGTGAATATGTACAAAGAGGGAACTAATATGAATGTTTGTGCGTGCGTTAGTGTCACATTTAAAACAGATAAGAAAACTAGAAACCATTTTTGAGCTCTTTAAGAACTAAAAATTTCTTAAAGACTTTATGGAAACCCCAGTTTAATGGATAAAGCATCATTGAAAATTTTCAATACACATTTTATAAATTATTTATAATTAATTTGAGTATTTAAAATGTTTAACATTTCAGAAAAAAACCCAAAAATGTACATTTATAATAAATACACATGTCAATATTAGAGGAAAACATAAAAAACAAGGGAAAACCCAATACCAATAATCTAAAGAAAAAATATATCATATATGAATTATATAATAAATAAAACATACTCTAAAACACACTAATAAATAATATTTTTCAATTGAAATTCATGGACATAGTGTAACCTAACTCAATGTTCTATAACCAAGTTGCAATGGGTCTAAAATTCATCACCTTCAGCAAATATCACATGAATGGTTCTCACATCTGGTATAACAATCCCTAAGAACCAAAAGCCACAAAATAAAAACCATACCCAGAAACTTGGTTTCATTAAAATCATTAAAAAAATGGAAGGGGAGGAAACTAATAAATATTGGAAGGAGGAGGAGGAGGAAGAGGGGAATAAAACCCCAGTTGGAAGATCCTACCTAAAATCAGGAGTTGAATTGGCTCAATAAAGGGAGGAGATTAGACAGATCATGCACAGATAGGAGCCCTCTTGGAGTCTAGTGAGAGGGTGTGAGGTAGAGTGTGTGAAGGATGAGGAACCCCATTTGGGGTTTCAATTTTACAAGGGTAAAATTGTACGTCAATTTTTTTTAATTTTTTTTCAAAATAATACATGGTGCACGGTTTGGTCATATAGTTTGGAAACCCATGTACCAAGCTTGTGTTCTCTACTGGGCCTCTAGAACACCTTGTACAGTCAATCAACATGGTTTGGAAAGCCTTGAACTATCCATGTGGTTGGATCTATTAGAATAATATAAGTTTTTACATGTTTTATGTATAGTTTTACCAATCATGTGCATTAACATTATGACGTACTGTACATGCCCAAAAAATCATTAATTCAAAGGAAAATACCCAAAAAAGAAATAAAAATAACTCAAAATTAAATTCAATAAAAATTAATATCTGGTTGGGGTGTGATAATTATCCCCACCATGACACTATCTTCCCCCAAAAATTCCAAGATGATTCAGTTAAAGACGATCAAAATAAGAACAAACTTTTATTCAGGGAAAGACACACAAAACCTGAAAACTTCAGAACAAAAAATGAACTTACATTATAAAACCCAAAATATTTTGAATCCTCAAAGATATTAGTCCAAAGAACTCGGACAATCAAAAAAACCATGATAAGAGAGGAACACTTATATTTGTAAACACAAACCCATAATAGGGAAAACCCAGACCCCTAACATAGAAACCACCAAATAAAATCACTATGTTCTATCCAAGATCTCTGTGATAATCAATCACATGACCCATGGTTCTAGCTAACCCAAAAATTCTGATCAGGTTTGAGTGGGGTGCATCATGATATCATTGAATTTTAAGTTCACCATGATAACCATCTATAGTGGTCTTCCCACCATTTTATAATTATGATAAAAAACTAATATACAAAAATATATTACCATTAAAATAAGGTTTCCAAAAAGATACACAACATTATCCCTCATTACTAAACAAAATAAATCATCACTAAACACCACATCCAATAGAGAAAACATTTATAATTAAAGAAACATTAAATGGATCTTATGCTAGCACTACATTCATCCAATTGAGCTAGAGGGATATTCATTGGAGTGTATTTAGCTCCATCTCACTTCCTATTAAATCCCATATCAAACCTTTGAAAATAAACCACGTGAACAGAGGTGTGAAAGATATTTGGTTTGTTTTTAACATAAATACTTCATGTTCCCTATCTTTCCACACTAATAGAAAACCTCTAGATAACTCTTGAAATAATTTGGCTAGAAAAAATATAACTACCTTTTCATACAACTTTCTATCATGCCAGGCACATCTTATTCAATTTCCATTTTCTGGAATTACCACCACCACTCCCAGAGATAGGTGAGACATAAACCACCTTTGGATCTCCAACTAAACTACATTTGGTCTAAAACTCCCACCTCACCAATTATACATGTGTTTCTGGGAATGAAGTCACTTCATGGTGAAATTTTAATCGAATCCCCATTTAAAAGAATTTATCCTTTAGGGATTCATATTTGGAAAGATATAAGAGATACATAACCAGCTCATAAAAACTCTTAACATTCATTGATATCATTGAATCTCTATGATCGAGACAGTATACTGTTATACCCTTCAGTGACCTCATAGATTTGGAGAAATTCTATTTGATTAAAAAAATTCATTCAATATTTCCCATGAGTGCACTTTTTTTGTTATGGTCTAAATAACATGTTTTTATTGCTTCAATATTTTTCCTTATAGAATAAATGTTATAAAAATGTACATAAGAGGCTCAAGAATCTCAAGTTGAATTAATATATCCTCAATGTCTCATGACCATTCCTCACCGGTCACTTTTACTGACTGGCCCAATAAATGATGATGTTTCCACTATAAAAACTTCTAGATTAATCCGTGATACTGATAAGTTTTTTGGGAACCACTAGGATCTATATATGGAATATGTGAACCAAAAACTAGGACGAGACATGATCAATTTTATGACACACAAAGGAAGATCCGCCTACAGATCCTCTTTAGAGTTCCTCAGAGGTTAGTGACGGTGTACTCTAAAAATAAAAAACATAAAACCTAATAACAAACATCAAAAATAAAAATTCCATTTCAAAAATAAAAAACAATAACCCAACATCAAAAAACCAGTTAAAAAACACTCATAGTATAACAAAACGAAAAAGGAAATCCCAAAACACACAAGGAAATATCAAATAATTACCCGCTCATAAAACATTGGAATTACCTATTTGAATAAAATTGAAAAATTAAAAAAAACTTTTGAATTAAAAACCCCACTAACAGTATTATATAAAACATCACATATGTGTTTTTACCCACTTCCTCTTATATATATCAAAACATATGTACAATCATGAACATACAAAACATATAAAAATATGCTAGAAAGTTTATAAAGAATAACAAGGCTCAAATAGAGGGTGAATCCATCTCAAACCATTTCAAAAATAACTCAAAAAAATTTAATCCACCCATTTTCATTAAAAAACATTCTTAAATCCCCAATTCAATTTCCTTTCCAATTTCAAAAAAAATCTTTCCAAAATTCAAAATGATTTCTATTTCATTTCTAAACAACGTAGAGTTTTCATTTTGGAAATCTATATTTTATAATCCAAACATCTCCTTCAAATTAAAAAGAAACACCCCAAAATCAACTTAAACCAATTACAAGAATCATTGGTAACTACCCAACACTAAAATATTAAAATCCAAAAAATACATGAAAAGATGTTATGCACGGTTTGGTCACATAGTATGGAAGACCGTACACCAACCATGTGAAGAGAATTTTAGATCTACATAGGGAACCACACGTCTAAAAAATGGTTTTCTAGACCATTTACAATAATATTTCACCCCATAAATTCCCAAAAATATCAAATCCAAACCTTTTAGCTACTCAAAATGACCAATAAAATCTCAATTTCAATCATAAAAACTCAAATAAAAACCAAAAACCTCAAAATAATCTAAGAACTAACCATGAATTTGATACGCAGATATCCCAAACCACCCTAGAAATTCAGATTTTCTTCCAAATAGATGGTGATCAAAGCCCTACCCATGACTAAAAACTATAGTTCACCAAATACTATCTGCAAACTACCAGAAAACCTAGATAACATAGGTGAACCTTATAAGAGAGATAATGTTCCTATGTAGAAAATAACCCAACTTCTTTAATGAAATAATTCTATGAACCAGCTCAGGTTGACCCCAAATCGGTCACTCGGTTAGGACTGTAACAAGTCTTGAGAGACATTCCAGACCCTCCCAGGTTGGAAACTAGTGTCATGAATAAAATATAACTCAATTGATAAAAATTTAGCCTAAAAAAGTAGGTAAATTAACATTAACTCAAAAAATAAAATAATCAATTGAAGGAGAAAAGAATTAAAAAACCGAACATACATCCATGGGACCTCATGGGTTACCACCAACCTCAAAACAATCTTTATCAATGAGCAATTCAATAGTGAAACCAAACCTAAAACTAAAAAAAGATAAATATATAGGTATGAGAACTGAGATTCTTGGTATAGATGCCAGGGAAAACCCACACTCGATGCCTTGCCTTTAAATAAAAAACCATGTCATGATATTTTAAAAATACATATATAAAATAAAGTTTTCAATTAATTTCTTAACAAGTATAAATCCATTAGTTATTAAGAACCATTCTTCACTTTCTCATTTCTAAAATAGCTTCTAAAAAATTTAATTATTTTTGAAGAACCCTTTATAAGAAATAACCACTACTAAGACAAGTGTTTTAGTAACAAATAAAAATAGGAAGATCATATCAAAGAGGGATACAAAAAAAAGGAATGTATAACAAGTTTTTTTATTTTATACAAGAAAATAAAAAATAGAAAATGTACATTTTCAAAATTGTACCATGGAGAAGAGGAGTAAAATAAGAGAAATCACCTTGGGAAATCCTTATGTAGCTTGGTTAGTTTGGGTCCAAGGATCTTTATACTCTAGGTGATCAATCATAATAATATATAACCTCATTCCATATATTATAGAGTGAATGATTCTAAAGATATAAAAGTACCTAGAGTATCGTCGTATTATTTAGTTAGGGATGTAGAATAATTCTTATAGAGATACTAGGTTAAAACCCTGCCGACTCACCTAGTTTTCTAGTCCTTAGTTTACTTGCCTAGGTACCTAGGATCTCCATGCTCCACTACCATAACCGAATTACATGATTGAGGTGGATTTGGAAAATAATATTTCATTCACAAAAAAAATGAAAACCAGGAAGAAAACAACACATCACCTCCCTACACTACCAATGGGAATCCCCCTTCATAGAATCATACGAACTTACCAAACACATCAATCTAATTCCAAAAATACATAGAAGTTTAGGCTTCCATTGGAGTTCACTTCCATTTTTGAAAATAATTATGATGTTCTAAATGGACCCTCTCATTTTATTTAGAATAAGATAAATCCCCTTAAACTTCATAACTTTCACATTCCAAATCCAATCATTAGACTTAGACACATATACACCATGATATATATATATATACCCCTCAAATCAATGAAAATATTACCAACTCTATGTGTGAATATATGAAAATAGAGAAAATATATATATATATATATTATATGTATATAAGTCACGTCACTATAATAAAAAATATTTATCGCGTGGGATTTTTCACATCGGTTATAAATAACCAGCTTGAAAAATCAATATTCATTACTTTATCGCATCGGTTATTATATAACCGATGTAAATAAGTCGAATATGTCACTTTATCATGTTGGTTATATAATAACTGATGTGGTAAAGTGGGTTACCTTCTTTATCACATTAGTTATTACATAAATGATGTGACAAAGAGGCCTTTTTACATCGGTTATATAATAACCAATGTGGTAAAGAAGTCAAAACTACTTTTTCATGTTGGTGATCATATAAAAAATATCCGAAAGGATATTTTAAGCATTGGTTATTATATAAATGATGTTATATACATTTTATAATTTTATGAATCATTTGTTTGAATCATTTTGTGGTTATTAATTTTCGTGAACACGGACTTCTTTCTCTTTCGTAGAATCCCTTGCCATCTTTTAGTGGATCTTGTGGACCTAAATCATGGATTTCCATCTTCATACAACATTAGTTTTCATTGTCTCACTTTTACACATTAAATATTCTTATCTCCCAAGTAATCCTCACACATAGAAACTCTCTTTCATTTGTTCAATGGTGTGGAACCCCAAAGTCTCGATTTCTGTTCAATTATGAGGACTCTATTCTCAAATTACCATCTTCATTAACCCTTAGTTTTTTTATCATTGACATTTTATGTTAGAATATAAATTTTCTCATCTCAAATCTCACATTACCATCTGTATTTACCTTAGGTATTAATTGATTTATGTATAAAGATGTGTGAAATTCATTATATATTAATTTTCTATAGTAGATCCTAAATTCACTCATTATATCTTAATGTTTTGTTGTCTATACTATATAGAATCATATTTTCATTGAATTTTTTATAGATGTTTATATTTTATCATATCTTAAATTTTTTCTTTGAATCTCTACATGTTGCTTATTTGGATGATGTTTTTGAATCATTTTCTATTTATGCATACACATCCATGTATATGGATAAATTTCAATTTGTCTTATGAATTTATTAGGGAATTATTAATCTTAAAATTTAATATATAAAGATATTAAAATTTTCATATAGTTCAATATATAATATCATATAATTGTTTTATATACATATCAACACTTTTCTTAGGATGTATGCATATCCTTATATTGAAAATCGTATATTAAATACGATGTTTTAAAATTATGAGTTATTTTCAATATAATTTTGACATTATTGGTGAAAAAAATAGAAATTTTCACTTGGTTATTTTATATATCATTATTAAATTATGATAGAATGTGAATTAATGGTTACTGAGAGCTTCACCTGAATTAATTTCAAAGATTAACATTGTTTAAAATAATTAGATATGTCATAGGTTAGTGAAATATCTAGATACTTATATAGAATATATGGAATATTAGAACCACTTAAACAATTATTAATAAATTACTATTACTTTTATGAATGAGATCATATTATGATCAACATCATAGTTGATAATTTGGTTTAAGCCTAAACTTTTAGAATCTATTTAAATAATTTTGTGAAGTGTATACTAATTTTAGGAATAATTTTTAATGTTCAACGTTATCATAGTCCATGAAATTAGAGAAATTGACTTCACCATAGTCTATATAATATTTAAAAATTAATTAAAAGCTATCAATAAATTCACTTATGCAATGGGAACAATCAACCCTCATTTTCTATAGAAGACCACAAATAATTGATTCTAAAAAAATTATTCCATCACCGAGGTTTATAACTGACTACAACTATACACATTATACCAAACAACTAGAATATAGAGGGTTTATATAAGACAATAGTCCATGATTCAATATCCTAATTTAAATAAAATTGACTACCTATCCTCATTTAATATTGAAACAAATGAAAACATCATTGAGAATTCACAAAATAATAATAATAACTCACCCAGCCAAATAAAAAGGGATAATATTCCTTTCTTTGAACCAGTTGATGAAATCACTATTTGTTGACAGAAAAAATGAAATTTTACTCATGTAATAGAAAAACACTTGGGGAAGTGGGTCCCTTATCCAATCTATCTAAGTGGATTTGGGTCAATAATATTCAATTTCATGTTTCATCTAATTTCATTCAGATGAAAATAAAAAATGATAGAATGGTATAACTACATTTTATTTTGTAAATTTCTTCCATGAATTTATTTTTATGATTTAAAAATAATATTTAATCTTATATTCGATTATTTTTTAGAATTTATAATTATACTTTTTAAATACGCATATTTTTTTTAAAAAATCATAATTTTGTTATTTTTAAATTCTGACATATTTGACAAAAATTTTCTTTATTTTCTATTTTATTATTCTATAATAATTCCAATTAAAATTAAATTTCATATCCAATTATGTTATGTATTTAAACATAATATCACTATTTTTTAAAATCATTGATGCATTTTACTAAAGAATTATACATCAAGTGTGTCTTCTTGATTATCACTGAAATAATCTACTATTTCCCATTCATACTCACTTTTATCACCAATATATACTTTTGAAAATATTTTTATTTTTGATGTTTATTATAAATAATATTGAGTCAAAGTCAGATTATGAAACTTTTAATAAGTGATGAATATCAGAAAGGTGTTGATTCATTTTTGTAATTTTCTAAATGAAATATTCCAAACACTGACAGGTTTTCTGTCCATGATTGAAATATTTAAATATGAGAAGTTTTTAAATAATAGAGGTTAAAGATCATATAGGTTTTCAGGGTTTTAATTCGAGTTAGATTTCTTATAATTGGATAGGGGAACTAGGCAGAATTTCAGATCTATTTATAATGATTATTGGTAAGATGATAAATATGATAAAATTGAAGAAATGATTCATGATATTGAAGTACATGCAATTGAGAAAGAACTGTAAATTGAGATTCTATATGGTGATGTTGAAAAACCAGTGTATCTATGTTTTAGGAATTTACAGTTTAATCAAAAGTGTATAGATAGATTAACTTGAAGGTGAAACATGGATGGAGTGATAAGAGTTTTAAAGAGTTGCTACAATGGTTGAATGATTTTATTCCTAAATAAAATGATCTTATTGATTCACATTATAATGAGAAGAAAATACCATGTCTACTAGTATTCGGGTACAAAAAAATGTATACATTTCTGAATGATTATGTTCTATATAGGAAGAAATACGAATGTCTATCAGGTTGTCCTAAATATGGGATGTCACGGTATAAGTTGAAAGATAAATCACAGGCTTATTTAGTAGTTATAGAGTCCCATGCCAAAAGAAATATGTGTATTTTCCTATAATTACCTATTTAAAACGTTAATTTTAAAATTAACATGATACACAAAAATTAATATGGAATAAAAATGAGTGGATCTATGATGAAAACTTATGGAATCTATATGATTGTCAATAGTCGAAGAAAATTGATCAGTACTTTCCTACATTTAGAAATATCAAACTTGGACTATTCTTGGATGTAATGGATCCATATTGAAGTATTAGTAGAACACATAGTTCATGGACACATTTATTTTCAATTTAGAACTTATCTCCAAAATTTTGTATGAAGAAAAAAATGTGTCATGTTGAGTTTTATGATATCTCGACTAAAATAACCCAAAAATAATATTGGTGTTTTCTTTTCACCATTAATTTATGATTTTAAAAGTTTATGGGAGTATGGTATTAGGGTTTATGATTATTATAAAATGGAATATCGTCAAATACATGCATTGATTATGTTCACTATAAATGAATTCCCAGCATATGGAAATTTTTCTTGATATAGTGTTATAGGGAATAAAACTCTTCCAATTTTTGAACAACAGACTTTATATTATCAACTAAATCATGAGATAAAAAGGTATAAATGGGTCACTAAATTTTTTTAACTATGTGTCAGTCTTTTAGAAGATAAAAAAGGAATTAAATGGTTCAAAAAAATTGACATTTCATCGAAACCGTTATCCAATAATCAGTATTTTGAGAGGGTGAAAACATTGATGTGGGATTAATAAAGACACATAAATATAGTAATGATAAAAATAGTTGGTTGAAACAATCCATATTTTTTGAGCTATAATATTAGACACATCATGAGTTCAAACATAAAAGTGATGCAATGCATGTAGAGAACAATATATATGATAGATTGATGGGAACATTGTTAGATATTAAAGGAAATACTAAAGAAGGTTTTAATGAAAGGTTGGACTTAAACTAAATGGGAATATGTTAAGATTAAGCTCCCACCCCCAATATAAGTAAAACATTACTACCCCTATATTTTCATAAATTATTATTGAGGGATAAAATTAAGTTGTTTTTTTGTGGTCATGATATCAAACTGTCTCACGATTATTATCAAAATGTAAAAACTTCTGTCTTTAAAGGTTTTGAAGTTGACTATTATGAAATCTCATGATTTTCATCTCATGATGGAGTAGCTCTGACCAGTATTATTGCATAGAAAATTTCCCATCCTTGATAGAATTATTATCATGAAGGTGTTCTGTTTTTTCAATTCAATTTGTAATAATTTTATTGATCTAAATTATTTGAAAAAAAATTAGAAAAAAGTGGATTTTATACTTTTTCAATTGTAAATATATTTTCCACTATCCTTTTTTATATCATTGTTTATTTAATGGTTTGTTTGGAATGAGAAATAAATATTTTTTTACCTTTATATATATGTTGGATGTGTATTTTTTAAAGTTATATGATGATATTTAAGGGGTATGTTAAAAATTTATATCATCCTAAAGTCTTCATTGTTGAGAAGTATATTTCTAAGGAGGTTGTAGAGTTTTTTACAAGCTACTTGTTGATAGTGGAGCACAATGGTTTACCTGTATATCTCTATAAACTAGTTAATTATGGGGGAAAGGGGATTTGGGGCATTAAATTAAAATAATTGATAAGTGAACAGATAAATAAGGTACATTTATACATCTTAAATAACATAGATAATGCAAAGACATGTATAACAGTCATTATTAATGTGTTAAAACAATGTTTTCCAAAGAAGAAATATATGTGGATTTTGAATGAGCATAACAAAACTTTGTTTCCATGTTTTAAAGATACCATTCTTGGTAAATTAGATTCATTAAAAACATTTAGATTGTTAGTTAGTGGTACAAGTTTAAATATGATAACATGGTCCAAGTACAAAAATAATGGTTATAAATTTCATGTGAAAAATTAGAACAATATAAGTGAAATTCAGAATAGTAGTGTATTTTTTTCGTAGAAGCAATACTTTTTTCGACTGCCAAAGAAAAAACCCAATATAAGCATCAAGTGCATATTATGGAATCATTGAAGAAATATGGATGGTTTATTACATTAAATTTAATGTTCCAATGTATAACAAAAAATGGTTTTATCGTCAAAACAGTGCTAGAAACTATGAATTTGGAATAAAACTTGTTAATCTAGATATATTGGAATACACAAATGGTTATTTTATAATAAAAATATATTCAAAAAAAATATATGCTCTTGATCAATCTGATATGCATTAGTCTATTATTTTACAAGAAAAATGGTATTTGGTGGTGATAAACTTGATGAAGATTCTGATTTATATGAAATCTATACTTCCATGGAATTATTAACACAGAATATTAATGAGAATGTCATAGACATTTTTTATTCCATAAGGAATGATCATGATGATATAATTTGGGAAAATAATCCCTTGTTACATTCCTAATATTACATGTAACCTCTTTTTATTTCTTATTTACTTTTTAAAATTTTATAAATGGTTAGATATTTTAATTTTCTTTTCTTTTTTAAAACACGTATTATAACTAATAAGTTTAATTATTTGTTTATATTATTTTAGTTTGGTTTATTTTATCTTGTTTACCCTTGTGTAACTTATCTATTAATTGATTTTTTTTGAAAAAAATTATTTTAAATCTGATATGTGAAATAAAAAAATACTGTATAAGAATATATTCAAAAAAATATTTTTTTTAGTGTAAAAATGATTTATTATGTTAGGGAATTTTTACTTTTCACAAAAAAAAATTGGTTTCTTTTTCATTCATTTATATGTCATTTAATATCTCATTAATGTTGTTACCATTTTAGTTAACTATAAAAAATCTGAAAAAGAATTTTTTATGTTTAGTTTTTTTTACTTTTTAATTTGATAATTTTTAATTTTGTATTTACATTAGTATGTAATATTTTAATTTCTATATTTTTGTACTAATATTTTTTGATTTAATTCATACGATATTTACCGAACAATCAAATAATCCGCCATATAATTCTGGTGATGATCACACTCATACCTATGGTGAGGAACATGCTCATGCTTCTATTTAAGAGACTCATCCTTCATTATAAGAGACATATACTCCCATATGGATAAAATAGAGTTAATGGGATAGTAAATGTTGTAGAACACGTTTACCAAAATTATCATTTTCTCGTATCTAAGACCATAGGATACCGGTAGACTTTAATGATAATTATATTCGAAGAGGTAAAAATTCAAAAAAATTAAAGACTATTATATTAGTTAAGGATTAAAGAGAAGTTATTATTTTGATTTATTATTGGATAAGTGTTGAAAAATTGAAAATATCTCACTTGTGGGAGACAATTTTAGTGAGAAATTTTTTTATTTTACTAATATTGCAATGTTAGAGTAATATATGTTTCCCCATTATTATCATATGAAATATGATATACCTGATACTGGAGGAGTCAATAGGAAATGTTTATCATTGGATTCTATGTGATTAAGAGATTTTAAATAACCATCACATTATATTTCATTTCTTAAATGGTTAACATCATAATCCATGTGATATATATCCATTTATAGATTAAGAAACATGGAATAAAATTGTTGAAAGTTGAATATGAGAATTTTTTTTAGTAAGTGAAATGTTACCCTTTATATTTTTTTATAATAATGATCTTGTTGATGGTTTATTAATGATATCTTTATTTTTAGTCTATATAAATTGAGTATATCTTATTAGAGGATCCAATTTAGAAATTCATACCCTCAAACTTTTTCTCAGGGAGGTTAAACAATATTGGAAGAAAAAGTGATCGCTGGATTTTTCAAAAAATTACGAGTTGATCTTTAGGATCATCAGACCCCCCCCCCCCCCTCACAAGACATGAAAATTGAAAAAGGCTTAGATGATAAAATAGACAATATCTTATGAAAGAGTCGAGGGTTGTAGATGATAGGAGTTTAATATGATTAATTTAAGTATTAATTTAAGTTAATTTAATTATTTATGTATTGTGAATCATAATAGATGTTTTCAAATATTTTATACTAGTTTCTCCTAAGGATAAGATCACACAACGGTCTTTATAGATGAGGGTAAGAAGGATATTTTAGCTAAATCATTTGGAAATAATGAGCACTCGGGCATGTTTGAAGTTTTCTGGTAGGTGTATTAGTGAAAAAAGCATTCCCACATTCAGAATCTTCTTCAAAGGATGATGTTTATAAAAAATATAATATTTGGAAGATGAATTCCAAGATATTATTGTGATTATGGAGGATAGGATCATAGAATTGATACAGTCAATATTTACATACTTGAAAATATAGTTTTAGAATGATGTTGCCACTCCGCCACCCCCACCAGCAGCTCCCACTCATCCACCTCCTCTTATAGACACCACTTTTTATCCTTATCTTACACCCCATCCTTCATAACTTCCAAGTTATTTTGAGTTATATGTTAATGATCCCCAATATCATATTTTTTTAGATAGGATTATATTTTATATTGGATATGCCATTCATCATCAATATATAGAGATAGATCGTAAAACGGTCACTATAGAGGATATTATAGATAGATCAGTTGAAGTACCATTACCTACAGATGAGGTGACTACAATTTGAAAAAGTATCAACCACTTATTAGTTTGGACAACTAGACTTGATCGACATATTACAATAGAGGTATGTGTATATTTAATATATTATTTCATTTTCATATTAAATTTTTTAACATTTAAATGTTTATATATTTATCTATTTTTTATAGGAATACATTAAAGGTAATGAAATATTATATAGAAAACAACATATACAAAGTACTATGTGTTCAGGTATATATTATAGTAGTCTTGGTAGGTTTTCAATATATTCAAATTTTTTATTGGTTGTATATTAGATTATAAATAAAGCTGGTTGTTTTTAGTGTTCAATGATTATGGTGCTTTTGAAAAATGATACCATGGAGCTGTTAATTATATATCAATTGGAAATCAATACAATACAAGTTTTTCCATGTTAGTTTTATCATAAATCTTTCCATACATTTAATTTTATTTAAAATTTACTTATGTTTGTTTTGTATTAGGTATATTTATAATATTTTTAAGGATCATGAAAAGACAGTTTTATGTGTATTTGTGGACCCAATGTTTATTTCACTTGTAGTGATGATAGTGAATGAAGCGAAAAAGAACAGTTTAAAATGCTGAATGATTTCAAAAGAATATAATTATTCTGTGTTGGATGTTTCCTTATCTCCAATAGTATGAATCATATATCTCATAAAGTGTTATATATATCTTAATATAATAACCACATATATTAAATTTCTTTTATATCAGTGTTCATTGGGTGTTAGATGTTTTTTCCAAGGGAGTATCCACTTTACAAGTTATTCCCTATCCATGGTGAATTGAGATAAAATTTTAAGAATGTATTGGACGCATATGTTTGAATTTTCTAATAGTTTTTTATATTATAATTACTATTAAATTTATTTAGTGCATATTATTTTCAAAAAATTGATGGAATTTATTTTGACAAACAATGAGAAAAAGGTTTCCAAGATCAAATATGTAAAATAAAAGGTGAATTTTCATTTACAATTTTTAAATTTTTCATATACTACTTAATAATTCTATTTTCAATTGAAAAAACTATTTTAAACATAATTTTCATATAAAATGAGTAATGGAATGTGGATATTAGGTTTTAATATTTATGTATGAAATAATTTCAATTGGGACAACTAAAAATTTAAACTAAGTTCGATTTATTTATAAATTTTTCATTAATATTTCATTCATTTTATTCACAATACATGTTAAATTCCTTCCTTTTAATTTTAATCTTTTTCATGACCCTAGGCCATATTGTGCATCGGAGTTGAGAAACATAAAAATTGGATGGGAAAATAATTATATAGGTGTTATTGAATTTCAGTTTATTTTTAATACATATTGTAATCATTAATGTTCTAATTGTAAAGGTGTATTGATGGTTGTTCTAATACTATTTATGCTTGTTTTCTACTTTCTTTCTGCTAGTTTTTCTTCATGATTTCTCTTATTGTCTTCTTTTCAAAAGTGGCTTGAAAATAAAAATTAATTAAAAATAATCACATTCATTATTTCAAAACTGACATGAAAAAACCTATCCAATAATTCATTTCAAATGTTGTATTTTTAAACCAACGTCAATAACTTATTTAAAACATAACATATAATCACATCGTGCACTAACAAACTTTAAAAAAGAAAAAAAATGAAAATCTATTTTCTATACTTGTTGATTTAAAAGAATGAAAATAACTAGATTATGTTTTTGATCTCTTTGGTAACCTAACATACCACTAAGACTTTATAAAAAACATGATATAAAGGCCAAAAAACATTTTTAAATTTTCAATACACCTATTAGGAATAATTTGGAACATATTTCAGTATTTAAAATTGTTATAATTTTGAAAGAATCCTAAAAACATACTTTAATAAAGAATAAATATGTCAAATCTAAGAGGAAAACATGGAAAATAAGGTAAAACCAAATACTAAGCATCAGGAACATTTTTCATATCATAAGAAATTATATAATAAATAAAACATAATTTAAGAACCACCAAGAAATGATAGTTTTCAAATTAAAGGCTTGTACATAGGGTAACCTTTCTTAAAGTGTTGGAACCAAGTCACAACGAGCCCGAAAGTCATCACCTTCATTTAATATAGATAGCACGGGCCTCACATGAAGCCTCAAAATCCCTAAGAACCAAAACCAAAGAATAAAAACAATACCCAAAACTATGGTTCATAAAAGTTATGTGCAACACAAGGTTATGGGTGGAATCCACAAAATAAAGGAAGAGGGGTGTGAGAGGATATTAAAATTCCATTAGGAAGGATCACACCAAATATCAGGAGCAGAATTGGCTCAACAATGGGAGGATAGAAAGGAGGTCACACATGAATGGAATATCTCCTGATGTAGAGTAAGAGGGGGTGAGAGTAAGATTATGAGGGAGGATGAACCCCTTTTGATGTTTTAATTTACTAAGGGTAAAAGGGTATTTAAATTTTTTTATTTTTTAAAAGAGAACATGATACATGGATAGGTCACATGGTTTGGAAAACTATGTTCCAACCATGCATCATCTATTGGACCTTCATATCACCTTTCCTAGGAAATCTATATGGTTTTGAAATATTTTCACAAACCATGAAATTTTTTCTATTTAAATTATAAAATTTTTCCCATAATTGATGAATGATTTGAAAAATTGTGTGCCATAACTGTGTGACATGATCTATATTCCCAAAACATCTCAATTTCAAGGGAAACACCTGGAAGGAAAAAATTCAATAAAAATAATACTAAAATAAGTAAAATCCATACCACTATCAGGTTGTGGTGTGACAAGTATCCAACACGCTCCTTTATTTAATGTTATCCACATGCTTCATGAATCTCTCAATGATTGGTAAGGAATCCTTATTATAAAAAGATTTATAGAACCTTATAATTAAATAATAAAAAGATCAATATCAATATAGAACTTTATCTTTATGGTTTTAATTATGTATATATGATCCAATAACCATCTCATCATTTCAACATTTTTTATAGGAATTGACCCTCCTCAAGTCTTCAAAACATTTTATAAGTTTTAAATGATAATGGTGGATGTTAAAATAGTTTGTAACTCAATTATCATTAATGATAAAACATTTAATTGGTATAAAGATTGTATTAACCACCAATTACTCCATTAAATATTATATAATGATATTCTTAAAGGATTTTGATATCTTTTGGCAAGAGAAATAGGTTGAGCCACATGTTATCGTATATCACATTAAATGTCCGACACAACCCCAAAATAAGGAAACATTCACCATAATGTGGTCTATCCCTACCCATACCATGATGTAATCTAAACAACCACATAGTAGTCTTTCCTTTAGTCCTTATTTCCATTAAATTGTCCATGGTTGGTTGGGAATATCATAAAATGATATTAATAGAAGTTTAAAATTCTAAATAATTATTTAAATATTAATAAATTAATGGTATGATTTAGATAGTGCATTATAATAAGTTTTAACATTTGAAACATTTATGAAATGTTTCATTAATTATGTTTTAACATTTTAATTATAGGTGAAAGTTTCAGAGCACAGTAAAAGAGTTGGGGTGATGCCTAATTTTGGTTTTCCATCAATATTAATGGATAAATATGAAGAACTAGATAAATGATACCCCATAATATCATATATATAATCATATACATTTAATTTATCATTAATTTAAATAATAATTACCTCATATATAGTAATAAAATTGATCAAATCTCCATCATCTCTCTAATTTAGATCGTTATGGTGGAGAATCCATGTTTGGATTTTTCTAAACATATCAATAAATTCTCTATAAATATTAAATGGAGTACATGACACTCAAAGTGTTAGTGGGGATAATTCAACTACATCACATTATTCATCATCAAATTACATAATTACTCTTTTTCCTTATATGTTCATGAGATGGAATAGAGAATTTTCTCTCTCTAGATATTGATATAATTATAGGGGATGTGTCTTTGTTGTGTCAATATGTATCCTCTACAAAATGATATAATTTAGAATATATGATAATGGTTAAATAATCATAATAGGAAAGGTGAGAAGATAGTGTATTGTTCCCCATTTATTAAAACAACAAAGGACACAATGGTATAATGGGTTTATAAAGGAAAAACAACACTCATTCTATAAATTCCATAAAAAACAAAAGTATAAGAATCATTAATTATAATAATACAACAATTAATTATTATAATAATAACTATTAATTATTATAATAAAAACTGTAATATGAGATAGAATTATATCTCAATGTTCCATGAGATCGTGTTACCATTTATGGATACAAGTATGAATAGTTTTTTAAGAACATATATTTCCTTAGATTAATTATTTGAAACCTCTCTTTGTGAACCATGGTCTTCTTCCCTTCTGATAGAGAATCCTTATAAGGTGTTCACTCTAGAGGTTCATCGTATTACTTTTCATACCCTTAATTATATGGATCTATATCATTTTTTTATTTTCTAATTATATTTTTATTATTGAGTAATATCATGATCTTTTGAATCAATAAGATCTTATTCTTGACACTCACTACCCCAGCCTTGAGTTAGTTTCTTGAGTCCTTCTTAACCATAAAGGATCACTACCATCATATAATATTGAAAAGAAAATCTATTGGACTGTAAAATCCATTATTTTGGCAATGTAACTACCCACATCACCACATTCCCAAGAGTAGTATGTACTTGCAAAAGGATGAAAGTAGAAGTACTAGCACCCCCTATACAGACCTGCACACTGATAACAGGATAAAACCACCTACTTATATATACACCTGTCAATCATTGTGACTCTTGGTAGAACACCTCCCAATGCCACATTCAATAATAGGATCAAATCATACATTTCCAATTGTATTTAACATCCCAATAGAAATAGAAAAAAATTGGATGTCTAATATCTACCTATAAAGAATTGAAAACCTAAATTAGGTTGTACGAAACTTTCCTCAATATATTCATGATCATCCCCATGATGGTTAGAATGAAATATTCAATTATCATTATTATATATCATTGAGACCGTATTATCAAACATAGAAAATTTCCTTGTAGCACAAACCAAATTGGATTCATTCAGTGTCTTCACCTAATAAAACTATTTACATGAACAATCCTCCAACAAATCATCTTCCTATGATTCCTCAGTAGAAACCATTGAAATAGTGATAATAATAGTCCTAATTTCCTCCTTCCTCTACATGCAGCTAATTGTATCATGTCGTCTAGTGAAGTATAAGATGTAGCTAATATCCTTTTGACATTTATCGCTTAGGTAACCTAATTATAAATAAGGAAAATTATTATTTTAAATACTCAAATCTACATCACTCTTTAAGGTGCAAAGAATCACTTTATCTATCAAGGTAGAGTTGAGATCAACCTCTATAAGAATTTGGGAAAAGTATCCCAACTGAGCCTCTTTCATATAATTTTCCATTTTAATAGAGATACAAATTTATAAAGAAATATTATACAAGATCTATTAGTGACACAAAATATAATTCAGGCTTAAGACCATAACCTAGATATGAACACTAGAACTGTGTACTCAAAAAGGATTAAACATGCGATCACAATCCTAAAATTAAAGCATACCTAGCTTGATAGAAACTGAACCATTACCCAAATTCATCATATTAAGATCATTTGATGGTTACAAGGTAGGAAAATAACAACACTAAATGGAATTTCCATTTCTTGAATCCCTAGATTTTAGAGAGTCAACAACATAAAAATTTGACCTTCCATAACTTATTACCTAAAGGAAATATAGTCCTAAAGATAATAAAATACTTAAAAATATTAAACCTCTTGATAATTTCCTCCAAGTTAGAAATAACATGATCAATACATCCCTTTTTGATGATATGATCAAAAAACTAATATCTGAATGAGTTAAAAGCCTGTTGATTTACCCCATTCACATATAGGGTTTTTCTTGAGGAAGATAAAGCACATGCATTCACCCCACTTGATGTCACATCCTTCACTAAACTTTGGGTGAGATATACCTCTACTAATGGGTCAATATCAAGGTCTCTGTGAAATACCATTGGGAATAAACAACCTTAACCATTAAGTTTTTTTCTATGGTCATCTATGGAGGGTTCACTCTAAAAATCCATCTACCTGAAAAAAATTCACTAAAAAATAAATAAATAAACTAATATTTAATTAAATGACATTAAATAAAATATATTATTTCGAACCAGTTATTAAACTAGACCATATCTTCCCATAAAATAGTATATTCACTATTCTTTTGAATAAATATTTATTTTAACATTCACATAACTTAAATTAATATCTACTTTAATCTATTCAATAAACTAGTGTATAAATATTTATTTACTTATTACCTTGTTAATAGTTAAATAAGGGATAAATTCAACACATATATTTTAAACTTGAACTTCTTGTGAATGAATTTATATAATCAACTTTACTTGAATAAATATTATTCCATATGTTGGTAATAAATTTATTCCTAATATTAAATTCAAAAAAAATTTACGAGATTCCAAATACACTTAGTGTGTGATCATCTATGCCTATTTCTCATATGGAAAAGGTTAAACTTTCCCAAACTCCAAGATTAGTGTCTGACAACACATTAAGGCACCAATAGATGTATAAGATAATGTAAAAACTATAAAAATATTCATCACATGCATATATCATCATGGTTTTCATCAATTAATCTAAGTATATGATTTATGATACACATGAATATTGATCTAAAGTCTACGGAATAATACACACGTCTATATATATCAATATAAAATGACTCATAAACATGTGTAATTCTTATTAGTTGGTCTATCTTCATAATCCTTCTTCTTGGATATCACCTAGTGAAAATATTGTGGAAAAAATTATCAATGTCTTATGATCCCCTGGAACCTAATATTCGAAAATCACTTGTACCACATCATATAGATTTTATCTAGACCATATAATATATTTAGGAATATCATCATGGTATCTATAGGTTCTCATTATATCATATAATTGATATAACCTATTAATATGAAAAATATTCCAAATACAATATCAATATAGCATTATGTATAAGAATAATCTTTATGTGATAAGAGTATATATATATTTATTTGGAATTGGATGTAAAAAGTTAGTTGTTTCTAGGGATCCAATTCCAATAGACTACCACTTTCACAAAATTGAACTGCTAAAATTTTTCAACCTTTTAACTCTCACATGATATTCTTGAATCTGATGAGGCATGTCTATAGTCATTGGGTCTAAAAAAATTCTCTATATCTACACTACTTACTATGAATTTTACTTTTTATGTAAAAATATTAAGAGGTGTCATTCTTGAGAATTTAAATTTTTTACACTATCATAAACATAAAAAATTTTCTAGTTCCATATTCATAATATTATCATAATAGATTTCGTGATAATAATTTACATTGTTAGTATAATTAAAAGATCTAAAATAAACTGTTTAATATTTTATATGAATTTTTTAGTAAAATTTGATTCTATAACATACTTTATGTATATAAATATGTACACTACTGACTTCAATAGGATTCACTTTCCCATATGTTTATCCAATCTATAATTTTAGATCAAATTTATCTATATGAAGGTAGGTTTAGTAACCCCTTGATAACTATCATTCCCTCTTCTCCAAATACCAAGAACTAATTTTTTATATATTACCAAGTACTATTGGAAAGTTATAATAGCTAACTTATATGGTTTTCCTATATCCTTTTTAAATTTTCCAACTATGATTTATATATAATGAATATCAAATATCAATACATTTCATTGAATACATGATAGATCCCATAAATTTCATGTGTATTTTTTACTCATGATATTAATCTCCTCCTGCATGATAAAACATCATCTTAGAGAGATTTATCTCATATGACAAAGGAAACATGTCACTCTTTAATTATTCCATCTTTTTTTCTAATAATTTTTATATAATATACTATGAATTAATCTAAGAAACCTCATATATATAACATTGTAGATATTTTTTCATATAATTTGGGTCGCATTTTTAATTAATTCTTGGATAAATATCTTTGAACTTAATATCAATTAATTTTATTACTTTTATTTTTCTTACATATTTTATCAATATATTTTTCTTGGAATGTTATGAAAATCTCTCTAAACACTAATAGACACATGGCTCGTATTTATTATTAATGAAACCAAAAATTATGATGGGTTTATGAAAATGAATATTCCATGATCTTGATTCATAATCCAACCTATAATTGGATCTCCACAACTTGAATAAATTTTTTGTATCCTTTAGTATCATAAACTGTTCTAGTTGTGTCATGTGCACATCTTTGATAATGTTTAAATTAAGCTATTGGTATTGAAATAAAATATAAAAATCATTATAGTCATGGAAATTTGAGATGTAAAATGTAATTATATTGGATTTTATCATAATGACTGGTAAAAACGGTTTTTTCATAGTCTATTCTCTTATGTTACTTTATAAATTTAGAAATCAATCATATCATATGGTTAATAACTTTATCATCCACCCACATTTTCTTTTTGAATACCCACCAACATGCTTTATATCAACTAGAGAAACCGAAATAAATTAAGAGAATGATTTTGGTACATGGAATCTATTTCTAAAATTATATTATCTTGATGACTTTATAATATTTCCTTTTATTTCATCCCTTTAATATAAGTATTTATTATTCTCAATTAATAATGTATCACCTAACCCAATGTTTATAAAACTATCTCTATTTGGTTTTATCTTTCCTACACTATATGTGCCTCCAGAATCCCACTAAATCTTGTGTATTTTATGTTCCTATACAAAATCATGTCCATCTGATTCCCTAAATTTATTAAATTCAACCTTTATCCCACTATATAAGTTATATAATTTTATCATATTATATAAACAGTGTATGTATATTAACTAAACTATTTCTATCTTAGGGATTTATATAATTTCTTGAGCAACATTAAGGGTAATTAATTTAGAATCACTTTGTGTTTACTCAATAAAAGTTTATTAAAAAAATAAGTTTTATAAAAATGATTCTATCTAAACACATGAATCTATGAAATAATGGATTTATTTTGTATTATAAATTATAGGATATCCATTCATCATTTTCATTGGCATATGGTTAAGTGTTAACACCACTATTTTTAAAACATGTTTCAAAAAGTGTAATGGAAGAGTTGGAATACCTATATGTCTCATTAATGATATTACTTTTAATGACATAATTAATTTGATGTGTATAATTTAATGTGAGTTTATTAAAACTCAACTCTACATTTTAATGATTAATTAATTATTGGTTAATATATTCTCTTAATAACCTACTTGGAGTATATTTTACAAAGCATATTCTATATTTCAATTTATCATTCCATATATCTCTACAAAGTAATATCATTAAGTGAATGAATTTTCCTCTATATTATTCTTAGAATAGTTTGCACATATCTTGTTGATATAATTATTGAATATTTGAAAAATTAACACATTTTTATTTAAAATGATTTATAGGTCTTAAAAACATATAAGTAATCATTTCATATACCTAAGAGCCTTTGATCTAAATAGTTTAAACAACCATCTGGGTATATCCTTGACATTTACATATGTATATACTTGTATAAGAATTAACCTTCCACAAATAAGAATTATTTGTGTCTTATATTTTATATTCATCATTAATTATTAATATTGGACATCTATGATTCATGTAGAGTTAAACTATTAATTGAGTATGGTATATTATAACAACATTCATTTCAAACATGAAATTTTGTATCACCATAATGGAAACTTGAAACTAAGATAAATTCTTGGTAGCACATAATATAAAAAAGTAATTTTAGGAGAACCAATATACTTTTTAATTTCAATGTTATGATATTATTTTCGTGATATATGATTCAAGTATCATCAATAACTTAATGATACACTTCACTTATATGATTTTTCTGGTGTTCCTTGGTACCTATATTTAGATATAAATATGTGATTCCTGTATCTTATTAAATACCCAAGATGTGAAAAAGAAATATTACATGAAATGATGAATATAAATGAAGTAAAATATTATTTTTTATCTATCTATAATTCATTAAAATTATTTATCCATTGATCTTTCTTTCCAAATGTGATGAAAATAAACTCATGTTCATTACTCTCCCTTTGAAAATTTTATTTCTTTTATGGATGTTTAAAAGATGATACAAACTATAAAATTGTCATATGATTCACAATATTGTCCTATACATTGTTCACCATAAGTACTATAGAAAAAAATTCTCAACGATTCTCATTATATTAGAAAAGAAATATTAAAATTGTCTATATTATCTTATACATATTATTAATTTTATAATTCTTAATAAATATAGATAATTTGGGTAATAAAGATGAATTAGTGGTATTAATGGATAAGTTATTATCCATATGAAAGATGAACTTCATTAAATGATTGATATACTTCATCATCTTTAGTACATGGTTTCTAGCTACGTGTCCATCTTTCAGTTTAAACTTGAACAATGTAGTGATAATCACATTTATATTTTTCCTCACTTTAACCATTTATTGATCTTGTAGATGATTCAACATGGTTTTTTCATCCATATCATTATATTTATTCTTAAAATCTTCAAAAATAGTTGAAAACATTATTTAATGAACATTCGATTCATTCTATATGTGACTCTTATAGGAATCTTTCTTACCCTCACTCACTCCTTGAGGTCACTGATTTGGACTTGGGAACTTCAACACATATAACTTCTCCTATTGGAATAATAATATGTACAAGATATTATACCACTTTTTATATATTTCAATGATTATGATATTATCTTTCTATAAGATATATCATAGGGAAAATTATCTGTTCAAGTTACTTTCCATTGTCTATAAAAAATGAATAAAGTTTATTTAGTACTTTATCATGATTTTTAATTAAAATTTTAATTAAGCCTCTAAATATTTTATCTAATTCCAATATCCCTCACCATTGGATTTAAAATATCTAGTCACACAAATATTTTAATGGAAAGGATCTATATTTAACTTTTTTTAAATCAGACTATAGACATGAAAACTACTTAAAAGTATTTGGATAGTATTTTCCAACCAACTTCATTAACTCGTAATTACATTATCAACTAAATGGTCTCCATAATCCTATAATTTTATAATTTTATTTTCTTAACACTTTCCACCAAATTATATTGAGTAGTTACCCAAAATAATAATTTGGTTGAGTCAACACATTATCTTTATTAATACTTCCTAATAAATGAAAGTTCCCTCAATTATAGAAAAACCAAAAGGCTTTCACAAAAAAAGAAGGAAGAAAAGGAACAAAGAGAATAGGGACCCAGGGTGCTGCACTATTTCAAGGAAGCTGAAACCGAAGGTGCACAAAGACTACACTTTTCTACCTAGACCGATGGAGACCCGGTCGGCTAAGAAAGAGGGGAATCCCAAGGAGCTCGAGTCCCAATCAGTGGGGAGAATGGATGGCCAGCCAGTCTTGGTCACCGAGTCACATGAGAATGAACCCTCTCAAGAATGAGATCAGCATGAGGAGAGGAAATTATATACAGAGGAGGTGATAACAAGGATGAAGGAGGATTCCTATCAAGGTACGCAGTGGGAGACACGAACTGGGCCAACTGTCAAGTCAGGTGTAGTGGAAGAGGATGTGCAACTGAGTGAATTGGAATCAACTAGTGAAAGGTATGCATGGGAAGAAGGAAGGGGATTCTGTGAGTAGGGAAGATCCATGGGATTTGATTGTGCATTCTTAGGATGGGATGGCTGAGAAGGAGGTAGACATCCATGCTTCTACTGAGACTCCGGAATGGTTGAAGGCAAGATCGATGCAAGTTGACACGACCAAGGAACAAAGTGAGTGGATTTACAAACAAAACCAAATCCTAGTCAGAGGTTTCAACAACAATAAAATTGATGATGAGGAATTCTTGCGAGCTTGGGGGAATTTGTCATCCCATTTCGAAGGCATCATGAGAGATGACCCTGAAAAATAGGTAACTTCTCTCTTTTGGAAATTATTTAAAGGTAGCAGGTCTACTGGTTTTAAGTTGGTCTTTAATAATTTTGTATTGTGCTATAGTGTTTGATGGCTAGGGTGTACTTGTTGGTTTCGCACTTACTCCATAAAAGTTCTTTTGTTTAAAATAAAAATATATATTTGGAGTATAGAAAAACCAAAACTTAGAACCACGGTTGTATCCTCACTCAGAGAATAGAAGGTGTTTTTATGACTTGATATTTTTTGTTGTGGGATTTTTGTTTAATTAGGCATAAATATACATTATTTGATTCACCAAGAGCTTGTTAATTTAATACAAGACTTATATAATATTTAATCATGTCACGTAAAAAAATTATTCATATAGATTTTACTCATATAAGTTATCATATTTTGTCATTTGATAATTACTTTATGTGAAACGTACAAAACTAATCAACCATACTCGATAAAATAAACTTAAATTTTTTTAACATTCCTGTTAATTATTTTATAATATGTGACTGAGTTTAATCATCTAAATAAACCATGCATCACGTAAATAAATAAAAAATCATTCACTGATATAATAAAAATATACATGAAATTATTATGATATTTTATATACTAAATGGTTTAATGAGAAGTGATAAACCAACCTTGACCCTTAGTAAAATAACTCCTTGAGACCATACTTGTCTTGAGTTACAACATTTCACTATTCCCTTTTGTATCTTCTTATTTGGATCCATATTAGCTTGGATACTAAACTATCTACTCTAGTTGAGAACTCTAACCTTTATAAATGTATACTCACATTCATGTATGGGGTTCCATGGGTTTAGGGTAAAATAAAAAATTCCATGAACATGTAGGTCCATATATAATAAAGGATGGATGGATGATTCATAGATCATTGTATTTAATTCATTAATAGTTATATAATATAACCCATGAAAAATAAATTAATAAAATAATTAAATCACGCACATTTATAGGTTGGCCAAGGATCATGAACACTCACAACATGAAACTACAACCGCATTTAGTATTTATGGATTAATTTATAATCATTCTAATTAAGATAAAATTACATGAGTTAATAAATTAATAATTAAATTAATAAATTCATTATTTATCTTAAATTATATCAAATAACTGTTCCTTGAGATGTTTTAAGAATCCCATAAATTATTATTCAATAAATTTAAAAAATGTGTTTTATAAATTAAACTAATTAAGTACACACCATGTACTTTATATCTCACACAATGTGTAATATTCATGTTACATTAAATATAACACTAGAAAATAATTTACGGCATGATTTCTATGTTGTTTACCATATATTTCACAACAAGTAAATCCACATAGTGTGTCTTGAAATACATGAAATATTTTTTTATATAGTCAAATCACATAGTCTTCTTGATGTTTATGACCAAATGACACTCCACTAATGTACGTGGTAAATACCACTAGCGTGAAAGTATAGTACATAGTGTGTTAAAAATGGTTACACATTGTATATTAGTAGTAATTATGGGTAATTTATTGATATCCTCAATTAATTCATGTGACATGATGAAACTTTCTTGGCATGCTCCTAGTGTCGAGTGACATGTGTCACATGATATTTATATGCTAGCCACACTAAATTTAGTCTATCTCTTCTCATGTTCCAATTATTCAATCAATACACAACATGTAATGATATCTCAAATTGACCCACATGACGCATTGAAAATTACACAGTGTGTAATTAGTGTGAGGTTACATGGTGTTTAAATGTCTTCTATATGTCATTTAGTCTATATCATCTTATGTTCTACACTTTCATTTAATATGTATGGTGTAGTGACACTGCATACTATGTCACACTATGTGTCATTATTTACACAATTTGTTCATTGTGCGATGAAATACCTCTTATATAACATATAATTTACCATTATATTGTTGGAGTTGGTTCCATGGAGCCAAATTTTTTGGTACTTGATAACATTTTTTCATTATTAATGATGTTTACTTATCACGTTATTATGGTTCCTCTATATGAAATTCATATTTGATAATCTCCTAAGATGATATGTTGCACTGAGATATCCTAGTAGTTCCCCATTATGATGAAAACCTAGAGGTTCCACGACATTATTCTTGAAACATTTTCTGTTGTCGGATGATATTGTCATATGAGACAAAGATGATATAGGATATTAGGTGTAAGAGGCTCATAAGACACCGAGAAACCCACTCATGTTGTTTTCCCTTAGTAATATCCAAGATAAGAGGTTATGAGAATATTCCCACTAATAAAAAATTTATATTTCCATTTTCCATTGGATGTTTCTATATTCATATGTGTGTATTGATCTTTAGACTTTAATATTATAATTAATTCAAATCATGACTTGTGAACTTTAATGTTTTAAAAAAAATTGTGATGATAAGTCTTTGTGGTGATGAAGGGTATGTTGGGTGCATCACGAGTGATATTTGGTAATGTGATAATGGATTTATATCTTACTTACTTTGATGGAAGTTTATGTCCCAAGCTTTGTATTGTGAATGGAACTACTAACATAAATCTATGGACATGGTGTTCAGCAGGAGAGTTCAATTCCAGAAAATAAATGGAAGTGAAATCAATCATATATGTGGATGTAACTGACATGAAACCTTCTTGATTAGAGATATCATGTTAAATGAATTATGTTACACATTGAGCATTAGTAAGAGGTTGGATGTCATTATGATATTAACATGTTTCTTTATGGGATATTTGGCATGTTATTAGACTATAACTTTGGATTTTTGGTAGTTATTACTAATTCCACTATGGAAGGGGGATAGAGGGTCACACACTAACTATATCTACAATCCTAGTTAAATTAAAGTATTGAATTTAATAAGTTATAAAAAATAAAATTTAATCAAGATTGGTTTGTCACCATAATTTAATCAAAATTTATTCGAATGAATAAATGATTTAAATGATAATAAATTTTTTTTATTTTCATATTTGGAGAATATAATATTTATTATATTTATCATATAATAATATGGTGATGTTTATTTATTAAATATTTATTATTTGGGGATAAGTAAAATTTGATGAGGGAAAGCGAACTGAGTTTAATTATCACATTAAGATTGGTATAAATTATATTTATTTATATTATTAAATGTGTTTAACATTTCAATCAATTAGTAATATTATTATTATTAATGGGCATGGGTTCAACTAAGAATATTAAATATGTTTAGGGGTTTTTGTGTGATTTTCTAACCCGAATCTTGCCATAATAAATTTCTAATTAGAACTCTTTTTTAATTCACTTTGTGGTGTGAAAATGGATAAAGATAGACTTCCTAAATCCCTAGATTTAATTATCACTTCCTCCTACCTCAAGCCTTTGAGAGATATCTTTGATTTATTCCTCTTTTAAGAATAATAATATTGTGATTAACGATGAATAATTTAAGTGATTAAGATCATTCGCCCCAGCACTCGATGATTCTATGGAGTCATTCATTAATTTTGGTTCACTTATGGATCAACACTAGGGGAATTATTCCCTAGAATATTGTATCAAAAAGATTATATAACAAATCTAGTTAACCATATCATCACCAAAATTATAATTACATGCTAAGGTAATTTTATATATGATCAAAAATTAATTCAAATTACATGTGAATATCCTCTACTTCTGGTCCTATAATTTTTAATATGGTCATGTAATCATGGGTTGTAATTGGACATAACATTTTTATCATTAATGGAAACTATTAGACAAACATTCAGACTAAAAACAAGTTGTTCATAATGTCAAAGGATTCTTTCCCTATGCCAGCAACCTACAAGTGGTTTTAGAGTGTTCACATGTTTAATTTATAATTATTTATTATTCATTAATTTTCTGCATGTTTTTGTAGTTTATTTTACTTAAAATTATTCATTATAATTTCTTAACATAATTTTCTATTATCTTCTTTATTATATATATTATAACTGGTCATCGATTAATGATTAAAAATGAAGAAGTATTTTATTCATGCCATTTGGAGGTTCCCAAGTTACTGCATAGAAAAAACCATCATACACATATTGAACTTTTTATATATTTTTTGTGTAATTATTTTCACATTAGTATCATGTGATAAATTAAAATAAATATGAGCTAATAAAATTTAATATCAAAAAAAAGTAGATTGGAATGTAGATTTGGACAGACTGGTATATGGCTTGGACAACTACACACAATGTAACCAATGTAGACGACGTGTAGTCTATGTTATCCTACAGCTAAGAACACATGGTGTCATAGAGAGTCATGTATCAAATAAAAAACATGGGGATATGCATGTAGTTCTACAATGAGGTTACACGACATGTAATTTGGACTACATTCCATATACCTTGAACTCTCCCATGGCAGGTAACATGGCCATACCCAAGGTGTGTGATGCAAAAATATGCTAGTGAAAATACATGTTGTGTACGTATGAAAACACATTGTGTGCTTTAAATGGGTCGAAAGTATAAACCATGCCTATTCTCAAGGCATGTAATCTATACATGGGTAGAATATTGTACACATCATGTACTTTCGTATAGGTTGTATAGTCCTTAGCAGATAGTGTGTCCAATTTTTTCATAGAGAAAAAATAAGATTATAATCAAACCTATTTACATGTGTTCAATGTTTTATTTATTTTAAAAATTACATGCCATGCTCTAGGATTTATAATTATATATTAAATCTATTCTAGGTTTAAATTTTTGATAATAAAATAATGTTTCCTTCAAGTAAACTTGTGTAAATAATTAATTTTAAATAAAATTAATTTTAATGATGGTGGGTTATGAATACTTGAATATAATTAAGATAAATTGAATTAATTGTATTAATTAATGGAACATTATCTTAACTAAATAATTATTCAAATTAATTGATAACAGGATTGAAAATTTATGATTTTGGTTGATTATGTAGATAATCATGATATTAGACCATCCCTTTAGATGTGATTGGTTTATTTTAATTTATTTTTGTTAAATTATTATTGATAGTCCATGATTAATCCTCTCCACCATATTATGTATGGGTGTGTGTGCCAGTTGTTTCTTTTATTTAAACCCCATTTATCTAATCCATTTTATCCATTCACTTGTGTGTGACTAAAATCTTACGTTAGGATAGAGCCCCCAGTTGAAAAGAGGTGGTCTGATTCTAGGGGTCTAGGTGATACATAAGAGCCAAAGTTGGAATTATACAACATGAATCAAGTTATGGTTCAATGTGTTTTCTCCTAGGGTCAAGGATTATTTTATCATCCACTAGATAAACTAACCATTTTAGAATATCATGATCATTCCACATATATTTTATTTCTGTTAGTTACATGTTCAATTATTTATGTATGTTGATGATACTAAATCACCTAATAAATGAATTGAAACTCATGAAAGATATAATAAAATATAATTGTATTATGTGTAAATGTTTTATCATGCACGGTTAATCACTTAAGTAAAATCCAATTAATATTAACAAGGATTGTGAAAAGATGAAATGGGATTTATCCATAAGGTTAAAAATACCTCAAATTCAAATATCAATTTCTTATAGCCTTCCACTACTTAAGTTAGAATCAGCCTCATGGTTCAAAATTCTTAGAAAATCCAATTTGGGGTGCTTTCAGTTATCTTGGAACTTTTAGCTTGATGTTCAAGTAAACTTAACTTAGTTTGCATCTAGTGTTGATTTACCACGAAGGACTTGGTGTAACTAATTGTAAAAGTTGGAGGAAATATTTAAATGAGATTGTAGGTTTCAAGAGTCCACTAAATGGATCAAGGAAATCTAACTTAATGTAGTAAAAAAGTTATTCGAACCTAAAACCCTTAAAATAATATGTCAGGCACAAGTCATGTTTGTGATGAAGGGAATATATATCCTTGCCACTAGAATATCTAAGAAACGAGATATTCAAAAATTGATTGTGAGGGCTATTAGGTTTTAAAAAATAGTGGGAAATTTTTGGGGTTTAATTAATTTTAAATTATTAACCTGTATTTTAGTAAAAACATGTACTAAATATGTGCTCTTAATTTTTAGAAGTATAAAAACAAACAACTTCAACAATATCACTGTGATCCATAATTTATAAGGATAACCTTATCATTAGTTAAAATTTATAGGAATGGTATGGGCACTGGCACATTATACTATTCCAGGAATTTAAATTGTATGTGTCGAAAACCCCACGTTCTGAATTGATTTCCAAGGAGGCAAATGAAGAAGAAGTATCTCTCTATTTAAAGCATGTTGTTGACGTAATGGATATCCAATGTTTCTTGTCATACTCCATGTCAAATTATATTCTAAATAAATATGAGGATATAAATGTGTGTACCATTATTTCTCACATTAAGGATCTCCACAAGAGCAGGTGATATCAATGAAATATGAGATATCTTATTTACAATTCACACGCAATATTTGATATTTAGGGATATATGTGGAACATGTAGTCTATATGAATGGATACATTATAAGCCTATACATCTTAGTTTTTAAGATCCCCGGTGAACTACAAAAATATCTCATTCTATCCTCACTACATAAAAAATTCTCTTGTTTTATTATGAATTATAATATGTAAAATACTGACAAGACACGTTCAAAACTTCTTAAACTCATTCACACAGTTGAAAAATTCATGAGGTGTGAAAAACCTATTATCCTTATGGTGAATTGGAAAAATAAGAACAATTAAATTGGGTTTAATACTTATTCCATGTCTGAGCCTTCGGAGCACCATCCTTCCAAGAAGAATAAGACATACATGCAATTAAAGTAATATGATGTAGTATGCTTTTTATGAGGCAAGAAGTTACAATTGAATAGAAATTTCACCCATCCAATGAGGAAAGGGTAATATTCACGTGAATTCATTATTGAGAGAAATATTTCCAAATCCACAATTAAGTTATAAGTTCCTAGGTATGGTGCTCACATTTGTATCCAAATACAAGAAACAATTATATTTCATAAGATTAACATCGATGATATGGATATATGGGCTACCAATAGAACAAGGATGGATACTATATCCATTTGAGACTACCATATCACATTGAAATGGGATTGATTCTGGTTTTGAATAATTTTTAATATGTGCCTAGTGATACCAAGAACATATTTTTTGTTTCTTGTTTAGATATGGATGGATTGATTGTCATCTTTGTAAATAAGGGTTGATACTTTTAAAAATATATCATATGATATGGTATAGAATAGTTAAATAATAGTATTTATGTTCTATATTATGAAAACTAAAGATTTTCAATTGATAAACAAACAAATATATGTTACTACTATAGCACCTAGTTATGCCATCACCATCTTGGTCACATAAATGAGAATATTTTTTAAAATATCTATAAATATGGTTACTTAGAATATTTTTAGATTATTATAATTGAAATTTTTCATTTTTCTTTTCAAGGTATGATGAGAAAAACATCATTTATTGGTCAATGTGAAAGGTCCATAGTGATTTTAGATTAGTTACACACTTTTGTGTGTGGAGCTTTTCAAGTAGAGGTTAGAGCTATATTTTCATAATTTATTAGTTTTATCAATGACATGGATAGGTATGGTTATATATAATTGATAATGTAAAATTATAACTCCATTGAGATGTTCAGAGGGTTTAATAATGAGGTTGAGAATTATATTGGTAAGAAGATAAAAATGTTCATCTAGTCGAGGTGGGGATATATTAACCATGACTATATCGAATTTTTATAGGTGAATGAAATTTTATCTCAACTCACTCCACCTTATATAACATAGTGTAATGGTGTTAGTAAAAGGTGGAATTGTACCTTTTTAAACATAGTAATTTCAATGATTATTTACTCAAAACATCCATTATCCTTTTTGGGATATGAATTATATACAGTATAATACTTATTAAACTAAGCACTAGCTAAAGGAGAAATGGTTTTCCTTACAAGTTATACAGTGCAAAGAAACCCATTTTTTCATATGTTCATGAATGGGGTTTTGATGCATTTGTTATTTCTGGATGAATCCAGAAACTAGAACCTTGAGGTACGAAGTGTGTCTTTATGGGTTATCCCATTGAATCAAGTATAATTTATCTATACAAAACTTCAAACAATAAAGTAATTGTATCAAGGTAGGGTGATTCTCTTGGGATGGATGATATCCTTAGGAATAATAGTGCGATAAATATTTAACTCTATGAATTTGATACTCCAGATACACAAGAGTTAGTATTGGAAGTGATTCAATATGTCCTCATAAAATAATTTGTTCCTATAACAAAAGTACCATGTAAGTGTACTAGAGATGTGAGAGAACTAGAGATATATGTTTTTCTAGTCAGTAATGATGGTCACTAATTATTGGTTAAAAAGGATGATCTAGTATTTTACAAGGATGCGGGAGAAAGGTTAAAATTTCAAATATAGAACTAATCCATGAATTGTGAGACAGATTCAATGTATCAAAACCGTGTTTGGGTTATGATAGATCAGCATGTTAATGAAAATATTGTTGGGTGTAAATGAGTATTCAAGAGAAATATATATATATATATATATATATAAGGTAAATTAAATACATATAAATCACCACTAATTGATAAATGGTTTAGAAAATTTCAAAGCATTGACTAAAAAGATACTTTTTTATAGTTTCCATGTTAAAATACATTAGAAATCTGTTTTATATAGCATCTTACCATGACTATGATATTGGGAAAATATACTTAAAAACATTATTCCATAATAAGAACCTTCAATAGGATGTGTATATGATGCAACCATAAGGTATTGTGTACGTAGAAAATTCCAACAAGGTATGCAAGTTACATAGATCCATTTATGGATTAAAGTAATAATACATTTCTTAGAACAGTTGATTTTATGATACCATAAAGTAATTCGGTTTCATTAATAATGAATGTGAACAATTTATTTAAAAACGGTTTTGTGGGAGTAAATATGTTTTCATAGTTGTATATATTGATGACATATTAAAAATTGGAAACTATATATCATCCTTACAAGAGGATAATTCATGGTTGAGAAAGTTTTTATCCATAATGGGATTAGGTGAAGAAGCCTACAAAATAGGGATCAAGATCATGTGTGATAGATCCAATTGGATGCATGGAATAAGTCAAGGTACATACATTGACCAGTTACTAAAGAGGTTCAGTATGAAACAATACAAGAGGGTATTGGTTCCAGTGTCACATGGCATACATCTTTCTAAGAAAATGTTTTCTCATACGCTTTTGTGATGAGATCTATCACGTATTTTATGTTATGTATAAGGCTTGAAGTTTCATATTATTTCAACATTTTAAGAAAATATCTAGGTAAATAGAATTGTACTTCTATTAAAAATATCATTATGTATATGAGGTTAACTAATGATATGTTCCTCGTGTATGGAGGAGACGACAATCTAGTCATTCAGGGTGATGTAGATGCTGGATTTTAGGAAAATTAAAATGATCAAAAGTCACATTCTGGATATATATTTCGTCTAAGTGGAAGATTTGTGAGTTAGAAGAGTTCTAAGTAGCCAGTTGTCACTGATTCTATAGAATATTTTTAAAATATTATGGCTACTATTATATCCAAGGAAGTAGTTTAGATTCAAAACTTTTTCAAAGATCTTGATGTGGTGCCCAGTAGAATAGACCCTATCACCGTTTACTATGATAACACGGTAGTGGTGTCTCTCTCTAATAAGATGAGGTCACACTAAAGGATAATAAAATACTTAATAAGTTTCATATCTTGATTTATTTTTATCAATGAGGTAAATTTTTTGTGATTATAGTATCCATGGAGGAAAACAAGGATGACCCCTTCACCAAGGCTTTATCTTAGTTGAGTCATAAGTATCATGTGATAGGTAGTTGATTGAAACTCATTACTAGTTTTCTCTAGTTAAACTGGGAGTATGTTGGAGTTTTTTTCCTAGAACTAACTTGTTTGGTACTTGATTATATGTTCTCATTATTTTTGATGTTTTCTTATCACATTATTATTATCCCTATACATGACATTTTTATATGATAATTTCCTTTGAATTTATGTCACACTGAGAGGTCATAGAAGTTCTCAGTTATAATGAGATCCTAGAGGTATAATGACATTATTATTGAACCTTGTTCCATAGATGGAAAATATTTTCTAATGGGAAATAGAAGATATATTCTATTAGGGTTAGGCAGCTCATAAGACATTGAGACACCCTATCATGGTGTTCTCATTTTTTAATCTCCAAGATAAGAGGTTATGAGAACATACCCGTTAAGAGGAAATTCATATTTCTATGTGTTATTGGATGATCCTATATGAGGTCATGTGTATTGATACTTAGAATTTAATATTACCTTTAATGGATATCATGACTTGTGCAGTTTGATGTATAGATGAAAATCGGGATGAAATATGCTCACATTGATGTAAAATACCTTGGGTGTGTCATGGGTGATATTTCATTAATTCATAATAAAAGAAATGATTTTTCCCTTTTTTACCTTGATAGAATTTGATTCCCTAGAACCATTTATAGGGATTGAATTTCCAAAATAAATCCATGGACATGGTTTTCAGTGGGTGAATTCATTTCTAAAAATTCAAAGAAAGAGAAATTGATCACGTAGGTTGATATCACCAGCCTACAACCTGATTTATTATAAATATCAAAGTAAAGGGATTATATTACATGGTCAGCATTTATAGGAGGTTGGGTATCATTGAAATGTTAAATTATTTCTCTATGGGATCCTTGGAGTGTTACTAGATGATATCCTAGTACTTTAGGAAGTTATAATTGATTTCACTAAAAAATGGTCCTAGAGGGTCACACACTAAGTGCTTTCACAATCTTAGTTAAATTTAAGAATTGATTTTAAAAAGTGATCATAAATAATATTTATTTGGGTTTTTCTGATTGTCATAATTTAATCACAATATATTTAAAATATTAATTGATTTAAATAATAATAATAAATATTTATTTTTAGTTTGGGTGAATATAATATTTTTTATATTTGTTTTAGAATAATTTAGTGATAATTATTTATTTAATAGTCATTGTTTGAGGATTGGTAAGTGTAAATGAGGGAAAGTGGACCATGATTAATGGTTTAAATAAAAGTCATATTAATTATATTTATTTATATTATTAAATGATTTTTACATTTTAAGATATTTATAATAATTTTATAATTATTAAAGGACATGGTTTCAACTAAGAATATTAAAGACAGTTAGGAGTTTTTGTGTGATTTTACAACCCTAAAACTACCATAATTAGTATCTAATTATAAATATTTCCTAATTCACTTTTTTATGTACACAATGGGTAGAAATAGATTTGATAAATCCATGTATTTAATTATCTCTTCTGCCTCTCTCAAGTCTTAGATAGACCACTTAGATTTCATTCACCTTTGAGAAGAATACTATTATGACCAACCATGGATAGTGAAAGTGACTAGGATAGGTCATTCTAGAAACCAGTAATCCTATGGTGTCATTCAAAGATTTTAGTATATATGTAGATCACCGCTATAAGGATTTAGCACTTTAATCCTATAACACAATGATGGTATGAAAAAATATATTTAACCATATCAGCAATGAAATAATAATTACAAGCTAAGGTAATTCTATATATTCTCAAAAAGTAATTGTTAATTACATGTGAAGATCCTATACATCTAGTCCAAGAATTTTAATCTTTTCAAGTAATCTATGGTTATCATTTGATATGACATTTTGAACATTTTTGGAAATAATTAATCATGCATTTAGACTAAAATATGAGTTGTTCTTACCATTTAAGGATGATTTCACTATACTTATAACAGACATATATGACATGTAACTGTGTCATGAAGCCTATGATCTTCGAACCTTCATATAAGATCGTCAAGAATTCGTTACATGTTTTTTACCAACTCTTGGCCATAAAAACATGATGTAATGAATTTTCCCAGTTTTTGGACTTAGAAATAAATATTTGAACAAGAAAACTAGAAAAATAATGCATGAAACTAATAAAATAAATTAAATATAATTATAAATTAGAAAGTGACCAATCTGATATCACTTTAAGGCTCCAAGGAATAGAAAAAGTGGTGGAGTAGGGCACAATTTTGGTTTTTAATTAATATCAATATATAAATCCAAATAACTAGATGAATGAAACCTCAAAATATCATTTATAGGGTCATGAACATTAAATTTATAATTAATTAACATAATAATTACCTCATTTTTTGTGATTTAAATTCTCCAAACATTTTTTTTAAGGTCCCTCTAGATAAAGTTTCAAATAACCCCAATCATGCCTTCTCGTATACTAGAGGCTTCCAACTAGCAGTGACAATTTATAGCCAATATGGGGAGAATAAACTCACATTATCCTCACATATAGTAATATGTAAATAAAAAAATAAATATAAACATTATAGTGAGCACAAAGATTTATAGTGAATAGATAACCATAAATAATATATAATATCAACACGTTATAACATAACGATACTCATGTTCATTATACATACACCAAAAGGACTTCCTAATAGTCCAATCATATAAAAAATTGAAGATAAAACTATGGGAAACAAAAATATAAAACCCAAGTCTCTCCTTCATGTAGTGTCCCAATTCTACATCTAACTATTCCATCTAAATATCTTCCACAACCTATCACCTAAAAGTGAAACATGAAAATATTCCCATACACTAGGGTCCCCATATATGGTGTGAGAAATAGTCTCAGTAGGGCCTCCCAAATGAGATTCTTCATATATACCATTATATGTAATGTGTGTCAGCATGAAAAATAAATATAAAATGCACAAGTATATTTTTTAGGTCATTATGTGCTCACATGGCTACCAAAACACCTGATCTCACCTATTCTAGGAAATTTTAGAAAATAATTTCCTCTTGTCATGAATATATTATAGAACATGATTGTTACCTTCTAACTTTAGGCACAGTCTTACATAAATTCCCATATGAATTCCCAAATTGATTCCCAAAATGAACCCTCTCACTCAGGGGATGTCACACATCATTATTTGGATACCCAATCCTCTTACTTAGGGTGGCCTCAATGCACACAATCTCATGCTAACACATCATAAACTACCATCCTCTCACTCGGTAAATGGTCCCACAATCACATCACATACCACATTAAATAACATATCACATAGCTCTACCCTCTTACTTAGGTTGATAAATATTTACCACATATTTTATCATCATCATATCACTCAACGTAACTTGTTACAACACCCCTTCTATCAGGGTTTGGTTTTATATACACAACCTAAAATGATTCCCTCTCTCTTGGGATAGTCCATTCTAGCACACTCTCAGTCAGTTCAAGAATGTGTATCAAGTTTTCCATTAAATTTGGGTTAAAAATAGGGAACATTCACATAGAAAAAATCATAGAAACATATCCCAAACCTATCCCCAAACTAGAAACTAATTTGTTACTAGAACACAACTAGAGAAAATATCACATACAATGGATCGTCATTTTATACCATTTCCAATATCTATATGTTAAATAACCTAATGCGTATCCCATGGTCATACAACATCCCATGGGGATCTTCACATCCATTTTGATATAATGCATTCAAAACCCTTCTCACTGGTCACACCTGGTTACACCCATGCACAACTTCTCACTTAGGCATCACCTGTAACACACAGTCCTGAATTTCTTGAATAGCATACAAGTGGGGGTCATCTCTAGACCACAAGCATGACTTCGAATATTTGTGAGGCCACCAACGAGTACCAAAAAACTAAAATAGTTATGGGGAGAATATTCCTTCAAAATAAATTCCATGGATCATGCTCAAACCTACAAAATTTGGCATAACTTGTATATATAACAAACTTCCTGTAAATATCTACAAACATTAATGGGATAAAATAAAGGCTCCATATTTTAGAATAGAAATCTGAATAAATATCTACATGAAGCATCATATATGAAATTTTATCAACAGATAAACGTACCGTCATTATTTGAATAAAAAAATGTACATCGGACAATACATGCTCTAAAAAACTAAAAATTAACTACAATGACCACCTACCTAGCTCACATAAACCATCCTATCAAAATCATAGCCTCCAAAAACTACTAGACCCAAAAAACATGTACAAATCTAAGATATAATTGTTCCCTAAGGGAAAACCTAAATGTCTACCCATGTACATTGAAACCCATGTCGTCTAAATAGGTAGGGGAAGAGTCTAATGAACCAGTAAGAATCCCAAATGAATCAATAATGTTGAGTGATAAATTGATCTAGTGGATGTGTATATAACACATAAATGGTGTACAATATGCTCTCAAAAAATACACCCACCTAGAAACATAACACAAAATGAACATACAAGCATATTCTTCAAGGATTCATGTGCTAACTTGTTCATTAAGAAACCTTACCTCACATACTATAGATCCATATTGATATGAATAAATTTATCTCATATAAAAATATTAACCAATAACCAACACTTTGAGTATGTTGCATGTAAATTCCCATATTCATCCCAACTCATTGGATATTCCACCAAATAAGTACCATAGTTTATTCTCCTTATAGAAGGTTTCACTTAATGTTAATCAAGAAAAATATCTCGTCAGTGATGGTCAGAGTGAATAGATCCCAAACCATTATCTCATTGGGCAGGTCATACTTAAAGGTACCAAACCTCTACCTATGGATGAAATATATAAAACTTTTTCTAGACCAGGAACATTACCTTGTTGGGAAGGGCTCACTAAAAAGTATCAAAACCAATACTCCTTAAAAAAGGGTTCATAATAAAGCTTGGTATATCCCCTCTTCCATAGGGTAATTCATCCACCTGTATCTAGTCATACCCAACCAATACCTACCAATTTAGGGTAGGGAACACTACATAGTGCCCAACCAAATCCCCTCAGAAAAGAGTGGACCATAATCCTTATATGCTATCCTTGGCCCTCAACGTTTTCCTAGAAGCTAATCTCATCATCCATCATTAACATAATTGGAATGCACAAATAATAACACCCAAGGATATAGCCTATATTATAGCTCACCATATCATCACTAGGGAACTAGTCACTCGAGACATAGCCCAAAACATATAAATATCCAAATAGATATATTTTCTAAACTAATTAGACCATATTAGTTTCATATAAATAATATTTTAAGCCTCAGAGCATTCTCATTTGACACATATCGGTTTCCGTTGAGGTCTCCAAACCTGTATCTACCCTCTATGGGGGATGAGCTCGTCAATCTGAACCAATATGATACTTTGATATCAAAAAAGGACCATCGTCAGTAAACACATATAAGAATGCATCATCATTTAATAGAATAGGGGACCAACCAATCCCAATTCGAATAAAACTTAAATAACCATAATTTAGAAAAAATGGCATCATTGAAATGATCTAGATGAGCCAAAAAAATCCAACCAAGCGCTTAGATTTTAATTTAATAAAAAATTCAAAACTTCATTATAAACCATTTTAAAAAATCATCACAATGTTTCTTACTCGTACTAGAGCCATGGCCAAAATCCCAACAAAATATATTTAGAAAACCATGATTATATTTTCAAATACCATTTCAAAATCTATATTGGAAATCATCTCATTTCTCTCTAAATCCAATTAAAATCAAACCATATGTTAAAATAACATTTTAAGGAAGAAACCTCTTGATTTTTGAAATCTGACCCTTGCCACCAAGAAAACCATAAAGAGGTCCACTACCACTTGTTCATCCAAGTATTTTACATCAAAACTTTTACCAATATATGTGGTCTATGTTGACTATTAAAATGATCTAATTAAATTAAAATCCTTAGGTGAGATCACATAATTCATAAAACATGCTGAAACTGATAATAATGATTGAAGACAGATAGAAAATTACCAAATGATAAATATACTACACAAAGTCAGGGACACATACATCAATTGATGATTCATAAATCATTACAAATCTTATATCAACATCCTCCAAGTACAAGAGCCATTGTATCATCAATAAAAATCATTCAATTACTAAACAAAATAATTAAAAATAAATATGACTCAGTATAACTGAGTCAAAACTAACCCAGTGACCTTGTAGTGTTGAATCTAGGATCAACTAGGTGTGGTCCACTCTAGTTACAAACCCAACCCTAAGCTACAAAAAATCTACTAATTAAATTAAAAAATAAATTTCCTATTTAACTCAAATTTAACGAAAACCCTAATTAAATCTATGGGGAAATATAAAAAAAGTAAAATGATAAAAAAATCATCTACTGAGACCTCCTTTATAGAAAGAAAATCAAATACCCATTAAGTGGGATGATTCTATTATTCTCTTGTGGAATTATCTCTCCAAAATCCCAACTAATAAATAAAAAATTTGATGAAATAAAATGGGAAGAATAAGAGGATTACAATAGTAACCTTACATTAAATCCATAGGATGAAATACTCTTGAATGACCCAAATCAATGAGAATATAGTGGAGAAGAATGGAAGACCCCAAGTAGGACCTCCCTCTTCCTTCAACTAGATAAAATGAGAAGAGACCTATGGATTTCCAAATAGGACCCCTATGCAATTACCAAGTGGCCCTTAAATAATAGAACTACAGCTAGGTTGAGGCATAAACATGCATCGGGAAGGGGGGAATCCCCTGAATAAAATTACACTGCATTGTGACCCCCCATGGGTCATAATGAAACTACCCCCCCCCCCCAATAATATGGGTCAGGTATCATCTAATAATCATCATGGTGAATCCCTCTATGTCAAATAATGATGTTACTTGTGGTTGAACCAACCCCAAGGCCCTCGGCCTTCAAAACATGACCCTTGAGACCTCTATATCAATACACCTTATAGAGTGATCAAAATGGTTCCTGAGGTCACCAACCATCTCTTGAAAACCTAAAGGTCGTCATAATGTCCTATTGTTGTGAGATCTATGGGTCACAACATGTTCTTCCATCTGCATCCAAATATAACTAATCGATGGGGTCACCTATACCCTAATCCAACACCCTAAAAATCCCAAAAACACCTATCGATCCTAAATCAACATCCGAAAACAAATTTTAAATACGTTCCAACCCTTGTATCTTCAATTTTAGTACCAATTCATGAAATGTCCCTTTGTACGAATCAAAAGATCAAACATCCATTGATTTTCACAACCTGTAATGATGTGGGTTGTTAAAAACTATCCACCATAAGACTTCTCATCCTCCATAATACATGGAGGACCACCAACAAAAAACATAAATTACCATAATCATTAATTTAATACTAACATGCTACATCATATCCTTAAACTCCCAAATAACATTCATTACGCAACTCCAAATACCATGTGCACTATTCCCAAAAATATGAGCAACCCACTCACCAAACATCCCATAAGTATATCAATGACTTCAACCACCTATTTGAAAACGTTTTGTTTTGATATATCTAGAAACACTCCTTCTGTGGATTCCACATTTCCCCATATATTTGTCACAGAAACACCATTTGGTATTTTTAGGGAAAATTTTTCCAAAAAATTCTCAGCCTCACCCACTAATGCATATTTACACCTCTCAATCATGATGATTTAAATATAAAAGTAATAAAATAATAACCTAAACACCCACATTAAATTTTAAACTTAACAATAAATTAAATTACAAGATTCAATCCCTGAAAAACCAAAATCATTACCTTCTCTCTCCACCGATGAGTACTGATGTATATCTGATGTGACTTGCTATCTGATTCCACCACATTCACATCCCTAGGAAACACCAAAACAATACCTTAATGATCTATTTGAAACTATCCACCAGAGGATAATCCTTAACATTTCATTATTAAACCAAAATTTTAAATATCTACTACTTATGTCACGTCCACCACTGAACACAATGATTGGACACGACCTCCTCACACGCACTCAAGTGACAATCCACAACACTAATCACCAAATACCAAAATGATTCTAAACCACACATGTTGTACCTAAGACAATGAATACACAACCACAAATTTATATCAAGGCTTATGGTGCTCCCCACTATAATACTCCACTACCAACATTTGATTCCAACTAATGGTGCTCCCCACCTTATCAATTTCATATAGAAAACAATCATTAAGTTATCCAAACAATAAAAATGACAAAACCCACATATAGATACTTAATAAAAACAGAAAATATCAATCCCACAAGCCTAAAACTCTTGAATAATTCAATGAAACTCTGTAATAACCATTTGATGCACAATCCAACCTTCCAGGTATCTCCCGTTCAACCATTTAAAATATAGAAAACCCAACCTATGTTAGCACTCGTGGATCTTCCCCCATCACTAGATGAAACAATATCCACATAATGTATCCTCTCTTAGTGATTTCTAATAATCATGGAAAACAATCCAAGTACACAATTCAATCATTCAATCCATTCCCATCCAAAACAATAAAATTTATCCTATCTAGTTTCCAATGGTACCATTTTTTACATAAAAACCATCTCAAAACATTTTACACACACCAAAACTCACGAAGTTTTTAAAAACACCTCTAGGAATCAAAGGGTTTTCAAAAAAAACTAAAATCACAAAAATTATATCCAAATTTACCAATTTCCCAAAAAACAATCATTCTTTCAAAATAATTTGAATATAATTTCAAGAACTATATAAAAAATAATTTCCAAAACCATCTTTTTATTTTTTTGAAAACTAGGAAATCTTAAACAATTAAAAAATCACTGAATCTATGAGTTATTTCAAGTAAAACCAAATAATAAAACTTTTTTCATACACACATATTGGCTCCACCTGAGGTTTATTTTCAAAATCAAGTCTTAACTCTTAATACCAAAATCCCAGAACCATGAACCTATGGTTCTAACAGGCACAAGAACAATCAATCGAAAAAAAACCTTGAATAAATATTAATATAATCATCCATTATAATGTAATAGATAAAATATCAATTATATCTTAATTTTATTCAATTTATAATGAATACCAACAAGGAAAATTGTCAAAAAAACACCATTAATAGGCATGTGTATCATGGACTAAGCATACCCTTATCATGATGCCTAAATGAATCAATGGAATTTTTCCAAGCCCTATGGTTCATATTGAGTCTCATTCATCTCAACTTGGGATTCATTGCCCGATCCAACCCCATAATCATTCTAGAGTGCCTATTCTGAACACTAGATGTCCCCTAGCTACTTGGGTTTCAACCAATGTTTTATAGACAACCATATGTTCAACCTACCACCCAAGTCTCAATAGTTGATCTAAACCTATAACTGAAACATTTATGTCCCATATAACACTCTGATACCATTTGTAATTCCCCGTCCCATATTATTTGAATAACATTAGAGAGGGGGTCACCACTAGACCTTAAGTGTGAACACCCATATACCAAGGGATTATGACTAGTATTGAGGTATAAAATATTCATTGGTAAACTATTCCATCATAAATAAATTCCAAGGATCATGATCGAACCTACCAAAAAATTGGCATGGACCATCCATACACCCCCAAAATACCTATAGATCTAAAAAGGATACAATAGGGCCTCCATTGTCTCAAATATAAATCAGTAAAACAATATACATGATGGATTAAATATTACAGAGTAGCATCAAATAAATATGGTATTTTATATGAATAAACAAAGGCAAACTTGTCAGTACACATACTAAGCACAAACTGAAATATAACTAAAATAGCCGCTCACCCAAATCAAATAAACCAAAATATTGAAATCTAATCCTCCACAAAGATCTGGACTCAAACCACATGTCCAACTTCATGTGATACATGTGACCTAAGAGAAAACATTAAGGATTACCCACATACATTGAAACCTAAGTCATTTATATATATAGGGGGAGAGTCCAACAACCGAATAGAAATCCCCAATTCCTCAAAAATATTGAGTCTTACTACAATCAAGTTGATGTGAATATAATACATAAAATGTATACTAGTCATCATCATACAACACACCCACAGAGAAACATACCACACAATGCACATACAATCATATGCAATCATGTCATCATTTGCTAACTAGGCCAACAAGACACTAGAACTCAATTTCTTTTTATCTATATCAATATGAAGAAATTCATGTCATACCATAATCTTTAAAATTATCCAAAGACTCTGATTAGATCGCACTTAAAGTCTATGAGACATCCATGATCAATGGATATTCCATGTAATATGTTCCCAGGTCCATTCCCCTCAGAGAAGAAATAAAAAATAGTATCAAATCCAAATTCCTCATCAAGTAAGGCCACACTTAATAAATCCCATCTTATTACCATATAGGGAAGGAAACATTGAAATTTACCCAACCACTACCTGTTGATATAAGGTGGGGCTCATTTTATGGATCCCAACCCATTTCGTTATAGGGAAGGTCACATTAAATACATCCAAACATAATATTCCTTAGAGAAGGGAACACTATAAGGTCTTATACATCCCCTCTTTCATAGGGTAAGTCTTCCATCTATATAAAATCATACCCAACCACTACCCATTGATGTAGGGTGGGGTTTACTATTTACTACCCAACCAAATTCCCTCAATAAATTGTATGTTATAAGCATTAGGGAATGAATTTCTCCCTCATGTTTACATCATCATCCTAGATTTTCATATAGAATCTACACAACTAGAATTAATAAGAAACAACAACCGGGGCATGAAACCCATCATAAAGTTCATTAACTCATAACCAAGGTGCTAGTCAATCAGGTCCCATACTCACACATCTCACCATCCATTCATATCTATAACTTAATCTATTAAGACCATCTTGTTCACACACACATAATATTTAGATCCTTTAAAAATTCTCATTATACCTATAAGGGAATCTAATGGGGTTTTCAAACCTATATCTACCCTCTAAGGGTGTCAAGCCAATTTATCCAAACCATCCATTTAATTTGATACCAAAAACGACCATCATTAATCAACACATATACACGTAAATCATCTCATAAAGGAATAGCATACTAGAAAATCAAAAATAGAAGCACACATAAAGCAACCATGCTATAGAAAATAATGCATAGACCATACCAAGTGTAATGTCCCGACCCATGTGCCACACATCGGTGCCCCGATCTGGTTTGCTATGTGACCTCAGGCGTGCCTCCTCATATGCCAGAGGCTTCTGATTAGCAGTGACTATCTAATATCGATCGTGGGGAGACTATTACCTCTTTTTTAGAGTAATACACCAGTAGAAATAAATAAACTATAACAACCAATATTATATAACCATAACCATAACAATACCAATATCACATGATGAAAAAATAGGAAATATAATATCTAAAACTAAAAAGTAGATATGTCATTCCCATCTATGTTCTATGTTAATTTGAAAACCCCAAAATACATATACACTGAAAACTCCCAAGCGGGTCCCGACACCATGTATGGTTCCCTCATCCATGATCCATCCCATATCATCCATATAATATATGGAAATTCCCCTTATCATGTCCTGCTAAAATGAATTTTATTCAGGTACCGATCAACCATCCCAATTAGTGTGTGATTACCACTTAGTAGGCCAGTACCAATGGCATCTACAAAAATATCCAATCAAAATAGTCTATGTAGTTGTATAAAGAATAAAATACGATAAATAAAGTAATAAAATTACATTTATTAAATTAATCTATGTTTAACCACATAGATCTCAGGTTCACAAGGACATCAGAACTCCCAATATATAACATTGTCTTTTCTAGAGTCTGAACCAAGTTATATATTCAATTTAAAATGTATAATAACATATGGGATTTCATTATCCATTTCATCTCAATTCATTATCACAGCCAATTAGAAAATAGTCTAATGTTAATCTCATGGGAATAGAATGTCATGTCTTTCACCCTGTGGGTATTTGGAGCATCATTCCTTATCCCACGCCCCATTAGTATTTGGAGTATCAATCCATGATCTATACAATAATATTCGCATTAATTTACATGACACTATATAGGTATTTGGAGCATCTGTCCATGTACCACACTTGAATATCAATCAATCACATATAACACATGTATCCCAATATCAGAAGTATCATAATATCACATTTATCACAATATCACCTATATCACAGTATCAAATGTATCATAATATCACAATCATTCATTAATTAAATAATTAATGAATTAATCCATCTCCATCAATTAATTCCATAATTAATTAACAACATAAATTCCATTAATTAATTCAGTAATTAATTAATCATCTCAAATCTGTTAATTATTTCAAAAATTAATTAATCACATCAATTCCATTAATTAATTAAATAATTAATTAATCACATAGAATTAATTAATTAATCAAAAATTAATTAATTCAAATCCACATTCTCAAAAATAGATTATTTAACTAAATAACTAATTAATTTAATTTCACCAATCATACAATCATTCATTCCATTAATTAATTCAATAGTTAGTTAATCCAATTAAACAATCCCAATATTCCATTAATTAATTCAAAAAATAAATAATCTCATCCAATAATTGTGCAATTTCAAAAACCCATTAATTTACTAATTACATATCCCCATTATTTTATCAGTTCCAAAGTACATAAATTAATTAATTTTCAAAATTTATTAATTAAATTTAAGAAATACAATTTCTAAACATTTCATATAAATTCTACAATTACATTCATGTAACTGAAATCACGACAGTGGGATTTCAAATTTAGACCACCTACCTCGAATTAGTAACAAATTCTCACTAAAGAAAATCCTGAATTTGAGAAGAATAACCCTAATCATGATGATGAATGAGATCTTGATTCAAATCCAAGATCCAAGATTAAATAAAACAAGATCCATCAAACCTAGATCTACATATAATAAGTCCAGATCTATATCCAACAAAACAGGAACTAGATTCCACAGAAAAAGCGCGAAAATACCTTTAAATGATGCAAGACAAATGAGTAAGATATGGGAAACCAATCAGAAAGAAACCACATACCCAGAGATGTCCAGATATGGCAATCGGGCTTCAAATTTCCAAGAACGGAGGTCAGAGGGCCTTTGATTCTATCTTGGAACCTGAAAAAACAAGATAGAATGCTTTGGGTTATTCTACAACTGATTAGTGGTTAATACATGGGTTTTTTGGAATTTCAAAACAAATTTTCATGTTAATTCAATAGTTGTGCACAATTTACTAGGCTAGGGAACATGATTTTTCAAACTGTGCTTCTTAACCACGAACCCCTTCTTGTGAGGGAAGATTTTCTCCCAAGAGGGTTCACAATTTGACAAAAATTGTGCTAAACATGTAATTCTCCTCTATCGGGGGTTGTACAGGTTGATGGGATAGGGCACATGACTTGGGAAAACCGTGCACTGCCCTTCTTTCTTCCAATTTTTTCAAATTGAACCCAAACACACAAAATTTAAAACCCAAAAAAATATATTGGGAACAAGGGAAAATAATAAATGAAACCAATCTCAATAAATCTCTAGAAAAAGTTGGGATCTTACAAGAACCACACCTTATAATAGCTCATCCTTATGTTGTACTCCCAAGAATCTCTAATATTCCAAGTCAAAATGATCGGGCCACTGAGCCCATATATCTGCTTCTCTTTCCCATGTTCCCTACTAAACCCACCCATATTTAAATAATATGTGAACTATCATCATTTTCTTTCCCCACAAAACATTTTCACTATGATCTAACACACTTATCATTTTCCCTTAAATGGATGCATCGGTGTTAAGATCAACACCATATTCATCGATCACATTAGAAGGGTTGGGGTGATACCACTAAATTTATGACAGATGAAAATTTTCATGCATATAATTTTACCTATGTTGAAGAGATAATCAGTATTCCATTGGCCCAATTCTCTCCACAACCTCAAACGGTCCAACAAACATGGGTGCAAACTTTCCCTATCTTTATATCCCATTGTGGCCCAATCTAGGTGACACCTGAATGAATACATGATCACCCTCTATAAAATCTAGGGTTATTCAACGTGTATTAGAATATGACTTCTGCCTAATATGATCCATATCTATAAGCTTCTGAATAAACTCAAACTTTCTCTGATGTCTCCTTCATGAGACTCAATCCCAATAACTCTGACTCACCTGCCACCATCCGCATAGAGGTGATCTTCATGGACTAACATAAAGATCCTTATATTTTGTCATCTAAATAGTTTCATAATAACTATTGTTATAGGAACAAAATTCAGGGCTATTTGATTCTCTCAAGACCCACAAAAATCTATGACACGCATCCAAATCATATCCTCAAGCGCCTGTATAGTATGTTCCAATTGCCCATCTATATGTGGGTGGAAGGTCTTCCTCAGTAAAACTTTTGTATCAAGCACCTTCTACCATAACATATATAAAAATTAAGTAAAATGTGATTAACAGTCTAAAACTATAGTCGGTGGCACCCTATGTATATAGACTATCTCCCAAACATACAATCCTTTCATGTGATTAACTGAGAAAGTCTTCTTTACCGGTAAAAAACGTGTTACCTTTGTCAAATGGTCCACAATCACCCAAATAGAATCATTCTTATGAGGAATCCTCATGAGACCCAGAAAAAGGTCCATAATAATGATGACCCATATCCATTTTGAAATGGGTAATGGTTGTAGTAGACCACCATTTCATTGATGCTCATCCATTAACATATGTTAGGTGTAGCATCGTGTCACAAACCTTGATATCTCATTTTTCATTCCCAAACACCAAAACTATCATCATAGGTCCTAGTATATTTTGGTTAAAATGGGTACACCACCCAATTTTAGACATGAAATTCATCAATCAGCTCATCCTGCATACTTATAGGTCCAAAAAAATGATTACTGTCAAAGATTATATCATCCTTATATATAATTCAATCAAAAGATGACTCTCTATATTCTAGGACTTCCCTCAAGGAAAAACATTTCATATAATCATACTATATATCGCTGATCGATCTCAAAAGTGTATAAACAACAAAAAATGATATGAGATTCATTTAATCCAGACTCTCCTAAACCACAACATGAATCTCGGACAATAAATTCCTTAACTTCTGCACAATACATTACTCCTGAACTATCTTAGTCTTAATTTTCCTACTTAGATAATCATCAACATTTTTTCCCTTTTTGGGAATATATGTTAGCTAAAAATAAAATGACTACATATAATAAACCCACCTTCACTTCAGGGGATTCAAATATATCTACAAAAATTATTTACTTTGATATATTGTGAATTTATACATAGTAAACTTTTTCCCAAAATATATTTCCACCAACACTTCAAATAATAAGGCACACTTTCCAACTCAAGTTCAATCATAGGGTAATTTAATTCATGTGGCCTCAACTCTCATTAACAATACACCACAACCTAATCCCCCTACATCACCACTTCTCCAATCCCTATTCCAAAAGCATCACAAAATATTGTATACTATTCACCTATATCGGGTAGGATAAATATTTTTGTCTTTGTAAGTCACTTCTTCAACTCTTGGAAGGAATTATCACATGATTTATACCATTATAACATTAATATCTTATTTATAAAACCTAAATCTGGTGTATCCAATCATGAAAAGTGTTGTGTGAACCTCTGAAAGTATCTAAATAAACCCAGAAAACTATGTATTTCAAAAACATTCTTCAGTAGATCCCAATAAATAACTAACAGCACATTCTATGGGTCCAGTGGAACACCTTCCTATAAGATGTTGTAAACCATGAAGTGTACCTAATAAATCCAAAATTGACACATATATTGCTTGGTGTATAGATGATTCTTTATCTATGTACTCGATATGATGTCAAGATATTGGGAATGATCGTCACGAGTCTTGGAGTACAAAAAGATATCACCCAAAAACACTACCGTAAACTGATCAAGGTACAGATGGAAGATTTTTTTCATCAAGTCAATAAAAATTATTAGTGTATTCATTATCCTGAATGAAATTACAATGAACTCATATAGTTCATACCATATTCTAAATCATAAGTTAGAAATCTCAACTGATGATAACCTAATCTCAATTAAATCTTGGAGAAAAAACAATCTCCCCTTGACTAGTCAAATAGATCATCGACACATAAAAGAGGATACCAGTTCGTCATAGTAATCTGGTTAAACATCTGTTAATCAACACACAAATGTATATTTTAGACATCCTTCCTATCAAAGGGTGTTAGGGGACCTCAAGAAAATGTACTCGGTTAGATAAACTCCTTATCCTTCAAATCCTCTTGATGGTTCACGGGCTCTTGAAGCTCTATTTTTGCCTTTTTTATGGTCTATTCTAAACTAGATTAGCCCCAAGCATGAGCTTGATAGAAAATTCCACATCTCTCTTAGGTGGCATCCCTAAGAATTGTTTAAGAAACACATCATGGAACCTATCCACTATTTTTGGAAAGACATCATGATTTACACCCTCACCATCTAGTAATAGACTAGCAACAAGGGTAGTGATCTCCCCAATTTCTAATGAATATTCCCAACATGACCCTCATGTATATCCCAATCTCCATGGTGAATATAGTTGTTACCCTTAGGATATGTAAAAGTAACTATCATATGGGAACAATCTATATGGGATAGGTATGATACTAACCAGTCTATACCCAAAATTATTTCGAAGCCTGACATATATGTAATGTAGATGTCCCAAAGAAAACGATATTCCCCAACCTTAAGAGAACACCCTTTCCAAAAATAGATGTCTCTCGATCAAAATTATAGAGGTGTATCTATCATCATAACCATTATCATGAACCACACCACCATGCTCAAACAATTCAAAAATCAGGATGATATAAAAGAATGAAAGTCATCAGTATCAAATAAGGAACCAGTATCAAATAAGGAACTACATAATGTATAAGCTAAAATAATAGCATCTCTCACTATCGATGTTCCAGACTTGATATCCACCATTGTTGGTTAAACTGCATACAACGATATTTCCCTTATTACCAATGATGCAGTCTAACTCCCTCATGATTTAGCACTCTGATAATATGGTAGATATTTCCTAGAAGAACCATGTCCACTGACTCTACCACGAAGTCCTATAGAACTATATCTTCTAAAACGATAAGTTATAGAATATACCCTTCCCACACTCTGATACTACTTAGTTAATCTATCATTACCTATTTGTCATGGGTTCTTGCAAAACCTGTTCTGATGACCCAGCCCATTGTAGGCTAGTAACATTACCGATGGTTAGGGATAATTCTTATAAAAGTGCCCTAGCCTGCCATACTGGTAGAAAACGAATCAGGTGATATCCTGAGTGACTAGTCCCTCTATCTAGCTACTCTTCTTCACACTTACCGGGATAAAACTCTTATAATTACACTTATTCCTCTTAGAATTCAAGACTCATTTCCATCTAAAAGATGTCACATGTTCTCCACTGGAATCATCCTTCAGGTTCCCTTATAATATTAGAGTTTAACTCACCACTTCTAAAAAAATTTAGCTATAAAATTTTCACTTCTAAATTAATTTTTTTTTAATCCCATCCTAAAACTATTTTTCTATAGTGGCCTCATCTCTTCACAAAATTGGATAAAAGTTATAAAAATCTATAAAGCTTTGATCATAGTCCATCACAAACATGCTCCACTGAGCAAGTAACATGAACTCAGATTCTCTCTCCTATCTCAGCATCTCTAGAAAGTACTCCATGAAATTCTCCAAATAGTCCTTCCACTCCATATTCTCCAAATATCCATCCTAATTTTTGATTTACCACTAACTATTTTCTTGAACACATAACATTTAAGCAACCAATTTTACTCTCTTCTCTGAAGTTATCTCCAAGTGTTCCAGTATAGTCTATAAAGACTCAATCTAGAACACATCTCCCTTAGGCCCACCTTCTCCGGTAAACATCAGATAGTGTTGTAATAGAAACACCATTTCAAGTTATACATACCATTCACAACCATCCCTGGGTATCTTTCTATAAACTTTATTAAATGAAAAATGTTCTCTCATAACTACTTACCTACATTCTCACCAAGAACTACTAGTTCTATAAGATCCACCACTGAAAGATCATCCCTAGAAATGTCCTCTTGTCAACCCCTTAACAAGAATCATCATAGTAATATATCTATATAATTAAAAATTAGGTCTTATGAAACATAACACACATTAATACATTTATGAGGATTCACATAAATCCATTACCAAACATTTTCTAATCCCCTCTATAATGTAAAAATTGAGGAACCATTACTTCCCTTAACCATCAAATATCTAGGTCCTAGTTAATAAAAAGGGTAAAATCATTCTCATTATTCAAGTTTCTCATTAGAAACCCATTTATTCACATCTCTCATCATTTATAATTTTTATCAATTCATATAGGGCACCATTTTTCAGTTTAATTTCACAAGTAACGAAAATCATTTCAAGTTTTGCAACTTACTCAAAACCTGATTTTTCGTGCATGCCTAAAATGATGCATGACACAACAAAAAATCCTGAGTACCAAGAATTATGCAGTCATAGTCAACTCTCATGCCTTACTGAGCCATGATTCAACTCTCAAAAAATATCGGAAACCATAATCACATCACACAACAAGTGCATTACCCAAGGTAAAATAATATCCAAATGTAACATCAAATACCAATAACAGTATTCCCACCCTTTGTACTTGGGTTTTCCCCATGCATGGGTTAGCTACTCTCATGCCTGATATCGTAATAAATACCCAAATCTTATTATTCTCATGTCTATATTTCACAAATAGTAATCCAAATTAAAATAAAAGAAACACTGATACCACTTTGTAACATCCTGGCCTGGGTTACACACATCGGTGCCTTGAGATGGTTCTCTACATGACATCAAGCATGCCTCCCCTTATTCTAGAGGTTGTAAACTTTTAGTGAGGGTATAATATTGATCATGGGGAGACAATACCCTCTTTTTTAGAGTAATACACTAGAAAAAATAAATAAAACAAATATGATATAACAATAACTATAGAAATACCAGTATCACATGATGACCCAAATTGGAAATAAAATATCCAAAACTAAATAGTAGATATGTCATGCCAATATGTGTTCAGTTCCAATATGCAGAACCCAAAATAAATAAATACATTGATAATACCCTATTAGGTCTTGACACCATGTTATGTTCCCTTATCCATGCTTCATCCCATATCATCCATCTATCACAGGGTCATTACCCTTATTCCATCCTGTAAACATAAAGTCTATTCGATTATCGATCAGGAAGATCAAGTAGGGTGTGACTAAAACTCAATAGTCTACAACAAATAGTGTCTAAAACTATATCCAGTCAAAATAGTGAATGTAGTTGTATGAAGAATAAAATAAAAGAAATAGGGTAAACAGTTTACCTTAATTCAATTACTCTTTATTTAACCACATACGTCTTGGGTTCCCAAGGACACCTGAACTCCCAATACCTTCTTTAACCCATGACAGAGTATGAACCATATTACATATTCAATTCAAAATTTATCATAACACATGGGATTTCATTATCTTTTTCATCTCAATTCATTATCACAACCAATTGGAATCATAACCCAATGCCAATATCAAGGGAATAGAACATCGTTTCTAGCACCTCATAGGTATTTGTATCATTAATCATTGTCCCACACACCGTGGTTATTTGGATCCTCAATCCATGTCTCGTACAATAATATTTGAATGTATACACTTTCCACTCTATAGGTATTTGGAGAATTAGTTTGTGACCCACACTCATTTATCAATCAATCACATATATCATATGTATGACAATATCAAAAATATAACAATATCTTATGTATCAAAATGTCATATGTATCCCAATATAAAAATATTTCATTAATTAATTTACAAATTAATTAATCTATCTCTAACAATTAATTCAATAATTATTTAACCACATAAATACCATTAATTAATTCAACAATTATGTAATCACATCAATTCCATTAATTAATTAAAAAATTAATTAATCACATCAACTCCATTAATTAATTAAACAATTAATTAATCTCATCAATTCCATTAATTAATTAATTAAATTCCACATTCTCAAAAATTCATTAATTGATCCAATAATTAATTAATTCAATTTCACCAATCTCATAATCACTCATTAAATTAATTAACTCAACAATTAATTAATATAATTAAAAAATCCCAATATCTAATTATTTAACTAAATAATTAATTAATCTAATCCAAAAATTGTGCAGTCTCAAAAACCCATTAATTTACCAATTATATTACCCCATTATTATATCAATTCCACAATCCCTAAATTATTTAATTTACCAAATTAATCAATTCAATTTAATAAATTCAATTGATAAATGTTCCATAGAAATTCTACAATTAAATTCACATAATTTAAATCAAGGCTATGAGATATTAAATTTAGACCACCTACCTTAGATCGATGATGGACTTTCACTACTGGAAATCCCAATTTGAGCGAAATAACCTTAATCACAAAGAATAATGAGATCTTGATTAAAATCCCAGATCCATGTTCTAGAGAAACAAGATCTATCAAACCTAGATCTATATCTAACAATTCCATATCTATATCCAATAAAACTATATGAAGTTCCAAAAAAATAGGAGAAACATCCCTTCAATGGATGGGAGATGAAAAGGAAAGAGACAGGAAACCAGTCTGGAAGAAACCACATACCCGAAGAGGTGTAGATTAGATAATCAGGATCCGAATTTCTAATAATAAAAGTTATAGGGACCTTTATTACATTATGGAGCCTCCAAAAATGAGATATATGGTTTATGATTGAGCTAGGTCTAATTATGGGTTAATACAGTGGGTTTGGGACTTCTAAAAAATGGTTTGATTAAAAAGTCATGCATGTTTTTTTTAGGTAGGGGTGCACAGTTTTCTAAACTATATTACATAACCATGTACCTATTCTAGGGGGTTCAAAATTACTCCTAATATGGTGCATGGTTTGAAAAACCTTAAAAATCACCTTTGTCTGGGTTTTCATAGTTTTTTGGACTAGGGCACGCAGTTTGTGCAAACTGTGCGCCAATTGTGCACTTCCCTTCTTTCTTACAATTTTAAAATATTATAACCCTATTGAAACCAAGTTAAAACCCAATGAAATATTCTCAAAACAAGGAAAAAATAATACATGAAAAAAAACTCGATAAATCTCTAGAAAAGGTCACAACCTTACATGAATTCAAACATACCAAAACAATTTATCCAATTCCTACATTTTTCCTTTAACCCCAAAAATAAAACTTCTTTAAAAACTATTTTTAAGGGTAATCACATGTCATAAAACATATATTAGTCTATAAAATCTCTATTTTTCTATTTAAAGTCTTTAGATATGTCTAGTAATATTTTCAAGACAAGGTGTTGAGATGACATCTGATTCTGAGGCCCAATGAGACCAAAATTGATGTTTAAAATATATTAAATTCCAAACATCCTCTTTTTAGTGAAAAATTGGAATAAATACTGAATAGGTACTCAGTTCATAAATTTGAGTCCACTTTTCAGTTAAAATCATAGGTTTTACTCTATATGCAACATAATCTTTTTCGACGTTAATCGATTGTGAAATAGTTTTTGTGGGAATAAAATGAATGAATGAATGAATTAATTTTATTTAGGTGAAACAATGACCATAACTTTCTCTATTTAATCATTATTATGAGTAATTCTTAGTGTTAGCTGTATAACCTTGAAAATTGAGATAAATCATTGAAAGGGGCCCTGGAGAATGACAATGATGGATCGAAGATCATTTACGCAAATGGAAAACAGGGATATCGATAATGACTATGATATAGATTCATTATTCATCAGCAATCGATCCACATTGAGTTATGAACTTTATTTTATTTAGTTTTATCCTTGTTTTATTTTTCTATGATTTACCTGAATCCATCAACTAATGAATTGATTCATGGATCGAACATATTGTGAGTACGGGTTAAATATTATCCGAGATTGAATATTTTTATTGACTATATATGTCCATTTATTTGGAGTTCTAATAGAAAAAAATCAAGGAAAACACAAACATTGGCTAAGGTCTCATCATCATATTTGTGTTTTGTTAGTTTCTCCCTTGATTCGTTATTCATTCATCAACAACCTTCTCTTTGTATTGTGGTTTTAAAAATACCTAGAAATCAATCGTTACACACATATTTTTTACAGAAATGGATTGATTTCATAAATCCATGTTCGTATTGATGATGGGATCAAGGTATTATGATGGATCAGAACTAGATCTGAGTTCCTAATGTGGGTTTTGGTGTGCAATGACTAGAATATGTCACAAAAATATTTTTCATGTTATAATTGGTGGTCATATTCTAGATAGTGGTGAGCTCAGATCCACCACCTTCAGAGAGATTGGCTATGGGAAACATGGGCAACATAGGAGGAAGAAATGACCATGTGAAGACCATAGAGTTGTGAAAATTCCTGATATACATGGTGTGTAATCCAAGAACAAATTACTTATAGGGCCCTTGATATGATGGTAGCACTACTAGAAATTCAGGCTATAGCCATGGACCTATAGCCACGGTTTTATAGGTTCATGGCTATAGCCTTTATTTTGCCACGGTTAATTTTTTTGTCCATGGATAAATCTGTTTCATCATTTTTTTCTCCCGATCTTTTATCGGGCTCCTCCTCCTCCCCAATCCACAGCCCTCCTCCTCCCCCGATTCGTACACCACGTAGCCCTCCTCCCCAACCATGTCTTCTCCTCCCCACAGCCCTCCTCTCCTCCTCCGATTCGCAGCCCTATCCCGTGCATCCCTCCTCCTCAACGGCATATCCTCCTCCCAGCAGCCCTCCTCATCCTCCCCCGATTCGTAGCCATATCCCTGTGCAGCCTCCTCCCCGACAGCGTATCCATATCCCGACGATTACCCTTTCCTATGTGCTCCCCGACAGCCTCCTCCTCATACCGAACCTCTACCCTCACTGGCATCACCTCCTCCTCAAGCCATACCTCCTCTCTCAGTAGCATCTCCCCTCTGATGTGTGACCCCGTCGACATCATCCCCTATCTAGCACGTGGCTTCCCCTTTGGTGAGATTTCTTGGATTTCTTTTTGGGTTTTTTGTCATCTTGTCCAAACCCTAAGGGCTGAGGTATGATTTTTGTGATTTATTGGATTCCAGGGGGTGTAGTTCATCCATCAGGGTGTACTCATCCATTTATGAGAGTTTCATTGCATCCGTGCATGTTTGAGGTAGGCGTTTTCATGTTTTTTCCTTTTAGATTTAAAAAAATTAGTTCTTGAGTCGATTCAATTAACTTTTAAATATGTTTCAAACCTTTATTATACTTGTGGCTAGTTCATGGTAGTGTTTTCTTGTTGGTAGAATTTTCTAAAAATAGGTTTTGAGATTATTTTCCATTTATGCCTATGTGTATGCCTATCCAAATTGGGTTAGATAAAATGTCATTTTAGTTTAAATATTTAAGTTAGATGATTAGGGTAGTGTTTTCCCAAAAATGTATTTTATTGAAATTGTTTGTCTGGTGTTCGGTTGGCTTGATGAAACATGTTGGTTTTCATGAAATAAATTTTGGGTTAGTGGAAGGTACGCATTTTTTTCCTTGAAAAATTGTTTGGGGAAAGACTACATGTGCCATGCCATTTGACACAGGCACATCCATGGGTGATTGGAATGAATTCATGTAAGAGACTTCAAATTATAATATTGTTGGAAGGGGTTCTTTTCTTGAAACTTTTTTTAAATAAAGGGATTCATTATCTTCTCCATATCCCACCCATTATTAAAAGGTTCTATGACTTTGAAAATGGCTTGTGTAATTTTCAAAATTGGGTGGGAAGTGATGACCCCTTTGGTTTTTTATTAAGTGAATGGTTTCCTAATGGTAAAAATCACATTTGGAACTTCTCACTTTAAAAATACTGTTTTACTTTAACATTATTTTTCTTAAATGTTTTCTTGGTTTTTGAATTGTATATTGATTACATTGTTTGAATTAAATTTATTTTAGGTATGCATGGTGTTTTTGAGTCCTGGGTAATTTTGGTAGGGTGTTGTGATTGGTTTCGAAGGCACGCTCTCATATTCCCAGGTATGGATATGTATGTATGTATATATATATATATATTGTGTGCATGTTTTCTCATGGTATGGGGAACACATTCATAGGTTTAACGATATATATATATATATATATATATATAGAAGTGTGTGAGTGTGAGTGGGCTGCTAGTAGAGTGATAACGGTTTGGATTGACCATCCTTTAAGGTAGGATTTCTCTTGCACTTTACTTTTTAATTTAAGATCTATTAGTTTCTTGATTTTTGAACACTCTTATATTTATAAATATGAATGTATGAGCCTTGGATTAGATTTTTTGGTGTGAAATTAGTGTATTAGTCCTTGTTTGTGATAACTGGAATTGTCTTGGTAAATAGCACACACTAAGTGTTTGGTTAAATTCCTGGTTGGATTTTGTGGGAAATTTAGGACGTAAAATGCATGGTTTATATTTATATATGTATTGGAAAGATACAAAATGGTATTTGGGTATCCTTTAATGGTTTTCCATTGTGTTTTTAATTTTTATAAAAATATGAATGTTGGTTTTCTTCACTAAAATTTGTTGGGCTCCTCCTCCCTTCTCCTCCGCGATACTGCGAGCGCGGATATCCTTCGGCCCCCGATACTCTCGAACATTCGGCGGCGCCCTCCTCCTCGATACACGTGATCCCCACCGCCTTCCTCCAGTGCGATCACGATCCCCACCCCATTTATGCCTTACTCCCCGCTCGTGATCCCCACCGCCTTCCTCCCGTGCGCTCGCTACCATTCTACTCCGACGGCATGGCCACCCACCTTGGGATGATTCACCTCCGATGATGCGATCACCCCACCTCCCAGCCGGCGTTCCTCTTCCTCTTGGTACGTTCACTCGCTTCTCTCTCAATACCATGGCGATCTTCCTTACGCCTGGGCGTTTTGAATCTCATCATTTCACGACGCCGCAGATGACACATTTTCCCCTTGTGCACAATCATTCCGTGGCTACGCGAAATGTGGAGACACTCGAAGATATCTCCCGCAACCATCCTTTTACCAGTTGAGTCCAAGGGATTTCGTTCCTGGATGCTTTAAAAATCTCTAACCTAGGCAATGATTTCATGGAGAAGCCCTCTCTGGTAAAGCGATAGGATGATGGTGGTTATCTAGTTGAAGCGGACCCAGACGCCCTGAAACAGCGCGCACAACTATGAAAATTCTCAGTGATGGGTCGTATCTCTTACCACAAAGGTAACTACCCTTGGCCCCTTACTGAACTTCACTCTCGTATTGCACACTGCTAGAATACTGCAAATTGGAAACTAATCCCCATAGTAAAAGGATATTTTCACATACTGTTAATATCACAAGATGATTTTGAAAGAGTTTGGAAGACTTGTAATCTCAACCTCAAGTCGGGTTTACTTAAAATTTCAGAGTGGGCCTCCACATTTAATCCGCACACACACAGAAACACTTTGGCACAAGTCTGGATCAAATTGCATGGACTTAACTGGTTTTTTGGCACCCAAAAATACTGAATGATATTGTCTCATGCATAGTAACCGCTCTTAAAATTGATCAAAGTACCTTACATGCTGACTTGGATCTATTCGATAGAGTAATGGTTGAAATAAACCTTGACTCAAAATTTCCCAGCTCAATTAACTTCAATGCCAATGAATACAAAACTAAAGATATAGTGGAATATGAGCGAAAACCTCCATTTTGGGATCACTATAAAATCATAGGGCATACTATCTTCAACTGTAGGGTGATTAAGAAGCAGGTAATACAACCATCTGAGAATGAATAGAAGGAAATGAGGAGACCTAAAAAAGACAAATCCCCCATGATAGAAATTCCTAAAATATCCAAAAAGAAATATGAATTTTTGGTAAAAAAACTCACACTTTGACTCACATAAGAGATAGTTCAGGAACCAAATGGGTGGGTGAAGTGGAGGAAGAAGAAAACTCTATTAATGATCAAAACCTCTCAATTCAAATTACAAACCTTTTACTAGACACTATTAGAGTATCAACCGAGCAGGAAAAGATTTCTAGCTATCAACATGACCTAGAAAAGCATAATCTCTAGCACCCAATCTTGGATGGAGGGAATTTATCTACTAATGAACTGAAGAAACTAACCTGTACTCCTAGTACTTCAATCCACAATAATGATGTTTTCACTAAAGAAAATGATGTGGCTGACACTCCATACTTAAGCGCCAAGTAGAACCATATTACTTCCACACCTAAATTAGGTATGCAAAAGGAAAATCAGGAAACCCCCAAGTCTTCTAGCTCCATGGTGAAACCTGCCTCCATAGACCTAGAAGCTCGAGCAGGCATGAAAAAGATTCCAGCACCTGTTTTACATGACAATTCAGTTTCGGTTCTCGTACCCTAACATATGTAGGTTTTTAATTTTCCCCCAGAGCAGAAGTAGAATCTCTCTCAGAACTCTATCGAACAACAATCTGCTCTAGATCCTGTTATTCCAGGTACTTCTCCTCCTCTTTCTTATGCTACTAATAACTATTCCATACTGTCTAAAAAACTGCGTTATGATCAAAATGAATCTTCCTCTGATTTTTTCTCTAAGAATTCTGCTTCTCTACACTGATGCAACCTGACCACTACTATCCCATCCCATATTGCTAAAAAAACAATGCCTCTTTTATGAACAGTAGCCTGGTTTTAACTACAGGTGACTCCACAATGGGAAAGTAGCATGAGACCAAATCACATGTCCATAATCCAACTCCGACTCCCATGGCTCACACTGCCCACCTTAACAGGGTTGTTCTTTCCGAACCCCAAAATGCTGAGCACACACCTTATACTAACAAGAGATTTGAGCCTACTACTCATGAAAATCCACCCGCTGTTCTATCATCTGATAGGCAGGAGACTAAGGACTACCTGGAACAGAAGCATACTACCATGTTGCTATCCATAGTGAATACAAAGTCTCTAGGGGGGAGGGGCATCTGGCAGGGGGGAGGGGCGTCCGGCAGGGGGGAGGGGCGTCCGGCAGGGGGGAGGGCTGTCTAGCAGGGGGAGGGGCTGTCCAGTAGGGGGGCTATCCAGCAGGGGGGAGGGGTGTCCAGCAGGGGGGGAGGGGTGTCCAGCAGGGGGGAGGGGTGTCCAGGCAGGGGGCGGGGCTGTCCAGCAGGGGGGAGGGGTGTCCAGCAGGGGGACGGGTGTCCAGGCAGGGGGTGGGGCTGTCCAGTAGGGGGGAGGGGTGTCCAGCAGGGGGGAGGAGTGTCCAGAAGGGGGAGGTGTGTCCGGCAGGGGGGAGGAGTGTCCATTCGTGTCATTGCACGACCCCTTCATTTGGTTGTTTTACATTAAAATTCTCATACTGTGTCTGGTTATCCTGAACCATTTCATCTATGATTATAAACTTCTGATAGTTACTGCATGTGGAAGTATTGCTAGATCGCCTCTATCCGAGCAATGGAGTCTTGGTTTATTCGAGCATCTCGGTCGGTGTATTTATGTATGAACATCCCCCCTGCCCGCAACACCCCCCCTTCCACCTTCGAATCAGCCCACACCATCCCCCCAACACCTGCAACCAGCCCCTTTCCACCAGCATTCCAGCCTCCTCCCGCTCTCTTCAATCCTGGTCTAAAGTTGTTGCCCCGCGGATGTCGCTGGATCGGGCCAACACGCTGCAGTCACGCTGCGCTCATGCCACGGTCACGCCGCGGTCACGCCGCGGTCACGCCGCGGTCACGCTGCGGTCACGCCGCGGTCACGCCACCGTCACGCCTCGGTCACGCCGCGGTCACGCCGCCGTCACGCCGCGGTCACGCCGCCGTCACGCCGCGGTCACGCCGCGGTCACGCCGCGGTCACGCCGCGTTCACGCCGCGGTCACACCGCAGTCACGCCGCAGTCATGCCGTGATTTGGCCCTGCTCCAGCCACATCCAGCCCGCACCAGCCCACTTCCACCTTCATTTCAGCCCGCTGCCATCGGCATTCCAGCCCGCAACAGCCCCCCTGCCAACTTCGAATCTGCCCGCACCATCCCCCCAACACCTGCAACCATCCCCCTTCCACCAGCATTCCAGCCTCCTCCCGCTTCCTTCTCTCCTAGCCAGAAGAAGCTGCCCCGCGGATGTCACTGGATCGGGTCAACACGCTGTGGTCACGCCGCGGTCATGTCGCGGTCATGCCGCGGTCACGCTGTGGTCACGCCGTGGTAATGCCGTGATTTGGCCCTGCTCTAGCCACATCCAACCCACACCAGCCCCCTTCCACCTTCATTTCAGCCCGCTGCCACTGGCATTCCAACCCGCAACCGCCCCCTGCCACCTTTGAATCAGCCCGCACCATCCCCCCAAAACCCGCAACCAGCCCCCTTCCACCAAAATTCTAGCCTCCTTCTGATCCATTTGCTTCTGGCCAGAAGATGCTGCCCCGCAGATGTCGCTGGATCGGGCCAACACGTTGCGGTAACGCCGCGGTCACGCCACGGTCACCTCATGGTCACGCCGCGGTCACGCTGCGGTCACGCCGCGGTCACACCGTGATTTGGCCCTGCTCCAGGATGACACCCTGCGGCGGTTACTCCTCCTTAGAGAAACATTGACTGGTTAGCTCTATAATTTTTCGTATTTCCTCATTCTTAAACTATATCTCCTCTCAGCGCTGCCTCTCATCCATCTTTCCACAAAACGTGCATAGCAGGTGGTACAAAGGCTCAATTCAACTGAAAACATTGGTTTGGAATTGTCTGACATATTTTATTGTACATGTATCACATAATATTTGTTCGGTAATTCTTCTTTATCCTCATCCTCTTCACATGTTGTCCGAACCAGATCATCCTCATCCTCTGCACATGTCGTCTGAACCGGATCAGCCTATTGTGATGGAAATTCAATGTCTTCTTTTGGCTGTTTTAGATGAAATTCATTCCATAATTCCCTCATCTCATGCAGCACTCATTGGAGGAGGATGATCACTGCCAAGTTGAGGGGGTGGGTGCGGGGGGGGGGGGGGTGGGTGTTCAGACAGGGAGGGTGTCCAGACAGGGGGGTGTCCAGACAGGGAGGGGGTGTCCAGACAAGGAGGGTGTCCAGACAGGGGGGAGGTGTGTCCAGACAGGGGGGGTGTCCAGACAGGGGGGGGGGCGTCCAGACAGGGGGGGTGTCCAGACATGGGGGAGGGGACTGGTAGTCTACACATACCCATATCATTTTATTTGAAACTAAGTGGAAGATGTTGCCCCGCGGATGTCGCTGGACCGGGCCAACACGTTGTGGTCACGCCGCGGTCACGCTGCGGTCACGCCGCGGTCACGCCGCGGTCACGCCGCTGTCACGCCGCTGTCACGCCGCGCTCACGCCGCGCTCACGCCGCGGTCAAGCCGCGGTCACGCCGTAGTCACGCCGTAGTCATGCCATGATTTGGCCCTGCTCCAGCCACATCCAGCCCACACCAGCCCCCTTCCTCCTCCTCCCCGACGCCTCCTAGTCGTGCCCTCCTCGCCGGTCCTCCTCCCCGACGCCTCCTCCTCGCTGTGCCCTTTTCATCGTGCCCTCCTCATCGCGCCCTCCTCGTCGCGCCCTCCTCGCTGCGCCCTCCTCCTCACCGCACCCTCCTCTCATACGCTTGGGTAGTATGCTCTCGATTGTAATTGTTTCCATCATCCTCACAATACTTCCTTGACGACATGCTGAAAATTTTCAGCGGCCAGAAGCCACGATTCAAACACGGTAGCAATCCCCAAGGCTTCTGTTCTCTCTGATTCCACTCCCCTTATACAATGCATCTTCTTTAAAATCCGTGATCTTGCTGTTTAAAATTAACCACTGATGTAGGCCATTGTGTACTTGGTGAAGGGTTTTGACCATTGAAATTAATTACTTTTTCAAAAATCTACTTGACACATTTTCTTTTCCCATGTTTTTTTGGCAATCATTGTGCACACTATTGAAATGAGTTTATGAATCAATCTGATCTTTAGATTTATCTTTAGATTCCACTCGAGGCTTCATTCCCAATCTCTTGTTGTTCTATATACAACTACTATAAAATATTTCTGAATAATGTAGTCTTTATCATTTCCCCAAACTCTAGTTATGGATTATTCATCATCTTTGTACGAATTGGGAAAATTTTGACTTTTTGGAACTCAAGTTGTTAGTGCTGGGTTTGATGAAGTGGATTTGTGTTGAATTATGTTTACAATTAATTAGGGATGAGCCTTTGTTTTGAAATTTATTTCTTACGACACAAATGTATTAAAAGTCGAATTTATTAATAATTTCATGCCTAATAAAATTTATTTCATATTAGATCGGGGATTTTTTTTTCTTGATTGGAATACTATTAAATATTTAGCAATGGGAGGTGCCATCAGCTCAGCAGCACATGGAGCTGGATTTGTACTTGGAACTGCTATCATGGATCCATTCAAAAGTGTTTTCCTTGGATCCTGCAAGTAAAAAGATGAATCATTCTGTCAATTATGCTCCCTTTTTATGCCTTTTTTCTTAACCAGTTTTAACTTATTTTTCATTTATCCTTTTCATTCTATGTATATTATGCATATGGTTCTCTCTGTTGTATGCTTTAATTTTTACGAACTGTCGAGAAACATTTCTAAATTAACATTGTTTGATTTTCCTACAAAAGAATCTAGTTGCATTGAAGAGCATCATTTCTAAATTAGCATTGTTTGATTTGCCTACAAAAGAAGTTGGTTGCATTAAAGGGAACCTTTTCTATGACTGGAAATAGATAGACAACACACCAACATGGGACTAAATGTGTACTCTAGGGCCATCCTGTTTATTTATTTATATTTTAAAAACCCATAACCCAGCCCATATAAACTTTTGTTGGTTAAAAACCCAAAATCCAGCCCATATAAAATTTTGCTGGTTGAGGCTCAACTAGGACCATTGGTCGAAACATGTTTCCTGTTTATTAGAATGGTGTTTTATTTTTTTCATCATTATCTGTTTTTAGTTATAGATTTTGTGAACCAAAATTAAACCAAAAAGGATCCTAGGTATTGAATGTAGGCTACCTCCACAATACAACCCACAATAGAAATGATTTATAAGCTTAAATTTAGTCCAAATTAAGATTTAATAACACATAGAAATCACTAAAAACATATTATTTTTAATCCTGATACATCAAACAGATTCAAGAAATCTAGTTAATATCTTATTTTTATCTCCCTACAAAATCTGGGAGGATCCTTTAATCTTTAGTGACTCGAAGTCTTTCTCTGGTAATTATTTCTTCCTCCATGGTGTGATGTGTACATGGCTAGAAACACTATAATTTTTCTATATCCTACTTCACAGCATGTTAGATAGACAACAACATGACCTATAATCCCTTTAATACCCATCACGGTGCATCACTAACTTCAGAGTGCAGGCACCTTCTAAATGATAGTACTACTAAATATTCATCAACCTTGATTCATGGCATCACATGTGACTTCATAGTGTGGGTTCATGATCCCTCAAAATCATCATTCTTTATATCAAGTCTTCATGGTGTAACACCCTCATCTCATGATATTTCTTCCTGTGGTGAGTGACACTGAATTCTATCAATAATCCCTTCATGACACGGTAATTATCTTCACAGCTTGATGCAATCCTTCCAGTAGGAGGGAGGGGTGTCCAGTAGGGGGGAGGGGTGTCCAGCAGGGGGTCGGGGTGTCCAGGTAGGGGAGGGGTGTCCAGTAGGTGGGAGGGGTGTCCTGGCAGGGGGGGTGTCTAGGCAGGGGGGTGTCTAGACATGGGGGAGGGGTGTCCAGTAGGGGAGAGGGGTGTCCAGGCAGGGGGGTGTCCAGTAGGGGAGAGGGGTGTCCAGCAGGGGGGAGGGTGTCCAGCAGGGGGCAGGGGTGTCCAGCAGGGGGGAGGGGTGTCCAAGTAAGGGGGTCTCTAGCAGGGGGAGGGATGTACAGGCAGGGGGGTGTCCAGGCAGGGGGGGAGAGTAGAAGTGGTGGGGGGGCTTGGAACTATGTTTTTTTGTGAGAGAATGGTTTTGGAGAACTTTTCTCCAAATTTTCACGGTGCTTCTGATTCTTTTATTTTATATTTTAATGAACTCTATTAGAATTTTTAGTATGTTTCATATACTTTTAATCATGAGTAGATAAACCCCCCTCCCCTTATGTTTGTGCTGGAAAAAATGTTGGTTCGTTAGAACCCGTTTCTCTATTCCGGGGTTTGGTCATCTTCTCTCAACTAACTATCACAATTACCATGTCTTATTTCTTTGGAAACCCCATATCTGACCATGAATGGAGTTTCCATAGATCGTAGGGAGAATTACAACAAGGATATCCTTGAACATTGGATATACATGTCATTTCTAGAGGGAAATTCCAAAATTAATAGTTAGTAGAAGTCAATTTCCAGACCAAAGGATTAATTCCAGCCTCCTCCCGCTCCCTTCGCTCCTGGTCTGAAGATGTTTCCCTGCGGATGTCACTGGATCAGGCCAACATGCTGCGGTCACGCTGCGGTCACTCCGCGGTCACGCCGCGGTCACGCCGCGGTCACGCCGCGGTCACGCCGCGATCATGCCGCGATCACGCCGCGGTCACGCCTCGGTCACGCCGCGGTCACGCCGCAGTCACGCCGTGATTTGGCCCCGCTCCAGCCACATCCAGCCCACACCAGCCCCCTTCCACCTTCATTTCTGCCCGCTGCCACCGGCATTCCAGCCCGCAACAGCCCCCCCCCCCCCCCTACCACCTTCGAATCAGCCCGCACCATCCCCCCAACACCTGCAACTAGCCCCCTTCCACCCACATTCGAGCCTCCTCCTCTTCCCTTCGCTCCTGACCGGAAGATGCTGCCCTGCGGATGTCGCTGGATCGGGCCAACATGTTGCGGTCACGCTGCGGTCACGCCGCGGTCACGCCGCGATCACGCCGCGGTCACGCCGCGGTCACACTGCGGTCACGCCGCAGTCACGCCGCGGTCACGTCGCGGTCACGCTGCGGTCACGCCGCGGTCACGCCGCGGTCACGCCGCAGTCACGCCGTAGTCATGCCGTGATTTGGCCCTGCTCCAGCCACATCCAGCCCACACCAGCCCCCTTCCACCTTCATTTTAGCCCGCTTCCGTTGGCATTCCAACCCACAACAGCCCCCCTTCCACCTTCGAATCTGCCCGCACCATCCCCCCAACACCTGCAACCAGCCCCCTTCCACCATCATTCCAGCCTCCTCCTGCTTCCTTCGCTCCTAGCCAGAAGATGCTGCCCCGCGGATGTCACTGGATCGGGTCAACACGTTGTGGTCACGCCGCGGTCACGCCGCGGTCACGCTGCGGTCACGCTGTGGTAATGCCATGATTTGGCCCTGCTACAGCCACATCCAGCCCACACCAGCCCCCTTCCACCTTCATTTCAGCCCGCTGCCACCGGAATTCCAGCCCGCAATAGCCCCCCTACCACCTTCGAATCAGCCCGCACCATCCCCCCAAAACCCGCAACCATCCCCCTTCCACCAGCATTCCAGCCTCTTTCTGATCCATTCGCTTCTGGCCGAAAGATGCTGCCCCGTGAATGTCACGGGATCGGGCCAACACGCTGCGGTAACGCCGCGGTCACGCTGTGGTCACGCCATAGTCACGCTGTGATTTGGCCCTGCTCCAGCCACATCTATCCCACACCAGCCCCCTTCCACCTTCATTTCAGCCCGCTGCCACCAGTATTCCATCCAGCAATAGCCCCCCTGCCACCTTCGAATCAGCCCGCACCATCCCCCCAACAACTGCAACCATCCCCCTTCCACCATCATTGGAATCTCCCATTATAACTGAGGGATCTAATATAACTCTTGAAATCTCATTCATGTGTTTCCAATGAGTTCTTCGACTGATGTAACAGTAGAAAGCATAAACCATTTACAAAAAGAGATCAGACCCTCGTTAAGGAAGGTGGAAGTGATAAGCTTGCAAGTCGGGTTTCATGTCCTCAAAGAACAGAAAATTTAGAAAAGTTCTTGAACCGTCCCTACTATTTTGTTTACATCCACATTGCCGAAACACTAATTCCCAGCTCACCATAAGCCTGACGAGGATAACCTCTCTCTTTTATCCAGTTCCGATACCGCCATCACTAGCTGGTCCATTATGGACACTTAATGAGTAGGTTTTCACTGAAGGTAACCTTACACCCTATGCTACAACTCTATTTTTCTATGACAATAATGAGGAAATTTCATTTGGCCAATAGGGGGGCTGTCCAGCAGGGGGGGCTGTCCAGCAGGGGGGGTTGTCCAGCAGGGGGAGGGGGTCCAGGGGTGGTGTCCAGGGGGTGTCCCGGGGTTTAGGGGGTCCAGGTGGTGTCCAGGTGTGGTGTCCAAGGGTGTCCAGTGGGGGTCCAGGTGGTGGTGTCCAGGGGTGTCTAGGGGTGTCTAGTGGGGGGCAGGTGTGATTGAATTTCTGATAAAAAGTTCTGGAATTTGAAATCGATGAATTATTCACGTGTAAAATCTTTTTGAGTTTTCAATGGCAATCTCTACCTTAGCTACTGGTAATGTTTGTGTTTTCCTGCAGGGTCTCAAGCAGGAAGTTATTGTTGATTTAGTGGAACAGTTCCATGCATACAACTGAAGAGTGGTACACTTTGTTCATTTGATATATCAAATTTCGTTTTCCTGCACTTAGAATGTTATGTGTTATCTTGTGCTATTTTTAATCATGGCTGCTACTAGCATCTATTCAGACTTACTAGTTTGGTTATTTATATAGGAATCCATATCCCCTGGGAATGTATATCTTGAATATGGTATTTTATTCTCATGATTTTATTCTATGTAATTGAATCTTTTCTATATAGAATTTAATTTTTGTTTCTATGAGAATATTGTAATCCTGAATTGATGTGTAATGCCTTTGTTTAATTCTTGTTTCTATTTTTTATAGATCATGTGTGTCCAGGGGGGAGGTGTCCAGGCAGGGGGGAGGTGTCCAGGTAGGGGGAGGTGTCCAGGAGGGGGGGCTGTCCAGGTAGGTGGTGCTGCGGGGCAGGGGGAGGGTGCAAGTGCGGTGAAAGGGGGGTGTCCAGGTTTGGGGGTGGGTGCGGGGGGGTGTCCAGACAGGGAGGGGGGTGTCCAGACAGGGAGGGTGTCTAGACACGGGGGAGGTGTGTCCAGATAGGGGGGGTGTCCAGACAGGGCGGTGTCCAGACAGGGGGGTGTCCAGACAGGGGGAGGTGTGTCCAGATAGGGTGGGGGTGTCCAGACAGGGGGGCTGTCTAGATAGGGGGGTGTCCAGACAGGGGGGTGTCCAGTGGGGTTGTCCAGTTGGGGCATGGGGGCTGTCCAGTGGGGTGCAGGGGGCAGGGGGCAGGGGGCAAGGGTGTCCAGCAGGGGGAGGGGTGTCCAGCAGGGGGAGGTGATGTCCAAGAAGGGGGGAGGGGTGTCCGGTAGGGTGGGGAGGGTGTCCAGGGGGTGCAGGGGTGTCTAGTGGGGCTGTCCAGTGGGGCTGTCCAGTTGGGGCATGGGGGCTGTCCAGTGGGGTGCAGGGGGGGCATGGGGGACTAAGGGGGGGCATGTGGGGTGCAGGGGGTGTTTTGTTTCATGTGGATTTGTGGCCTCACCAGATTGGTTGTTCCATTTTGAGGTACTGTAGTGTAAGGGTAGTGATAACCCCTATGACCCAAGTATCTTCAAAATCTTGATCATTCGTATTTCTCATCCTCTAAGATATTTCTATAAGATTCCTCTAGTGAAAACCTTGATTGACATTACTGCTTTTCTTCATAAGATCTATTTCCATACTTATCTCTCCTTGAACTCATCTCATTTCTTGTTTTATAGTGGAGATGACGTCCTTCCTTCAAGGAAAAAGTGAACACCCTTCTTGGTGATAGTTCCACAAGTGCAGAAATGAGAATATGAACTTTTGGATCCTGGTGCAGATGGGCTGCGAGGGGGGGCTGGTGTAGGTGGTCTGGGGGGTTGCAGGGGGTAGGGGGGATTGGAAGGGGGTGGCAGGGGGGACTAGCAGGGGGCTGGGGGGCTGGGGGGAGGGGGGTGGGCTGGCAGGGGGACTGGCAGGGGGGACTGGCAGGGGGGGTGGCAGGGGGCAGGGGGCAGGGGGGACAAGTAGGGGAGTGGTAGGGGGACTAGCAGGGGCAGGGGGGCCGGCAGGGGGGTGGCAGGGGGGGACTAGCAAGGGGCAGGGGGGGACTAGCAGGGGCAGGGGGGCTGGCAGGGGGACAAGCAGGGGGACAAGCAGGTGGGTGGCAGGGGGCAGGAGGGACTGGCAGGGGGTGGCAGAGGGGGACTAGCAGGGGGTGTGGCAGGGGGCAGGGGGGGCTGGCAGGGGGCAGGGGGACAAGTAGGGGGGCTGGCAGGGGGGGTGGCAGGGGGCAGGGGGCAGGGGGGACTGGAAGGGGGTGTCTGCAAGGCAGTGGGGAGGAGGGCAGGGGGGGTCTGCAAGGCATAGGGGATGGGTGTAGGAGGTGTTCATGGGGGTGTCTAGGGGGTATCCATGGGGATTTTCTAGGGGGGTGTCCAGTGGGGTGTCCCGGGGGTGTCTAGGGGGTTGGGGGTATTTTTTTATGTATGTGCACACCCTATATCCACGGTTTTAAACCGTGGATATTGGTTTATTGCCACGGTTTTCAGCCGTGGCTATAGACCTAACTCCACGGTTTCCAACCGTGGCTATAAAGCCTGTCTGGCATCTAATATAGCCACGATTGAAACTGTGGCATTAAGTATACAGCCACGGTTTTAACAGTGGCTATAAAACTATAGCCATGGTTGAAACCGTGGATTTAGGTATATAGCCACGGTTTGGAACCGTGGCTTTAGGTCTGGGCCTATAGCCCTGCCAAACTTAGCCACGGTTCCTCAAACCGTGGCTATTACCTATAGTCACGGTTTGAGGGACTATAGCCACGGTTTAGAACTGTGGCTATAGCCCGAATTTCCAGTAGTGTAGGGTTTCTATAGTGAAGAAATGTATGACACATCATGTGACACATGTCACATTCCATGTGACCCTTACCTGATAGATTGGAATTTATCCCAGATGATACACATATAAATACATAGTTATGTACAGCCACACTAAAAGAGTACACAGGAACATCTAGGTGTACATGGAAATGGGCATGGTCCATAATACATGGGTTGACTTTGTGTGGAAGGGATAAATTATGTACAACCATTACATTCCATGTACTTCTTAAAAAATAGATTTGATCCCTTATTCCCTTTAGAATTAACATTTTTTGTTATGGTGTGTTACCTTAACTCATTTCCTAATGTTTTATTATACGATGTTATCTTGTGTATAAGATGGTGATCCCCACTGAGGAACTTTATTCTTAGATAGAATTGAAGTAATTCTTATGTGAGGCCTAGAGTGAGATCATCTATCACCATTATCATTTTCCCTAGGTGGGTTTCTTAGAATCGTCATGACCAACACTAAGTGGGATTCAATACCCTACTTACATAGTTAATCTATATTGGCTTGTTGGTATACCCTATCTCTCTTGGTGTGATCCCCGTTTGTGTATCGATCTATTAAAACATCCAGTGTGTACTTATTATGGTGATTCCTGACAAGCCTGGAATCTTGGATAGATTCCATCAGTATTATCTATCTCGTGGAGTGTGTTCTTCTATATGAGTGTCATATGGAAACATCAATCATGATTCCTAGGATTTAAATTCAATTGTGACCTTACCCTAAGACCATGTTTCTACTGTGATTATATGTATATTTATTGGTTATGTATATTGTTGATATATCCATGTGATGAGATGACTTCTATTCTTGATTCTTTTTTCTTAGTGATTTTAGAGTTTGATATGGGATATTGTTATACTCACCCCTGTATGGACTCTACCTACATGTGTCATGTCTTATACAAACCACTGGTAGTTTTATGGGGTTCTTAGTGGACCAAGTTTAGTCAGAGATTATATTTCATCTATATAGAACATTTTTTATAACATGAGTCACATCTAACTATAATACCCTCTTTCTATCAGGTTGTACTTATTTACAATTTTTGGTGGGCTTCTATTTGGCCCTTATCAGCTTCCATAATTTTTTTATACATTGATTATGGTATTTAGACATGTTCATGCATTTATTATAGGTTTTATTTTACATTTCATCCTTATATGGGCTTGGATATGTGTTTTTTAGTGCAATTACATTAGGATGAGGCATCCCATGTGTGTTATATGGCTACCCAACACTATTTGATAGCACATTTCCTATTAGAGGTAAAATTGGGGTAGTTACACTCATCTTATTACTAGCTAGGTGGGCCTCATTTATTCAGGTCATAATAGAGTGGTATTAGAGTGGTTTTTCCATATTAGGATTGGAGTTTCAGAGTGTTTCTAGCAGTGAGATTGGTTTGGGTTTTATGGAAATAGTGTTAAGGGTTTTGAGTTTGGATATCGGGCCAAGGAATCTAGTGTTGGTGCAGAGGACAACATATCTATTCACCAGGACTCTAACTCCCTTCCTTTCAACTCAGTATATATACACACTAATTGTGGGGGGATAATTTTGGCACATGCATCATATAAGAATTGGTTTTGGATTATATTTCCTTCTTGAGTCACCTCTCTAGATATACTCATTAATCGTGGTATATCTTGTCTATTTTTGGATTCCTCTATGATGTTTTCTAGTTATGATCCGGCATCAGGATCGTGAGGATTATCCACATACTAATGGGGCTTTGATATGTGGACTTTATTTTGATTTTTTACATCCATGTGGTGCACCAGTCTTAGTACATCCTTTTGAACATCAGATAATAGTAGGAATAGCAGTTATTGAGGTGGGAATTCTGAGTGTGCTTCATGAGTTACAAAAATAATAAACCCTTAGGTTATGAGGAGAGAAAGAACCACAGGTTTAAGAGTATTGGATTGAGGTGGTGAATCGAGACATCCAACTCATCACTACACCTACAGAACTAATGGTGGTCTTAGTAGTGATCCTCCTCCATGGATCTGAGGGATGATGGTGTGACTTCCTAACCTAGTCATATGATGTGGAAACTCTTTCATTGTTAGAGTCTGAGTGCCTTTTCAAATAGAAGTTTTCTCTAGCTATATTGAGGTTTGTGTGTATCCAGGAGCTCCTACCACTTCATTAGGGTAGTATGACTGTAAATAAGAATTCATTGAGGTTCACTAACCTCTCTTGATACTTGATGGATATTGTGTGTGATCAGTTATTTTGGGATCGGACCTTCCAGTGAGGTATAAATAAATACATATGATCTAGAGTGACACCTCTTTGTATTCCTACTTATGTTGGTGTCCTGGAGAATGCTTTTTTGGTCTTGGGATTCCTAAATGAGTATATGCGGATGGTTGGTACCAGCAGTGGACACACAAGAGATGAGACTTTAACAATAGGTAGTTAGCAGTAGACATAAGGACCTAGACGTGTGATACATTTCAGGAGGAGATCCCAGGATAGATGGAATTTGGTTCAGGGCCTACAGTATGGATATATTCAACCTATAGAGAGGTGATGATACTCTTGTGAAAGAAAAGGACATGTGGAATAAGATTTCCTGACCCAGCATATGATTGATAGAGGCAGTGGATGGCCCACCTAGGTAGAGGTGGTGATAGGAGTAGGTAATTATTCAAGGAATTTGATATGGAATAGGAGTTTGGAGAATGGATATAGGTATTTTCCCTTTTGACTAATCACCACCACCACCCTCATATGGTCTGCCCCAATCTCAAGGAGACAGATGATAGGGGTGAGGACAGCTTCATTTGGTTTAGGCTTATGACCCATAGCCGAAAATAATGAGATGAGGTTTGATATGTTTCTTATCTAATTTATTTATAGTATTGATAGACAAAGGTGTGAACCACTAATTTATTTCCACTTATCTTTTTCAAGACATAGAGATTCTGGTTCAGCACCTTTCTCGGCCCTTCCCTTGTCTCAGCAATCACACACTTTTTTATGGTATGACATGACTCTTGGAGGAAAGCTTTTATTTTGGGATCTCTTTGTAGCATATATGAGTCCTTATGATGTCATATTATGTATGGACTGGTTGTCTACAATTCATAAACATATATATTGTTTCAGTATGAGGATGTGGTGTGTCCACAGTGATGGATGAGGTTTTCCTTTTGGTGTGAAATAGAAACTCGGGATGATCTAGATGGGATCATGAATATGAGGCTGTAACCAATTACTCACCAGTTGGCTAGAATGACTCTTGGTTTAGTGGATTATATGATCTTATAGTTTCCTTCAATGGTGTAAGAGTATGAAGACATATTTATTAAGGATTTTCCATGATTAGATACCCATTGAGAGATAGAGTTATTCATTTAACTACACTTTGGAATGGTCCTAATATCTAAAATTACTTTTTAGATTTCTTCCATGGAGCTTTGTGAGCTGAGAGTGTAATTAGAGGACTTAGAGAGGAAGGGTTTTGTCAGACCAAATTTTTCACCCTGGGAAGCCCCAGTGTTGTTATCCAAGAAGGAAGATAGGATCTTGAGGTTTTTTGTAGATTATCATTGCCTAAATCAAGTGACTATGAAGAAAAATTATCCACTACCAAGGATCAATGAAATCTTTGATCAATTGAGAGGTTCACGATTGTTCTTGAATATGACCTCTGATCAGGCTATCACCAACTAAGAGTATGGGATGAAGATATAACAAATACATATTTCTGATTCCATTACAATAACTTTGATTATTCAATAATTTCCTTTTGTGAGAATAATTTCCTAGCAGTATTTATGGGACTCATAAATCATATACTTTAGTATTTATTAGATATATTTGTTGCAGTCTTCATTGATGATATCCTAGTGTAATCGGTGTCCAATAATGAGCACACAAGAAACATGATGATGGTCCTAGCCATATTATGAGAGCACAAAATTTACCTTATGATCTATAAGATCCATTTTTGGATTTAGGATTCCACTTTCTAGTACATTACATCTCAGCAGATAGCATAGTGGTGGACCTAATGAAGGTCGAGGTATTATTTTCTTTAGAGCCACCCAAGTGCGTGTCATAAGTGGATAGCTTCCTTCAGTTTAAAATATATTATTAGGGATTAATAACTAATTTCTATATGATATAATATCCCATGAAATCGTTGACCCAAAATGGGATGCCTTTCATGTTTATAGAGAGGTTCTAGTAAGCTTTCATGGAGTTGAGGTAGATATTGACAAGTTCTCCCTAGTTGAGATTGTTTGAGGAGACTGTCGAGTGCTTAGTGTTCTGAAATTCATCATGGATCCAGATTGGTTGTGTTCTAATGCATAGGAAGGTTTTGATTACTTATATTTCATGTTAATTGATACCACATGAGAAGAACTATGTGACCCACAGTCTCGAGATAGCATTGATAATCTTTTCACTAAATGTGTAGTGGCATTACCGTATGGGTGAGGGATTTATCATCTCTTTTGACCAAAAGAGTCTCAAGTAATTATTATGTAAAAATTATCTTAACTTGAGATAGATTCAATGGATATAGTTCCTCTAGTATTATGACTTTGATATTGTCTATACTCTTGGTAAGGGGTACATGGTATCATATTCTCCCATCATGAGATCTTTTTCACATCTACTGAGTGAGTCGTCAGAGTAGTTTGCCTCATTATAGTTGTCCTTGATGGATTTAGATGGTAAAGATTACCACTAATTGATATTTTTTTCCCAACCACTTCTATAAAAATTTAGGGATTCTTAGTATAGATATAACAACTGTGATACCCTACATATTGAAATATCCACTAGATGTGCATCTAATGTATTTTATAAAGGTGGGGTAGAATGTCATCATTTTTAGAGGACGCATGATGGTACCGGGGACATTGAGGGATGTGTTTCTAAGTGTGTTTCATACAAATCCTTTGGTAGTACATTCAATTTTTTAGAAGATGTTTTTGAACCTCTGATGTCAGTTTTGGTGTCGAGGGATGAAAACTGTAGTTGCGGAGTTTGTCTCTCAATGCATTACTTCTCATCAATTAAATATTGAGTGCTAGGTTCTAGCAAGTTTATCTATAACCCTTGAGGTTCCATAGTAGAAGTGGGATGGGATATATATATATATATATACATTGTTACATTAATTCTACACATTTATATAGGACATGATTCCATTTAGGTGATCATAGAATGACTCACCAATTCATCTCACTTCCTTGATATCTAAGAGAAAATTTTAGTAGAGAGATTAGGGTGCATATATGTGCAGGAGATAGTCCATATCTTTAGAGTTCTCTTGATGATAATTTTTTACCATGATTCAATCTTCAGATATTTTTTATTGAAGGGATTATACGAACCCTTTGGGACTCAGTTGCATTTGAGTACAGATTTTCACCCCTAGACTAATGTACAGACTGAGCAGACCATTCAAGTCTTGGTGGAAATGATATGAGATTTTGTGTCATAATTTTTTTATAGTTGAGAATATCAACTAATAGTGGTCTAATTTACATTCAATAACATCTACCATTCCACCATTAGTATGGAATCATTTTAGGACTTTTACAAGACACATTTTAGGTCATCACGATGCTTGGACAGCCTTGGATAGTCATCACTTATGGGCCATAGTTGGTGTGAGACATATAGGAGAAGTTTCAGATCATACAGTAGAATACAAGGACTTCAAATATCCGTTATAAGTCTTATGTGGATTGATGAAGGAGGTATTTGGAGTTTGATAAGAAGAACCATTTGTTCCTGTGGGTCTCATATTGACATGATTTTTGGAAATTTGGATAGATCAATGAGGAATATTCATGATTAATTGGTGCTTTCTAGATAATATGTAGAGTCAGCTAGGTGGCGTACTGCTTGGATCTACCCCTGCAGTTAGACAAGGTACACGACGTCTTCCACATTTCATTACTGAGGATATATGGGCATGACTCGTTAAATGTTATCAAATGGGGAAAGAAGGACATTGAGGATGGAGATACTTTTTTAGAATACATGGTATATAATGATAATCATCATGATAAGATCCTCTATGGTTGATTTATTCCTTTAGTCCATGTCTAGTGGAAACATGGTGATCTTCAGGAGAGTACCTGGGAGAGGAAGGAACAGATGCATGTTCAGTACCCACATCTATTTATATAGTTTTTATTTTTCTTTGTGATACCTAAATAAATAAGATAAGGAGAATTTAAAATCTATTTTTTTCATTTAATGTCTTCAAATATATCCAGAAATGTTTTTGAGACTATACGCTGATATGACACGTGATTCAGAGGCCCAGTGCGCCCGGAATTTATGTTTGAAATATATTAAATATATTACATTTCAAATGTGTGTATTTTTCCTAAAAAAATTAATGACTCCCAAAAGGGGAATCAAATAAAAAATAAAAGGTTATCATTGAATTAATTGTTTGTTTTTTACCCTAGTCATGATATAATTTTTGTCGGTGCTGGGATATTGTGAAAAAAAATTCATGGACATAAAATTAATTAATTAATTAATTTATTAAATTTATTTAAGTGATGTATCAACATAATATTTCTTTATTTAAACACACTTATGAAAAATTGTTATTTTTAGTCACATAACCGTGAGAATTGAGAGAGATATTTGTAGGGATCCTTGGTGAATGGAAACAGTAGATCGAGGATCATTTACGCCAAAAAAATGAGGATCTCGCCAATGACTATGACATGGATTCATTCTTCATTAATAATAAATTTATATCAAAATGATTTGACTCATGGATAGAGATTATTTTGGTTATGGGTTAGATAGTATTTGGGATTAGGGATTTTTATTTATTATTTATATCTCTTCATTAAACATTATAACATAAACAAATCGAGACCAAAATGAACATTGGATGAGGACCATTGTTCGTATACTTTTTGTTCACTTCTTCCCCGATTATTCATTCATTCATCACTTAAATTATCTTTTCTTGGTGTTTCATGAAATACATAGTAATAAATCATTGTTCAACCATTTCTTCTCAGAATAGCTTGATATCGCATATCCGGGTTTGGATTTACTATTTGGTCGATCTATGATGATTAATGGGGACTGGATTGTAGTTCCTCGTGTTATTTTTTTATGTGGTGATAGGGAGATGTGACGAAAGGATTTTTACCCTATGAATCGGTGGTCAGATTCCAGTGGGTGGCGATAGCAAGGATCGGTCTCTCAAATACACCATCTTCAGCAATATTGGTGGTGGTAATTTCAAGTGGCAGTAGTGGAAGAGAATACCCTATGAAGGCCTATGAGTTTTATAAAATCTTGATATACACGTTGTTTAATCCAGGAACACACACCATGTGGGGCCCTAGATGTGGTGCTAGGTTTTTTGCAAAGAGAAAAAAATGCACACCGTGTGACATGTGTCACATGTCATGTGACCCTTACCTGATGGATAAACATGTATCCTAGAGGATATAAAAACACATACATGGTCAAGTATACTGACACGACCATAGTACACACACATGGCCAAGTGTACACTTAAACGGGCATGTTTCATGATACATGGGTAGACCCAATGTTGAAGGGACACACCATGTAATGTATTACATTCCGTTTACTTATTCAAAAATATCTTAGACCCCTTATTACCTTCATCATGTAAAAGATTCATTTGGGCGTGTTCCCTTGATCTTTTTCATGATAGTTTATTAAGGAATCACATCCTTAGTATATGATAGTGATCCCCTATTAGGAACTTTATTGTCGTATAGAGTAGTTGGAATCCTTATGTGAGTCCTGGAGTGAGATACTCTATCATCATCATCATTTTCCATAGGTGGGGTTCTCATAATTGTAGTGATAAATACTACATGTTAATTGATCCCCTACTTAGTTATTTAATCAATATTTGGTTTTTGTGGTACCCCATGGTCGTGGTTGTCTTCCCCATATGTGTATCGATCTCTTAAAACATTAAGCGCATACTTATTATGGGGATAACCAATGATCACAGCATATAAAATGGACTTCATCAGCATTATCTGACTTGTAGAGTGTGTTCTCTTGGATGAGTGTTATATGGAACCTTAGAGTAGGAATTATTGGCTGGAAATTCAATTGAGACCTTACCTTAAGATTGTGTGTCTACTATGAGTATATCTTGATATCCTTATTATGTACGATGTTGACATATCCATGTGATGAGCTATAAATTATTCTTGATTATTTATACTTATAGATTTTGGGATATCCTATTAGATATTATTATACTCTTCACTACATAGGATCTTCCATCACATTTTGTGTCTTGCATTGATGACTGTCAGTTTGACGGGGTTCCCAGTGGACTAAGAGCAGACAGATCTTATATTTGGTCTAGATAGACTATTGTTCATATCAAGAGTCACATTTGATCATAGTCCCCTTTTTATATCATGTTGGACATATTTATAGTTTTTGATTGGGATTGTATTTTTTCCTTATCAATTTATAGTATTTTTTTATACTTTTAGAAATGTGCATGCATTTTTATTAGTTTTATTTTACATTTCATCACTATGTGGGATAGGATATGTGTGTGACAGGATGTTTACTTTAGTCTAGGTCCTCCCATATTAGTTTTAAGCCTACTCAACAATTTTCCTAAACCCCTAGAATATTAGAGGCAGGCTCAGGGTATTCACACTTATCTTATCATTGACCAAGTGGACTTCAGTGGGTCAGGTTGTGATATAGACCCTTAGCCAAAATAACATTAAATTTTATTTATAAAAAAAACACTTCCATTTTTAAATACCATTCAAAAACCCATCCTTGAAATCAACACATCTACCCTCTTTATTTTTCAATTCGACTCATGACACAAAGAAACCCATAAACGGGTTCTACTAAAACTCATCTGAGGCACTATCATTAAATCTATTAGCAAGAAATTTGGTCCATGTTTACTACTATGATAATGTGATCCCATCCTAATCTATGGGGGTGATCACATAGTTCATAAAATATTTTGAATAAAATAGTGGTGAATCAACATAAAATCGCCAAATTTTAATGTTAATCAAAAAATACATGTCCACTTACCTCAAATAGAAATCTATAAATCCTTCCAAAGATCATATTGACCTTATTTGAGTCCATGATCACCTATATCCTTAATAAGAACTGCTCAATTAAAAACTAAAAAATTAACTCAACATAACACATTAAAAAATCACTTAGAGACCTCATGATGTCGAAACCATGAAAAATGGGGTGTGGTCCACTCTTGACACACACTTAGACCTAAGTCACACAAAATTCCCAAATTAAATACTCAAATCAATGGTCAATTTCACCCAAATTTTTTCAAATCTCTAAATAAATCAATTTGGAAACATACCTCAAGTAAAATGGAGAACGATGGTCTGAATACATCCTCTTGGGACCTCCTCTACAAGCCTCATAAAAAATATCCATAAATTATGAATATTCCACCATGATATAGAGGAATCATCTCTCTAAAATCCTAACCAATGAACCAAAAATTATTGGAAATTTAGTGTGAATAATAAGATGATATTGTGATCAAACATTCACTGAATAGGTATAATTAACCACTACAAAATGACATGGATTTAAGGGGAGAAAAGAGGGAAGGATGGGAGACCCCATAGGGTCCTCTATCTTTTTTTGTATAACTATAATGATAAGAACATGAGGTGTTTCCAAATAGGACACCTATGAAATTATAAAAAGGCACAAAAAAGGACCTATAGTTAGGTCATGGGGAGACCATGCGGGTCACAGTGCGAGCACCCTCCCCTATGAAAAGGGTTTAACCCCAAGAAAATAGTATATCATAGAATGACCCCACATGGGTCATTGCATAACCGCTACCAACGAAGAGGGTGAAACTCTCAGGTAAAAATCCTTACTGTGTAACCCACCAAAGTCATGACATGATACGCCTTACAAAAAATACAACCCCCAAAGTCCATGGACTTTGTGTTATGACCCTTGTTCCATATATAGCACCACACCTCAAAAATGGACATAATTACATGAATATATTTTTATTATAAACCCCAATGATTGTATAAGATCCCATCACATCATGACTTTCCCCCAAAATCTAAATATAAAAAAGGGATGGTAACCCACTCCAATTCCAACCTAATCACATAAAATTATTCTAAGGACTTGATCCACATATAATAAACATCTCAAGATATTAAAACCATTATATTTCTAATATGAGTTCCAATTCATTAAACATACCTTGCTCTAGAAAAAAAAATTCAAACTTAGTTTGAATTTCACGTCCCATAACAATAGGGTTCATCACATCACCTTACTCTGGAGGCTATAAGGGACTTACACCATCATACCCACATTAATCACTAGTTCCTAAAGGGTAAACCTAAGGTGTACTAAAACATTGAACCACTTTCTAAATTTTAAAACCACTATGATCATAAGGGATTTAAGGGGTCATCACATTTTATACTGCCCATAGGTGTCACTTCTCAGAGGCTTCCTAAGTCAAGACAAATATCCATGATTCCCTATGAAAACGATATCCTCAACATATCTTATAGATAAATCCACTAAATTACTTATACTTGAAAACCCCCAAAATTCCTAATCCATCACACAACCACATCCTATCTTGGATGAGATATTCTAACCTATGAGAACCACACCACCATCACTCAACCCCCAATAATGGGTTTTGGGGTTTAGAAACATACCCAACTCACTTATTATGAAACTCTAAAATAAAATAACTTATTGGAGTATTTACCCAAGTTACCTATCAAATGAGAGACTATAATCCCTCTTTCATAACCTCTTCTTGGGAAATTTAGCCTAATTGCATGATTTCAATCCACTATAGGGACCATTAGACACAACTTAGGGTTAGGAACCTTGGCAGTATTTCCCCGAGCCACTCTATAACCACCATAACATTCATATCACACTAAATGTATAGTAATAAGGCACTAAAATATCCAATCACACTCTCTAGGAATCACTCAACCACTTTCCAGAATTTAAAAACCTGGAACCAATCAAACACACATACATTTCACAAAAAAATATAGGATATATAGTGAAATATAATGATAACCACATGTCTCAATATTTTTCAAGTTATCTCATCGGATATAATATGTTCATCCATCCCCATTTACATGAAATTTATAATTTATACAAATAAAAAAATACAATGATTGTGCCAAAACAACAATGAAACACATGTAATTATTATAGGGTCATAATTCTTGCCTTATCTTTCCAAATTGGATCCTCCTTCAGCATAAAACATAATGATAATTTAATATATTACTTTTTGGGATCCCAAATAGCATAGAGGGAGAGGGAAATCGAGGGATTGAGGGGATGGGTGTGGGTGGTTGAGTAACTCTAAGGTGGAGGGGAAGAGACACATTTTAATTAAACTAAAAATTCAAAAAAATGTATATGGTGTGTTTAATTTGAATCCTATTATAACTATGTAATACCCCACTCGATGTCATGGTGATGGCCTGACCAAGTGATTCATGGTAAAAAACCTCACTCTGAGGCACATTATGACATGATCACCTACCTCAAACCATAGCACCTATCTCTAGAAAAACACTTGAAAATACTAGTCACCTATAATGGTGTGACCTAGTTATCTATAGTGAAACCCTATATTTTATGTGGTATGAAACTCTTTCTCATGATCACCCTTCTTGATACAGTCACCATGGTTGTGGCATAACACTCTCCTTCTGGAAACTATTATGGCATAAACCATATCATTGTGGCATAATCGTATTAGGTGTTTATGAGAATTGTGTTTCAAAAAAGTTATTATATAATTTGGAAGGCTTGTTTATAGAGGATATATTCTGGAAGTGGATTTAATATTGGGCACTGGAACCAAGAAGTTCATAAGTAGAAGCTAGAGCTAGCAGAAGCACCATCCTAGATCCAGATGAAGTGCATAAGGATATATTACTTTCATATGATTAACTATGATGGATACATAATAATAACATGGTGTTTTGTAAATTCTAGTTAAGAATCATTATAATGTTATGAAATGATATCTTTCATTGTTAACTAGATTTGGAAATATTACTAGGTATAGTATCTTGAAATTTTCCCCAAGTGTATGATCATTGACATAGATCAGATGATGGTGGCACCATATCTACCAATTCATTGAATCTATAAATAGTACTAGTGGGATCACTTATTTTCATTGAATTAAAATCTTGTAATATATTTCAATTAATAGTAATAAAGAGTCATGTTGTTTCTCCCATGGAGTAGTATTATTTTTTTGAACCACAAGAATACTATGTGCTATATGTGAGTGATTTCATTAATTCACTTGTGTGGGATCTGTAATGAATTCTAGTGATCAATGTGATTCGGTGTGTGATGTTAGATCCTATTTACTTTGTTTGTACATTAAAATTTTTTGTTTCTAAACTCAGAAACTTCCATCCTTATTCCATAAGTGAGGTTTCAAAAGTACTTTTACAATTTGTGTTTTACACACAAAAAGTAGTATCAATGCCTGGTTGAAAACATCATGATGTTCTTTCCTTGGAATATTTTATTCTAGTTGAATTTTACATATTCTAAAGGAATCAAATTTGAATAACTAATGATCAATATTGACAAGTTTGGAAACATAGACTTCGCATTCTATAGAATTATGATTGAATATTTCTTATATTATAAGAAACCCGATGTTATATTGAGGGGTATCAAATTGGAAGAAATAGAAAAAATGGAATGTGAAAGGATTGACTAGAAATAACTTGGGGTGGTTCAAATGATATTTTCCTAGAATATGGATTCAATATATGTGGGGTGAACAAAACTACATAACTTATGGTAAATCTTAATAACAAGTATAAAAATTGTTTCATAATGGAAAAAATTTTCATGGTTCAATGAATTTTTGGCATGATGTTGTTAAAATAATGGTCAGTGATTAAACATTTCATCAAATTAATCATTATTCAAATACAAATACAATAAAAGAAGATATATTATGATGAATATTTACAATATTTAATCCTTTTATCATTTCTTACATAATCTTTTTATTTGGTCGTTACCATTGTTAGTAACCCAAGTGACAACACTAACTTGGTATTCAATAAGATACAAGATCTGGTCTTGAATGAATATATCTTGAAGAAATAATCTTATAGTTAAAATAAAATGTCTAACAATATATAAAGTAGGTTTTGTTCTAGTGGGAAGGAAAAAAATTCAAAATAAGGGGAAAGAGAATAATTAGAAGAGTCGATGGAAGCTGACTAAGCCCAGACCCACATGTTGGAATTTTTTAAAGTATTGGCACTTGAAGAAAGATTTCAAAGACTATTCGTCAAATTATTGAAGGTTTTATTTTAAAATTTATTCTATAATTACCATAGCTATGTATGAAATAAATTTTTTTCTATGTTTCACAAGTATGTTAGTGAAATGAATCATTGATCCTAAGGCTTTATTTCACTCAAATTCTAAATGAGGAAGCATACAAAATTATGTTTCCAAAAGATTTATTAAGGTATATATTTTCAACGAAGAAACTATCATGATTTTTTTAAAGGGGATGTGAATTTCTAAATAAATATAAGACACTTTTCAAAGTTACAAAGGGTATCTCACGTACCATGGTTAAGGAAAATTTTAATCATTATTTGTCAACTGAATGATGTTGGTTTTATGGGTATTGTCGAAGAGTGTGGATGATATAATGTGCATAAATTTTATTGAATAAAGTATTAAAATATGTAATTTTTATTATTATTATGATTTCTAAAGATAAAAAACTTATCATAGCAACATATTTTATAATATCGATGTTATCGTATGATCAATTAGGACACTTAGGTGAGAAAGGGATGAAGGTCCTAGATGCAAATGGGATACTGAAAATTAACAATGTGGGGTATGGAACATGTAAAGATTACATCTTAAAGAATCACTAAAACTTTTCTTTAAAAATATAAAGAAAATTTTCAAAGAAACATAAGCTAGAGCTAATACATACATATGTATGGGTATTTTTCTAGTTTAATCTCATGGAAGGAAATTGTATTATTTTATATTCATAAAAAATGTGACATGAAAAATGTTGGTTTTATTTATAAAGTAAAATTATATGTTATTTGGAACCTTTTTTTATATATATCCATGTAAGAATGATATGTTAGTTTAAACCATAAGTTCTTGAGGTCTTATAGTGGTGGGGGTATGACAATAGAGAGATCCAGTTTTTGATGGAAGAATGTGATATTTTTTATAATATGGTTCATATAACTCTATAAAAAATATATTGGAAGAGTGTATAGAATGGAAATTATGTGACAGAGATAGATTCATGGGGATTCAATTTGGTTTTCCCAAGGAACTTTGGGTAGAAGTAATTAATTTTATAGAATATATCATCAACAAGAATCCTTTTACAATACCAGGTAATGTGCTTCTTAAAGTGTTATAGACCAAAAAAAAGATTGATTTATCCCACCTTAAATTCATTGTGTATATTACCTATATCCATATTGATTCCAAAAATATAGGTAAATTAAAAGTAAATTCCCAAGCATATTTATTTGTAGGTTATGGAAATGGTGACTTTGGATGTAAACTCTCAAATAATGATCTATGGGAGTTCATGAAAATATAAAATGTTCACATAAATTAATGGATAGATTGGAATGATATAAACCAAGTGTAATATATATGAGAAAAAATAATCATCACATGTAAAGGATTATCTGAATAGAAGGATAGAATATCCATCTAGCTAAGAAACCATTCAATTTTTAAAAGACTAAGATAGTATGGAGGGATGAGTATCATATGGTTGTTGAATTTTGGAGCTTCATCTAAGGATACATGTACTAGAAATATCTAGAACTGAAAAATATCAATGAATACTTCTAGAAGAAGTACCAGAATATGATCATACTCATTGGTTGAAGTGTTCTACTAGAGTTAGAAGATCATTCAAAAGTTATGGATTTTACTTACACTATCATTTCTTATTAATTGTAGAGATACTTAAATCCATAATGAGGTGGGAATTCGTAGTGATAAAATTTATTGGATGTTAATGATGAAAGAGTAAATAAACTACTTACATGCTTTTAGAACTTGGAAACTTTTGTAACTTTTACTAGGAAAGAACATGCTACTAAATAAGTGGGTCTATGGATTAATGTAATAATAGTATGGTGGGAAGTATATGAAAAAGCAATGTCGTGGGCGCCCTCAAATGATTAGTGGTTTTTGGGGTGCTTAGGTGCAGCAGAGTGGCTGACGAAGGATGTTTCTTAAAGGAGGAAGTAAATTAAAACAACTTCTTAAAGGTATTATAAAAATAAAATATAATATAATTAAAACACTACATTAAAGGATGGGTTTTGTTTATAGTTTATAAATCTAGAAGAAGTTTTATGGAAGAAGATTGTATTTTTTTTTCAATTTTGAAATGTAAGTTAATTAACAAAACACAACGAGAAGATGTTTTTTTAGAAAATATTTTAAAAGGCATAATCGATCTAACTCTACCTCTTCATTCACTTATTAATCATTATTATTTAAATAAATATCCAATTAATTATTATCCCCTAATTTTTTAACCCTCAAAACCTACGAGAGTTAACATAACCACAAAGATGAAATTACTTAAACCCTAGGCTAGCTTCGGAACACGTAATCGCAAAAACCTACTTTGATTGTTGTTCTAAGGATATATTATGGTAATTGGTTAATTATATCACATATATATTATGTAAATGAAGATTAATTGTGGTTAGGGATTATATTTGAACTCTAAAAATTTATCCCATGTGGTCTTGTATTACCGATTAAGATCGCGCTCTCACAATTTACACAAAATCTCGACATCGCGTGTTTTTGTATTAATTGTTAAATTTCTTTCTTAGTTTCTTGTAATTTAAAAACACAATTAATGGATCATATTAAATGAATTACAATATCTCATTGATTCAAAATAAATTAATTTATAAGGATAGAGGTCGATCGATTACTAAAAAGAACTACTCTTCCATGGGCGGTGTAGTCATCGTAGAAATGTTTTTCATGTGCAAAGGTTTAGAAAGGGTAGAACCCAGTCACTTTTCTACTCTTGATTCCAGGAAAATTAAGAATATTAAGAGAATAATAAATTTAATAAAAACATAATAAAATAGAATAAATAAAATAAGTACAAAGAAATTTTTTACACAAACAAAATCATTATAACACGAAGGAGACGAAGAAGGCTTCGTCGAACGGATCCTTGCTTCAAGAGCTACCCTTATTGAAATGTATGGAAAATTGGAGTGGATCCACTTATCATTTTCCCTAAACTTCCCATTGCACATCCAAACCCCACAAAATGAGAAAAACACTAATTTATAGAGTGGTGGGGAGGAGAGGTTACAAGTGGTTTCAAGTGTGTATGTGGAAATTCGGCCAAATATTTTAATCCAACTTGCACCGCCAATTTTACCTCTAAAACGGGTGAATTGGCCGACCTTCTAGTAGGATAATATGTGATTATATAGGTCCTCTATATCCTCTCAATCTTTGGACTAAATCCAAGCCTAAATGAAGGAGTTAGGGCCCAAATACATAAGCTTATACTTTCTGGCGTGTCCAGACCTTTTTTGACTTTATGGACAAATTAATCCATTCAAATGAATTATTTTGATCTAGTGTCCTGAATAAAAGTTGTATCCCATGACGTATGAAACACAATTACAAAATATTAACTTCAAATAATTCAAATAAAAATATTTATGATCAAAATACTACAGTGATTTTGAAAGGGTAAAACTGGAATTTTCATCAAATATTCAAATAAATGATCTAATCCCGAATACTTTATAATTGAACATATTTAACACAATGTGAGGAAATTATATCATTTATTATTAATAAAATATACAATAAAAATGTGTTTTATCAACTCCCCCACACTTGGCACTTGGACTCCTGGACAAGTAAACATTAAAAGCAAATTTAAAACACATATCAATGAGATCCACCAATTTCATACCAAGAAACAAAAGATATCATGCCTCATCTATAAACTATTATTTCAAGTTATTTATTTAATATCATTCAATATATTTCCTCTTAATTTATCCTCCCATGCACACAAAACACTTACCTAACATTCATTTTCACTCATCACATAAATTTCAATTTTTTAGCAATGTATTTCTAATCCAAACTCATACAAGGGTCACCATAGGCTTGATAAATTCCTAAATCTCCACCCAATGTGAGTCAAGGACATATTTTTATAATGAAGAATTTTTAGGGTTGTTATGTGGCTTTCTTTTGGTATGATTTATATGTTGAAAGAAATTCCGAGGCCGAATGAGGAGGGCTTGGCTCTTTTTGAAGTGAAATAAAATTATTCTAGTTTTTACTCAGGTATGGTCTCGTCCAAACTCACCACAGAATCAATTCATCTCCATCAGTATGAAAAATAAATGGAAATGATAATCATTACAGCTCAAAAAAATTTAATTATTTTTTTAAAAAAACACACAAAAAATGATAAAGAAACACACAAAGTTTTTGAAAACACACATTTTTTTTAAACAAACAACAAATGAAAATCCTAAATTATAAAGGTTCCCTCCCCCACACTTAATATATTGCATTGTCCTCAATGTGAACCCTTGAGATGATATGTTCACATGAAATGCATAATTTTATTTATGACAAGTAATATAAAAGTTAAAGGGTTAGGAATAGCCTGATATTCTCAAGTGATAATGGGGTCATGCCGTTTGATGAAATCAACTACATCGGTAGGAATTACCTTGATGTATTTCTTCAAACTTTGCCCATTGACTGTAAATATCCTTCCAGTGTCCTCTTGTGTTATCTCCATTGCACCATATAGAAAAAAATTAGACACAACATAGGGACCTAACAATCTAGAACGAAACTTACCAGGCATCAGCTTCAGTTGTGAACTATAGAGGACTTTCTCTCAAACATGAAACTCCTTTTGTTGGATAATTATATGATGAGATGATTTTGATTTTTCCTTATATAGCTTTGAGTTCTCATATAAAGATAATAGAATCTCCTCAAGCTCTTGAATTTGCAGCTTCCTTTGGATTCCATCTTGGGCCAAATCCATGTTGCATTTCTTTATTGCCCAATAATCTCGATGCTCAACTTCCACGGGGAGATGACACGCTTTCCCAAAAACAATCCTAAATGGGGAAATACCAATGGGTGTATTTTATGCTATCCTATAAGCCCATAATGCATCATCCAAGTGCTTGCTCCAATCCTTCCTATTTGGCTGCATGGTTTTCTCTAAAATCTGTTTCAACTCACGATTTGAAACCTCAGCCTAACCATTTGTTTGGGGTGGTATGGTGTTGATGTTTTGTGTGTCAACCCATACTTTTTAAGGAGGGAAGAAAAATTTCTATTTCAAAAGTGTGGCCCTTGGTCACTGATGATGTCATTTGGTACTCCAAACCGGCAGAAAATTTGAGCCTTGACAAAATCCACTACAACATGAGAATCGTCAGTCCTAGTGGCCTTAGCCTCCACCCATTTACTCACATAATTAATAGACACAAGGATATACAAGAAAAAAAATTATCTAGGAAAGGGGCCCATAAAATCAATTCCCCAAACATCAAAAATCTCACAGAATAAAATGGGTTGTTAGGGCATCTCGTGTCTCCTTGAAATGTTTCCAGTGTGTTGGCAACGAGAGAATGACTTACAAAACACATGGGAATCATGGAATAAGCTAGGCCAATATAATCCAGAGCCTAAGACTTTTCTAGAAGTACGTTTTTTTCCAAAGTTTCCACCACAATCAAGTGTATGACAGAAATGCAAAACAGACTCAAACTCATGATCGGGAACACACCTCCTAATGACTTGTTCACTACACATGCGCCACAGGTAAGGATCATCCCACACATAAGACATAGACTCGCTTTTTAATTTCTTGACTTGATGCTTCTTCAAATTTACTGTGATTTCATAGGAAACAATGTAATTAACTAAATCAGTATCCCAAGGATGCGTACCTGAGATAGTATAGAGATGCTCATCGGGGAATGTGACCCGAAGTGGTACCTGGTCCAAGGTGTCATCCATTAGTGTGTGAGTAAGCCTACTCATGTGGTTCGCCACCAAGTTTTCTGGACCCTCTTTTTCCTTTATCTCAATATCAAATTCATGAAAAAGGATCATCCATCAAATCAGCCTGGGCTTTGCATATGGCTTCTTCAAGAGGTACCTCAGAGCAGAATAGTAAAAAAAACAACTACTTTAGAGACCAATAAATATGAATGGAATTTATCTAAATCAAATATGATATCAATAAACTCATTTTCCATGGTTGTCTAATTTTATTGGGTTGAATCCAGTGCCCTTGATGCATAGGCGATCACATGTGAACGTCCCTCCACCCTCTGAGATAAGACGGCTCCAACCGCGAAGTTGGAGGCTTCACACATAAGCTCAAAAGGAATCTCTCACCATGGGGGATGTATGATAGGTGGAGTGGTCATAAACTTCTTTAGCTAATCAAAGGAAGTCCTACAAGAATCATCAAACACAAAATCAGAATCCTTTTGAAGTAATCATAACATAGGAAGGGAAATCTTACTAAAATCTTTGATGAAGCACCGATACAATCCTGCTTGACCTTGGAAAGATCTAACATCACGCAAAAATGAAGGATAGGATAAGGATGAAATAATATCTATCTTATATCTATCAACCTCTATCCCATGTTTTGACACTACATGCCCTAAGACAATGCCATGCTCTACCATGAAATGACACTTTTCAGAGTTCAGGACCATATTCTTCTCAATACAATGATTCAACACCTTTCCCAAACTACTTATACATTAATCAAATGAAGACCCATACACTATAAAATCATCCATAAATACTTCCATGCAGGTCTCAATAAAATCAAAAAAATACTCACCATGCATCTCTGGAAGGTACTTGGGGTATTTCAAAGTCCAAATGGAATCCTTCTATAAGAAAACATACCTAAAGGACAAGTGAATGTTGTCTTATCCTGATCCTCCGAAGCAATAGGAACCTGAATATATCCAGAAAATCCATCTAAGAAACAATAATGTGTTTTCCCAGCAAGTTTATCAAGCATTTTATCAATAAATGGGAGGGGGAAACGGTCCTTTCGAGTAGATTGATTTAGTTTCCTATAATCAATACACACGCGCCAACTGTTTTTCACCCTCATTGGAACTGACTCATCTTTCTCATTTTTAACAATAGTAACACCACTTTTCTTAGGCACAACCTGAAAAGGACTTACCCACTGATAATATAAAATGGGATAAATTATACCTGCCTCAAGAAATTTTTCATCCTTTTTTTTAACAACCTCCAAAAGGGTTGGATTGAGTCTCCTCTGTGGTTTCCTCACCAGTTTATCCCCATCCTCCAAAAGAATCCTATGAATGTAAATAGAGGGGCTAATACCTGATATGTCATCCAAGGTCCACCCGATTTCCCTAATGTTCTCCCTCAAAAGATTCAAAAGTTTTTCTTCAGGTTCAAAAGGGAGATTGTTAGAAATGATAACAGGTAATTTTCCACCACTTAACAAGTATGAGTATTTGAGATTTGGTGGAAATGGATTGAGTTCCAGTGTAGGGGGGTGGTGTATGGATGGAGACATATAAGGAACTGAAATATGTGCACAAAGAGCATCAGTATCGGAAAATAAGTCATCAAAATCATAGAATAAAGCATCAAATCCATCAGCATACTCAACAACCATGTCATAATCAGAGTTCACATGATCAAAATCAGAATATGACTCCTTTTTAAAATCAAATCTTAGAGAGCCTTGTGCATTAGAAATAGGTGTGGAATTAATCTTTGACATCAAACTAGAACCTATACTCATAATCTTCCTAAGCATAGAACAATCAAAATCCATGGAGTTTTTACTTGGTGGTTCAAAATGGGAGATAACAAAAGCAGAATGGTCCTCAGAGGGGTACTTCATAGAATCCATAATATTAAATATCACAACTTTATCCCCAAATTCCATGGAAAGTGTACCCTCATTGACATTTATGATAGTTTTTGCAATTTTGAGGAAGGGTCTACCTAAGATAATGGGGGCATGAGAACTTACCTGATCATCCTCCATTTTGAGCACATAAAAGTCTTTTTCAAAGATCATATATCTTACCCGGACAAGTAAATCCTCAAGGACTCCCGCTGGATATGTCGTAGCTCTATTCGCTAATTGCACCACTACTCTCATTGTCTTAAATTCACCAACCTTTAAAGAAGAGAATACAGAGTGAGACATCACATTTATTGAAGCTGCTAAATCACAAAGAGCATCAGAGAAGTGAAAATCCAATATGGTACATGGGATGGTGAATGTCCCAGGATCCTTGCACTTTATTGGCATTGCTAGAGTTGGTGTAATGAGTTTTGACACATTCCTTCCAAGATTTATCCTTTCATTTCCCTTGAGCCCTCTTCGATTGGTGCAGAGTTATTTTAAGAATTTGGCATACCTTGGGATTTTTTTGATGGCTTCAAGTAGAGGGATGTTGCTCTCAACATGCTTGAATGTGTCCAAAACCTCCTTTTGAATTGCTTCTTCATCCATCTTATTGGTTTGAACAACCCTGTTTGCAAAAGGAAGTGGTTTAGGAGGAACATCACTAATCTTATGATTACCTTTATCTTTCTCCTTGGGTTGCTCATCAGTTGATGTGGAATTATGATTTTTTGGATTTGAGGTGAATCTCGATGGATTCGTAGGTGGAGAAGCATCAGTTTTTTTCTTCCCACTTCTCAATGTGATGGCACTGACATTCCCCTTTGGATTTGGAGTGGGTTGGGATGGTAGATTTCAAAAATTCTTACTTACATGTTCATGGAGGGTAGTGGCAATCTGGATCATTTGAGTCTTCAACTCCCTCAGCTCCAAACCTTGACTCTTCAACTCATTCTGTTGATTAAAGACAATTTTCTTCAAAAGATCATCAGTGTTAGAATCAACCTTTGGTTAAGAATTCCCTTTTTGTTGACTTGTTGATGCTTGGGTTTCAAATCTCCTTTGGAGTTGTTGGAATCCCTGCTGGTAATGTGGAGGCTGATGGATGTTCTATTGAAAGGGTGGCCTTTGTTTTTTTCTAGAGCCACACCTCATGTCTGATCGATCCTTCCACCATTGGTTGTATTTTGGTGCAAAGGAATCAAGATTTTTGGGGGATATGGTTTTTTCTGTTGATAATGTCTCCCTGGGAATACTGTTGCGCAATCCTCTATCTCTTATAGTTGTGGGCAATAGTCAGTTGGGTGGCTTGTCTCAGTGCAAATGACACAAGGCCTTGAAGGAGGGGGTTGGGATGTCTTTTGAGCCAAAGAAACTTGGCTCACTATAGTGTTCAATTCTTCCAACATGGTATCAATCAAATGACATTCAAGAGAAGAAGGACTTACCTGATGTACTCCCATGACATGTGGTGTACCTCTATCGCCAAATTGTTGGGAGTTTTTTGCTATCTTGTCGATCAATGCATGTGTGGCTACTGGTGTCTTGTCCACAAATGCTTCTCCTACAACAGCATCCACCATACTCCTCTCCATATGTGTGAGTCCTTCATAGAAGTACTGAATGAGGAGTTTCTCACTAATTTGGTTATGTGGGCAGCTTGCACACTACTTCTTGAATCTCTCCCAGTACTCATACATTGACTCCCCTTATGCTTGTTTGATCCCTAAGATCTCCTTACGAATGGATGTGGTCCTCGATGCTGGAAAAAATCTCTATAAGAAAAGACATTTCAAATCATTCGAACATGTTACATCTTCAGGTTGTAAATAGTGCATCCAATCCTTTGCAACTCCATCAAATGAAAATGGGAATGCTCTTAATTTGATTTGAACTTCAGAGAAATTTCTAGGTTTTAGTTTTGATAAAACCACATTAAATTATTTCAAATGTTTACTGGGATCCTCTCCAGAGAGGCCATAAAACTTTGGAAGTAAGTGAATTAACACAGATTTTAGTTCAAAGTCCGATTTGAGATTTGGGTATGCAATACAATTTGGTTGATAATTAATATCAGGTGCAGCCAATTCTCAAATGGTTCTATTTAGATCATTGTTATTATTTCCAGCCATTGGTTCTTCTTTTATGTTTGAATTTTAATTACTTCCAATTTCAATGTTTCCAGAAGAGAGGAATTCACTAACTAGTTGAATATTGAAACTTCTCGTAGACTGAGACTTTCTGATTCGAGCTCGAATGCTACGTTAAATATCAGGTTCAATATCTAAGAGATCCTTGGGATTAGTTCATGTAATAAACCAAAAAAATGAAAATAGTAAAAGTGGACCATAATAAAAAATTAGAAGTTTGAGTTGATGGTCCAAAAAAGAAAACAAGAGGATGAAAAAAAATGAAAACTTTAGAAAGGGGAAAGATGAAATAGAGAGGTGAAGAAAATAATAAAATGAAAAATAAAATAAATACATCTAAATTGTTGAATAAATTAATTTCCTCCCCATTAACGGAGCCAATTTGAAAGATCATTGTCGTGGGAGCCCTCAAACGATTAGTGGTTTTTGGGGTTCTTAAGTGCAGCAGAGTGGCTGACCAAGGTCGTTTCTCAAAGGAGGAAGTAAATTAAAAAAACTTCTTAAAGGAATTCTAAAAATAAAATAAAATATATTTAAAACTCTACTTGAAAGGATGGGGGTTGTTTATATTTTATAAATCTAGAAGAAGTTTTCTGGAAAAAGATTGTATTTTTTTTTGTTTTTAATTTTGAAATGTATGTTAATTAACAATGCACAACGAGAAGATGTTTTTTTAGAAAATATTTTAAAAGGCGTAATCGATCTAACTCTACCTCTTCATTCACTTATTAATAATTATCATTTTAATCAATATCTGCTTAATTATGATCCACAAATATTTTAACCCTCGAACCCTACGATAGTTAACTTAACCACAAAGATGAAATTACTTAAACCCTAGGCTAGCTTCGGAACACGCAATCGCAGCACCCTACTTTGATTGTTGTTTTAAGGATAGATTATGGTCAGTGGTTAATTATAGGACACATCCATTTTGTAAATGAGGATTAATTTTGTTTAGGGATTATATTTTAACTCTACGAATTTATCTTGTGTGGTCTTGTATTACCGATTAAGATCGTGCTCTCGCAATTTACACAAAATCTCGACCTCGCGTGTTTTTGTATTAATTGTTCAATTGCTTTATTAGATTCTTGTAATTTTAAAAAAAATCATGGATAATATTATGTGAATTACAATAGCTAATTTATTCAAAATAAATTAATTAATAAGGATAGAGGTCGATCGATTACTAAAAAGAACTACTCTTCCATGGGCGGTGTAGTCATTGTTGAAACGTTTTTCATGTGCAAAGGTTTAGAAAGGGTAGAACCCAATAACTTTTCTACTCTTGATTCCAGCCCAATTTACAAGATTAAGAGAAGAATAAATTTAAACAAAACAGAAGAAAATAAAATAAATAAAATAAGTACAAGATATTTATTACACTAACCAAATCATTATAACACGAAGGAGAAGAAGAAGGCCTCGTCGAAGGGATCCTTGCTTCAAGAGCTAACCTTATTGAAATGGTTGGATAATTGTATTGGATCCACTTATACTCTGCCCTCAACTTCGTAATTCACTTCCCAACCCCACCAAATGAGAAAAACACCAATTTATATAGTGTTGGGGAGGAGAGGTTACAAGTGGTTTCAAGTGTGAATGTGGAAATTCGGACAAATATTTTAATCCAACTTTCACCACCCATTTGAACTCCAAACGTGTGAATTGGATGGCCTTCAAGCAGGATCGTATGTGGGGATATGGTTCCTCTATCTCCTCTCAAATTTTGGGCTCAATCCAAGCTCAAATGAAGGAGTTATGTCCCAAATACGGATGTTTATCCATTCTGGCGTGTCCAGACCTCCTTTGACTTTATGGCCAAATTATTCCATCCAAATGCATTATTTTGATCTATTTTCCTAAATAAAAGTTGTATCCCATGATGTAAAGAATAGAGTTAAAAACTATTAACTTCAGATAATTAAAATAAAAATATTGATTGAAATACTACAGTGATTTTGAAAGGGAAAAACTGGAATTTTCATCAAATATTCAAATGAATGATCTAATCCTGAATACATTCTAATTGAACATATTTAACACAATGTGAGGAAATTATATCATTTATTATTAATTAAAATCTTCAATAAAAATGTGTTTTATTAGTATAATAACGAAAAGTTAGTTGTGAAAGGATTAAAATATAAGTAAGGAGTATAATTTAGTGAAATTTTCATTCCATTTTTTAAACACAAAAAAAATATAGATAGTTCGTGGAATCATTGTGGTAGAAGGCTTTCACTTTGAATAGATATATGTAAAAATAACCTTTCAACTTGGAGACATAGATGAAGAAATATACATGGCTCAACCAAAATGATTAAAAGAATTTGGAAGTAACTGATTGTGAAAACATAAACAAATTATTTACATGATAAATAAATATCTTATGCAATAGAACTAGATGTTTTATGCCTTTACAATAGAAAAAAATTTCATTTGGTGTAATGTAGATCATTCCAGAAACTAGAATGTGTTAATGAGCATTGGGAAGTAGTGATGTGGATTCACTAGTATATAAAAGGCTCATGAGCTTTGAGAGGGCATGTTTTGTGATCTTGGGTGTAGATACAGACACAAAGATAAGTACCATAGGATTAATGTGTAATAAAAGAGGTACATTAGTAATCTTCATTCTAAGAAATCAATTAGTAGTTTCACTATAGTCCATGGAAGTATAGTCTGTTGTAACAAAAGAAACAGGGATTTAGATAATATAGTTTAATGGATTTTTGGAATATCTCAAATGAAAAATAAGGTAATTGAGTGTTATTATATGATATTCAGAGTGTAGTTCATATTATAAAGAATATGGGGATTTAATTAAATAAAAAACACATTCAACTAAAATATAAATTCATATATGATCTAGTGGAGGAAGGATTGTTGGATCCAAAGAAGATAGAAGGGATTTAAAATCTAGATGGTATGATAATGAAGGTAATGATACGGAAAAGTATAAGGTAATGTTTCACCATAGTGGGACTTGTTTGACCAAGAATAAAAGGGTTGAGACTCACTGATTATTGTCATGGGAAGAAGGGAGTGGGTAATGACATACTTATCTAAGGACTTGGTGATGAAGCTGAGAAAACAATTCTCAAGTAAGAGATTATTAGGTTTCTATGAGTGGTGTTTTTGGTAAAAGGTATGATATCTTTACAATTATTACTTTGGGAGTATATATTATTGAATTTAATGAAGTCATGGGAAGTGGAACCATGAAAAATTAAAATTGTAAGTAGGAGGAAACATAAGTGGCACAACAGATACTAAAGAAGTGTGGAAGGATCATTTACTCATGTAAGATTAACTGTGATGGATTAGTAAGAATTAAAGGTTTTTGGGTGTGGTGTAAGAAATTAGGAATATAACCAATAATGTTTTTCATTGCATTATTTTTATTAAAACCCCATATATTAATTAATACTACAACATCCCTACCCGAGATCCACTAAATTGTGCCACATGTTGGTGGGTCACAAGGCCTGAAGCGTGCCTCCCCATACACCATAAGATGTCAACTAGTAGTGAGGGTCTATGGTGGTACAGTGGGGAGACTATTCCATCATAATCATAGTAGCACAATGGTGTAATAAATGTATAAATAGAACAATCATAATACCTACTAATAGTGGAAGTTAAATCATCCATATGATAATAATAAAAAAACATCAATTGAAATATCCAGTACCATATACAATATGATGTAATGTCATCTCTCAAAAAAGGAATATGAAAACATGGAAGTAGACTCACATACGTACAGGTATATAAAGAATCTTAAAATACTAAAGGATTATCTCTAGATAGAATCATGATCCATAACTCGGTCATGTTCTCCCATAATCCCATGATACAATAAATCAAGCATCAGTAACTAGGATCTTTCCTATGTCCCTACCAACATCCATGAAATCTATTTGGATACTAATCGGTGGCCCGAATAGGGTGTGAGATATAATTAATATTCCACTAAAAATGGTGTCTAAAAAAATCCATCCTATTAAAATAAATTATAATTATGTTCACGTATAACAGACGAAAATGTAAGACAATATGATAAGTCCATAACACAAGTTGTGGGAGAAGTAGTCCATGAAAAATGAGAATTAATATATATATATATATATATATAAAGTGTCAAAGTAGGTAGTAATTGGATCATTATAAGCCTCATGTGATAATAGCAAGGGACCTACATGGGCCATGTCCCCCACGGTGTATAACCATGTTGACCCATATCCAAATATATAAACATATATGAAATCCATAGGTGTCATACCTTGATTGTCCACAATAATACCATATCGTAAATTATCATACATAGGGGTCACAGGTGTCATACCTTGATACCCTATCTAGTGAAATACTTTGATTCCATATGTGCCATAACTTTCCAATAGTCGGATCCTTACCAAAATGTACATGTTCCATACCTTAATAATCAAAGGTTCCATACCTTAACAGTCATAGATTTCATACCTCAACGATGGGTCAGTTCTATACTGATAAGTAATAGGTGTCATGCCTTCATAATAAGTCAGTGTTATACCAAGGTGAAACAATATCTAGAAGGTAATGTAATAAAAAATGATGGAAATTTTAGTGTCCATACCCATTTACCATTATCATTTAATCAACCAGTTATTCATTTTAATATCATTTAAAAACATGGAAAATGAGGAATGATCCTCTACAAGAAACTCAGTTAATTTATAGAGGCTCCCACTACATTTGTGGTGATATCGCAAACCCAAAGTGGTGTTGTAACATATGGAATACATAATAAATGAAACACATGGGTGGTATGGGTTGAGTATGAAACCCTCTAACAATGATTAGGTGCTACAAGGGAGACCTAAACTAGGTGTAACAATTCATTTAAGGGTTACCATTTAATTTAGAAGAAAAAACTGGAAATTCTAGCATGAGGCGTGATAGAAATAGTTAAATAGATGGAAACAAATTGGAAATTTATATACCACCTAACTTACGAAGGTAGAAGAGTACTCGTCCAGTATCAACCTTTGGTTTGGTCCAGATTAAAGGAAAACAACAACAAAGAAAAATTCCCTAAAAATAGGGTATATGATCTTACACAAAAATAACACCAAATATATAAAGATAAAAAAATTCCCATAGACTAAAGTTATTACTAGTGTGGATTCAAAATGATTGATGATGTCTCTAGTGGAGGTCATATGAATGAATGGGATCAAAACCATATTTATTCCACGGAAGAAGCTCTCAAGAGGATGAGGCTTTCTGCAAGAGAGAAAAGGATGGGTGAGTAAAACCAATTCCACATTAATATAGATCCATGACATTTACATGGTATGTAAATGTTTTACACATCATGTAAAGGTCAAGTTTTTTCCCCTACAGGCAAAACCAATATCACATCATGAAAATGATCTGTCAAATTTAATACACATCATGTATTTAATACAAGCCATGTATTTTAATAAACCTCCTGAATTTGTATTGTATCTAGGAATTATCCCCCCTACAACCTTCCTTCCAATGAAAAACCAACCATATTAAAGGCATTGTTTTGGATTTAATATAAAAGAGATCCTCAGTAATGGTTTAACCGATAATTAAAAGGATCTATACCTAATATGAAAAATCTGGTTCTTATAGTCTTCCACCCTTAAAACAGATCATCCCCATGTTTTACTTCCACGGGAGGTAAATCATCATCTAAGAATATTTTTTTTATTACACAATTATATCCGCCTTCCACTCCCATGTATAATTCTATACACATCTATGCTACCATCACTCCCATACTAGATGAACTGACCTTAACCAGAGATCTTTTTTTCTTCGGTCCACAATAGTAATAATATTATCCTCAAAAGATTAATCTTCCTCTAACTAAAAATCATCCAGATGAATCGTATGAGATGGATCTGGATAATACTCGTGAATATGGGAAACATAGAACATGTCACACAAATCCTGGTACCTCTGAGATAAATAAAATTTATAGGCTACTGAATCGACTCTCTCCACAACCTCAAAATTTCCAGTAAACTGACATGAAATATTCCTCTACCTTTTAAACTATCGATTCCCCAGTATAGTAAAAACAAGTAAGGAAACCCAACTCATCACCTCAAACTCTAATGGTTGATGGTGAAGATCATTTCATAACTTCTTCCTATATTAACCTATGGATATTCGATTCATGATTATCTGAACCTGATATAAATTATCATGAATGGGATGATGTCCAAGTTTCACTATCTCACCTTCCAATAAGCAACACATAGGTGAATGGCATGTCCTACCATATAAATCCTTATATGGAGACATTTGAATCTTCAACTAAAAGTTTTTATTGTAGGATAACTGGATAGGTGTTATATATTTCTCCCAAGAACCTCAAAAATAAAGGAAACATGATCAAACCATGTTATCTAGAACTTATATCTTCCCTTCTAACTGATATTTGGTCTAAGGGTGAAAGGTTTTTCTCAAGAGAAACTACATACCCAAATCCTTTTGTAACCCTTTCCTGAACCTCAACAAGAAATGATTGTCCCTATTTGAAAATATAGTGTCAGGTACTCCATATAGATATATAATCTCACAAATATATATTCTCCCAATTTCATCCATTAAGAAGGTCTCTCTAATAGGTAGGAAGTGAGTGACCTTCAGGATTCGGTCGATGATCACCCACACTACATTACTATCTTGAGGGTATACCAGTAAACCAGACCGGAAATACATTATGAAATCATCCCATTTCCCGTCATTAAAGTGAAATAGATGTAGAATCTCTATTGTTCATTTTTGTTCTGGCTTCACCTATTGATAGGTGGAACACCTAGTGACAAAACCAGTTATCTACCTTTTCATACCAAGCCACCAATACTAAAGATGTAGTTAATAATAGATCTTTTTAAGACCAAGATGTACCAACCAATTATAACCATGATACACATTCATCAATTCCTCTTATATGTATACTGTAAACTATACAAATCCATGAATCCATAAGACCTCATCCTCATCAACAATCTAGCCTCATTGTGGTTCCTCACCTGAAACGCCCTCCCTTAGGACTAACCCCTCGGGATCTGATAACTGCCCCATATTCACTCTCTACAAAATTGAAGAGGTTATGAATAATGATGCAAGAATATAATATCCATAATGGTCCTAAATCTCCATGTTCATCATGTAAAAGAGGTCCATACATTGCCACTTTCTAATGGCCTTCAGAACTGTGTGTGTCTGATCCATTTGGATCAATGCATAAGCTACCACATTTCTCTTCCTAGGCATATAGGCAAGTTCAAATTTGAAATATTGTAAGTATTAAACGCAACTATATTTTCTAATATTTAATTCATTTTGTGTGAAAATATACCTGAGGATTTTGTAGTCCGTGAAAACCTAAAAATGATCTCCCAGTAGGTAATGCCTCTAATAACACAAATCCTCAACTATGGATCCCAACTTGAGATCATGAATTAGGTAATTACTCTCATAAGTTATAAATTAATGAGACCCATTCACCATAAATTGATCATGATGTATCGAAACTTCTCTCTATCTAATAATTGATTCATCACAAAAGACTTTATAGATTCTACTTAGCTCTGGTAGAATCAGTATTAACACTAAAGTTGGAATTCCTTTTAACTCCTCAAACGTTGTATCTAAAGATTATTACCGTATAAACATCAAAAACTTTTTATTCAAACCCAAGAGTGGTAACAAAATTCATGAGAAGTCCAAAATAATGATCTTTTAATAACAAAATACCCCAAGAAACTTTGTATGTCAAAGACATTCTTGGGATGCTTATAGGTAACTACATCTCTCATGTTCTCTGGGTCAATTGATACTTCTGTCTCTAAGATAATGTGACCTAGAAATTTCACCTTATCAATCCAAAAGTGGAATTTATTGATATTAGCATACAGTGGGTTCTCTCTCAATGTATTCAGAATATTCTCAAGATGTTTGGCATGTTCGTGTAGAATATGATAAAACCCAAAGATATGTTTTAAGAATACTACCATGAATAAATCATAAAACAAGTGAAACCTAATTAATCATATCCATGAAAAATATTGTCATGTTCATAATACCAAATGTAACAATCATATACTCATAATTAACATGACTTCTATAAAAATTTGTATGAGGTATATCTAAATTTATGACACTTACCTAGTGATAGCCTAAACTTAAGTCAAACTTTGATAAAACTTGATCTTCATGTAGCTGATCAAAGAGGTCATCTATACAAGGTAAATGATACTGGTTATTTACAGTGATATGATTCAACCTATAGTAATCCATACAAATCCTTAGGGTTTCATCCACCTTCTTGGAAAAAGGGACTGGTGAACCCTATGTAGAAGTACTAGGCTATGTTGAACACTTACCTTCTATTTCCTCTAAATATCTTTTGAACTCTTATAACTCATTAGTGGTCATCCTGCAAAGAGGAATGGATATTAGTGTAGCTCCTGAAACCATCTCAATGGAGAACTCCAACTCTATCTCGAGAGGTAAACTAGAAAATTATTCAGGTAAGACGTACCTAAAATGGTCTACTATAGGAGGGAAATCAACCTAACATATTCCCTAATCATCCATATAAAGGCTAGAAATATGGGTTGTCAATCTACTCAACCCATGATTCCCTATTCTAGATCATCCTTCCTAGACACAACACTCATTAATGTGAATATAATAACAAACCTAAAGTGATGAAAACAACACCCTCTAATGATATAAATCCATGTATTCATGATAATTAATGAAATATTACATCCCAAGGATGACATCAAGTCCCATCATCTAGAGGAAGAAGAAGTTCTGTAAAAATACATAACTACCCATCTCAAGGGGGAGCTCCCGATATTTTCCTACACCCTCAAAACACATACCCAAATGGGTGTCATGGGTTATCACCCCACAGAAGTACTACATTTTGAGCATGAGGCTTTCTATATAACCATAGAGATAATATAATTTGAAGACCCTGTGTTAAAAAACAAAGATACCAAGGTAGATGCTACTAAAATTTTACCTTAAACTATAGAAGTTTTGGGAAAATCCTCACCCAACACATGAAACGCTACATAAACATTACACATTCCACAACCCTAAGATACAACATGACTTCCTTGAGTTTGTTGGGTCTACTGACATTGGGAAACTAGTTTCTAGCTCCCCTGACCATGACCACCTGCTCAGCCTGACCGACCGATAGCACTTCAGCTCCCTTAGATTATGTTCATTAATAAGAGCCTATTTTCGTATTTTAGACATGTTAGTCAATCAGGAAACATTCACCCTATAATTAATAGGATGCCTAATCCTATCCTCAAAATTTCTCACTTTCGCTGGCTCATCAAAAGTATAGATAGGCGTAAAGTGCTAAAGCTCTATAAATTGAGATGAGGAATATATAATAGAAATAGAACACTACTATAGGCTTATGAATTCCCTATCATGATTATCCCTAAAAGACTTAGGAAAAAAGTAGTCATAGAATCTATATTGGAAAATCCTTCAAATAAATTCTTGATACTCACATGCCTCGTTCAGAATATCACACCAACAATTGGAGGATCCTTAAAGAATATAAGTAGTGAGCTTAACTCTCCTCTAAATAGGTGTATCAAGGTTCTAAAAAATAGATCAGATTGTTTCAATCTATAAATCTATATCCTGGGGTCCACCATCCCCTAAAAACGTATGTGGATGTTTCTACTAAAACTCACGTGTCAACTCTCCCGTAGAAGGGGAATGTTTTAGACATCCCTGTATAGTCTACATAAGTTGAAAAAAACCCTCTCACAGCTAGGAATCATGACCTAAATTAGGAACAAAAAGAGGTTCCATAGGTGGCACTACAAGTGGTAACACCAGTGTCTTAGTGTCCACCACCTCTGGAGCATGGTCTTCACCACCCTCCTGGTGCACGACTTAAGGAAATCATGGTGTAATAGCTCTATAAATTAAAATTTCATACCTCAGATATATATTTATAATAGTAATATTATAGATATAAGAATATGATAGGTAAAATCCTTCCTATATAATAGATACACCCCTCTTACTGCTCATAAATCCAGTTTTGGGTGATAGGAATAATCAGTAAGAACACAAGAGACACTACCTACTTCCCACTACTAATCTCTCGTCTAGGTCAAGATCTCTTTTTGACTATGAGGGTCCTGATGTATGGACAAAAAAATGATACTTATAAAGTAAAAAAAACCCTTTAATTTTTAATTGTAATTCCCATTTAATGGTGTACATGTTTAAATTAAATATTTTAGAATTATTTCATTCAAATAAGAGACCAGTTAACTAAAATACCATTCACAATTTATATAAGTACATTCTTTATAAATTTAAATTGGTCGTTCTTATAATTTCATCCAAACTTTACATTCAATATGATAATGTAACAAGTAATGTATGATGATTTGAAAAAATGAATCATCATTCATGATCTATAGAGGTTCGTTCATTCTTTAGATTAAAAATGACATTCATGTGTTCAAAGTCAGCTAACATTATTGTCAATGTAACTTCAGTTACATAACTCAAACATGTAATAATTTATTGGTTAAGTTTCCATTATAAACCTATACAATAAAACACCATTTAGGTTCATACAGACACTTTAATAAAAAAATATTATATCCCCTTTTCCTATAGAAATATTAGTTTCATAACAAATATATCACTGTAGGAACATGCAACAAGTTTCATGCATTCGAAAAGTGAAACACATATGGCATGGTATAATGTATGAAATATTAATACTATAAGGTGACTATAATGATAAATGTTAAATTCTTCCTTACTATACCATCTAATAATGAAATGTAATCTATCATTATAATAATTTCAACATCACATACCATGTGTTTACCCCAATGGTGGACTTAAAACAACTATAATACGCAGAATCTAGAACATCAGTTCCAATCCAAGGAAATTTGTATTTTTCCCCATATGTGGGTTATCTACTCTCAAAAATAGGCTCAGTACCAAATTATGACCCGTACTAGTTTCATTTATATCATTACAAAAGAGTAAGGTAAATAAAATAAATCCCCTAATACGAATTTGTAACATCTCAGACCAGGATCCACCAAATGGTTCCCCAAGCCGGTGAGTCATAAGGCATCAAGTGTGCCTCCTCATATGCTTAAGGCTACCAACTAGTACCAATGGTAGATGGTGGTATAGTGGGGAGACTATACCCCTTAATTAGAGTAGAATAATGGAGTAATAAAAAAATAAATAACATAACCATAATATCAACTAAATGTGGAAGGTGAATCATCCAGATAATAAAAATAAATAAACTATTAATAGAAATATCCCGTTCCATATATAATATGATGTAATTTCATTTCTATAAACAAAAAGAAAAGGAAAAAATGGTATCACACACACTTACATATAGGTATACAAATAACCAAAAAAGTGAAAGACTATCTCTGGATAATATCATGATCCATAACTCGTTCTTGTGTTCCCCCTCTCTTATGCCATAATAAATCAAGCATCTACAACTGGGTGCTTTCCCATATCCCTACCTATGTCCATGAATTTTTTTTGGGTACCAATTGGTATCCCAAATAGAATGTGAGTTATACTCAGTATTCTACCACCAATGGTGTCCATAACAAATCCATACTATGAATATAAACTATAGTCATGTTCAGGTATAACAGGTGAAAATATAAGAAAATATAACAAGTCCATAACACAAGTTTTGGTAGAAGAATGATATGAGAAATGTGCATCAATGTATACATATATAAAAAAGTATCAATAACAGGTAGTAACCCACTAAGAATAAGCCACATGTTATAAGATTAATATACCTACATGGGTCAGGTTCTAAGGAGTATAACCAGGGAGACCCATATCCCAAGATGTAATTGTATACAGAAGTCATAGGTGTCATACCTAGATCCTCCACAATAGTTTCATACCAAAAATAATCATACATAGGGGTCGTAGGTTCCATACCTCAATACCCTATTCAGTTCTATATCAAAATTTGTGGGTTGCATACCTTAATAATCATAGGTTCTATACCTTAATTGTCATAGATTTCATACCAGAAAAATAGGCCGGTTCCATACCGATAAGTAACTGGTGTTATACCTTCATAAAAGGTTAGTGTCATACCAAGATATAACAACATCAATAAAGTAATATAATACAATACGAGATCTATGTTTGTGTCTACAACCATTTACCCTTATCATTTAATCAATTGTTTAATCATTTTAATAACATTTAATAACATGGAAAAGGAGGTATGATTCTCATTCACTAACTCATTTAATTTATAGAGGATCCCACTATAAGGGTGAATAGATCATAGATGCAAAGGGGTGGTGTAACATAGGCCAGATATAATAAACACACCTTCTGGGTGGTCCGGGTTGGGGATGAAAACCTCCAATCGTGATTAGGTTCTATAAGGGTGACCGAAACTAGGTGCAATAATTAATTTAAGGGTTACAATTTATTTTAAAAGAAAAAACCAGAAATTTCGATGTGGACATGATATAAATAATCAAATAGATATTAAAACCTTAGGGAAAAGTTATATACCACCTACCTTTTGGTGATATAGGAGTACTCCAATAGTATCAGTCTTTGGTTTGGTCTAGATTGGAAGAAAACAACAAAACATACAAATGCTCTGAAAATAGGGAATATGATCTCAGACCAAAATAAAACCAAAATAGTGAGTTAAACCAAATAAATAAGGCAATGGACTAAAGATATTATTGATGGAGATCAAATTTGATAGATGGGTTTTCAAACAAAGGCCAAATAGATTAATGGTATAAAATCCTATTTTAGACCATAGAAGAAGCTCTCAAGAAGAGGAGGTTATGTGAAGTAGAGAAAAGGGGGTTATAAAAAAATTAAAAACCTTTTATCCCATTAAAATACACCCATTAAATTTACATGATATGTAAATGTTGTACACATTATGTAAATCTTGGGTTTTTACCCTTCGGTAAAAACCAATACACATCGTGAAAAGCCTCTAGAAAGACCAATACATGTCATGTATTTGGCCTACATCTAGGCACCCCCCCCCCCCCACACAACCTTCCTTCCAAATACAAAATAACTATCCTAAAGGGTCAGTTTTGGATTTAATTCAAAAGAGAACCTCAATAAAGTTTTAATCATAAGTTAAAAGGATACATACCTAATATGAAAAATCAGGTTCTTACAAACACAACACGCAAATATTCAATGATATAATCTTTCAAATATAATTTAAATTTAATTTACTTAGATAATAATTAACTTTTCTTACAATTATTATATGACCCAAGAAAAACATACATAAATATTTCATCCTTTGATATGAATATAAAAAACTGAACACAATTATTCACACACTAGAACTGTAAATGTTTTGGGTCTTTGGATAATTGATAAATAAATATTTTATTTCTTAATGGTCCATTAAGATCTCCCCAAAATTTATTCATTTCAAAACCATTTGAGACATATCATACTTAAAATCTTCAATCAAAACCCAAGGATGGAAAACATAATAAAAGGTAATATCATATGCTTAGTAAGAGTTGACATAAAAGATGTCAATCAATGATCATACATGCACATGAGGGTATGACAACATAATCATGAAATCAGGAAGTCATACCTAATTAATTTATAATCTTTAATCATGGTTCATGGTATAAATTTCTTTTATAATAAAAGAAAATATTCTAAGAGTATAGAATTATCAATAATCAATCACAATCCATGAGAGTATGACATAAACATATGAATGTTAAAAAAGAGTTATCTTAAAACATTTTGAATGCGTATAAATAAAAACATGTTTACTCATTATTTTAAAGAAATGAGAAAAAGTTTTCACAAAAACATAAGGACATGAAACCAAGATTATACATAAACTTATAGACATGAAACCTAGTCCACACATAAATATATGAACACGAAACCAAGTCCACACCTCTTTTTGTGAACATGTAATATGGTTTACACCTAACATAATTATCTCATGATTTATCTATATTTTCCCAATTCATTAGAGATATATAATTAACCCACATATATCATGATCATAATCCATTCATATCTATGACATAAGATCTTGAAAACATTTAACATTTCATGATAACTTAGCTTGGGGAAAATAAAATAGATTTCATAAAGGTTTTATCATCATAATGATAAACCATCCTGGGAAATAATAAGGATTGTATCATCGAATTATAACCTCGGTGAAATGTAAGTAAAATAAAAGGATTTCATCAAAGATGAAAAGATCATTAAAAGATCACTTTGGAAATTTCATGATGAAAATACCATTTTTATTTTAAAATCACATATTTAAAATCCAAATATTCACAAAATGTTATGTGAAAATATGTATTTGAAAATAAAAATGGAAACTTATAATAAAATATTCAAATTATTTATCATTCATGGGGATGGAAAATTTCATTCATTCCATAATCATAAAAATAAAGATTTTGTTCATATCATTGGTAAAAAGTAATTTTTCATAAAATAAAAACAATATTATTTTAAAACATTTTAAAATATATATATATATATGGGTATAAATGAATTTAAAAAATGGTTTTATAAAATTAAAAATCATTATTTAAAACATTTTATAAAATAAGGATATGGAACAAAATAGATTTTTGGTCAAAAGATGAGAAATAATGTCAAATTTTCATAAAAATGTTTTATGAACCATTTTGAGTACCAAAGAAGGAAAATCGTACTAAAACATAAGAATTATATAAATAACCAAATAATAATAATAATTAAATTAATTTTGAAAAATAACGATCATATAATTTTCTCAATAGAAATTCTAAAGACAACAATTCTGATTAAAATGGGATTGAAACATACATTCATTACCTTAAGTCTTATCTTAATTAGTATGCATTTAAACCTGTTATATAATAAATTTATGTTTATTATGAATATATTACATAACCATATTGTTATTTATAATACCATTTATGATTTACTTATAACATATTATCAACCGTTTATTAACAATCCCTTATTAAAATCACTGTTTTGGATGATAATTGTTTCATTTTTCATTCATGTTTCGACTCAGCAGTTCTGGTCCTTGTAGTTTGGTCATGATTCCATCATTGTATGAATTTTTACCATATCATAATTATTATATTTAATCATTGTATATACTTTTATAACTATTCATATAAATTGGTGATGAATAATGAATTACATCACTTTGCGGAGATGGTAGTTAATACATACACACAAGTGATATTTCCACAATTATATTATTAGGAAAAAAATCACCTTTACATAAACATTATTATATAATAAGTATCATATATATTCATTAAATAAATCCTTATTACCTTCCTTATAAATTAAAAATGAAAAATAAATCACATCACATCGTGGAGGTGGTAGTCTATAGGTACACACAAGCGATATTATAAATTTTCAATGGATGAAAAGGTAAGAAGGAAGATAATATATTCTAATTATATAAGTATATTTATGTCATTAATATTGTATATAAACACTAAATCCATCATAATAACCATTTATGAATTATGGTGGTGGAAAATGATTCATATCGCTATGTGGAGGCGGTAGTCCACACATATGCACACGTGATAATTTCACTTCCCATTTCATTGAAAGGAGGGTGGATGGTGATGGTTCTATAATGAAATGTCCTAGATTTTTCCATGTATTATTTTAATATTATATGGGAATTATTTCGAGAACAGGATCTGAGACGGTGTGCTGTTCCGAGGCCCAGTGAGCCCGAAACAAGTGTTTGAATTTAATTTAATAATTAAATTACGCGCGCGTGCGTTTTTCCTGAAAAAGTGGAATAACTCCTGAATGGGTTCTCGAATCAGAAATCAGAGGGCAGCGTTGCGTTCAGAATAGTGATTTTACCTTAGGCAAGGCCTAACTTCGGCTGGCGTGGGTCTGTGGTGAAATCTAGTTTTTGGACGCAACGGTAATAAAATATTTAATAAAAATATTTTATTTCTATAGCGAGATCTTTTAAATATTTTTCTTTTAACCTCTTTAAATAGAGGCTTGCGCCAGGGTCCAGGGTTACAAACCCCATAACTCTGAAAACCCTTGGCGGCTCTCGAGGAAACCCCCAACGCAGCGGCGACGATGTTCTTAATGGATTTTGATGGCGACGATGAAGCGACGAGCGGATCTTCACCGGAAAACGCAGTGAGTCTAGGTAGGATGTTGTTGTGATTTTAATTCTTCCCCGTTTTTGATTTCCACGACGAATGCAGACTATTCCACAAACAGATTAGCCCGCAGATCGATCGTTCTTGTGGGATGTGATTTTGTGGGGATTTGTGGGGAATTGATTCTTGAATTTTGTTTGGTTTCATTCAACCTTCTAATGGTGATGAACCAAGATCGGCATGAACATCGATCGAGGTTCTTCCCTCTCGTTTTGTTGTGTGTTATCCCCCAAATTCTTCGCGTTCTTCGTGAGCGTTCTTCATGTTCTTTGTGGGGCGATGAACAACGGATCGTTGCGCATCCGTTCTGCGACGCAACGATCCCAAATTGAAGGATCAGCACCACAGCGGTCTTGCAGAGGTGCGACGATGGTTTCGGCGGACGGATTGAAGCAGATCGAATGAAATCGTTCTTCAGATGATTTCCACTCAGATGGCCAGAATCGGATTTTAGAGTCTATTGAAAACCTGAAACCCACGTATTCGGCTTCACAGAGACGAGGCGACCCGGTATCTAGAGTTTCACGGCGAACGAACGACTGAATCGAGATCCGAAGAATCAGCTGAGGCACGCGGAGGAAGACGCAGTTTCTGGGATTTTCCCGACTACATGCCGTGTAGTATGGTCTACACGGCGTGTGTTCATCGGTAGGGTTACCCGGCGTGTACTCCAGGAGTACACGGACACGGGCAGGATACACGGCCACGGACACGCCGTGTATTCCCCTCCCCGGCCAGATACACAGGTTACCCTGTGTACTGGTACACGGGCAGGCAACACAGACACGGGCAGAGACCGTGTACGGCAAATGGCCAGCGTACACAGAGTGAGCCCAGGAACTCGATCACGGTGTGTGTTTTCTTCTACACGTCGTGTAGTTTCTTTCGACAATCCGAGTGACACGGGCCGGTTACACGGGTAGCACCCGGGGTCAAGGAACATGGCGTGTACTTTTCTACATGCCGTGTAGTTTGTTTTTTCATGGCTTGAATGAAGGATATGGGCCGTTCACACAGGAAGCACCCAGGTTCAAGGAAAACAGCTTGTAACTATACTACACATTGTGTAAACATTTTCTTCATGGCTTGAGCCACTTTCCTTATGTGACTTGGACTAGTTCTTAGGGTTCGTACCCTTGGAAATCCCCTGAAGGTTCTAGTATCAATTCCTTTATACAGGAGTATGATCTCTTCAGCAGAACTCCTTGAATAGAGTATTTTTAATCCCCTCTGTGAGACTTAGAGTCGGATCCTCTATTCATTCCTAGAACCCTATATAGAGTTCTTGGTATCGACGTGACCAATGTTACCCAGGCGCCGATCCTCTGCTTAGCGGATTATCTCTGACTGAGTTGTCGGAATCACCCCATGACTTGGCTGTGATCCTCATCTGATTATCTTGTTCCCAAGGTACTTGTGGAGTGTTTTATCCTAGAATGAGTACTTCATGACTCTCTCTTCAGACCTAGGGGTATTTCCTCCCGAAGTTATGCTTAGTGGAGTCTTCGAGCTGGATCCTCGTGGCGGTTTTCGCGATGGTCGTTTGTGTATGAGTATATTTGGATATTCTTGTTATATGTTCCATTGACATATACTGTGTAGATATGACCATACCTTTATTTCTGGTATTTTCCTTTTTTGTATTTCCTTTGTGGTTTTTGGGGCGTCCTACTGGGTATTGTTATACTCACCCCTACACGGGCTTTGCTCGCACGTGTCATTTCTTGTGCAGATGAGCGAGCCTTTGATAGGATTCTAGGCAGACCAGGACTGGATGGTGTTCATTGAGATTAGATAGGCCGAGGTGTGTTCCTTCGGTGACGGGTTGCAGTCTCAGTACCTTTTTCTACAGGTTGGACTTTGTTGCAGATTTCCTTTTAAGTGGGCTTGTACTTTTGGCCCAGGATTTTAATTTATTGTACTTTACTTCCCTGTCGTACTCTGTGGTTGGGTTTTAGTGCATGTATGCATCTTTTCTTTTCTTTTTTAGTTTTTACTTTTCAACTTTGTGGGCATGGAGATGTGTGTGTGTGTGTGTGTAGGTTTATAGTCAATTCCTCCCATGTTTGTAGCATGCCTACTTGGTGCTAGTCACCAGCCCCAGGCCAATTGGAGGCAGGCTTGGGCAGTTGCGGCTTGGGCCCCACTGTGACGGGTCTTGATAGAGTGGTATCAGAGGTGGTCAGTTCTACCTTAGGACCGAGAGTCTGTGAGTTGGTTTGAGGAAATGGTGTTAAGTGTTCCGAGTTCGGCTCTAGGGCTAGGGACCCCATTGTTGGTGCGGCGGCCGACGTATCCATACACCAGGACTCTGATAACTTTCTTTTCGACTCAGAACATGAAAACACTAGTTGCATGGGGGAAAATAATGGTACATGCATCATATAGGAATGGGTTGTGGTTTCCATGTCCTTCTTGAGTCAGCTCTCCAGATATACTCACTAACTGTGGTACATCTTGTTTCTTGAACAGGATGCCTCCGCAACATGCAGCCGCTAGGATCCAGCAGCTCGATCACGAGGATGACCCCCTTAGTGATGAAGCTTCGATACAAGGACCGGATCCCCTAGTTCTACCACTAGGTGGTGTGCCAGTTATCCTGCCCCTTGTGGAGAAGTGTTTAGTTCCTGTTGTACCAGTGGAGGAGGAGCGCAGGCTGAGCGCACTCCAAGAGTTTCAGAGACAGAGACCCCTCTGGTTTCGAGGTGAGCCTGACCCTCAGGTGGCAGAGGACTGGCTTAAGGCAGTGACCAGAGTCTTCCGTTTGTTCAGGACACCAGCAGATCAGATGGTGATCCTGGCAGCGAGCCTTCTGCAGGGCTCGGCAGGGCAATGGTGGAGTTTGGTCATCTAGACTCACGACGAGGTGACTCTTTCATGGTCAGAGTTTGAGAGTCTCTTCAGAGAGGAGTTTTCACCGGTTACCCAGAGAGCAGTGCGTATACAGGAGATCCTTCAGCTTCACCAAGGAACCATGATTGTGGCTGACTATTCATCGATATTTACCGACCTCTCGCGGTACTCGATGGATATGGTCAGAGATTAGTACTTCAGAGCTCGGACTTTTGAGCAGGGCTTGCACAGTGATATCCAAGCTAGCATCATCCCTATGACCATTCCTACATATGTTGGGGTGCTCGAGTGGGCTTTGGTGGTCGAGAGTTTCCTGGCGGAGCAGGGACAGCCGATAGTTGTCTGTAGTGGGCGAGTTGGAGTAGACACCTCAGTGGAAGGGAGTCGACGTCAGGGACCCAGGCGTGGGAGACATTTCCAGAGGAGATCCCAGGACAGGGGATCATCCGTGCATCGTTCACAGGGCGCTTCCAGCCAGCCTCGAGAGAGGAGATGTTACTCATGTGACAACAGGGGACATCTCGCTCGAGATTTTCCGACCAGTCGTACTACTGACCCGGGAGCAGTGGATGGACCACCGAGGTAGAGGCAACGTGTGGAGCAGGCAGATCTGTGAGGTGGCGGACGTGGCAGAGGAGCTGGGAGAGTAGATGGAGGTGGTCGTCATTTCGACCCTTTACCACCACCACCCCCAGGAGGTCCACCCCAGGCTTAGGGAGTAGGTGGACAGAGGCAGGGACAGCTGCAGGCGGTAGAGGATTATGACCCAAGTACTCCCGGAATGATTAGAGGTACTATCTGTGTATTTTCATCTTTGGTTGCCGTATTGATAGACACAGGTGCTAGTAATTACTTTCTGGATTCTTATCTTGTTTGAGACCTTGAGATTCCAGTTGAGCCGTTGAATCGGCCCTTACGCTTAGAAACACTGACTGGAGAAGATTCATAGATCCACTACCATAAAACTGGGCAAGGCATGCGCCTGCCTTTATCAGCGCTAACGGAAAAGCACTGATAAAGGGGTACCCTTTATCAGTGATTGTTTTAGCGCTGATAAAGGGATTATTTATCATCGCTTTTATTAGCACTGATAAATGTAACATTTATCAGTGCTTTTCTTAGCACTGAAAACATTTATTGTATACATTAAATAAAAAACACATGTTATAACTATATATATATATATTAAATAATTATAAGATTAATAATAAATATATTTATTGGATTTATTAATTCAATATATATTTATTAGTTTTATTAATTCATTATATATTTATTAGATTTATTAATTCATTATATATTTATTAGATATATTAATTCATTATATTTAATATATTTCTTTATATTTAATGTATTTGTTTTATTTATAAATATACAATGCGTTCTAATATATATTTATAATTAAAATTATTGAATATATGTGTGTTTTCTAATGAATTGGGATCGATCAATATCATACATGCGCTCGTCTATATATATGTGTTTTTCAATGAATTGGGGTCAATGAATATATCATACATGCGTATATATATGTGCATATTGAATAATATTCATTTATAGATTATAATTCATTATTTTACCCATATATAATATATATATATTAATTAAATGTACACTTAAAATTAAATTATATTTAAAAAATAAATATATATTTTATTATATTTTCAATGATAAATATATAAATATACCTTTCAAACAATTTTATAAGTATAAATAGAGATATATATATTTAGAGTTAAATAAATATATAATAATATAAAAAAATTCTTAAATTGATACATTTATCAGCGCTTTTATTAGCACTGATAAACTACGTATTTATCAGCACTAAACAAGTGCTTATAAAGAGTGTCTTTACCAATGCTAAAATGAAAAGCACTGATAAAGTCACTCTTTATCAGCACTACAATAGTGTTGATAAAGTCCGGCCTTTATCAGTTCTAAAAAAGCACTGATAAAGGTGGTATTTATCAGCGCTTTTCATTTTAGCACTGATAAATACACTCTTTATCAGCACTTTTTACTAGCGCTGATAAAGGCTCATGCGAGATTAATAAAAACCCTTGAGTCCTCTTCCTCCTCCCCGCACCCTGTCAAGCTCTCGCAGAAGCCCTCCTCTGCACCGCTGCCGCCGCCTCCTTCTCCTCCTCCTCCACCGTGGATGCCGCCTCCTCCTTCTCCTCCTCCTCCGATCGCCACCTCCTCCTCCTCCGGACGCCGCTTCCTCCTCCTTCGGCCGTCGCCTCCTCCTCCTCCAGCCGCCGCCTCCTCCTCCTCCTCCACCACCGCGGCCTCTTCCTCCTCCTCCTCCATCGGCGCCTCCTACTCCTCCCCCTCCTCCGCCTACTCTGCGGCCTCTTCCTCCTCCTCCTCCACCGGCGCCTCCTCCTCCTCCTCCTCCGCCTACTCTGTTGCCTCCTCTCCACCACGGGTCCTCCACCGCAGCCTCCTCCTCCTCCTACTCCTCCTCCTCCTCCTCTACTGCCTCCGAGCTACTTCCGCTGCCTCCGCTGCCTCTGCCCTGCCTATGCACTGCCTCTGCTGCCTCCGGTGCCTCCGCTGTCGATGCCTCCTTCTCCTCCGCCACCGGGTCCTCCTCCTTAAGGTGATTAAAATTGAATTTTCATGAAGTAGTTATGTTTTCATTATTGTGACCCCTTGCATCCTATCCCAAATTATGAATATTTGATGGCCATTATCTTTTTCCTCCTAACATTTCGATAGAATCCATTGTATGAATACTTGGATGTTATAAGATTTGTTTGGATGTGAAAAATTTACAATTGGTGTGGATGTAGGGTGGATGATGACAACCTTGGTAAACCTCAATGTTGACTCAAAAAAATTGTATGTAGGAAGTTCCTTACCCCTTGGTTTTTCCTTTACACATGATACGGTGAGGAGTATTTATGATGGAATATAATTACACCATTATTGATTATGATTGCATGTGGGTGTGTGTATAATGAGATACCTATATTGATTTTTGGATTTTATGAGTGTTGTTATTGTGGGTAATTGTTATGTTTGGATTGTGATCACATGATGTTATGTGTTATATTATATACTCATGATAATATGACATTACAACTTGAATGATTCACCTCGTATGTGTGTTATCATGCATGGTGTTTATATGTTGTACATAAAATAAGTGGATCATCATGAAATTAATATCCCTTAGTAGGGTACTACACTTGATATGTGATGATGAAGACAGAGAACCTAAGCATAGAGTGGAGGTACAACTTATCCATGGTGTCGTGTCATGGGTGTGCTTGAGGTACCCAGTATTTTCTAGGTCACATTCACTATGAGATGCATAATTTTTTTCAATAACCACAAGGATCTATCTCATACATAGAAAGAGGGTAAGAAGGTCACAGATTTTTTGGCTACTTAGGCCTCTCTAGGTAACCTATGTACCATATTTAACATCATAGGATCCCTCCCCCCAATCTTGTAAGATTATTTAAAGAAGATTCCATTGCGATAAACTAATTTATATCTCTTTTGACTGTTTTTAGCCTTGTCCCCTTCTTGAAATAAAATATATCAACATTGGATGTTTTGAAATAATGTTCATGACTAAGTTATTTAAGCTATAACCTAGGGTTTGTTGTGCCCCCCCCCCCCCTCCACTACTCCCTCTTCTCCCCACCTCATCCATGCCTTCCCTCCTCCCTCATCTCCCTCTCCTCTAACTAAACCTCCTCCCCTTCCTCCACCCATACTCACTTCCCTCCTAGAACCATGATTTGAACTAAGCGTAGGTGCCTTCCCCCATCCAAACACATAGCTTATGGATCGTGGCCAATTGTAGCTAAGCACTAGACCCAAACTCTAACTCCACCATCTCCTTCTCCCTCTTCTTTTCCACCACCATTGGAAGATTCCATCTCGTTGGGTTTTGATTTTCCTTTTTCATCCCACCACTCACAAGATGTGGTTCCACCTACCAATGTCCATCCCTATTTTCACTTTGAGGAAATGCAACACTATATGTGCTTGGACCATTTTCAATCCAAGTCAATTTTCACCAATAAATCCATGGATTTGGTGATAATAAACAGGGTCCTCATCGACAAGGATGATATGGTAGCCCTTCACATCAATGAAACACTCCCAAATTATTGATGTTTCTGAGGAGACGTTTTAAGAGCTCTTTTTAGAGTTCCTCAAAACCTTCAAGATAGAATTAATCTGTATCACCATCAAACTAGGTGGTAGGGATTGGGATTTGACACTGGGTGAGTTCAAAGTTATCTTGGGGTTTATTCTTCTAACTTTGCTACATCCACTACCTATGTTTCTTTGTGTAATGACCTGAACAAGACAAATACACTAAAGTGTTGGGTGTTGATCACTCTTGGGCCCACGAGCATCCATGATCCTCCCACATCCAAGAGAACCCAGATGAAGGGTTATTATCTAAGGATTAGTCATTGTGCCTTAGCTCATGCCAGGATAGCATGGGGAGACACCCACATAACCATCACATAGACTAAGGTGGCCATTATGGCCACTTCCATGGGTTCCCTTGTGGAAAACATATACTTCTTCTTACTTATGCATTTGGTACCATGTGATTCAATAAACATTCTACACTTTTACTGTTGATGCACATGTTAGGGTACCTATTGGCCTTACCCATGAGGTATTTCCTTATACGGACACCCTATAGAGACCGCCCTATGAGATTGATCCACAAGATGCACTGATTATCCTACTTCCTCACAAAATGTATGGTTAGCCCATGTCTATAGTGGTGAACCCCCCTAACACACTATAAAATACTCCCAAGAACCACCCCTCATAAAGGGTGATCGAAGAGAGGAAGAGATTGGATGAATCCCAAGAACCACCCAAGATTTTCTATTAATGAGCACGCCCCCTACCATTTTTGAAGTATCTTGTTTTTTATCTAAATTATACTCATATTCCTTCTCCCCTAACCTATATACTCATCCTATGGATTTAAAATATGATGAATATAAATAAATAATGGATGAATGACAATTGGTTGACAAAAGAGTATGAAGAAGGCGTGAAAGAGTTTATCAAGTTTGCAGAAGATCATGCATGTGACTCCTCTAAAATGTTTTGTCCGTGTTTACGCTATTGTTATTCAAAACAAATTAGTCCAGAGGAGTTGGACGAACACTTGATCTGTCACAGAATAGATCAGAGTTATACATGTTGGAATAAACATGGGGAAACAACGAATGTAGGTAGTGACTGGGATGACACTGAGTTTTATGGATCATGTGATATGATTACAAACATGAAAAATGAAGATGATCGTATGGAGGATGTGATTACAGTTGTGAATGATGATGAATATCGTATTAAGTAAATGAAAAGGACCGTCAAAGATGAACTTCGTGATTGCCCAAAATTGTTTGAGAAGTTAAAAAGTTGTGCAAAGACAGCATTGTATGCTGGTTGCACTAAATATACAGCATTATCAGCCGTACTAAAGCAGTATAATTTGAAAGCAGACAACGGGTGGAGTGACGAAAGTTTTACGAAACTAATTTCCCTCATCAATGACATGCTCCCCGAAGACAATGAGCTCCCGAGCCAAACATATGATGCCAAAAAAATTCTACGCTCTAGGGGTATGATCTCGGAAAGAATACACACCTGCCCAAATGACTATATACTATTTTTCAAGGACCACAAATCACTTAAAGAATTCCCAAAGTGTGGGGGTTCACGATACAAGAAATATGAATCCAGTCCTACTAAAGTTGTATGGTACCTTCCAATCATTCCAAGGTTTAGACGCCTATATGAAAGTGAGGAGACTGTAGAACAATTAACATGGCATATAGATACAAGAATTAAATATGGGATACTACGTCACCCGGCAGACTCTCCTTAGTGGAAGTGAATCGATCATGAGTATCCTGAATTTGGAAATGAGTCGAGAAACCTTCGTCTTCCATTATCTACAGATGGAGTGAATCCTTTTGGTTTTCAAAGCAACAGTCACAGTACATGGCCGGTTATGTTGATAAATTATAACTTACCACTATGGTTATACATGAAACAAAAATACATCATGTTATCTATGCTTATAGCAGGACCAAAACAACTGGGTAATGATATTGATTTTTATTTAGCTTCATTGATCGAAGATTTGAAATTATTGTGGGATTCAGTTGTTACATTGTATGATGCTTACAGAAAGGAAGATTTCACTTTGAGAGTCATATTGTACGGGACGATAAATGACTTACCTACTTATGGAAATTTTTCAGGATATAAAATTAAAGGAACTTAAGGTTGTCCCATTTGCGAAGAAGGTACACAATCAATTAGGTTGAAACATTCATCGAAAACCGTGTTTCTAGGACATCACAGATTTCTACCGTGATGACATAAGTACCGTTCTTGGACAACATTATTTGATGGAAGTTCAGAAGAACATACATCACCACCTCCACTAACAGGCAATCAATTGTTTGAGAAAGTTAAAAATGTGGACACTACTTTTGGTAAACCGGCTTCGAAAAACCATACGAAAATCGGTTGGAAAAAGTGATCAGTCTTTTTTGAATTACAATACTGGAATTGTCTGTATGTAAGACATTTTATTGATGCTATGCATGTAGAAAAAAATGTATTTGATAGTGTTGTCGGCACGTTGCTAAATACATCTGGAAAAAAGAGATGGAATTAAGGCTAGGTTGGACATGGTTGAGATGGGAATACGAGAATAGTTGGCACCAGTGAAGGTTGAAAAATGAACATTTCTTCCTCCTGCTACTTACACTCTTTCCAGGTAGGATAGATATCAGTTTTTCAACTTCTTGAATGATGTAAATGTTCCAGAGGGGTATTCGTCAAATATCAGTAACCTCATGTCAATGAGCGACTTGAAGTTAAAAGGTTTGAAATCACATGACTATCATGTTTTGATGCACAATCTCATTCTAATTGCTTTACATTGCATTTTTTCCAAGAATGTCTACCATACATTAACGAAACTGTGTTTCTTCTTCAAATCTATATGCATCAAAGTTATAGACCTGACGAAATTGCTATCTATGGAAAAAGAAATTGTCATCATATTATGTGAATTAGAAATATTCTTCCCGCCTTCATATTTTGATATGATGGTTCATTTGATTGTCCACTTGGTGAGAGAGATTCGACTATGTGGTCCTGTACATTACATATTGATGTACCCCATTGAAAGGTATGTGAAGATTTTGAAGGGGTATGTCAAAAATCGAAGTCGTCCAGAGGGTTGTATTTTAGAGCGATATATTGTTGACGAATTCATTGAATTCTGTACCGAATACTTGTCTGGTGGGGAAATCATTGGCTTACCAAAATCTCGTCACACTGGGCGGCTTGATGGTGAAGGAATTTCTGGAATACAGGTTGTCACAATCAATATTATGGATCGGGAGCAGGCCCACCTTTATGTTTTGCATAACAGTTTCGATGTTGACCCATATGTTGAAATCCACAAAGAAATTATTAGGCATTTGAATCCATCAAGGGCTGAAAATGGATATCAGATACACAGAATCGACAGTTTATAGGATGGTTTCGAGATCATATTTTTAAGAAGTTAGATGAAAATCCAGAGTCAATTTCAGAATGACTTCGATGGCTAGCCGGAGGACCAGGTGTGTATGCATTATCATACAATTCTTATGTAGTTAATGGTTATACATTTTATACTAATGAACATGATGAAGATAGTACCATGCAGAATAGTGGGGTTACACTTATGGCTGAAGCAATGAATGTTTCCGGTGCTAAGGATAGAAATCAAATTTATGCGAATATGTCATACTTTGGCATCATCAAAAAAATATGGGAGTTTGATTATACGGAATTTCAAGTTCTGATATTTCAATGCAAGTGGGTTGATAACAGGAGTGTTGTTAAAATAGATGATTTGGGATTTATAAAAGTTGATTTCAGTAAGGAAGGGGAGAAAGATGAACCGTTTATAATGGCATCATAGGCAGTGCAAGTATTTTACGTTCCAGATCCCACAAACCAAAACTGGTCAATCGTTCTCTTATCGACCAAAACAGCTGAAGGGTCCGATGAAAATTCAACGGAATATGAACCTTTCTTTGGGACTTCACAATCATTTCGTTGTGGTCCCAATGTAGATGAAGTTTTTTATGTCAGAGGAGACCACAATGAAGGGATATGGATAGTTGATAGAGGGGCCAAATCCCTTCAGCCTTTAAAAAAAAGAGAGTTCAATAATCTGGTTATTGATTTTTATTGTAATATAGATTGTGTTACATTATGTTATTATCTATTCTCTGATGCTTTTATGTGATCTAAATTAAATGTTAAACCATTTCTATGGATAATGACTTCTTCACCTTCTGATGCACACAATCCTGAGACACAACACGTCTCTCAACCTGTTGCAGCTGGTCCCACTGCTGAGAGACAACAGGTCTCTCAACCTATTGCAGCTGGTCCCATTTCTGAGGTACAACAGGTCTCTCAACCAATTGCAGCTGGTCCTAGTGCCGATGCTAGCACTTCAGAGAAACATAATGATGATGCAGAAACTGAGGAAATGGTAGGCAATGAAACCCAAGCGACACAAAAAAAATAGTTGCACCATAGTTTGGCAGTTTTATCCAAAATCATTAATGAAAATGAAAATAGAATAAAATATGAGGTGGGATGGAATAAACTAGACCAACATGAAAACCCCAACAAATCCATGTTTAGTAGCTACATTGGAATCGTCACTCGACAACGCGTGCCGATTGATGTAGAGTCATGGCACCATGTTGTCAGCGGGTTGAAAACATTAATGTGGGAACAGATTACGGTAACATTTTGATATCATCTATTTAATTTATTAAAAAAAAATAAAAAAAATACTGAAATATTGAATAACCCTTCATCATATCTTATAGAGTGCATTTATAGTAGATGTTTTGCACAAAGAATATGTTTTAAGACTGGTAGGAAGGATTTATAGAGGCTTTCGCACCATTTTAATGAACCATCATCTGAAAGATACCAAAGGGAAAATCAATCTGCACCCGCCTCCTCTTTATGAACACTTGATATCCCAAGGAACGTGGGATGTGTTTTGCAACCGTCGTGCGGAACAGAATTCTCAGGTACATTTTGTTTGGTTACATGTTGTGTAACGTTGCATGTATTCATCACGTTGATTGACAGGTTTTTATTTATAAAACAGCAACTGAGTGCTGAAAATAAAGAATGGGCAGCAAAACCAGCATACCCCTACCATAAAGCAAGGGTGGGGTACGCTTCAATTGATAAACAATTGGTACGTATTTTAAAAGTACTATAATAATTTTATGTGACATAAAACAACACTGTAACCATGTTTCTCTATTTATATGCAGATTAATGAAGCAAAATCCCAAGTCACTTCCATTCCATGCCATTTGCTATGGAAGGAGGCTCGTGTTAATAAATAGGGGAAACTGATACATGAAAACACACAAAAAGTGTGGGAAACATGTGTAAGTATAACATAATATAAACTTTTTTTTCTTTAAATCACTATTACATAACGATGATTACTTATTTTTTCATATTTTCTATTTAACATAGTCACAGGAATCAACAACACCCGCACAGGATGCAGACATACTTTCATCGGCCTTGAAACAGCCAGAACAGTATGGCCACGTCAGAGGTGTGGGTTTTGGGGTGTCACCCCGGGCATATTTTCAGAAAAAAAAACAAGAGTATGAACAAACTAAAGAATTGCATATAATGAGAGATAGAGTAGCTACCCTTGAAGAAAAATTCCAAATTCAGGGAGAGATGCTAAAGAGTTTGATGGAGGAGAGGCGAAGAGAACAAACAACTCAAGAACAACCCGTGCGAGAAGATCCACCCCCCACCATCTTTGAGGCAAGCCATTCACCTCAAAGACCTGACTTAACCGAGGTAATCAATGTTCTAATATTCATTTATATGAATCATGAATCACATATACACTGATACCTTTCATGTAATGATATTCTATAGGGTGAAAATGACTTTGATTTATATCTTTCAACACCCACCCATCGCCTTGTAGCAAGGGCTACGGTGTTCAATATGTAGAATGACACGCTACACTTTAGTCCACTTCCAACCGATCATGTCAAAGTGTCAATTAACATATCTCATGAGCCAAGCACTGAGCTACCCGTGCCAAATGATGATGACGACATTCATACGGTGGAAAAAGCTATTGGAACATTCGTTGCATGGTCGTCGAATCTTGTAAAAAACATGTCGACAAGGAGGTATTCATTTCCAATTCATTTTTCAAGCATAACCTTTAACATTAAATTCGAAAATGTCTAAACGGATGAATTTTATTATAGAAGGACAAAATGGAGAATCTAAAACGAAAGAGAGGCTCCAACATTGGATCAACCAACCGATCAAAATGATCTACTGAGAGTGCGTTCACCCCGCCCGTTCTATATCCACATTTAATATCATTACAAGATCATGTGGATACGAAAATGAAATACATTAAGAGTCATACAATTGTTTGTGAAAAAGATATGTATGGAGAGGAAACATTAGATTTCATTAGTGCAGACGCTATTGTTGAGATCATCACATACGACTGGCTAGGCGCCTCAGTTATAAATATATACATGAGGTATGTTTTCATGATTTGATTTTACAAAAGCTGATATACTTTGATAATTATGGCTAAATACATCTCATATTTTTCACAGGCGTATATATGAAAAACAATTCAAGGGATTTTCCCATGAATACAAATTTTGACTTGTTAGTCCTCACACCATTTCTACACAACGAGAAGAAATAGATTCTGATTTTCAGGCTGAATTAATGTCAAATCTGCTAAGAACGTTTCAAAGAAGAATTACGACTGACAGACTCTTTTTAATACCAACGTTGCAGGGGTAAAACTCTACATTTTAATCATATAAATTATATTTTCATTTCTATCAGTACTTATTTATTTTAGTGTTTTTAGGGAACATTGGATGCTCATTTCAGTCAATTTGGATACTCCAACGATTTATTTTCTGGATTCACGGCATGGATATCCAACTAACCGACCACACATGATTGCGATTGAAAATTTGTAATACACTAGATCCAACATTTTAGAACTAAATATCTAGTTATATAATTTATATTATCTTTTAATGAGGATTTTGTTATGATAGGGCGGTGTATGAATATCGTCTAAAGGCTGGAATGAATCCAGGGCATAAGGACGACAATGCCCACACGATCTACAAATGGAGAAGTATCTGGGTATATATAATTATATTTCACTATCCAAATACATATCAAAACAAATTACTTATTTTTCTCGATTTTTTTGTAGTGTCTGAAACAAACAAATGACAAGGACTGCGGTTATTATGATTGTAAATTTATGAAAGAGATCATATTTCATGAACAAACTAGCATCCCTAAAGAGGTATTTTTGAAAATAATTACTACTTAATTTAAAATAATTATTAATCGTTTGTGTATTTATATTTTTTCAGTACTATTATGACTGTCGCAAAAACTCCTATTCAGAAGATGATATAAATGTGTTTAGAAATGAATGGGCAGCGTACCTGATGGAAGAATGTAAACAAATAGGACAATGAAGGTGAATTCCTAATACTTATGTTATCTTTATATGTTCATTGATATCTCCCTTTACACTTATTGAGCATCTATGATCTCCATTTCTTATGTTTCATATCCTTAGATTAGTGAATTCCTACTACTCAGTTTGAAATTGACGTAACTTTAGAAAACAACATAAGTGACATATGGAAAACTGAGAAAACACGTTCGGAATGTTTTGATAATTTATGACAACGATCCCAGAGTCATTTGTGACGTTTACAAATCAACCGCACCTCAATCCGACGCATGGTGTGACCGATATGACTAAATGTGTCTGATATCAGTTTCAAATTGAGATAAACTTTAGAAAACAACACCACTGACATACAGAATTCTGATAAAATGCGTTCGGATTGTTTTGATACTTTAGGGAAACTATCCATAGTCATTTTTGATGTGTACGAATCGACCGCACCTCAATCTGACGCACGATGTGACCGGTATGGCTAAACGTGTCTGGAATCAGTTTCAAATTGAGATACACTTTGGAAAACAACACTATTGACATATGGAATACTGAGAGAACGTGGTCGGATTGTTTTCATACTTTAGTAATAAGATCCACGAGTCATTTGTGACGTGTACGAATTGACCGCACCTCAATCCGACATACGGTGTGACCGGCATGACTAATAGTGTCTGATATCAGTTTGAAATTGACATAACTTTGGAAAACAACACAAGTGACATATAGAATACGGAGCAAACGCATTCGTATTGTTTTGATAATTTAGTAAAATGATCCATTAGTCATTTGTGATGTGTCCGAATCAACCGCACCTCAATCTGACGCACGGTGTGACCGGTATGGCTAAAAGTGTCTGATATCAGTTTCAAATTGTGATAAACTTTAGAAAACAACACAAGTGACATACGAAAAATCGAGAAAACACATTCGTATTGTATTGATACTTTTGGAAAACGATCCCTGGATCATTTGTGATGTGTACGAATCAGCTTCACCTCAATCCGACATACGGTGTGACTGGTATGGCTAAACGTGCCTAATATTATTTTCAAATTGAGATAATCTTTAGAAAACAACACTACTGACATACAGAATACTGAGAAAATGCGTTTGGATTATTTTGATACTTTAGTAAAACGATCCATGAGTCATTTGTGACGTGTACGAATCGACCGCACCTCAATCTGATGCACGGTGTGACCGGTATGGATAATAGTGTCTGATATCAGTTTCAAATTGAGATAAACATTAGAAAACAACACTACTAACAAACGGAATACCAAGAAAACGCATGCGGATTCTTTTGATACTTTAGGACAACAATCCATTAGTCATTTGTGACGTGTACAAATATACTTTACCTCAATCCGATGCACGGTGTGACCGGTATGGCTAATAGTGTCTGATATCAGTTTCAAATTGAGATAAACTTTAGAAAACAACACTACTGACATATGTAATACCAATAAAACACATTCGGATTGTTCTGATACTTTAGTAAAACTATCCATTATTCATTTTTAATGTGTACAAATTGACCGCACCTCAATCCGACGCACGGTGTGACCGGTATGGCTAAAAGTGTCTGATATCAGTTTCAAATTGAGATAAACTTTGGAAAACAACACTACTAACATATATAATACCAATCAAACGCATTCGGATTGTTTTGATACATTAGTAAAATGATCCATGATTCATTTTTGACATGTACGAATTGACCTCACCTCAATCTAATGCATGGTGTGACCGATATGGCTAAAAGTGTCTGATATCAGTTTCAAATTGAGATAAACTTTGGAAAACAACACTACTGACATACGGAATATCAAGAAAAAGCGTTCGGATTGTTTTGATACATTAAGAAAATGATCCATGAATCATTTGTGACGTTTATGAATTGACCGCACCTCAATTCGATGCACGGTGTGACCGGTATGGCTAAAAGTGTCTGATATCAGTTTCAAATTGAGATAAACTTTAGAAAACAACATTAATGACATAAAAAATACCGAGAAAATGAGTTTGGATTGTTTTGATACTTTATTAAAACGATCCATGAGTCATTTGTAATGTGTACGAATTGATCTCACCTCAATCCGATGCACGGTGTGACTGATATGGCTAAAAGTGTTTGATATCAATTTGAAAATGACATAAACTTTAGAAAACAACACTACTGACATACAAAATACCGATCAAATTCATTCGGATTGTTTTGAAACTTTTGTACAACGATCCATGAGTCATTTGTGACGTGTATGAATTGATCGCACCTCAATCTGACGCACGGTGTGACCGGTATGGCTAATAGTGTCTGATATCAGTTTCAAATTGAGATAAACATTAGAAAACAACACTACTGACATACTGAATACTAAGAAAACTCATTCGGGTTGTTTTGATACATTAGGAAAATGATAAATTAGTAATTTGTGACGTGTAATAATTGACCGCACTTCAATATGACGCACGGTGTGACCGCTATGGCTAAATGTTTCTGATATCTGTTTCAAATTGAGATAAACTTTGGAAAACAACAATACTGACATATGGAATACCAAGCAAACACGTTCATATTGTTTTTATACTTTCTGAAAACGATCCATGAATCATTTGTGACGTGTACGAATCGACCGCACCTCAATCTGACACACTGTGTGACCGGTATGGCTGAAAGTGTCTGATATCAGTTTCAAATTGAGATAAAATTTAGAAAACAACACTGATGACATACGGAATACTGAGCAAACATGTTCGGATTGTTTTGATACTTTAGAAAAAAATCCATGAATCATATTTGACACGTACGAATCGACTGAACCTCAATCCAACGCACGGTGTGACCGGTATGGCTAAAAGTGCCTGATATCAGTTTGAAAATGACATAAACATTAGAAAACAACACTACTGACATACGGAATACTGAGAAAACGCATTCGGATTGTTTTGAAACTTTAGGAAAATGATCCATGAGTCATTTGTGATGTGTACAAATCGACCGCACCTCAATCCGACGCATGGTGTGACAGGTATGGCTAAAAGTGTCCGATATCAGTTTCAAATTGAGATAAACTTTGGAAAACAACACTACTGACATACAGAATACCGAGCAAATGCATTCGTTTTGTTTTTATACTTTAGGACAATGATCCATGAATCATTTGTGATGTGTATGAATCGATCGTACCTCAATCTGATGCATGGTGTGACCGATATGGCTAAAAGTGACTGATATCAGTTTCAAATTGAGATAAACTTTGGAAAACAACACAACTGACATACAGAATACCGAGTAAACACGTTCGGATTGTTTTGATACTTTTGGAAAATGATACATGAATCATTTTTGACATTTAAAAATTGACCTCACCTCAATCTGACGCACGGTGTGACCGGTATGGCTAAAAGTGTCTGATATCAGTTTCAAATTGAGATAAACTTTAAAAAACAACACTAATGGCATACGGAATACCGATAAAACGCGTTCGGATTGTTTTGATACTTTAGGAAAACGATCCATGAGTCATTTTTGACGTGTATGAATTGTCCACACCTCAATCCGACGCACGGTGTGATCGGTATGGCTAAAAGTGTCTGATATCTATTTGAAAATGACATAAACTTTAGAAAACAACACTTCTGACATATAGAATACCGAGAAAATGCATTCGGATTGTTTTGAAACTTTAGTACAATTATCCATGAGTCATTTTTTATGCGTACGAATCGACTGCACCTCAATCCGACGCATAGTGTAACTGGTAAATCATTTCATTAGATAAAGAATCAGTATTTACTAAATGAGATAAATCAATCAAAAACATATTGATTTTACATTATTACCTTTCATTGTTATGAGAATGAAAACATTTGAGTTTAAAATTTCTTATTTTAGTTTCACATTTCCATATTAATATATTCTTTCATATTACTGTTTTAATTTCTTTCATTATTGCCTTACTAACATAATATTTGTTTTCTTATATAGGTGATTTTTTTTCCTTGAGTTCAGATGCTTTGTTCGGCAACAAAAATCCATCAAGAGCAGATCACGGATATCAAAGGATGAAACATGAATGTTTATAACTATTGTTGAATAATTGTAATTTTAACCCTGTAAAACAATGTTGTAAATGTATATAGTAATGTGTTTTTTTGTATTCATGATGTTAAGTAAATGTATATACCATTGTCGGTCAAAATATTTTGTGCGGGTGCTATGGTGTGCAGGTGTGCATGTGTTAATTTTTTCCGGTATTCTGGTGTGCAGGTGTGCAGGTTCTGTTTTGTAGGTGTAGGCGATGGTGCCTTTCTCAGCGCTGTTTTGAGCGCTGATAAAGGGGGTCCTTTATCAACATTTTTTAGCACTGATAAATTTCCCCTATATCCGCGCTTCCTAGAGTGATGATAAAGTGGACCCCCCCCCCCTTATCTACGTCAGCATTAACAGTGATTTTCTAGCGCTGTTAATGCCGGTTTTTAGCGCTAATAAAGGTCCAAGTTATAGTAGTGATCACACACCTTTGCAGGTAGTGTGATCTGACCCTTGGAGGTGAGAGTTTCGGTTGGAACCTCTTGGTGGTAGCGTCGAGGCCTTACGATGTCATTCTTGGCATGGATTGGTTATCCACAGTTCATGCCCAGATTGATTGTTTTAGGTGAAGGGTGCGGTGTGTCCACAGTGATGGAATAAGGTTCTATTTTGTCGGTGAAAGAGAGACCAAGGCAACGCAGGATGGACTTGTGCGTAGAAGGGCACAACCGATTTCACATCAGTTGGCTAGCCTAGCCCTTGGTGTAGCAGATGTTATGAGTTTCCAATTTCCAGCAGTGGTGGCTGAGTACGAGGACGTCATTCCGGAGGATGTCCCCAGGCTACCTCCCTATCGGGAGATAGATTTTTGCATTGAGTTGCAACCCGAGACGACCCTGATATTAGCATCAGCTTATCGGATGGCTCCTGTAGAGCTTTGTGAGCCAAGGGTGCAGCTGGATGACCTGCAGAAGAAGGGCTTTATGAGACCCAGTGTTTCACCCTGGGCGGCCTCAGTGATGTTTGCCAAGAAGGCAGACGGGAGCTTGAGGCTGTGTGTGGATTATCGGCGCTTAAATCAAGTGACCGTGAAGAACCTGTATCCACTACCGAGGATCGATGACCTCTTCGACTAGTTGAGAGGGGCACGATGGTTCTTGAAGGTTGATCTATGACCAGGCTAACACCAGTTGCGAGTACGGGAAGAGGATATACCGAAGAAGGCTTTCAGATGTCGCTACGGTCACTATGATTACTTGGTGATGCCCTTCGGCATGACAAATGCCCCAGAAGTGTTCATGGGACTCATGAACTGGATCTTTCATCCTTATCTAGACCGGTTTGTGGTGGTATTCATCGATGATATCCTTGTGTACTCTGTGTTTGAGGAGGAGCACATGAGACACCTAAGGATGGTTCTGGACACACTCCGAGAGCACCAGTTGTATGGGAAACTCTCTAAGTGTCAGTTCTGGTTACAGGAGGTCCACTTTCTGGGACACGTTATCTCAGCAGATGGTGTAGCAGTGGACCCAGCAAAGCTGGAGGCAGTTCTAGCATGGGAGCCACCCCGGAGTGTGACGGAGGTGCAGAGTTTCCTTGGGTTGGTGGGATACTATTGGAGATTCATCCATGATTTCTCAAGGATTGCATCACCCATGACAGCTTTGACCCAAAAGGGATAGCCTTTCATATGGACCGAGAAATGCCAGCAGGCTTTCCAGTAGTTGAGACAGAGTCTGACGAGTGCCTCAATCTTGAGATTACCAAAGGAGGGTTTCTAGTACATAGTGTTCTGCGACGCATCAGGAACCGGTCTTGGTTGTGTCCTGATGCAGAGGCAATCGGTGATTGCCTATGGATCATGTCAGTTGAGGCCACACGAGTAGAACTACGCAACCCATGATCTTGAGTTGGCAGCGGTAGTCTTCGCATTGAAGATGTGGTGGCACTACCTGATGGGCGAGCAGTTTACCATCTACTCTGATCAAAAGAGTCTCAGATATATCATTTCATAGAAGGATCTGAATTTGAGACAGAGGCGATGGCTGAGTTCCTCCAGGAGTATGACTTTGAGATCGTTTATACTCCTGGGAAGGGGAAAGTCATGGTAGATGCTCTCAGTAGGAAATCTAGTTCGCAGTTGCTGGATGAGGCGACAAGGCAGTTGGCCTCTTTGCAGTTGTCCTTCATGGATGGGGATGAGGGAGCTTACCTTTAGTCGATGGGTGTTACCCCTCCACTCTTACAGCGAGTCAGGGAAGCACAGCGTGAGGAGGCTAGCTGTGAGACTCTACGTGCTCAGATATCTGTAGGTGATGCTGCTGATGGATATTCAGAAGGAGGGGAGCATGTTGTCCTTTTCTGAGGACGCACGATAGTACCAGTGACGTTGCGGGAGGAGGTTCTGAGGGAGTTCTATACATCCCCTTTGGTGGTGCATCCAGGCATGGAAAAGATGTACCAGGACCTCCAATGTCAGTTCTGGTGTCCAGGGATGAAGAAGAGTGTGGTAGAGTTTGTTTCTCAGTGCCTTACTTGTCAGCAAGTAAAGGCTGAGCACCAGGTGCTAGCAGGTTTGACTCAGCCACTTGAGGTGCCAGAGTGGAAGTGGGATGGGATATCCATGGACTTCATGATAGGTTTAACACGCACGTCTAGGGGACATGATTCCATCTGGGTGATCGTTGATCAACTCACCAAGTCGGACCACTTCCTAGCCAAACAAGAGCAGAGTTCGGTAGAGATCTTGGGATGCCTCTACGTGCAGGAGATAGTTCGGCTTCATTGAGTACCATCCATGATCGTCTCAGATCGTGATGCTCATTTCACATCCCAGTTGTGGAAGGGATTGCAGGAAGCTTTTGGGACTCAGTTACGCTTGAGCATAGCGTTTCATCCCCAGACTGATGGGCAGTCAGAGCGGACCATCCAGGTCTTGGAGGATATGCTACAAGTTATCATACTTGACTTCGATCGTAGCTGGGAGGATCACCTACCACTGGTGGAATTTTCTTATAACAACAGTTATCATTACACTATTGGTATAGCACAATTCTAGGCTCTATACGGGCGACCTTGCAGGTTGCCACTTTGCTGGACTGACCCGGGAGAGTCAGCACTCATGGGACCCGAGATGGTGAGAGCTACTACGGAGAAGGTTTAGGTCATCCAGGAGCGGATGAAAACTGCACAGAGTCGGAAAAAGTCTTATGCGGACCGGAGACAGAGGCCCTTGGAGTTCGAGGGAGGAGACCATGTGTTCATTAAGGTCTCACCTCGATGGGGATTGCGGAGATTTTGTCAGGGCGGTAATATATCTCTGAGGTTCATTAGCCGTTTTCAGATTTTGAGTAGAGTTGGAGAGGTGGCGTATTTCTTGGCTCTACCTCCTCAGATGGACGGGATACACAACGTCTTCCATGTGTCGCAGCTACAGAGGTACGTGCATGATCCATCGCACGTCATTGGCTGGGGCGAGCTGGACATCAACGATGGAGAGACCTTTGCTAAGTACCCAGTGGAGATCAAGGATCGGCAGGAGAAGATCCTTTGTGGATGAGCTATTCCCTTGGTGCGTGTCCGGTGGCAGCACGAGAATCTCCAGGAGAGCACGTGGGAGAGGGAGGCTCATATTCACGTGCAGTACCCACTTGTTTTTGAGTAGCCCTTGCTTTGGATTTTCGGGGACGTAAAATCCCTTATGTGGGTGTCATGTAATGTCCCAGATTTTTCCATGTATTATTTTAATATTATATGAGAATTATTTCGAGACCGGGCTTTGAGACAACATGCAGTTCCGAGGCCCAGTGATCCCAGAACAAGTTTTTGAATTTAATTTAATAATTAAATTACACGCGCGTGCATTTTTCCTGAAAAAGTGGAATAACTCTTGAACGGGTGCTCGGATCAGAAATCTGAGGGCACCGTTGCGTTCAAAACAGCGATTTTACCTTAGCCAAATCCTAACTTCGGCTGGTGCGGGTCAGTGGTGAAATCTAGTTTTTGGACGCAACAGTAATAAAATATTTAATAAAAATATTTTATTTCTGTAGCAAGATCTTCTAAATATTTTTCTTTTATCCCCTTTAAATAGAAGATTGCACCATGGTCCAGGGTTACAAACCCCATAACTCTGAAAACCCTTGGCGGCTCTGGAGGAAACCCCCAACGCAGCGGTGGCGATGTTCTTAACGGATTTCGATGGCGACGCCGAAGCGGCGAGCGGATCTTCACCGGAAAATGCAGCGAATCTAGGTAGGATGTTGTTGTGATTCTAATTCTTCCCCATTTTTGATTTCCACGACGAACGCGGACTAATCCACGAACAGATTATCCCCTGATCGATCATTCTTGCGGGATGGGATTTTGCGGGGATTTGTGGGGAATTGATTCTTGAATTTTTTTTGGTTTTGTTCAACCTTCTAACTGTGACGAACCAAGATCGACACAAACATTGATCAAGGTTCGTCCCTCTCATTTTGTAGTGTGTTCTCCCCCAAATTTTTCGCGTTCTTCATGAGAGTTCTTCGCGTTCTTCACGGGGTGATGAACAACGGATTCTTGCGCATCCGTTCTGTGATGCAACGATCCCAAATTGAAGGATCAACACCATAGTGGCCTTGTAGAGGTGCGACGACGGTTTCGGCGGACGGATTAAAGCGGATCGGAAGAAATCATTCTTCAGACGATTTCCGATCGGATGGCCGGAATCGGATTTCGGAGTCGATTGAAGACCCTAAACCCATGGATTCGGATTCACAGAGATGAGGTAGCCCGGTATCTAGAGTTTCACGGCAAACGGACGACCAAATCTAGATCCGGAGAATCGGCCGAGGCGCGCGGAGGAAGACGCGGTTTCGGGGATTTTCCCGACTACACGCCGTGTAGTATGGGCTACATGGTGTGTGTTCGTCGGTAGGGTTACCCGTAGTGTACTCCGGGAGTACACGGACACGGGAAGGATACACGGCCACGGACACGCCGTGTATACCCCTCCTCAGCCAGACCCGGCCAGATACACGGGGTACCCCGTGTACTGGTACACAGGCAGGCGACATGGACAAGGGCAGAGACCGTGTAGGGGCACATGGCCAGCGTACACGGAGCGAGCCCAGGCGCTCGACCACAGCATGTGTTTTCTTCTACACGCCGTGTAGTTACTTTCGACAAGTCGAGTGACACGGTCCGGTTACACGGGCAGTACCCGGGGTCAAGGAACACGGCGTGTACTTTTCTACACGCCATGTATTTTGGTTTTGCATGGCTTGAACGAAGGAAACAGGCCGTTCACACGGGCAGTACCCGGGTTCAAGGAACACAGCGTGTAACTATACTACACGCCGTGTAAACTTTTTCTTCATGGCTTGATCCACTTGCCTTCTGTGACATGGAGTAGTTATTAGGGATCATACCCTGGGAAATCCCCTGAAGGTTCTGGTATCAATTCCTTTATAGAGGAGTATGATCCCTTCAGCAGAACTCCCTAAATAGATGTTTTGGAATCCCCTCTGTGAGACTTAGAGTCGAATCCTCTATTAATTCCTGGAACCCTAGGTAGAGTTCTTGGTATCAACGTGACCAACTTTACCCGGGCGTCGATCCTTTGCTTAGCAGATTAGCTCAGACTGAGTTGTCAGAATCACCCCATGACTTGGCTGTGATCCTTATCTGAGCATATTGTTCCCAAGGTACTTGTGGAGTGTGTTCTCCCGGAACGAGTACTTCGTGCCTCTCTCTTCAGACCTAGGAGTATGTCCTCCCGAAGGTATTCTTAAAAGAATCTTCAAGCTGGTTCCTAGTGGCGGTTTTCATGATGGTCATTTTTGTATGAGTATATCTGGATATTCTTGTTATATATTCATAGACATATACTGTGTAGAGCTTACTGTACCTTTATTTGTGGTATTTTCCTTTGTGGTATTTCCTTTGTGGTTTTCGGGGTGTCCTACTGGGTATTGTTATACTCACCCCTTCACGAGCTTTGCCCGCACGTGTCGTGTCTTGTGCAGACGAGCGAGCCTTTGACAGGATTCTCGGCGGACCAGGACCGGATGGTGTTCAGTGAGATCAGACAGGCCGAGATGTGTTCCTTTGGTGATGGGTTGCAGTCTCAGTACCTTTTTCTATAGGTTGGACTTTGTTGCATACTTCCTTTTTGGTGGGCTTGTACTTTTGGCCCAAGGTTTTACTTTACTGTACTTTACTTCCTTGTCGTACTCTGTGGTTAGGTTTTAGTGTATGCATGCATCTTTTCTTTTTTTTAGTTTTTTACTTTTCAGCTTTGTGGGCTTGGAGATGTGTGTGTGTGTGTGTGTACAGGTTTATAGGCAATGCCTCCCATGTTAGTAGCATGCCTACTCGATGCTAGTCACCATCCCCTGGCCTATTGGAGGCGGGCTTGGGGAGTTGCGGCTCGGGCCCCACTGGGACGGGTCGTGACATATAATCATAGTAAAATACATGTATATTTAAGATAGTTAAGTTATTATTATTTTTAATTAATATCATATATTTAAATGAGGTAGATTAATAAATAAATTGGAAGAGGTCCAGTATGAAAATTACCTCTTATTTGGTAGACTTCCATTAGATCCCTTATTAAGAACCCTAGGAATAGTATTTTTAGAATGAAAAAACGTATAATTCAAGAATATATAATTTTATAATATTATGTTTTTGTATGTTTAGAATGGTTTCTCAATGTGGTGTGAATAAAATATAGGATAAATGTCCTTTTATAACCGAGGGAGGGATACAACTTGAATATTATAAGGGATTAAAATATTATTAAGTAATATTCATGGAAAACTGTCCAAAATAATTAAATTTAAATCCTAAGTTGATAAATGTCAAAATAAATTTAACCAATAATAATTAAGATGAAAAATTGTGTCCTTATCACTTAGTTTATCCTTAATTTTCCCATTTTACCATTTTTATTGATGTTGTAATATTTTTCTCATAGTAACTATTCATAATGACCCAAACTGAAATTGGACTCTTTAATAAATCTGGAAATACTACTTCCAAATATTGAATCCATTTTCAAGATTAATTCTTCATAAATGAAAGAAATTAATTTAATATAAAAATGAAAAATGAAACCAACATTTTTTTCTAAAAAATAATTTTTATGTCTAAAAGTATTTTTATTCCAAGTTCAAGTATAATATTGAGAAAAAATGTATAAATTAATTTTTTTAACAAAAAAACTAACTAAATTTTAAAAACAATCCAAATCAACATCGATCATTGAAAATATTACAAAATAAAATATGATTTTCTTTAAAAATCAATATTTCCTCTATCCACTGAAAAAAAAAATTCGAAAAATTCCCCAAAATTAACCATAAGATAATTTATACATGATGATTTAAAAAATAAAGTTAATATTTTAAAATTAAATTTATAATAATGTTTTAAATGAATTATAATTTCTACACACAAAATACAATAAAATTGTTTTGGAAGAAAACATAATTCTGAATCATAAAATGACTATTGAAAATTAAATACTTATAAATCAATATATTTTCATTATATAAATAATTTATAAAAAAAATTTATAATATGATGTTACTATTCTTACATTCCAAATTAAATTTTAAGTTATAATATTCACATTTAAAAAATAATATTTTTATAGTATATTATAGTTCGCTTAAAGCTTATTGTTGCATGTTAAGAAATATATTGAATAATTAAAATTTATTTCAAGGGAAATATATATAAAATATTGGGTTGTTATATTCTAACCCCCTTAAAATGAATTTATCCATTGATATTACTTCACTATAATACAAAAAAAATTGTATATCTTTATTTTATCACTTACTGGGGTTCCCATGAAACTTCATCGAATTTTTTATTCCTATAGAGAAATGTAACCAGATGAGTAGTCTTGTTATGTATCACTTTTTCACTATGATCCAAGATTTATATAGTTTTTTCTTCATATGAAAGCTCATGTTTCAAGGTACACATATATGTTCAATTTATGTGAACAATCGGGTATGTACTTCCTTAAGAGAGATACATGAAACACATCCTGAACTTGAGAGCAGTTTGGTGGAAGCGACAAGTGATAAGAAACCATCCCTAATTGATAAATAATTTATAAGGGTAAAATATACCTAGGGATCAAAATTAACTTATTTATGAATCTCATAACCTTATACTGTGGAGTAATTCATAGGAATATATTTTCGCTAACATCAAATTCTAGATGTCACGGTGAGTGTTAGCATGAAATTTCTATCAACTGTGAGCTACCATGTTTTTCTACTGAATGGTTGGAGGTCTATAACTCCTTACATAAAGGAATTCATAAGGATACATCTGAATACTTGAGTGAAAGATATTATTATAAAAGATTTTGACAAGTGGAAGGTTTTTATCCTAACCACCTTTGAAATACCAAGAATAGGATCTCAACATATCTTCTAGGGTTTGAATGGTCATATAAGACTGACCATATGTCTAGGTATGATAAGTAGTTTTGAAACACAACTCAGTATCAATATCTTGCTGAAGAATTTGTTATAACTTTTAGGTAAACTTATTATCCTAAAAATTAAAATAGGATCAGTACTCCATATAACCTTACCACTTATTATATATTATAGAAAGATGATCAGGTGAGAAATATTATCTAATAGTAATGAAGTGTGTTAACTTTTTAATGTGTTCAAATACAACCCAAATAGAACTATATCATTTATATGTTTTTGGAATTCTGATGAAGAAATCCATGGTGATGTTTTCCCTTTTCCATTCTGCTATGGGTAATTTTTGTAACATCCCGTTGAAATTATTTTTCCAAACATTAACTTATTGACATATGAGGCACTGAGATACATATTTTTTAATACCTCTTTTCATGTTAAACCATCTAAAATAATCTTTTAGATATCTATATATCTTCATATTTCTTAGATTAATAGAGAATTATAAGTGATGGGATTCTCCCAATAACTCCTTCTATATGTCTGATATTTATGGGACATATACATGGTTCTTGAACCTCATCATTCTATAATAATAAAGTTTGAATATAAGAATATTTATCACCTTCTTCTATAGATCCAAATCCTCCTTATGTTACTCTTTAATCCTCACAAAGATGGATGCTTAAGTATTGATTAGAGAAAGATGTGATTTTACCCCTTTCCTCCTGATTTCAATATTCATATTCTGCAGATCCATAAATATAGTATATCTTTTAATCCTTATCATAGACAAAATAGAATGGTCTTCATAACTCAAATAATAAGCCACGATGTTCTCCTTGCGAGGGTGGTAGTGTATTGAGTAGTTATAATCTTTAATCAATTACAACCATCACATTTGGATCATATTCAACTCTTCTTGTGAGAATATATATTTAAATATTTTTTTATCATTATATATATCACATCTTACAATGTAAAGATAATTCCTCTATATTTTCAAGGAAAAATTTATTATTTCCAGCACGAGATAAATATTCAGGTAAATTTCTCCTGAACATTCAATTGGCATAATGCAAAAGAAAAAATTATATAATTATACATAAATACACATACCAATACCTTATTTAATGTATCACTAAAGATCAAAATACCTTCTCCAATGTAGGGTAGTTCAAGAATAGGTGCATTGGCTAGCCTTTTTTCAGTTTCCTGAATTTTTCTTCACATTCATCTATCAAAAGGAACTTGGCACTCTTCTAAGACATATTAGTTATTGGATTATATATTTTTTAGAAATATATCATAAAGAACTAGTAGTATCCTATCAACCCACTAAAACCATGGATCTTCCTTTATAATGTTGGTCTAGTCCATTATTCAATAAATTGTATTTTTTGAATGATTCACTAATATACCCTCACTTGAGATTATATGTCCCATGAATGATACTTTCTGTAGCCAAAATTCACACTTGGTAAATGTATCATAGAAATTATTCTTCCTTAGGGTCTTTAGTACAATCCTAAATTGTTCTTCATTCTCTCCCTTACTCTTTGAATATATAGTAATATCATCTATAAAGACTAACACAAACTAATCAAGGATATATCTAAATACTTTATTCATTAAATCTATAATGATTTTAGTAGAATTGGTAAGTCCAAAGGGAATCACTATAAATTCATAATGGTCATACCTCATATGGAAGACTGTATTGGGTATATCCTCCTTCATGGCCCTCAATTGATGACATCCAGGTTGAAGATCAATCTTGAAAAAATATTGAGCTTCATGTAATTGATCCAACATATCATTAATATATGGTAGATGATACTTATTCTTGATAGTGATATTTTTAAGTTCCGTATAATCACTACAAATATGAATTGATCCATCTTTCTTTTTAATAAAAAATGGGTTAACCTCGTGGTGATGAACAAGGGTGTATGAATCCTTTATCATGATTCTCCTAGAGTTACTTCTTAAATTACTACAACTCAATCTAGTACATTCTATATCAATTCATGCAAATATATGTGGAACCATGTGTGAATTATATTTAAAACTCAGCATCATGATTTGGTGGAATACTAGGAAATTCTTCCGGAAATAAATCAACTTAATCTTGAAAATTTTGAATATCTTCATTATTGAGTTTCTCAACAACCACTTAAGATATGAACCCCTCATTAATAATTAGTAATGTAAAACCCTGGACCCAGTTCACTCAATATTAACTAAACCAGGTTGGCTACATGGCCTCAAGTGTGCCTACCCATATGCCAGAGGATACTGACTAGCAACGAGGGTCCATGGTGGAAGAGTGCGGAGACTATACCCTCATTATCAAAGTGTAGTTAAGAAGTATAATCATAACAATCAACAGTATACGCATATAAAAATAACTAATCAGCTTAAAAATAAGAATACATCATATAAATTTGTATGTAATATCATCAAGTAGTTTTATAGACAATGATGAACATGGAATGTCGTACAAAGGACTAATAATACATGGAAATAGATTTCCAATACAATACTTGTATCAAAATTACAGAAGACCCAAATTAAATTATGCCCAGATAACATTAGGGGTCATATATTGGTCTTGTTCTCCCTTACTTCTATTGACAACCAATCAAGTATCAGTAAGTGGGTTCTTACCCCTATTCTTACATGTATCCAGGAAGTATGTATGAGTACCTAATGGTTTTCTGAATAGGGTATGAGATAACACTTAGTAGGCCACCAAAAATGGTATCTATAAAAAGTATTATCTTTTCATATAAGATAAATTAGGGTAAATATATAATCAGTGTACGAGTAAAATATTATAAGTGATACTATCCAGTCAATCAAGTCTCTCTGTGATCAATAAAAAAAATAAGGGATACCTGTAAAGTATAGAAAGTATCAACATCATCCTATTCCATGTAATCAAGTTTCAGGACTACAAGGGCTAGGATCCAAGGAGTGGTAATGTCAAAGGAAAGTAGATAATCTAAATAAGCTTGTAATAAATATCCCTGGCATGGAAAGTTATAAGGAATCATAGTTAGTTGATTAAACAGGATCTAAGGAGTGTAAATTTCCAAGGCATCCTATAATTTCAAATAACCTAATCAAACTGGATCCTTGGAGTATAAATTTTCAAGGCATACAAGAATCCATGTAACATGGATCTAAGGATTAGAAATTTACTAGGAATATTAATGATTCTTCCTAGAAGGATCCAAGGAGTAGTAATGTCCAAGGCATCATAACATCTAAAGTAATTTGAATATATGTTATAGAAATGAACAATCCATCATATTGGTTGTTTAAATACAAGGAGTAGATGTCCCAGGAATCCTAGCATAGCAAGTAAATAAATTAATTGTATCCAAGGAATAGAAATATCCATGGAATCCAAGTAAACTAATTAAAATGGGTCCAATGAGTAGAAATTTTCAAGGCATCCTAACCAATTCATTAACCATTTCATAAGTCCCTTTGTATTCATATAAAATACAAGTTATTAAATAAATTAAACCATTTATACAAAATGGTAAGTTGATAAAAGTTTCTTATAACCATTAACAATTTAATTTAATAATTCATTCAATTATCAATTATACAGGGCAGGATCATTACCCCCTGTGGATAACATAAATATGATAAAAATGTAGAACACACCCCATGGGTGGTTTGGGTTAAGGTCAGCAACCTCCAACCTTAGAGAAAGGTGTCATTAGAATTTTTCAACATGTTTATATCATTTAAGACTTCTTTCAGTTAATTCAGAAAGAATCACCCAGATATTCAGATGTGTGGCACATCGGCAACAAGCTATAAACAATGATACATTGAGGGAAATTTATAATCCACCTACCTTAGGCCCATAGAGGAACAATCATCTAGTAGTAGTCTCTAATTTGATCTAGATTAGAATAAAAGGGAAGAATGGATGAACACGCTAGAAATAGGGAATAGTAACATGCATCAAAATAATGTAATTAATAACATGAAAAATTGTGATATTTGTAATAGAGATAGAGAACTCACCCGCGCACATCCAATGAGACTGATGGGGGAAGAATTAGATTCTGGATTAGGGAGATATGGAAATGCCTAAGTAATACATTCATAAGAGAGCTCCTTGGGGGACCTCTTATGCCTGATAGAAGAGGGTCCTATGCTAAACATAAGAGGCCATTCCACCTTTTCAAAAAACTGAGCTAGGTAGATTACATGGAATGTTAGATTTACATTTCATGTACTTTTTGAGGTTTCCCCCTCAAGGGATAAACCATTACACACCGTGAAAGGTTCTAGAGAAACCAATACACATCTTGTATTAGATAGACGTCATGTATTGGATACATGGCATGTATTCCAAATACATTTTTCATATTTGACATGTAGGAAACCTTCATCCCCGTTATTCATTCCTTCCAAAAACATACCAATAAGCCCAAATTCCTGTCTTTTGGGTCTAATATAAAAGGAGTGTTGCAACTAGGTTTTAACCAAAAGTTAAAATGATCTATACCTCATAAGAAAATCAAGTTCTTATAATCTTCCCCTATTAAATAAATTCACCCCTGAATTTCCCTTCCAAGGGTGGTTAATAATATCCTAAGAATAACTCTTTTCATTAGGCATGTACTTCAGCCTCCTGCTCCCAATTCTTATCCTTCACATGGTCATACTGCCATAATAATCATATGACAGGAATTGACCAGCCAGAGAGAACCTTCGTGCAACGATCAACAATACGGATAGGATTCTCCTCAAAGGGAGTATCAACATCCAACTCAATCTCCTTGGTCTAAAGAATATTTTATGGATCATAATGATATTAGTGAAGATTAGATATATGGAAGAAATCATGCATAGATAGGTACCACTTTTGTAACTGCAACTAATAGTCTATGGGATTGAATCTCTCTAGAATCTCAAAGGACCAAATGTAATGAGGTGATAGCCTCACTTATTTATGAATCTATATATTCCCCAGTCCAGGTGAAACTCGGAAGAAAATATAAATCCCCATCCTGAACTCTAGTGTTCTATGGAAATGATCAACAGATTAATTCTATCTAGAATATGCTTTAGAAGTTCTCTTCATGATAATTTGAACCTACTCTAAAGTATCCTAAATGAGATGAGGAACTAGTACCACTTTATCTCCTACCTATAACTAGCATAGGGGTGAATAGGGCCTCAAAAAGAACCATATGTATGGAAACCTGGAAGCTATTATTATAAGTGAACTCAGAGATATGTAAGGGTTTACACCAAGATCCTCTAAAATCGAGGAATAATTCCCATATCATTCCCTCCAAAACCTATATCGTATGATCAAACAGGCCATTGGTCTATGGGTGATAGGTTTTACACATCAATACCTATAAACCCAGTGGCCTCTGCAACCCCTTCCAAAATCACGATGTGAAATGAGAATCTCTATCAGATACGATAGAATTTCGAACCCCATGGAGGCATATGAACACACGAATGTATATCCTCATGAGATCATCCACTAAAAGAGTCTCATGAAATGGTAGAAAATGGGTTACCTTTATCAACCTATCTATGATCACCTATATGAAATCACAAACTCAAGGTGATCTATGAAATCCTATCATGATATCCATGGTGAATTTTTCCCATTTTCACTCAGGAATAGTAAATGTTTGTAGAATTCCTACTAGTTTCTAGTGTTATGCCTTCACCTATTGGAAGGTGGAACACTGAGTAATGGACCCAGCTATCTCCCACTTCATCCTTAGCCACCAGTATTGATGTTTCAAGTCTTGATACATCTTGATAAAACTAGGATTTACATCCCATATAGAGGCATGGTAATCCTATATCAACTCCTCCCAGATGTTGGTAGGAACCCATACACATCCATGGATGCATAATATCTCATCCTCATCAATAGTCTAACCAAGAGGTAGTTCATCACCTTCAATGCCCACCCATAGGACCAAGCCCTCAGAATCTAACATTTGTGGCATCCTCACCCTATCTAGAAGAGTGGAATTCATGATAAAGATGAGATAAAAGTTTTATCATTACTATCTTGAAACACCATGTGTATCTATGAAAACAAGGACATAAAATGCCACTTACTACTAGTCTTTTGAAATACCCATATCTGATTCCTCCTACTCAATGCATCAGCAACTACGTTTACCTTTTTGGGCATATAAAAATCTCAATGTTAAAATACTATAGGAATTAAACCCACCTTCATTTCCTTAGATCCAATTCAATCTGTGTAAATATGTACATTATGATTTTTTTGGTCCCTTCACAACACAAAACACTCTCCCATTATGTAATGTATCCAACAACACAAGTTATGAACAATAGTTAATAAATCGAGAATGTACATCAGATAATTACTATCTTTTGAAATCATCTAATTATACTCTTACACCATTACTCACTCCTACTAAATCAAAAATGATCCTAGCCCAATACCTGATGCATCATAATACACTGTATATCTCCTTCCTAGTTCTGTTAGAATATGGATTGACAATAAAGTTAGTATACATTTCATCTCTTGAAAGGCTGTCTCATAGGTATATGTCCATAAGAACTTAACACCCTTCTTATTCAGGACTATGAGAGGGGATTATAAGAATGAGAAGTCATGTATGAAGTTCCTTTAATATCCAGGTTGGCCTATTAAACTCCATATGTCAAAGATGTTCTTGGTTTTCTCCCAGAAAACTACATCTCTCACCTTATTTAGGTCAACGGATACTCCTGTCTCAAAGATAATATGACCTAGGAAGTGAATGGAATCCATCCAAAAATGTAACATTATGAGATTATCATATAAATTATGGTCTCTCAGAGTATAAAATATGATCCTAAATTATTTGGCTTGTTTGTGTTGAGTGTATGAATATACTAATATATCATCCACAAATACTACCATAAATGAATCTAGATATGGAACGAAATCCAGATAATCAATTGTATGAAAACTGTTGTTGTGTTTGTGAGACTGGATTGCATAACCAAATACTCAAATAGACCATGCCTTCTATGAAAATAATTACAAGGTGTGTCTGAAGGTCGAATGTATACCTGATGATAACCCAATATTAGATAAATCAATATGAATACCTAAGCTCCTTGGAGCTGATCAAAGAGATCATCTATCCATGAAAAGTGATATTATTTATCAACTGTCAAATAGTCCAAATTTTTAGTAATCTTCACATAAACGAAGGCTTCCTTCCATATTCTTGGACAAAAGGACTGTTGAACCCCATGTAGAAGTAATAGGTCATATAAACCCATTTATTATAATTCCTCTAACTACCTATTGACCTATTGTAACTCCACAGTATCCATCCTATAAGGAGGAATAGATAATGGTGTATCTCCATGAACTAGCTCAATTGAAACCCCTACCTCTCTCTTAGGAGGTTGTCTAAAAAATCCATCCATGAAAACTCCCCAAAAATGATCAACCATTGGAGGTATGTTCACCTGATGCAATCTGTGATCATCCTGATATAAAATAGAAATCTAGTATATTATTCCACCTATCCCATGATGCTCTGGTCCATCTTAACTCACCTAGAAATCTTAGCACCCCTTTTTATTGAAAAATCATCCCTCTGATGAAGTGAAATTTACCCTCCAACAATAATAATCAGTGTAATATTGATAAGGAACCAAATATTCCATCATAAGGATGATGTAAAACCCTTCCATATCGAGGTAAAATAAGTTGCATATGAAGTGACACCCACCAACATCAATGGGTAACTCCCTACACTAGCATACACTCTCCAATCAAATTCCCAATGGAGTAAAATGTGTCATCATGCCACTAGAAAAATGAACATCGAACCCAAATCTCTCCACAACATATACATATATGAAAAATTGTGAACTGCTTATATAGAATAGATAAGATATTAATGTAGATGCTTCCATAATAGTACCTATCATGGTAGAAGGTCTAGTAGTCTACTCCTTGGGTATCATCTACACTATATACATGTTTCTTGAATAATGGACTTGAGATATATTTTGACTACCCAGAAGAGGTCCACTCTACCACCACTGTAATTCTAGTGCATGGCTTCCTCATCCATGACCATCACCTTAGCCTAATCGTCTTTTCACACTCCATCTCCATGCCTAATGAGAATCTATTGACCTTGCTACTGAATGTAGAGTCAGTTTAGACTGTTTCTCACTAGCTTCAAGAGGAAAGGTCCTAAAAAAACAATATAGATGACCCATCATGCCACAAGCTCAACACTCAACTGGGTCCCTATCACACATTCACCTCATGTTCCCCTACCTCTAATTATTATCATAGAGAATATAACTACTAGAACTCATACAATGGCTAGCATTCCAATCACGAGAGACCTAAAAGTGTCTCTTCCGGCCACCTAAAACATAACCATTGGGTCAACAATATGATCTATCATGATTTTCACATGCATATTCTCTCAAGTTATGTTTAGTAATCATTGAATACTTTATTATTTATTCCATGGTAGTAGGATGAATGAAATTAACCTTCTATTGGATTTCATACCTGAGATCATCCTTGAATCACTGAGATTTCAATAACTCATCACCAAAAAGAACGAGTGAAAAACACTATATCTCCATAAAATGGAAAGAATAGTTTATAACAGATAGGACTCTCTAATCTAGATATATAAAATCTCTAGTTCTATAAACCCTAAATGTCTCGGGATAGAAATAATCATAGATGGATTTTTGTAAATCCTTCCAAGCTATATCACGATGATGATCCATCCAAGTAATCACATCCCACCATCTCTTGGAAGAATCTCAATTCATATATGTATATAGATTTACTCTCATTTTGGGAAGTATATTGAGATGCTAAAAAATCAATAGCATATCCTTTATCCATGAATCTTTAACTTTTGTTCTTTTATCCCCCAAAAACGTAGGTAGATGCTGCTATTGAAACACACACATCAACTCTTCCATAGATTAGGCATGAGATTCTTCTCCCTGAATAGTCTACATGAAACATATGAATCTCTCCCATAACTAAGCATCAACACCCATGATAGGTATAACAGGAGGTTCCATAACTGGAACTATGGGAGTTTTCTTTGGTGGTGTAAGTTCCACCACCTATGGAATATGGTTTTATCCACCCTCTCGGTGCATAAATCGAGGTCATTGTGGTGTCATATATCTATATATTTTAGCACAATCCTATGTCAATGTTTAATTACACCAAGATCACTAATACATAAATTGGAAATACACAGTTTTTCTTAACCACAAGTCACACCACTCTTCCAACTCTTAAATCTAGGTCTGGGTGACATTGAAATTGTAAGAATGCATTAGATACTTCTTAATACCCACTATGAAGGTTAGTTCAGTGTCAAGTTCTTTGTTAAAAGTTGAAGGTCCCGGTATATATATTTTCAATTTTAATTTATTGAGGGAAACACCCTGTAAATCACAATTAGGATCTTCGTTTAATGGAAACCTTTAATTTCATAATTCAATTTCATTTAAATACATTCCAATTTATTTAGAAATTTTCTTTTAAAATTTGAACTATATGGATCACCAATTCCAATTTATATGGTCCCATACACCATATAAATCAAATTGTTGCATCCATTTAATCTCAACCAGTTATTTTTAAAGTATCTACATGAAATATCAGCATCGTTTCATGGATAAAGAAATAAAGGGACCAAAAAATGTTGTAATCAATGCACGTAATAATATAAATGTGGCATGGAATATTTCTTGAAAAATAAAACTTGAAGTTTTTAGAATGATGCATGATGTAATATTTCCTTAACATATCAAGCCAAGGAAAAAATAAGTAATTAGAAGAAACATCAAGTGTTTCACCCAATGGTGAAGACAAATCAACTTTAATTAGAATAAATCAAAACATCATATCCCATACCCAAAAATTATGTTTTTTTCTGTATGTGGGTTTGCTACTCCCAGGAACATCTCATTGAAAAATTCTTATAAATTTCTATTCTCCTATCTAATATTCCCAAATTTTAAGGCAAAATAAAATAAAACCTACTCTGATACTACTTTGTGATGACCTGAACTCGGTTCACTCAACAGTAACCGAACCTAGTTGGATGCATGGCCACAAGAGCACATTCCCATACACTAGAGGCTTCCAACTAGTAGTGAGGGTACATGGTGGAATAGTGGGGATAATATACCCTTGTGATCATAGTGTTTCTTAGTGGTATAATCATAATAATCAATAATAGAATCATATAAAAATAATTTAGCAGTTGAAGAATAAACATCCCTTATATAAATAATCATGTAATATCATCCAGTCGTATCATATAAAATAATGATCATGGAATTATGTAAAAAATACTAGTAATACATGGAAAGATACATCCATTACAATACATGTATCAAATTTATAAAAGACCAAAATGAAACTATGCCCAAATAGCATTAGGATCTAAAGCCTGGTCATGTGCTCCCTTGCTCATATGCACAACCAATAAATCATCAGCAAGAGAGTTCTTTCCCCTATACCTACCTATATCCATGTTGTCTATCTGGGTACCCAAAAGTTCCCTAAAATGGGTGTGAGATAACACTCATTAAGCCACCACCAACGATGTCTATAACAACTCATGTCTATGAATATAAGCTAAATCAGTGTAAAGATATAACAGTTTTGAATGTAAAAAAGTACAAGTGATGTTATCCAGTCAATCAAGTCTCACTCTAATCAATAAACTAAATCATATGGGATAACCTTAAATCATAACAAGTATCAACATAATCTATTCCGTATAATCATGTTTCAGGACAACAAGGGACAAAATCCCTGGAGTGGTAATTTCTAAGGCAACCAAGTAATCTAAATAATGATATAAATAGGATCTAAGGAGTGTAATTTTTTGAGTCATCCAATTAACCTTATTAAACATGATCCAAGAAGTGAAAATTTCAAATCCATCCTATCATGTCATGTAATCTAATCAAATTGGATCCTTAGTGTATAAATGTCCAAGGCATCCAAAAAATCCATGTAACTGAGATCAAAGGAGTAGAAATGTACAAGGGATCCTAAACATTCATGCAACTATGAACCAAGAAGTAATTTTCAAGGAATAATAACATTTCAAGTAATATAGATCCAAGTAAAAGAAATTTCCAAGGCATCCAATTGGTTTATTGGATCCAAGGATTGTAATTTTCTAAGGCATCCTAGAATATCAAGTAAATCTAGTAATCAGATCCAAGGAGTAGAAATGTCCATGGAATCCAAGTAAAAATTAATTAAAAGGTATCCAAGGAGTATAAATTTCCAAGGAATCTTGACCAATTCATCAACCATTTCATGTGTCCCTTTGTATTCATATACAATACAATGGATCAAAAAAATTATACCCTTCATACACAATGAAAATTTACTACAAGGTGCTTACAACCTTTAACAATTGAAATTAATACCTCATTCAATTCACAATTATAAAGGGTGCACTCATAACACTCTATGTATGGAATAAACATGATAAAAAGGCATAAATAACACCATGGTTTTTTTGGGTTGAGTTCGATAAATTCCTCCTTAGAGAAATGTTTCATTGGCATGTATCATCAAGTTTATTTAAGTTAAAAATTAGTTAAAATAAATTATTATGCATCACCATGAAATTTTAGCGTGCAAAAAAATCAGAAACAAAATGATACATAAAGGGAAAGGTATAGATTACCTACCTTATACCCATATATGAACATTCATCTAGTCTCAGCCTCTAATTAAGTTTGGATAATAAGAAAATGGAAGAGTAGAAGAACAAACTGAAAATATGGAATAAGATCCTTCACCAAAATAACGCTATTGATAGCAAGGAAAATTGATAACGTTTCAAGAGGAATATAGAAATAACTGGAAGGTATCCAATAAAATAAATGGAGGAAAAATTGGAGTCTGTAACAAGGATATATAGAAAACCGGAAGTTATGATTCCATGGGAGAGTTCATTGGTGGACCTCTTATATATGATAGAAGAGGCTTGAGGCCTCTTCCAAAAATCGGAGGCCCTAACTCCTTTTTAAAAAAATGACCCAGTGAGATTACACAGTGTTTAATATTTACATGTTGTGTAATTTTTGGGTTTTCCCCCACCAGGAATAAAACATTACACATAGGAAAAGGTTTTGGATTGACCAATACATGTTATTGTTTCATAGGGTTTTTGAGGTGTGAAATGAGTTTCTCTCATCTATATACCACTATCACTTATCTTAAAAACTCCCAATGGTCCCCCAATTTGTAGCTGTGTATAGTCCTTCTTTCCAAAGGCTAGTGAGCATCTGGGTTTTCATCCCCAACGACTCTTGGGGACTCACATTGGGAAAGAGGATGGGAGGTTAGGCTCATCATACCCTTTTTAGGGGAATTATTTCCTACTCTGGGACTCTCATGTAGATTTAAGATATGTTCATTAATCTATTCCAAATCATAATACGGAACTGGATACCCTGAATAAAAGACTCATTGGTAAATTATATCATTAAAAAAGGAAAGGGAGTCTCAATTATGAACTGAGGGGTTTTCAGTATCATTGTTGAGTCAATCTGTATGTATTTTAGGTTCATCATCCATTTTATTAGTAGTGAATATCTTCTTTATGTGAGGAAGCTATATGCCCAAATGCTTTATAATGCACTGCCACGTGAGGAGGAAATTAATATTATGAGGACGGGATTGATCCATTATGAGGTTCCATACATATCTTGGTTATTATAGGAATCAAAACCCACATAGTTTGTTAATCCTATTCATTTTATCATTATGTGGAGAGGACATACATGCTAGTACTGAGACACCAAATGTTTGAGATTGGGTCTCATGGAAACATCCACGTATCCTATTTGTGTAAGGAATTAGTATCATCATAGTTTAATCATTCCCTTAGGACTATCCCCATGGTATATGCCCTTATATGATGGGTTTCCATACCATTCCACTCATCGGGGATTTCATACTAGTGTCACACTAGTTAGTGGAAGTTCATAGAGCCTAATGAGGTTTACATTGCATCTCCCTAATCCCAAGTGATTTGTGATCAGTGTGAGAAATAAGGTAGAATATATTATTAGTCTCATGGCATACAGATATATGACTTATGTACTAGGACAGTCCTTGGGGTTTTTATTATAGAGGTGAGGCCTTGAGAAGGAATCACAAATATCCTGAGTATGGTAGGAATCAAAGTCATCGTAGTTCAGTCATGCCCTTAACCTGGTGATAGGCTAGGGTAGATGACCACACATTGGGACATTACGATCATCTTTGGGGTTTCAGGAATGCTAGGGGATTACACCGAGATGGATGCCCTATTGATTAGGGATATAATATAAGATTTCGGTAGTTGGGGATGATGTTCTAACACTAACGTTGTAACCCTAGGTGTATAGTATAGATTACATGATCAGGGAAACTCCCTAAGACCACATGATTCATGATCATTGTGAGAGACAATGGTTAGAAATTGATCACTTCCATTGCTTTGGATAAGGGCTTGGATACTACAATTTCCCTTGATGATCAATATGGATATTGAACCTTGAATAAGTGACCTACATATCTTTTATATGGAAGGAATCAGATTCATTATAGTTCCCTTGATTGGGGTTTACACTCTGAAGTTTCCCTTTTAATCATGGCTTGCACACCTGGGATGGATGAGTCTATTAAATATACGGATGCCCTTGTGACATGGCCTACTTATTTGAAGGGTGTCTCATGACCCAGTTTACTTGTCATGGGGACATTGCATGACCTAGTTGGCTTGTCCTTGAATCCATCTCATGACCTATCTTGAAAAATATAGGGGTGTCATAATAGTCATTGTGACATGGTTCGAAAGATGTCACATGTACTGGTTAACATCCATGTAGGTCATCATGAAACCTGATCATCATGTATGGAGGGAATCACAGATCTCAACTATCTTGGCTGGGGGGTGCTGCGAGAGCTTGGTTTTCATGCCCATATGCAATAGCAAGACTCGACTAATATGAGAAAACGTTGTTATATGAATTAGGTGATGTATCGGAAGGACTTCTCAAGGCTCGGGTGATAGATCAAGAAGGTTTCATGAGACCGAGGTGGTGTGCCTAGGGAGACTGTGTGAATATTTTATCATGTCTAGGGGATTTTTCGTGTCCCAAATATCATGATGAAGGAATGTTACAAGATCTAGGTGATGTGTCATGATGTTATCACGTGTCCTCGTATGACTCACAAGAAGTGCATGAGGGCCAGCAAGCATGTCTTTTGTTTAAGTCTTCATCATTAGATATTGGTTCTTGCAATTCTATTGTGAATGACTTAGGTTTTTTCAGTATTAGTTTATTTTGAATAGCACGTGATCTTTAAGACATGTGGTATGTTATTCGCATGATTCTTCAGCAACCCTTCACATGATCTATGAACGATCATGTGAAGTACCATATGTATGACACGTGATTGCTCCAATTGTTCTCTAGTATATTACCTAATGGAATAATTTTCATTCATGAGATATTACACTCTAAGAAGTCTTATTATATGCTCGGGACTTTTACGCTCTAGAGTTTCCTTCATGTAGTAGCCGTTACATTTTTCATGATGAGGTGGTGAATTTATAAGTCTCGCCACCCTAAATTCTTGCATGTTTCCATAGCGTATCTTGCGTAGGTCCAATCAAGAGTCGGTGAAGTGGGTTGGCACCGCATGGTTTTTCGAGTCTCTGTCGTGGGTCTATCTGATAACATCTCTTGATTTTTATTGATCGTGAGTCTCCCCTATCAATGTCTTTTTTTATTGGATTATTTCCAATTTATGAAGACTTTCATGATCATGTGATTTTTTCAAAAGACTTTTCATCTTGTTCTATGGACATGCCTGAGGGCCTTCTCAAGAGCTTGATGCCTTGCCAGGAATTCTTTTTGGGACAATGGTGTTTTTTCCAGAAGTCTTCGTGAGATATGGTTGACTTATTAGGAGGTCTTGTGGGGCTACATTGTGGACATCCTAGTGCATTACATGTCATTCAATGACCGTGATATCTCTTACCTCCTCATTTTTTTTATCCCTTTTATTTTATATTACAAATTTTAGGGATTATTTGAGTTTACATGAGTAATGTCAAGGATATTTACTCGATGTTTTTGATGATTCCCCACATGACCAATATGAGTCATATAAGGATGCACGAGCATGTTGTGGACAAATCTATATGTTTGTCCTTAGAGCATTGAAGGGAAAACATGGTGTTTCCGGGACATACCTGAGGACTTCTATATGGCAAGAATGAAACTCCAAAAGGATTTTGCAAGATGATGCAGACATGTTTCCAAGGTCTCACAGAGTCTTGAGAATCACCATAGGTGCGTCACATGTCTTTCATTGATTGCGAGTACCTCTCTTTTCCTCCCCTTTATCTCCTTTTTTATATTCTACAAGGGTTCATGGGTCTTAAGATTTGTATTGGATATCATCAAGGGATTTTATTATTCCCAATGATGATATGGAGTATCAAATTTATGAACACTGGGTTTTATCCCATTAAATATTATTCCTCCTTATTCTCAGAATAATTTTTTATGGTTTGTCGAGTACTTAACAATAAAAAACCATGTGGCCTAGGAGCGCTCAGTCAGTTGTCAGGAGAGCCTTCGCAAGATAAAGAAGGCCCATTGAAGGGGGGATCCATGGGACTCACCGTATGTTTATGTGTTGCATGAGGAGTCTATGTGTGAACTTGAAATGGTCACACAGTCATGATCCCCTTATAGGGTCATGTGATCTTCAAGTCTCAGGTCCTTTTATTTTTTGCGGAAGGTAACACCCCTATTCATGTATTTATTCCTTTGTGAATTTTTATGCTTCTTTTTAGGTCATCAACAAACCCCCCCCCCCTAATTGTCAACATCTGTGGGGACACGGGATCAGTTCTGAGGAAGACTAATTCCCGCCTAAATCATTGTTGGTGTCATGAATTGGTTTTTTAGGTGACTTTTTTTCTATTGAGAAATTTTTAGTATTTCAAAAAATGTCTTATATATAGGGGGTGTAATAAAATTCATATTTTTGGTCACCCCTTCTCTGGAGTGCTCTCGTTTCTACCTCCATAGAGTACCTCCGTCAAAAGACCTTACTGCAAACCATGATCGTGATCCTCATTTGTGAGTCTGCGCTGCATGTTTGTCCCATAATAGATTTTCTACAAGACTATTTCTTACTCATATGAACATCTGATTCAAATGCAAATCATACTTCGGTAACTTCTAAAACATTGGAAATAAGGGTTATGGTTGTCTTGAGGACTTCGTGAGAGATGTTGGCCCAATAATTCAATAATTTATTACTCACATTACCATATTTAGGTCACGTGACCATGTGTCTAAAAGGGGTTCATGAGGTTCACCTAATGCCCTATGGGTTATCTGACTCAGGAATCCTCTAAAGGACAAGCATTTTGTAAACTTATGATGTGGTTCACGAACCCCTTCCACATCATGTGATGCGCACGATTCCACCGATCTATTTTAAACGTAGACAATATTTATTTTAATTACCTAATATATTCTAGTTACTTATTTTCAAATGGATTTTGGTCCTCATCAATATGCTCACAAGGTTATGAAGATGGAGGAAGGAGCAGGATTTTCTCACCATGATGATATAGTGGTAAGTGTGGATCCCTCATTCTATTGTTTGGCTAGATCGTTTAAAAAAGATATGTTAATGTTGATGTGATATAAAATCTCATACTATCCCTTTAAATACTTCTTACTAATTTATGTGTTTTCTATCACCAATAAAGCTCCCATTTCTCCACCGAAGTCATCATTCATGCCCTCTTCTCGGATCCAGAGGGCCTCAAACACTCTCTGAGTGAACATTTCTATATTGGGGAACTTTATCTCTAAAGGGGACCTTGTGGATGGACACTTACATAAATTTATTCCAATAGAATTTGATGGGACTGATCGTGCATCTGATAAGAATATATATGTGTGTGTGTGTGTGTATCATTCAATAATATGGCAGTCCGCCTCTCAACAGACATTTGTATGGATCTCTAGTTGGGACTTTAAATCAGGGGGTAGCTTTGGACTGGATTGGGGATAACCCTTTAGGGTTAAATATATTGTCATTTAATTTCCTAGGGATTTTAAGTAAATTAGAATATATGAATCCAACTAGATATCACATACATAGACCTATTCCAACAAGAATCTGATGGTGGAGCTACTTAGCTGTTGGGGCTCAGATATGAACACTTTCTATATTACACATGGTGAGGTTGGAATCTGTCTTCAGGACATGGAATAGATATGTGGTGTACCTATACTAGGAGGTTAGTATGATGAATAATTTCCTCCTCAATCCTCTTTGGTTGATGATATTGTGACTCCTCCTTTAACTCAGGAGCTGATTAAGCTAGTTGAGAAGACCCATACAGACAGGGTGCTTCTTGGGGTGGATATAACTTTCAAAAAATGGGAAGAGTACTTTATTAAGAAGACTAGTTTTGTGCCATTGGTCAGGAAGCTAAAGGCCTTTATCACAGAGGATTAATATAGTGTATTGGGTTCTTATTTTCCTACAGTTTAAGGCAGTAAATTTAGAGATTGGGGATGGGAGATTGTCCCTAGAATTGATCGCTTAGTCCAACTGGTTGGTTTCATCTTCATGTACCTAAGTGGGTACTAACTTCTGATGAAGAAGAAAGGGGAGTCAGGGTCTCTAATTTTATGATGGAAACTATGATGTCTTGGGGGGTATGTTGGGCTAGAGATCCCTCTGTTAGCAATGATCCACCACCTCTTGTAACATGTTTATAAGTTAGAGGCCCCTTATAAGATATCGAGACCCTTCCAAGTATTATGGGGTTGTATGGGGGCACATATGGGTGGTTTTGAGTGCATAAACATTCAGGAAATCCTTGATACTATCTTCGTACTGTATCTACAACGCATTAATGGGGTAAGACCCGTCATATTGAAGGATTCAGATATTAGGGATTATATAAAATTTCATGAATGATTCTTATTTAGGATGTATGGACCCATGTTGATGGGAAGTTTTGTTGACAGTGGTAAGGCTAACCTTGAAGAATGTTCTTATATGATGTCACTTCATGAGGGGGTTCTTTTTATCTATATTGATGGGGACCTTATCAACGAGTGGTACGCACCATGCTGGTTTAAATTCCAATTTATGTGTGTCTAATCAAGGTGTCCTAGTTTTTTTATGTTAGATCTAAGGAACACCTAATGGTATTTCACCAATTTTGGATGATGTATACTAGAGAATAAATTTGTTCTTAAATATTCCTTCCCCCTCATGATGCAGTAATCGGCCTCCCCAAGGTTATACAGATATTTGGATTCACTCATATCCCAATAAGAAATTATACAATTTAGCGAGTGAGGCTTTCCAACCTCCAGTGGCTAAATAAAGTCCCATCCCCAGAGATTAGTTGGATTCTATAAGGTCAGATGCTTCAATAGCACCTCGCAAGTAAATAAAATGTTTAAAATTTCTAGCAGAGGGATCTACTACCATGGGTACAAGATATGCATGCGATTAATGTTTTCTATTGCATATCAGAAATGGGTGTCCTATAAGGTGAAGTATTCTAAATCCATGCTTTGGGGAATATTTGACCTCTCATAGGTTCATTTTGGATGTTCTTTCATGTATCATCGTGCCTTGAAGAATCACTTTTGAAGAACATCCTGGGGAAGTGAGGGCCTTCCTCTGAGATATTGATGCAGTTTTGGAAAGTACCTGGGGTTGAATAAATTATTATTCCTGAGTACACCAAATAGTCTTACCAAACTTTCTTCATATTGTCATGGACGAATAGGGTTATCTTTTCATGGAGGAAGGGGTATGTCGGGGCTTGTTTTGGATCTTAAGATGCCTTGGTTATTTTGCAATTGTATTGATATCTCTTTTACGTGTTGACTTGGGGGGGGGGGGTTTGAAGATCATCTAGCCCTACTATCCTCTGAATAAAATCCCCATGTTATGGCCATGAGAGAGGGATTTGTTAGTGACCAGTAAACTGATGATGAAGTATCCCCAAGCCAATAGGCTCAAATGAGGGTGGTGATTTCCTCTCCGGAGGTAACAACTCCGGTTTCGACACCTTTGGAGGCCCTTATTCCGAATGTATGAAGAAAAATAAAATGAATCAGTATGTATTATTATATCCTTCTCCTCTAGAATCTCCTTGTAAGTGGGTAATTCCATTTCCACCTTTATCATGGATTGTACTAGCATCCCATTCACTATTTGCAGAAAATGTGAAGGTCCCCACCAATATCATTTAGAAGATAATGTGTTATTTCTAAGGGGTTGAATGAGATTTTGGTGGCTCTAGTTTATCCTCTACTACTAGACCCAACACATAAAGAAGTATATTTGGCCTAGTGACCCGTTAAATTGTGTCTGTTACTTGGTGTAGGAGTTTTAGTGGACTTAATATCTTATCCGACATGGATGGATTCATTTATAAAGGTTACTGATATAGGTATATATTCTTCCACTATATTATCCAACATGGATGTGGGTTTTGAATATGGTAAATTATTTTTCCAGGTCAGACCCTTTTTTACTTGTTTTATACCTCCAGATATTATATTTTATTCCTTCAGTTTTTAAGAGTGGCGATCAGAGTACTTATGTAGAAAAAGCACCCGAGGTACCATGAAGTCGTTCATCGTAAGGAGTTGCATATTATCCTAAGGATGGGGTTAAATCAGTGGATGATACTGGTGATATGACTAAAAAAGGTATGTTTCTAAATTTAGTCATGTCTACTAATATTTATATATACTGCATGATTCATCATATAACCAGCATAATATTCCACCCCTTACTATATAATCCTTACCCCAAAGTTCAGAGGCTCGGGTGCCTGCCCTTCTGAGAGTTCCTTTAACTAGGTCTACCAATGTAGAGGCTGGTTCTCTCCCATCATCATAGAATAATATGGGTAAAATCCTATATCTGACGGATCTTATTCTAAAATATGTTCTCATCCCTAAGGTAAACCTAGACCAAGGTCTTGGGTCTGCATCACTTTATCAATCAATGCGACGATATATGTAGAGGTATATGTCACGTCGTGGCCCCAGACTACCCCAGAGCTGGTGTGGTTTTAAATATTAAACATGGTGTGTAACAATTTTTTAAAAATATATAAGCTGAATAATTACACATAATGTACCACTGGAGAGGATCTTTTTGGTTTAGGCCCTGGAGAATCAAATACAATTATTACAATTCCTTAAAAACTAAAAAAAGAAAATAACACACCAAATATTCCACTAAATGGTGTACTCAAATCCAATAAACCTGTAAAATTTAAATTAAGACATAGTGTGAGCATGTGAATGCCTAGTAATGGGATTTAAAATAAAATAATATTTCAATTAAAACCTTTTAAAAACATTCCTATAAAATTATCCATAAAACATTTTCTTTAAGGTAAGCTTCCACACATGAAACATAAAATTTTTCCCACAAATTACAAGTGAACATTTCAAGGAATATTTAAAGAGTTACAATGAAACATGATTCAATAATAAGCATTATTGTACAAAATATAAGGTGTGAAGCAAGAGTCATTCTAACTATAATTTTTATGGAATGCAAAAGTGCAAGTACGGAATTTGGAAATGGGAATAATACATAATAAAAGTTGTCCATAAAATTATAACATTAATTTCTTTCCTTACTAACTATAAATCATAAACAAGATGATAAATATCTGAGTGATGAATATTCATTATTCCATAAGAATTTACTTTTTCTGATTCTCATAAGTACAAGCTCTTTAACCAAGTATATTATACTAGTCGAATATTCACTTGGTTAATTAAATTCACAGTCATAATGTGGAAAGTGAATATACCAGGAATTCTGAAACATTTTTCAAGGCCTTTTCTAAGATTTCTAAAATGATTAAGGCCTCGGCCAAAATCCATAAATCAAAATTGGGCAATTACTCGGCCAATTACACATCAATTTTGTCTCATTAGACCTACCGATGCACTGAGGGGCTATAGTGGGGCCCAGTCGACACTTTCTAGGTCCAATGAATTCCTCATTTCATTAAATCAAAGTGCCTCATACCACTTTTCATTACTAAATTACTCATTACTTATCATTCCCTGTTTCACATATAACTTGGTTTCTCATTTTATATTATTCAAAGTGTACCATACTGCTTTGAATAATTAAGTTCTTAACTCTATAAAAGGCAATAAAAGTTTGATTACATTCTCTAGCATTTAAATATACATAGTGAGTAATACATATAAGTGTCAAAAAACAATACTAACAACTATGTGTATATGGAAATAAATGAAAAGTATGGTAGGCAGATTATAGCACATGTGACAATAACTAAAGCACATAAAATACAGGTTGTGACATAAAATGATAACCACTAAAATTATAAAATCCTTATTATGGAAGTAATAGTTTTATATTTCAAAATGCATAATTCTAAAATTAAGATAAATAATCATTTATATTTAAAATACATGATGATAAATGGGCATATTTAACAAAAAAAAACCCAGTGACTAAAAATATTTAGTTCGACAGATTCAAGTTCTCTAGAAAAATAATTATTCCATGCAAAGCATGCATTCATAAAAATACATTTAAACATATTTATCTACAAGTTATTACCATGTATATGTATAAAATAATATTTTATCCTTCCAAAAATGGGAGTGCATACACTAGGGTGACTATTGTTCTGGTATAAATGTGGGTAAAAAACAATTATATGAACTATAAAAACACAAGGTGTATACACGGAATTTCCTCAACAAACACAAGGTTTAATAGATAATTATGAACATTGTACATCTCACAAACATAATTTAATCACAAAAAAATGATTTTTATAAAAAATTAATCAATTTATGATTAAAACCCAAAGGTATATACATGTAACCGTATATATATATATATATGAGTTTTGTACAAAAATATAATTCTTTATATTTTAAAACACTACTTAAACTTTGAAACTCAATATTTAGGAGTCTAAAAATCCAGAATAATAGAGGTTTATCTAAAACTGTATGATTATATATATATATATATCCGAATATAAAAAGTGTACATAAGGGTCTTACACAAAACATTTAATGACACTTACATGTTTTGAACATATTAGGAACATTAGTTAAACATGGGTTCATTAATTTCAAATCGTGTCATAAAATATAAAAAGTTTTCTCATGAATATATATATATATATATATATATATATATATATATGTATACATCGACATATATATATGTGTGTGTGTGTGTGTGTGTGTGTGTGAAACTCATAATATCTCAAGCCCATGTTTGGTAAAGGATTAAGAACACATTTAAGACTACAGATTCACCATCATAGAAGAATTCAGTGGGTATTATTCTCAATCATATTTTTTTTATGTATATGTGTATACATATATGTACATATATATATATATATATATCCAAACCAAAACAAGGAAAGCTAAACTAGGTCCCTTACTTGGTTTTGAAGAAGGATAAGAGGTTGGGAGGAGCTAGAGGAGTCCATGGGGAGGAAGAACACTGTAGGGCTTCGGTGAAAATTGAGTTATATATATAAATCATGTATAATATATTTTTAATACCACTAGAAGGGAAAACCAAGGCACCTCGGTTTAAAATAAGACCAAGGGTGTCTGGTCTTGTGGAAAATAAGAGAAAAGAGGGCCACCGGGTGAAAAGGTGGTGTCACATGTGAATAAAAATGGAAAAAGTGGAAGGTTGAGTGCAAATGGAATGGTGCACGAGGGAGGAAGAAGATGAAATAGAGGGAAAAAGAATAGAAAATTAGGATTAGATCGCGCCCTGATCCAACGGCTGAGGTGAATCCGTGGGTTTTAAAAGGAATGATCGATCGATATTAAATATCGACTCGATCAGACGGCTATGGCGCGACGCGGAATTTTAAAAAGTCTTGAATGGTTGATATTAGAGACTTCGGGAGATAACAGATGAAAAAAATGCAGTGGAGAAAATGCGGCTGCAGGGGTTCGATAGATGAATTGATCGGACAACTCAGATCACACGCAACATTATCTGATGGTCCAGATCTAATCTCAGCTGAAAATTGTCATCCCAAATTGAAACAAGATGACTTTGGGCCCATATTTATATGCCTGGAGCTCCAGAAATGACCCATAAATCCCCCTCCCCCTCCTTGGTACCACCCTGTACCGGGTCTCTAAGGGCACGCTCCTACGCCCAGCCCTACCATCAGGTCATCCTTCACGGTGGCACACTCTGGAACCTTTGCATACACACATTTGTGCATGCTTAGGTATTACTATTCCCTATGTGTGCACGACTTATCATGAACCATGAGTGCACTTACCTAGGCCATTTTCTAGGGGATGTGGGTGAGATGCCCACCAAGGCCTTCAGTGGCTGCCTACAAGGTTTCCCTCGATTAGGTGGGGTACTCACCCATTTTTTTCAAAGTAAAAGTCATATTTATTATACAAAAAATTTTAAACAAGAACATAATTTCATAAAACATGATCCCTTCATAATATAACGCTTTGGGAGATTAAAGTACACAGATACTAAAAACATTCAAGATGCCTTTATACTTAAAATACTTAGTAAGAACATTATTTCTTATGATTAAAAAGGAATATTTAATATAATCATAGAAAATTGATTTATAAAATTGAATACTATTAATTTAAAACATCTTTAAATTATCATTATAAAATTTTTAAAACATTTGAAAAGTATTTTAAATAGTTACCTATGTTTTGAAATCAAACTAAGTTTTATAAAATACACTATTAAATTTAAAACCATGATGTTAAAGATAAAACTTAAGATATGTTAAACACATCATAACAATTAATATGCTTAAATAAGTTGTATAGGTTTTATTAAAATTTATACAATGTATCTTAAATTTTTCACTTAAATTATTTTTCTTTAACAAGATACTAACAATCACTTTATTTTAAATTCTAACCCCCCTAAAAGGAAAACAACGGTCATATGTAGCTACAACGGTCACCTAAAGGTGGAAACAGCCGGATCATCTTTAAGACCCTATAAAAACATGAATTTGGGTGTTTCCATTTAAGACAACTGAATGTGTGGCCGATTATCACTTATTGATTGTTCAAGGTTCCGATGCTCTGCTAATGTGTATTACAGCACTCGGGTCGAATCCTCGGTGATGATACTTTTTAATAGTTGATTGTTTTTAGTTGATTGTATTCTGATTGGGGTTTTTTTCAGATCATAATTGAAGTGATTAAAGTTTGGTGTTTGATTTAACAATTTGATAAAGATTGGGGGAGTTAATCATTAGGTAGTTTAGCTTGTGATATCGTTGAGCCTTCCTTTATATTACAATAAATTAACACTCATGTCACAAGTTGATATTGATTTCAATTCCCCAGTGTTAAGGATTTAATCTGAGCCATAAATTAACATAGGGTTCTAATATTAATCATATCTTGTTTATGGTAGTGTATTTATGGTTCTAATAATCCATGGAAACCACACGTTAAACAAAACAAGTCATTAATCCATGACATGTTAAGTCCAACATACACAATGTTAATTTAAAGAATATTCCTCGAGAAAAAGTTCTCAATCACTTAACATAAATAAATTATAACTCACTCCAATGGAAGATTTACTCAGCCATTTGGGTGGTTAATAATCTGGTTATAATTTTATGAAGATTAATTAATATGTAATGAAAAATAAAGGGATAATAAAAGAGTTGTGCGTCGAACACACACACACAAACAGTGAATGGAATTAAATACTAACTTTAGATTGAATTAGAAAGCACAATAAGGGAAGGGGATTTAACTGTAATTAAACTATTTTAAGACCAATAATATTATTTAATAGAATTTGTATGATAATAACAGATGATGAAGAAGAAACTTTCATTAAAATAGAATTATAAAAACAAACACTTACACAATTACAAACGAAAAACAACACAAAACTAAATGAAAACAATGAGTGGTGGAAAGGTCTCTCAAGTGAAAACTTTAGTATTTGAGGTCCTTCCGAGCCTTTTTAAAGGCTTTGGTAGTGCAACTATATGCTCCTATATTCTGAAATTCCAACTCTTTTGAAAGGAGAGCACGAGATGTATTTATAGCCCATGGTGGTGGACTGTTTTCATTCCCAAATTACCCCTCCACTTGGATCTACAAGTTGGACATACAGTGAGCCAAATAACAGGATATAATCTTATTCAATGTTTTAGATAATAATTTTTTACGACTAATACAAAAATTTGGAGTCATTTTAACTTATTCATCCAATATTATGGAGTTTTTAATAAAAAATGTTAAATAGTCCATTTCTATCCATTCTTTTTTCATATCCTACATGTGAATGGATTTTTGAAAAATAATATGCCTTCAAATCCGAATTCTTTATTCAAAAAATTCGTCCAAATATATCTCCTCTTTCACACTGTAAAATATCAGATTGATTTAATTAAAATATCATGATAAATGTCCTGAATAGTGTCTAGATTTTAATTTCTAGCTAGAATGGTGGGATGCACTTAGAAGATTCAATAGGAACCCTTGTTTGTGTAGTTGGACCTTAAAATTTTTATCCATGATTATTTTGGATAGTAAAGAAAATATGGTGGTGTTTAATAAAATTTTGGCATTGGGATTTTGATAGGCAACTCAATCATCTTGGCTGGTCCAGTTTCATTACAATTTATTTAGGTCTTCTTGTGTGGACAATAATGCCCTCCAAATGGATGATTTGGCCAAATTTTCCTTCTAATGAAATGTTTTAATTTGAGAAATGAAACCTAAAAAACCAAAATCATGCAATTTGGATAAGTTGGGTGGGATTTATTATTATAAAATTATAAATACTTGAATCTGGATGAATCTAAATAGTTCTCTAAAATTATTTTTAATATTTAAACATTAATATTTCACCCAAATTATTCACATTTCATATAAAATCAGTAAAGAGAGTATATAATAAGTTATAAAAATATTAATAACATCAACTCACCCAAAATTAGCCTTTTTCATGTCCACATGTGAAACAAAAATAAAAAACATTACAAAGTTATTTTCACTCACCAAAAAATATTAAAATTTTATTTTCCTAACTCAAGGGAGGTTTAGAAAATTTCACTCATCCATATTGAATTAAACCACAAGTTTTTATAGAAAAAATGTTCCAAAAACAATTCATTTTTTCCATGCTCAAATTTAGAAATGGAAAATCGTGGCACACAAAATATACTCCTCCCAAGATGATAAAATTAATTTATGGAACTTCACTTATTCACCAACCAAAAGAAAAAATCTTAGAGTTTGTAAGAGCTCTCAGCTTCCACTTCCTATCCTAAAGTGCTAAAAAATCAAGAGGTCTTTTGAGGGGTTTTTCAATGGCTATATGATGGTAGGAAGATGATATCCCAAAGATAGGAAAAGGGGGGTAAAATACCAACATGGAAAAAGCAATGCACATTTTTTTTGAAATGAGACATGAAAGGAAATGGAAACACCTATTTAAGAGGAAATGAAAATGTAAAATAAGGGACAAAATAGGAAGGAAATTGAAGTGGATGAGAAGATGAAATATTTACAAACCATGAGACTTCTCTCAATAACATAAGTGTTCATATTTTTTCTTTTTTTATTTTGTATTTTTTCGAAAGTTGAACTTGAAAAAGATCTCACACTCATCTCCAAACCCATGATAGATCTCCTAATGATGCTAATTGTAATAGTTATAACAAGATGGAAGGTTGAGAAAGAGTTATTTTTAACCTTCCCCAGACACAATTTTATTATTATTATTATTATTTTTTTGAACACTTGTTAATAACATTTAAAAAATTATATAAATGAAAGTATATTACATTCCCCAAAACTCACTAAATTACAACCTTTCCCCCACATTAAAATGGATACTTTCCCTTAAGCATATGATAACTTGTTGAAAATCAATAAAAGGGCACCCAAAAAATGAAATCCATTCCCCCCCACACACTTAAATTTCAATAAATAATGCAATGTAAATCCATGTAGATATTGGGTGGGATAAGGTATTGGGATTTTAATGTGGTTATCAATGAAAAGGTTTTCATAGGCTCGAAGGGGCTTTTAAAAGGAGGGTTATTATAGGGTAAATGGGAGGCTATTTGGATATTGGGATTATTATGTGGTTCAGAAAATGACTCTATCATATTAATGCACACCAAAGTAGAAAATTCAGCTTAAAGGTCCCCAAACTCAAGACTCACAATTGGATGTGAAAACACAAATTTTGAAAAGATGGCCATAGGTGGCCTTAGCATGAATGAAAATGTTGTTCGTCGTAGGTGGGGAAAATCATTTTCCAAATCAAAAATTTAGTTTTCAAATTTTTTTGTTTTTGACACAATATTATTTATCTAAATATATGATGAAAACATGATATTTTTGAGATAAAACCATGTCTGTTGACTCCACAAAATGGTTGGACAGAATTTCAAAACTAAATGGTGATTAAGCATGACTATTTTGTTTTTTTCATTATTTTATTTATTTTTTTAGAGGTTTTATAATAAAAATCCACAGAAAAAGATAAAGATAAAGATAAAATGAATGTTTTTGTGAAGAAAGGGGTAAAAAAGAAAGAGGAAGAAAAATAAATATGTAGAGAGAGGAAGAGAGAGAGAGTTAAAGGGAAAGAGGTGCCCCTGGTTTGGATTTGGCGGGTCATTGTCTCCATCCAGTGGTGGGTCGGTGGAAGTTTTGGATATGATGGAAGTATAGGTGGTTCCCAGGATGTGTGTCTTTTCATGGTGATGCTTTAACCGATGTTCCTTAACTGTGAATGTCTTTTTGGAAGAGGTATCTTGGACTCCCACTACACCAAATAGTTAAACATGAGAAATAATAAAAGGACCTTCCCATCAAGAATCAAGCATACCTAGGTGAAGTTGAAGATGAGAGTTAAAGAGAAATACCTTTTCACATTCATGTAATACCTTTATCTGGATGTGTCTGTCAAAGAGTACCTTATCCTTTTCGTTGTACAGAATAGAATTCTTATAAGAATCAAGTCGAAGCTCCTCCAGTTCAGCCAATTGAAACAATATTTCTTCACTAGATTTTTCACAATAAAAATTACAAGTTTTCATAGACCAAAAATACTTAGGTTGGATTTCAACTGGCAAGTGACATGATTTACCATAAACTAGCCTAAAAGGAGACATACCAATGGGTGTTTTATTGCTATTTTGATAATCCCAAAGTGTTTCAACAAGTCTTTTAGGCCAGTCTTTTCTAGTGGGTTTTACAATTCTCTCAAGAACTCTTTTCACTGCTATATTAGAAATTTCAGCCATGCCATTTGTTTGGGGGTGATATGAAGTTGAAGTTTTATGTAAAACCTTATTCTTTTTCAAAATATATTCCATGGTTCTATTAAAAAAATGAGTTCCTATGTCACTTATCAGGGCACGTGGTATTCCAAATCGGTGGAAGCTGTGTGTCTTTTAAGAACTCACTAATTGTATGTGAATCATCTTTTCTAGTGTGTTTGGCCTCAACCCACCTAGAAACATAATCAACGGATGTATGAGAATCCATTAGAAGGGGGAAATGGTCTAATGAAATTGATGCCCCAAACATCGAAGATCTCACAGAAGATTAAAGGATTTTGGGGTATTTCATTTCTTTTAGATATTGTACCAAACTTATGGTAAGTGGGACATGATTGACAGAACTCTTGTGAGTCCTTAAATAGTGAAGGCTAGAAGAATTTCAAGTCTAAGACATTTCGTGAGGTCCATTATGGTCCAAAGTTTCCACCACTAGGCATTGAGTGACAGAATTATAAGATGGAAGAATGTAAATTTTCATCAACACATCTCCTAAACAACATGTCATCCCCAGTTTTCCGAAGTTTATTATCTTCCCAAAAATTGTATTTTGAATCACTTTTCAACTTCATTTTTTGTTCTTTTGAAACAAATTCACGAAAAATACCAGCATCCAGGTAATTTACAATTGGGGAATTCCATGGTACTTTTGGAGTGAGATATGAAAGGTGCCCAGTTGGAAATTCTAGATCAATTATTTCATAATGATAAGAATTGGAAATTCTATTCATGTGATCAGCTACAGGGTTTTCATTTCCTGGTCTATCTTTGATTTCATGGTCAAAATCTTGGAGCATTAGGATCCATCTTATTAGAATTTATTTGGAATAACTTTTCTAGAGTAAGAACTTTATAGTATAATGGTCTGTGAAGATGATAATTTTGGAGCCTGAGATATAGGGATGGAATTTATCTAAGTCTAAAACCTTTAATAAAAGTTCATTTTCAGTCATAGTGTAGTGAGATTGAGTTTCATCCAATGTTTTTGAGGCATAATAGATTACAAGAGGAATTTTTTCTCTTCATTGACCAAGTACATCCCCAACGGCTCTATCAGAAGCATCACACATCAACTCAAAGGGTAAGGACCAATTTGGGGGTTGGATTATCGGGGGAGATGTAAGAGAAGTTTTTAGTTCAATGAAGGCTCTCTTAAAAACCTCATCTAAATGTAATGTGACATCATTTTGGAGAAACCCAATGAATGGGAGGGAAATCCTACTGATTTTATGGATGAATCTCCGATTGAAACCAAGATGACCAAGGAATGAACAGATTCCCCAAACAGAAGTGGTTTCAGGAAGTGATTGGATCACTTCAATTTTGGCAGGATCAACTTCAATACCATGTTGTGAAACAATGTTCCCTAGAACAATCCTATTTTCAACCATGAAGTGACATTTTTCAAAATTTATCACAAGGTTACACTTGACACACTTTTGCCGGACTAGAGAGAGTTAATTCAAGAAAGATTCAAATGACTCGCCATAAATGGTAAAGTCGTCCATGAATAATTCCATGAAGAGTTCAATGAATTCAAAAAAGATACTCATCATACACCTCTAGAGTGTTTCAGGAGCATTGGAAAGGCCAAAAGGTATTCTCATATATGAATATGTTTCAAAGGGGCATGTGAAAGTAGTTTTTATTGGTCCTGAGGTGCGATTGGGATTTGGAAGTAGCCAGTGTATCCATCAAGAAAGTAATAGTGCAAATTTCCAGCTAATCATTCTAGAATTTGATCAAGGAATGGAAGAGGGTAGTGATCTTTTTCTTCTTTCAACATTTAGTTTTTGGAAATCAATGCACAAACGTCTTTTTTTCTTCACTCGAGTTGTGACTACCTCCCCATGTTCATTTGTGAAAATAGTTATCCCACCCTTCATAGTTACAACATGAATTGTACTAACCCATTCACTATTAGAAATTGGGTAGATAATACCATCTTGAAAAATCATGGTGGTATCTTCCCTAACTCCCCCAAGTATTAGTGGATTGAGTCTTCTTTGTGGTTGTCCAATTGGTTTGGATGATTCCCCAAGAGGGATTTGATGCATGTAAAGGGCGGGGTTGATTCCTGGTTTTTAATTTAGTGTCTAGAATAAGGAGTTTTTGTTTTCCTCTAACACCTAAAAAGATTGGACTCCTCAGTTTTAGTATGTAAAGCAGAAATAATGACAGGATATGAGTGATCATGGAAAAGGAATCCATTTTTCAGGTGTTGAGTAATATGTTTTAGATTTGTATCATCTCTCATTTCTGGGTTAGACAACTTAAGAATGGAGGAAGGGCTTTCAGTTTCTTCATATTCAATTTCCTTAATGTTTTCCAAGAAGGAGGAGTAGAGATCATAGTTGATGTGAGATTCAAGAGATTTTTCAAGACCCTCTAGATGGATTGATTCTATGAATGAGATGTCAACATCAACTTCACCATTTATAACTTTGTTAATCATGGTGAAGATTTCACAATATCCTCTCTCGTTAGAACATGATGAACATGATGGAAGGGTTTTCAATTGACTCTCAAAAGTGTCCTTAGAAGCATGGATTGATAATAAATAGTGATACTTAGATAGGTATCAAATGGCTTGTAAAATGATGAACTTGACTAGTTGGTCACCAAATTCCATGGATAAGATGCCTGAATGGACATCAATCGTTGTTCTTGATATCATTAGGAAAGGTCTTCCTAGAATTAGGGGAGATTGAGAAGAGTTCTTCTCACCTTCCATGTCAAGGACATAGAAATCAGCAAGGAAGATAAGATCATTAACATGAACAAGGACATCCTCAATTATACACTCAGGACTAGTAGTGCTTCGATTGGCTAACTAAATGACAACACTCATTGGGTTCAAGGGACCAATTCCAAGGTTGGAGAAGATGGATTTGGGCATGACATTAATTTAGGCTCCTAGGTCTATGTGTGCATCATCGAAGTTGGAACTTCCAATTTGGCATGGAACCATAAAGGTCCTTGGATCTTTTCACTTTATGGGAATAGATTGTTAGGTGGAAACATTTTTGGAGGTCCTAATTTTCCTCTTATGGGTACAAAATTCCTTAATAAACTTTGCATACTTAGGGATTTTTTTATGGTATCTAATTGGGTAATATTCAATTCAACACATTTAAACATGTCAAGCATTTTAGGATCAAGTACAAATGACTTCTTTGGTTTTGAAAAATCTTGAGGGAAAGGAATTGGATTCATAATTGGAGTGGAAGGAGGTGAGGGAATGGCTTCAATTTCCTTTTCATGTTTATTTTTCTTTTTATTTTCTAGGTCAACATTCAAGGGGGTTTGGAGGACTTATCATGAATAATAGAAATTTTCTTTCTCGATCTAAGTGAAATTGCACATAAATTACCCTTGTAGTTGGGTAATGGTTGAGCTGGGAGTTGGGAAGAATGTGATTGTTGTTTCTGGATCAGGGGGGAATCAAGATGACCAATTTGGGTTTCAATGTTTTTTAGGATGGAATGAGTGAAGGAGGAAATATCTTCCACTGCACTTTCCCATGGTCTCTTATAAGAAGAGTCTTGTCCTGAATTGGGATTACCTTGATTTTGGTTCTTGGGAAAGTGATTGTATTGGTTTGGGAATTGGGAAGGCTCGCTATGACAGTGGAATCCGGGAGGAGGATTGTTCCTTTGAGGTTGAGGAACAAAAGGATAAGGTTTATGGAAGTTACCACAACCTTGACCATATTGGAATTGGTTTGGGTTTTGAGTAGGTAATTGAGGGGGATAATAGATAGGGTTTCCGTACTGTAAGACTTGGTTATAAGAAGAAGAGAAGGGCTCAAAGGGAGGTTGTTTAGAGGTTCTAAAAAACTGACCTGATTGATGGGGGTTGGTGTTCCATTGAACATATGCTACATTGAGCTCCATTGGTCTAGATGAATCAGATTTATCATCTTGAAGTTTTGGACATGTGTCAGTTGGATGATATGGGGACCGACAGATTCCACAATTCTTGATAGGTCTAGGGAATAAAGATTGTGGAGAAGATGAGGTTGGGTCTTTGTAAGCCACAAATTGTTGTTGTACAAGACCTGTAAGTTCACTCGTCCACTCAATCATCTTGTTGGGCTCTACAGATTTATTCTCTTGGGCTTGTTTGACATAAGAATGTAATTGAGTATCGAATTGTTGTGAGTTCACAGCCATGTTTCTTATGAGATCTCTTGCAGCTATGAGAGTTTTATCAACAAGAGCACCACCACTTGTGGCATCAATGAGAGTTCTATCCATAGCCAATAACCCCACATAGAAGTATTTGATCAAGATTTTTTTAGGTATTTGGTGTTTTGGGTATGTTTACACAAGATTTTTGAACCTCTCTCAATACTCATGGATTGATTCATTGTGGAATTGATGGATACCACTTATTTTATTTCAGATAGAATCAGTATGAGAAGTAGGAACTAATTTCTCTAAGAAGAGACACTTCATGTCATTCCATGTGGTTACGGAACCTGGAGGGAGGTAGTAGAGCCATGAATTTGTAGTTTCAACTAGGGAGAAAGGGAATTCTTGAAGTTTGATATGTTCCTTAGAAAACCCTTTAGTCTTTATGGTAGAGCACGCCACTAGGAACTCTTTAAGGTGGATATGTGGATCCTCATCGTCTAGCCCATGGAAATGAGGGACAAGATGAATCAAACCCAATTTGAGTTAGAATTCATCCCTTATGTTTGGATATTGAATACCAAGGGGTTGGTAATTCATATAAGGGGTAGAGAGTTCTTTAAGTGTTTGTTCCCTAGGATTGGTCATTTCTAATTAAATTGGTTGGACAAGGACAGGTTCTTGAATGAGTTGATAACCTCTTATGTTCCTCTTATGTTGGTGAAGTGTTCACTCAATTTCAAGGTCAAAAAAATCTGATGGAATGTTTAGGAGGCTATGATTCAATCATAGATATTTTTTAAGAAAGAGGAATATGGGTTTTTCTTTGTTTTTCTTCTATTTATTATTTTTATGAGAAGGTGGGTTTCTCTTTCTGTTTTTTTTCAATTTTTTTTTTTGTGTTTTGTGTTTTTTTACAATAACCAGAAACTAGAAAATACTTAATTGCACCATCAACAGAAATAAATCTATTTTAAAGAGTGTACTATTGTTACCTATCGACCATTCAAGGTTCCGATGTTCCGCTAATGTGTATAGCAGCACTCGGGTTGAATCCTCGACGATGATACTTTTTAATAGTCGATTGTTTTTTGTTAATTGTATTTTAATTGGGGGGTTTTCTTGGAGAGAATAAATGAATTTATTAATGATTGTTGTTTTATTTAAAATATTTTATAAAGATTGGGGGGAGTTCATCATTTGGTAGTTAATTTTGTTATATCCTTGAGCCTTTCTTTATATTTCATTAAATTAACACCCATGTCACAAGTTGACGTTGATTGGAATTCCCAAGTGTTAAGAATTTAATCCAAGACTTAACTTAACTTAGGGTTCTAATATTAATCATATCTTGTTTATAGTAGTGTATTTATGGTTCCAATAATCCATGGAAACCATTCGTTAAAAAAAAGTCATTAATCCATGACATGTTAAGTCCAACATACACAATGTTAATTCAAAGAATATTCATCGATCCAGAGTTCTCAATCACTTAACAAACCTAAATTATAACTCACACCAATGAGATATTTTCTCATAAATTTGGGTGGTTAATAATATGGTTATAATTTTATGATGATTAATTAATAATTGAAGAAAAAGAAAGGGATAAGAAAAGAGTTGTGCATCAAACACACACACACAAACAGTGAAGTGAATTAAATACTGACATTAGATTGAATGAGAAAGCACAATAAGGGAAGTGGATTAATCTGTATTTAAACTATTTTAAGACCAAAAATATTATTTAACAGAAGTTTTATGATAATACTAGATAAAGAAGAAGAAACTTTCATTAAAATAGAATTACAAAAACAAACACTTACACGATTACAAATGAAGAACACCACAAAAGTAAATGAAGAAAAGAGAGAGAATAAAAGGTATCTAAAGTGAAAACATTAGTATTCTAGGTCCTTCCAAGACTTTTTCAAGGATTTGGTCACTCCAATATAGGCTCCTCTCTTCTTAAATGACAACTATTTTGAAAGGAGAGGAGGGGAAGTATTTATTACCCAAGGTGGTGGACTGCTTGCATTCCAAAATTACCCCTCCACATGGATTTACGAGTTGGACATCCAGATAGCCGAATATAGAGATATCCTCTTCTTAAAAGATTTATATAATAATATTTTCTGACTACTCTCAAAATTTGGAGTCATTTGGACTTATGGATCAAAAGTTATGATAGTTTTTATAAACAATGTTAAACTATCCACTTCTATCCATGTTTTTTCTATGGACGAAATGTGCATAGATTTTTGAATAGTAATGTGCCTTAAAATACAAATGATTTATTCAAAAACTTAATACATCTATATATACTTTTTCACACTGCAAAATTTTAGCTTGATTTGATTACTAGATCATGAGAAATGTCCTGAATAGTGTCCAGATGATAGTTTCCAGCCAGAATGGTGGGCTGAAATTCAAAGATTTGGTTGGGACCCTTTTTCGTGTAGTTGTACCTTAAAATCTTTATCCATGATTATTTTTTATAATAAATAACATATGGTGTAGTTTCATAAAATTTGGGCTTTGGTATTTAGAAAAGTAACTCAGTCATCATGGCAGTTCTAGTTTCTTCACAGTTTCTTTGGGTCTTCTTGTGTGGACCATATGACCCTCCAAATGGACGATTTGGACAAAGATTACTTCTAATGAAATGTTGTAATTTGAGAAAGTAACCCTAAAAAATCATTAATAATTCAATTTTAATAATTAGTGTGATATTTATTATTAAAACATTAAACATACTTGAATCTGGATGAATTCAAATAGTTCCCTAAAATTATATTTAATATTTAAACAGTAATATTTCACACAAACTATGCACATTTCATATAAAATCAGTAAAGGGAGTATATTATAATTTATAAAAATATTAATAACATCAAAAACTTGGCGGAGATGGTGCTCATAATTCCTATGATGCTCAGCATGACAGTTGTGGTTATGGCTATAATTTTCTTCATAGTGATCGACTCGAAGGATCTTCATTATTTACTGGGTCTAGTTGTTGTATCGGGTGGTATCCCTATAATTATAATAGTTATATTGATAGTTATTTTTTTTAGTTGGATTCCCTTAGCCTTGAAGAAATGTAATCATTGTCAATGTTTAATTAAATAAGACATGACTTGTTTTTATTTTGAATACATTGTTTGATTAATATGGAAATTAAATGAAATAAAATCATATCATATTATTATTACATTTGGAAAAGGTTTGGGGTGTCACATTATTCTCCCTAAAAATAATTATTCCCTCTCAATTTTAAAACTCTCATACACAAACACCAGTATGACCAGACACACATCACTTCCAACATCCCCTCACAAAGTCTGCCAATGTGGAAAATCTGGAAAAACCCCCAAGTGGATCTGTAGATAGGTTTCTAGTCCCTCAAATTCTTTGACCCAAATACACTGAGAGAATCTAGGATCATACCTATTAATAAAGAATTCAATTTTCTAGAGTAATTATTTTTATATGTAGAGATCATCGATTTTAGAGTGGAATATATTTCTATAAATCCCTCATACTACATCATTCTTGGACACTTTGATGTGGTAGAGCACTACGTACATAGCAAAACATAGAACTTGAAACAAATAAATCACCTGAAGGTCACCCTCCAAATCAGATTTCGTAAAACTTCATAAAATATTGATAGTTCTTGGATAAGGTGAAACATAAGTAAATAACTTCCCAGTACTTTCCCCTTTGTCTAAACTCTGAAAATTGAGTGTTTGAAATAGAGTGATAGATATAGATCTCTCCCTTATAAGAACGGCGGATATTTGAGCTGAGGGACACTTTATACAGGCATTTCAGGTTATGTGTAGTTTCAAAAACAGATGGTATGTCTCTGAACATGACTAGAAAATTATATGTTCTATTAATTGAGTATGGAGAGATAACAGGTTGGTTGGTGAACTCATGTCCCCCATCTGAAAATTTTCAGGAGACATGTTTTACTCAGTAATACATAATCATATTAAAATAGAGGCATTATTTTTAAAATAATGTGAAAGTACTACAACATAAAATATAACCATATCTAATTATACAAGGTTCATAAAACCGAAGGTGTTACATAACTACTTTCTCCCTCTCACAAAACACTAGTATGGATTTCCGGACGTCCTCTAGGATGAAACTTCATTGGTTTCACCAATGTTGGCGATTTCCCCAATTCCTAGTTAAACGAATCCCTAAGGTGGTTCCAAAATCCTCAATCTCCTTGGTCCAGATGCAGCACGGGTAGCTTGGATCAATCGGATGTGGACATATAATGTTCCCAAAAAGGAAAGTGTGATGTGCATGGAGTTGGGAGAAATAATCATGATTTTTCTATCTATAATGAAAATGGGTAGACTAGTCCTTGATAATATCAAATTCCATGACCAGAACTCAAAGACCGTAGGTCACGATTTGACAAAGGTATGCTTCTTGGAGGTCACTCTCTTGTTCATCCTCTCAAAAGTTCATTAGTGATAGAAAATTTTTAGCCATAGTAAAGTATCAGAATATACCTTCATAATACCTTCCCTTACATGCATAAAAGAGAAGTTGGGCATGCATCATCCGGAAGTTGTAAAAGATAGATCCTTGGTGAAGTTGGATTACACGAGGAGAATTGGATACATAATAAATGTGTTTACAAGACTACTAAAGGTTTTCAAAGGTCACATATCCCTCTAAAAACGACTTGGCCACTATAGTTTTTAATATTTCTATTGGGAGAGACAGAAGTCTTGATTCGTCTTCCATCTAAAAATTTTAAGAAAACCTCTATATAGTAAAACATAAAAATTTTTCTCAATGTTGTTCTAATTTTTCAGGGTTTTATAAACCAATCCTCTTATACCAACTTTCATGCCCCAGCCTCGGACTTCCTCGGAGCTAGTGCTGTTTTAAATATGAAACATTGTGTGTAATAATTTTTTTTAAAATATAATCTGAATAATTACACATCATGTACCACTAGAGAGGATAATTTGGGTTTAGGTCATAGAGAATCAAATAGAATTATTACAATTCCTTCAAAACTAAAAAAAGAAAATAACTCCACAAAGCTTACACTAAACGATGTACTCAAATCCACTAAACCCATTAAAATTTAAATTAAGAAGTAGGGTGATCATGTTAATGCCTTGTAATGGGTTTGAAAATAAAATAATATTTCAATTAAAATCTTTTTAAAATATTCCTTTAAAATTATCCATAAAACATTTTCTTTAAGGTAATATGCCACACATGAAACATAACATTTTGTCCACAAATTACATGTGAGCATTTCAAGGAATATTTACAGAGTTACAATGAAACATGTTTCAATCATAAGAACTGTTGTACAAAATATAAGGTGTTCATCAAGTGTGATTCTAACTATAATAACTATGACATGCAAAAGTGAAAGTACAGAATTTTCAAATGGGACTAATACATAATTAGAGTTACGCATAAAATAATAACATTAATTTCTTTCTTTACTAACAGTAAATCATAAATTTGCTAATAAATATTTGAGTGATGATTAAACATTATTCTATAAGCATTTACTTCTTCTGATTCTCATAAGTACAAGCTCTTTAACCATGTATACTCTACTATTCGAATATTCCCTTGGTTAATTAAATTAATATTCATAATGAGGAAAGTGCATATGCTGGACATTCTAAAACATTTTTCAAGGCCTCAGCCAAGACGTCTAAAATGTTTAAGGCATTGGCCAAAATCCATAAATCAAAATTGGGAAAGGCCTCGGCCAATTCCACATCTATTTTGTCTCATGAGACCTATTGATGCACCAAGGGGATATAGTGAGCCCCACACAACACGTTCTATGTCCAATGAATTCCTCATTTTTAAAAATAAAATTTCTTCATACCACTTTGATTTACTAAATTACTCATTACTTATTATTAATAGTGTCACATAATACTTGGTTTCTCATTTAATATTAATCAAAGTGTCCCTTAAAACATTGAATAATTAAGTTCTTAACTCTATAAAGGGAAATAAAAGTTTGACTACATTATTTAGAATTTAAAAATACATAGTGAGTCATGCATATAAGTGTCAGTAACAATACTAACAACTACATGGCTATGTAAATAAATAAAAATTATGGTAGGCAGATTATAGCACATGTGACAATAACTAAAGCACATAAAATACAGGTTGTGACATAAAATTATAACCCGTAAAATTATAAAATCTTTATTATGGAAGTGAACATTTTATATTCCAAAATTCATAATTCTAAAATTAAGATAATAATCATTTATATTTAAAATAGATTCTAATAAATGGGTATATTTAACAAAAACAAAACTCAGTGACTAAAAGTATTTATTGCGGCAGATTCAAGTTCTCTAGAAAAATAGTTATTTCATGTGAATAATGCATTTATAAAAATACATTTAAACATATTTTTCTACAAGTGCTTACCATGTATATATATAAAATACTATTTCATCCTTCTAAAAATAGGAGTGCATACACTAAGGTGACTATTTTTCTTGTATAAATGTGGGTAAAAAACTTATATGAACTATATAAATACAAGGTGTATACACATAATTTCCTCAACCAACACAAGGTTTAATATATCATTATGAAAATTATATATCTCACAAACATAATTAAATCACCAAAAATTGGTTTTTATGAAAACTTAATCAGTTTATGATTAAAACCAAAAGGTATATACATGTAACTATATATATATATTATTTTTGTACAAAAATATTTTTTTTATGTTTTAAAACACTACTTAAACTTTGAAACTCAATATTTAGGAGTCTTAAAATCGAGAAAAATAGAGGTTTATCTAAAACTGTGTGATTATATATATATAACAAAATATAAAAAATATACATAAGGGTCTTAAACCAAACATTTAATGACACTTACATGTTTTGAACGTATTGGGAACATTAGTTAAACATGGGTTCATTAAATTCAAATCGTGTCATAAAAAATTAAAAGTTTTTCTCATGAAACATATACATATATATATATATACTTATGTATACATCGACATATATATATATATATATATCAAACACATAATATCTCATGCCCTTGTTTGGTAAAGAATTAAGAACACATTTAAGACTAAAGATTCGCCATCATAGAAGAATCCAGTGGGTCTTATACTCAACCCTATTTATATATGTATATGTGTGTACATATATGTACATATATATATATATATATATATCCAAACCGAAAAAAGGTAAGATAGACTAGGTCCCTTACCTTGTTTCGAAGTAGGAGAAGAGGTCGGGAGGATCTTAATGGAGGCATTGGAGAGGAATAACACCATAGTGATCAGGTGATAATTGATTTGTATATATAAATAATATATAATATATTTTTAATACCACTAGCATGGAAAATCGAGGCACCTCGGTTTAAAATAAGACTGAGGGTGTCTAGTCTTGTGGTTAACGAGAGAAAGGAGGGCCACTATGTGAAAATTTGGTGTCATGGGTGAATAAAAATTGAGAAAGTGGAAGGTTGAGCGCGACTGGAATGGAACACATGGGAGGAAGAAGATGAAGCAGGAGGGAAAAGAATGGAAGGTCAGGATTATAACATGACCTAATCCAATGGCTGAGGTGCGTCAATGAGTTTTAAAAGGAATGATAGGTCGAGATTAAATCTCAACTCAGTCAGACGGCTTTGGCACGACATGAAATTTTAAAAAGGCTTGAACAGTTGAGATTAGATCTATCGAGATCTAAAAGCTGATAAAAACTTGGTTGAAAAAACGCAATTGTGGGGGTTCGATAGATGAACTGATTGGATGGCTCAGATCATGCGCAGTGTGATATGACGGTAAAGATCTGATCTTAGCTGAAAAATGTCACCCCACATCGAAATATGGTGACTTCAATCCCATATTTATAATCCTGTATCTCTCGCAACAGCCCAAAAATCCCCCTCCTCCCTCCCTGGTACTGCCCCATAACGGGACTCTATGGGCACGCTCATGCGACCACCCCTTCCATCCTACTTCCCCGCATGGTGGCATGATTTGGATCCCTTTCACACGAATGTCCATGTGCACTTAGGGCTTTCTATTCCACCTATGAGTGAGACTTAGCACAAACCATGTGTGCACCGCCCTGGGCTATTTTCCATGGGATGTGGGTGAGATGCCCACCAAGGCCTTGGGTGGATGCCTACAAGGTTTCCCTCAGCTAGGTGGGGTACTCACCCATTTTTTTGAAAAGTAAAAGTCAAATTTATTATACACAAAATTGTAAACAAGAACATAATTTCATAAAACAAGATCCCTTGTTAATATAAAAATTTTAGATATTAAAGTACACAAATACTTAAAACATTCAAGATGCCTTTATACTTAAAATACTTAGTAAGAACATTATTTCTTAAGTTTAAAAAGGAAAATTTAATATAACCATATAAAATTTATTTATAAAATCTAATAATATTAATTTAAAACATATTTAATGTATCATTATTCAATATTTAAAATATTTGAAACATTTAAAAAGTATTTGAAATACTTACCTATGTTTTGAAATCATACTAATTTTTATAAAATACACTCTTAAATTTAAATCCATTATGTTAAGGATAATACTTAAGAAATGTTAAAAATATCAAAACAATTAATATACTTACGTAATTTTTATAGGTTTTATGAAAAATTATACAATGTATCTTAAATTTTTCACTTAAATTATTTTGGTTTAACAGGATACTAACGGTCACATTATTTTAAATTCCAACCGCCCGAAAAGGAAAATAATGGTCATATGCATTTCCAATGGTCACCTAAAGGAGGAAATGTTCAGATCATCTTTAAAACCTTATAAAAACATGAATTATGGGGTTCTAATTCAAGAAAACTTGGCGAATATGGTTCTCATCATTCCTCTGATGCTCAGCGCTGCTGTTGTGGTTGTGGCTATAATGGTCTTTGTGGTCATCGACTCAATGAATCTTCATTATTTACTATGTCTAGTTGTTTTATTGGGTGGTATCCCTATAATTCTAATAGGTCTCTTGGTAGGTATTTTTTGGTTAGTTGGATTCTCTTATCCTTGAAGCGATGTAATCATTTTCAATGTTTAATTAACAAATACATGCCTTTCTTTTATTTTTAAAACATTGTTTGATTAATAAAAAAATAAAATGAAATAAAATCATATAATATTAATATTAAATTTGAAAATGGTTTGGGGTGTCATATTATTCCCCCTACCAATAATTGTGTCCTCATAAATCTAAAATTCTCATACACAAACACCATCACAACCAGATACACATCACTTCCAACATCCCCTCACAAAGTCGGCCAACATGGACAATCTGTCGAAAACCCCCAAGTGGATCCCAAGATTGGTTTCCAGTCCCTTGACATATTTTACCCAAATACACTGAGAGCACTGAGAGAATCTAGGATCATCTCTATTCATAAATCATTCGGGTTTCTAGAGGAAGGATTTTGTAGTGTGGAGATCAGAATTTTGGGAGTAGACTAGATCTCTATAAATCCATCGTACTACATCGTGCTTGAAAACTTCAAAGTCATAGAGCACTCTGTATATATTAAAACATATAACATGAATCAAATCGACTGCCCAAAGGTCACCCTCTAAAGAATCTTCCTAAAAATTCATCAAAACATGATAGTTCTCGGATAAGGTGAAAAATAAGAAAATACCTTCGTAGTACTTTCCCTTTTGTCTAAACTCTGAAAATTTAGTGTTTTCAATATGGTGATAAATATAGCTCTCTCCCCTATTGGAATAGAGGTTTTTTGAGTTGAGTGACACTTTATAAAGGGAGATTTTAGGATAGGCGCAGGATAAAAAATTGATGGTATGTCTCTGAACATGACTCGATAATTATGTGTTCTAGTAATTTGGTATGGAGAGATAAGAGGTTGGTTGGTGAAATCATGTATTCCATCTGAAAGTTTTCAAGAGACATGTTTTACATAGTAAGACATATTCATATTAAAATAGAGACATTATTTGTAAAATCATTTTAAAGTACTACAACATAATATACAACCATATCCAGTTATACAAGGTTCATAAAACCAAAGGTGTTAAATAACTACTCGCTCCCTATCACAAAATACTAGTATGGATTTCCTGACATCCGCCAAGATAAAACTTCACCAGTTTCACTAGTGTTAGATATTTCTCCAATTCCCAATTAAACGGATCCCTAAGATGGTTACAAACTCCTCAATCTCTTTGGTCCAGATGTAGCACGGGCAGCTCGGATCAATCATATGTGGACATCTAAAGTTCCAATAAAGGAAAGCGTGAAGTGTATGGTGTTGGCTGACATCAGCTTGAACATTTTGTCTATAATGCAAATGGGTAGAATCATCCTCAATAATTTCGAATTGCATGACCTGACCTCAAAGATCGTAGTTCAATATTTGACAAAGGTATGCTTCCCGGAGGTCACCCTCTTGTGTAGCCTCCTAAAAGTTCATTAGTGATAAAAATTGTCATCCAGGATAAAGTATCGGAATAGACGTTTATAATACCTTCCATTAAGTGCAAAAAAGGGAAGGTGGGAATGCATTATTAGTAAGTATTCAAATCCAGATCCTCGGTGAAGTTGGATTACATGAGGAGAATTGGATACATTCTAAACGTGTTTACAAGAAAACTGAAGGTTTTCAAAGGTCTCATAGCCCTCTAAACATGACTTGGCCACTATAGTTTCTAATATTTCCTTTGGTAGATAGAGAAGTCTTGATTCTTCTGCCATCTGAAAATTTTAAGAAGAATCCTACTAAGTAAAGCATAAACAAGTTTCTTAATGTGGTTTTAATTTTATAGGGTTGTCTAAACCAATCCTTTGACACCAACTATCTGGCCCCGGCCCCAGACTACCCTAGATCCGGTGTGGTTTTAAGTATGAAACATGTTTTGTAATAATTTTTTTTAAAATAGATGTTCAATAATTACACATCATGTACCAATAGAAAGGAAATTTTTGGTTTATGTCCTGAAGAATCAGATAAAATTATTATAATTCCTTCAAAACTAAAAAAAAGAACTCCACAATGCTGCCACTAAATGGTTTACTCAAATCTACTGAACAAGTAAAATTTTAATTAAGACATAGGGTGATCATGTGAATGCCCAGTAAGGGGTTTTAAAAAAATAATATTTCAATTAAAACCTTTTGAAAACATTCTTTTAAAATTATCCATAAAACATTTTCTTTAAGGTAAGCTTCCACACATGAAACATAATATTTTGTCCACAAATTACAAGTTAACATTTCAAGAAATATTTTTAGATTTAAAATGAAACATTTTTCAATCATAATATTTTTTTCACAAAATATAAGGTGTGCAACAAGAGTCATTCTAACTATAATAATTGTGACATGCGAAAGTGCCATTACATAATTTTCAAATGGGAATAATGCATAATCAAATTTGTGCATAAAATAATAACATTTATTTCTTTCCTTACTATCTGTAAATCATAAATTGGATGATAAATATCTGAGTTATGAATAAACATTATGTAATAATCATTTACTTCTTCTTATTCTCATAAGTAAAAGCTCTTTAACCAAGTATATTTTACTAGTAAAATATTCACTTGGTTAATTAAATTCATAGTCATAATGAGGAAAGTGAAAATGTCAGACATTCTCAAATATTTGTCAAGGCCTAGACCAAGATGTCTAAAATAATTAAGGCATTGGCCAGAATCCATAAATCAATATTGGGAAAGGGCTCGACCAATTCCACATTTATTTTGTCTCATGAGACCTACCAATGCATCGAGGGTCTATAGCAGGCCACACCCAACACTTTCTATGTCCAATGAATTCCTCATTTCTTTAAATCAAAGTGCCTCATACAACATTTATTTTATAAATTAATCATTACTTATAATTCTATGTGTCACATATTACTTGGTTTTTGAATTTATATTATTCAAAGTGTCTCATACCACTTTGAATAATTAAGTTCTTAACTCCATAAAAGGACATAAAAGTTTGATTACATTATTTATCATTTACATATACATAGTGAGTCATGAATATAAGTGTTAGTAACAATACTAACAACTACATGGATATAGAAATAAATGACATGTATGGTAGGCAGATTATAGCACATGTTACAATAACTAAAGTACATAAAATATAGGTTTTCATATAAAATGATAACCCCTAAAATTCTAAAATCCTTATTAAGAAAGTAAACATTGTACGTTATAGAATGCATAATTCTAAATTTAAGATAATTTTCAGTTATATTTAAAACACATGCTAAAAAATGGGCATATTTAAAACAACAAAACTCAATGACTAAAAACATTTATTGAGGCAGATTCAAGTGCTCTAGAAAAATAATTATTTCATGCGATGCATGCATCCATAAAAATACATTTAAACATATTTCTGTACAAGGGATTACAATTTATATGTATAAAAGACAATTCCATCCATCTAAAAATAGGAGTGCATACACTAGGGTGACTATTATTCTTGAATAAATTTGGGTAAAAATTTATATGAACTATATAAACACAAGGTGTATACATGGAATTTCCTCAACCAACACAAGGTTTAATAGATCATTATGAACAATGTACATCTCAAAAAGATAATTAAATCACCAAAAAATTGGTTTTAATGAAAACATAATTAGTTTATGATTAAAATCCAAAGGTATATACATGTAACTATATATATATATATTAGAGTTTATTACAAAAATATAATTCATTATGTTTTAAAAAATTAATTAAACTTTGAAAATCAATATTTAGAAGTCTTAAAATTGAGCATAATAGAGGTTTATATAAAACTATATGATTATATATCTATATATTTAATTGAATATAAAAAGTGTACATAAGGGTCTTACACCAAACATTTAATGATACTTACATGTTTTGAACATATTAGGATCATTAGTTAAACAGGGGTTAATTAATTTCAAATTGTGTCATAAAATATAAAAGTTTTACAATGAAACATATACATATATATATACTTATTTATAAATTGAAATATATATATATTTATAAAATACATAATATCTTAATCCCTTTTTTGGTAAAGGATTAAGAACACATTTAAGACTAAAGATTCACCATCATAGAAGAAGTCAGTGGGTCTTTTACTCAACCGTATTTATATATGTATATGTGTATACATATATGTATATATTTTTTTTTGTGTGTGTACATATATATATGTGTGTTTGTGTGTGTGTGTGTGTATGTATATATATATATCCATACCAGAACCATGAAAGACAAACTAGGTCCCTTACCAAGTTTCAAAGGAGGAGAAGAGGTTGGGATGAGCTTGATGGAGGCTCTAGAGAGGAAGAAAACTGTAGGGATTAGGTTCAAATTTAGTTGTGTATTGAAGTCATATATAATATATTGTTAATACCAATGGCCTATAAAATCTAGGCACCTCAGTTTAGAATAATATTGAGGGTGTCTGGTCTTGTGGAAAATGAGATAAAGGAGGGCCACTTGGTGAAAATATGGTGTCACGAGTGAAGAAAAATGGAGAAAGTGGAACGTTGAGCATGACTGGAATAGCACACGTAGGAGGAAGAAGACGACGAGAAGGGAAAAATAATGAATGGTCAGGATTAGATCGTGCTCTTATCCAATAGATGAGGTGCGTTTGTGTGTTTTAAAAGGAATGATTGGTCGAGATTAAATCTCGACTCGATCGGACGGCTACGGCGCGACGCGATATTTTAAAAATACTTGAACAAACTAGATTAGATTTTTTGGGATCTAACAGCTGATAAAAACGTGGTGGAGAAAACACGATTGTGGGGTTTCTATAGTTGAACCGTTCAGATGGCTCTGAGTGCGTGTGGTGTGATCTGATGGTCCAGATCTGATCTTAGCTGAAAAATGACATCCCACATCAAAAAATAGTGACTTAAGGCCCAGCTTTGTAATCTTGGATCTCCTACAACAGCCCAAAAATCCCCCTTAGTACCGCCCCATACAAGGTCTCTATGGCCGCTCTCCTGCGCCAACCCCTTCCATCGTGCCACCCCGCACGATGGTGCACTCTAGATCCCTTGCACACTCATGTTAATGCACACTTAGGACTTACTATTCCCACTATGTTCGTGACATAGCACGCACCATGCTTGCACTTCCCATGGCCATTTTCCAAGGGATGTGGGTGAGATGCCCACCAAGTCCTTAAGTGGCTGCCAATAAGGTTTCCCTCGGCTAGGTGGGGTACTCACCCATTTGTTTTACAAAAGTAAAAGTTATATTTATTATACAAAAAATTGTAAACAAGAACATAATTTCATAAACCATGATCCATTCTTAATTTAAAACTTTGGGATATTAAAGTACACAAATTCTTAAAACATTTAAGATGCATTTATACTTAAAATACATAGTAAGAACATTATTTCTTACATTTAAAAAACAAAATTTAATATAACCATATCAAATTGATTTATAAAATCTAATACTATTAATTTAAAACCACTTTAAAGTATTATTATACAATATTTAAAATATTTGAAAATTTTAAAAAGCATTTTGTATACTTACCTAAATTTTTAAATCATACTAAGTTTTATAAAATATGCTATTAAGTTTAAAACCATGGTGTTAATGATAAAACATAATATATGTTAAACACATAAAAATAATTAATATTTTTAAGGAAGTTGTATAGGTTTTATGAAAATTTATACAATGTATCTTAAATTTTTCACTTAAAATATTTTGGTTTAACAACATAATAACGGTCAGTTTATTTTAAATTCAAACTGCCCTAAAATTAAAACAATGGTCACATGTATCTCCAACGGTCACCTAAAGGAGGTAATAGTTGGATCATCTTTAAGACCTCATAAAAACATGAATTAGGGTGTTCCAATTCAAGACAACTTGGCAAAGATGATGCTCATCACTCCTTTGATTCTCAGAATAGCAGTTGTGGTTATGGCTATAATGTTCTTCATGGTGATTGACTCGAATTATCTTCATTATTTATTGGGTATAGTTGGTGTATTGTGTGGTCTCCTTATAATTCTAATTGGTATCTTGGTAGGTATTTTTGGTTAGTTGGATTCTCTTATCCTTGAAGAAATGTAATCATTTTCAATGTTTAATTAAATAAGACATGCCTTGTTTTTATTTTGAAAACACTATTTGATTAATATTGAAATTAAATGAAATAAAATCATATCATATTATTATTATATTTGAAAAAGGTTCTAGGTGTCTGTTTCCCTCTGGGATCAGGGATGACCTCATTGATTGAGGGTTCAAACATTCCAATTGGTTTCTATTGGGTTTGTTCGTAGAACTGGAAACATCCAATGATTCCATATCCATTTGGACCTACTTTCCAAAGGTAGGCGCTCATTAGTTGAGGACTGAGGAGGCTTAGGAATTTGCATTGGTCGAGAGGATGGGAGGTCGAACTCATCACACCTTTTTGAGGGGAATTATTTTCTACTCTCGGAATCTCTTTATAGATTTAAGTTATATTCGTGAATCCTTATTACATTACCAAGTATAAAATGTGCTTTTCTTTAGATCTGACAATCAATTATTGATATGAAGAAAATTTAGAGAATCTTTTATATGTATTTGAGGTTCTTCATCGATAGAGAATCATCTTTATTTGTTAGAGATTCTTAGTTGATGGTATCCTTAAATACATAAAAGTCTCTTGGTCATTATGATGACCATACTGGTTTTAAATACACTAAGTGGGGAACTTGAAGTTTATTGTCATTCTGGAGGACATAGATTATTTCAGTGTTGGAATCGTACCCGCAGATGGGCTACCTACGTATCCTTTTTTAAAGGAATCATAACCCACGTAGTTCGAGTAAGGGAGTATGATGTTTATTATTGATGGCTCAAAGAAAGATTTCATAATTACTTTTACACTCTAAGCTCACGTGAGTCATGATCGGTGTGAGAAACAAGAGGTATTGGTAAAACCAGACAATTGTGCCATGAAAGGTGCAATCATAAGAAATGATGTGGGGCTTATGTATGTATGACTGCCCAAAAATAGATTAGGATTAAGATTTACTTGAGGGAAGAAACCCATGAACATGGTTCATAAAGTTATATGTGCTTCATGGGGATTTGGATACTCTAATATTGGGGCTTACTCCTAAAGAAGACGCCCAAGTTAGGAGGGGACTTATGATTGGGTTTTACTCCTGAGAAGGAATCCCAGATCAAAAGGAATTGTGACTGGTTAAGAGAAATTAAGACTGGGGATTATTCTTAATATGTAGGCCCAGGTTAAAGGGATTTAAAAATTAAGGGACTTGGGGCTTACTCTCAAGGAGGATTCCCATATTTGAGACTGGGGCTTACTCCTGAAAAGGAGGCCCAGGTTAAGGGAATTATGGTTGGGGATTACTCTTGAGGAGGATGCCCATATTTGAGACTTTAATACTGGGGCTTACTCCTAAGGAGGATTCCCAGATTAGGGGACTTGGGACTTACTCCTAAAGAATATGACCTAATTAATGAGGACTTGGACTGGGTCTTACTATTAAAAAAAGGCCCAGCTTAAAGGAATTAAGGTTTGGGGCTTACTCGTGAGGAGGATACCCATAATTTGGGGAATTATGACTGGGGCTTACTCCTAAAAAGGAGGCCCAGGTTAGGGTATTTGGGGCTTACTCCTAAAGAGGACTCCCAAATTAGAGGACTTGGGGCTTACTCCTAAAGAGGATACACAAATTTTAGAATTATTACTGGGTATTATTCCTGAAAAGTAGGCCTAGGTTAAGGATTCTCTCATCTTAAAGGATGAGGTTGAATGAATGAAATCTCAATCTTCAGTGACATAAAGATCTATAAATCACTAGATTTTGAGAGATGTTCCACATATTTCCTTTCAGATAAGGAAGCTAAATCAAGAAATCATGCCATAAATGGCTTTGAAGAGTGTCTTGAAGACTGAATCTTGAATAGGAGAGGTGGAATGACATAAGAGGGGTTAAATGGGCAGGAAAGGCACCCAAAAAGGTATGGGAGCGCAAGTCCTGGCAGGCGCGCCGGTACTGCGTGGGTGCGCAAGTCCTGGTCGCGCAGGTATACCTGCGCGGCACATGGGTACTTGCGTGATTTTCAGCCCTTGAGTAATACTTGAGCGAGACATGGCTCAAACCCTTGGTATTATCCCTAGAGGCTTTCCAGAAGATGGAACGCAAGTTCTGATGAATAATTAGGGTAGCACGCAAGTATTTCCATTTCCCTTAAGGGTAAAATCACTTAGGCGCCCAAGTGCTAGTGAATTCTAACAGTTAGACCTTACTCCTCTTGTTTATACCTTCTATTATAGGTAAATAATTACCTTAGAAGAGTTCGAAAGACCTGAAGAAGTGACTTGGGCGTTCAGATCTCTGTCTGTGAATTCTGGAAAAAATCCTCTCGAAATGGGGGGCCCATAGTTTCTATTTATAGGCTGGAGAATACCCCGGGTGGTTATCCTTTAGGGCGCGCAAGTCACTTGCGCGACCATTAGGTGGCGCGCAAGTATACTTGCACGACAGTGAGGGAACTTGCGCGACCCTTGTGCTTTTGAAGACTTGTTCATGCCTTTGTTGATTTTTGATGATTTCTTCAATGAATGAATCAATATGTGTTAAGTCATTTCCATTTCCATTCTTTTAGATAATGTGATGAAAAGGAGCATCAAAAAAATTTCCCCCTCAGAGTTGGATCTAGAAGAATAAGGATGCGACTCTGAGGAAAAGAAGAAAACCAAAGGGAAAGATGCGCGCACGGTATGGCGCACAGGGAGTGGTGTGCAAGGTATGGCACGCAACTTTTAGCTGGACAGACTTCGGCATGCAAGGTACGGATGTGGCCTATAAATATGTGGCCCTATTTCCGTACAAAGCATCCATATTGCAAACTTCCGAGCTCTCTCCGCACAAGTGGCCTTCGCCCTGTAGGTTGCTCTGTTTTCCGCTGTTTCTTTGTTATCGCGCTGCTGTAGAGGGGTTTGGGCTTGTGCAGTTTATACTTGCACGTCAAAAACTAGCGTGACACATTAACACTTTCACTCCAAATTTATACTTGCGCACCTTAATGACTTTTCCATTTTTCTGAATTCCTTCACAAATTTTATAAAAAATAAACCCATTTAAGAGTTAGTTTATTCAACTTTTGTGCAGATTCAATGGCTCTCAGGAGAATCATAATGGCTGATGAACTGGATAGCAAGCGGATTGAAGACATTATGAACATTGTTGGCCATGATTACAATGATATCTACGAAAACTCTCTCCCAGATTTGGATATTTACTTAAAGAAATATCATCTTAATTTCACATAGAGCATCTACCTACCTCTGTATGGTCATGGTCATCTGCAAGGAGTCAATGTTACTGATGCAAAGAACTATACGCCTGATATGCAGCTGCACTTCTACTCTTCTATTTCGGTTATGATGTGCATTAAGATCAACAACAATGGTGTGAACTTTCAAATTTTTCCTCCATGTCATTTCCTTGTAGATATGAAAATGACAAACCCATGGGCTGAAATGTTTTCTGCTGCTGGTTGGTGGAGAGAAGACAAACATGGAATTAGAGCAATATCTGAAAAGAGTACTCTCTCCAAATGGATCTTTACTTCCAATGCTCCATTCTCAAATCCATGTATCCATCTTCCAAGTCTCTTGGACAGAAACAGAGTCACTGTTTGATCAGCAGAAAATTTTCTCAAACCGCACTCAAGAACATCCTCTTACAATTGTTCCAAGAAGAGCTGGTATCACTACATCTCTTATTGTATCAAATTAAAAGAATAAATTCCAGGTGGTTTCTGATGATGCTCGGGATTCCATAAATCAAATGAAGAGTTATGTTGAAAGCCTCTTGTAATTCTTGAAAAAGAGAAGAGACTCATGTCTGTGGATGTCCTTCTATCTCCTATGTATCAATGAAAAACACTTTCATCTTCAATCATTTGTACCTGCATTCTTTTGCTACATGCTTTAAATTTTACCTAAGCCAATGGGCCTAGTAAGCATAGTTTGATCTTTTCTAGGATTAATGTAAATAACCCTACAAACTTTGAATCTTTTAATTGCTCAATATTACCTAAATCATACAAAATGTATGTTTAGTGAGCTGGAACTTGACTTTTACTTAGAGTTACTTTATCTTTTGTGGGCATTTTAAAGCCATTCACATCAAACATAAAGAGGCTAATGTTTAAGGTCGAAATAGCTTTGACCGAATGAATTAGAATTGACTCAATAATTTGACAATTTATCTAAAAACATATTACCATACTCAAGTATGAGGGAAAATATGTAAACTATAACTTATGAAAATTTGGATCTGAGGAATGATATGAAAAAGAGCTAAAAGGAAATAGAAGAAGTAGTTTCCAAGAATAAAGTTACCATTATTTAACAAACCCGTTAGGGGGTTGAATTATACAGGGCCACCAAAGGGAATTGACTACATAGTCAAATAAATAGTATATTTTGGCTAACAAGTCTGTTATGTAGACTGTTTGTGCAACGCTGCCTAAGGGCATATGCTGCATAGTCAGTCAAAAGAACTCTTGGAAATTTACTTTCCTAGTGCTAAAAAGCCAGTGAAAGTTTATGAAGATTCAAATTTTCCAAAGTATAGAGTTTGTTGTATTGTAAGAGGTACTTGAATATGGAGAAGATATTTCCAAACAAGATTATCAAAGAACTGGATGGATATTACTCCTATGAAGGTCTGACCCAAATGTAGAGAAGGAGAATATAAACCATAGACTTGAATACTTTCAGATCATGAAAAAGGATATGGGACAAAATATGTTAAGGATGGCTATTTTTTTGTGGATCCCTACATACTATCATTTAAGACCAATAAGGAAAAAAGAATATTTCTTCCCAAGAATGAAGTTACCAGTATTTAACAAACCCGTTAAGGGGTTGAATTATGCAGGGCCACCTAAGGGAATTGGCTACACAGTCAAATAATAGCATCTTTTGGCTGACAGGTCTGTTATGTAGACTATTTATGCAAGGCCGCTTAAGGGCATGTGCTGCATAGCGAGGAAAAATAACTCTCAGAATTTCAGGCCTTTTGTCATTAGAAGTCAAGAAAAGGGTTATGAAGATCTAGAAGTATTCAAGATTAGTATTATGAAAAATAAATATGGGTATTGTCCAATGTATGCAGAGATACACGGATCAATGATAACCATAATCATGTTGTGGCTGGGTCCTGAATGGAAATGTTGGACTTCACTATGTATCCCATAAGGATGGAATCAAGCCATACGTAGTTCTTGAACTACAGATTAACATCCTGTGGGACAAAAGGATTAGAGATCTAAGTTTAGGGTCATGGAGCTTGGACCATTATAAGAAATACACAGCGTGTGTTTTCATGGGGACTTTTCAGCCAGGGGACTGAAAGTGGAATTTGGGGTTAGGCCCAGAAGACTTGGGGCTATATTTGAGAGACACTCGAATGTTCCTATGCATCCCATAAGGATGGGAATCAAGCCCACGTAGTTCTAGAAATACCCTTTGTACAAATTTGGTTCATACATGTGAAGGGTGAAAAGGGACTTTAGTGTAATGATGGTTTAACCCAAGATAAAAGGTTCGGGCATTTCCATGTATGCACGTAGTCTTTGGAATGAAACATGATTGAAAATCAATGTAAATAATGATTCCCTCTCAGGTGAGGGTATCAAATAATGTTTGTAGTTTATTTTCATACTGAAAAAAACAGTGTTGTATAGTTTAACGACGTATAGCAAGGACGAAAGTGAACCAATGTAAAGATATTGATTCTAGGGGCGGTTTCACGAATCAACATCGTATGAGATGGAGGTGAACTGATGTGAAGAGATTGATTTTGGGCTTGAACCTTGGGAGGTTGCCTACGTACCCAGCCTAGAAGTCAAGGATCAAAGTCCGCATAGTTCAATTAAAGAATGAATCAGTGATCAAGTTGTTCTTGGGGAAAACGATCTAAAATATAGTGTTCGGACTTACACATGGTTAGTAGCCCATAGAGAGAGTTATGGTTGAAGTTTTCTCTAAGCTCACGTGAGTCATAATCGGTGTGAGAAACAAGAGGTTGCCACAACCCTAACGATGCACAGTTTAATGTCATGTAGGACATATAAAGGGACTACGCAGTTTAAAGTCTTGCAGTTAGGAATATTGGTGACGCACAGTTTACTGTCATGTAGTAGAGACAAAGTACAGTTTAATGTCATGTAGGACATATCAAAGGACTTTCTGTACAGTTTAGCGTTATGTAGTTAGGATGATGGGGACAACACAGTTTAATGTCATGTTGGTCAAAAGGAGGACTGTGCAGTTTAATGTCATGCAGTAAGGACAAAAGAGTACACTATTTAACGTCATGTTGGACGTATTAGGGACTTTTTCACAGTTTAACGTCATGTTGGATGAAAAAAGGGATGATACAGTTTAGCGTCATGTTGGACGAAAGTGCGAATAGTTTAAGGTCATATGCATGGACTGTTGGTTATGCAGTTTAACGTCATGTTGGACATATTAGGGACATTTTCACAGTTTAACGTCATGTTGGATGAAAAAAGGTATGATACAGTTTAGTGTCATGTTGGACGAAAGTGCGAATAGTTTAAGGTCATATGCATGGACCGTTGGTTATGTAGTTTAACGTCATTTTGTATGAAAGGGACTTCTATATAGTTTAACGTCATATAGCAAGGACGATGAAGGGGGAAACAGTTTAACGTCATGTTGGATGAAATTATGAATAGTTTAAGGTCATATGCATGGACTGTGGATGGTGCAGTTTAACGTCATGTTGGACGGAAGGAGGACTGTGCAGTTTAATGTCATGCAGTGAGGAAAAATTAGGGATTTTTTTCCACAGTTTAACATCGTGTGAGACGAAAGTAATAAAAATAGTTTAAGGTCATATTTATGGACCGTGGATGATGCAGTTTAACGTCATGCTGGACGTAAGGGGAGTGCAAATAGTTTAAGACCGTATGCATGGACCGTTGATGATGCAGTTTAATGTCTTGCTGGATGGTGGTGTAGTTTAAGGTCATAACGGACCAATGATGATATATTTTGTGTTTGTACAAAATACTTCTTCAAAAATCTGGCATTGGTTAGAGTAGTGATGAGTTCTCCATCCATTGAGATTAATGAATAAGCTCCATTGGAGTAGACCCTATGTATTGAGTAAGGTCCTTCCCATTTTGGCTCAATATTGGGAGGTTTCTTTCCAGGTGTCATTGGAGTTCTGAGAACTAATACCAATTCTCCACGAGTGAATGAACGAAGACGAATTTTTTTTAAAAGTTCGTGCTATTCGATTCTGATAGACTTCTAAGTGGTGCAAAGTGCACGATCTTTTCTCATCTAAACATTCCAATTCATTCAATTACTTTTGAGATTTTTCATTTATAGATGATTGATCACAAATGGCAACTCTGAGCGAGGGTAGTTGAACTTCAATTGTAAATACTACTTCTGTTCCATATACCAATGAATATGGAGTTGACTGCGTTGCAGTGCGGGTGGTAGTCTGATAAGCCCATAAAGAATGAAAGAGTTTATCAAGCTATGACTTCTTATCTTTATCCACCGTCTTTTGCAGTATATTTTATAGAGTCTTGTTGAAAGATTCTATCTGGCCATTGGTCACTTAATGATACCGAGATGAATGATTGGATTTGATGTTGTGTTCTTGATACAACCTCTTCACCTCAGATGAACAGAAGTTGGTACCATTGTCCTTCAATATGGTATGAGGGACACCAAATCTGGAAATGATGTTAGACGTGATGAAGCTAACAATGCATTTAGAACTTACTTCTTTGATGGGTATTGCCTCTTCTCATTTGGAAAAGAAGTCAGTATTAGTAAGAATATACTTAAACTGCTTGGCCGTAGCTGAAGGGTAAGGTCCCACCACATCGATTCCCCATGTGGCAAATGACCATGAGTATTTAGCTGTATGAAGAAACTCTGGAGGTTGATGAATGAATTTGGAATGTACTTGGAATTAATGACACTTCTTTGTGAAATAAACACAATCTTGTATCATTGAAGGCTAGAAGTATCCAAGCCTTCAAATCTGATCAGACAGTCTATGTCCAGACTAGTGGGCACCACATATTCCTGCATGCACTTCTTTCATGAAAACCATTGTATCTTCACCATCAATGAATCTGAAGAGAAATCCAAGAAAACCACATTTGTAGTGAATTTTCTCTATGTGATCTGGGCTATCATAATGAGTAAAATTGACCACACGTTGCCGGATTTGTTCTTTCCCAGCTCTATCAGGTGGAAGTGTTCCATTTTGAAGGTATTCCCAAATAGGTGACATCCATCCTATAGTATGACCATACAGTTCTGGAATGGGACTAATTTCATTAATTTCCTCTATTCTGATTCGAACATAAGGTGAAACTGCATGACAGTGGGAAATACTGATGGTTGTCTTGTCCCGATTTGGATCTGCCAGAGCTGTGGTTATATTAGTCATTGCATCAGCTTGGGCATTTTGTGATCTTGGGACATAAGAAAATGTTAGTTCCAAAGGGAATTCCGCCATTAACTCTCTGACATAATCATACAAAGGGATTAGTTCTTCTTTTCTGATGGCATAATCCCCATTGACTTGTTTGATTACCAGGTCTGAATCACATTTCACCTTTAAATGATTCACTTGTGCTTGAAGCGCCAATTCCAAGCCTGTAATTAAAGCTTGGTATTCTGCTTCATTATTGGTACCACCTTCCCATAATAAGAAGGAATAAGGTAACACTGCCTTTTCTGGAGAAATGAGCACAATTCCTAAGCCAACTTTGTTGAATTTAAGATTTTCCATTTTCCTCCCTGTTGGACTTCTGGAAGCACCATCAAAATAAATTTCCCATGCATGAGGACTTTCTTGAATAGAGAATACTTCCTTATTGGGGAGTTCAATATCTAATGATGTGTCTTCGGTTGATGGGTGTTCAGCCAGGAAATCATCCAAAGCTTGGCCCTTTATTTCCTTTTGAGACACATACTGAATGTCGAATTGCTGCAAAATAACTACCCACCTTGCCATACATCCTCTAAGAATTGGACGACTAAGGATGAATTTGAGCGGGTTATTGCGAGATACCAATTGGACCTCATGATGTTGCAGGTAGTGTCTTAACTTCTGAACTACAACGATTAATGCCAGGCAGCACTTCTCTATACTTGAATACTGGGTTTCTACTTCAAGCATAGTCCGACTGAGGTAATAGAGGATGTTTTCATTCCCAGCATCATTCTTATGAGCAAGAAAGGCACTCAATGATCGCTCTAGAGCTATCACGTAGAGGATAAGTGGTCTTCCTTCAATAGGTGGCATGAGTACCGGTGGACTCAAGAGGTATTTCTTGAGAATATCAAATGCTTCTTGACATTCTTCGATCCACTGGTAAGTGACTCCCTTCTTCATCAATTTGGTGAAGGGTAAACTTTTGTCTGCCAAATTGGCGATGAAACGCCAAATATAGGCTAAGTGTCTTTGAATTCTTCTTAATTATTTCAAATTCCAAGGAGGTTACATACCAAGTATTGACTTTTTCTTCTCCGGATCGACTTCAATACCATGATGGCGTACAACAAGGCTGAGAAATTTTCTTGAGGTTACCCCAAAAGCACATTTTAAGGCGTTCATCTTCAAATTATGTTGTCAAAGCTTGTGGAATATGACTTCCAAATCAGCCAAGTGATTAGAACATTGTTTGGATTTAACTGCCAAATCATCTACATAGCATTCAACAAACTTCACTAGAAACGGTTTAAAGATACGATGCATGGAACGCTGATATGTAGTGCCCACATTCTTTAAGCCAAAGGGCATTACCCGGTAGCAAAACACACCCAGAGGGGCTTTGAAGGCTGTGGATTTCTCATCTTATGGGGCCATTCGGATTTGATTATATCTGGAATATCCATCCATGAAGGAATGTTCTTCATAGCCAGCTATTGCATCAATTAAAAGTTCTGTAATCGGAACTGGGAAATCATCCTCAGTACAATGCCGATTAAGATCTCTGAAATCGATGAAAACTCTAATTTTTCTGTTCTTCTTCTTTACAGGGACAATATTAGCCAACCACTTAGGATATTGAACTTCTCTGACAAAGTTAGCTTTGATAATCTTATCCACTTCAGCTTCAATTTTAGAAGCATAAGTTGGGTGTGTTCTTCTCGCGGCTTGCTTAAATCCCCGATGTTCTTCTGGTAAACCCAAATGATGAGTAGAAACATCAGGATCAAGCCCGAGCATCTCTGTATAGTTCCAAGCAAATATGTATCAATTTTTCTTTAAAAAATAAATATACATATCTTGTTCTTCAAGAGTTATGGCTGCACCGATTAAAGTGGGGTGTGGATCTTCTTTTGTACCCGGATTTATTTCTCTGAGTTCATCCACGGTGGTAGAGATACCCTCTTCAAATGCTGGAGGAGCATCTCTAATATCTTCCTCTTCTACTACAACATGTTTTATTTCTTCGGTTTCTACTTACATAGTAGATGATGAAGCAGAATTTTCATGATCAGAAGAGATGTCAAAATTTGCACATCTTGAAGAAGATGCTTCCATTTCTGACCCGATTGATGTTGAAGGGTCTTCTTTGGGTAATAAAGAAGAGATTATGGATTGAGAATCGACATTATTTTTCACCTCTGATGTTGCTATAACTTTTTCTGGCCTAATTGGAGAAGTATTGATTTGTTGGATTTCAGCAGATGAAATGATGACGTCACCATTTGGGCTTTCATCACTGCTTGGAGGATCACCAATTTCTCCAATGTTGTCTGGCTTGATTTCCGTAATTGACATTATGTATCTTTTTATAAGTGTATTTTTATTTGGGTCTATCTTGTCAATTTGACTGATAGGAATTACATAATATGTACTCACATGTGCAAATGTATTTACTGTAATCTTCTCCAAACCATATGGAGCATTAACTTTGGTAATCTCCTTTGTTGTGGATTTATCCTTTTCTTTCATGTGATAGAATTCCGCCTCAATGTATTGAGACTCACATGTCTTGAACGGGTCCTTATCACCATATAATGTCCCAACATGACCATCAGAACAATATTTGAGACATTGATGGTATGATGAAGGGATAACCGCATGTTGATGTAGCCACAGTCTTCCAAGCAAGATGTTGAAAGCTGAGTCTTGATCAATAACCATGAAATCTGAATTGGATACAAGATCTCCAAACTGAGTTCTGAGTGTAACTTCGCCCAGTGGTTCTTGTTCATTTTTAGCATATCATTGTAACATCAGGGTAGAAGGAGATAAATCAGATTCTGTGAGGCCCAATCGACGAAGTGTACGAATGGGCATGAGGTTGAATCCTGAACCATTGTCAATGAAAGCTCTTCGGACGTCTACGCCATTGACCTTTCCAGATAAGTACAAAGGTCTAATATTCCCATGCACAATATCACATTTATATTCATCAGTAAAAGATATTATTTCATGGAATTCTGCAGGATTATTCTCTATGTGATAGACTTCAGCTGCAGCAATTTCAGTTTCAAACTCCTGAGAACTTGAGAAAGCCTCAATGAGTGCTTCCCGAACATCCTTTCACATATTCAAAGCGTCCAAAATTGATAACTTGGCTGGTACTTGTGCCAAGTGTTTCAATACATCATACTTTTGATCCAGAGGTCTGCGTTTCCCAACAGTAACACGTGGTTTAGCAGGTGCCTTGGATATTTATGCTTTGGAATTTGATGCTTTGGAATTTGATGCATCTTGCATCGAGATAGGATTTGGAAATATTCCTAGTTTTGAAAGATTAGACTGATTAGATCCATTTACATGATGAGAGGAAGAAGATGGAACCTTCAACTGGTCTTCTAAAATAATTGTGCCAGGACTGAATTTTCTATTGGTAGAAGAACTTTCTTGTTTTTGCTGAGCTCACTGAAGGTCTCTACCACGAGTTTCTAATGCGTACAAAGTTCTAGCATTGGTAGAATTGGAATAGTTTCTTCTAAAAGATCCACATCTTCCCTTGTATCCTGAGCCTCTGAAACATCCTCTGATTCCTCTGTTTGATATAGGTAATTCAGGCTCATCAAAATTGAAACTGTGGCTGGCATATAGATCTGTTAATTGAATCATATTAACAGAACCGAAAATCAACTCTTCATCCGATGAAGACTCTGCCTGATTAGCCTGTTTAGGCTGTGTCATTTGGTGGGATGGTTCCCATTTATTTGATTTAGATGGAATGAAGTCTGCCAGGGTCAAAGACAACTTAGGCTTTGACACTTACTCATCTTCTTCTGATTCTTTTTATTTCTTTTAATCATGCCGTTTCTTTGAGGATTTTCCCTCTGATGAAGAGGGTTTTGCTGCGGCATTCATAGAAGAAGGTACAATCGGTTTCTTCAATTGTGTTCGAAAAATAGAATGAGTTCCATTGATCATCTTTTTGACCATAAAATCATTATATTTTTGTGAATTTTTGTTTTTGACTTCTTTCCACTCGCCTTCCTCCTCTGGAACTGTAGCAGTAACACATGCTACCTAGGCTGAAGAGCCTTTCAGTTTGACTTGTCCCGAGTCGACCATCTTTTTTAAGAGGTATTTGAAGACAAAACACTCCTAGATGGGTTGCCCCAACATTTGATGAAATGGGAAATAATTGGGACAATCTTCATCTCCTTCCTTGTTTGGCCTCTTGGGGATTGGCAGCTGAACCAAATTATTCTCCAGAGCTGAAATGATGTAACCAGGAACTTGTTCATTTCGGAAAGAGTATGTTCTGATTTTCAGATCCTCAAATTGTTTTTTTCTTTGATCTATTTGATTTTCTTGATGAAACGACCTTTGTTGTTGGCGCACATAAGGTGGAGCCCTTCAAGAAGATGAAGGTTTTGAAGTAGAAGCAGGTACAAGTGCTTGTTTAAGCATAACTGTAGCAGTTTTTGCTTTACCCATTCTCTTTCTTGGACCTGATGGAATTACATGAAATTTAGCCTTAGTCTGTATAAGAGGATCTTCAATCTATTGAGAGATTGAAGTAAGGTCTTGAAACCATCCTGTGTATTTCACAGGGATCAGTGGCGTGTGTAATTCGTCACACAGATTTGCCACACATATTGGCAACAGTTCCTCTTGAGGGAGTGTTAAGCTCAGGGAATATGTCAATCCCTTCCAGCGAGCAATGAAATCAGAGACTCTTTAATTCTCCCTTTTCTTACACTTTATAAGACCTAAAACTATTGTCTTTGGAAAAGTTGAGCTGAATTGAAGAAGAAATCATTGATGGAGATCTTCCCATCCAGTAATTGACTGGGATTTCAAGCTTGTGTACCAGACAAAAGATGGTCCTTGTAAGGTTTGCATGAAGCATCTGAGTTTCACTGCTTCTTGCTACTCTAGAGTTACCATCATAGGATCACAAAAAGACATGTAATGCGTCAAATTCTATTCAGGGTCACCCGATCCATTAAAAATAGGGAATACAGGGTTCCCAAAACTTGATGGGGGATAGATTGAATCTACACATTCAGGGTAAGATTTCTTTTCCGGTTGAACCTGTGCACCCTTCCCTTACATATTCTCTAACCGAGCTGTTAATGACTCAATTGTAGTTATTAAATTTTGAGAAACATCTGGTTGAACTTGGACTTGGGCAGGTGCAATGACTGGAGTCTGGATAGGTATGGCAGCTGGTACTGCAACTGATGGCAGCACTGCCAATTGTTGTTGCACTTGACCCATAGGATTAGACCTGTGAGGTTGTACTGATAAAGGAGGATATTCTTGATCCACCTCATTAGCTGAAACAAACTCCCTTGGCTGACTGACTCCAGCATGCTTAGGAAGAAGACTACCTTGAAGTAGTTCTGCGTTCAACCTCCTCAATTATTTCATTTCTTCCTCTTGTTGTGCAAATCGTTGCTCTAGTGAGAGCGATTGGCCTTCTCCAGAAGAAGGATATGTAACCTAATTCTTTTCCTTCCCCTTGTTTTATCCCTTTTGGAGAGGGGGAAGTGGGTTATTTGAAGGAACACCCAGATTCTGGGTAAACCTTTGATTTCGTGTACACACACCTTCTTCATTTGTGTCTGTGCGTACAACTTCTTGAGTAGGAATCTCTTTATCTGAGTCCCCTGAGTGAGCCTCATCTGGTGGATCAGTAACAACGGCATTGATGACATTGATTGATGCATAACGCATTGCATCCCTTCTATCAACATTTCTATGATATTGTCTTCATCCATGTCTTTGATGAGACATTGCCTTTTGTTGATTCAATCCCTCAGGAACTTCTTGACGAACCATAATTTGGAGAGAATCTCCTGATAATTTGGCTCTACGTTCCTCTTGAGGATTCTTCCCCAATCGAGAAAAGACCGACTTTCTCTGAGGAGGGGATTTATGATTTGAAAAAGTCCCCAGTCCAGTGGACTGGGTCTGTTCCTGCTATTCCCGCTCAACTCCTCGAATTCTATTTGTTGATTCCGAGGGCTGGTTTAAAAGATTCCACGGTCTGGAAAGCTGTGGTGTCTCTTGACAAGCTATGTCTAAGACATTCTTAAAAGCTCTCCTGATCTTGCGGACTTTAGTCTGGAAATTAGCTGGATGCATTAACCTGTATCCACTTTAATCACCTGGTTCAAAAGACCGTTGGATGATTTCCGAGACTTCTTTCACTTGATGACGTGTTTTCTCTATATGAGAGGCATGTTCAATATTCTCGTTTGCTTGATGTAGGAGTAATTCAACAACTTGTTCTCTGTATTCTTGATTTTGAGGGGAACTAGTTGAGGTCTGTTCTTGGGCAAGCTTTTGATTACAAACAAAGCCTGTTGATTATGGCCGGCCACGGGAAATAACATTCCATGATACCATTTTCAGCGGGCTTTGTTGACTGAAGAGCACCATGAAATGTAGTGCTCCATGAACACCGCATCCTCTTACATGAATACTAGATGGGGCATTGGAAATTATCTGGAACAATCTTCTTAGTGCTCCAAGGCATGAACGATGAAGGGCTCTCTGCTGCTTTTCAGCCTTCGAATATCGAGATACTGATAGAGATTCCAAGTCAATTTGATGTTGTAACCCTTATATTATCTTAATATGATTTTCATATTCATCATAATATAATACTTTCTTTTTCAACTGACAAAGAGTTTTCCATATGTTGAGATGAATATCATGAATTCCATCTTCTGTCAACATCTCTGGAATGTTATACTGAGAGTCATCTAGAGGTCAAAACATGACTGGCACTTCACCTTTCGCCATTTGTTTTCTCATGTTCAGTATTTCCTCTTTATCAATAAATGAATATTCTTCTACCTGATTTGACTAGAGCTGGTGCTTCCTTGTTGCTTCATCAGATTCAACAAGATTGGTAGAGAAATCCCTGATCAAACAAGAATATGCATGACTTAGGGGTGGTTTGGAGAATGACCTACACCCTGGGCTATCATCCGATTGAGAAATTATTTCACCTGCTAGCGATGAAGCATCAGACATGACTGGTTTCGCATTTTAAAGTGCCTCAAGATAAGAGGGCTTTCTCGGTACTACATTGTCCACTGGAGCATTTTCCGGGAAATGTGCATCACTACTACGGAGAGGACTTTTGCATCGAAATTCATCATCATGGGGAGGACCACCGTGGTGGGTTACAGCAAAAGATGATATCTCTTGCTCCTTGGTCTTCTAGCCACACAGAGGGTTATTGTCGCTCTCATCTGAAGATGAAACTTCGAGATCGACTGAATTGTCATGAAGCAAGCCTTCATGAGGAAGTGTCTATTGAAGACCTTCAGAATTAATGTTCCCACTATTGGGAAATGAGGGATTAGAATCTTGGATTCCAATAGATAATTATCTGAGGGCTTCAAGAACTCCAGCAACGAGCAAGTCCTTATTACAGATTGGATCTTGATCTCTTGACTGTGCTGGGCGGGTCTTCTTCTTAGATGCCTTCTTACTCTCCTTGGAAACCACTTGTTGATGAAAGTGGCTGCTCTGAACAGGTGTATGTGCCTGGTCAGGAGAGATTACCAAGTTAGGCTGACGATCTCTACTCAAATCAGGTGTATGTGCCTGACTTGGTTATCCGTATGATATGGGGGAGTATGCCCCACAACCCTCTTGGACTGGAACAGATTTTTTTGTATGCTCCGGAGTGATCTGTTGATGTGTCACTCCACTAGTACGGATAGATTTATGTGTCCTTCCCTGAGATGCTGATGAAGCTGTTATAATATCTTGGCAGGCATCTAGAATATGAGCAGGGATTTGCTTCTTCCCTATCATCATTGATAGAATATGCTTGGGGACTTCAGCTACCGGAACGGGGATATACGTCCATTCCGTGCTTGGAGTAGGTGTATGTGCCTGCTCCTGTCCCCCTTTTCCTGTCAGTGAATCCTGACAGTACTCAAGTGTGGGGCCATAGAGTTGTGTCTTCCTCCTGTTTGTCACCAGATCTTTCTGACTGACTTCTCCATGAGCTACCAAGCGAGACTATTGGTAGGCTTGATTAATACTAGCAGGTGTATGTGTCTGCTGATTGTACTTTTCCGAACGTGGTTAACGAGCTCCATCATATGTAGTTAGACGAGCCTGCTAACTAGCTGATGATGTATAAACAGGTGTATGTTCCTACCTGTAGTACTCTACCGGAATTGCCTGGCAGGATTGGCGTGATGCTGTCAGATGAATCTGCTGGACAGCAGAATTAAAACGGGCAGGTCTGTGTGCCAGCTCATTTCTTGCCACCAAGTTAGGTTGGTGGACTTCACCGGAGATGGCAGAGATGACAACCTGCTCACTATTGACCGGATTTCACCTCTGGCGATTCGTCTTGCCTGCTCGGGTTCTAGGAACCTAAGCCGAATGCCTGGAGTCGACACCCTCATCATGTTGAGGGTGCACTTCCGCACGAGTCTGGCAGTGATTGTTAATGGGAGCCCTCGGTAAGGACTTCTACTTCCTTGAATTAAGGCCCTGAAGGACCTACTCATTTACCTCCCTAGAATATGGGAGTGAATGGTGATTGTGTTCCGGGGATAACGACCCGAAATGGTTGGAGATGGTGGTTAGCACCGCCTACTTCTTGATCACTGGTCATCATTGTCCAGATGACCAGGGTGAATTGTTTACCTGGAGGGCTTGTCGGGCAGCCTACAGAGTTGGAATAGTACCGTTTTGATGGTACTTCTTAACCAGCGCTTTTAATACCCAGCGTTGAAGATGATGAGTAGGTGATTTCATCCTCAGAGCGGATGATGATCCAGCAGGAGTATCAGCAGTGGCATTCATAGTAGCAGTATTCATAGGTGTGAACATCAGAGCAGCAATTTCTTAGAATGCAGAAAATCTTGGAAAAGAGTGCATGTTTGATATAACAGACGTAATCAAGATAAATTCAGCCACTACATCTTTTGGATGAGCACATATGTCAATGATTGTTTTTGTTGGCCCTATCATTGAGTTTAAATATGGGCCTAACAAATAAGAAAAACACCATTTTAACTTGGTTGAGGATTCACGTCGGGTTCACCATTTTTTGTTTCCCACTGGGATCGGGGATGACTTCGTTGATTGAAGGTTCAAACATTCCAATCGGTTTCTAACAGGTTTATTCGTAGAACCGAAAACATCCAATGATTCCATATCCATTTGGACCTACTTTCCAAAGGTAGGCGCTCATTAGTTGTAGACTGATGAGGCTTAGGAATTTTTATTGGTCAAGAGGATGGGAGGTCGGACTCATCACACCTTTTTAGGGGAATTATTGTTTACTCCGGGACTCCCTTTATAGATTTATGTTATGTTCGTGAATCCTTATTACATTACCAAGTATAAAATGTGCTTTCCTTTGGATCTGACAATAAATGATTGATATGAAGTAAATTTAGAGAATCTTTTATATGTATTTGAGGTTCTTCATCGATAGAGAATCATCTGTATTTTTTAGAGATTCTTAGTTGATGGTATCCTTAAATACATAAAAGTCTCTTGGTCATTATGATGACCATACTAGTTTTAAAGCCAGTCAGTGGGGCACTTGAATTTTATTATCATTCAGGAGGACATATATTATTTTAGTGTTGGGATCGTAGCCATAGATGGGCTAACTACGTATCCTTTGTTTGGAAAAGGAATTAGAACCCACGTAGTTCGAGTAAGGGAGTATGATGTTTATGATTGATGGCTCAAAGAAAGATGTAATAATTACTTTTACACTCTAAGCTCACGTGAGTCATTCTCGGTGTGAGAAACAAGAGGTATTGGTAAAACCAGACAATTGTTCCATGAAAGGTGCAATCATAAGAAATGATGTGGGGCTTATGTATGTATTACTTCCCAAAAATAGATGAGGATTAAGATTTACTTCAGGGAAGAAATCCATGAATAGGGTCCATAAAGGTATATGTGCTTCAGGGAGATTTGGATACTCCAATCTTGGGGTATACTCCTAAAAAAGATGCCCAAGTTAGGAGGGGACATATGATTGGGTTTTACTCCTGAGAAGGAAGCCCAGATCAAAAGGAATTATGACTGGTTAAGAGAAATTAAGACTGGGGCTTTTTCCTAAGGAGGAGGCCCAAGTTAAAGGGATTTGAAAATTAAGGGACTTGGGGCTTACTCCCAAGGAGTATACCCATATTTTAGACTGGGGATTTCTACTGAAAAGGAGGCCTAGGTTAAAGGAATTATGGTTGAGGCTTACTCTTGAAGAGGATTCCCATATTTGAGACTTTAAGACTAGGACTTACTCTTAAAGAGGATACCCATATTAGGGGACTTAGAACTTACTACTAAAGATGATTCCCAAATTAATGAGGACATGGACTTGGGCTTACTCCTAAAAAAGAGGCCCAGGTTACAGGAATTAAGGTTTGGGCTTACTCCTGAGGAGGATGCCCATAATTTGGGGAATTATAACTGGGGTTTACTATTGAAAAGGAGGCCCAGGTTAGGGGATCTGGGGATTACTGCAAAGGAGGATTCCCAGATTAGAGGAATTGGGGCTTACTCCTAAAGAGGATTCCCAAATTTGAGAATTATGACTGGGGCTTATTCCTAAAAAGGAGGCCCAGGTTAAGGATTCTCTCATCTTAAAGGATGAGGTTGAATGAATGAAATCTCAATCTTTATTGACATTAAGATCTATAAATCACTAGATTTTGAGAGATGTTTCATGATGTTCCTTTCAGATAACGAAGCCAAATCAAGAAATCATGCCATAAATGGCTTTGAAGAGTGTCTTGAAGAATTAATCTTGAATAGTAGAGGTGGAATGACATAAGAGGGGTGAAATGGGTAGGAAAGGCACCCAAAAAGGTAGGGGTGCGCAAGTCCTGGCAGGTGCATAGGTACTGCGTGGGCGCGCAAGTCCTAGTCACGCAGGTATACCTACGCGGCACATGGGTACTTGCGCGATTTTCATCCCTTGAGTAATACTTGGGCGAGACTTGGCTGAAACCCTTGGTATTATCCCAAGAGGCTTTCCAGACGATGGCGCGCAAGTTCTGATGAATATGTTGGGTGGCGTGCAAGTATGTCTATTTCCTTTAAGGGTAAAACCACTTAGGTGCGCAAGTGTTAGTGAATTATAACACTTAGGCATTACTCTTCTTGTTTAGACCATCCATTCTAGGTAAAGAATTACCTTAGAACAGTTCGGAAGACCTGAAGAAGAGACTTGGGCATTCAGAGCTCTGTCTGTGAATTCTGGAAAAATTCCTCTCAAAATGGGGGGCCCACAGGGTCTATTTGTAGGCTGGTGAAGACCCTAGGCGGTTATCCTTTAGGGCGTGCAAGTCACTTCCCCGACCATTAGGTGGCGCACAAGTATACTTGCATGATAGTGATGGAACTTGCACAACCCTTGTTCTTTTGAAGCCTTGTTCATGCCTTTGTTGATTTTTGATGATTTCTTCATAGGATGAATCAATTTGTGCTAGGTCATTTCCCTTTCCATTCTTTTAGACAATGTGATGAAAATGAGCGTCAACAGTGTCACAATAGATCTGGATTTTAGTGTCAGAAACATCATTGTATGACTTGAAAGATCTATTGGATCATATTTGATTCATGTTTCCCACCCTTATCTATGAAGGCTTTGACTATTATTCCCTTCATTCTTGGGTAAAGGATGTGATCTTTTTGTGAGAATAGAATAAGGAACTTGAATTGAGGGAAGCAGCTTCTAAGGATTCCACTTTTGTGAAGCAAAATTGGAGCAAAGATGTGAATGAAGATACCCAACATGTGATGGAGGTTATTGCTCCTCGGGACATAGTTAATGCTGTAAAAATCAAGATGATCATCGCTAGTTTGAAATCAATCATCTTTAGATAGAACTATCCCAGTTTTAGTATTCATTCCAGATATTGTAAAAGACTATGTTGGAGTAGTAAAGACATCTAGGCATGGCATAGAAATCCATAATTGATTTCGTTTCTAAATTGTTAGAGATGCAATGTGTTATAGAGGCAGAGACTGAACCTTTTTATCAACTACACCAATTAGTGGATCTATTGTAGCAAATACTTGTTGATCTTAATAACTCATACAAGAATATTATAAATGAGGTGAAATTTTTCAATCTCTTTTTGGCTCATACATTCATAGGAGAGGCTTCATTATATGGAGATCCTTCCTTTTATATGGTATCAAGGAGTATATTTTCTTAATTTTGTATGATATCATACATTTTTTCTTATAGTAATGATGTGAATGGAATTTTGTTACTCCGGTATTATGAGAATTCCCAATTCTACCCATTATTTCCATAAATGAAGAAAGTGAGAATGTTTGGATCTTGAATTTTTTTTAGGAAACACTCATGAATTCCCATTAACATGGTGTCCCTTACCAATAAATCTATTTCAATTATCGTATAGAATGTATTTACTATAGAGATAATGCTCTATTATTTTCTAAATGATGATAGTCTTTATGAGTAGAGATTTACTTTCAAGGCCATGTGGCAGGCCTTTCAAGATTTTGTAGACTATATTTCCTCTATGATTTAGTTTAAGGCCTTTTATCTTCGACTTAATATTGATTTAGTTTAAATTATTTCAACTTAGACAAAATATTTCTTTATTATAAGGTATTTCATGTTGGACCTAATGTTTCTTTAGTTTAAGGTCTTTTCGCAAGATCTTGATGTTGATTTATTTTAAAGTCTTTTAGCTTATACCTGAATTTTCTTTTAGTTTAAGTTCTTTTAGCTTGGACCTGATGTTACATTAAGTTTATGTTATTTTAGCTTATACCTAAGGTTGCTTTTTGTTTAAGTTATTTTAGATCAGAGCTTCTATCACTTTAGTTTAATGTCTTTTAGCTCAGATCTTCTATATAATCATGGTATATGGTGAAGACATTCTAGTAATGACCTATAACACTCTAAGGTGTTGGATTCTACCATAGTGTTTCTGAGCCTCATGAGAATCGAAATTCCATTTTTGAAGCGTGATACATTTGTTTGATCACCATATTAAAATATGCAGGAGCCATAGTCATGCATTCATAGTGAATAAAAGGGTCCTTGAAGCCAGGAATATTTTCTAGGGGCTATGGAAGATTTATGTAGTAAATATGATTGAGGATAAAATATTAGGGAAGTTGGGTCTGCCTAGATAGTTGGAGTGTGGGTGATGTAAATCATAACCTAAAAGTTTGATTCCATGAATATGAGATGGTACAGACATATCGGGCATGTCCCGTTACATTCTGAAATTCCAAGTTCTTTTGCGGTGTTGTTAAGGCTTGCAAGGATTGAAGTTCCTTTCTAGAAAGGAGATTATGCCATTATTTATTCGGAGAAGGCCCTTATGTGTCAATATTATGCCAATCGAAAGGTAATCTCCACTCCTTTACGAGGGCCATTAAAGTTTTGGGAATACTCAAAAATCTATATAATGAAGTCCGGTATGGTGAGGAGCCATTCCAAGAAGGGTTCTAGCACCTTAGGGAAATTACATCTTAAATCATAATGCTCAATCCCTACACCCTATGGTTTTGAATCATGAGGTGTGGGATATCAAAGGCTAGAGAATGAATTGTCACAGTTTGTCCTTGAGAAAGGGTATGAAACATGGTGACATAACATCGAGGATATCAAATCTTCTTGGATAGTTTGGTGTGGTGATTGTAAATCATGGCCCAGAGCACTCGGGTCAAGAGATTAATATGGGATATTCATACAAATAGTAGTTCAGACACACTAAGGTATTAAGTGCATCCATGATAATTTCAGGGCTTACAAGGATTATAATTTTCTTTTTAGACTAACACATTTGGTTGACATCCATAGGCGTATATGTAAGATCCATGGGCATGTATGCATAGTTGTGAAAAGGGCCCTTAAATCCAGATATCCTTTACAAGGGACAATGAAGGTTATGGTAATATGATACATCACAACTCAGGAAGTTTGATCTATGGAAAGTGTAAAATCCAAGGAGGGTTTTAGTTCCCTAAAAGTTGTACCACTACCTAAAGAACATATTCTCATGGCGAAGCAATGTGAAAAACCAATACTCTAACTTTTTCCTAGATCAAGGGCTCTAGAGAGAATAGGTTTGATTTTATTAGGGCTATAAAGTAGACCCTGTGAGATTTATTCCTTATTTATTTACACTTTAAGTTTTTTCTAAAATCTAAAGATGAAGAGTTTAGTGAGTGAAGACTTGAATTTTGATCTAGAAAACATTTTTGGGTTTTCAACCGGACATTTTTTGTGTCTCTTTCTCTAGAAGATTAAAGTATTTAAATTTGAACTATTGTAGGCTAGAGTTTAAGTTAATGCAACTTTGACCAAAGTGCATGAATTTTATGTTCATGATTCACATGGACTTGATATGGAGGATGATACATAAGAGCATAGTAAGGATGCCCAGGGCTAATAGTACTCCAACATCCTTCTAAGAGGGAGGTTTTAATTTTGTAAATAATGGATCTAGTTCCTCATATCATGAGTACTGACATGGTACATTCACATAGGGAGAGGATCAGATCAAAATAAGGTGTTGTGTTATGCCACTATGATGTTAGGGCTCACAAGTATTGGAATTTCCTTTTTACAAAGTGACACATTTTGGTTGACAACAATATGCACCTATGTAGGAGCCAAAGGCATGCATGAATTGTCAAGAAAATGGTCCCCTAAAGGTGGATATCTTTTCCAAGTGCCATGGAATGTTTTTATAAACATAAGGAGTTCAAGGCATGAGGTGTGGTATATGGATTGAGGTTCTTTTAAAATATGGTAGAAGAACCATGTACTCTGATTAACTAGGGTAAGGCTCTTGTAGTCCCATGATAAGGGATAGAAAAAATGGGTGATGGCCTACATGATTTAACATCATGTAGTAGGGACGTGCTTCCCTCTGTGTAGTTTAATATCATGGGGTAAGGACATAATTCCATGCATTTTAACATCATGTGGTAAGGATGTACTTCCATGCAGTATAGCGTCGTGTGGTAAGGGTGTACATCCATGGAGTTTAACACTATGTGGTAAGGGAGTACTTCCATATAGTTTAACATCATGATGTAAGGTTGTACTGCTATACAGTTTAAGGTCATGATGTAAGGACATAATTCTATGTAGTTTAGCATCATGTGGTAAGGACATACCTCCATGCAGTTTAACATCATATAGTAAGGATGTACCTACATGCAGTTTAATGTCACGTGGTAAGGACGTGGGAACCGACGTGAAAGTGTGGAAATGTTGTGGTTGGGTCCAAAAATGGAGACTCAGGCATCACTACGTATCTCATGAGGATGAGAATAAAGACACACATAGTTCTAAAAGAATTCATCTACCTAGGTCTGGCACATATTCAAGGAGGGGGAATTTTCTTATTTTCTTATTGTGACAAGGATCAGTGTTGGAAATTAGAGCATCACTATATATCTTGTGACAGAAGGAATCAAGTCATACATAGTTCTCTAATAGGAAATACTATAGGTGGGTCTGATCCATATGTTAGGGTGGTTATTATTTCTGTTGACCACTGTAGTCGGCCTTAGGATTGGTGATCCAGGCGTCACTTTATATCCTATGATGACATGAATCAATACACATGTAGTTATTGATGTTCCATATAGTTTATCATCATGTGGTGAGGATGAGGGTGAAATGAAATGAATAAATGTAAATGTTTCAGCTGGTCCCAAATATGGTTACTCAGACATCACTATGTATCTCACGAGGATGAGAATCAAGCCACACATAGTTCTTGATGTTCCATGTATTTTATCTTCATTTGGCGAGGATGAGGTGAACTATCAGGAATTCATGGGAATATTGTGGTCATGCCCGAGGGTGTAAGTATGGGTGTCACTATGTATCTCATGAGAATGAAAATAAAACCATATGTAGTTATGAAGAATCATGTAGTTTAAAGTCGAACGGCAAGGACATTGACCGTCCAGCTTAACATCATATAGTTAGGACTCATGGTATGCCTTTTAAGGTCTTGCATTTAGGACCATAATGGACATGTTCTGTACATTTTTGCCTTTCTTATGAGGTTAAATACCTATCTCAATATCTAGTATCACATTAACCATGATCCATGTGAGAAAAAATTAATGTAAATGGTTTCCCTACAATGCATGGACAGTTGAGGGTATAATAAGGGTAGTTTTCATCATGTAGTGGCTAAACCAATATATAATATCGAGGATTCCCTAAGTATCTCATTGGAATTGAGAATCCCACCATATGTAGTTCTAGAATAACCATACAGTTTAACATCATGTGGCTAGGAAGTAGGTGACTCGACGTGAATAGAGATGGATATCATGAATTCGTGCAGTTTTATGTCATACGATAAAAACATTAGTCGTGCGTTTTAATGTCTTGCGGTAAGTATGAAAGGTGACATGCAGTTTAATGTATTATGGTTAGGATGAAAGGTTACATTTAGTATAATGTCTTAATATGAGGATTAATTTTACATTTGAATGTCATGTAACTAGGAATAATGGTGAGACTTAAACAAATGTGAATTCCCTTATGCTAACAGCTACACAAAGTATTTATTGAGAAATGTTTCATTGGTGGGTGGTGTGACATGATCCCCATCCATTTTGTCCAATGAGTAGTCCCCATTTTGGTATGAATTATTTATGATGTATGGTACCTCTCATCTGGGCTCCATCTTTGGGGATTCATACTTAGTATCACTAGGGTTCTGAGGACCAATACCAGTTCTCCATGGAGGAATGATCAAATGATAACCCTTTTATTGAATGATCGTGAAATCTGATTCTGGTGGACCTCAAGGTTGTGCAGTGTTTGCAACTTATTCTCATCAAGTCATTTCAATTCATCTAGTCACTTTTGCGATTTTGCATCATTTGAGAGTTTCCCACGGATGGATACTCTAAGAGAGGGTATCTAGACCTCTATAGGTAACAATTCTTTAGTCTCATTCACAAATGAGTATGGCGTTTCTTGAGTAGCAGTATGTGTGCTATTACGGTTGGCCCATAAAGCATGGAGGAGTTTATCTAGCCAAGACTTCTTATCCTTGTTCACCATATTCTAGTTTATATTTGATAAAGTATTATTAAAGGCCTCTATCTGCTCATTTGCTACTGCATTATAGTGATATGAGTGACTGGAATCGATATTGTACTCATGGTACAGCTTATTCAATTCCACAGAATGGAATTCAGTGTCGTTTTATGTCAATATTTTGTAAGGGACACTGAACCGGGTGATGATATGGGATTTTATGAAGTTGATGATATTCTTTAACCTACCTTCCTTGAGTGGTATCTCCTCATCCCATTTAGAAAAAAATGTAGTAGTAGTAAGGATGTACTTGAACTGCCTATCTATGGTTGGGGCATATGGCCCAATGAAATCCATCGCCCAAAAGGAAAACTGACAGGAATGGTTAGCTATATTTATCAATTATGTGGGTTGATGGATGAAGTTTTAACTGATTTTTCATGCATGACATTTCTTGGTGAATTCCAAAAATTTATGTATCATGGTTTTCCATTAATATACTAACCTCCTAATATGGTGGGAGAGACTGGTACTAGATTTATGCGCACCAAAATATCTCACATGGACTTCATCCATGATGGTAGAAATATCTTCTTATTCTATGCATCTGAGGAGGATCTTATCAAATCAATTCTTATAGAGGGTTTTCCTCCCATTCGATCCATCCTACTGGGTAATGTTTGTTGCATGACACTGAATATGTTACATTACAACTCTATCCATTGGTAGAGTCCCATTTTACAAATAAAAGATTATGGGATACATCCATCCAGGGTTCATTATTGGTATATCACGCTCTAGGATGGTGTTGAACTAATTGATCTCTTACATGTCACAGATGACGATTTTCGAGACCATTTTCCGATGTGTAATAAAAAAGCTTTCTTATTTATGATCTAGTTATTCCAAGATGGTGGTCACATTGGACAATGCGTCTGCGTTAGAATTCTATGATTGGGGAACATGATGCATTGTGGGATCAAAAGAGAATTCTACCATTAGTCCCCTGATGTAGCCTATGAGAGGGTACAATTCTTCCTTTTTATGGTGTATTCTCCATTATCCAGATTTATCACTAACTATGAATCCCCATTGATGTTAAGGTAGGATATTTGTATCTTTAGGGATAATTTCAATCCAACGATGAGGGCTTGGTATTCGGCCTCATTATTTTTACAGCCTTCGGATACTAAGAAAGAGTAGGATATAACCACTTTTTGAGGAGAGACAAACACAATCCCCAAACCTTCCTAGTTGAACCTTGGGTTTTCCATCCTTTTTCCAATGTGAATTTATGAGGTTCCATCAAAATAAATATCCTATGTTTAGGGAATTTCAGGGGAAAAGAATATCTCTTAATCTAGAAGATTGATGTTTTGTGGTGTATTTTTCAGGGTAGGGTGTACAATAAGGAAGTCATACAAGGCTTGTCATTTGATTGACTTCTATGATACAAAAATAATGTAGTATTTCTGAATAATAATTGCCTATTGGGAAAACTACCCATTCAACATCGGATGAACAAGGATGTACTTGAGTGGATCGATATGAGAGGCCAATTGGAATTTGTGGTTTTGCAATTCATGCTTATATTTTTCACTGTGAAGATGAGAACGAAGAAGTTATTCTTATCATCAGAGTATTAGGCCTCAGTACATAGTATAGTTCATATTAGGTAATAGGGACTATTATCACTTTACTCATCATTCCTTTCTGTGAGGAGGGTTCTCAATGAGCATTACATGGAGGCCACATATAATATGAGTTCCCTCCCTTACATAGGAGGAATCATGACCAGTGGGTGCAAGGGGTACTACTTGAGACTTTAAATTTCTTTTTGTAAATCAACATCCAATTGGTAGGAATTTACCTTCTTCATTAGCCTAGTGAAGGGGGGAGATTTTCTGGCCAGTTTGGCAATGAACTGATGAATGTAAGAAAGGTTCCCCTAGGGCCCCTCAATTATTTGACAGTCCTGGGACGTTCCATAACTATGATAACAATATTCCTCTCTAGTTCGACCTCAATTCCACCGTGTAATTCCACAAACCTAAGGAATTTTCTAAATGCTACCCTAAAAGTGCATTTTAGTGGATTCATCTTCAGACTATGCTATCACAACATGTCAAAAATTGTTTGATGGTCTGTGAAGTGATCACACCACTTTTGAGATTTAACCACCAGGTAATTGACATAAAATCAGTTATCTTTCTTAGGAATATATTAAAGATATGGGGAATGGCATGTTGATATGTGGTTCCAAAATTATTCAAACCAAAGAAAATGATCTAATAGAAAAAGATACCATGAGGCACTATGAAGGTAGTGGATTCTTTATCTTCAGGGGATATCTTTATATGATTGTACACTGGGTACCCATCCATAAAATAAAGGTCTTGGGAAAGATCATTTTCATTGATCAATTATTCTGTGATTAGTAATGGGAAATCATCCTTTGGGAAATGCTAATTAATGTACCTAAAATTAATACAAACCCTAATATTCCCATTCTATTTCTTGATAGGGACAATGTTGGAAAGCCATATCGGGTATTACAATTATCGAACAAAGTTTTCTTTAATTAACTTTTTTCTTCTACTTATATATTTTTTGAATGAGAGGGGTGTGTACTCCTAGATTCTTTATCGGAGAATTGATTCTCATATGGTATCCCAAGGTGGTGTGTAGACACATCTGGGTTTAGTCCATGGATTTTTTGTGTGGTTCTATGTGAACACATCTTGATGTTTCTTCAAAAAAATTGTACATCTCTTCATCTTCGAGGGGAATGGAGGCACAAATAATTATAGTAAATGGGTCTTCTTATGTTCCCATATTTATCTGCTTGAGTTCATCGATTGTGGTGGAAACACCTTTCTTGAATGTAGGAGGGTCATTCCTAAGGTCAGCCTTATCATCTTCCATCTCAAAATATATGGATATATTTAAAAATTAATATAGAAATATGGGGTCCCTCATGTCATTATCAGAGTTATGGAGTCCATGAAATAATACACTGTCGTCCCCTATTGATTTAGTCGTTACATAGAGATTTTTGGGACGATAGTCTTCGATGCTTTCACTAAGGATAGGAAGGGCTTGGAGCTCTGGGATTATATCTGGGACCTTGACCAGGTTTATGGGGAGTACATATTCATCATCTAACATAATCTAGGGATTCAAAGGGGCAGTACCCAATCCATTGGGAGCATCAACATGTACATCATTATCCACCATTGTTCATTTTCCCCACTTTTTATAGAAATATGCTTCAGCATATGTGGCCCCACAAGTCTCTAAAGGAGCATTGTCCTTATATAGTATGCCGAATTTTCTATTAATGGGATACGTCATACACTAATGGATTGTTTAAGGTATCATCAGGTCGCTATGAAGCTAGGGCCTTCTGACCAAGAAGTTATATGTTGTGTCTTGCTGGATTACCATAAACTCAACATCTGATATAGGATCCCCAAACCGGGCTTCAATCATGATCTTCCTGATAGGTATCTTATCACTCTTATCATACCCTTGTATGGTTAACTTACTGGGGGGTAAATCCCTTTTACCATATCTCAAAAATTGTAGGGTTCAAACTAGGATAAGATTCATTTCAGAACCATTATCAGTTATATACCTTTGGAAATTGACATTATTGAGTCTTATTGAGAAATTTAGAGGTCTGATATATCATTTAAGGGCCTCTTCTTAATCTTGATCATTGAATGAGATGGAAACATGAAATTTTGATGCCATGTTCTCCACTCAATTCACCTCAGCTACAACAACTTATGTCTTGAACTATTGTAAGCTATGGAGGGATTCAACAAGTGCCTCCCTGAGTTCATTTAAAATATGTATTTCATCAAGGTATGAGAGTTTGGATGGGACTACTGACATCTATTACATTACTTTATAATGTTTTTCCATGGGTTAGTGCTTCCCAATATGGGATTGCTCCTCGACGTGTGGATGAGGATCCAAGGCATTTGGGATGGACAAACTTGATACTTGTGCAGGGATTGTGGGAGCATATTCTACCAGAGGCATAGGTCTTCTCATACTTCACTTTTTTTTAATTATCTGGATGAGCCCCTTCAAGGATTTAATGAAACACCATAGAGTTCATACATCTTCTAGAGGGTTATAAGATGCCTCCCTTCTATTTCTAGGATCACTAGAGCACCTGACCCCAAGTCTAAGCTGTATATGTATTTTACATAGCGATATGAATATAATATTGGGTCCAACCACACCCTCACTATCCATCATATCCTTGGTTCCTATGCATGTGATTTACCTTTACCTAGTTATGTGCAGGAAACTCATGCTTTTGGGAAAAATCATCATCGAATAAGGGTTTTAACAATTGGATTGTGTTGAAAACCCCAAATACGAGTTCTTCATCTGATGAGGGTTTTGTGTTGAAATAGTGGGTGCCCTAGACCCAACTATTCAGTGATTTTGATTACAATATTGTGTATATTGTTAGCTATGCATGATGTCATCTTACCATTATAGTGTAGACAGTTCTGCATCCACTATTGAAATGGTAATGTCCAAAGTTTAATTTGTGTATCAAAAGGTTATTATAGTTCCTAGGCTATAATGAGAACCTCTAGATACTATGACATTAATCATAAATATATACGTTTTATGTTCTAGATACATCTTACTAATTACACACAGTAGATGTTTTAACATCATGTGTTGGGGGATCATAATCATTGATACTTCTTCTCAAGAAGTTCTCACTTGGTGATCTCTAGTAGTGAGATCATGTGGACTGACCCGCCAATAGGAACACCACACGTTTCAGGTGTCATTGGATGTTTCTATCTACGATCATGTGTAATGGTCTCTTGACTTGAGATCATTACTAATGTATGTCATTTGATTGCATACTTTGATGCAAGATGAAAACCATGGAAATGATGTCGTGGGGAGATATTTTTTGTCGGGTGCGTCATTGGTGGCATGACATTGGTTGAATGTTCAAGAAAGGATTTGTCGCTTCCGGGTTATAGAAGTAATATATCTCTGGCCATGTTGATATGGATGGTAGTAACTTAATAATACCATGTACATGGCAGTCAAGGGTAAATCCATCCAGTTAAATCAATAAATTATAAATCTCGAAAAGGGCGATGACACGTGAGTGTATCCTGCTTTATGAGATATTACAGACAAAAAGATTATATTACATAGTGTGTGTTCGTTGGTTGGTTGTCGCTGCTGTGAAAATCCTTATTTCTTCAGGGGCCATGATGGGTTGATATATCCCACTCTTGGTCTATGAATACTATTCATGGCTGTTGAAATAAGGGCCTAGAGGGTCATACACAATAGTGTATTCAAGAATCTTCCCTATTCAGTTGAATGAGAGTTTTGGACATGGTGGGCCACTCCACAGTGGTCCGGAAATTGTCCAAAGTTAAACTATAATCAATGAAATAAATAAATTCATATTATTCAAGTTTAGAATAATGAGTATCGAATTAGTTTGTTAAATTTATTTACGACTTTTAAGTAGATACATGAAAAAAATTTAATTGACAAATATTAAATTATTCAAGGTTCAATTAATATTTATCGGAGCGACAAGTGGAGTTAATGACTTAATTATTATCACGTAATATATATTAATATATTAAAAGTAAGTGATAATAATATTTATGACTTAGAAAAGTATTCATAAAATGTCGTTGATAGTGCGTTAAGTATTCAGGACCAGTGAGGCGATACCAGGTATTTTAATTAAGCACTATAAATAGAAGAGGAGGGGCATTTTACAAAGATTATTCATGGAGATTCTGTCTCCTATCCTCTCTCCCATGGAACTGGAACCACTCCATGCTCCGCACCAGCAGCAGGCGCACAACCGGGTGCTTCTCGCTTGTCCCGGCCACCTCGCCGCGCAGGGGCCTCCTCCCATGTGACCTCCCGCGCTAGCCTCTCCACCTTAGCCTGCTTCTACGCGTCACTAGAAGTGCACTAAAACTTTTCCAAGATGACACCCGACACCATGGCCTCCCCGATGTTCCCCTCCCACTGGTCTCCCTACCACTGAGATCCGCAACAGCATGCGGTGAAGGCCACCCTGCAGCTCTCCCCCTCATCACCCAGCAGAAGGACCTCCCCCCCCCCTGCGCATGGTTCTCTCGCAGTGCAGGCAGACCTGCGGCACTAGGCAGTAGCACATGCCTTATCCCAGCCTCCACCTAGGCGCCTTGGTCCTGCATGAGTTGCCTCCTCCCTTCAGACATGCAGCAGGGCAGCCCTCATAGCCAACCTTCTCTAGGCAGGCGCACCCCACCAGGTCACCAGACCAGCGTCCAGCTGCCTCTTTCATCCTGTTGCGCTGAAGCGCATGCGTCGGCCCGATGTGGCGACTTTACACCAACTGGACCACACCATACCTAGCAGGAAGGTAACCAAAATTCCCTGAAATACGTTCAGGAGGGTATGCCCAGCCCATAATGGGCTTGAGTGGGCCAGCCCAGCCTAGGACTCCCTAGTACGGGGTCAGTACTTTCTAGACTGGGCCTGCGCAGGTTCACCCCTGACCCGCACAGGCCATGCCCAATGTTTTAAGGGACCAGGTGGTTTAATTTAATCAAATAAATAATTAAAATAATTAATTTAATTACAGTTGATAATTAAATTAATTTAATATTAATTTTTTTTATTAAATATTTCATGAGGCTTAAGTAATTTAATTTTTAGTATTAATATTAAATTAATTAATTGGGATCGAACGATGTGATACTTGGATTAAAAATTAGAGTGAAATTTTTAATTCAATTAAAATTCCATCATGTTTAACTTTAAAGAAAGTTTAATTTTTATTCTTCATTTATTTAATGTATGTGAGCTTAATGTGTATATGTGTGATCATGAGTTGAGACCGACCAATGCATATTTGGTGCATTTTTTAATTATTTATTTAATTATTTATTTATTGAAATGTTTTAGTAATAATTAGTTTAATTAAATAAAAAGGTGATTTGTGTGTTGTCTCAGAGTCATTATATATATAAGAGTCTGCATGCCCATTCCCAGAGTTGTATATCTTTACCCTGAAACCCCCTCACCTGTGTGTGAGTAATGTTGTATAATTATAAGACGACATATAATGCAATTCGCGCCAAGTGACAGCGACGCACCAGACAGAATTTGGTTGCATTTGATGAGCAGACATTGTTGTTCAAGTTTCAAGACACGCCACTAAAGGTACTTACTACTAGGGTTGAGGTTGTTCCGTTATTCACTCAATGAATCAACCATTAGAATAGGCTCATGATCAGGATTTTTCATTTTGTTTTCCATGGTTTATTATTTTTTTGTCCATGTGTAGTTTATAGCACGATCACATATAATAATAAACAAGCATGCAAGATAAAATGAACATGTGACGCAATGGTTTTTCTATTTCTTGCACGGTAATTTGTGAGTGATATCATATAGTACATGCTTATAAAAAAATATAAAAGGATTTATTCCATCACACTAAAAATAATAAAACCCTCAAAAATATATTAAGTCAAAATAGCTTTCCATCATCCAAATTTGGACAAAACCGGTTGTTTGAGGTGCCAGTCATGCCATAGCTGAGGGTGCCTCTTAATACTAGGGAGTCCTTATAAGAATGATGGGTTGAAATAACTAAAATTTCAGCAAAGCAATATTCATATCTATCTTGTTGTAATTTTTGAGGCAAGAATTGAGTAAATCAAGTTCTAATTTTAAGAAGCTGGGACATCACTCAACAGATTGAGGAGTCGCAAGTTAAAGTGGTCGGCCAGCCAAATGCCTACCTAAAACCCTCCAAGTAGTGGCGTAGCCATAGCTTTTAGACTATGAGGGGTGGTTCTGGGATCCTTGCCACTAGAATACTCAAGTGACGGAGTATTCCGATTCAAGCACAGAGGGTTCCTTGAATCCGATAAAATAGTGGGAGACATTAAATGATTTAAGTAATTAATCAAAAATGTCTAAACTGTTAATTCAGGTAAAAGGCACTAATCAGCTAAAATTTATTTATGTAGAAAAAATGGAAAGTTATACCACAAGATTGAAACAACGATATTATAATGGAAAAAGTAAATGTCCACACTGACACGAGTATCCATGAATAGTACAAGCACGTTAACATAGTACTATGATATAGGAAACTCAAGGTGTCAGTGTCCCCAACACTGTTAAACAACCTCTAAAATCGAGGGTGAAAATTACTTATAGGAGACTAATGTACAAATCATATGATAGTTATATCATTATGATTTCATCAACGTCAGGTGTCAGTTGTGGTCGCTACACCAGGACATAGATGATATAGAATAAAGTCTCATCTCTAAGAAGTTTTCAAGGAGAAAGCAAAGCAATGATATGAATAAGGAAAATTTTACACCGACATATGTAAATTGAAAGATTGATCATGATCTTTAAATTGATCCCTTTCTCATATCATTTTCACCACTTTACTCAAGTCTCATTTTAAGTTACCAAACGAACAAGTATTGATTAAACACTCTATTACCTATCTGGGTAAGGTTTACCAAGTGGATAAGAATAAAAGACAATTAAGTTGTAATTCTTATGAAAAATTAATTGAAAGACATTGTGGAAAGGTCAAAGTCATTTAATTCCAATGAAACATTCGCGACATCCTTCAACTAATGAGGTATTAACAAAGGTTATTTCATTGAATATTATAAAATAATACAATGGAAGTTTAAAAGCAATAAACAGATTTGAAGGAGAAAGTTGTTGCTTCTACATCAGGCATATTCATTAGTGTAATGTTTCATTTTACTACATGGGTATTTAATGATATATGTTTTTACATATTTTTATTTAAATTCATTAACCATGTAAGTATAGAAACATTATTAGAAGTCAGTTGTATTCTCTAAGTGGCTATGAAAAGGTGATACCTAGGCCAGTGGTGAGAAGTACATGACTTCTTAATTGCCAAATGAAATATTCATGTTGAAATATTATTGAGTATAACCACAAACAATAATCTCATGTGTTCTTGGACATAAGGAGACATTCTTTCATGTTCTATAATGAATGTTGTTTTTAGTAAACTCAATCATTAGTTCAGTGATACATGAATCATAAGCAATTAGTGATGAATATAAATGCAATAGTTATACCCATTTGTGACAATACAATTCCTTGTCAAGTAATACTAAAATAAAACATCATCAATATACGATGTATGATATTTAGGCTCAGCACAGCTATATACTTTTGGTATTATCGACGTCTTTAGTTTTGACAAAGGAGACATTAAAAATAAAGGTATGTCACAATGCTTTTGGATATTTTTCAACAAGTTAGCATGAACTGTCCCAAGTATAAGATAGAGGTATATATGATTTATAATATTCCTTTAAGAAATTAAGAAATAATAAAGTGAGGTATTTTCATGGTCAAGAGATATGAGTTGCTTCGGGTTGGGATACTGAAGAATATCTCGACCTAGCATTCATCAATCATGATAATATAGCGTGGAGCAATTCATAAACACACATTACTTTATTGACATCATGACATTGATGTTAACGGGGAGGATTGATGATGAAGTCTTACATATCAACATTGATCAACAAAATATTGCGTGGAGTAATTCCTAGATGCACATTTTATACATCAATGTATTGATGTAAGTAATATCAATGTTACAACTAGCAGAAACTTCCATTATATTTTATGATGTGCTTTGCAATTAATGGAGATATCCCACAACCATATGCCAAATATAATGAAAAATGGATATCATACATTTCATAGTATGATGTAATCCCATTATGTCATAAGAACATGTGTTTGGATGCAAAGAGTTTGTTTGGACATAAACAAACTTGTGTCAAGACAAACACATTGTGAATTTACTGTAATAATTCTAATAGTTGTTTAGGATGTTACATAAATCCCTAAGATAGAAGATTTGGTAGTCAAGTAATATAATATACTTCTATATAAGGGTGCACACCTCTATTTGAGATAGTGGGAGATATATTGAATTGTGTTTAGTCAATGCTCAAAATGCACAAGTAGTTGGCATAATAACTAGTTCCACAAGCGCATGCGAAACAAAGTACGTTTGAGAGACATAAACTGCATAGGAAGGATAAAACCATGGTGATGGTTTTTATAATCACCGTGGTCGGTGATCTGTTATTCAAAGGTAATAATATGTCCTACAAGTAAAAATTATAGAGAAATTAGCTGAAATTGATAAGTCCAACTAAAATTCAATTAATGGATTCCATGTATCAAATTGAAAATGGGCTTATTATTTTGAATATTGTGGTGGGTATTCAAGTGAGTTGATACATGGATGGTACAAGTGTAGTACCAATAAGGATCGATTGGTTCCACCAAGTTTTTATGCCTAAATCCATTAGAATTTTACTTATCATAGCTAATATCTATGATCAATTTATTTATAATTGGATGTCATGGCCACCGATTGAGGATGGTGTCTATACGACGCAACCAGAATGGGATGGTCACATCACAGAATGCTAATAAGGGTTGAAAGTTACTAAAATCCATTTTACGATTAAAGTAAGCCACATGATCACAGAATATTCATTTAAAACAGATGTTTTCCATCTGCCTACCAGAGGTTAGTAAGATCACTAAAGTTTTACAATAAGAAATATGTTTGACAACATATGGAAAACAAACATTGTTCTCATAGTTAGTTAAGACCAAAATAAAATTTATTCTCCAGAGATTGACTTCAAGTAGCAACCAAAGTTTTAGGGAACAAGATCTACTGAGGTAGATCTATAGGTTACTTGGTCCTTGTCAATAGTATATACTGTGACATTATATTGAAAAAATACATGTTGGAACAATTCAAGAGTTGAACTGTTGCCTATGTCATAGGTCATAATCTCTCAATGTTGACATGTCCGTGACATGGGAAGAGATAAACATTGTGATTTAAATCCATATTTCGAAGTGATGGATCAATCATGTATGCCATAATATGTACAAGAACCTATATTTCCAAGGAATATTTTACAATAGGAAAATATCAGTTATATCCAGGAGCATTGCAAGGGATGTAGATAGAACTATCTAATTGTACTACAGAAAGTACAAAAGATATGTACCTGGTAAGTGGAGAAGAAAGGATACTAGTTTTTGGGGATAAGAACTTATCTTTCATCGATCAATGTGATCTAGTATTGCAGTTAAGCTAAAGATGATGAGCGATTCTAGCTCATATTAGCCAGTGGTATCCGTACCTATAAAGACCGAGTATGTTGCAGCTTCTAAGGTAGCTAAGAAGAAGATATGAAAAAATTTGTTTGAGTTCTTGGAATCACACCTAGTGAGAAAATTATTATCATAATCTAAATTATGATATTCTTACTAGACAAGATTTCAAGCTATGACAGTGGAAAAAAAAGTGATATATACTCGGGATACCATCTCTTGAGAAGTTTTACCCAATGAGATAAGGTCGCAATAGAAAAATAGCCATGCAGAGGAACCGTGGAGGACCCAGTAGATAAATACATTACTCAGTAGAAACATGATGGTCATCATGTGAGTAGCTACCATGTTTGGTTAGCGAGTTGGCTCTAGTGAAAGTGGGAGTGTTGAAATAGTGGGTTCCCTAGACCCAACTATTCAGTGATATTGATTACCATATCGTGTATACAATTAGCTATGCATGATGTAATATTACCATCATAGTGTAGACTATTCTTCATCCACTATTAAAATGGTAATGTTCAAAGATTAATTGTTTTATTGATAGGTTATAGCAGTTCCTAGACTATAATGATAACCTCTATATACTATGAAATTAATCTTAAATATATATGTTCTATGGTCTAGATACATCTTACTAATTGGACACAGTAGATGTTTGACCATAAGGTGCTGGGGGCTCATAAGCATCGAGGCTTCTTCTCATGAAGTTCGCACTTGGTAATCTCTAGTAGTGAGATCATGAGGATGGACCCGCCAATACGAACAACACATGTTTTGGGTGTCATTGGATGTTCCTATCTATGATCATGTGTAATGGTCTCCTGACTTGAGATCACTACGAATTTATGTTATTTGATTGAGTACTTTGATGAAAGATGAAAACCATGGTAATGAATTCGTGGCAAGGTAGTTTGTGCCGGGTGCATCATTGGTGGCAAGACATTGGTTGAATGGTCAAGAAAGGATTTTTCGCTTCTGGGTTATGGAAGTAATATATCTCAGGACATGTTGATATGGATGGTAGTACCTTTATAAGACCATGTCCATGGAATTCAAGGGTAAATCCTTCTAGTTAAATCAACAAACTATAAAGCCCGAAAAGGGCGATGACACGTGACTACATCCTGGTTTATGAGATATTACAGACAAAGAGATTATATTATACAGTTTTTGTTCATAGGTTGGTTGTCACTACTGTGACAATCTTTATTTCTTCAGGGTCCATGATGGGTTGCTAGATCCCACTCTAGGTCAGTTAATCATATTCATGGTTGTCCAAATATGTTCCTAGAAGGTCACACACAATAGCGTATTCAATAATCTTCATTATTCAGTTGAATAAAAGTTTCGGACATTGTGGGCCCCGCCAAAAAGGTGCGGGATTTGTCCAAAGTTAAACGATCACCAATGAAATAAATAAATTCATATTATTTGAGTTTAGAATAATGAGTATTGAATTTATTTATTAAATGTATTTATGATTTTTAATTAAATACATGAAAAAATAATAATTGATGAATATTAAATTATTCAAGGTTCAATTAATTTTTATGGGAGTGACGAGTCGAGTTAATGACTTAATTATTATAATGTAATATATTTTAATATATTACAAGTAAGTGATAATAATATTTATGACTCATAAAACTATTTGTAAAATTCCATTGATTGTGCGTTAAGTATTCAGGGTCGGCGAGGTGATACCATGTATTTTAATAATGCTCTATAAATAGAAGAGGAGGGTCATTTGCTAAGGACTATTCATGGAGCTTCACTCTCCTCTCCTCTCTCCCACACTCTAGAGAGAGATGCTCTGGATTCAAGGAGCTCAGATGGAGCTCTCTCTCGGGCATCGCTAGTGAAGCGATGTGGTGATGGTTGAAACATTAAAGGCATCTTCGATATGATGCACTAGCACCTGAACTATGATGAATGGCGCTCCTATGGATTCCTTGAAGCCCGTGCGGATGATCTAGAGGAATTCGGTTTCAGATTCTTCGAGCAGCGATCGCCAATGATGAGCATACATCATGCGCAGCTTCAGATCAATACCAGGTATTTTATGGTTTATGTTTGTGCTTAAAATATTCCATGCGTGGTCCTCGTCTAAGACTGGGATGTTGTTCAATGATGTCGAAAATTTTACATCAATCATTGGGGGACAATTTTAAAAACCCACCTGTTTGGGGATTATGCTACATGCTTGGTTCCAACATTCTGTTTGGTGTGGTGGTTCATGTACTTCAGATGATGCAGGGAAGAACTCGATGAGAGTTAATTCATTCTTTAGAGGAGAATATGAATCCTCCTCTTCTATTTCTTCTTACTTCCAGTGGTCACACCCACCTTCGAGAGGTAAATTTGGTGTCTCTTTCTTGGATGGTGGAGCTATTTTGGGTTTTCCTAACTATTCTCTTAGATTGTAATGGGATTAATCAACTATCTTTCGGGTCATATAGTGGTAGAATTTTCACACATGTTCAGTTGGAACCTTTTTCAATCACTCTATTCTTTTGGTTAGATCACAGTTATGAAATCCACCTACTCTAGGGACATATCTAACACCACTTATCTGGAATAGATCATTCCATGAAGGATATTTTTGAAGACGAAATAGTTATGGATATTATGACCCAACCTTCTGTGGAAAGGGCATTAATCAAGATTTTCAGTGAGGTTGACCTCATAGGGATTACTATGTTATGGGAGTGTGATCATGTTATTACCCATGCTCGCCAAGAAATAATTGGGGACCTGTTCATTTTGGAAGGATTTCACCTTATTTATTCATTCTTCAAATCCCAGATGACCCTAATTTCTATGTGCTTCTAGACGAGGGTGATTTTGGGGTTTTCTCTTCTCAACAGGATGTGTTGGGTGGTTTATGATCTTCTTGGGTATTTTTACATGCACTGTTACCATCTTGAGAGTGATAGATGTTTCTTCTTCTCTAGCTTCCCTTTTTTCTTGTGTTGTAGGCATTAGTTGAGTTTTGGATTAGGTCCACTAGATGGCTTCTTCTAGACGTTGGTCCATTCTAGAAAACTCATAGAATCCACATGGATATTTCATTAGGATCACGGGTTTCTACAAATCATCCATAATATTTTTAGTGCAGAGTTCCAATAGTTTCTCTTGAGAGAGAGGGATGGTGAGTGAGTAGGTTATACCATTCCACTATTCTCCAAAGTCATAAACCCTCTCATTTTCATGTTGTTTGTAGTTATTAAATTTTATGATGGTTGTATTACTTATTGTAGAAATAAATTAATAAATTAATTGATGAAAAAGGTATTTACATTCTTACACGAATCCTACTAGTAGACTACTATACCAAAAAAAGGTTGGCTCTGTGAGAGTCTGTACAAAGCACCTCAGCTCTGTTTTCTCCTACTAATCTCAATGGCCCATCATCGGCCCACATTAGGACACGAAGTGTGTGATATATTTTTTGGGGACTCCCACACTGTCAAATGTAGAGAAGGTATGATTTCCAAAATTTGGTGGGGGGAAAGTGCCACCCACCCAATCAGGATATGGCTTCCTATCAGGTTGTATTAGTGTGTGTCGCCCTTCATGTATTCTATTTGAGTATCCAAGGACTTGATGGAATCAAGTAGCATCGGGTCACCATTTCTTATGCCATATCCCAACCATAGAGAGATGGTGGGGGTCGATTAGGTTCCCCCACTTTTATCTCCTATCGATTTTTAATTCACCCCAAGATTGAACGGTGGTCCCAAAGAGGGATAGGTTGTTTCTGCAACAAATGAAAGTCATGATTATTTTCCACTTCCTCGTTTATGTAGACTGGATTTCTAGACCCAGAACCAATTTGATGCTCATATACTGATCTTACTAGTAGACCAGACATAGGAGGGAGAACATTCATCTCTACCCGAAGATAATACCCAGCAGAAATATTTCTTCTAAGTAGATCCTCATTGATTTTTCAGAGAGTTTTCATTTCTCTCTCATATTGTGACAATCATTCATTTAGGGAAGGAACCTTGTTTCTTTTGGTAGGTGATTGGGATATGGCTACACCCTTCCCCTTGGTAATATTCTATAGTGGATATGGAAACTCGATATTCGTAGGTGTTGTGTTTTGGATCTGTCTTTGGTTCTTGGTGTGTGTGGCCTCATTTGGTGCATCCAAGTCACCCTCCTCCTGAGGTATGATTTCCATGTTGTGGCCTTATAAACTTTTATTTTAATCAATATCTTTCATGTTGATAGTGAAAACATTTATAGATTCTTATCCTTTAATAGAGATTGTTTCATTACTCTCGACGCAATAGGATGATTTTTTATTTTCTTATTTAGCGTAATTATTCGAACCCTGGGCCATGTTAGGCCATATTGAATTGTGGCCTCAGTAGGGTATGCTTTTCTTCACTTTACATTCCTCCAATTTTGGTCTACGAATAGTGAATCTGAGGGAATTTTCAGTCGTGGTTGTCAAACATTCCCAAACCAGGTGGGATTTGTCTTGTGATGGGAGGAGTTAGTTGAATAGTGATCATTGTTTGATTCCTCCCAACTTGGAGAAGACTAATTCCTTCTACAGTGGTGCTGATGATGAAAATTCCCCTAGCCCTATGGGTGGGGGTCATTTGGGAACCCAATTGGCATGGATTGGTCAAGTTTTTGAGAATTTAATGACTCTAGCTGTGGAAAAGATGATTCTTGAGACAGACATGAAGATATAAATGCCCCTATCTCAAGGGGGTGGGGTGATATAGAATCGTCGTTGATCTCTCTTGGGTCCTCTTGGGGATTATAAACTTGGTGATGGTGATTGAGATATAAATTCCCCAACCAAATGGGCTATCTTTAACCGACATCTTCTGAGGGTATGTCATAAATCCTCTTGGGAATTGATGATATGAGGGGTGGAGGCAGTGGTAGATATTCTCTCAACCTAAGGGTCCAAGACCGCTCCTGTAAGAATGTCATGGAAGCTGCTATTATAGTGTGCATGATTTTGTGCATTGGTGCTCACATAGGAGCTAGATGCAATGGCAGCCCATGGTGAGAACCGTTCCTTAAGAAAATATATTTGGGTGATCACAAATTTGGCCTCCGTGTTTGGAATATCTTTCTATTTTCTTGAAGGAGGAGTTTTAAATCCTATTGGATATCCTCTCTCTGTTTATATGGTGCCTGGGAACCATTGATGTGGGGGAATTCATTTATAGTGACCACCCAACCCGAGTGTTACCCAGTCCCCTGATTTCTCCGGATGCTATAAAATTATAGGATTCTATATCTAAGGGTATTCACTGTTCTATGAGAGTAGAATAGTTTAATGCTCTATATTTTCCCCATCATCAAATTTGGATACATGATGTGGCATTGGATATTAAGTATCAAAGAGTTTTAATGTAATGTCGGCAAGCGTGTTGTAGTTTTTCACTGTTCTTTTTTCAGCTTTGGATCTCAATAAATGGAGATACCATCCAGGTCTAGATGACAATAGAGTATATTGATTTTTTGAAGGTGGAACTCATATCCTAGATAAAGGATATGTGGAACCTTAAATCTTTGATGAGTATCCCACATATTCTAGCGTAGGTAAGTAATCCACTCTTTTTCTAGCTTATCTGGGATCTCATAGATATAAGTGGCAAGGAACCAAAACAATAGGGGGAGGTTGTTTTCAGATAACTATACCTATATGTCAATGTTGACCTCCTCTTAAACAGACTTATACACATCCATCAAGCTAGAACATAGAATATTTATTTGATGGTAACCTACTGATGGGAGTGGGGTGCTACTGAAAGTTGATGGGGAACCAGATATAGTTTTCCAAAATGATTTGAGAACCTCTCTATATGAAGGTGTTATAGTTTTAAACACCTCTCTATACGAATATTTCTATATAAAGGGGGGATTGCCTTTCCCATGGGAGATATCACTATGGGGAGGTTGACAATAGTGTATGTTAGGAGTAAGGTCCCTACAATCCATCTCCCCACTACCACGAGGAGGACCATCGTGGTAATGAATGTCTTCTACTTCCGCTTTGATAGAAGAGTCAAGTGAACCTTGTAGTGTTGAGAATGTGTCTCTAACAACCTCAAGGACACTATCATTTAAAAAATTAGGAGTATGGTCCATTTTATTCATTGTTATTGGAATATGATGACCTCCCTTTTGTAATTGTGCAGAGATATGAACCTGCTATATGATGGTTGTCGGAACCTGTGTATCACCATCTGGTGCTGCAGGAGTATGAGCCTACTACTGAGAAGCTGCCAGAATATTCCAATGAGATGTCTTATTATTTACATGAATGTGAGAATTTATGGAGTAATATACCATTCTCACTTGGTGACTGTTAGTCAGGAAGATAATATGTGCCTGATCTTGAGCCTTTGGAATATGTCACCAGTCTTTCTTGGTAGGAATATGAGCATGACCTGAGGTGTCTTCCAGTCTCACTTGGTGAGCCCCAGTTGGATTAGGAATATATTATTGTTCCTATTATGTATTCCCCATCAAAATATTCCAATCTATCTTTGGAATGGGACAAGGAATATGAGCCTTCCACTATGATTCCTTAGAATGATTCTAGTGCATTCATTCATTTGAGGTGGATGGAATATGCGCCTTGCTTCTGTGATTTGCTATAATATTCCAGGAAGATAACCTAATAGGAATTTAAGATTGTACTAAGGAATTTTTCATTATCAATTGGTCAGTCTTATCCAGAATGAGGATATATGCCCGATCCTAGGACTTTGGAGTATACTTTTGGTCTTATTCGATAGTAATATGAGCTTATCCCGAGGGTTTCCCCCTATCACATGGTAATCCTCAGTCAGAATTGGGATATGATCTCAATCCTAGGCCTTTTGAATATTCCACTGAATTTCTTTGATATCCATGTTCCCCTTTCTCAAGGCATGTTCCTCTCTCACCTAGTTATCCTCAGTTGGAACAGGAATATGAGCCAAGTTTAATGCCTCTCCCTTTATAAGAATTTTCTGATAATCCTCCTGGGTGGGATCAAGAGTGTGTTCTTGCTCTGGTATAATGACTTGTTCATGATGATTAGAGTGTTGAGTTGTCCTGGGTATAGGGATATGTGAATGTTTCTGTCCCTTCATCTTCATTAGTTCCAGAATATATTGGTGGAGTTCTTCAAATGTTGATAAAATATATTATCATTTTAGCAAAGTGTGTGTTAGTATAGGAGCCCAAACATTTTATTTTTCCGTGATAAACTGGAAGATGTCTTCATTTGAAGTGTGGGTATTATCCCCCTTCTTTCATCCTTGTGGAATCAGAATATGATAATGGGATTCGTTTACAAGGGTAGGAGTATGAGCCTCCTTCGTGCCTACTATGAGAATATGCCTACAGACTTGTTCTGAACGCGCCAGAATATGAGCATGATTTTTGGTTCTTTTCTAATTATGCCAGCAGTCAACATCAGCATAACCAGTATTATTATCCCTCTCTTAGATATCCAATTACTTCCTCATCTGATGATTCTTCCTTATAACCCATTCATTACCATCAGATTCGAATGTGTATTGGATGGTACCCTCGGTAGGTGACTGATGGGTACCAACAGGATGTTGTTGGTGATGGTAATTAACAGGTTCCCTCCTTAGAGGAACATGAACTGAAAGGGAGTCTTATTTTTTATTCTATTCTACATTAATTATATATGGAAGTTTGTAGTTGTCACACTCTAGGGATAAGCTCTCAAAGCTTTTGTTCATAACAATAAGAGCTACTGGCTTAGCAGCAGCCTTTCCCAGGTGATGTGGGCTCACTGTTCATCATACCTAGAGAACTTCATGATAATATTATGTAGTCGAGATTGTACCATGCTGGTGGTACTCCCATACCATTGTATTTTCTACCTGTCATTGGAGTTTTCATCTAGGAAAAATTATCTTGTAACCCATAGAGGTTGCAATCATGGATGATTTTCCAGAGCTAATAATGGATGGTGAAGACATTTTCTCGAATCGGGATGTTGTCAATATATGTAGTCATGTAGAAAATAAGGAATATTGTTAATAATTAGTGAAATATTATAGGCATAATGTGATCAATCAGATATTCATGGTTAGAAAAATTGTCCTGATATTTCCTTATTTGGCCATTCTTCTTGTTTGGACTTGTCAAAATGAGGATGAACTTATTTCAGGAGAACCCTAATTATAGAGGATCATTTTTTAGATTATACTGACCTTACTATTTTGTTTGTATAGGTTTTACAAAACAAAGTGGCATGTCATATTATAACTCAATTATTATATTATTGTATATATTCACATCTATTTTATCATTTTTTCATATAAGAGAAAATTAAATGGCCCGATAGATAATAACCAATCATTTTTTCATTGGAGAGATTCACATCGGGTCCACAATTTTTGTTTGCATATAACAACAAATGAAATTTCTCCATGGATAATAACCAATCATTTTGTCATTGGAGTGATTCATGTCATATTCACCATTTTTCTTTCATCAGGTTTTTGAGGTGTGAAATGGGTTTCACTCGTCTGGATACCATTATCACTTCCCAATGGTTCCCCCATTTGTCTGGGTATAGACCTACTTTTCAAAGGCTAGCGGTCATCTAGTTTTTCATCCCCAATGACTCTCGGGGACTCTCACTAGTTGAGAGGATGGGAGGTCGGGCTCATTGTATCCTTTTTGGAGGGAATTATTGACTACTCTGGGAGTCTCTTAAAAATTTAAGATATGTTCATGAATATATTCGTAATCCTAATATAGATCTAGTTACCCTAACAAAATGACTCCTTGGTTAATTATCTTGTTAAACAAATAAAGGGAGTCTCATTGATGAACTGAGGGAAGTTTGGTCTCATTAGTGAATCCATCTATATTTATCTAATTTTCTTCATCCATTTTCCAAGCATTGAATAGTTTCTTTACGTGCTAAAGTTGTATGACCAAATGCTTCGGAATGCACAACCACACGAGGTGGTGGTATATATTATGGGGATGGGATTGATACATTATTATGTGTCCTAGGTATCCTAGTTATTATAGGAATAAAAACCCACATAGTTCGTTAATATTGTGCAATTTAGCGTCATGAGGAGAGGAAATATGTTCCAGTACTAAGACACCAAATATTTGAGCTCGGGTCTCAAGGAGACATCCTACCTATCCTTTTTGTAGTAGGAATCAAATTCATCATAGATTAATTATTCCCTTAGTACTGGCCCTGTGGTATATACCCTTATATGAGGGGTTTTTGTACTGTGTCACTCATCGCGTCTTATATACTCGGATCTCCCTAGTCAGTGGAAGTTCATTATTCCTAATGATTTTTCTATCGCATATCTCTAAGACCATGTGATCTTTTCTTGATGTGTGAATCAAGGGGGAATAAAAGATCAGTCTCATGGTGTATAGATATGGGACATATGTACTAGGATAGTCCTTGGGTTGTTTGGTATAGAGCTTAGGCCTTGAGAATTAATCCTATATATCATGAGTATGGAAGGAATCTGATTCATCATAATTCAGTAATGCCCTTAACCTACTGATAGGATATGGTGTATGATTACACTCGGGGATATTATGATTGTCTTCAAGGTTTTAGTAATGCTAAGGGCTTACATAGAGATGGATACCCTATTGATCATGGACATACTATATGATGTTGGTAGTTTGGGATTATATTCCAAGGATGCCTTTGCAACCCTAGTGTGTATAGTAAAGATGACATGATTAGTGAAACTCCTTATGCCTATGTGAGACATGCTCATTTTGAGAAACAAGGGCTATCAAGTGATCACTGTCATTGCTCTAGATAAGGGTGTGGATATTGGAATCACCCTTGATGATCAATATGGAGATCGAACCTTTAATAGGTGGCCTACAAATCCTGAATATGGAAGGAATCTGATTCATCATAGTTCCCTTGATTGGGTCATACATTGTGAGGTTTCCCTTTTATTTGTAGATTCCACACTAGGGATGGATGAGTATATCAAATCCTAGTATTCCCTTGTGACCTGGAATACTTGTCTAGATCGCGTTGCATGACCTTGTTGACTTGTTCGGGGGACATCACATGACCCAGTTGGCTTGTCATGGAATCCATTACATGACCTTCCTTGAAATATATGGGGGTGTCACAAGAGTCAGTGTGACATGGTTCAATGGATGCCATGTGTCTTGGATAACATCCCTAGAGGTAATTGCAATACCTGATTGTCATGTCTGGTGAGCATCGTAGATCTCAGTTGGATTTCCTAGACGGTGCCATGAGAGCTTGGTTGTCAAGCCCAGATGCAACTAAGAGACTCAATTGATATGAGTGACCATCGTTATATGAGTTAGGTGATGTATCTGAAGGACGTCTCAAGGCACCAGTGATATACCGGGAAGGTTTTTCAAGGCAAAGGTGGTGTGTTCATGGTGAATGTGTGACTTTCTTTGTCATTTCTAGAGAATATTTAGTGTCCCAAATAGCATGATAAGGGAATGTCATGAGATCTTGGTGATGTGTCCTAGTACTGTCACGTGTCCTCGTATGACTCACATGAAGCGCATGAGGGCCATAGGGCATGTATTTCATTTAATTATTCCACTTTTGATCTTGGTTTTAGACCTTGTATTGACATTGCATTAGGTTTGATCAGTATCAATTTATTTTAAGACTGACATGATTTGGAAGACATATAGTATGTTCTTCGTATACTTTCTCAGTATCCCTTCACATGATTTGTGAACTATCATGTGATGTACCTTATGTATGAAATATTATTTCTCTGGATGATCACTAGTATATTACTTTCCAGAAGACTTATTAGTCACAATATCGTCCACTTTAAGAATTATGCTTTAATTCATGGGACTTTTACGCTCAAGAGTTTCCTTCGCGTAGTAGTTGGTGCATTTTTCATGCTGGGGTGGGGAATTTATCAGACCCTCCACCCTGAATGCTCACTAATTTACATGGTGTATTTGGTGTGGATCCAAGATGGAGTTAGAGAAGTGGGATGGTACCACATGGTTTTGTGAGTCTTTGTCATGGGTCGTTCTGAGTGTGTCGCCTAATTTTCATAGATTGCAATTCTCTTCCATCAATATCTTTTTTTTATTATATTATTAATGATTGATGAAGGCTTCATTGATCATGTGGGTATGTAAAAGGAATTTTCATATTGTCTTATGTACATTATCGAGGGCCTTATCAATAGCTTGATGCCTTTCCTGGAGTACTTCTTAGGGAAAGGGTCGCTAGTCTAGGAATCTTCACGAGATCTAGTTGACTTATCATGTGGTCTCTTGGTCCACACTATGGACGTCCTAGTGCATCACATGAATTTCAGTGACTTCAAGATCTCTTTTCCCTTCCTTATTTATCCATTTTGGTTTATTTTACAAATTTCAGGGATTATGTGAGTTTACATGAGAAATGAAAAGAATATTTCTCAAATTTTTTATGATTATTTGCGTGACCAATATGGGTCATATGAGGATATGCGACTATATTGTGGATGAATCTACCTGTTTTTTCCTTAGGGCGTTGAAGGGAAATCATGGAGTTTCTTAGATATACCTAATGACTTTTGTGTGGTGATACTGATAAGTCAAATAACTTTTGTGATATTAGGCGGACATGTTGCCAAGGTCTCACGGTGGCTTATAGATCTCCAAGGGCACGTCACATGTCTTTCAGTGACTGTGAGTACCTCTCACCTCCTCCCCTTTATATCCTTTGTTTTATTCTACAAAGGTTTGGGGGTCTAGAAAGTTCACTTGGATATCATCATGGAATTTTATTCTTCCCAAAGATGATATGGATCATGATATTTATGATTACTGGGGTTATATCCCTTTTAATATTATTCCCCCTTATTCTCAAAAATAAATTTGGATGGTTTTTCAGGAACTTTCCAATCAAAAACCATGTGTCCTGGGGGAACTCCTTCGGATGTCTGGAGAGCATTCAAAAGAGAAGGACGGTTCATTGAAGGCAGTTGGTGGGATTCGCCATAGGTTATATGTTGTGAGTGGAGTCTCTTCATGACCTTGAAATGTTCATGCGATCATGAGTCCCTTGGAAGATCATATGATCTAAAATTCTTGGGTCCTTTGCTTTTTTGGGTAAGGTAATACCCCAATTCAAGTTTTTATTCCTTTGTGATTTTTCTCGATACTTATTTGGAAGGCTTTAATATTATTGTATTGGATAAACAATATATAATCCAAATACAAGTCGTGTATTTGGACTATAACTAGCCTTCATCCCCCCTTTTCATCTTTACAAAAACTTACCAAATTTACTAAAGGCTCGGCTTTTGGGTCGAACCCAGAAAGAGATCTACAACTAGGATGTCACCGAAAATTAAATGGGTCTGTAACTCATAGGAAAATCAAGTTATTATAAGTAAGACTCGTTTATATAATTAACTTCCATTGGATGTTCATACTCATCCTTTTACTAAAATATGATCATAGTTTAATTTATAACATAAAATTTGACTTCCATTCCTCAATAATTGATATGGGATCTATAGAGAAGATTTAATCCATTCCCAAAATCATATCAAATTCAACTAGAGGAAGAATCAAAAAAAATTTAGGAAGAATATTCATAAAAAATTATATCATATTAGATCTATAAACATGAGATATGAGCATCATACCATTAGAAGTTTTCACTAATAACTCAACATCTAATCATTGAGGAGGTAATTTAATACCCATAGAAAATTAATTTGATATAAAATAGTTTATATATCCAGAATAATATAAAAAAATTAGTTGTTCTAGAGTAGATTATAAGTATACCTTCCACCACATCATTATTATAACCCACTTTGGAAATCATTATTACATGATGTTAACCTTTTTTCCTTCAACTTAAGAGGTTCTTAAGTATTATTATATTCATTATCCCTTGGATTACAGCATTGATTTTCATTATTCCCAAACTTCTTGCATCTAAAACATTGAATTGTGGGTGGTGTATTCAATTGATCTTTCTCTACATTTATTTCATTGACTAGTCTATTAAAATCACTTCAACATTATATTTTCTTGATTACTAGGCTTCTTACCCATAAAACATCTTCTATTTCCTTTCAAGCAATCACCTGAATATTCCTTACCACATTTTTGTAATGTATGAGGTTAAAAAGGTGTCTTCCCTCTATGTGACATACCACTAGATATTACATGAAACTCCATCTTAATTTTCTTATCACAATAAACATGAGGGTTTCCATCTTCCATTTCAAATTTTACTGCACATAGAATGACAACTTCATATCTTCCAAAGTCCCTTATAGATAATTCATTTCAAAGACATGGTTTCAAACCCTTAAAGAATACATCAATCATTCTTTCTGGGTTAATGATAAAAACATAAGAATTCCTCAAAAGTATTGTAAAATTTAAATCATAGGTATTGATGGATTCATCATCCTTCTTATTCAACTCTATAAATTCCCTCTTAATTTTAACATGAAGAGTTCATGGAAAGTACTTATTGAGGAATACCATCTTAAACTCCTCTCATTACATATAGATTTTTTCTTATTATTATATAGTATTCTTGATAAGAGTCCACCATTGATCAATTTAACCATCCAACTGATAGAATACTATGATAACTTCCTCATTTTCTAATCATTAAATAATGGAAAATATCTTTTTCATCACATTGATCCATTTCTTGGAAACTAGTGGATCAGAAGAACCATAGAAGGATGGTTGAAATTATCACCTAAAATATTTTATGTAATGTTTCTCCGTATTTGGTGTATTCATAAGGATAATATGATATGCATTACCACTCATAACATAAGATATTTGAGTGATATTAATCACAATATATTACATTCTAGCTCATAATCTATCTGATTTCTCATAATGATTGCAATGGCATAGGTTGTCACATTCATTTTTCACATGACTCCTTCAAGTTCCATCCATTGAATAAAACCAAAAACATAATGTAAGAATCAAGCTAAAAAAATCAAAGTAAATAATTATATATTCATCAAATTCATTCCTGAGATGCATTAAATTATGACACTATATTATCAATCTATGACACCTTAGTTTTAACTTAGTTTAAACATGTTCATCATCTATTCAAATCGTTCATAAAGTTTTATAAAGAAAATGTCAATTAAACCAAGAATATAACACAAGAGTGTCAAACAAGGTCCATAGTAAGGGTCCATTCACCATGAACTAGAAGGATAACTGATATATAATCGACCAACATGTTGTCTATGTGATTATAGGAAAGAAGCATAATCACTACCTTACCAAAACATTCAGATTTTGTCCTATACTTATGATTTGTCAAGGGTTTCCACCAAAGTACTCTAAACTTATTCTTCAAATATTAACCAAAACATTCTTTGATTCCAACAGAGGTGATCAAAAATAACATATATAAATATACCATCATTGGGGAGTAATATAAAATACATAACACAATTATACTTTCCCAAAAACCATAAAGGTTTAGTGTCTCTAGATACTAGATACATAGACAAAATGTTTCATAAAGGATCTATAAAATCTCCCACAATGTTCTTTATATTAATATACTTCTATATATATCAAACTTTAAACCTTCCATCAAATCCTAGGGATGAAAAACATAAGAAATGGTGGGCTCAAATTCTTAGTAAAGGTCAACATATGAGATATCAGTTAATGATCCTACATGAGAATAAGGTTATGGGAATATAATCATAACATAAGGAAGGTATACCCAATCAATTTAATATATTTTATCATGATTCATGGAATAGAAATTTTTCATAACAAAAGACTTATAAGAGTAAAGAATCATTAATAATCAATAACGATCCATGAGAGCATAACATAAACATAGGAATGTGGAAAAAACATGATCTTATAAAATTTTGACCACGTATAAATACAAACAGGTTCACTCGTTAATTTAAATACATGAAATAAAGTTCTCACATAAACTTATAGGCATGAAACGAGGTCCATGCATAAACATATGAACATGAAACCAGCTCCACACATTGATGTATTGACATGAATCCAGGTCCGCACATCTTATTGTGAATATGTAATTAGGTTCACGAATAACATAATTATCTCCTGATTTATCCATTTTAACAATCAGAAATTTTATGAAATATTTTTTCAAATAAATTTAATTTTTTTACTCACAACACTATGTTTTAACAAACTAAAATATATTATGAATAGTATTATTTGAGAATGAACATTATTAAATAGCCATGCAAACCATTAAATATGAATATGAATGAAGTTATTTTAAATAAAATATATATAATGGTTTCATAAAATTAAAATATATTTATAAAAATTATTTAATTTTTAGTAGTCTTTATATGATTTGAAAAAACTATTTTCGTAATAAAATGTTTTTTACTGATTTTTTGTGAAAAACATAATAAGATTAAATGTTTCAAATTTTATAAAATTTATTTGAAAAAATAAAATCCATTTTTTAAATATACATTTCAAAATTATCTTAGGGTGAATTTTTGAGAAATTTTTAAAAATATAAATTTCTCGATGAATAGTGAAAATACTAAGTTATCTAAAAAAAATCCCAATTCATTTAATGAATGTAGAAATTCATATCTTGTTTAAAAAAATTAAAAGTAAAATTGGTTTAATTAAATATTTATTAATCTAATTTTTTTCATTGTAATCAATTTTATATTGAATATTGTTATTAAACCTTTTTATACTTATGAAAATTTTCTCTTTGGATAACTGCTTTTTTGTCGTGTCTGTGACTTTAATTTTAAATTAAAAATTTACACTTCGATGAATTTAATTTATAAAAATGTATTAAATATTTATAATAATATTATTTAATATTATTTAATAATTTTAACTTAATTATTATTTAAGATGAATAGTAAAATAGTAAATATTAATTACTGTGGTTAAGGTTAAAACAAGTTTACTGGGGGTTAAACTAAAATATAAGGGTTAAAATGACCTATAAACTTGTCATAATTAAATTTTATAGAAATATTTAGACATTAAATTATCTTAGGTTTTCTAATGAACCAGTTTATATTCTTCTACCTTGTTTAAAACATGAGTACTCCTTTTTCATTTCAAAAATTCTAAGTGTGTCCTTACCCCCACTTATAAAAGGGCACCCCCTCTCTTCTCCAATTCAAGATTCCAAAACCATCTCATTCATCCAATAACTACCGTATTATATTATTTAATTCCATAGAGAAATTCTATAGGACTTATTATTTTTATGAAACCCTCCAAATAAGCCTTTTGGTGTAAACTTAAAGGGGTTCTCGGAAGAATAGGTATAGTCCTTAACTATGCATTCTCATTTTATTTCTTCTTCTAACCCCTTAAAATATTATTTAACCATGTTGATATAATAAATTTTTTATCAACCATATATTTAGATATTTTTATGTAAATGGAATGGCTTATGTCTATCTTGTCTACCATCAAGTTGGAAATCAAACTATCAATCGTGTATAAGGCGAACTACTGCCTCGTGACCTGATGTAATTCATTTTCCATAACCACCTATCACATCTAAATATAATTACATATTTAATATATTTAAATGATATTAATGAAAAAATTATACTCTATAATTATAATATCACATATACTTTCTTACTTTCCATTCTTTGGGAATACGGTAACACTGCTCCTATGTATGGTGGACTACCGCCTCATGAAGCAATGTGATTCATTTTCACTTACTCTTTACATGGATGGTAATAAGGATAAATTTAATGAATATATGTGATATATATGATATAATATTGACTAAATAAATTTTATATATTATTCACCTTCATTTCATTCCATTCGTAGGGAAAAAGGAAAAAACATTCATGCGTAAGTATGACCTATCGTTTCCATGAAAGTTGAAATTAATTTTTCTCTATAACCTTTATAGATTACTCTAATTACATATATAATGAATATATATGGTATTTATATCATAGATAAAATTATGTAGATAATGTAAGCATTATCAATGTAAAATTACTAAAAATACTAAACCAAAGGTACATGGAAAATGAAGTAGTTATTACCTAAAAAGTGATTTTAATAAGGACATTTTTAATAAACAGGTAGTAAAAGGTTATAAGTAATTAATATATGGTACGATATGTTGTTATTATTATTTGATATATTTATAATAAACCTATATGTATAATATAAGAGTTGTGGATGTGTACAAAGGATTGTGAGACTTATGGTAAGATATTTATAATCTCTCTTCTATTTCATATTGACATATTTCATATTCGCCAATCATTTATTTTGTGTGGTGTGTATACTGTCCCTTTGACATGTTATACCATGAAAATTCTTCATTTAATGACATTTAAAGTTTCATTTGATTTTATTCTTCCATTTGTCTTATTATTCAAAGGTTATCAAAGTTGTAAGGGTATTATATAACAATCTCTTTGTTTATCAGGATTGTTTAAGGTTGTGCTTATGATGGTGAAATATTATGATCTATCTCTAAAGAAAACAATTTATTTTGTTATCCTATAGTTATTTCAAGAAAATGTATGTTTTCCTTTAATTTTATTCCCTTTATGTACTCAATATTCCAAAAACAATTTTTTAATAAAAATAAACTTTATTTATCTCTACGGTCGAAAGTCATTTTTCTTTCATGTCCATGATTTATAAAAATGTTTTAATGAGTTATTTTACAATTATTAAATTATTTTTTAATGAAATTTTTACCCATGTCTGAATTTTTACAAAATTTTTAAAAGGAATATTTTTTTTATATTCCTGACAATTCTCTTTGAACTTTTCACCAAAAATGTAAAATTAATCTTCATTTTAACATGTAAGGAATGAAAATTATTTTCTACCATCATGAATGATCAATGATTTAAATATTCCTTTACAATTTTCTATGTTTATTTTAAAATAAAATTGTTTATTTAAATTTTTGGAAGTTTTCAAAATTTAAAATAAATTATTTCAAGGTGAAAAGTTATTTTAATCAATAAATGTTTCAAGTAATCTTTCAAAATAATTTTATATCTAAGATGAAATAATTTGATGATATATAATTTTTACTAGTAATATAGTCCAATGATACTATACTTATTCTTTATTTATAAAATTTATTTTAATGATTACAATAATTTTATAAAAATCATTTCTTTTTTCATGCGTTAGGCTATTAATAAATGATGAATTGTTTATGAAACTCATTTCTTTTCCATGGGTTTTTCTATGATGAAATGTTTATGAATCCCTTATATTTTCATGGTTTAGGATCTTTTAATGTTTTATGATTTTTTGGAACATCTATGTATGGTTAACATTATGTGATTGTGGTTACATTGTTACTGAATGTGGTGGTTAAGTTATAACTAAGGAAAACAGCTACCTTATAACCAAGGGTGGTGGTCACATTATAACCTAGGATGGGTGATACCTATATCTACCTCCAATGCATTGGGTAAATATTTAAATATCACGAGGTAAACAAGACTGGAATGCAGAGAGAACCTAGTTTAGTAATGTTCTTTGTCCACTACGGTAGTCATGGGAAATAACTTTGAATACTATGATGGATTGGGGAGTGAAAACATTCCACTTTAATATTTTTTTGAAATGAGACTTTACTAATAAGGAAATGATTTTCTATGATTATTTTTATAATAAAAATTTATATATTATACCAATTTTATACACTCATGCCTTATTTTATTTGATTCCATAATTATTCATGTCTTGAAAACTTCCAGGATTTATTTCATGACTCATGTTTATCATCTATGATATACATTTTATGGTTTTCAAATGTTATTATCTTATTATCATATCATTATGCTCAAGTAATATTGATATCTTGTTTAACCTTACTCGGTATCTGAGATCACCATTTATTATGTTTCTTTTCCCCAGTTTATGAAGAAGGGTATTATGTATGATATGTCTAAGAGGGATACTAATTATGAAGAATTAGTGGAAGATAATGTAGTTCATCTATAAACTAGTTTTTTAGGTATCTAGGTTTAAAAAGGTGTTATACCTAAATTATTATTGTATGGATCAATATGTTACATAATAAATATTCATCTATTAAGATGTTATATCTATTTTTGAAATTTGTGTGTTGTTATAATTGGTATCATAGAAAGCTTTAGTTATTATTTGTAAACTGTGATGATAAAACTTTAGTGATAACCCTTAGTATAATACTAAGTATAGGAGAACATCCAAAATTATGGTAAAGAAAGGAGTGTGTTTTTCCTATAAAAACATTCATGTCTAGATACTATAAGTGGATGTGGATATAGTAAAGTTGTACTTATGAGTAACAACTCTAAAAATGATGGATTGAGATAGTCTTTATCATCACCTTGTGCACAATAATAGGAATTTCTTAACATGTGATTTTATACTCCCAAGTGATATAATTTGGAAATTTAAAAACTATTTATGAACCAACATGAAGGATTTGAATAGATTATGACTAATAATAACCTATCTTAAACCTATGGTGTTATATATTTTAAAGAGGGTGTCATTATATATACATACTATTAATAATTTTATATGATTATGTAGTTCTCACAATGATTATTATTTCTTACATAGTGATTTTTAGTTTTTGTCAATGAATATAACCTAAAGGAACTATTTTAATGTTTACTGTGAAGGATGATGAATTAATTTTCTTCCTGAGAAACCAAAAATTATTAGAGCTTTATTGAAAAATATCATTGTTATTATCAGAAAAAAAATTTAATCTATGAATCATAATGCACTTCAAAATGATAGAAGGAGAGAACAATGTTCTATTGATACCTTCATAGGGAAACATCCACCTTCTTTTAGAGGTTTTACTAATCCAATAGTTTTTTAGAAATATATTTTACCACTAAAAATATATTTTATACTCTCTAGAATTTGGATCATGAAAAAATCATTTTGTTTGTCTATAATTTTGAAGTAATATACAATTAATAGTGTAATCCTATCAATAATATGAATCAATAAGATGAAATTGAAACTATATAATGGGATGATTTTAAGAGATTATTTTTTAATAGGAACCTTCCCTGTATTCTTCGTAAAAAATGAAGAAGTAATTCCTTGAGTTAAATAATAATTATGATGAATCCCTTAGTACCTATGAGGTGAATTTTACAAGTCATGCGAGGTATGAATCTGTTATTATAATCCAACCTGAAAGTAAGATTGATTAATTCTTCAGTAGATTAAAATAAATTATCTGAAGGGAGTTGTCTATAAGGGACTTTAGTAGCTATGAAGAAATCATTATTTTCTATAAAAAGGTAAAAAAGGAGATTGTATTTACCCATCAATTTCATGGTTTTGATAAGAAAATAAATATGGATTCCAAAATGAAACTCTAAAAACCATGGAGAAAATAAGATGATCATTCCTTTATGATTAAAGTGTGGAAGGAAACATGGAGTAAATTGTCTTAAAGTGGATGGTAAATGTTTTAAGTGTGGAAAATAATGTCATCAAGAAATCTATTTCTAAAGTTATGGGAACAAGTTATATAATTATTTGAATAGAGAGAAATATCCACCGAATAAACCACCCAAACTCCAGTGTTTCTAATGTAATGATTATGGGCATTATGTTAACCAGTTCCCAAATTTGAAGGTTAATGGGGATGATCTATGTTAGTAACCTCTTAAGATGAGAGATAAAGGGAAATTTCATATGATCACTATTTCTAATAAGGGATTTGATAACAATTTGGTGAAATGTACAATTAACATCCACTATAGAATAGTTAATGTCGGGTTTAAATTTGGATATACCGGCTCTTTTATATATAAATAAATTTCTAAGGGTATTAAAATTTCACCCCAATGATTAGATGTTGAAAAAGTAGTGAAGCCCCCCTAATGGTATTATGATCTCATCTAAACTATATAATTATTCAAAAATTGAAGTTAAAGGGGATGTGATTCCTGAAAACCCTGTTATTATCCAAGTGGTTGAATTTGATTTTATCTTAAACATGGATTGGATTTCTATGTATAAAACCCATATAAATTGATAAGGAAGGGAAGTCACATTTGATATTACAAATAAACCTATGACCATCTATATATGCGATTATAGATATAAACTTATGATGGAGAACACATTCATTATATGGGTCTGAATTCTAATTCAAAAGTGTCATTTATCTCAGATGGTTGGGGATAAGCTCAACATCACTGATATTCCAATGGTTCAAGACTTTTTTGATATATTTCTATAATATTTTTCTAGTATTCCATAAAAATATAAATTTGAGTCCTCAATCGAACACATACCTTGTACCACACTTATTTCAAATAATCCCTATATAATAGCCTTGATTGACTTGTAGGAATTAAAGAAGAAACTCCAGAAAAACATTGAAAGGGGTTCATTCAACCAAGTGTTTAACCTTTGGGTGCAGCTAGTCAATTTCTTAAGAAGAAAGATGGATTGATGTGACTCTATATTGATTATTGTGAACTGTAAAAGATCACAGTCAAGATCAAGTATGCTCTACCCTATATTGATGACTTATTTGATCAACTGTTTGTAGAAAAACACTTTTACAATATTGAACTTAATTTTAGATATCCAATATTGTGGGTCACGAAGGAAGATATACCCAAGATAGTGCTCATTACACGGTATGGACACTATGAGTATATAGTGATTCCATTTTATCTTACTAATTCCTCCTTGTCTTTGTGAATTTTATGAATAGAGTCTTTAAATATTTCCTTGATCAGTTTTTGGTACTCTTGATAGATGATATTATTAATTTTTAAAAGTGAAAGGAAGATCATGAAAATCAATTGAGAATTTTACTAAAGACCCATTGTTAGGAGAAACTGTATGAAAATTTTACAAACTATGAATTTTCACTAAAAATGGTTTAATATTTGGGTCATATAATCTCAAAATATGGTATATCAGTAGATCTATAAAATAATTAGGATGTTGACCAATGTCCTAGAATAACCATGACAACTGAGATCTAAATTTTTCTTGGTTTGGATGGATATTTTTGATAATTTATGGATAATTTCTCAAGACTATCTAATTCACTCACCATGTTAACTTGAAAAGAATCCAAGTTCCTATTGATGGATGGATTTAAGAAAAATTTCAAGGAAAAGGAGAGAAAATTAGTTAGTATGCATGTGGATACATCACCCTATAGTGCAAAATGGTTTTTAATTTGTAATGATGCATCCAATAAGGGATTGGGATGCACTCTCATGTGGAATGACATGGTTGTAGATTGTGCCTCAAAAAAATTGAAGGTTTATGAGAAAAATTACCCAACTCATGATTTAGAGTTAGCTATTTTCATTTATTTCATTAAATATATGGTTGAATTATCTTTATATAGAAAAGTGTGATATATATATATATATACTGATCACAAAATTTTAAAGTATATAGTTATGTAGAGGGAGTTGAACATGAAATAGGGGAAATTTTTAGAGATATCTAAAGATTGTGACTGCTAAATACATTACCACCATCGGAAATCAAAAAAGGATTTAGATGCTTTAAGTATAAATGATCATTCTAGATTATCTATAATAAGGATAAAAAAAGATCCAATATTTTTGTAATTTCAAATGATAGATCTTGAAATATTGAAATAAGGTGATAAATATTATCCTTCTCAAATAAGTATTCAATCATCTATCCAAGTGAAGATAAAAGTGATATATAAGGAGGATGTATAGATGAATAATAAAGTGATAAATGTTCTTAATTTTAACTATGATTTTGATGGAATGGTATGGTTCATGAACCATTTGTGTGTTTCATACATACTAGATTTGAAGGAGCTATTAGAAGAGGTTCATAGTTATTCATTATCTATTCATCCTAAAAGTACACATATGTATAGATATTTGAAATTGTATTTATAGTGGGATAGAATGAAGAATGATATTTTAGAATATGTATCTTGGTTCTTGATATGTCATTAAGTTAAGGATGGGAGAAAAAATTCTATGGGGGTGTTACAACCACTACCATACCATAATGGAAATGGGAAAACATCACCATATATTTTGTCATTGTCCTCCCCAGAATGTATAATGGGTGAAATTATATATGTGTTTTAGTCAATATATATAAAAATTCATCACATTTCATTGCTATCGTAGAATATTTCCCTTTGAATCAACTTGTTGGATATACATGAAGGAAGTTTTAAGGTTTCATGGAGTACCACATTACATTGTATAAAATCGGGTTATGAGGTTTACCTTGATGTTATGGTGCGTTATTCAACAAGATTTGGATACAAAGTTATGTTTTAGTATTAAGTGTCATCCTAGAATAGATGGATAGTCTAATATAATAATTTAAACCCTATAGTATAAGTTGAGATCTTGTTCTAGGGATTTCAAAGGCGGTTGGGATCAACACCTTCCTATAGTTGAGTTTTCTTACCACAATAGTTTTATTTTGAGAATTCATATGTCTCATTATTAATCCCTCTATGTAAAAATGTATAGAACTAAAATGTGAAGGGATTAATTTGGATAAAAAAAGTTATTGTTACTTGAGTTACCTAAATAAATAGAATAGAATGTTAGATCCATTCAGAAACACATAAGGGTAGCATAAAGTTGTTATAAAAGTTGTGATTACAATGACTAGTGTGATCTAGAATTTGGAGTTGGTGGTAAGGATTTTTTAAGAATTTATACATGGAATAAGTTAGTGATGTTTAGAAATAAAGGAAAACTGATCCCTAGGTATATCATTCCCTTTGAAATTATTAATCGTATCGGGACAGTAGCTTATCGCTTGGTGCTTCAACCAAACCTCTCTTAGGTTCATGATGAGTTCTATGTATCTCTCCTGAGAAAGTATATACATGATACATCACATATAATGAACTTATAGCTTATAACACTAGATAATTATATTACTTATGATGAATAACTGGTGGGGATCCTAGGTCATATAGATAAATTGATTCAAAAGAAGAACACTCACATGGTCAAAGTTTTGTGGAAAACCTACCAACTTAAGGGAGCTATGTGGGAACATGAGGACGTAATGAGCCAAAAGTATCAAAAAAATTTATACCAATTTGATGGAATGTTGAGGGAGAAATTATTTTTAATGGGGTATAATTTAACACCCAAATTTTTATAAAATATTTTTTAAAATATAAATTTAAGCTTACGTTACACGCAACAACAAGCTTTAGCAAATAACAATATATTATTCAAATTATTATTTAAAAATAATAGTTATAACCAAACATTAAAAATGGATTTATGAATAGTAATAACCAATTTTTTTAAAAAAATAATTATAATGGTTTTATATAAATAAAATTTATTGATAAAAAAGTAATTATTTTAGTAAAGTCTATATATGATTTGAAAATATTATTTTCTCAAAAAAATGTTTTTACTGCATTTTGTGAAAAAACAATAAAATTAAAATTTTCCAATTTTACAAAATATATTTTGAAAAATAAAATTCATTTTTTAAATCTCCATGTCAAATTTATCATAGTGTAAATTTTTTATAATTTTTTGAAAAGATTAATTTCAAGATGAATAATGAAAATTACTTCTTTTTTTAAAACTACGTTTTAGTTTATAGAATTGAAAAATATAGATCTTGTTTTAAAAAATAAAAGTTAAATTAGTACATTTATATATTCATTAATCCAATTTAGTTCATTTTAATCAATTTCATATTTAATTTTTATATTTAAACTTCCTATACTTATAAAAATTTTCTATTTGGATAACCGATTTTATATCAATTCTGTAGGTTTTATTTAAAAATTAATTTTAAACACTTATACGAATGAAATTTTGATCAATTAATTCCATATTTTTAATAAAAATAATTAATATTATATAAAATTTTCAACTTAATTTTTTTTTAAAATGAATAGTAAAACTGTAAAGATTAATTACCACGGTTAAGATTAAAACGGGTTTAGTGGGGTATTTAACTAAAAAGATAAGAGTTAAAATGACTTAAAAACTTTTAAAACTCCCATGTTTTTCCATATTTCAGCATTATATCATATTTTATTATTTAATGAACTATTTTTTGAGCCTTTTGGTTTTTTTAAAGTGTGGGTACACCTTTTTCTTTTAAGAAATTCAAAATGTGTCATCTCCCCCACTTATGAAAGGGAACCCCCTCTCATATCCTATTCACACTTCTAAAACACTTTGGTTCATCCAATACCTACCCAAATATATTCATTACTTTCATCCACACAACCTTGAGGCCTTATTTTTATTAATAAACCCTCCTAATATTACTTTAGGTGTAAACCTAAAGGGGTTCTCTGAAGATGAGGTATAATCCTTAACATTGATTTTTCATTTTATTTATTCCTCTAACACCTTAAAATTTTATTTTACCATACTAATATAATAAAATAATTATACCCCATATAATTATATGTTATTATGTAAGTTTCATGACCTATATATATCTCTTCTTTCGTCAAGTGGGAAATGAAACTGACATTCTTGTATATGGTAGACTACCATCTCGCAAACTGATGTAATTCATTTTCCATAACCACCTCTTATAGCTGGATATAATTATGGATTTAACATATTTGTGTTATATTGATTAAATTATTATAATATTTAATTATATTATCACATATACCTTATTACTTTCCATTCTGTGGGAATACGCTAATTTTTCTCATGTGCATGGCGGGCCACTAACCTCGCAAAGTGATGTGATTTGTTTTTCAATTTTGATTTACGTGGAAGGTAATAAGGATATGTTAAATGAATATATGTGATATATATGAAATAATAATGACTCCATATATTTCAAATTTTATTTACCTTCTTTTTTTCTATCTATAAAGAAAATGGAAACAATGTTCATGCGTACGTATGACCTATGTTCACCTTGAATGGTGTAATTTATTTTCTATATCTAAATTTTATTTATTAATTTAAATAAATATATAATGAATGTATATGGTAATAATATCATGATTAAAATTATAGATATAACGAATCTTTGATCAAAGTAAAATAACCAAAAATACCAAACTAAAACATACATGGAAAATGAAACCGTTATTACCCAAAATGTAATTTTAACAAAGAAATTGTTAATAAATAGGTAATAAAAGGTTTTAAGTAAATAATATATGGTATGATATATATTTTTATGATTATTTAATATATTTATAATAAAATTATATTAATTATACATTAGTTATGAATGTGTATAATGGAATTCGAGACTTATGGTAATGGATTTCTAGTCTCTCTTTTATTTATAAGAGACATATTTCATATTCACCACTCGTTTATTTTATGTGGTGTATATACTACCCCATTTGACATGTTATATCATGAATATAATTATTTTAATTGTATTTAATGTTTCAATTTATTTCATTCTTTCATGGGGATTATTATTCAAAGGTTAAAAAATTGGGAAGGGTTTTATGTTACAATCTATTTATTTATCGGGATAATTTACGATTATGCTTCTAATGATGAAATATTATGACCTATCTCCTAATAAAAACATATATTTTCTTATCCTATGGTTATTTCATAGAAATAAATGGTTTCCTTCCCTTTTCATACCTTTATATACTCAATATTCCAAGTAAAATTTTTAAGAAAAAATTACGTTATTTCCCTCTTCAGCCAAAAATACTTTTTCTTCCATGTCCATGTTTTTTAAAAATGTTTTAAAGAAATATATTACTCTATAAATGTTTTGAGTGATCTTTCAAAATCATTTCTAAGATGGTATCCTTTGATGTTATTTAAGTTTTACTGGTAATATGATCCAATGATATCATCTTTATTCTTTCTATGTATGGTTTATGTTTATGGCGATGATATTTTTATGAAACACATTACTTTTTACATGGATTATTCTATGATAAAATGATTAAAGGTTTATGAAACTCATATATTTTCCATGGGTTATGATATGATAATTATTTTATGAAACCCATTTCTTTTTATAGGTCTTTATGTGTGGAATATTTTATCTTCTAAAAAACCAATGTAAAGTTTTAATTATGCGATGGTGGTTATATTATTACCAAGGATAGTGGTTATGATATAACCTAGGAAGATGGTTATGTTATAACCATGGATTATGTTCATATTATAACTAAGGATGTGTGGGACTAATATATCCCTCTAATTTATTGGGTAAAGATTGATATCTCATGAGATAAATAGAACTGAAATATAGAGTAAACCAAATTTAGTAATGGACTTTGTCCAATATGATAGTATTTGAAGTGAACCTTGACCACTACAATGGTTTGGTTAATAAATTCAATCCCATATAATGGTTTTGGAAATGATCCTTGACTACTAAGGAAATGATTTTCTATTCTTATGCATATGAAACAAATATATGTCTTATGAAAGTTTTATAAACTCAGGGATCATGTTCTTTGATTCCATTAATATTTATGTCTTATGAACTGAAAATATTTATACCATGACTCCCATTTATGATTTTTGATATGTAGGGTATGGTTTTAAAATTTCATTTTCTTTTTATCATATCATTATGCTCATGTTATGTTGATATCACCCTTATTTAACCTTACTGAGAATATAATCCCACCATTTCTTATGTTTGTTTTCAGAAAGTTATAAATAAAGGTATTATGTATAATATGTATAATAAAGGTTCTAGTTATGAAGAACTTAGTGGGAGATGATGCAGTTCACCTATGAACCAATTTTTTATGTATCCAAGATTCCAAAGGCACTAGACTAAAATGATTTTGGAAGGGATGATTATGTTATATAATTAATATGTAATATATGTTTATGAAAAGTGTAGGTCGGTATTTATATATTTATCGAATGAATTGGAGTAATAAAATATACCCACCTATAACATAATCATAATCCATTTATATATATTCCATAAGATCATGAAAACATTTAACATTTCATCATAACTTAACTCATTTAAAAGAAAATGGGTTTCACCAATGTTTCATAGTCATAACCATAAACCAACCTAAGAAACAATAAATATGGTATCATAAACTCATATCCCTAGTAAAACATAAATAACATAAAAGGATGTCATCATATATGAAAAATACCTTTAAAATATCAATTGAAACATTTCTTGAGTAAAATGATCTTTTCATGTTCAAATCACTTATTTAAAATCCAAATACTTCCAAAATATTAAGGAAAAAAATTTCTTTGGAAATAACCATGGAATATTATAGAGGATTCATTAAATCATTGATATTTCTTGATAGCAGGAAATTATGTTTATGTTGTAATCATTACAATAAATATTTTGTTCATACTTTCGGTAAAATTTGCCTTTTTAAAAAAATGATAGGAAAATTATTTTAATAAATTTTTGGTAAAATTTAAATATGTGTAAAACTGAAATTAAAAAATAATTTAATAATATTTAAAAACATTCTTGAAAACATTTAACAAAACATTTATATGGAATAAAAATTATTTCCTGGGGAAAGATGATAAATAAGGTTATATTTTCTTAAAAACATTTTCTAAACAATTTTGAGTACCAAAGAGGTAGAATAGTATTAAAACATAAAAATTAAAAAAAATACCATAGGAGAATAAAAAATAATGTCATTTATCAAATAAGTATCATATAATTTCCTCAATGTAAATTCAATTATAAACTATCCTAATTAAAATGGAATTGGAACATAAATAACGTAACTCAAGTCTTGTCCTACTTTGTATGAATTAAAACCTCCTATATAATAAATATATATTTATTATACATGTATTCTAGGACAATATTCATGCATATAATACCATATATTATTCTCTTATAATATATTATCACATATTTATTAAAAATTACTTATTAAAATCATTGTTTTCGATGATAACTGTTTCATTTTTCATGCATATTTCGACTCAGTAGTTTGAGTACTTCTAATTTGATCAGGGTTAAATCATATACATAATGTTAAAATTTTCATATTTATCTTATCTTATCATTATATATGCTTTTATAACTATTCTTATAAAGTGGTGATGAAAAAATAATTACATCACTTCATAGAGATGGTAGTCTGTACGTACGCACGAGTGATATTTCCACTTTTCGATGGTTGGAATGAAAGAAAGGTAAATAAAAATTTATCTTTAAAGAATAATTATTATTTCATATATATATATATATATATATATTCCTTAAATACATCCTTATTACCATCCATGTAAAGAAAAACTGAAAAAGTAATCACATCACTTCATAGAGGTGGAAGTCCGCACATATGCACGAGCGACATTATTACTTTTCAAAAAAATTAAATGTAAGAATATAGATAATATATTATAATTATATAAGTATAATTATGTCATAAATATCATATATAAACATTAAATCCTTCATAATATTCAATAATTAATTATGGTGAGGTAAAATTAATCATATATATATGTGAAGGTGGTAGTTCATACGTACGCACGAGCAATAATTCCATTTCCCATTTGATGGAAATAAAGGAGTATAATTTTGGTTAAATAATCATAATAACATTTAATTATATTTATTATATTTTACTTATTATTTTATTAAAAATATTATATATTTAAAGGAGTTATAAGAAGAAATAAGTTGAAAGAGGTCAGGTAAGACGATTAATTCTTCTTCAGCATACTTCCCTTAGATACCTTATTAAGGACCCTTGGAATGGTATTTTAAGAAGGATAGTGACTAGAATTAATGTACAGGGAAGTTAGGAAGATAAATTTAATGGTTTTTGTTGAGATGTATATATCAATGTGGTGTCAATTAATTTTAGGTGGGTGTCTATTTATAAGTGGGGGAGGGACGCACCTTGAATATTTTAAAGGATTAAAATATTATTATGTAATATTTATAGAAAATTGTCCCTTATATAGTTAAATTTAGATCCTAATGTAATAAATATAAAATAAAATTCATCCAATAAGAATTAAAATAAAAAAATTGTATTATGATCACTTATTTTAACCTTAATTTACCTATTTTTTCATATTTTACTGAGATAGTAAATTTTTTACCATAGTTACTATTCATAATAACAAAAAAATTGAAATAATTAATAAAATTTTAAAGTATTATTCCAAATATAGAACCCATTTTTAAATATTCAATCTATAGAAATATAAGAAATTAATTTAATATTAAAATGTAAAACACAACAAAAAACAATTTTATGAAAAAATTCATTTGATGTCTAAAAGTATTTTTATATCAAGATAAAGTATAATATTGATTAAAAAGGTATAAATTAAATGATTTATGAGAAAAATAAACGAATTAAATTTTAAAACCAATCCAAATCAAAATATAGATTTTTAAATACTAGAAAAAGAATTGATTTTCTATAAAAAATTGTATTTTCACAGTTCACCCAAAAATAAACTTTTCAAAAAATTCCTAAAATATAACCCTAAGATAATTTTGACATGTTGATTTTAAAATTAAAGTTAATTTTTATCAAATTAAATTTCAAAAAAAATTATAAATTAATTATAATGTCCACACACAAAATTTAATAAAACCATTTTTCTAAAACATACCTTTGAATCATAAAATGACTCTGCAAAAAATTAAGTACTTATGCATTAATAAATGTTCCTAATATAAATAGTTTATAAATATATTTTATAATGTGCCTATTTCTATTCATACCATCCAAATTAGTGGCTAAGTTATAGTGGTCACATTTAAGTAATAATATTTTTATAGTATATCACAGTTTTCTTAATGCTCGGTGTTGCATGTTAAGAAATCTATTGAATACTTGAAATTTATTTCAAAGAAAATAAAAATAAAATCTGGAGTTTTATAAATTTTTAATTCATTATTGAATAAATTGACCAATATTATTGTACCATCGTTATGATGAATGGTCCAAGTGTAGAATACCTCAATCATTATCCACGCGTGCTCTATGAACATCAGAACATTATCACAGAATCTTCATGTGCTATCTTGGATGATCCAAACCACTTCAATAATTAAATTTTGATTGTAATAATATCCCATTAGGGGCTTGAAAGATTATATCTAGTTCCCATAGGGACCTAAGATGGATGAGGGGGATCTATGTTCTCTGTTATTGATAGTATTCTTGATAAAATTCTCTCTAGGATTGAGATAACTTTTTTGAGAGAAAAATTATAAAAAATAAATGATAACCATAAAAATGGTGTAAATAAAGTAATATACATAGGTAAAATAATTGGTTTTTTCAAAAATAACCTCAAAAAATCTCTTAATTTTAAATTAACCTCATGTTATTATTATTATTATTATCATTTGGAATGTTATAAACACTTTTATATTTAAATATAATTTCTAAATAACCCTTAAATAAGACCATAAATTCCCTTTGGCATTTAATGAACCTTTTATAATAACTATTTATTTAAATAAATAAATATTTAAATGGTCAACATAATCTGAATAATTATTATTCCGTGTAAATTAATATTAATATTTATTTTAAAATTAAATTCAAATATAATTTCATAGAGATTCATGATCAACATAGTGTGTGACCCTATAGTCCTTTTTCTCAGTGGAATTAGGAGAACTGTCCTGAAAAAAAATGATCAACATCTAGAAACACATCATGGAACCAATAGGTAAATATTTTATTATTAAAATGAAAATATCTCCCTATAACAACTCATTGTGTAATATAATCTCCTTTTCATAATATCTCATCTATTATATTTCATATCGATGTCATTAATCTATATTCTTGAATATTGTTCTTTAAATTTTCTGAAATGAACTCAACAATAAAACAATCATGGCTATAGAATTAATCAAAAAATTCCATTCTAATCCATGGGATTGAGATTTCTACTTCTATTAACTGGGATAGGAAAAATAATTTATTAATGTATTCTTTGATTTTATATCACTTATGATTCACCCAACATATAATACCCTTCCACGAGTATATTTCATCTCATTTTTCATCAGTACATTAAAGTACATAATTCATGATATACACTAATAATAATATCAAGTCTTGGGAAAAATACAAATGTTTTTATATATTAATATCCCATGACACATAAACATGTGGATATAATATTGGTGGTGTTATTATCATAACATCCTCTCTTGGTGATGGAAATAAGTCTCAATGTATTATGAACCTCTAACACATGATATTTAAATGGTATATATATCCTATGAAATAAATTTAATTTCCCATAAAACTTATTTTTCATAATTTCATCATAACACTTCAAGGATCACATCATAATAGTTATAACCTTTCTATGACATGGCTACTGGTAGCCCCTAATGGTGTCATTAGTTACTACAGGTTTAAATAATTTATAAATTTATTAAAACATAAATAAAATAGAATTTGTAACTCAATTAATGTACTAATTATCATGTATGAGTGTAAAACCCAGAAAGATAGTTAATAATTACATAGTAAAATCAAGTTAATGTTTTTTAAAAAATAAAAGTTTCAGAAATCAACTGGAGATGATGTATCAAGTATTGTAATTTCTTGTTTGTGTGATAGTAGAATTATAATTATTTTTGATATGTCATGTTGTTTCTTAAGTTGAATCTAACAGTATTATTGGTATTGGTATTCTCTCTCTGATATAACAAATCCACCATGCTCATGGTTAACTACATGGTGTCATCATTAAATTAAGTGATTTAATACCATGTTTAATAATAATCACTCTTATCCATACAATGGACATGAATGGATCGACGTGACTAGTTGTGCATTTGAAAATTTATTTTAATTATAATATTTATGATCTTGAAAAAAGAAAAATAAAGGTAAGCATTATAATATGAAACATAGGACCCAAGAATAAACCAAATTAAATTAAAAATAATCCACTAATGCAAACCCCATACATTACATAACTTGACACACTAGAAAATTACCCATAGTAGAAATTATAGGATGAAAAAATAAAAATAACCTAGTGAAGAATTTAGTAGAAGCGGAACTCTTATGAGAGAGAAAATTGGTCGAGAGTTCACCCAAAAATATTTTATATATTTATTGTGTGTATAGTAGCCCTCAATTTATAGTGTAATTCTCCCTTGAGACATCTCATATATCCTCTTTATCATCCCTTAAATTTATCTATATCAAATCATAATTTTAATTGGATATGATTTACATATGTGAAAATACATATTAGTCTTTTTTATTTAACTTTCAATATGTATACGTAGAGTTATTAGGGAGAGAGGGGTCGACCAATTCAAATTTTCAAATCTCACCTATAATTTATAACTCAAATCAGCCTTTATCATTCCATAAATATGTATTAAAATTCCCCATATCTCACACATAGATATTTCATGAATTCCTTATATCAGTATCACTTAAAGTCTCCCAATTATACATGATCTCACATATATAGTATAGGGATATCTGACTCTATGTATCTTCTTGAATTAATCATCACCATGGTATATAAACATTCCTCTAGGCGTTTTTATAGTCGTTTAATGCTCTCAACATCTTATTTACCATGGGGTAGAACTTTATGGGGTATGAATTTCCATTAACTCTTCTATTTATGTATGGAATCCCCCCAAAATGATGTAGACAGTGGAGTTTCACTTTTATACTCCTCCAGTTGACCATGAGATACCCAACCATGTAGTATCATAAATATTGAACCCATTTTGTTTCATACACAACATACAAAATGATTAAGATCCATTTTATGGATATTTTGATCTCAATAGGCTCATATGCAACATAAGAAACTAAAATATGATGTAGTCATAGTTGTTTCAGTCATCTTAACATCCAGGGCTTCTTTAGTGTCTAAATGGTTCATTTAAGCTCACTCGATCTCTCGTTAGTCTTCCATAGAGTTTCTAGGCCTCAATAGTGGTGCTTTGACTCATAAATGATCTTCCCTAGTGGTAGATATAGTGGTTTCAAAAGATTTTTATGGATTTCCAATGATATTATAAGCTGGAAGGTGGAAAAGGTTTTCTCCGAGTGGAGGGTTTTCTTAAATAGGACCAAACGACATTGTATTGGTAAGTGGAGTATTTCTCTATGAAAAATATTGTCCCACATTAATTTTTATAAGGGAGGTGAAGTTGTTAATAAGATATCCCATTCCAAAAACTATATAGAATAATATATAATGGATTTTGGGGACTCATATCTATTATTGGTGTCTCCCCATGTCGATGAATCCATCCCCCTTCTCCTTCATGAATTCTATTTTTGCGTGTTAGTATACCTACTCCTCTACACTCCATGTGCAGCCTATGCACCTACCATGTTTCATGTGATTTTTCCCTCCCTAGGTAATAATTTTTCAACCATCTTTCACGGTGTAGCCATATGGATTTCTCCCATTGGTTGAGGGATGGACCATGTTAGCTTGTTATTTTACACCTATACACAAAAACACTTAGTGAAAATTATCACTTGGAAATATTTATTTTAAATTTATTTATATAAAAATAATTATAAAATATAATTACCCAAAAATTATGATTAACAATTAAAATATGGGTATTAATGATAAAAAATTGATATTAATTATAAAAAATTACAAATTATGCATAAAAATTATACTTATAAAATCCCCAAACTTAAACTATACTTTCCTTCAAGAATATATCTCTTCTAAAAAAGGAATGTACACCTCCATGCTAAAAATATATAAAATTAAAAATAAATTAATCCAAATAATTTCCAAAAGAAAATATTAAAACTTTCAAGTGGCATGTATGAATCGTTCATAAAATCCTCACTAGTCAATAATATATTTGATCTTTCCCTTTGAAAAAAAGGATTGAGATTCTATTACCCTCTATTCAAGATTCTTAATTCATTATTACTAATCATGACACTTTTTTGTCTACCTTGCCATTTTTTCTCTCATCACACAAGGTAACAATATATATGGATTTTTTCTCATACCTTCATTTTATGTACCAAACATATGAACATTGATAGGATCTAAAATCTCCACTTGGTAAATAAAAATATCACTAAAAATCCTGGGTATTATAATTAGGATGAAATGTCTCTGATGTAATGGTTTTTTAGGTATTTATGTGAAAAACATTAAGATAAAAATGGTTTAATCTCATAATCATAGTGCATGATATTCAAAAGTAATGTGTAATTAAAATATTAATTTTAAAGTGACAACACTCAACTTACCAAGCTCAATGTAAGGTCATGATTCATAGAGTAAGGTGGTAAAGGATATGATAAGATTGTAATGTTTCTATTGCCTCAAAATTTAATTTATGGATTCTATGGGATTAATGAAGGATCACTGTAAAATTTGGGTCCAAGTATAAAGGTATAAAAAATAAAATACCTTAATCATTATAAAAATAGATTTTTATAATCATATATTTAACAAGATCAAATGTATGTAAGAGTAAGTAACATTCCCAATGTTCTCTCAATATATATACTTAAAAATTATTAGAAATATTATGTCTATAATCCTCTCAGGAATGGAAAAATTATAATTTAAGTATAATTTCTCAAGGAATGTTAATAGTAATCAATCAATCAACATGAATTTAAGAAATTCAAAGCATAGAAAATGGTAAAGAAATTTCATCTACATGTGTTTAAATAAAATTGATTCTTTGAATCCAAATTTATATGATTAAATCTACTTAATCGGTCCCCACATCTTACTTATACAATTGGATCAAAATAAAAATATAAACATGATATAATGGGTTTTTTAATTAATATAGTATGATACACCAAAAGAATCAAAATCCTAATTGTGTGGTATGCAATTTCTCTATTAAAACATAGAAAAAAACATGAAAAAATAGTGGAGTAAAAATATAATGAATATAAAAGTGTACTCCTCTTTTTCACTTTTATATCTTTACTTTTCTTCTTAATTATTTCACTTGTTCCCTTCTCCCTTTTCTTCTTACGTTATGGACCTAAAAATAGAAACAAACTTGGTGAAAATATTAGTCTAATTTTCAGTTAAACTCAAAATAGTAAGGGGTGAATATTATCCTAAAACAAAAAATTAAAATCATAAAAAATCCTAAAAACTTGATTTTTCACACATAAGTAATTTTATTAAGGTCATTATTCTCGAAATTATCTCCTTTATGATCAAGCGATGGGGGTTTGGGAAGATTTTATCGAGTCTGGATATATAAATTGTCTCATTTGAGACCTATCCAAATAGATGGTCCCTCTTCCTTCCTTTTAAAATAACTTCATTATTCTTTTTGGTAAACAATTTTCCAATTACATCAGACCAATACACTTATTCTTAGTTATACCTGAAAAAAATAGAATCTAGGTCATGAACCATCCAAACTTGTTGGCCTACTTCAAACTTGTGTGCTCCAGTGGTTCCTTTGTAATTAGTGATATGATTTATCATTTTTTTCTCTCTTCTTCTTATATTTTTCTTCTTTTTATTGATTCTAGATTATAGCTATGTTTTGATTATTTTTAAGTATATTACCTAAATATTTTATTTCTTCAATGACGGTAGTATCCTTAACTTCTTTCTTATTGTCCTCAGCCATCTCATCCCCCTTTTCATCATAATTCATTATTACCCAGTGACTGTTAAATTTTACATGCACATAACCAACCCTTAAGATTATATCCCCACTCTGTATATAAATTATTTCAATTCATGTTTCTGGTAATGGACTTATATAAATTATAGGGGACTTACCCATCCATGCCAATCACAAGGAAATCAACCAAGAAGTATAATTTGCCTTCTTTGACTAGGACATCTTCAATAAATCCTTGTGGATATCTCACTTTTATTTCAGATAATTAAAGAATAACTTGAATGGGTATTGACTATTCTAACCCCATTCTCTTAAATGTGGATTAATAAATTATGTCCACACACTCTCCGAGAACACACAAATCTTTGATAAAAATTTTAGACAAAAAATTAATTGTAATAGTAAAGCTACCTAGGTCTTATGTCTTATTTGGTGGACTCCTCTATTCCATTGCTGATAATTCCCCAAAGAGTGGTATTATTCCAAATTCCTCAATATTATTATTTATAGAGACTAACCCTTTCATGAACTTGGCATAAATGGGAATATTCTATAAAGATTCAATAAAGGTGATATTAATATGAAATTTATTAAACATGTCAAAAAAATTACCTAAATTTCACATCAATTGTACTTATCGTAGCCTCTTATAGAAGTGTAAAATTGGTTTTTAGGGTAGTGGGGATTCTTATTATACTTATTTCTCTATTATATTCTCTTTATACTTTAGTTTTTCTTCAGTTTCTAAATCCTTCTCATCCCTTTTCTTTATTATTTTTACACTTATAAGGGCTATATCATTCACTTCTCCTCTTTGATTGACCACCAAGATATTAGGTAGTACTCCCATTTTCATCTATCTAAGTTGATCATTGATTATCCCAAATTTAAATTCCAAATTTCTCAAAGTATAATTTTGATTCATTGAATCAACTTTTAGTTCTTTAATATGAACTCTAGTTATAGTCATGAAATTAGATAATGTATCTTTCATTGAGTGTACTCAAATGGTTAGTGATGCACCATGATGTGCATGATACCCTTGCAGTCTTGGTTGTAAGACATGGACTTATGGTTGATATCCTTGATTTTATGGTCATTATGGCCTCCATCCCTATGATAATTTTATCTATTATAATCAACATAATTGATAGCTTTAATGTTCATGCCTTTATGGTTGTGGAGAGACATCATTGAATCAATATTCTTTGTCATGGACTCCATTTGGATGAACATACATCATTAGTCCATTATTTAAACACCTCTCTTTTGGGCTCCTTTTGATTTCAAATAAAAACTATTTCTTTTCATCTCGTCAAGAGGGTTGTATACTTCTTATAGTGACTTCCTTTTCAATTATCCTCCTTTAACAGAATCTATAATTGAGATATTTTCCTACAAAAAAACTTTTTAAAAAATGTAGATTAAAATAAAAATTTAAATACCATTATGAGGTAAATTTTGAATTAAGTATTTGAATGTATCCCAAACATTTTATAATGATTCATCATAAAGGTGGTTGACATTTCATATGATAACTCTAAGGTCCATATACTTTTAATGGGAATAAATGGGTGTGAAAATTTCTTACTAACTCATCTCATGTTATGATGGAATGAGGGGATAAACATTGAATCCATTCCTTATCCTTTTTTCTTAATGATAAATGAAACAACCTTAACCTTACAATATTAGTAGACACATTATTGAATTTGAAGGTGTCATACAATTTAAGGAAACTCTCAATGTGTGCATTTCATATGGTAGCCCCAAAAAAATTTATTTAGTTTAATATCATTTATATGATATATGGATTTATATTGAAGTATCTATCCACCATAGTTGGTATAAGGATCCATGGTTAATCCCCATGTTTGTTGGTCTTTCATAGTCCATTAGAGTTCATTGGTTAGGACCTCATCCTTGTGCTCCTCTGTATCATTGATATTTTCCAACACCATGCATATCCTCTTTGATATATTTCTTCCTCAAGTTCATTTATATATTGGAATTGATTTTTGAGACCTCCTTGTCACTCCCATGAGTTTCATATGCATGTCTTAAAGTTATTACTGGAAAGACAGTGCAACAATTCCAGGAATAAAATATGGAATAAAAAAACTAAAATTAGAAAAATACTAATTAACTTAAGAGTAATGATAATCCATCCACATTAACAATTAAAAAAATTGGTATCTTTGGAAGGGTTATGCTGGTTTCTATAGGTCTAAAAAATTTATAAATTCATAAAAAATAAAATTAAATCTAATTTCTAACTAAATAAAAAATGTAATTATCAATTTCTAGTTTCAAACCCATAAGGATGATTGAGAATAACTTAGAAATATCTCGTGAATGATTTAAATAAATTTAAAAATCAATTAGTGATGATGTGAAATGGTTAGTAATTTCAAGTTAATGTGCTAGTGGAATTAAAATTAAGTTTAATTTTTCATGTTTTTGATAATGTTGAATCTAAGAGGATATGTGGTCTTGGTATTCTCTCTCTAATCAAATAACTCCCATAATATTATGGTTATTTACTTGGATTCATCATTGAATTAGGTGATTCAATACCATTTTTACACATAATAACTTCTACCCATAAAATGTCAATGCATAGATCAATTTGGGTAGATATTGCTTTAAAATTTTCTTCTTAATTAAAATGGTGATGATAACGACATAATAAAAATAGAGATAAGAATTATAATATTAAACACATGACCCAAGCATGAACCAAATTAAATTAAAAATAATATACTAACACAATCTTTATTTGTTATACAACTTTAAACACTAGAAGGTTACCACCTCATGTTATCCATGAGAGGATAAAAAATAAAAAACCTTGTGATGAATGAGATAGTAGCAGGACTCTTGGGTGACATCACATCAATCAAGAGTCACCCCAAAAAAACTATATATATTTCATGTGTGTATAGAAGACCTCAATTTATAAAGGAAGGATCCCTTGAGATATCTCATATATCCTCTTTATCTTCCCTTTAATTTATCTATCTCTAATTATCCTTTGGATTGGCTATGAATTCAAAGTGTAAAAATTCATATTAAACTTAATTATCTAGATTGAAATATACATACTTATAATTATCTATGAGATATGTCTTGTCCAATTAAAATCTTTATATCTCCACTATTCTTTCTCAAATCAAATCATCCTTCATTTATCCTTCAATATGAAGAAGAATTCCAATTATCTCACACTTAGATATATCATTAATTCCAAATGGAATTATAACTCAAAATATATTTTGTATACTTGAGCTCACATGCATGGGAGAGAGGTAATAAAACATTTATATATTCTTGAAGCAATTTGAACCACAGACTAGCAATATTCCTCTTGGTGTTTCCCTATTTGATTCACATTCTCGATATTCTTTTTACCATGGGTTTGACATCAATGGTCTATCCCATACAATTCACCCTTATGATCACACATAGAATCTCCGAAACATGATTTAGACAATGGAATTTCACTTTTGAGTTACTCATATCAACCATAGTGTCCCCAACCATGGCATATAGTAAATATTGAAGCTTTTATTCCTTGATCATAGAATAAAACATGATTAAAATCCCATTTATGTGGATTTTTAATCTCAATAGGATCCTATAAAACACGACCATCTAATATATGACATAGGAATAACTATTTCAGTCTCCTTAACATGTTGGGATTCTTTAGTATTTAAATGGTTCATTATGGATCGCAAAAGATCTAGGTGGTCTTATATAGTGATTATAGACCATGGTAGTAGTACTAAAATTCAAGATTGGGGTTCCCTAGTGGATTCTATAGTGGTTTCAAATTACTTTTGTGGTGGTATAGTGATATTTGATCATATTAGGTGACATTGGTTTCTTTTAAGCAAAGGGAATTGGTAAACATGATCAAACGATGTTGCATCGGTAAGTGGAACATTTCACACATAAATTATTATCCCACATCAGTTTTCATAATGGATTTGCAGTTCTTAATAAGATATACCCCTCTAGAAATCAGTCAGAATAAGCTGGACTGGAGCTAAGGAACTTCTATCTTCCGCTGGTGCCTTCCTAAGCCAGTGAATCCATCCCCCAATCACTGCATGTATTCTCCACCCATTTACCAGTGTAGATACTACTTTATGCACCATGAATGACATATGCACCTCCCATACCTTATGTGAGTTGGATCATCCTATTGGATACTTAATTATCCACCCATTAGGGGGTGGTCATGTGGCTTTCTCCCATTGGTTGAGGTTTGTCCCATGATGCCCTATTTTTTAACACCTATACAGAAAAACACAATGTGAAAATTATAAATTTAAAATTTAAAATTAATTTTTTTTTTATAAAATTCAATCTAAAGTATAATTACCCACAAATGAAGATTAACAATTAATATATGGGAATGACCGGTTAAAATCAAATGACATTAATTGGTAAAAGAATTAAAAATTACCCATAAAAAATTGAATTTACAAATACTCTAAGGAAATTATCACATTAATTATTTATGGAAATAATATCATTATATGATAATATATTCATTAATATAAAGTAATTGAATATATAGGTAATCAAATTTAAAAATTTATCTTTTTTTAAGACACCAACTCCATTTGACAATCACTTTAACTAGAGCCAACTATTAATTAATTTGAGTTCACTAACTTTCAAAAGAGATTCATTATTATTCTAAGATAAGGAATTTTTATCGGTTTGGATATGTGTAGTCTAACCCTTTGTGTGTTTTAAAGTCCATGGTTCTCAAAGGAGGACTTGATTAGGTTTAGAGGTGTTTGGATGCTAAAATATGGAATCATGGAGAATTCATGATGTGTAAGGGTTTCATGTCATGAATTTGAGATTCATGGATTGTGTAAGGATGATTCACGGGGTGATTTATGAGATGAAATAAATCAGGATTAAATTGTCTAAGGTGATACATTTTTCTGTGAGACAATAAATTGATAATTTCATGATGTGAAAATGTTTCATTCCATGGAAATATATTGTGTAGTGTGACTTTATAAGCTATATCACCTTGGGTTTTCTCAAACCCTATGGATCTCTCTAGATTTTTAGGTTATCCACAGTAGTCTATCTAGTATTTTTGGAATCCCTTTTATGGGGATCAATTCTTGGAATACAGTATTCAGCCCAGGGTGATTCAAGGTGCATTATACCTATTCTCTTATAAATATTTGATCTGGATCCTCCCAATTTTTCATACCATGTGGTGGTGGTTTCTCTTCATTATTTTAATGTAGTTTTCTTAGTTGTTGGATTGTGTGGTTTTGGTTTAGTGTCCTTGGAGATATTCTTATGTTGGAGTTATAGTGACCATGATCTACGACATTGGTATATTCTAATTTGAATAACATTGACACTTTTGAGTTAGTAAAGTATTTTATTCTCTTATTTACTTATGTGCAATCATAGAGTTAGCATGGATTATCCCTTTTGATGGAAATTGAGTTGACTTAATAATTGAAGAACTTGATTAATAAATAATTGTTTGAAGTGATCGCATGTTGTTTATATCAACCCTGATAATAGTTTTCCTCTTGATTTTATAGATAATGTGTTATCTAAGTTATGCTTGTTATCATGTCTCACAATGCTATAGATTATCTTTTTGTTCTTGATGGAAAATTTTAAAGAACCTAAATCCAAAATTAATTGATTAATTGACTTAATAATTAACAAATAGGGATGTTGTAATGAATTAATTGTTTCATATAATTTTATGATAATAAAATTGATACAATGTGCATTCTTAATTAAATTTATTCTTTCATGTGTTAATAGAATTTAAAAAATAATGTCAAGAATGATAATTCTTGTTGGTAATGTATAAATTAAAAGGCATGTTAATGATAATTATACTTATGCATGTTTTTTATACTTGTTTTAATTCTAAGAGTATTCTTAACTTCTGATATCTTATTATAGATTGATGCATTAGTATTCCCATAGTAGAAACTAGTGAATATTGAATTAGTTAATCCAATATGGAATAATAATCATTTGTGTGATAAAGATACTTGATAGTTCTTGAGTTTCCCACCTTCTTGATAAGGTATGGTTCTTTGATTTTAAATTCATGATAGCTTATTTATGTGTGAAGGTTGGATGCCTTTTCAGGGCCTAGATTTCTGTATTGGATATGCTGGTTTGTTTCCTACTACTTTTTTTATGTTCTCTAAATTTGAACATCACTATGTGATGTGATATGAAGTGGAGAGTCCTAGATGTGATATGATCCTAGGATGGATGATGTGGTATGGGAAGGGAGGCTCGGATGATGCGGTAGAAGTTGATGCCTTTGAGGGAAAGATGCATTGGGATATGAATGTGGGTGTTGGGGATGGAACTAGAGATTATGGAATAGGTGGAAGCTGATATTTCATGTTAATGTGATGTTGGGATATGAGATTCTCACGTATGAATCTATTTAATGAATAATGGTTGGGTTATTTTTTTATTTTCATTCCTTTTCCAACTGCTTAAGTAACTTGATATTCTCGGTTTCATGTTACCCGTTAGTGGTAGATTAGGCTGGTTTTCCTAGAGTACATGGTTTATAGAATAATTCTGATAATGAATAAATAATTTTAAACGTGTGTGGTTGGTATTGTTGGAATAAAAATCTAAAGAGATTTTAATCTTGATAAACTATGGACTTTGTTTGGATTATTCCGGGAGGTCATGGAATTTACTCTAATGATTAATGATTAATGTAATGTGGAATAATTTTAATAGTTAATTTAGTGGATAATAAATTAATTTATATAAGGGAATGATAAAAATTAAAGAGGTTATTAATATATCTCTCTAAAATTCTTGTGGGATTATAATATATATGGTCTTAGCAGTGGCAGTCGGAAGTCCAATAGGCATTAGTTGTAGTTGAGTATAAAAATAGGTTATGACTATAGTGTGGTTGTAAAAAATATTAAATAATTTATATTTTATGATTTTATATGCTACCCCACCCATGTAAAGTAGAGAGACTGAGACCCAGTGAACTATGGGAGGGTGTTTTCCCCAACATCTCAGTGGGAGGATGTATATATTAATACCCACTATAGCCTTTCTCTCTTCTCTTAGTAGTATTATGTGTTGGTATTAACAATGGTTAGTTTCCCATATATGTGTATAGAGAGATATAATATATTTTAGTAATTTCAAACACATATATCTCTACATATAGTATACAAATGATTACTATAGATATGATGTGTATAGGATGTGATGGCTTGATGTACCTTACTTAGTGTATGGGTTGTGATGGATTGATGTATAATAATTGATGTATGATACACATCATATAAGGTGTGGTGGATCTTGGAAACTACTCATTTACTATATACAGATATGTGGTTGGGATGATTTGATGATGTAATGCATAAGATGCATGTTGTTATGGATTTCCCAAGTGTCTTCAGGATGACTTATTTTAAAGAGATATGGCTTAGGATGTGCGATGTTTGGGGAAATAGAAATAACAATTGGGAAAAATGAGTGGGGTAACATTTATTTTTAATTATTATATTATATTCTATATTATATATGATCCTTAGTGAGATCTATCCATGGTGATATAAGGAACTTAGTATACCTGTTTAGGTTATGATTTAGTTTCACTATTGTTCACTATGTTTTACCATTCTTCCATTATTTTTTTAAGGAAGGATACTACTAAGTATACTGTTATGCACTCCCCACATATTTATAAACTGTCCTTTAGGTCGGATGGATCAGGTTGGAGATCAAGCTGGATAATACTAGTTCATGGTTTTGCAGGAGTGGTTTGGGCTTTGTGGTTGTTGTCATTTTTTCCTTTTAGTAATTTTAGTTTTTATTTTAGTTGATATAGTAATTTATAGAATTTAATTATTTCAATTGGGAATTATTTATATATATTTCAAAGTAGATTTTTATCAGTGTATCTATCTTATCTCACTCTTTCTCATGTTTTCTTAGAGGGTAATTCCACCCATATTCATGTTTATTGGGGGGTCATGAAATATTTAGTTAATGGGTCTTCCATGTTCTTCTCCATGAAGACTCTGTTTTCTATAACCTCGCCACTATGATAAAAATCCCTCAAGAGGTGATACTTCTAAAGTATATTATTCTTCCATTGATGTTACCTTGTCTCTTTAGTGATGGAAACTATTTCGAAATTATAACAATACAATGTGATTGGTACTTTACTATTGGGAACCACATAAAACTCTGATATGAAGTTGTGTATCAACAATAAAGACCAAAATTCTAGACCTTTTAAATCATATATTACTTTCAATAAATTTCATTACATGTTACACCCAATGTAAACGAACAAAAAATTTTATAATAATGTTACTAATAATGTTCTTAAAAATCCAAGATGGTAAATAATTAAAAACTATTACCTTTTTAAGATAAGAAATTAATATGTTTTATTATTGAAAAATGTTATCTTTAAAAGTGGTTTTCCTTATATTTTATATTTTTCTTTTAATGGAAAAATTAAAATTTTTTGAATTTTAATTTGATATAATAAACATTTTTTTTGAATTCAACATATCAAAATTTACTTAGCATGAATTTTTTATCATTTTCGGAAAAGGTTTATTTTTGTCAAAAATTATTATTTTTTTAATTATGATTTATTAATTATTTTATCATTATGTAAGTATTACCTAGAAGACTAAAAAACCTTTTAAGTAATCAATTATTCATTTAAGGAATAAAATTATTCATTTCAAAATATTTTTTTTAACTTGGAAAACCTATGTCCAGCATATCTAGAACAAAATTAAAACATGACTTTAATAAAAAAAATCAATCTTTTCTTTGAATCAACCGTTTTTAAGAGGAAATTAGATTTTGACTTTATTTGAATGCCTCATAAATTTTATTTTTTTTATAAAAAATTATTTTCTTCCATGTAATTTAGTAACCCTAATAAATTTACCATATACATAGTTTTAAATATTAAATACATATTTTTTCTTAAAAAGACTTTTTATGTAATTATGTACGTGTATTTTAAAATAAACATTTTACACCATTTTTAATTTGATATGACAAAATTATTTTCAAATTTTAAATTGAATATTTTAAATTATTTAATAATTTCAACTTTAAATTTGGTCATTAAAATTAGTTATTGAGGTAAAAAAATTAGTTACTCCGATAAAAAGTAAAAATGGTGAAAAATGATTTTACTAAAGGTAATGGGAAAAAACTTGTTAAAAAATGTTTCTAAATGTATTTTTGAGGTTTATAATGACCAAAACTCACCCATTTTCCTCATTTTTTTCTCTTTTTGTATATCTTGACCATTTAATAGTGAAATAACATTTTTTAAATTCAATGGGTATTTCAAAAACTACCCTTATCTTCACTTTAAAAATTGAATCAGTTAAACCCCTTCATAATACACTATTTATTTTAAAATTATCATTTAAACTCTGAAAATATTATCCTATTATAACTATATCCTACTTCCATAAACTTTTGGTAACCTTTAGTTTTCTTAATGCCTTCATTTTTATGGAGCTTTCCAAGAGATAACTCATGCTCCCGACGTGAGTATTACTTTCTCTTGGTCTTTTATTTTACTCTTCCCCTTCTTAATATTATATAACCCTATTAATACAATTAATTTATGATAATTATTAAAAAAATTCATTGTATTAATTTAACATGATTTAATTAATCATTTCCATCCACTAAGAAAAATGAAATAACATTGCGTGTGTGTGTGTGCAGAATATTTCATCTATGACAAGATGTGGTTCATCTTTCATTACTAAATTTTAAGGATGATATCAACGATTAATCTGATGAAAAAATATGTTTTATATGTCACAAATAAAATTTTTAAATTATCATTTTTCAGGAACCATTTTTATTTCTGCTCATTGAGAAATGATATAGTTAAGTGTGCGTACATGTGAATTACTGCTTCCATAAACAACAAATTTTGTTTTTCATCACCACAAATCTTGGATTGTTCTAAAAATGGATTTACTGAGTATATGTGATAATTATAAAATTATTAATATTATAAATATTTTATATTATCAATATCTTAATTAGTTCCCCTACTCATGAAAACATTATAATATGCTACCAATTAGGTCAGTTTTACCACCTATGTAAACGATGTTAGGATGATTATAAATGATTGTGGCATGTCATATAATTGTAATATTATGTAATAATGATATATAAAATATGTTTTAATTATTATTGAAAGGATTTTTTAATTTATTTATTAATATATATCCTTTTTATCGTCAAACATGTTGAAAACTAGTTCATCGCAATCTCCATTTTCAGGAAAAGGTGAGAAAAAAATATGTAATAAATAAATAGACTTTGATAATAAATTATATATATTAAATTAAATATAGAATAATAATTTTCATAATAAGTTATATAATAAACTTAATTTAATTATTTAGGAAGATATGTGTATGCATAGAATGAATCTGGAACAAGGTAATGATTTCAGTGTTAATTTTATTTCATGAAGACATGTTTATATTATACACATTGTTTAATTTTTTATGGTGTAATAACTACGATATTTTAATATTTTATTATTTTTATTTTATTATATTTCATGATATTTAAATTTCCATTCCATGTTAACTTTCACGTGTATTTTTGTTTAAAATGTTAAATAAATTAAGGGTTTTTCCTCCATCAATTACTTCCATTATGTTACAAAATTTCTTAATAACCTATAAAATTATAAGATGATTTATTATAACTATTAAATAATTTTTATTTTATTTCTTACTTATTTTATATCTTTATAAAAATTTTCCTTATAAAATAATTATCAAATGATTCTTACTATAATGGATCTGTTAATTTTAAGGGTTTTCTTAGACACAATTCTGATTCTTTGAGACATGATTCATTTTAGGGAATATATTTTATTTTAATGGTGTATTTTATTTACATGGATGTATTTTTATCATGATTTTTTTATTTCATGGGATTTTATATCCAAATCATCTTCCCTTATTTGAGTTTATTTTGATTCATTTGTTTCCCTAGTAGTAAGGATTCATAGAAAATTCCCTTTCATCCATTGATCTACGATCATACTCTTGAACATATTTCATATAATCTAAAAAAATTATTCCATTTTAATTTTTATGTCATGTTATATCATTAATTTTTGAGGATACATATTCCTACCACATAAACCCTTCGAATTTTTTTTACATCTTGGGATATATTGATCGTAAGTGTTATTGGTAACTCAAAACATCTTCTCTGAGTTATAAAGTTTTATCTTAGAATTTATTCTTATATGCTTGGTTTATTTCACATTTATATTTTATTATATGTTATTTTAAAATCCCCTTGGGTAAAATAAAGTTTCAATCCAAACAAGGTTTTACTACTCTTTTTACAATATGGGTTTTAATAAAAAGATATATTAAGATATTTTAAAATGTTTTCTGTTTCAATACCATGTGTCTTATATTCCACACCATATTTCTTTTGGGAAACCATTATTTAATTTTCAATGATTAATTATTGGATATCGTTTTTAATATTAAATTATTTCAAAATATTTCACTTCACCCTTTTTAAAATTATATTCTAAAGTGACCACTGATTTTGTCTTATAGGACAATGTAAAAAATGTTTTATAAAAAATATTTTATGTTTCTTCTCTATTTTCCTCACCATAATCAAAAGTATTTACCCTAATAGGGTTAATGTTTCATGATTTATCCTTTAATATATATTTATATTTTTTTGGTTTGAATTCATGGTATCAAACAATTTGATTCTTAATCTATTATTACATGATGTAGTTCAAATAATTTTATTACAAGGATTTTTTTCTTCTTTTTTCAAAATCCTTCTAAGTTTCCTTTGTTACACTGGGGTATTTTTTTTAAATCATCCATATTATTTATCTATATGGATATTTAAATTTTCATTTCTATTTGAATAATTATACATCATTTCCTTTTTATTGTTTAACCATCCACCTTCTTTTTATGGAAGGGTTATGATCATGTTATCCCTTTGATTTACATGGGTTAAAATATTATAATTCCATATATTATTATTCCAATACAAATTATTATTAACAATTTTACTATTTATTGATTAACCATACCCCTTCTTTCTCTGTATAGATTATAATCATCTTAACCCTTTTATTAACATGGGGAAACGTATTGGCGTTCTATTTGTTGTTAATCCAATATGGTTGATTATTGGAAAATTTGATTATATATTATTTATTTATTTTCTCATATGATGAATTAATTGGAATTAAATAGTGATATATGGGTCCTAGTTATAGATATAACCTTGATGCATCGATAAAATCTCATGGGAAAAAATAGAATGGGTATTTTGATGCATCCATCCCAGAACACAATATTTCCCAGACACGGGGCATTGATGGTAAGGTTATGTTGTCTAAGATAATGATGTATTTGATTAGGGGGTGTAATTAGATATATAGAATTGTGAATTTCATCACTAAGGATCCATTTATTTTTATCCATGTGCTCTATTTTTTATTTCTATCCATTGATATATTATGGTCTCAATTTTAGTTGATTATGGAATTATAATGATTACTTTTTTCCTTCCACAATATTTATGTCATTATTAAACCATGCTTACCTCAAGTTTTTGTTTTATTATATTGATTCAAACTTTTATGAATGAAATTCTATTTTTAATGAATAAATGCTGTATTGAGTAATGAAATTATATAAAACACATGAATTTCATTGGTTATTTTATACTGTTATAAAATATAGCATGTAAAATTTAAAATACCATTAATAATATTAAATATTGATAATATAGTTATTCTATAATGTTCATTAATATTATTATATATTAAGGGTTATAATAATATCATGTTGGAATAGAAGAAATAAGTGATGACCTCGACCGGTAGGATCGTGCCCTATGAATCCAATTTATCAGAACTTCAGAGAGAGATGACATCATTGGGATTTTACATTGACCAATCCCAAGTTGAGATTAAATAACTGAAACTTGAGTGAAACCTTTTATAGGATAATTTCAAGTTTAGAGAGACCATTGTCCAAACATTTTCATTGAACCACTAAAAGATAGTACCATTATCGCACACCTTACCCTTAGAAAATACATTGGTGTAATAAGTGGTTATGTATCTAGACCCTGGTAGTATGAATTTTATATTTTCTTTCTAATAAAATAATTATTATATTTATCCGTTTTCATTATTACTTTATAAACATGAGTATATAATGAGTTTAATAATAAAGTGGATTTTGATATGAAGAACCCAAAATTGTATTTTTAGGAAATATATAGTTTCAAATAAAACAATTTTTCAGTAAATTAACAAATTATGAGATAAATTTTATTTTCATGAAATTTTCTTATTAAATAATATTTATTGAAATATAAATGATAATATAATTTAAGGAAGTGTAATATAATTTTTATAAGGTTTAGAAAGTTGTTAGTGTCGTAAAAAATAGTATTTTCCAATAAATAATAATTTTTATTAAAATTGTAAATACTCATATTTAGAAAATTATTTTGGTAAAATAAATATTATTTTTTAAATCAGAATATTAAAATTATCCAATGGTAAATTTTTCATAATTTTTTTGTAGTGGAATGTTTGAGTAAAATTAAAATATGTTACAAATATAAAGTATGTATTATGATATCATAATGGCCAAAAAGTGATGCAATAAATACTATAAATGGAATAAACAACCAAATATAAATTTATAATTTAAAAAAATGAATTTTTAAATTTATTTGATTAATTTTAAAACCCTATAATGAATCCTCCAAAAACTATATTATATTTTAATGTTTTAAAAATAATTCTTTATGAACATGAATCACTTCAACATCATTAATTGTATTAATATATTGATTTTATTTTTTTATAATAATAAAATATTGAAATACACTCATATTTGGGAGAAAAAATGGGCAAAAAACCAAGAAAATGATTGTGGTTTTTATTATTTTATCATGTAGAGGTGAAAACCTATGTTTAGTAATTAATAAAGAATTTTCCCCTCTTTTTCTATAAATACCCACCCAATAAACCTTTACTATTAAATCAAAACCCGTTTATCAAGAATTTACTCTCCATATACCTTTCGAAATCCCTCCCAGTTTGTTATCTATCTCTTAATAAGATTCTACCAATGTTTTATAATCACCCTCTAAAGGTAAGGGATTCTTTTCCTCTTCCTGTTTATTCAAGTAATTTATTTGTACTATGCCTTTTGATTTCAAAATATTTAAGTTATAATTTGTTTTTAAACAGTTATTTACTATAATTTTGATTCCTAGGTAATGGTATACCACTTTTAAATCTCATTAGATATTTCCATGAACATTTATGTACACCCCTTATGCTGTCGAAATTGTCTCTTGATTTTATATCCCAAACTTTTTTGTTTATGAATACCCATCCCCATTTCAACAATAAGATATTCACCTATATGTACCTATAATTAATTTATTTGGGACCTCTATGTATGTCACCAAAACTCTTTAATATTGGTATTAAAATTGATTTAATATTTCCTTTTTTTGTATGGTCTATGTGGCACACAAATGCATGTACATAATATGAATGTCAGGAGTGGTCTGAAAATTATATAGCCTTAGAGTGCATTGTGCAATGATTTTATCTCATGAGATACCATATATTTTACATTGGTGGTTAACTTAAAAACACTATTTTATGATTTCTCAATGATTACCCTTGACCTATACTTATGATATCATGGTTTATGTTATTTACACATTCATATACTACCTAGATGTTTTCATCTTGTATCAAGATTTTATGTTCATGTATATGATTATCACCCTTTTATATCACCTTTATATGCCTCTTGACTCACATGCATTACTTTTATCATGTTATTCTTTAATTATTCCCTTACTAGGAATTATAGATCAACATTTTTCTTAAGTATGTCTATAGGTTATCTCGTGTAGATTTAGAAGATCAATGGAATTTAAGGGAATGTCATGGAGTTTTTAAATAATTTTGGTGTAACCCTATTTTGAGTTATTGTTATATGTATCTAATTACCCAAATACACTGAACCTCTTGATATTTTTTATTATGTTATGTGTGTTTTTATGTCACAAGTTAATAAATATAGTTTATAAAAGATTTGGGTTATCATATTTGGTATCAGAGTAAGGTCTAGTTATTTTAGTGATTCAGATTAGAAAACCTTAGTGAAACCATAGGTACAGCACTTAACATATAAAAACATCACTAATTTTTTTTAAATGATAGAGTGACTGGTTTATAAGAAATGAAATCCTTGAATAGATAATAAAGTAGATATTTATCGTGCATAATTATACCTAGGAGTAATATCCCTAAAAATGGTGATTTGTAACAACCCAAATACTGATAGAATAATTTTCTTATTATTATTCCTGAATTAAAATTTTAAATTTATTTTTTAATTATTTCTTAAAAATTTGTGTTATTAAAATAATTTTTTATAAGGATGAATTTAAAAGATTAATTTTTAAAATACTGAATTTTAATTTGAAAAAAAATTAATTTCATTTTTTAATTCATCATGTCAAAATTATCTTAAGCTAAATTTTTTATAATTTTTTAAAAAGGTTAATTTTTTTTAGTAGTAAAAAATATAATTTTTTTAAAATATTGTATCTATTGTGATGTTTTCAAGACATAATTATGATATTGAAAAAATTTATTAATCTTATGGGATGAAAAACGTATGATATTATAATATAGATATTGTACAAAAATAATTCATAACATATAAATTATATATTATTTCACGATAAATATGAAACTTATTTTTAGTGATGACGTTGTGCCTGCGCAGCATTGGAAAAGTCAAATTTGGTGCCTTATAGATAATAGTTGAGTGATAAAAAGTGTTTTTAATAATTTTTTATAAATTATTATATTTAAAAGATGATTTTTACTAGTATTTTTAAATTTTAGAGTTATATAAAAAATCGTCTCCAAATGATTGTGCAATTCTTGTGCAAGGCAAGAAAAGTCAAAATAACAAATTAAATAAAGTTTATTGACATGGATATGAGTAAATATACACAATTAATGAATATAAAATATTATATTGAATATAATTAAAAAAAAATTAGTTTTTTTATGTTAAATAATTACCTTTAATGCTTCTGAAACACTAACACAGTGCTTGTTAAAGCAGAAAAAAATATATAAAAAGATTTTAATTAAAATTAGAAGAACTGTTGATAAATAGAAAATTTTGATTAAATATTATTTTATGAGTATTTTTTGACCATAATCACACATGGGATGAATTTGGGACCTTTTTGATTCACTTGTTTGGCATTAAGCTTCTTATAGTATTTTATTTAAATTAAAGTCAAATTGTACACACTATGGTACTATGCTTTTTAATTAGTATAACATTTTAATATATGGTTTTCTAGAAGATATGTTCGACCATAAATAGTATTTAGAAATATAAATGATTTATATTATTTATGGAATTTTTTATTTTTTAGTAAATAAACAAATACCAAAAATTCTTACACAAAAATGATGTAGTAATTATTAAATTAATGGAAAAATAAAATAAATTATATAATAAATTTTAAAATAAATTTCATTTGAGATAATTAGGATGATACATGAATTATCAGGATACCTATGACATGTATAAGATATAATAAAATAGTTTTCCAAATCTAAAAATTTATTTTGATGTTTTAAAAGTCATAGTAATGAATAGTAATAAATTTGACAATAATGATATTTCATGAATATAATATTTCATTAAATTATATAAAAAACATAAAAATATTAAATAAGTCCAAAGAGGATAATATATGGTCTCAAACTTTATTCCCTATGATTTATACATCATTTTATATTCTTTAACCCTAGAATATTCTAATTATATTTTAATATTTTAAGAAATTTCTAAAGTTCCCCTCACCTCAATTATAAAAGAGAAAATATTAATTCACATAATTTCATCACCTTTAGCCTTATATATTAACCATAATATTCCAAATTCTCTTATCCACTTCCCAAAAAAAATTCTAGAGGTGTTGGTCTCACTAAAAGACCAATTTCAGATTTTTAAAAGGATTATTGAAGGAGGTAATATTCATGTGTTAACTTTTTTAAACCACTTCTCTTGATTTATTTTCTCCTTCTACCTTATCTTTCACTCATTAATACATGAAGGAATAATATATACCATGTCATTTTTATACTATAATGTTATATTTATAATTTAATATCATTTATTCTTCCTTTTTCTCATATCCTTTTATTCAATGAAGCAAAACCATTGTCCAAAATTATGGCGGTCTGTCGTCACTATGAATAATGAGTTTTTGTTTATCATTACCACCATCAAGGTTGGTTGTAAACTATTATTATCATTAACTAAGATTTTAATAATTATATTATAACTTATTCCAAGTTCTAGAACTAATATATAGTAATGAAATTAAATAAATATAAATTAATTTGTGATTGTTGAAAAAAAACCGCCATAATAAACTAACAAATTATCATTAACGTTTTTTCAAAATAATCATACTTATATAAGAAATAAAAATGATATATGGTGCCATTTAAAATTATTTAGGTTCATTAATACAATATAATCTCACTTTTGGAGTACTATTCTTATTTGAAAATAACATCCATAAATATACACAAGTTAACTAACCATGAAACCATGAAACAAACACTCCCGGGATGGAGATTTTTATCTTCACAACTCATAGAGATAGACATAAATGAACTTAATAAAATTATATATTTGTAAGAGGTTTTTTATTATTTAATTAATTAAATAATATATTTTTATTATCAAGGATGTTAAGTGAACACATTGAAACATAAGGTAAGGTAATTTCCTTTAAAAATCCTCTTTAATGTCTCTTTTTACCAAATTCAAAAAAAAATTCTAAACATATATGGAATGAGAATATTTTCTTGATTTCATGATTCCTTAATGTTATAAATCCACCTTTAGAAGATTAAGTGGTTATTTTAAATGGAAATGTTTTACTTTGTATGTGAGAGTAGTTTTTTAAAATAAGTGATTTTCCTCAAGGAATGTTTTTATGATGCAAGTATTCATGTTTTATGATTATGTTCTTATTATTGGGAATTTGTATGATTATGGGTAGTTTTATTATAAAAAAAATATGGATGGGTCTTTGATATCCCTCTAATACATTGGGTATGTTAGAAGTTAACCATGTTGATTATTCCAAGTGTAACTCCAATGCTTATATCCAAGTATAAGTATGAGGGTTACTTTACAGTAGTTGTGAGGGTTAAAATCATATAATATACATGATAGTTACATCCTACGTAAGTATGATAATAAATTATTCCACAAGCTACCTAAATTTTTTATTTATTCTTTATATGTTGTATAGAAATCTCATATTTCCACAATGTTATTAAGGAAAGTATATGTTACTTTTAAGGGTGAGAAGTATATATTTTTGAAAATGACTTCATGTGTTTGTAATTATTCATGGAATAATAGTTTATTTCCTTATTTTTTTGTCTCTTACTAAGATTTTTGTGCTCATAAAGTGTTTTAAAATGTTTTTCATAGGGTTTATGGATAGGTAATAGAAAATAAGAAGCCGCGATGAATGTTTTGATGATTATTCAGGAAAATAAGTCATGTATTATTTTAAAAACATTTGTTTTAGGAAAAAAATGGATACATGGTATAAGTGTCCACTTTTAATTTATGTATTTTCTATGAAATATTTTTTTATAATTTTCCAAAACTCTAATCTTAAAAATATCCCCAAACGTAAGAGAATGATTTCTTAACATAAAAACTCAATATTATGTAATGTTTAAGGTAAAGTACTTATAGTTTTATCATAGGATAGTTTAGATAACTTTATGGGTTACCATAATATTAATATAATTAAAATAAATGATTTTAACTTTTTTGTTAATTTTAATTGATATATAATTTGAAGATTACCATGTTTATTTGTCTAAATTATGTCTATTCAAAATGGTTTTCTGCCGAAGAAACAATGAAGTTGAAGTAGGAAGGCTTTGAGGGGATGATATCCTTACGAATTTGAAACCTGTAATGGTGGGAATTGGATTTGAGTAGTTTTTTAATGTAATGTGTTAGTATGAAAAGGATATAAATGGTGGTGTAATTGATTGCATTTTCTAGTATATCAAATTAGTAGTTTATTTTTTACTAGAATTTTTGCAGTAAAGTAGAGACCCTTGGTCATCTCTTGATGGAGCCTGAAATCATTAATTTTAAAATAATGCTTAAAATATGAAAAAGGTGTAATGAGATTTTATAAATCATGTTTGTTTTGATTTGAAAGACCACAAGATAAAGGTAATTAGTAAAACAAAATGTAAATTAACAGTTTTGACTAATCATGATAAATCTGAAGAACTCCCATAATTCTCATCCTTCATTGCTTCAAGATAAAGGGTATATATATTTTAATACATATTTTTTAATACCTAGAACCATAAATTTACTAATTTTATACTAGTATAACTCTTATGTTTCATTCAGAAACATAAAATTATTCACCAGTTACTAATGATGATTAGGTGATTTGTGTTTGACTTCATAACTAAAACTCATCGAGGAAACACATGAAGAATTTGATGTGCTGTCTATGTTTATATATTATACCATTGTGTTTCCATGAATCAAAATTTCATGGGCATGGAAGTTTTTATGAGAGTTAAATTGACCAATATGAACCACACAAACAATGCAATTTAATGGGGTAAGAAGAATTGGTGAATGGTGTATAAAACATCACATGAATGGGTACCCCCAAACATGATCATAGGAGTTGATTATGACATACCAGTACATAACTCAATAAAATAAGAATATAATGTGAATAAAAATAACATAAAAACCTATAATTAAAAATATCATTCAAATATTACAAATAAGAAGCTCAGTATTTACATCACATTCCTCTTTGAGTGATCATAAAGAGTTTATAACTCCGTGGAAATAGAAGAAGAAATAGATGTTGAAGTAGAACTTACCATGTCCTCTATAAATTTTTGGATGAGGAGAAGGATTTTATGAGTATAAAAAATAGCAAATATTTTCTTCTATGTCAAACTCTCAAATGTGGTGTCGAAGGTTCCTTTTTATAGCCAAAATGGGAGGTGAATTTTGGCACATATATTTTGATATAGCACTTGGACCATAGTCTAAGCCTTGTAAGAAACCTTATTACAACTTGAAAAAAAGTAAAAAAAAATTACCAACCTCCTATTGGTGTCCATGTAAGATTTGGAGGCCATATATTGTATAAAATGGGATATATTTCAAAAATATATAATTGAACATTCGACATCATGAGGATTCTTTTTCATGGATAGATCAGTTCATTTTTGACCCTTAATAGAAGAATTGGTATTTGTTTCCATCATAAGAGTTGTATAAAATTTGATTTTGTACCATGTGAAAATATTTCAGCCTAATTAAATGTACTTATTAGTTTTAGTGTTTGGTTAAGCCCACTGGTTTGCATGGATTCCTGCACATTTTGGCCCATTTTTCTTCAACTTCATCATGGGCCCTCCAAATTACCTCCACCTATAATTACAATATCAAAACAACTGAAATTACGCTTTTTAATTGTGATAAAAAATCAATTAATAATCCAAACATGAAGCGAAATTTGTTATTATATTTGTAAATTCCAATACAAAACCAGTTTCATATCGTGGTATAATGGTGAAATAAAACAATGAATCATGGTGCGATCACACCCCCACACATAAATATTTTCACTCATAGGAAAAGTCAAAAATCCTAATCAAGTACCATTCCTAAATAAAAGGTTAGAAAACATACCAAATTATTTTGAAATGAAATCCATCATTTCTCGTTTATGAAATCAATTTTCCAATCATTCTTATTCTCTCACATTCAAATTTGTTTAATTTCATTTTTTCACCCATGCAACATGTCTCAACCTACCTCACCTAGGAATTTTCCCTAATAACACTAGGAACAAATGAAAGTGAATTTATTCACATTTACAAGATTTCATTTTATCTTACTATATTCTTTACAATATTCTAAGTTCTCTACCACTAAAAACCAGTGTGCTACTCAAGAGGAATTCCAACATGTTGTTTTGAGGTTCAAGGGTTTGTAGGATTTTATGTTTAAAAATATGAGGCATAAGAGGAGTGTTTAATATCTTAAGAATAAATCATGTCAAAATTCATCAAGTATTCAAAATAAATGTACTCACTAAACCTCTCACAAATTGTATCACATTCAACTCACTTTTTGATCTATTCATTTGGTTTGGGTCACAACCAAGTAGTGAATAAAAATCAGTAATCATTCTCTTTTATACATTTATTAATTTTCTTTTATTATATTTTTTTTTACATAACTATTGTATTTTTTTGTATATAAAGTTTTTTAGTAGATAAATATGAAAACTTGTATAACACAATGGTATAATATGGCTGTTGGACCCACTACCCAGAACAAATATAGGCACCCTTTCACTCACCCATTATAATTAATCTTTACATGGTATTCCCATTGAACACCCTATCCCCCATACATGCTAAAAATAAAACTAGAATATACACAATAAATTCATAGGTAGGGATAAATCATCTTGTAATGTGGCTACCTAATATTCATTTCATGGTCTCTAAGGATTAAAAAGGGTAAAATGTCAAGGGGACTAAAAATAGAGGATAATTGTATAAATGGATTTTCAATTAATGATGGCCTCAATCATGAATATAGAACACTCAAATCTTATGTATTGAAATAGAATAAATGCAAGTTATAGTTTCTCTACATGACCCAAGACTCTCAAGAAAGTTCTTATAATGTCTCCCATGTAATGGTTAATACATTGTTTTGTGCTAATAAATAATGGTTTTCAGAAATAAATTAAACTCCTAATAATTATTTAAAAATAAAAATTCTAAAAAAATATACCATGTTAATATTCATTTGGAAAAAAAATTCCAAAAATAAATGAACTTTCCACACAATTGACTCATTTATGAAAAATGATTTTAGATATTCTGTTTAATATCAAAGTTAATTAAAAAATAAAATAAATAAAAAGTAAAGAAAAATTGGAAACACAATGGTTAAAAAAAATCCTAGATATCCTATTTCACCCTCCCCCATGCCTAAAAATTACATTTTCCTCAATGGAAAAAATATAAATAATTAGAAAAATAAATAAAGGTAGGAAGAAGGGACAAACTACTAAGTGGTGTCATATACAACATCCATAAACTGGATTTACTCCACCATATTCTTTGAAAAATATTTATGGAAGTTCTTGAGTATCTTCCCATTAACAGTAAACCTCTTTTCAATATGCTCATGAAAAACCTATGTAGCATAAAAAGGGTAAAAATTAGTAATCTTATAAGGACTGGTCTATGGAAAATGAAACTTACCTGGGTGTATATTTAGCCAAGAATTTTACATGAGGACCTTCTCACCAATATGAAACTTAGACTAATGAATCATATCTTCATATATATCCTTTTTCTTCTCTTTATAGACTTGATATCTCTCATATGCATCACATTGAATTTCTTCCAACACTTTAATCTATAGATTCATTTTCTCAAATGCATATGTGAGATTAATATTAAATTGTTTAATATCACAATATGCACATTTTTTAACCTCCTTTGGGAGGTGAAAATCCTTTCCAAACATAATAATATATGGTGACATTCTAATCAGGGTTTTAAAAGTTATACGGTATTCCAAAAGTGCATCATCCAAGAAACAACTCCAATCTTTTCTATTGGGTTGTACCCTTTTTTCCAAGATGCACTTAACTTCTCAATTTGACACTTCTAAATGTCCATTAGTTTAGGGGTGATATACAGTGGAGAATTTATGAACAACCCCATACATATAGAGAAAGTTTTTCATGTTGATATTGAAAAAGTTTGAACCCTAGTCACTAATGAAGAATCTAGGAAAACTGGACCTATTAATAATCTGGGACCTCACAAAATCAAAAACGAGTATATAGTCATTGGTCTTGGTAGCCTTTTCTTCCACCCATTTAGAGATGTAATAAATGGATAATAAGTTGTACAAAAGCCAAATGAATATGGAAATGAACCCATGAAGTCAATCCCCATGAATCAAAAATTTCATAGAGTAACATGGGTTGTTAAGAAATTGCATTCCTCTTGGAGATATTCCCTATGAATAGAAATGTTTGCATGACATAAAAAAATAATGTGAATCCCTATACAATGTTGGCCAATAAATTCCTGAGTCAAGGACCATTTGAGCAATGTGTTGAGAGCCAAAGTAACCCCCACAGTCTGAAGTGTGGCATAAGCTTAAAACTGTGGTGAAAATGTTGGTTAGGGATACACCTATAAACAACTTGGTCACTAAAAATTATCCACTAGTATGGTTAATCCCAAATGTACCATCGTGAATCATGCTTAATTATTTGGGACTGATAAGTACTGAAATCAGTGGGGTCCTGATATGCTACTAGAAAATTCTGAATGTCTGCATACCAAGGGGTAAAGTCTACAACATCACAAAGATTCTTATAAGGAAATAATTCTCCAATGGGGAGGGATGAGTCAACATCGTGTTCTAATGGTGTGTAAATTCTACTAATGTGGTTAGCTACCACATTTACCACTCCACTCTTATGTAAAATCTCAAGGTCAAACTTCTATAGGAGGATCATCCACCAAATGAGGTGGGGCTTAGTTTCATCTTTTGTAAGGAGAAAATTAAGGGTAGCATGATCAGAAAACACAATTATTTTTAACCCAATAAGATATGAATGGAATTTTTCCTAGGAAAACACAATAGAAAGAATATTTTTAGTGGTTTTGTAGTTTTACTAGGATATTTCAAGGGTACGTGACACATATGCAATGACATGAGGATACTTCTCAACAATTTGTAATAAAATTTCCCCAACTAAAAAGTTAGAGGCATCAAACATAAGTTCGAAGGTGAGATCCCAACTTCATGGTTGGATAAAGGAAGGTAATTTGAGACTCTATTTTAGTGAATTTAAGGAATCCTCAAAATTTTTATCAAACAAAAACTCAGAATATGTTTACAATAATAAGGATAAGGGAAGTGCGATCTTACTAAAGTCTTTAATGAATCAATGGTAAAAACTAGCAAGACCTAAGAAAGATCACAGCTCATGAACACATTTTGGATATGGAAGGGATGAAATTAATTCAATTTTTTATTTATCCACTTTAATTCCCTCATTTTAAATGACATGGACTGGAACTATCCCCCACTCAAACATGAAATGGAATTTCTCATAATTTAATGTGAGATATTTTTCAATGCAATGGTGGAGGAAAGAACCAAGGTGTTATAAATAGTAGTCAAATTAAGTTCCATAAACCATGAAATCGTCCATAAAAACCTCCATATAATTCTCAAGGTTCTTAGAAAAAATACTCAAGATACATCACTAAAAAGTACCAAGATAATTACAGAGACCAAAAGGAATCCTTCTGTTTGAAAATGTGTGGAATGGACAGGTAAATTTTGTCTTTTCTTGATCCTCATGGGCTATATGTATTTGAACATAACCCAAATAACTATCAAGTAAATAATAAAGGGACTTACAAGCCAATATTTATAACATTTGGACAATGAAAGGTAAAGTAAGGTGGTCTTTTCGTGTGTATTCATTCAGTCGATGGTAGTCAATACAAACTCGCCAACAATTCTGCACATGGGTTGAAACCAATTCATACCTTTAATTTGACACTACTATTATTCTAGTTTTCTTAGGAACAACTTTTACTAGGCTAACCCAATTACTATAAGATATAGGATAAATGATCCCATCAGTAATAATTTTACTAACTTACATTTTTACAACATTAATGAGGGTGGGATTCAACCAGTGTTGATATTTCCTTATGGTCTTAGCCTCGTTATCTAAAATTATATGGTGTATACAAATATATGGGCTAATCCCAGGAATATCATCCAATTTACATCCTATCACCTTTTTACACTCTCTCAAAATATCAAGTCATTTTGATTCCTACTATGGATAGAGGTTATTGGAAATGATTATGGGAAATTGGTCAATACCGTCAAGATAGACATATTTTAAATTATATATAAGTGGTTTTAATTCCAACACTGCTGTATTTTTTATTGAGTGGATTTAGGGTGATTAAGGTCCATGAAATTATCTATCTTCTCATGTTTATTCTATAAAAAAAATAATCAATGGAAATGACATTTTCAGAATCATCAACGGTCATGGGTACCTCATAATGAAAAAACTATTAAAATAAAGCACAAAATTTAAACTTTTCTGAACCCACACAACACTCAAAACATGAATCAAAACTCAAATCTTCCAAGGTTAAGGAAGAGTAAAATGAATCATAGTATGGGTTAAGGAGAAAATTTTTTGTGTGTGAGTCATTAGAGAACAATTTCATTGAATAAAAATGAAGAGTGTAATTCTCTTCAATGGGGTGTTTCATTGCATCAAGGATATTAAAACATACCTTTTCTCTACTAAACTTCATGGATAGTGTGCCATTGTGAATGTTGATGGTCGCCTTTTTTATTTTGAGAAATGGCCTCCCATGTATGAGAGGATCATGTCCTTGGGTTTTGGTCTCTTTCATATTATGAATATAGAATTCTACAGGGAAGATGAAATTCTCCACTGTTAGAAGAACTTCCTATATCACTCTTGAAGGGTGTTTTTTTTCTCTGATTAGGAAGTTGAACGACTATACCAGTTGGTTTTAGCTCTCTATCTTATAGATACATGTACAAAGAGTGAGTAATTATATTAATTTAAGCACCAAAATCTAGCATTGCATCAAAAAATATAGTCTCCACTATAGTTCATAGTATCATGAATTTTCCCACATCCTTCCATTTGGATGGAATTACTGGTTGTATCAAAGCCAAGACATTCCATCCAATATTTACTCTCTCATTCCCCTTCAGTCTTTGTCTATGGGTAAAAATATCTTTAATAAATTTGGTGTGGAAAGGTATTTTTTTAACTACATCCAATAAAGGAATGACAACTTTCACTTTTTTAAATATATCCATCATTTCTTTATTAATATCATTGTCAAAAAAATTCTTACATTTGGAGATTCTTTTGGGAAAAGGGAGAGGAATGGATTGATCAGGAGAATCCTCAATAATAACTTGTTTATCCTTTTTTATTTTTTTCTTCATTAGAGTCTTTTATGGGTAGAGAAAGAGAGTTTTCAAGTGGGTGACTTACCTGTTGTGTAGAATTATTGGAAGAAGAAACTTATTTACCATTCTGAAGTGTGATTGTACATATATTACCTTTGTATTTTGGATTAAAAATATCATGAGATATTTTTGTCTAGAATCTTGAATCTTTATCTTTTTTATAGTGTTTTACAATTGTCCCAATTGATTTCATAGGTCTTGAATAGCCGATTTTGTAGTCTACTGGAATTTGAGGTTTCACGTTTACATTTTATTCAACAAATCCTCAAGTCTTGGTTCAGATTTGGGAGGAGGAGGATTGTTTTTATATGTTTAAGGATAAGACGGTTTCATACTTTGGACTTGTTGATACCGGTTCTATTTAGGGTAGCTAGATTTACCTCCTTATCATTATTGTGGTTGTGCTTTCCACCTAGGTTTGGATTTGTCCAGAATGGTTCTTTCATGAAGGGTGGTTCTTGTTGAAATGTAAGTCGAAGAAATATTATTGTGGAAGACTCATAAGAATCTTGAAGTTGTAGAAACTTGTTTGAAAAATGAGTATTGTCAGAAACAATTACACAATGAAATGGAATGAAAGTAGAGTGTAAATTACCTTGGGATTGAGATAATTGTATTATAAGTGTATGAATCTCATCAAGTTTAGTATCTACCTATTTTTATATGGATGAATGACTTGCCTCATGAACTCCTTGAGTGAGTAAAATTTCTCATGTACCAAATTATTGTGCCTTTTGATTCATGTTGGATATTAATTCACGAGCGGGAAAAAGATTTTTATCGACAAGGGAACCACCCGTTGTAGCATTTATCATTCCATGATCCATGTGGATAAGTCCCTCATAAAAGTATGGAATTATAAAATTTTCACTAATTTTGTGGTGGGGGAAACTTTATCTTTGTCTTTTGAATCTCTCCAAAAATTCATGAAGGGTCTCCCCTTATGAATTTCTAATTCCATGGATTTATTTTCTAATTGATTCATTCTAGGAGGTGGGTAAAACATTATATAGAAAGTGTCCTTTAAGGTCATTTTATTCCCCAATAAGGGTAGGTAGATAGTATATATATTCTTTGGATACACCATCTAGGGAGAAAGGGAAGACCCTAAACTTAATGATATCCTTAGACACATTTTGGAGTTTTATGATGGAGAACACTATGTGAAACTCCTTGAGATGTTTGTGAGGGTCCTAATCAGGAAGGCCATACAATTTTGGAAGGAGGTGGATTGGGCCTGATCTTATCTCAAAGTTGGTTGCTTCCTTAAGATATCGGATGTACACAGGTTGGTACTCCACATCCAAGGTGTTCAGTTCTTTAAGGTTTGATTATTTTCATCCATGATTTCTAGGGTTTGATTTGGATCAATTTTGGATTGGTGTGGGACCAATTGAGGATCCAAAAGGGGTTCCTCAATGTTACTTGACTATCCTACTCTATATGACCTAACATTATATTGAAGATTCATGCAAATAAGTTCTAAGGTTTTTTTTATTTTTTTCTTTTTATAGTGGAATATAGATAAAATAAAATCACTTAAGAATAATTAAATGATAAAATAAAAGAAAATGTTTTAGTATAGAATTATAATGATTTAGAAGAGTAAGAAGAGGGAGAGACACACACAAAAAATAGACAAAAACAAAAAAAAATCAAAACAAAGGGTGGGATTGAAAGGAGTAATAAATAAAAAGGAAAATAAATAAATAAAAGTAAAAAAAATCATGGATCTCTATCAATGGAACAAAATATTTATCTCGTTGTCAAGCATGCCAAATGATTTGTTTAGTTTTTACTAGAATTTCTAGAGTATAGTAGAAACCCAGGGTTGTCTCTTAACGGATCCTTAAAATCAATAATTTTATAATAATCTATTGATTATGAGAAAGGGTGATGTGATTCTAAAAATCATGGGATTTTTTTATTTAAGAGTCCACTAGATAAAGGTAATCAATAAAACAAAATAGAAATTAATAGTTTTAAAGAAGCATGATCAACCTTGGGAACTCTCATGATGTTCATCCTTCATCACTTCATGATAAAGGGTATTGATATTTTAATCCATAGTTTATATTACATAGAACCGTAATTTTACTTATTTTATACTAGTATTCCTCCTAGAGTTCCTTTGGGAATACAAAATGATTCACCGATTACTGTCGAAGATTGAGTGATTTGTGTTTGACTTCATAACCAAAACTCACAAAGGAAACAAAAAAAGAACTTGATGTTATGTGTATGTTTTTATATTATTTTATTGTTTTACCATGACATGAAATTAAATAGACATGTAAGTGTTTATGAGAGTTCAATTTACCACTATGAACCACACAAACTCCATAACTGAATGGGGGAAAAAGAAGTGGTGGATGATGTGTAAAACATCACATGAATGGGTAGCCCTAAACATGATCATATAAGTCAATTATGACATAAAAGTACATAAATAAATATAATATGAATATAATATGAATAGAAACAACATAAAAACATGGAATTAAAAATATCATTCAAATATTACAAATAAGAAGCTCGATATTTACATCACGTTCCTCCACAAGTGATCACAAGGAGTTTGATACTCCATAGAAAGGGAGGAAGCCATAAGTGTTGAAGTAGAAATTACCATAGCCTCATGAAATTATAGGATGATAATAGTAATCCTATAGGTATCCAAAATGGTAGATATTTTCTTCTAGGTTGAACTCCCAAATGAGGTTCCCAAGGCTCCATTTTATAGCCAAAATAGGAGGTGGTTTTGGGCACACAGATTTCAAGATACAACTCAGACCATGGTTTTCAGATAGTAAAATTCCTTATAAATACTGGTAAAAACAAAAAAACATTTGTTTTAATACCTCCTCTATACCTACATATCAAATTTTTGGGCATATAATGTATAAAATGGGAGATATTTTCAAAATACAGAACAAAACATTCGACTTTGTGCATAATATTTTTCCTAGATATATCAGTTCCTTTGATCCCCTAATGGACTAATTGGGATTTATTTCCTTCATAAGATTTGTATACCATTGAATTTTGTACTATATTACAAAATTTAAGACCAATTGGATTAACATATTAGTTTCAGTGTGCGATTAAGTGCATCAGTATGCATGGATTCCTGCATAATTTGGCCCATTTTTCATCAACATCATCTTGGGCCCTCAAAATCACATCCACCTATGATGAAAACATAAAAAAGTGACCTTAGACTTTTTAATATTTTTAAAAATTAAATTATTAAACCAAAATTAATTAAAATTTGTTATTATATTTGTAAATTTCAATATAAAACCAGTTTAATACAGTGGTATAATGGTGAAATAAAAGTGTAAATTGTGGTGAGATCAGAAATACACACAAGATAACATCAAGAGATTCCAAAAAGGAACATAATGATGGTGGAACATTTTATGAGATACAAACCTCCTGATTTCAGTGGATCTTCTGACCCAGTGGTAGCTGAAGGGTGGATTAAATTCCTTGAAAATATTTTTGATGGCATGGGGTGTTCTGATAATCAAAAGGTTACTATTGATATTTGTCATTTTGAAGTTGAATCTGAACACTGGTGGTAAATGGTCAAGAATATCAGGGAAAGATAAGAGATTGAAACCCTAGAATGGTATAAATTTAAGAACATTTTCAGTGAAAAATATTTTCCTAAGGAAGTTTGACTTAGGATGGAAAAAAATCTTAGAATTGAAATAAAAGGAGGAAGATATAGTGGTCGATTTTGAAAAAAAATCACTTGATTGGAAAGTTATGCTATAAATATTATCTAAGAAATTTATAGAAACATCAATCATTTTTATTTAGGATTGAAGCTAATATATAAAAGGTAATTGGCTTCCCATGATTGCAAAAGTTATGAGAAAATTGTTTGATGTGTGGAGAGGGTAGAAATTGAGTTTTCTAATGAGCATATGTATATTTCTAAAAAGGTCCATAAGGTAATAAATGGGTAAGAGTAAATCAAATAAATTTTAAGGTAAGAAATTCTAGTTTCTAGTTTGTATAAAGTGTGTTAAAAAGTGTAATGGCCCATTCTAGCCCATGATCATGATATTGTCCTCTTTGGTATTAGCCCGCTCGGTTTTTTTCCCTGGGCTCTGGCCCTTAGGCATCCCCCAGGAAAAGGCCTCATGATGGGAGAGGTATCTAAACCACCTTATAAAGGGGTGCTTCATGCACCTCCTCCTTTTATGTGGGATTCTCACACCCCCCCCCCCCCATAAGGGCCCAACATCCTTGCTGGAACATCGAATAGACACCGACTCTGATACCATTTGTAACGGCCCAGTCCATCCCACGATCATGATATTGTTCTCTTTGGGCCTAGCTCGCACGGTTTTGTTTTCCCCGGGCTTTGGCCCTCAAGCATCCCCTAGGAAAAGGCCTCATGATGAGAGTGGTATCCACACCACTTTATAAAGGGGTGCTTCTTGTACCTCCTCCTTCGATGTGGGATTCTCACACCACTTTGTAACGCCCTGACCCGACTCACCTCTAAGAGGGTTGCCGGAACGGTGGGTCACATAACCTCAAGCGCATCTCCCCAAACGCTAGAGGTTTCCAAATAGTAGTGAGGGCTCTTTTTTGTCCGTGGGGGGAGATTGTTCCCTCATAGGTAATAAATAATATCCTGAAAGAAGTAAACAACAACAAATAATCAATAGTGGAAGCACGTGAATGAATAAACTACAGTATAATCAATATAAATAAATCTAACTGGAAGATAATAACCAAGTGAAGAAGATCACAAAAGGATGTCATGCCATGATATGGGTCCAAATAGAAAGTACGGAAAACAAAACTCAAACACACAATAAACTAAAATAAAAGACACAAGCAGCAACTTCATCACGAGAAAGGCCCAGTCCTTTGCCCCAGTCTCCATCCTAAGTAGTAATTAATAGTCAAGCATTGGAAGCATCACCCTTCCCTTTGTCAATACTTGCGAGCATGTAATCTACTCAGGTGTGCATGATGCCCGAGAAGGGTGTGAGATAAAATAACAGTAGGCTAGCACCCACAGTGTCTAAACCTTTCCATTTCGTTGAAAAATAAAAATTAAGTGTGTCATTACATAACCATTTCAAATAAATTAATTGCAGTGCAATGAAATAAATAATTTGGCTCGGGTCCCAAACATCACCCATGCCTAGTCACCTACTTCAACCTAAGCTAGTAGTATGAAAGGGTACCTGGTAGTAGAAATGCATGAACACACACACACACATATATATATAACCCATAAATCAAGGTAAAACAAGGAAAATGTATACCTCAAACTTGTGCTTTAACTTGGGGTTCAAGTCCAGTGTCAACCAGGAACACTTCCACATATCAGAGGAAATATATCAATTCTCAATAGACTCAATTAGCAATAACATAAACCTTAAGTGCATCATTATTTAAGGTTCAAGTTGAGAGTTGGAGTCTGATCCCATCCCGAAGGTATCGCTACGGAACTTCCGTCAATTTATCCAATGCCACCGAGCCCGTCCAAAGAAATCTTTCGAAAGGCCAACTATCGCCCGAGGCATGGCTTTACCCTGAGTCTATCCTGATCTCGTAAAAAGGGGTCGAGTGTCATCCAAGGTTGGCTTAGCCATATTGCCAATGGAACCATCCCGATGGGCCCTTTTGGAACCGGTATCACTCAAAAGTATTTAAAAAGTCTAAGGAAGTCTTGATTCGACAAAGCCAATGAAACCACCTCCCGGCACATAGAGGTAACCTGTCTGGAACGGAGGATATAAGTGTGGCCCTTAAAATGGGACCCACCCCCTTTCCCCACCCTGAATTTAATTAAAGTTTTCATAGTATCATATATGACATAATAAGCATGTAAAGTCGCATATTGAAAATGAACTAGATACACACGTGCATCACAATGCATAAAATTAACAGTACAACACAAAAACTTGCAAAGAAATATATATATATATCATATCAAACTCAGTGGATAATGCATATTTAAATAATAAATTGTTCATCAAAACAAGTGTCAATGATCCAACAATTGAAGTTCATGTTCAAGAAACTATTTATTTAATTTAATTACAATAAAAATTTGTTTCGAAACACATGCAATTAATCAAACAATAAAATCGGCTAATGACATAATACACTGATCATGTCAGAATGCCCAAAGAGGTGTCAAACTTTGTCACAATAATTCAAAAAACTATTCATTTAATTTAAAAATAATAAAAAGGGGTTTTGAAATACCCGCATCTAATTAAATTAATAACCCGTCTAATGGAAAAATACGCCAACTATGCCGGTACACCCAAAGGGGTGTCCAATCTTGTTGAAACCATTCAAAAAAATTAATTTAAGATGATTAAGGCTGCAACAATTAAACAGAACCACTAAAGTAATTAAAATGGGTAAAATTGCACAAAGCCAGTAGGCACCGACTAAAGGCACAATGGTGCATTTTTTATAAATCACAATTAAACGAAGGGAAAGAGAGTAAGAACCCTACCTTGTAGTCGTAGATGACTCTAAGATCCATGGTAGGCTTTGATTTGACCCAAAACGGATGAAAACAAAGGATTTTAGAAAAACCCAAAAATAGGGAAACAATATTCCACGACGAACTACACGCATATTACTTAATGAAAATGCACGATTCCAATTGTGTAACGTTATACCTTCCCTTAGGTTTACTATGCACTTGATAGCGAAGTAATCAGATGTCGTACGTAGGAGAAGCGACCTTCCTAAGGGGATGTTGGTTGGTGTGACGGTATTGAGGGGTGCGACGTGATGAGTGGGAGAGGGAGAGTGGATAGGGAAAAAAAGAAAAGAGAGAAAAGAAAGAAAAGGAAAAGAAAAGAAAAATAAGAGAAAAATAAAATACATGTAAAAAAGTAAATAAAAGAAAAAGATAAAATAAAACAAAAGGATGGAAAGGAAAATAATAAAAATAATAAAAAACAGGAATCCCCCATTTTAATTATTTTCATTTTTCTTGTAACCCCCTCTTTATTTTATTTCATAATTTCTTTTTATCCTTTATTTCTTTCTTTTAAATCATCTTTAAATATCTTATTATTCTTTTCGACCTTTAATCAAATATTTAAACCCGAACATTGCGCTAAAGCGTGACATGACATTTTTCATGAAATGTATGCAAATATTTAAATTAAAAAAAACATTCCAGGACCCGCAGCGAGGTGCACAGGTGCGCACCCCAGGTAGCTTAATTAATTAGACTATAATAAATTAAAAAATGGTCCATAATTGATTAATGCTAGAACATTACAACCTCCCCTCCTTAAGACAACTCATCCCCGAGTTTCCCTTATGAGGGTAGTGGAACATCGCCAAAGAAGAGTTTCGGCCACTACGCACATACATCCATATCTCACTCCCAGGTCTCGTCCTGAACGCATCTGTGTTGCCACAACACTTGGACTAGTGAGACTGACTTGTATTAGAGTACTTTCATGCTACGATCGATGATACGAGTCGGATGCTCTGTAAAGGATTCATCACCGTCAAGATCGATGTCTTTAGGGTCAAAAGAATGAGATGGGTTTGGATGATATTTTCGAAGCTGAGATACATGGAAAACATCGTGCATGGCATGATACCTCTGAGGTAACAGTAACCGATAGGCTACCGGCCCAACTCTCTCCACTATCTCGAATGGCCCAACGTATCTCAGTGATAACTCCCCCTGCCACCTGATCCGCCTGTGACCCAACCTCGGAGAAACATGTAGAAAGACTCGATGTCCCACCTTGAACTCCAGAGGTCTGTGGTGACGATCGTTATAAGAATTTTTTCTAGACTAAGCTGTATTCATACACTTCTGAATTAGCGGAACTTTCTCAGAAGTCTCCTGAACTAGATGAGGACCCAATAGAGTTGCCTCACCTGCTTCGATCCATCATAAAGGGGAAAAACACGGTCTACCATAGAGAGCCTCATACGGAGCCATTTGTATTGTCACTTTGAAGCTTTTATTATAAGTAAACTTGACAAGAGGTAAATGATTCTCCCAAAACCTACAAAATCAAGGATAAAAGCACGTAAAATATCCTCTAACACTCGTATAGCTCTCTCAGATTTCCCATTGGTCTGGGCGTGATATGAAGTACTCAGAAGTACATGTGAGCCCAGTGCCCTTTACAACCCTTTTCAGAACCATGAAGTAAAACGGGAATCCTTGTACGAGACAGTAGAATGAGGTACACCATGAATTTTCACAATTTCCCGAATATACAGAATTCCCAACTCATCAATCGTAAAGGTCTCTCGGATAGGCAAGAAGTGCGAAACCTTGGTCAACCTATCGAAAACCACCCATACTGCATCGCTGACTTGATGAGATCTTGGAAAGCCTATAACAAAATCCATGGTGATGTCATTCCATTTACATTCAAGAATGGATAGAGGTAGTAGGATTCCAGCAGGTTGCTGGTGCTCTACCTTCACCTGTAGGCAGGTAGAGCACCAACTGATGAAACCTGCTATATGATTTTTCATACCTGGCCACCAATACTACTGACACATGTCTCTATACATCTTGTTCAGCCCAGGATGAAATGCCCAAATAGAGGTGTGATATTTCATTATCAGCTCTTCCTATATACCTGAAGTTACCCATACACATCCACGGTAAAGGAGAGTTTCACTGCCATCAATAACCCAATCAAGAGGTGGGTTCTCTCCTAAAACACTTTCCATAAAAAATAGACCCTCAGGGTCAATCAACTATTACCTAAAGACTTCCTCCAAAAGAGAGGACGTCATTGTAAGAGTTGCTAAAACCAGTTGTCCACTCTTCTCCTAAACCTCTAGATGCATCTCTGAAAACAAGGCCATTATCTTCCACTCACTGTTGGATACCTACACGGTCTGTGTCTGTGCCTTGATAATTAAAGTGTCCTCCATATCATTACCTTTATTAGGGGTATAAGAAATATCAAAGTCAAATGACTGCAAGTATTCGACCCACCTTTGTTTCCTTAAGTTCAAGTCTCATTGAGTGGAGATATATTTCAAGCTTTTATGATCCGTGTAAACAATGAATATCTCACCCAACAAATAGTGTCTCCAATAGCATAGAGCATGAACCAATGATTCCAACTCAAGGTTGTGGGTTGGATAGTTACTCTCATGAGGTCTCACCTAGTGGGATCCATAGGCCATGACTCGATCACCCTACATCAAAACTGCACCCGGTTCGATTCCTGAAGCATCACAATATAATGTACATCTCTTATCAGGCTCAGGAAGAATCATGATTGGGGATGAGGTTAGTCTTCCTTTTAATTACTTAAAGTACTTTTCACAAGTTTATAACCAGATGAGCTGCACACATTTCTTATTCAGGGTCGTAAGAGGTGCTGCTATGGGGGAGAAATCCTAGATAAATCGCTTGTAATAGCCAGCAAGCCCCAAGAAACTGAAGATGTCAAAGACACTCTTGGGCTGATCCCATGAAACCACGGCTCTAACCTTTATTGGGTCAACTGGTACCCCAGCTTCAGATATAATATTACCCAAGAAGTGTACGATATCAATCCAGAAGTGGAATTTACTGAGCTTAGCATATAGCTGGTTCTCTTTCAGTGTACTCTGCACGATCTCAAGATGGGTTTCATGGTCATGTATAGAATGTGAATACACTAAGATGTCATCCATGAAGACTACCACAAATGAATCAAGATACGGATGAAAAACTCAGTTCATCAGAGCCATGAAGACTGCTAGAGCATTCATGAGGCCGAATGGCATAATCAGATACTCATACAAGACATACATTCTTTGGAATGATGTACGTGGTATTTCAGATGGTCTCACATGCACCTGGTGATATCCCGACCTCATATCAATCTTGGAGAAAACAATTTCTCCCCAGATTTGTTCAAAGAGATCATCTATACGAGGAAATGGATATCGATTCGTTACCGTGAGCTGGCTGAGTTGATGATAATCCATGCATAACCTTAGGTACCATCTGCCTTCTTGGAAAAAAGGACAGGTGAACCCCACAGTGATGTTCTAGGTCTGATGAAACCCTTAGCCTCCAGGTCTTCAAGTTTCTTTTTGAGTTCATGTATCTCTATTGGTTCCATCCTATAGGGAGGAATAGACACTGGTGTCACACCTGGAACGAGCACGATAGTGAACTCCACGTCTCTCATATGAGGTAAGCCAGAGAAATCATCAGGGAAGTCATCCCTAAAAAGATCCACCACTGGAGGGAATTCAACTAGTTTCATTCTCTGATCTCTCATGAAGAGACTTGTCAACTGAGCAGTCACTCTACCCAACCCTGCATATTTAGGCTTTGCTTGGTCTGCCTATAGGTCTCGGTCTCCTTTGTGAAGATATGTGTCGCCCTCAAGGTATGTGAAAGACACCTGACGTTGATAGCAATCCACTTGGGCACAGTAAGTAGAAATCCAGTTCATACCAAGAATGACTTCAATGCCAGACATATCGAGGATATAGAAATTCCAAAAAAGAGGTACCCACCTATCTCGAGGGGGCACTCTTGGAACTGGTGTATTCCCTCTGTCCTAACCCCAAGTGGGGTGTCGAGAGACATGACGCCACAAAGGTACTCAATTGGAAAACCAAGAATTTCAACAATATAAGTAAATATAAAGAAGTGTTATGTGTCGTTATCAAAAAGAGAAGAAACTAAAGTAGAGGCTGCTATAATAGTACCTCTAACTGTAGATGGCCTTGCACTCTGCTCCTCTGGTGATGATTTCACTTCATACATGGGACCTGAGCCACAACCCTGATACGCTGCCTGGTTGGCCTGAGCAGGTCCACTCTGCTGACGCTGATAGTTTAGAACATGACTTCCTTGACCACTACCTCCACCATTTCCTCGGCCTAATAGACCTGTGGAAAAAGAAGTTCCAGCCTGTTGTGGAGTCATAGATCTCATACCTAATGGAGGTGTAGGTGCAGATCCACTACCATTAGATGACGAAGAGAAGGAATGGAAAAAACGCTGAAGGTGACCCATCCTACTGTAAGCTCGGCACTCCTTCGGATCTCTCATGCACAGAGTCTTCTTTTGACCATCCCTACCTCACTTATAACAAGTGACAGAGTTATCAAGATGTTCTTTTTGGATAGGATTTCCCCACATGAACTTTCAAAAAGACATTTCCTGCTGCCAGAAAATCCATCACCCTGTCTCGGAACTAAACTACACTGGCTCACTGGTTTAGCTTCCCTGACATTTCACTCTGATATTAGATCCTAGTTCATGATATCTATAACAGTGGTCAAATGGAAGGCATTCACTTGTGAGCAGATAATATAATCAAGTTCTTCCTCAAAACTCCTCGCAGTAGTCTACGCATTGCCAGTCAGAGATGGGGAAATACGTTAAAGTTCTATGGAACGAGTAGAATAATCTAACATAGTCATAGAGCCTTTCTGAAGATGTAGGAACCCTTGCACATGATCATCTCTCAGAGTCTGCGTAAAAAAGTGATTGTAGAAGGCTTCTTGGAAATCGGCCCAAGCCATGTCACTGGCATGCTCTACCAGAGAAATAACGTCCCACAAGCATTTGGTGGTGTCACATAGCATGTAGACTGCAAGCTTGATCCTTCACTCTGGAAGTGTCTTAAGGTGGTCAAAGATAGATTGTACAGCTTCTACCCATGATTCTGCAGCATGAGGGCCACCACTCCCCAAGAAGTTGGGAGGGTGCTGCTGCATAATGTCCCATGTAAGGTCTGCCACAGACGGGGAAGGTCTAGGAGTATTCTGAACTGAATGCATATACCTAAGGAGACTATCCCTGAACTGAGCGTTAGGGTCCCTTAGAAGGTCATTAGGAGGTAGCGCCACAAGAGGCTCTTCGAGAGGAACCACTGGTGGTTCAGGACCCACCATCCCTAGAATACACTAATTTCCACTCTCCTGAAACACAGCATGAAGACGTTGTGGTGGAATTGGTCAATGATATCCAAACACACCCTTATACAAGAAGTAAAGAAGGTGAGAAAACAAGTAGGTTGCAAAAGAGGTTAGGTACATAGCCTGCCTCAGAGCACTAAACAACAGACAACTCGCCTGAAGAATTGGGTTTTGATATAGAAGAGACAACTAAAAGGGATTACTAAACAGTTATACAGCCCACTCCTAGGTTGAGGCAGACTAACTTATAAGAGACTACCACAAACGTATATTTAAAAAACCATCAATTCAAAATTATAAAACTACATATAATAGAACTCACATGCAACAGGAAAATGAACGCTTAAAGTATATATGGCATGGAAATATGCATGGAATTTAAATCCTATAGTTCCTATCATGATGCATGGGATGTTTTTCCCTTGAATCGTTAGGATGCAATGGTAACCCATTTTTTCAATAATACCATCATAATAACAACACAATACAAGTGAGTCGCCCAAGGTGAAATCATATCAACAATAACTGGCATAATCAATAACTGCAATCCCAACCCAGAAATTTGAGTTTTCCCCTATACATGGGTTAGCTACATCCAAGCACAGAGTATATACCCAATCCCTATATCCCAGTCTCCTGTCTAAACCAAACAGTAAGACAGAAGGAAAAACCCCTTTGATACCACTTTGTAATTCCCTAACCCATCTCACCTCTAAGGCGGTGGTTGGACTGGTGGGTCACATAACCTCAAGTGCATCTCCCCAAATGCCAGAGGTTGTCGACTTGCAGCGAGGGCTCTTTTGAGTCCATGGGGGGAGACTATTCCCTCATAGGTAATAAATAATATCAAGGATGAAGTAAACAATAACAAATAATCAATAGCAGAAGCACGTGAATGAATAAACTGTAGCAGAATCAATATAAATAAATCCAACTAGAAGATAATAACCAAGTTTGGAAGCTCATAAAAGGATGTCATTCCATGATATGAGTCTAAAAAGAAAGTATAGAAAATAGAACTCAAACAAAAAATCAACTAAAAGAAAATAATCAAGCAACAACTGCATCATGAGCAAGGCCTAGTCCTCTTCCTCAGTCTCCATCCTAACCAGTAATGAATATTCAAGCATCGGAAGCAGTATGCTTCCCTTTGTCAATACCTGGGAGCATATAATCTACTTGAGTATCCATGACGCTCGAGCAGGGTGTGAGATAAAATCCTAGTAGTTCGGCACCCACAGTGTCTAAACCTTTCCATTTTGTGCAAAAATAAAAATGCAGTGTGCCATTACATAACCATTTCATATAAATTAATTGTAATGCAATGAAATAAATAAGTCGGCCCGGGTCCCAAGCGGCACCCATGCCTGGTCACCTGATTCATCCTAAGTTGGTAGTCTGAAAAAGTACCTGTTAGCATAAATGCATGAACACGCATATATATATATAACTCAGAAATCAAGGTAACACCAGGAAAACGTATACCCCAAGCTTGTGCATTAACTTGGGGTTAAAGTACAGTTTCAACCAAGCACACTTCCACATATCTGGGGAAATATCTCAATTATCAATAGACTTAATTAGAAATAATATAAACCTTAAGTGAATCATTATTTAAGTTTCATGTTGAAAGTTGGAGTCTGATCTCGTCCCGAAGGTATCGCTACAAAACATCCATCAATTTATCCAATGCCACCGAGTCCGTCCAAGGAAATATTTCTAAAGACCAAGTATTGCTCGAGGCATGGCTTTACCCTGAGTCTGTCCCGATCTTACAAAAAGGGTTCGAGTTTCATCTAAGGATGGCTTAGCCACATTGCCAATGGATCCATCCCAATGGGCCCTTTTGGAACCAGTATCACTCAAAAGTATTAGAAAGTATGAGGAAGTCTCAGTCTAGAAAATCCAACAACACCGCCCCCCGACAAATAAAGGTATCCCATCAGGAATAGAGGATCTAATAATGGCCCTTAATATGGGACCCGCATCCTTTCCCCACCCTGAATTTAATTACAGTTTTCACAGCAGCATATATGACATAATCAACATGTAATGTTGCATCTTGAAAACTAACCAGATACACCCATGCATCACAAGGCATAAATTTAAGAGTACAACACAACAAATTGAAAGGAAATATAAATATCATATCAACCTCAATGGATAATGCATATTTAAATAGTAAACAGTTCAGCAAAACAAGTGACAATGATCCAACAATTGAAGTTCATGTTCAATATACTATTTATTTAATTTAATTACAATAAAAAGTTGCTTCGCAACACATGAAATTAATCAAAAAATAAAATCGACTAATGACAGAATACATTGTTCATTTCAGTATGCCCAAAGAGGTTTCCAAATTTGTTTCAATAATTCAAACAACTATTGATTTAATTTGAAAACAATAAAAAGGGGCTATGAAATACCCGCAACTAATTAAATTAATACCCTGGCTAATATAAAAATACACCGACTATGTCGGAAAACCCAAAGGGGTATCCGATCTTGTTGCAACCATTCTGCTGAAAATTGAATTTTTATTTCCAAACACTTTAAGAAAAAGTGTGAACCCACACCACCCTTAAAACAAAATAGGATCCCAACACACAACATCACAAAATAGTCACCTGGAAAACAAACTGTATCCAAACAGACCATCATAGCATTACATATCATAATAACCATACTCATCTATGCATCCCACACATGAATCCTCCTCCACAATATCTGATTTCCATTTAGATGCCGGTTTATTCTACCTCCAAAACCTATCACTTAGATCCCGGTTTCTTAGCTGGTCAAGTGAAGGCTTCACTAGACAAGGATTCATGGCCAGGCTGTCCTTTTTGAAAGAAATTATTACCCTACTATCCTACATAAATAAATGTCTGGTACTCACTGATAACACAAGATAGGAGTAGTCCCTTCATGTTCTTCTTCTTGGTGTAGCAGATAAGGTTCCTTCACACTCATTTGTCCCTTTATTCCCATTCTGCACAATATCACTGAAGGAGCGACGAACCTGACCAATCACATTTTCTTTCTCATCCCCAGAAAGGTCCCTCCCTTTACTGAGGAGGTTCATTGAGAAATTATCCTTGCATCCCTTGGTATTCCACCTGTCCCAATTCGGTGTGTTTCTCTCAATCAATGAAAGGCATCTGACCATAATAAGGGGCTCTTCCCCAGCCATTAGAGCTTCCACATGACCCAAACATCCAGCATTGTGACCTTCCATAGAGGCCCCATCATTATTACCTTCTACTATAATATCATCATTCACAGTAGCTTCAACCAAGCCTTCAGAGAGACCTTAAAATCTATTTCTCAAAGAAATAACGGGATTGGCCGAAGGTTCCAAACCCCTATCTTCCCCAACTCTTCTAGGATTTCCCACCTCCGAATAGATGATGCCTCTCTTGCCCCCCATCATATGGTCCTTGATCACATTCTACCACTCCGAGAAATTCTCCATACAATTGAACTTAGAGGGGCCCTCCAAATCCTTCTTCAACCTGCTAAGAACTTTAGCAACCTTCGGATTGGGTTGGGGAGTCGTAACACTTGGTAGCTTAGATTAATGAACATCATCGATAGGCACCTTTAAAACACCACCTGAAAGGTCTTCCACCACTGGACTTGCTAACTGAAGACTCATGCCTCTTCCTATTGGCCATGAATCCTCTTCTTCCAGGCCTTCCATCGCACCAACCTCATGAGCCTTACCCTTTGAATCATCCTTTCTTCTTGAAGAAACCTGGTTAATCCTACGACAAGCCTCCATTGCAGGAGCTGGGGCTCCCCTTCGGCAAACCTCTAATGAATGGCCTAATCGATTACAAGATGATCAGAAATTGTTCCAATTATCATAAACTACATGTTTCCTATATATTTATTCCTCACCAATAGTAACCCACACAAAATTAAAAGTCAAACAAGATGTGCCCATTTCAACACACACTCGGGGGTTCACCGGGTGAAACTGCTTCCGTGCGACTATCCGAATAGAGGTATCTTCCTACAAGATTACTTAACATTTGAATAACTGAGGGATTCTGAAAGAGAATGGGAAGGTTAGTGAAGCTTACACAAACCACCATAGAAGGCGGGTCGCGATTCATGTGAAACTCGAGGGACCAGCGCAAGAGGAAGAAATGAAGACCATTGAAGCTACGAGGAACCCTCGACCATGCTTTGATGAGATCCGCCTCCGATTAAAACAGAATCATAATATGATAGCTATCAAGAAATCCCAAAATTTCCCTTTCCAGAAGGTCCAAAGATCTAAAGAAGAACCTATCAAAAGCATCGGCTTAGGGTCTCCTTCACTTGAAGTGATCCACTAGGGTATGATTAAAGAGCGCATAGGTTTCCAAAAACTCAAAAGTCAATAACTGAAGGTTGGGGATGCCATCAAGAAGATCTATAGCTTTAGGGATCAGAGAAGATCTTGAAAATGGTGGAAGTAAGTACAGGTTAGATAAAGGATGGGAAAACCCTTCTCTCTCATGTGACAATGATTACCCCTCCCCCACCATAGGGGGAGGAGCCGGCGCGGCGACCGCCGTCGTCACCGAAGGAATAAAGAAACACTAGGGAAGAGGTTCATCCTCTTCCAAAATAACTCTTTTTGTTACAACAATTCAAAAAAATTAATTTAAGATGATTAAGGCTGCAAAAATTAAACAGAACCATTAATGTAATTAAAATGGGTAAAATTACAAAAAGCCGGTAGGCACCGACTAACGGCACAATGGTGCGTTTTTTATAAATTACAACAAAATAAGGGAAAGAGAGTTTTCACCCTACCTTGTATTTGTAGATGACTCTAAGATCTGTGGTAGGCTTTGATTTGACCTAAAACGGATGAAAACAAAGGATTTTAGAAAAAACTCAAAATAGAGTAACAATTTTCCATGGCAAACTACGTGCATATTACTCAATGAAAATGCAAAATTACAATTTCGCAACGTTAGCCTTTCCCTAAGGTTTACTTCGCACCTGAAGGTGAAGTAATCAGATGTTAGATGGAGGAGGAGCAGCCTTCCTAAGGGGTTGCTAGTTGGTGTGACGGGATTGAGGGGTGCGATGTGATTAGTGAAAGAGGGAGAGAGGAAAGGGAAAAAAAGAAAAGAGAGAAAAGAAAGAAAAATAAAATAAAATAAAAATAAGATAAAAATAAAAGACAAGGAAAAAGGTAAATAAAAGAAAAAGATAAAATAAAACAAAATAATGGAAAGAAAAATAATAAAAATAATTAAAAACGAGAATCCCCCATTTTAATTATTTTCATTTTCCCCGTAACCCCCTCTTTATTTTATTTCAGAATTTCTTTTTATCCTTTTTTACATTATTTTAAATCATCTTTACATGTCTTATTATTATTTTCAACCTTTAATAAATTATTTAAACCCAAACATCATGCTAAAGAGTGACATGAAATATTTTATGAAATATCTGCAAAAATTTAAATTAAAAAAACTACCTGGGACCCGTAGCGAGGTGGAAAGGTGCACACCCCGTGTTTCTTAATTAATTAGACTTCAATAAAGTAAAAATGGTCCATACCTGATTAAGGTTGGGATGTTACAAAAAGCATAATGGGGAATGACTTAACAAATCTGGGAAGTGCTTCCAATGTTGTAAGCTTGTACATATAGAACATTATACTAATGAAAAACACCTTAGTGTTAGTAAGTTTAATTCTGATAATCAAACTGTGAAGTGTTTTTAATGTGGTGAGATGGAGAATTATGCACATACCTACCCAAATAATGATCTGAATAATGGGAAGTGTCCATCCTATAAGCATAATGGTTCAGTGAAATCCTTTGAAACTACTTCAATATATGTTGGGCCATCCAATGAAGTGGTATCATGTACATTTTTTTTACTCGGATTATGCTAATGTATTTTTTGATACGAGGTCTACAACTTCTTTCATTTTTGAGAAATTTTTTGGTAAATCATAAATTTCACCTCAAGAAATGGAACACAAACTTATGGTAAAAACACCAAGGAAAAATATTAAGGAAAATAATAATTATAATAATATTCATGTTTTTGTCTATAGAAAGACATTACCTAAAAACCTTGTTGTTTACCCCCTAATAGAGTTTGATTTTATACTGGGTATGGATTGGCTTTTTGATTACCAAAATAAGATATTTTGTAAAGTTAAAGATTTTTTTTAGAAAGAGTTTAAATTTATATAAAATAATGAACCCATTCCATTGGTAAAAACATATCAGGAGTCAAAGAAACTATTAAAATATAGAAATGAATGTCATCTTGCACATATTATTGAAAACAAGGGAACTATTCAGATTAATGATGTGTCGGTGGTAAATGAATACTTGGATGTATTTCCTGATGAGTTTTTCGGTGTTATACATGATCAGTAAGTCTAATTTACTATTGAATTAGTTCCTAATGCTAAGAAAATTTCAAAACCCCCTTATCTAATGGCTCTAGTGGAACTTCTATAATTGAAAAAGTAGTTGCAAGATTTGGTTGATAAAGGTTTCATTCATCCTATCACTTCTCCATGGGGTAATCCTATTTTTTAGTAAAAATAAATATGGTTACTTGATTATTTTCATTGATTATAGAGATTTTAATAACATTAATATTAGGAATAAGTATCCATTACCTCATATCGATGACTTGTTTGATCAGCTCCAGGGATATCAGTATTTCCCCATGATTGACTTGAGATCTAGGTACCATTAGCTGAATATGAAGGAGAAATAAATTCAAAAAATAGCATTCTAAACTAGATATAGGCCTTATGAGTTTATAGTTATACCCTTTGGTTTGAAAAAATTTCCTTCAATATTTAAGGATCATATTAATATAATGTTTTGTGAATCTTTCTATATGTTTTTGGTTGTTTTTGTTTATGATATTTTGGTTTTATGAAAAAATTATGAGTATCACGAAAAAAATATAAGAATTTTTCTGAAAAACCTCAAAGAAAATAATTTATATAGAACATTTAGAATTTTTTTTTTGGTTACAACATATTTCTTTCTTTGGGTAAATTATCAATAAATATGGAATAACAATTTATCCTTATAAAACAAAAGTTGTTTATGAATGGCCATGACCTAAAAATATTACAAATATTTTAAGTTTTCTTGGATTTTAAATATATTATCAGTAGTTTTTTGAAAACTTTTCATAGTTATCTAGACCAATAATAAACTTAACTCAAAAAGAAGCTAAATTTATCTAGATAAAATATTATGATGATTTTTTAGGAATTAAAAATAAGATTGAAAAATGGTCTAGTTTTTTCATTGCCCTCAATAAATGGTGATTTTTTTCATTTATAGTGATGCTTCATTAAAGGGACTTGGATCTATTCTAATACTAAATGATTAGGTAATTTTTTATGCTTCAGGATAACTAAATCCTAAAGGTTTAAACTATCCTACCCATGATTTGGAATTAACGATTTTGGGTTTTACTTTTAAAATTTAGAGGAGTCATTTATATGGATTCAAGTGTAAAGTATATACTAATCATAAAATTTTAAAGTATATATTTACTCAAAAGTAGTTAAAAATGACTTAGAGAAGATGGTTGGAACTGATTAAATGTTACGATTTCATGATTCCCTATCATCCTGGAAAATAAAATAATGTTTATGATTTTTTGATTCAGAAAGGTAATGTTACCTTAACCATGTTACCTTTATAACCTGAACTTTTGGTACATGATTTGATGAATTTTGGCTTGGATGTTGTGGGTGTAGTAAATTACTCTATTTTATTAAGGTGTTAGTACAATCATCTCTATCCAACATAATTATGAAATCCGAGAAGGAAGAATATGAGTTACAGAAAAAAGATAAAATTAGTTAAGAAGGGTAAGTTACCTAAATTTATTATTGATAAAGAATGTGTATTTAGATTTGGAAAGAGATTATGTGTGCCTTGTGATTCCCATATGAAGATATAATTGTTATGTGAAGATCATAGATCTCTTTTTTCCATTCATTCTAGTGGTACTAAGATGTACAAATTTCTTTGAGGGAATTACTGGTGGGATGGGATGAAAAGATATATTGTTTAATTCACCATGAAATGTTTGACTTTTCAATAGGCTAAATAGAAATTACAATTACCAAAAGGGGTGCTTTAGCCTCTACTAGTTCTAGAGTGGAAATGGGAAAATATATCCCTAGATTTCATGGTGGGACTACCAAATACATAATGGGGTAATAATGAAATTTGGGTTATTATTGATTAACTGACTAAATATGCCCATTTCCTTCTAATTCATGATACTATTCCTTTAGATAAACTTTATTGACTGTATATTAGGTATATATTTAGTTTACATGTATTTTCTCTATCTATTATATCTGACCAAGATCGCAGGTTCTCTTCTAACTTTTATAAAGGCCTTCATAAGTCATTGGGAACTGAATTAAACTTCAGTACAAACTTTTATCCTCAGTCTGATAGACAATCAGAAAAAAAAAATTAAAACCTTGTAAGACATTATACGTTCTTGTTCAATGGATTTCCATGGAAGCTAGGATTACTATCTTTCATTAGTTGAGTTTTATTATAATAACAGTTTTCATTCTACTATACAAACGGAACCTTTTGACGCATTATATGGAAAGTGGTGAGGAACTCTAGGATTTTGGGATGAACTGGGTGAAGGAAGTTAATGGGGCCAAAATTGTTAGAGTAAGTGGATATGAAATTCAATATTATTCAGAATAGCATACGAGGTAAGCTTAGAGTAGGCAGAAAAATTATACGTATAATATGAGGAAAGACCTTTCTTTTGAGGTAGGTGATAATGTTTTTCATAAAATATCTACATGGAAAAGTGTTATTAATTATGGTAATAAGGTAATGTTAATTCCATGGTTAATTATACCAAATTAAATCCTAGAAAAAGGTTGGACCAATTGCCTACTGAGTATCATTTCCTATGATTTTATCCTAAGTGCACAATGTTTTTCCTATTTCAATTTTAAGAAAATATGTGTCAAATTCACCTCACATTTGGAACCCTAAGGTATTTCAGTTGAAAGATATCCTTTTATATGAAAAAAATGATATTAATATTCTTGATCATAGTGACAAAATATTGTGGAACAAGTTAATTCACTAGGTTAAGGTTTTTTGGAGAAATCATTTGGTTGAAGAAGGAACATGGGAAATATGAAAATTCTATAAGGGATAGGTATCCATATTTGTTTAATAAGTGAATAAATTACAAAGATAAATTTTTCAAAATGTGTGGATAATGTAACAAACTAGGAACTGATAGACTAAATTTTTTTTATTATTTAATTGAATTGTTAAATTCATTACGCTAAGTAATTCTTAAAATAAATAGTTTTATTAAACTAATATTTTATATGGTTGTATTTAAAAGATTAATTTTCAAATTTTATAATTTCAATTTGAAAAAAATAATCTCAGTTTTGAATGAATCAGGTTAAAATTATCTTGGGATGAATTTTTGAGAATTTTTTGAGAAATTTATATTTTTGGTGAATAGAAAAAAAAATATTTCTTTAAAATATAGTATCTTTTATGATGTCATCGAGACATAATTATGATATAAAAATTATTAAAATTATAAAATTACTAAATTATGATATTATAATATATATAATGTACAAAAAATTTATAACATATAAAATATAAATTATTTCATGATAATTATAAAAGGCATTTTCAGGGCTGACGTAGTGCCTACATAGTGTCGTAAAAGTCAAATTCGGTGCCTTATAGATAATAATTGATTGATAAAAAGTCTTTTAAGGAAATTTTTATTAAATATTATGCATAAAATATATTTTTACTAATATTTTATAATTTTATCGTTATATAACAATAATCTTATTCAAATGATTTTGCAATTCTTGCGCAAGGATAGAAAAGTTAAATTAACAAATTAAATAAGTTTTCTTGCCATGAATATGAATAAATATACATAATTAAATATTATAAAATATTATCTTAAACCTAATTAATTTATTTTTATAATATTAATTTATTTTTAATTTTTCTATATGAATTAATTACCTTCGGTGCTTATGCAACACTAATGGAGTGATTGAGCAAGTAAAAGAAAAATCTATAAAATAATTTTAATTAAAATTATAAGAACCAATAAATGATATAAAAATTGACTAAATCTTATTGGACTGATAAGGTCTGACCATAATTACCCATGTGTCAAATTTGTGAAATTTTTCATCCACTTTATTGACATCAATCTCTTATACTATTTTATTTAAAACAAAGTGAAACTCTTCACATTATAGATTTTAATTAGTATAAAAATTTAATATATGGTTTTATTGAAGATATATTAAAGCATAAATATGATTTTAAAAGATAAAATATTTATCTTGTTCATGGAAATTTATTTTTAATTTTGAGAGAAGAAATAAATCCCTTAAATTCATGCACAATGATGTTGTAGTAATTATTTAATTAATAGAAAATCAACTAAATGATATTAAAAATATTAAAAATAAATATTACATTAGATAATTAATATGATAAATTAATTATATAAATAAATATGAAATTTATAGGATATAATAAAATAGTTTTTTAAATTTTACCCTTTTTATATTTTTAAATTCATTTCAATGAATAGTGATAAATTTGACAATAATGATATTTCATGAATATAATATTTTATTAATTTCATTAAAAAATAAAAAAAAATATTAAATAAGTATAAATGGTATAAGATACAGTTGAAAAATTCATAACCTATTCTTTATCGTCCACTTGGAAGTCTCTTCCTTGAGAATAAACTTATTATATTTTAATATTTTAAGAAATTCATAAAGTTCCCTTCACCTCCATTATAAAAGGTCACCCCATCCTTCCCTTAATTTCATCAGAATGATCCTTCTAGCTCGACCATACTTTAAAAAATTATCTTCTAAACTTAATTATCCTCATTCTATAGTTCATTACCTCACCAAACAACCAATTTCAATTTTGTTAAGGGATCCTTCATGGCAGTTATATTCAAGAGGTAACTTTCTTAAACAAATTCTCCTAATTTCTTTTTTTATTCTACATTCTCTTCTCCCCTTTAATAAATCAAGTTATAACAACTCTAGTATAATTTATATTCTATAATGTTATATTTTTAATTTAATATCATATATCCATCATTTTTTCATATCCTTTTATTCAATTAAACAAAACCATCGTCCAAAATTATGGCGGTTAACCATCTCTATGGATAATTTGTTTTTGTTTTTCATTACTTCCATCAAGGTCGGTCATAAAACTATTATTATTTTTTAAAATAATATTTTAATAATTATATTATAAATTATTCCATGTTCTGGAACTTATATATAGTAATTATATTAAATAAAAATAAATTATTTCATGATGTTTAGAAAACCACCATAACAAACTAAACCATTATCATTTAAATTTTATCAAATGTATAATCCTCATGTCAAAAATAAAATTGATATATGGAACCATTTAAAATTATTTAGTTTCATGAATATCATATAATTTTACTTCCAAATTATTATTCTCATTTGAAAAGAATATCCATAAATATACACAAGCTAACCAACCATGAAACCATGAAACTAACTCTCCTAGAATAGAGATTTTGATCTTTATAACTCATAGAAATGGCCATAAATGATATTTATAAAAATATATATGTGGAAGAGGTTATAAATTAATTGATTAATGAATCTAATTTTATTATCCATGAAATTAATTGAAAGTGCAGAATGCATTCAAACAAAAGGTAAGGGGCTTTCCTTTTAAAATCATATTTAATGTCTCTTTTTACTAAATTAAAAAAATGTTTTATAAACATATACAACATGAGAGGATTTTAAAACTTTCATGAATAATTAATTTTTTTCAATCCTCCTTTACAATATTACATGGTTATTTTTAAATAAAATGTTTTCTTTTATATTTTCACAATATTTTTCTAATAAGTTATTTTCATAAAGGAATGTTTTTATGATGAAAGTATTCGTGTTTTGTGATTATGTTCTATTCTTGGGAATTTTTTATGATAATAGTCGGTTCTGTTATAAACCAATGATGGTTGGGTCTATAATATCCATCTAATTCATTGGGTATGTTTTGAAGTTCATTGTGATGGTTATTCCAACTGTAACTATGATGGTTACATCTAAGTATAACTATGAGGGATATTTTATGGTATTCATGATGGTTAAAATCATATAGTAGCCATGTGGGTTACATTATAATTATTTATTATAAGAAATGATTCCCCAACTTACCTAAATTTTTTATTTATTCTTTCTATGTTTTACGTAAATATCATGTTTACAAAAAGTAAGTTATTAAGGAAAATATATGTTACTTTTAAGGGTGAGGATTATATCTTCTTCAAAATTACTTCAGGTGTTTATAATTATTTATTGACTAATGGTTTATTTCCTTCTTTTTAATTCCCTTACTAACCTTTTTTTGCACATCCCAAGTTCTAAAAAATTTCACAAGGATTAAGTATGGGTAAGAGTAATGAAGAAGCAAAACAGAATGTTGTGAAGATTTTAATGAAAATAAATCATGTATAATTTTAAAGACTTCTGTTTTATAAAAAATGGATACTGAGTATAAGTGTCCCCTTTTAATGTATATATTTAATATATAAGATTTTATGTAAATTTTCTAAAACTCTAAACCTGAAAATATCATCAAATTTAAGATAAAGATTTCTTGACATAAAAACTCAAGATTATGTAATGTTTAAGGCCATGTCCTTATAGTATTACGTTTTAACTCGATCATCGTCTAGTTCATGACAAATAGGCCTTCCCATATAACTGGTTTAACACTCTCAGGGGATGTGATTTCAAAATTATAAAATCCACTTATGACCATGGTTTCTAAAAACCGTAGTGGCTAGAGCCATTACAATAGGTACTCCCTACTTCCATGGTTTAAAACATGGAAATAGGTCATCTATATCCACAGTTTAAACCATGATTATTTCTTGCTATATCTATGGTTTAACCATGTCAATTGAATCCTAATATAATGGTTAAAACCGTGGAAGTAGGTCCTCTATATCCACGATTTAAACCATGGATATTCCTTGCTATAGCCATAGTTTAACTATTGAAATTAGAGCCTAAGACTAGAGTTAAACCCATAGAAGTAGTTCATATATAGTCATAGTTCTAACCATGACTATTTCTTAATATAGCCACAGTTTAACTATATAAATTGGAAGATGCTTCCATGGTTAAAACAATGGCTATATCCTTTGTATTCCATAAAAAATCTAACACAAACATCTAACTTCAAGAAACTCTAGATATTATAGGTTATGACAACACACAACACCACTCATATCATAAATATCCCATCAAAAAACATTTATAATTTATATTATTTTCATAACCAATAGAAATACCTTTAATGAATCATCAAATAATGTTCAAATTTTTTATGATACTTAAAATGGATGAAATTAAATGATTCTACACAATATCATGTATTCCATGTAATTCAAAAATATTAAAATAGTTGTTCTATTTTTAATTTTTTTTTAAAATATAAAAACCACACATTATCATTCACATTAAAAATAAAAATGAATATACAAAACTAAACACTATCATTTACAACCACACACTACCATTTAAACTTCAAAATTTCATATATTCATTATATTATATCATTTTCAACTAGAAAAACATTATTTTGGGTGAGATTCATTTTACAACTACATGCTATCAGTTTATAGGGTGAGGTTGATTTACTTGAAAACTATCATTAACAACTAAATTTTTTTACACTATCATGGTATTATATCATTTATATATGAAACTGTTACAAAGTGAAATGGAAATACTAAAAGAGTATTTGAAACACTAAATGATATGCAGTTAGTATATAATATTGTGTATTTACACACTATTATGAATACACTAAATGATATGAAGTTAGTATATGATTGTGTTTTGTTACACATTATTATGTCTATTGATAGATAAATACTATGCATTTAACTGATATGGTTTTCATTTGAGAATTATAGCATATAATAAAGTTAGTTCATAATTGGAAATAAAATATATACGGGTTAATAAAAATTTAATGAATAAATATAATGAAATATAGTTCTTTAAACATGTATCTAGTGTATGTTTTATAAAATAGTGGTAAGTGAAATATGTACTACTGTGTAAAAATTCATCATTGGCATATTACATACGTCAATTTTCCATGAACTTGCATTATAAGAAACCACCTGTAAGGAAATAAGGGAGATATAAGTGAGATATAACGAATTATTATATGTATGTGATTAGTGTATCAATGGAAATCAATAGAAATTAATTGTTTCTATTATTTAATGCTATAATTTTTTATAGAGGATTTGGTCTGTGAAAATTTTAAAATATATGATTTTCTGAACATTTTCTATAAGGAATATAGTCTTGATTTTTTTTTCACATGATCGATAAAAGTTCCAAATGTTATATTTTGAAATTTCAACACTAATCTGTAGTGTTTTTTATTTCAAGAAAATCATCTTGGTTGGAAACTCAAACTCGCCATTTTTCTAGATTTTATAGATTTACATTTGTGACACATTTTACCAAACTTTTAAAATTATATATAAAATGGAGGATATATGAGACATATCTAATTGAGAATATCTCTTATATCTAAGTTTATTTTTAATATGATTTGTATAACCTATTTTCCAAAAAAAATTATTGAGATAGATACTCTCTCATAATTAACTAATAGTCTCTCTTGAAATTTGGAAAAATAAATGTTTCGGTTTGTCCATCATGAATTTGTTTTTTAAAATAATTTTATATATTTGAATAAAACCTAAAAATATTGAAATATAGTATACACTATATAATTCACATGAAATTTCACTATAAAAACATTCAAACATTTTCAAAATGCTTGAATTTATTATCTTTATTGATTGTAATCTATGATAATAAAGAATAAAATTCAATAAATTATGCACCATAGAATACTTATGACCATAAAATATAGTATTGTATACACCATAGAAATATTATGAGTGTGAATTATCGAAACATCTAAATATTTTCAAAAAAATATGAATGTATTATCTATATTAGTTTTATTTACTATGATCTATATTAACCGTAATCTGTAATCTATGATATTATCAGAGTATATTAAAATGTTTAATTTTTTGGAATGAGGCCTAATACTATTTTATCTATATCAAGGGAAAATGTACACTAATTATTTCTATGAAGTTATATGAAAAAATTATACACTAATAGTGTGTATGAAGTTATATGAAAAAATATTCACAAGTGAGAATCATAGTTATGAAATATGTGATGTTATTTATGCAATAAGAAACTACCCATGTTCTGTATTGGATGTTAAATAATTGATAGTAAATATTTCCAAAGTTAGTTTGATATAAAATTTAAAAGTTTTATGATCAAACAAAACCAAATAGTTTAATATGTAACTATATGAAAAAATAGATACCTATATGAAAATAAGTTACTAAAATTATTGAAATTTTAAAGGTTAACTATTTTTTCATTTAAATGTTACTAGAATTATAAGTACTAGTTTTTTATCATTTGAATGTCCTATAATTTTAACAGGTATGTGGTATGATCAAACAGAAACAGGTATGTACATAATATGATGTAAAAGGGAATTAAAATGTAAAATGGATTTCCAAAAAAATGTAATGAGAATGAAACAAATATCACCAACTATTCAATAAACCAACTATACATGATAAATGATACATGAATCAATAATGAAAAATGAACAAAGAATATGCATATTGATATGTGTAGTTGGTTTAGCTTGTAAACTTTTTATGTCATGTTCATTGAATGTTCACTAACTAAACAACATATTTATATAAATAACTTCACAGACTAACCTACCATAGTGAACAGACTAAACACCAATATTCATATTATATGCATACCTTTGGCTTTTCATAAAACATAACAATGGTATTTTTAACAAAATAAGTGACTTTATATTATATGCATGAAGGTATGGATACCTTCATATTAAATAAAGGTATGATAAAATGAAGTCATATAATATGCATATAGGGTTTTCACTATAAGTAGGAATATTAAAGAAATGTATGATAAACTAAGGTATGAAAAATATATTTGAAATAATATTAACCCAATTTATGCATACCTTTAAGTTAGAGAAAGTTTAAATTTATATCAAAGATTCTATAATTTTAATATAAGCATGGTAGTCAATGATATGTGCTTGTGCATTACAGTGAAAAACTATAACGCTAAACCTCAAATGGGTCACTATTTAAAATTATATCCTATGAATTGAAATTATAATCATGGAATATTTCATGTTTATAATAACTTGTGCATTACAGTAACAACCTATTCATTATAGTTATAATATATCCAAGCTTATAATAACCAACAGTAGTCAATGACCACTGCATTTCTGTTACAAAATATAATGTTGAAACCCCCAACAAGGTTATTATTTGAAATGAAAAACAACTAAATAGGTTAATTATTTCAATTATTTCATAATTTTCAAATAGGTCTATTCTTGTGCCTATATTTTTTATTCTTTTAATGATCAATGCTTATTTTTCTAAAAAATTAGGGGGGAATTATGTATTCGATGGTTTTGATATTCCATCAAAAAATTTATCAGTATGAATAGAAGAATATACCACGTTCCATTATTAATTACTATATAACATATTGCATAATTTAATTTTTGAGAAGAAAAATTCAAACATGCATATAAAAATAAGAATACATACTAGTTTTTTAAATAGATGAGAATTAGTTGTTTAAACAATGTTGTCAACTCCTGCAAGAATAAAGAGGGGGTTAAACAAATTTTTGAAATATGAAAAGTGGTATTATACGTATATTATATATATATGTAATAAATTTAAAGAAAAATGTACTGGGAAGATGATTATACAAAGTCTTATGGGATAATATAAAGTTTAAATAGACATGTTAATAAGAAAAACAATGTACAAAATGGAGTGCATAATAAAAACATTATGAGGCTATTAAAAGCATAAAGATAATATTTTAATGCACTATTATGGTGGAAAACTATTTTAAATAGACATTTCATGATTACCTATATCATCCTTTTCATTCTTTATTGGATTCCTGGTTCAATCTAAAACAAAATCATCTACACCACTTGTCTTGACAGTGATAATAAATGGATTTTACATCATACACCTAGCTCGATCCATTTTTTCTAACTTTTACATCATACAAATTCACAGAACATCCCTAAATAAAGTAAGAAATCCATATAAACCATGGTTAAAGTTAGGAATTTGAATTAATAGATTCCCTACATAAAAAACTTTAGAATAGGTACATGAATACTGGTATATTTAAAATAAAAAAGAATACAAATATATGGAGAAATTAAATCACAATAAAATTGAACATGAAAACGATATGGAAACTTAAAAACACTTTCTATAAATTTTAATTATTATAATGGATAGTATAATAAAAATACAGAAAATAAATAAAGTGATGTTTCTCATAAATAAAGTGATGTTTCTCATAAATAAAATATATTTTATACCTATAATAGAACATTGTAACGTAATGTATGAAATGATTTAAGTGGAATGTCAATAATATTACCATATTTATTTAAATTAAATATATTGATTTTTAAGTATACCAATGTGTTGATTAACTGAAAAAAAAAATACATTAAATATCATAAAATCATTAATAAAAAACATATAAATTTAAAATTTATCCAGTGTGATGACAACATTGAATTTATAAATAGTATCTTTAGAAAAATGATTCCTATATTTACAAATATGATTTTTTATAGTGCACTAAATAATGGAAATTTGTAGATATAAATATTTTATGAAACTAATATAATAGTATATGAAATTAATATTTTAGTTAATAATGTAAAAAATTTATTAGCATAATAATTTATTATACATGTTACCATATTAGATTATGGGATTCTACTCTCAAAGTTCACTTTATTTGAACCTGAAATATAATACATTCAAATATTAAAAAAATTAATTAAATCATAAAAAAAATAACAAATACAATTACATCTAAACTTTCCTTGCACAATTAAATTTTAACAATTAACAAAAAATAATATATGACTAATTTTTTTATAAAATAAAAAATATGCATACACTATATTGTATGAATAGTATAAGTGAATTCTTTAAATAGATGTACCCTATAAAATTTCTTGCATTATTTATATATATATACCAAAATATATATGTTATATATCATAATTTCATTAATTATGCATATAAAATGTTTTTATTTACAATAAATCACTAAGTAGTGTATATCAAAATATGGTATACATGATATTTATTTTATTAAACTGTACATTTATGGAAAATAAAAGTGTGTTAATTATAAATTGTGTTATGAATATATAGAAACTTAGTATAATTCAGGTCATATAAAATAGTTTTCAACGGCCATTCGTTATACTTCCCATGGGATCCCATCTAATCTGAAAATTTCAACATAAAAAATAACAATTGCAACATTATTAAAGTTAGTTGTAGATAATTGAATAGAATTCAAGAAAATTGATATGAAATAAAACCAAAAATTAAAGAATAATTTTAATTTCTTCGACCATTTGACATAATCTAAGACATGAAATGAGATACAACTAAAACTATTTAATAGAAGGTGATAAAATATTTAAATAACATTGTATGGATCATTGGAATAATAGAGTTAAAAGAAAATTACTCAAGCGATAATTTTAAAAAATTTCTCTATATATCTCATCACAACTAATTTTTAGAATTTATAATAATAAAATAATTATTGAAACAAAATTAATGTAAAATTGATGGTCTGATCCCAAATAAGTTTTATCAGGAACGAATCATAACACTAAGTGTATTTAGTATCATATAGAATAGAAAATAATTTTTAAGGTCCAAAATAAATTGATAAACATGTATTTGGATTGAATAAATATTTTAAAAAAAATAAAAATATGAATTTTGATGATCATTTTATGAATCACTAACCATAGTATAGTATATAAAATTAAATGGAGTATCAGGTAATTAACTATAATTAAGATGTTTTCCCTAATGAAATAAATATGAGGAAAGTGGATTTTTATAATGAAGTTAGAATGAAAACTGATATAAATACACATATTGTTGACCTCAATAAATAATTATAGAAACCTATTTCAAAAAAAACAAGGATACCAGGAGAAATACCAATTTATTTATTTTTTCAAACAAAGTAATATATTTCATTAATTATGATATGCTAACATCAAACTCAGCACTTGATCATGTTTTTAAAGTGTGATGCATAAGAAATTATGGAAGACAATGTTTGAGAAGTGATCCATTTCTAAATAATTATATCCCAAAATATATGAATCATATAAATATTTATTGATAAAAGTAAATAAATTTCAAGTAATTAAGAACTTCTGAAATTATGGGAATACAATAATATAAAGTAAGTATTCAAACTGGCATTTAGGAAATAAAAATATCAAGCTTAAATAAAGTTGATAAAGGTGGTAAAAGGTTTTTGGTCAAGTTATAGGTAATCAAAAATAATTAATCGAGATTGAATATCTTTGTATGAAGTGGACATTCTAATTTCTTATCGATTAATCTATTGATTGAAGGAAATCTGTTTAACATTCAAAACATCGAAATTAAAAGGGAGAAGATATCCAAGAAAATTAAAATGAATGGTTCCGGGAAGTTTCCAAACACATAATAGAATAATATAAACTATAAACCCAAAAAAATTAAATATAAATTATAATATGAATAGAATAATGTATGTAACATACTACAGGGGAAGGGTGTCGGGGTTTTAAGGGAAGGTTATACGTTGGAGAGGTGGGGTGGATTCCTTGGAGGATAATGAGTCATTTTAGAGTCACGTCGAGCCATTTCAGAGGATGAGGATCATGGGGAGGTAGGGAGGCCTTGTTAGAGCCATGTCAATAGGGAGGTGGTGAGGTCGTGTCAGAACCACATTGATTGGGAGGTGGGGAGGTCATGTCGGTTGGGAGGTGGGTTGGCGGCATCGGTGGAGGAGGATTGTCAGGAGGAGAGCTAGATATTGATCATGAATAAGGGAAGATGTGTCTAGGAGAATCTATGGAGTTGACTCAATCAAAAAGATATATTGTGGGAGGGTTTGATATATCAGGATGTATTTCCATGGTTTCAAATAAACTATGGCATCAAATGAGCTATTTCCATGTTTTAATAAACTTTGGCAATAAATGTGTGGAAATATATAATTTTTTTAGTTGTGAAAAATTATATAAGTTTAATTTAAATATATAACATCTGTATGATTTATTTATATATAAGACATATTATGTTTGATATATACAAAATTAATACTCTAAAATAACATGGGAAGGACCAGAAAAACTAACCTCATAAAAGGAATTATTCAATTATTAAATTCCATGATAAATGTTCTGTTACATTTATAGATACAAACACCATCACACATTAATAAATAAAACAATTATTTTTAAAACATCCCATTTATTAAAAAGTATAATCAAATTAAAAGTATTTATTAGAGATTAAAATAATGAAGTAATGAAAGTTAGAGAATACATATGTATGTAGATTAAAATTATATATATATATTGAAAATTATAATCACATTAAATGTATGTATGAATATTAAAAGTTGGGGAATAATTTTTTTTGTTGAAAGGATATATGAGTGAATATTTTTATATAATCAACGAAATGTTAGAAATGAAGTAAAAATCTACATATACGAAATTAATGTAACATTAATAAATATTTGATGTGTTAAAAGTATTCAATGGAAGTAGTCAAAATAAAATAATAGGTCTAATATTTTTTTAATTATAAATGTAATAGTATAATATTAGTGAAAATTATAAGAATTCATACCTTCAGGATCTGAAAATCCAAGGATTTAATCATTATATATGATATGTCTACCTGGTGAGCTCTGTTTAGTAGAAGGTTGAGAATTTTACATTAACCAGTAAGAATTATATATATATTTATATAATTTTATTTTCCTGATAAATCCTATGAAACTAATATTATAAAGGATGATTATTTTAAAAATTTATAAATAGAGTTCTATAGAAAACAATAGTGAGAAAATAAGTAATGGTGAAAAGTGGGTTATCATTTTGGGACTAACTCAATGAATTTACAAACTATATATATTCAGGATAAACTAAATGTATATAGAATATATTCAGAATGAACAAAAATTTATATCACATGTATTTGAATAGAATGAATATTTAATATATTTAGAGACATAAAACATGTATTTTGAAATAGAATTCCTTTTCCATATTGCATATATATTTAAAAACAGGTCATATATAGTTATAAACAGAATGAATACTACATAAAAATAATTAATATTGAATAAACAGAATTCATATTGGATATATTCAAAATTCATACTCCATTTTCCATATATTCATAATTAATATAGGATATATTGACACATATTCCTATCAAGACAACATAATATATACAAAAAACTAATTCCAAGGGGTTAGCAGCAGGAAACCATGACCATGCACTACATTTACAGTAATTTTTATAGGCACATAATATGTATATTATTATTTGAATAATGATAATACTAATAAAATAATAATCCCTAGATCATGAGAAAGAGAAATGGAATGGCCTTCTAAATAAATCCAAGAAATACCAATTAATAAACATTTATTTTATGGAATAGTGAAATTATTAAGAAAGTGAACCCCTCAAATGGTATTATAATTTCAAATATCATAAAAACTACAAATGATAATATATAATTTATGTATGAAGTGAAATACATCTCAAAAAACATTATAGTTCACATAAAAATATTATTACAAAGAACATTGTATAAAAAAGTACATAATGCCTAATAAAATATTAATATTTCACAAATCCAAGCATAACATAGAATTATTGAACATACTAATGAATAAATGATATTAGATATATGAAAACATGTTATTTTAGAGATGAAAAATGATATCATTCAAAGAAAGTATGAAAAGGGTATAAAATGAATAAAAATCAACCTCATAATTCCCATCGCCTAAAATCAAATTCATGGATGGAAGTAGATGAACCAAGATAAGAGAATAATGGATAAAAATCATATGGAAAGGATAATTGATATAGGTGATCCCATTTAGAAATTTTGACTTATTAATACTCATAAAGAATTTATGTATAGTTATAAAATAAATAATCATGTTAAAAATAGTAAGTGAGATTAATTTTTCGAATTGGTCATTCCAAAATCATGGAAAAAATGGATACTGACTAGAAACGAATGTGGATCAAAGGCTAGTAGATATGGAAGAGAGGAAGAGGAGGTGGATAATATCAAGAGGGGGTGAAAATGGGGGATTTTATATAAAATAAATGTTGGGATTGAAGGTGGGAAGGTGGAGGTTAGAATATGGGGATTTGGGGATGGGGAGGTTGAGTCTAGTAGATAAGGAGGTGGGGAGATCCATGATTGGGAATCTATAAATAAATTTTCATAAACTAGGATCGTGGGGAGGTGGGGAGTCTATATTGGAGTCGGATTAGAAGGTGGGTGGGAATTCCACATATGAGATTCATCAGAGGAGGAGGATCACTAGGATAAGATCTTTGGTGGGTGGGGCTCGATCGTGAAGAAGGAATCACTAGCCATAAGCATCTGTAGAGGCGGGATCGATCACGAAGAGGGTGGAAGGCCTCAATCAAGAGGCATATAAATCAATAGGTATTTCCACATTTTCAAATAAATTGTGGGTTTATATCACCTATTTCCATAGTTTTAATAGATCGTGTTAATAGATTCATGGAAAAATGGTATTTTCTAGTTGTGTTTAGTAAATTTACAAGCTCTTTACAAACCATTATGAAGGGAACAAAAATTACATTGAATTTTAGTTTAAGGAAATAGGTTGTGAAAAACTTAGATTGAAACCTAGAAATTAATAGGCCAAGGAATATATGTCATTTATGATTTATCCCTTCAATGTTCATATTTTCCCTTTTATATATTTAATAGTTTGAAAATTCTTATCCCTAAGTCTATTTTGGATAGATTAAATTATTAGAATCAGAATCAAGTAGTTAAAGGTATGGTTATCATCCATTAATGAGATATAATGGTCTTATATGATTATGGTTTTGTGCATTCTTTCATATCACACAAGTTTAGCAGAACTATTCAAACACCACCTCAAAACATATAATTTGAGTTATCGGTGAAATTTAAAAATGGGGAAATTATTGCATCTCAACTACATAACTTCTCCCATGTCAATATTGGGGAGTTTAATTTCATAGTGAAACTTGTAATACTCCATTTATAAAAAATATATTCTATTATGGGAATGGATTGGATTTCCTTATGAAGAGAAAACATAAATTTTCAGTAGAATGAAATCACCCTCTCTATCATGAATCACCCTCTGATTCTATATAGGTGTAAGGAGAATGATGAATCTTCTTTGGAATCATCATATCAAGAGTTGATATTATTGAATTATGAACAAGAGTATCTAGAATAAATAATTGAGACTACAAAAAAGATCATCCTTGATGACATGTCCATTATAAGAGAATACATTGATGTGTTTCTTGAAAAATTTTGTGGTCTTCCTCCTATCCAACAGGATAAGTTCTAGATTGAACATATACCTAAATATTTTTCAATATCCAAGACTCCATATTTATTTTCCTCTTCTTACCTTAAAGATATAAATAAACAACTATAGGTAAATTTGGATAAAGGGTTTATAATTCCAAGTGCTTCACCATGGGGTGCACAAGTCCTTTCTATTAAGAAGAAGGATAGGTAAATACACCACCTCATTGATGATCATAATCTCAAAAAGATCATGATAAAAAATAATTATCCTCTAACATGGATTGATGACTTGTTTGATCAATTTTTTGAAGACCATTACTTCTCTAAGGTGGATCTTCTGTCATGATATTATCAAGAAAAGGTGAATAATGAGGATATACCCAAGAATTCTTTTAATATAAATTATGGGCACTATGAGTTCTTAGTTATTTTATTTTTACTTGCTAATGAGCCATATTTATTTAGAGAATTAATGAATAGATTATTTATGTAACAAATCAGGTACTCATAAAATAATATCTTTTTATTCTAGAATTAAGTAGTCAAATTCATTATAAATATACAATTAAATAAGTGGTATTTATAGAAATAAAGTAATTTATAATAATGGAATTGTAACCCGACCTTAGGAATAGTAATTTGGCCAATAGAATAGTAACCTCACATATGAAACTATAAATAAAATTCATGTATCTTAAAAGTGATAATATGATATATTTATATCATGGAATTAGTAAGAAAAAGTTTTGAAAGTGATAAATTAAGTGTTGTTATTTTTGTGAGTAATAAATATTTAATTATAATTTTATAATTAATATAATTATTTAAAAAAATTCAAAAAATAGATTCATAAATTCATATTTAATTTTCTTATGATTATAAGATAAATATATTATACCTTGATTAGTTTTTCAATGTGTTATATAATCATTTATAGTTTTAAAATTGGTATTTTTCAAATAAATGATGATTTTAATTAAAAATTAATTTTTTAATATTTAGATAAAAAAAATTATAAAATTAAGTTCATTTTTGAATTATACATGTCGAAAAATGGTAAGGGTGGATTTTTTGGATTTTTCTGAAATACTTGAATTTTTGGTGAATAGTAAAATACGGTAATTTATAGTATTAAACAAATACATGATTCATTGAGCCATAGATGATGTAAGGATAATTTAACCCCAAAATAAAGAACTCTCCTTAATTATTTTAATATATTTAGTTATAATTCTCAAACTATTCACACTCTTGAGCCAAAATAATAAACTAATGAATATAATAATGAGAAAATACTCCTTTATGCCCTTATAAATACCACCTCTTCTCCTTAAACCAAAAATACTTGTAGCTTGTTTAATTTCTTCCCAATTACATTATATATTCTCTTACCCATATCCAAGACATTTTGGTCTCACCAAAAGGCCAAAACCAAGGGCCTTAAAGAGGTTCTCAAGGAGGATAATTCAAGAGGGAAAATCCTAATTCTTTTTCTTTTATTTTCTTTTCCTTTTTATTATTATAATAAATTAATATCCCCTTATCCAGGTGGAATTAAAACTAAATTATCTTATATATACTATAATTTTGTCATTTTTATGTAAAATTCAGTATCAAACTCCTCCTCTCCCTTTTATTCTAAAAATAAAAAACATCATCCGTGATGTGTTGATTTACCAACATCATTGATGATGTGTTTTCAATTTCCATTACTGCCTTCAAGGCTGGTCATAAAACCATTAATATGGTTAAATAATATTTTATTATATATATTAAAATTTATTTAATATTTTGGAACCATTATATAAACATGATATTAAATAATCTGATTTAAGTTTTTGATGGTCATAAAAACCCCCAAAATAAACTAATTCATTCTCATTAATGTTTTATATAATGATTAATACTCATATAAAAAAATGATATATGGTATCATTTAAAATTATGAAAACATGTTAACACCATTTCATTCTACTTCTATAGTTTTTCTTCTATTAAATAAGAAAATCCATAGTGAACCAACTTTGGAAACCATGAAATAAATGCACCCAAAACAATGAAAATAAAAAAATATTATTAATAAATGGGTGGAAAGATCTTATAATAATATCATATAAGTAATTATAAATATTAATATGGTTCTATAGTATATTAATAACACTCTTTAAACTATTATGTTTGATTTTATAACACGTTTCAGTAATATGAACCCGAGGTAAGGGAATTCTTAACTCCGTTTCCATTTTATTGGGTTAACTTTATACTTTATTGATTATGTGGTACTAAGATTGTTAGTGAAATTAATTTTGAAAATATTATGTTTTATTATGTTTATTTATAGTTTATAGACATTTTTAAGGATTTTTATCAATTATCACTTTAAATATATGATATTTTTAAGGGAATTTTCTATAAAATCCTCTTTTAAATTTCTATTTTTATAAAATTTAAAGGAATGTTATTATGATAAAATTATTCATTTTTAATGAATATGTTCTGGTTCTTGGGATTTTTTTATGATGAAGGGTTTGGAATTCCCTCCAATTAATTGGGTATGTTTATGTCTAGCGTTAACCATATGGTTACTCCAAGTGTCACTATGATGGTTACACCATAAGGTAGTTGTGATGGTAAAATTGTAAGGTATCCGTGAGGGTTACATTGTAAGGTATCCGTTAGGGTAACAAATCATACAGTAGACATTAGGGTTTCAATATTAAGTAATTAATTTCCTAAGTTAACTTTAAGGTTTTATTTATGTTTTCTATTTTTTATGAAAATCACTTGTTTTCATAATGTAAGTATATGATAATTTATGCATGATAAGTATATCTTGTGAAAATGGTTTCATATGTGTATAAGTATTCATGAATAATGTTTTATTTCCTCGTTCTTATATATGTTACTGAGATTTTTGTTATCATACCATTTTTTTTAAATCGTTTTCATAGGGATTAATGATGGGTAAGAGAAAGTAATAAGCAAAGCCGAATGTTGTGAAGAATTCATGTTTTATTAAAAACTTTTGTATTATAGAAGAAATAGATGTTATTTTAATAATACATGCTTTGTATAATTTTTGGTTGATATGTATGAGTAATTTCCTAAATTTCTAAAACTCTAAACCAAAAATATATTTTGAAATATAATAAATTTTTTCTAGTTTAATTAACTAGATTAGGAAATATTTAGGGTTGAGTCCTTATAGTTGTTGTCAAAGCATGGTTTAGATAACTTTAGGGGTTATTATGATTTTAATAGAATACTGTAAATGATTTTTACCATATTTTTATATTGAAATGATATATAATTTAAATATTAACATGTTGCTTCATTTAATATATGTCTATTTAGAATAGTTTTCTATAAAAGAAACAGGAAGATGAGGTAGAAAGGCATCGAGAGGATGATATCTTTCTGAATCCAAAACCTAGAATGGTGGGAATTGGAACTAAAAAATTTGTGATAGTAACGGATCAGTTAAAATAGGATATAAATTTTGGTTCAATACATGAAAGAGAATAAATAGATCTACCACAAAGTAACATAATGATAATGAAACATTTTATGAGTCAACGCCCTCCTACTTTCAGTGGATCATCTGACCCATTGGTGGCTAAAGGGTGGATTAAATCCCTTGGAAAGATATTTGATGTCATGGGGTGTCCATATAATCAAAATTTTATCCTTAAAATTTATTATTTTGAAGGTTAATATGACTAGTCATGGTCAATGGTCAATAATATCAAAGATAGTGATGATATTGATGCCTTGGAATGGTATGAAATTAAAAATATTTTCCTAAGGTGGTTCAACTTAGGATGGAAAAGAAATTCCTTGAATTGAAACAAAAGGAGGAGAACATAGTGGCCATGTATGAATCAAAATTCACCTGATTTAAAAGGTATGATCCAAATATTCTTCTGGGTCTTGATAAAAAAATCAATCATTTTTACTCAGGATTGGAGCCAAGATATCGAAGGGCATTGGCCTCCCGTGAATTAAAATGTTATGAGGAACTTTTCCAATGTTATGAGAGGGTAGAAATGGAGTTTTTTTATGATCACGTGTACTTTTAAAATAATTAGAATAATATATCTAGATGAAAAGTTATGGGTAAGAATCAATCAAATAAATATGAACGCACTGCAAGAAAATCACTGAATAGCGGTGTTTTATTAATATGGCGGCGGTTTAAACCACCACTAAAACTGGTGTCGGCATCCAAAAAGTGGTGGTTTCTTCCATTTTTCGGTGGTTTATGATAAGTGTCTTAGACACCATATTTATTGGTGGTTTTATTGGTTTTAGTGGTGGTTTTAAGTGGGAAAATATGGTAAGGATTTAGCGGTGATTTTAACTACCGCTAAATATTTTCCTTTTTTTCATGGAAACGTCCAGTAAAACCAATAAAACCACCACTAAATAAACATGAATCATTTTATATCACCAGTTTTAACTTCCACCGATAAAAACTATCAACATATATAGGTGGTTTAAGCCACTATAAAAAATGTATTATATTTAGCGGCAATTTAAACCGCTACTATATGTTGATTTACAAATAAAAACCTACAGCAGATTCTACAGCCCCGGTACCCTAAAAAAATATACAGAGAACATATAACTAATGTTGTGCACACATCAAATCTAATCATAACTAAATATATCAAGGGAAACTATATTTCATATTATAAAACCACACCATGCCTCTAAAATAATGAAAACACATAAAAAGGTAAACTTGCTATTAAACCCATATTTGGTTTAAAACCCAATGAATAAGCATTTTTCTTAATGAAAACCACACTTTTAATTTTAGAAAACATGTAAAATTCGTAAAAATACATTTAAAAAAAACTAAATTTCATTTATCTATTCTGTTTATCTATTATATTTACCAGCTTTTACAAGGTAAAATCTAATCATGTATGAAAAAACATTCCCATACCAAACTAGATAACATATAAATCTTCACTTAAACCCAAACACCCTATATAAAATCAAGATTTTTTTAACACTTATTTAAAAGTAAATTAATTTGAAACACCTACCTCAAATGGTGGAACCATTTTTCTTTCGATGAAATCTACCGGAAATGATTTTATAGGATGTTTTAAAACTAATATAAACTAAAGACTCATATACTTATAACAATAACCTAGAAAATAATCCAAAAAAGTCCACTAGGTTTAGAGGAACTTGTAGATGAAGATATAAAACTAATAGAAGGATAAGATAAGTTAATACTTCTAGAACCTAGTAAAGAATCACCAATAACCCAACTTGAAACCACCAAATAGGTGCATAGAAGAAACGGAGATACCCATGTGAGGTGTTTGGGTTGCTAGTGATGAATGGGGAGGCTCAAGGTGTAATCTCCCCATTAAAAAAAATCGAAATAGAAAAATACCCCATTTTTTTTAGGCCGCATAGTTTTCTAAACCACACGGAAACCACGCGGAACATAGGAGGGAGACCCATAGGGAGGTAGTCTAGTGAATATGTAGTAGAAGATATAGGGACATGGGAGACACAAATTCCATAATTCTAGGTAGATATGATACTATTTGGGTGAGGAATAGTGATAAGGATATGCATCTTGAATGATGATGCAAAGTGATTGATGTCAAAAAGTGAGTTAATGTAGCTTAAGGGATGATGGAACATAAATTATGAAAGGGTTTTGGGTCTTAAAGGCTATAAGTAAAAATAATGTGAATGATAAGCATGCACTTTTATAGAAATGAAGTAAAAAATCATGCATGAAAATTTAAATATGGGGTAAAATTTATTGCCATAATGATTGAACTTTACCTTTTGGGATTCCAACAAGAAATAAGTGCTACTTAGTTATTAATATACTGGAATAGGGAGAGGATGTTTTCTAATTTTAAAATAAAATATTATATGGTTTTCACTAAATAGCATGAAGACCATTTCAAGATAGTTATTTTTATCATATTCAATCTTATATTTCTATTAATGGCTGACTATCACTATATCCCTGAAAGGTTTTCAGCCTCTTCAAACATGGTAAATCATAAAAATGATAGGTCATGAAAATGTTAGGTGAATACTTTGTGCCACACATGATACAAGAACAAACCATGTCTTTCCGTATTTTTATGAAACATCAAAAACACTATTAATCATTGTTCGATGATGAACCTCACATGTCACCCTCTCCATCTCTATATCTACTTCCTACTACCAGAACCTGTAAGACAATTATATTGAAAATAAAATAATATTATATATATATATATATAAACTTAAAACCAATAAATGTTTACAAACTAAATGATTTTGAAATTTTGTGATTTATCTGCTCACCACTAGTCATCGATGTAATACCACCGGTGAAATATCTAGACGTATTTTAATATAAATCAATCAATTATTTTTTAAAAGAAGATATCTAAGCCCCCTATTCCTAAATTGAGGTTTGCATAGAAGAAAACTCTCTTTGAGAATATCAAGGTAGGGAGTGACTACATCTAGGAGTATATGCAACTGCAATCCCCAGTGGCCTGCTAAAGATCTCTTATGGTAATAGTCTCAAACCCATCCCACACACTCGACCAGGATTATCCTTCCTAAGGACTTTACCAATTGCGTCATTCTGGGAGACTAAGTACGACTGCATGGGATTGGAAACACATAGTTATTTAATTTTTACTTATAAATAAAATATCTATCATATTAGAAGTAATATATATTAAAATAGTGACAATTGATAATAAGTTATTATAATGAAAATTGAATTCATACCCCAACTTCTTTAGCAGGATAATTAACAAAATACCCATCATATTTTTTATGAACATCCAACCACACTTCTGTTCTGGATACATGGTGAACTATACTCTATGACTATAATAAAAAAATATAAATCTATAATTTAATATGTTAAAGAGATAATATTTTTTTATAAATATTTAAACTAATGAAAATATTACTAGAGTTGATCAGCTTCTAGAAAAACTCTTCGACCTTGCATTGTGAGGGATAATTTACTTAGCCTAACTCATGGCATTATTCTTTGAAATATCCTAAAATAAATAAAATTTAATTTAATAGTAATGTATAAAATTCCAGATCCCTTTCATATACATTTATAAATGTAAAATGAGATTAATATAATAATATATATTTAAATACGATGTGATTATCATTAAGATGTCTATTCATAAAAACATTCCATTTCTCTCAAGGTACTTCATTGGGTACCTTATCATACATTTGTTTGGAGCTCAACGAAGTATAATTTACTTTATTCCATAATCTCAATTTAAAATCATTCTATTTATTGCCCAAATTTTTCAATGTCCCCTTTCGTGCTATCATATCAGCAATGGTAAAGTGTAAAAACATATGTACATAGAGATTTATTTTTGAAACTATCATCATTTAATAAAATAATTATATTCAATTAAATCATAATGTATTAAAATTACCTTTATTTGTGAATCAAAACTTCATTTTTCCAAGATTAATGCATATGCCTCCAATCATCAAACGTAATGGGAAGGGTAATCGGCTCCGCCACCAGCTAGCCTAGAATCTGGAAAATTAATTCCATAGTGTCATCCATAGGGGCCTTATAGGAATAAAATGGGATAATTATCTTTAGTCTGACCAAATTCCATACATCTAAACTTTTCATAATTTTCTCCTTCGTAGCATTGTTTCCATATTTTATGAAAAAAAATAGTTAGAAGTATAAAAAGAGGGAAATAAATTTCTTCATATTAAAATTTGTACCTATTACAGTAACTCTCCAATATCCCCATCAAGAAATAGGAGTGTAACCCTGCTCGCTCACTGTTGAGGCTTTTTAATGGGAATGCATCGACTGAGCTACTGATGGGACACTGACAGAGGGTGTCAGAGATAGTGCAGGGGGCAAGCGGATGGTGTCTCAGATGTTGTAGGCAGGGAGACAGATGGATCATCATCTATTAGTGTGGTTGATGGAACATTGACTGAGAGTCAAATGGAATCATTATAATGATTCCTATTTTTCATTCATATCATCTAATCAAATAATATTAAGTTCATAACATATATTTCAAAAAATTCATGCATAAAAAAACTAGAAATAATAACAAATACATTGTACTAACAAACAAAATATACATAACAATGATAATGAATGACTACACAAATGAAAAAAGTGGTTGATAAATGAATGGATAACTACACATACAATCATTTTATTCTTAAATCATGTTGATTTCTTACTCCATTCGTACTTCATCTACTTCATTTACCCTTGCAACACTAATATTTTCAATATCATGATGGAAAAATAAGTCCTCTTCTTGTTGTTGATGGGATTCAATAACAGAGGTCAAATCTTCCACTCCATCACCCATATTATACAATTATCTTTGTTTTACGTGAGCAACTACACTCCACCCTTATTCCATGACATATTTCACATGATATATCATTTTTTTTGTGATGATAAGATATATGAATCATGTAGTTCATGGTCACTAACAGACATCAAGTGAGATAATTTCACAAAAGTAAATTGTAAGGAATATATTTTAACACCCCTGATAATATCCACCCAATTTCATTTGAATAAAATAACTAAAAAATTCATGTGGTAGTTTAATTCGATAATATCAGTCAACTTTTCATAGTATCCCACTTCAAAAAACCAAAAAAATTACACTAGACTATTTTTTCAAACCGTCTTCTCGATCGAATGTATGGAATCTAAATCCATTCACGTTATAAGTGTCAAACTTTCTTGCTTGTTTTTTAAGACCTCAAGAAAGAAACTTCAAATATTCTGACAACTCTACTTGAGTATTCGTATTCATGATCTAAAGAAAGTAATGTGCATTATTATATTTACAAAACATATGTACCAACATAATATCCATATTGATTGCAGTATTTATGAACTAACACACCATGTAAACCATTCTACAAGATATTTATTAATAGATTTTGTTATATCTTTATCATTTCATGTGTTTCCTCTCATTCACCTCTTTGTTTATATCCTAAACACTTCAATAAATTGATCTATAATTTCCCTATTTAGTACCACATATCTATGTGCATATAATAATTCTATTTCAATTAGCGTAACATTTGAGCTCCTCCAAAATGATCAGCCAACAGTCAGAAATATTTTCAATTTCCCATGTATTTGAGATTGAGTCAATGTGTCATCAACATGTCCAACTCGATTGAATCTTGTCTCAATATCATCCAATTATCTAGAACAAAAGATAAGACACTCCTTTTCTAGATAAAATTCAAAAATGGATCCTTCAGGATGAGATTTATTTTTCAGGTATGATTTCAAATGCCTAAGATAACTGTGAAATAAAAAAAATTATGTCTTTAATTAAGTTCCAATAATTTTTTACTAAAATTAAAATCATATAAATAAATTACCTCTAAATTGTATACATCCATAAATAATGTATGGGGCCTCCAAATTTATCTTCCACAACCAAATTCACACTTCAATAAAACATGATAATAAAAAAATGGAGGAAAGATCATATCTATTGCACAAAGTGTCAATACAAATCTCTCCTGAACATTGTCAAGCTAAAATGTATGTAGAGTTTTCTCACATAGTCGTATGAAAAATGTGTAGAATTGGAGTATAACAGTAGTAATCTTTTCAAGTAATAATGTACGCAATGCCAATGGTAGTAACTACTATAAAAAAATATTTGAATCATGGATTTTTAATCCACGTAACCTTTAATGATTTAAATAGAAACACCTTGATATGTTAATTGAATACCTATTAGATACCTTCACATGTTTTAAAATTTTAAGGAATGTATCTTTATCCCTATTTTTCATTGAAAAAAAATTCATAGCATACTTTCCATTCTCATCTGGCCAGAGATCACGCTTTATGTTCATTTAATTTAAATATTTCTGAGCATTGAGTTGATCCTTTGAATTTCCATGCTCATTAATCAATCTAAAGATCAAATTGTCACAAATATTCTTCTCAATATAAATCACATCAATATTATTCCACACAAAAATTAAATTCCCAAAATGGAAGTTTGAAGAATATACTTTTTTTCTTCCATTGTTGTATTTTGATTTCACTTAACGGTGCACTTCAAACTCGTTTACCTATATCATTCAAATGATTCACCTTCCCAAATTATGTTTCATTATTTCCACATTTTTCTAATATTTCAAAACCTAGTAACAAATTTGGAGGTGTTCTACGATCAATGAAACCATTGAATTTTGACTTGTTCAGCTAAAATCTATGAGATGCATCAAGAAATATTTGATGACACAAGAATCACCATTTTCTACTATGAGGTAGCCATTCAGCCTCAAAATTAAAGTTAAAAATAGGAAAATCCAAATCCATGTAAGTGTTCTAACTAGTTAAATTCACAATTCTAGAGAATTCATTAATGGTCCACATTATAGCAGATTGCATTTTGAATGTTGTTCTAGAAGATGCATCATATGTATCAACACTTGTGCTCCATAACTCCTATAATTATTCAATTAAATGTGGAAAGTATACATCAATATCATTTCCAGAAATTTTTTTCAGGAATAATCATCAAAATAATAAAATATGTTTATTGTATACACATCCATAGAGGTAGATTGTAACAACTATCCAAATGTTATAACTGGTACTCAAAGTCCCAAATGGGATGAATCCATAAGAAGAAAATCCCAATCAAACATTCCTTGGATCAAATGAAAAATCTGTATGTAATTAATCAAATGTCTTCCATTATTATGAATCTATTGGATGTCTAATTAACCCATAATTGTTATTATGTACATAATTCCACTTCAAGTGTTCAGTTATTTTTGATGACATGAATAATCATTAAAATTGAGGCTTTAACGGAAAGTAACTCAAAACCTTTGTAGGTGTGTTCCTTTTGTTCTTATCTATGGTGGTATATTGATTCAGAATTCCAATATCACCCATTGACTACCATATAGAAGAAGAACATTTTTTCAATATTTCCTACTTGAATCCTCTCCCTAATAAAGAATACAATCATAGGGACATGCATGTATTTTTGAATAATTTAGACCAAGAATGTTAACAACTTTTTTCATATCATAAAGATACTTAGGGATCTTTTCTTCATAAAATTCATCACACAAAAATTATAATATCATGTACATCGCATTATTTGTAATTACACATAGGAATTTTATATGGTAAAACTTTAGTAGAATTTTTTGTTGAATATTTCAAACATCCACTATACAAATATTGATTTCCATCGTCAACTAAACCATGAAATGCATTAGTTATCTCAGTGAAGTTTTCTATTACATTAGTCTCTGTAGAATTAAGAGGAGTATCCAATGGTATGTTACAATCTTGATATGGTTTTCCTATAGTATTAAAAACATCACTTGTTGTTTTTCTTTTTATAGAACCCTCAATTGTTTGTTATGATATGTTTTGATGTTGATGTTGGTGTCTTGTAATTATGAATGCATCATTTATAAGGTTTTTTATTTTATTTTTCATTTTCGATGATGTTGGGAGATCATTCTATAGATTAACATCAGTGCTAAACCTTTTTGTAACATTCGATTATTCATTCCAAATCCAACACAAATATTGAGCAGGGAATTTCTAAAATATCAAGTGTTCATAAACTTGATATCTCTTCAACCATATTCTAAATTTACATTTAGTACATGGATATCTTATTTTACCATCAACAGATCGATTGGAAATTGAAAAATCTAAAAAATCATCCATTCCATTATCATACTGAGGTGTGTTCATCAGTAATTTGATCTAGCTTTTATCCATATATATCACAATGTACTGACAGATTATTAAAAAAATTAAAAAACAAAACTATTACTAAATAGGAAAAGAGATTCATATATACTAGTTGAAAAAAATATGAAAATGTTAAATAAGGTTTCCTATATAAATACATATGGTAAATAATAAAGCATTTTAAAAAGGATAATTTAAATCTATAAAGTCTAGTTGTGGGGAAAATGATGTGTAAAAGAGTTACATTTTTCATTTAAAAATCATTAAAATTCCCAAGAGGAAAAATACATGATGAAATACATTTTTAATAAAAATATTATTTTATGAAATCATTGAAAAAATTATCATAATCAAATGTCAATAATTTATTATAGGATTAACATTATTATAAAAACTATTAAGCTACTGTTAGGATACTCTTTTTTAATTAATGGATACATTTTGTAACATTTTTTTCATTGAGTGAATTGGTGGATTGATGATGATAAAGGATGATTTGTTCAAATTTTCTCTATTTTATGTATATAAATGATTTTATTTATCTGTTTTTTTTTTAATTTACTTAATTTAATTTTCATGTATGGATGAAGACACCTTTGACCTTATCAGTGGTTGGTGGTAGTGAACAAAGATATAGTGAATGGTCAGGTATTACATGGGCAACGTTTCTACTCTGATAAGGATTGGGAAATAATTAATGAGGTGTATTATGAATTATTGAACATCATTAATGCCAACATTGAAAAATATATTTTGATTGATCATGAATTAATAGGATATGCTAATGAAGCATTCAGCTAATAAATGAACCACTATAAATATAATTACATGAGTTCATGAAATCAAAGTAATTCTAATTATCTGGTAACTATAATGAAGTACCATGTACCACCAACATAATTTTCTTTAGACAAATTGAAATAAAAATGTTTGACTCCATCCATGGATCACTTGCAAGTTAAGGAAATTGAAACTCTTTCATAGAAGATATATTCAATCAATAAAAAACTAAACTAGCATAATTGAAAAGGATCAATGTTGAATGACTAATTAGATATATTCTTATTTAGTATAATTGTTAGGTAAACCCAATTTATCTCTTTCAATATACATTTAAATATACATAACCACATAACCCATAAGAGTTGAGATTACACATCCAACCACTTCTTCTTCTTAGATAATTATTTATGGAAATTGAATAACATAAGAATACTAATAATATTTATATTTGGACAACAATAATAATGAAATTAATTCAACCCCATTTCATCTAAGAAAATATATCAGAAACAAGAATCAGTAGGATGGACATATCAAGATCCACCCCAACTCCTTCAAGAACCAACCTGCAATGTATAAATTAATATATAACAAATCCAAAAAGTACCACAGTGGTAGGGGGTATCGGATGCTCGAATAGGGATAGGTGGAGAGGGGTTAGGTTGGGACAGGTTGTGAGGGGCGGTGAGGTCCTAGGTCGGGACTAGCGGAGAGGGGCTGCGAGCATCTAGGTCGGGATCGAAAATGAGGGTTGGAGAGGGGTGGGGTGGGGTGAGGGTCCTGACTGGTGGTAACGGGCGGTGAGGGTTGGGACTGGTAGGGCTTCGAGAGGTCAGGGAGTTGAGGGGTCAGGGTAGAAGTGTTAGTTGTGTGAAAAAATTATAATTTTTAGCACCGGTTTAATATACTTCCACTAAAAAACTACCGCTAAATTCTAATTTTGGTGTAGTGAGATAGTAAAGTCTAGTTATATAGTTTGTGAAAGGTGTGGTAAAAAGCACCCTATGGAATGCCTTACCAAACTGAGAAGTGTTTTTTATGTGGTAAGTTTGGACATATGTCCTGATATTGTAATGAAAATTATTTTAAGATTAATTCTAATAATATAACTATAAAGTGTTTTATATGTGGTGATATGGTTCATTATGAAAATACCAACCCAAAGAAATATCTGAATGATAGAAAGTATCCTGATTATACGCAGAAAGGTGAAGTGACATCCTTTGTGACTATGTTAGTAGATTTCAGTCCATCCAATGAAGTGGTATCAAGTACATTGTTTGTTTAATCATATTTTTCTAATGTCTTGTTTGATATAGGGTCTACGCATTCCTTTATTTTGGAGAAATTTTATGGTAAATTGGAAATTTCACTTCAAGAAATGATACCTGAACTTATGGTAAAAAATGAGGGGGAATAATAGTGCAAAAAGGAATTATAAGAATCTTCTTTTTATTGGCTATGGAAATACATTACCTGTAAAAATTGTTGTTTTTTCTTTTGTAGAGTTTGATGTTATTCTAGGTATGTATTGACTTTTTGTTTATTATTCTAAGATTAATGATAGATCTAAATAATCTTTTTTTTAGAAAGTGTTTCAGTTTGTATAAAAAATTAACCCATATAATTGATAACATATCAGGAAACTGAGAAAACATTAAAATGTGGAAATGAGATTTATCTTGCTCATATTAATGAACATAAGGGAAATATTCAGATTAATTATGTGTCAGTTATAAATGAATACCTACTTTTTTTCTAATGAGTTTCCCAACGATATTCCTAATCGGGAAGTTGAATTTACTGTTTACTTGGTTCCTAATGCTAAGATAATTTCAAAAACTCCTTATCAAATGGCTCAAGTAGAACTTCTTGAATTAAAAAATTAGTTGAAGGATTTTTTTTAATAAATTCTTCATTCATCCTAGCTCTTTACAATGGGGTCATCTTGTTTTGTTTTTTAAAAATAAAGATGGTTTCATGAGACTTTTCGTTGATTATAGAGCTTTGAATAACATTAATGTTAAGAATAAGTATTCATTTCCTCATATAGATGAATTGTTTGATCAACTCTAAGGAGCTTTTAATTTTTCAAGATTGAATTGAGATTCGGGTAATATCAGATGATGGTTAAAAAGGATGACATTATGAAAATAGCATTCCATACTAGATATGGGAATTATTATTTTGTTTTTATTCCCTTTGGGTTGACAAATTCCCCTTCTATATTCATGAATATTATAAATAGAATACTCCAGGAATATTTTTATGAGTTCTTCATTGTTTTTATTGATGATATTATGGTATCATCAAAAATTTATTAGGATCACAAAAAACATTTAATGATTTTCTTACAAACTCTTGGAGAAAATAAGTTATATGGAAAATTTAGAAAATGTGATTTTTGGTTGAAACTAATTTATTTTCTTAGGAAATTTTTAAATATGGATGGAATAATGGTTGATCCTACCAAATTTTTTTATGAATGGAAAAGGCTAATAATGTTTTATCGATTTATAGTTTTCTTGGATTGGAAGGTTATTACCGATGGTTTTTTTAAAAAAACATGGTTATATAGCGTACTAACTAAGTTGACACGAAAAGGGGTTAAATTTATTTATATAGAATAATGTGATGTTTTTCTTTCAGCAATAGAAGAAGAGATTGGTGAATTCCCCAATTTTGGGCTTGGCTTCTAGATATGGTGAATTCTTTATATACAGTGATGATTCATTGAAGGGAATTGGTTGTGTTCTGATATAGAATTATTGGGTAATTTTTTATGATTAAAGACAAATGAAACCCCATGAGTAAAATTATCCAACACATGATTTGGATTTAGAATCTATGGTTTTGGCTTTGATATTTTAGAGGCATCATTTATATAGATCTAAATGTGAAATATATACTGACCATAAAAGCCTAAAGTATATATTCACTTAGAAGGAATTAAACATGAGGTAGAGAATATGGATTGAACTGATAAAGGATTAGGATTTCATGATCATTTACCATCCTAGAAAATAAAACAAATTGGTAGATGCCTTCAGTAAAAAACATCGTGCATCATTAATCATGTTATGTTTGGAACAAGACCCATTGATTAATGATTTGATGAATTTTTTTTTGGAAGTTGTTGGTGAAGAAAATTCCTCTGTTTTGTTTCAGGTGCCAGTGTAGTCATCTCTCTCAAACAGAATTAAGAAAGCACAAAAGGAAGATCTTGAGTTACAGAAAAAGGTAGAATTGGTGAAAACAGGTGAGTTTCCAGAATTTATTCTTGATAAGGATTATGTTTTCATATTTGGGAAGAGATTATGTGTTCCTTGTGATTCCCAACAGAAGAAATAATTATTATGTGAATCTCATAGTTCTCCATTTTCAGTTCATCCTAGCATCACAAAGATGTTTAGAGACCTTTGGGAGTATTACTAGTGGGATGGAATGAAAAAAGATATTGCATATTTTACTATGAAATGTTTGATATGTAAAAAGGTTAAACCAGAGCGATAATTTCCAAAGGCGATACTCCAGTCTTTTCTAGTGATATAATAGAAATTAGAAAATATATTCATGGAGTTCATGGTGGTACAACCAAAGAATTCTCAAGGTAATAATGTGATTTGGGTTATTGTTGACTGACTGACTAAATCTTTATATTTCTTTCTTATTTGAGATACTATGTATTTAGATCATATTTCTCGACTGTACCTCAAATATATTTTCAGATTATATGGAGTTCTTATTTCCATTATATCTGACTATGATCCCAGGTTTACTTTTAACATTTTTAAAGGCATTCATAATTCATTGGGAACAAAATTAAACTTCAGAATCACTTTTCATCCTCAATATGATGGACAGACCAAGAAAAAAATTCATAAATTGGATGATATTATTTGAGATTGTTTAATTTACTACCAAGGAATTATTCATCAACATCTTTATTTAGTTGATTTTTTTTTATAATAACAGTTTTCATTCTAGTATACAGATGGCACCTTTTTAGGGATTATATAGAAAGCAATGTCAAACATCAATAATTTGGGATGAATTCAAGGAAAGGAAGTTTATGGGAATATAATTAGTATAGAAACTGACTAAGAATGTTAATATGATCCATAAACACACGAGGATATCCCAGATTAGGAAAAAAATTTATGCAGATAACAGGAGGAAAGACTTTTCTTTTGTGGTAGGTGATCATGTTTTTCTTAGAATCTCACTGTGGAAAATTTTTATGTGTTTTTGTAAGAAAGGAAAGATAAGTCCATGGTTCATCGGGCCTTATGTAATCCTAGATAAATTTTTAAATTTCTCCTACTGAGTATATTTTCCTCCAAGTTTATCTTATGTACACAGTGTTTTTCATGTTTCGATTTTGAAAAAGTACATTCGAAATTCATCTCATGTTTTGAGCCCAGAAGTAGTTCAAATGCAAGAGAACCTTTCTTATAAAGAGAAACCTATTCATATTCTTTATCTTAGAGATAAATTATTTTAGAATAAGGTAATTCACCAGGTTAAGGTTTTGGGGAGAAACCACATGGTTGAAAAAGAAAAATGGGAATATGAAAATTCTACGAGGTAAAGGTTCCCTCACTTGTTTAATAAGTAAAGAAATATTGAGAACGCAATTTCTATAAGGTGGGGAGAATTTAACAACCTAGTTAATTATAAAATAATTTATTATCATTCTGTAATTATGTAGTAAAATTCATTATAAATGTATAATGAAATAAGTGGTACTTATAAAAATTATGTAATTTATATTGATGGAATAGTATCATGACATTAGGAATAGTGGTCTAGAAAATAGAATAGTAGCCTCTCCTATGAAATAATAAATAAAATCATATATCTTAAAAGTAAAAATATGATATATTTATATCATGGAATAAGTAAATAAATGATTTTAAAGTGATAAATTAAGTGTTGGTATTTTTGTGACTCATAAATATTTAATTTCAATTTTATAATTAATATAATGATTTAAAAAAATATGTTTTCATAAAATGGATTCATAAATTAATATTTTATTTTATTTTTATTATAAGATAAATTTATGAGACCATCATTAGTTTTTCAATGTGTTATAAAATCATTTATAGTATTAAAAATTTTATTTTTCAAATAAATAATAATTTTAATTAAAAATTGAATTTCTCATATTTATAAAATAATTTTCATAAAATAGAGTTTATTTTTTAATTCTATATGTTGAAAAATGGTTTTCTTAATTTCTAGTATTTTTCTAAAATACTTGAATTTTTTTTAATAGTAAAATACTATAATTTACGGTATTTAACAAATATGTGATTTATTGAGTCATAGATTATGAAAGGCTGATATAAGCCCAGTATCTCGAATTATCCTTTATTATTTTAATATATTTAGTGATAATTCTCAAAATATTCATATTATTGAGAAAAAATAATAAACTAATGAATATAATAATGAGAAAATACCCTTCTCCTCCACTATAAATACCACCCCTCACCACCTCTTCTCCTCACACCGAAAATCCTTGTAGCTTGTTTAATTTATATCTAATTACCTTCTCAAGAATATTACCCACATCTAAAACCTATTGTTATCATCAAAAGTCCAAAACCATAGTCCTTAAAGAGGTTCTCGAGTAGGATAATTCATGAGGTAAAATCTTATTTCTTTTTCTTTTATTTTCTTTTCATTTTATTTTATTTTATTATACTCTATTCATATCCCCTTATACAAGTATAATAAAAACTAAATTATATTATTTATAATTTAATTTTATATTTTTTTATGGAAAATTCATCATCAAACTCCTTCTCATATCTCTTTTATTCTAAAAATAAAAACAACATCTCTGATGTGTCGATTTACTAACATTATGGATGATGTGTTTCAAATTTCCATTACCGCCTTCAATGCTGATAATAAAACTATTAATATGGTTAAAAAATATTTGATTATAAATATTAGAAGTTATTTAATTTTGTAGAATCATTATATACATATGATATTAAATAAAATTATTTAAGTTTGTTATGGTCGTAAAAATCGCCAAAATAAACTAATTCATTCTCATTAATGTTTTATCTGATGATTCATCCTCATATTAGAAAAAAATGATATAATGTATAATTTAAAATTCTGTAAACATTTTAACACCATTTCATTTCACTTCTGGAGTTTTTATTCCATTTAATAAGAAAATCCCTAATGAACCGACCGTGGAAACCATGAAATAAATGCACCCAAAACAATGAAAATTACAAAATATTATTAATAAATGGGTGGAATGATGTTATAATAAATTAATATAAGTAATTATATATATTTATATGGTTATCTAATATATTAATAAAACTCTTTAACTATTATAAAGTGTTTTCGAAAATGTTTTAAGTAAGAAAAACCTAGGGAAAGGGAATTCTTATCCCAATTTCCATTCTTTGGGTTAACCTTCTACTTTATTTTAATGCGAAACTAAGATTATTTATGAAATTAATTTTGATTATATAGTGTTCTATTATGTATATTTACAATTTATACACATATTACATTCTTTTTATCAATTCTAACTTCAAATATATGATATTTTTAAGGTAATTTTCTTTAAAATTCTCTTTTAAATTTCTATTTTTACAAAATTCAAAGGAATGTTTTTATGATGAAGTTATTTATGTTTAATGATTAAGTTATGGTTTAAGGACCCAGGGACATCCTGAGAGGGGATGGGTGAATCCGGGTGACAACTTTTTCTTTTAATGTGATGGATCTTGTTCCCATGTTGGTAGGAACTTGTTGAACCTGTATGATGAATATGATCAGAAATCAAACATTCACATGCACAGAGATGGCACAACACTTTTTACTTGGTTCACCATTAAGGGCTACGTCCAAGTAGAATACGTCGACAAGTTGTCGGTCGTACCAAATTCCACTAATCTTCACTAGCTATGGATTACAAAGGTTCGGGCACAATCACTTTGTCCCAGACTCACTGCCTTTACAAAGGTTTAGGGATAGCTCACTGCTTCCCTCAGGTCACTCCCGTTGACTCCCCCTGGCTCACTGCCCTTGGTGAAGACACACTCAGTTTATAGACATGAAGGTCTCTTCATCATTTCATAAGAATTCATCCTCTGTTTTATGTAGATGCTCTATTGAAGTCCAATTCTTACCAGAAGATGAATCTCACTTTGTGCTGAGGGTACCGGGCGATCTTCCAGTTTTCGTGCTGCTTCAAGAGGACATATGTACTTTAACAACCCTGGCGCGCTTCTCCAAGCCCGATGCGCAAGTTTCAATCCTGGCGCGTAAGTCACATGCACGGTACAAATTTGGCACGCAGGCGACAACAACCCACTTGTGTGACACTGCCTCTATCTACTCTAAACTTGCACGACGTTGTGCCTTTAACTCCCCAACCACCTTGGTCGTGCAACCAACAACTGGCGCAGAGCCTCTACATGCCCAACTCAACCACTTTCGTGATGAGAGCTCAAAAAATCTCTAAATCTTGAACTCCGTTGTAAATGAGGAGGGGGTCCTCTATTTATAGGCAAACTGGACCCCCTGTGCGGTGGCGCGCAAGTCTTCCCTCAGCGCGCAGGTTCCGGCGCGCAGCTCATCCTCCCTAGCCTCTGTCGCGCTACTCACTTGCACGACCACACAAATACTTGTGGGACCTTCTTTCCTTTGCCATATTTTAAAGTAATGATCTTGAAAAACAATAGGCGCGCAAGTTTCCAGTCCTCCTAGGCATTGGCGTGCAAGTCTCTTGACGGCGCGCAGGTCACTTGCGAGACCAGCCCAAAACTTGCGTGGCCCTTATCCCTTTTCCATTTACCCATGTTCTGATCTTGAAAAACATATGGCGTGCAAGTTTCCTCTTCATAAATTACACGGCGTGCAAGTATCTTTTCCAAAAAATACTTTTCTCCATTTGTTGATTTTTAGGCCCAAAAATTTGGAAAACACTGGGAAACGGCGCCACCTTCAATATTGATGTCGGATTGAACTGTATGATCTCTTTGCTGGTACATATTCTGAACTTCCACTGAGGATTGACAACAAACACAAATCATACTCCAAATAATTCATAGAAGACCATGGTTCCGTTTGGGTTTGTTGGCAATCATAGAATAAATTCAATAGATCTGCATCCATGTGCAAACCAAAAACACAAGAATCAACTCAGCCAACACTCTAAGTCTATGTGAGCAATTCGCAGTGTAGAAAACTAGAGAGGAAGCTTGAATTGGGTTCCAGTGTTTTGGAATTCTCAATGATTCCCATGATTAATTACATGAATGATTAAATCATTCTTATCCTTCTCATCCTATCAGTGACACTGAATTCTCATTGTGTCACAGGAGCATTCTGTGCCTGAAAATTCATGAATTTATTCCTTTCTCCTCAATTGACAATAAACCCGGAGCTTGGTTATTTGTTCATTGTTCATCTCAAACCATACTCCCCTAGATAGTATCTCCCCCACAAACCTACATCACATCCATAAACAGATAAAAACAGTTATCATAATCGGAGAGAGGGGTATTGCGTAACCGCCATATGCACTGGGAGGTGGCTGAACACCAAGGTTCAACCGATGCTTCTCAAACACAGCCGCAGACAGTGGCTTGGTCAGGATATCAGCCACTTGCTCTTTAGTTCCCACATGATCCATTCTAATCACTCCTTGTTCAACTTTTTCTTTGATAAAGTGATACATGATTGCAATATGTTTCGTACGGGAATGTTGAACAGGATTCTTCGTAAGATCAATTGCGCTCTTGTTATCACAGTAAATCACCTTTGGTTGCTTTACCTCATCACCAATATCTGTTAATTGTTGCTTCATCCATAGCAGTTGAGTGCATGAATTTGTGGCAGAGATATACTCAGCTTCAGCAGTACTAAGAGAAGTACTTTCTTGTTTCTTGCTTAACCAGCCAACACATTTCTGCCCAATATAGAAGGCTCCACCGCTAGTGGACTTTCTATCTACAACATCACTAGCCCAGTCAGCATCAGAAAACGCTAATAATTCACTGTCCCTGCCTGCATCAAAAAATAATCCGAATTTATGTGTACCTTGAATGTAACTCATGATTCTTTTTACTGCTGCCATATGTTCCTCCTTTGGATTACTCTGAAAGCGGGCCGTAAGGCATGTGTCAAAGACAATATCTGGATGTGTCGATGCCAGGTACAGTAGGCTCCCAATGATCCTCCTGTACATGGTGGGATCAACAGAGTCCCCATCCTCATGCTTTCCAAGTTTAGGCCCAACTGCAATCGAAGTTGACATTGGTTTGGAGTCTTGCATATTAAACTTCTTCAGCAGCTATCTTGCATATTTTTCCTGAGAAATGAAAGTGTATTCCTTCTTTTGAATCACCTGCAACCCCAATAAATATGTAAGCTCCCCAATCATAGACATTTCAAATTCTGATTTCATGTGGTTGGCAAATTTGTCCACTGATTTCTGCCTGCTACCACCAAATATGATATCATCAACGTAGACTAGAACCATGAATTGATCTTTTGGAGAATTCTTCACATAGAGATTGTGATCTACTCCTCCTATTTTGAATTCCAGCTTCTTGAGATATGAATCCAGCCGTGAGTACCACGCCCGCGGTGCCTGCTTCAAACCATATAGAGCTTTCTTCAGTTTGCAGACCTTTGTTTCATCAGTACCTAAAACAAAGCCCACTGGTTGTTCAATGTAGACTTCTTCTTAGAGTACACCATTCAAGAATGTTGTCTTGACATCCATTTGATATACATTATATCCTCTTTGGAGTGCCATGGAAAGGAAAAGACTGATTGACTCCAGTCTAGCCACTGGTGCAAAGGTTTCTTTGACATCAATGCCTTCAATCTAGGAGTATCCTTTACATACCAGTCGTGCCTTGTTTCTGATGACACTTCCATGCTCATCAAACTTATTTTTGAAGATCCATTTGGTACCAATCACATTGTGACCTTCAGGTCTATGGACAAGATCCCATGTCTGATTCTTGTCAATCTGATCTAATTCTTCATTCATGGCTTTCACCCAAGATTCATCATTTGCATCTTCTTCGAATGAGGATGGCTCTACAACTGGCAGAAATGCAGATTGCGTGTTATTCCTCATCCTTCTTGTTTGAGTGGGTGCACTCCTATCCCCAGTTATGTTGGATGGATCAATCTCAGTTCTTTGATTTCTCCTGCAAGGTTCAGTTGCATTCTCTTCAGCCACAGTTTCTTCTTCAGATTCTTCTTCTGAGTCAACATCCTGATGTGACTGCTGAGTGTTTTGTACAACTTCCTCTATTTCTGCATTTGAATTTTCTTCACGATCACTTTCTTCATGACTTTCTATCACATCATCATATGATGTCCTTGAAGCATTTTTGGTTTTCTCTTCAATTATCTTAACATCACTACTTTCCATAATCCTTCCTAAATGCTTGTTGAAACATTTTTAGGCTTTTCTGTTCATTGAGTAACCGAGGAAAATTCCTTCATCTACATTGTCGCCATACTTCCCTTGTTTTCCTTCTTTGTTACTGATGAATCATTTACTTCCAAATATGCGAAAGTATTTTAAAGAGGGATTCCGTCCATGCCACAATTCATATGGTGTTTTCGTCTCACCCATATAAAGTCCTATTCGATTTTGAATGTACACTGCAGCTTGAACAGACTCCTTCCAGTAATGTCGTGGAATACGCCTCTCAATAAGCATAGTTCGTGCCATGTTGTTCACCTGTCGATTCCTACATTCAACAAATCCATTTTGTTCTGGAGTTCTCACAGCAGCTACCTCATGTTATATCCCATGCTTCTCTAGATAATTTTCAAATTCAATGGACGTGTATTCTCCTCCATTGTCAGATCGCTACACTTTGATTGGTCATCCAGTATCATTCTCATAGATTCGCCGATATTTTTTCTTGCATTCAAGGACTTGTCATTTCCTGTGGATGACCATCACACATGCCATTCTACTGTAATCATCTATGAAAAGGAAAAAGTACCTTTCTCTATGAGTTCTAGAAAAATTTATCGGCCCACATACATCTGTATGAATCAGATCAAGAAGGTGAGATGCCCTTTTCTTCTTTGGCTGGTATGAACTGCAGACCAGCTTCCCACAAATGCAAGCATCACAATATTTTTCACGCTCACGCTTCAGATTGGGAATGTCCATAGAAATTCTCAATTTTGATGTTTTATCTATGTCTTGTTGATTGATGTGTCCCAGTCTCCGATCCCACAAATTTTTTTCTTCTTCAACAGTCATGTAACAGACATTTTCTTCACTATCAACCTGATACAAGTTGCCTTCTGTTCTACATCCCTTTATAAGTGAATTGCCTGTCTTTCCCTTGATAGTGCAGCCTTTCTGATTAAAAGTAACTATAAGTCCCGAGTCACAGAGTTGACTCACACTGAGGAGATTATGATGTAGGCCATCTACGTAAAGGACTTCAGTCTTCTTTAGTTCTCCATTAGATAATTTTGTACTTCCACTCCCTTTGATTTTTAGAGCTCCATAATTACCAAATCGTACTGTACCATCAACCTTCCTTGTGATATCTGTTAATAGGCCGACACTACCTATCATATGAGATGAACAACCGCTATCTAGAATCTAGGTACTGTTGTTCTTTATAGCTTTGAGGGCCACCTCTGAAAGGTTGGATTTCTCAATCTTTTTCCTTTCCTTCTACAATACATTGGATTGAGTATATAGTACTGATGTCCTTTCAATTATCTCTTTTGCATACCCAGGTTCATCATAGTCAAAATCTTCTTTGAGAGGAGAGAACCTGTTTGAGAGAGCAACATTGTCTTGTTGTCGAGACTTGACTTGTCTTGAACTTCGGTATGAGGTGTCCATGTCCCTTCCCTTCCTGCAATTAGCAGCCTTATGACCAAAGTTAGAACAACAATAACAATATCCATAGAAATTGTTTCTTTTATAAGAATTAGGATATGAATTTGTTCTCCTTTGTTGAACTTCTATATCTTCTCCATTTAGATAGCTTCTTTCCTCTTTTCAATAAGACATGGTATGGCCCAGATATCCATAGAAATGACACTTCATGAGAGGAAATGTCTTCTCACATGAATTTATCCTCATACCTTCTTCCTTGGGAGGATAGTTAGATTGTCTGTTATTTTTGAATGTTTGAGGATAATTTTCAGTTCTCCATTTAGTTTGGATTGAGGGTTCCTTTTTCAGCACTTTAGGCAACGTTTCAGCATGTTCAACTTTCATCTTATCTTTATTTTGGATCTTTTCACTTCCAGCAGTTGATTTCTTAGCTTCACAGCCAATTCCACTCCTTCCCATGCAAGAAGGTCTTTGATCACTCAAGATTTTTCCAACCCCATCTGAACCACACTTGGCTCTTGCCAGTAATTCTGCATCTAAGAATCTTCCAAACATTATTTTCTTCCTCGATTCTTTTGGAATTGATTCAGTCTCCAGTTTACTCCTTAGAGTAACAACTTCCTCCTCAAGACCCTCAGCAGTCTTGGATTTTTCATCTAGTCTGGAGGTGAGGTCATTGATGACCTTTTCCTGCTCTTCAATTCTCAACTTCAGATCCACTACATCATCATTACTTTCAATTATTTTAGACTGTACCTTCACAAATTCTTCCAGTCGTTCAATTTCAGATTCATGTTGATCAACGTATTCAGCTGATTCTTCTACAATTGATTTCCACTTATTGCAACTCTTACATTTAGTCTTAATCATATTAACTGCATCCTTAAGTTTCATCTCGGGATCTACACAAGTTCTCAGTTGTTTTTCTCCACCAGTATCTTCTGACTTTTCAATAGTGGCCATCATGGAAGCATGGTTCTCAGTTTTGAATTCTGGTTCTTATTCATCACAGAATTTATTATCATATTCTTCCTCTTCACAGACAAAACTCTTCCTTTGCATTTTCTTTCCAGATTTGAAGTCTCCCTTTTTTAAGAACCTTCTTTGAGGCTTCTCGAAGCTTTCATATTCACTATCATCATCATTGATCTTTCTTGTGCACTGAGAGGCAATGTGTCCAACTTTCCTCAACAAAAACATGCGAGAGGTAACTTCCCTTTGAATTTCCCTTTTCCCTTCTGGAACTTCTTTGCAATGAGAGAAAGAATTTCTTTTTCTTCGTCATCTTCACCACTACTATCTTTCTAGATTTTCAGTTTATCAAAGTCCTTGAATGCCATTTCCTTCTCAAACGAGTCGCAGCATCTTCTGGTTTGACTCTCATTTCATATGCTACCAAGCTGCTCAGTAGATCATCTAGAGAAAGTTTGGAAAGATCTCTTTCTTCAAGAGCTGACACCTTTTCATTGTACAGAGGTGGAAATCTTCTTAATATTTTTTTTACAATATCAATGTCTTTGATTTCTTCTCCTAGACCCCGAATTTCTCCAACCACTTCAGTAATTCGATTGAAGAATGAGTCTGCATTCTCATCTGGATGCATCTTCAGATCATCAAACTGATTGTGCAGCACTTGTAGCTTCGCCTCCATAACTTTTATATCTCCTTCATAGATATTCTTGAGTTTATCCCACATGGATTTTTCTGAGGTTCAATTCATCACCTTTAGGTAGATCTGGTCAGAAAGGGCTGCAGTGACTGCATTTTGTGCTTTAGCATCAGAATCAAGAATTTTCCTGTCTGTTTCCGTCATAGCCAGGCATGTTGGATCAGTGACTTGTATTCCTTGCATAGTAGAAAAAAGAACTTCCATTCCAAGATATCTTAGATGATATCTCATTCTGTTCTTCCAGATCTGGAAATTACTTCCATCGAAGTGAGGGACTCCCCTGACATTGACTGCATTCTCCATGACGATAAAGGACAGATTCAACACCAGCAACCTTTACCCTCTGATACCAGTTGAAGGACCCAGGGACACCCTGAGAGGTGAGGGGTGATTCAGGGTGACAAATTTTTCTTTTAATGTGATGGATCTTGTTCCCGCATTGGTAGGAACTTGTTGAACCTGTATGATGAATATGATCAGAAAGCAAACATTCACATGCACAGAAATGACACAACACTTTTTACTTGGTTCACCACTAAGGGCTACTTCCAAGGATCATTCGCTGAAAAGTTGTCGGTCGTACCAAATTCCACTAATATTCACTAGTTGTGGATTACAAAGGTTCGGGAACAGTCACTCTATCCCAGGCTCACTGCCTTTACAAAGGTTTAGGGATAGCTCACTGCTTCCCTTGGGTCACTCCCGTTGACTCCTCCTGGCTCACTGCCCTTGGTTAAGACACACTCAGTTTATAGACATGAAGGTCTCTTCATCATTGCATAATAATGCATCCTCCATTGTATGTAGATGCTCTATTGAAGTCCAATTCTTACCAGAAGATGAATCCAACTTTGCGCTGAGGGTACCGGGCGATCGTCCAGTTTTCGTGCAGCTTCAAGAGGACAGATGTACTTTAACAACCCTGGCGCGCTTCTCCAAGCCCGGAACACAACTTTCATTCCCGGCACGCAAGTCACTTGCATAGTACAAATTCTCCACGCAGGTGACAACAACCCACTTGCGCTACACTGCCTCTTTCTACTCTGAACTCGCGCGACGTTGTGCCTTTAACTCCCCAACCGCCTTGGTTGTGAAACCAAAAACTGGAGCGCAGCCTCTACATACACGACCCAACAACCACTTGCGTGACTCAACCACTTGAACGAAGAGAGCTCAAAAAAATATCTAAGTCTTCAACTCCTTTTTAAATGAGGAGGGGGTCCTCTATTTATAGGCAAACTGGACCCCCTGCGCGGTGGCGTGCAAGTCTTCCCTCGGTGTGCAGGTTCCAGCGCGCAGCTCATCCTCCCTAGCCTCTGTTGCGCAACTCACTTTCGCGACCACACAAATACTTGCGCGACCTTCTTTAATTTTCCATATTTTTAAGTAATGATCTTGAAAAACAATAGGCACGCAAGTTTCTAGTCCTCCTAGGCATTGGCGCGCAAGTATCTTGACGTCACGCAGGTCACTTGCGCGACCAGCCCAAAACTTGCGCGGCCCTTATCCCTTTGCCATTTCCCTATGTTCTGATCTTGAAAAACATATTGCCGCAAGTTTCCTCTTCATCAAGTACACGGTGTGCAAGTATCTTTTCCAAAAAACACTTTTCTCCATTTGTTGATTTTTAGGCCCAAAAATTTGGCAAACAGTGGGAAACGGCGCCACCTTCAATACTGATGTCAGCTTGAACTGTATGATCTCTTTGCTGGTACACATTCTGAACTTCTACTGTGAATTGACAACAAACACAAATCATACTCCAAATCATGCATATAAGACCATGGTTCCAACAATGGTTCTTGTTAATTGTTTATAATGAAGGGTGGGGCCTGTATATCCCTCTAATTCATTGGGTATGTTTATGTTGGAGGTCAACCGTATGGTTACTCAAAGTGTAACTGTGATGGTTACACTATTAGGTAGCTGTGAGATTTACATTGTAAGGTAGACATGGGGGTTGCATTATAATGTATCTATGAGGGTTAAAAATATTATGGTATCCATGAGGCTTACAATATTATGTAATTAATGCCCTAAGTTACCTTTATGTTATTATTTATTTTTCTATGTTTTATATAAATCACTTATTTTCACAATGTAAGTATATGATAAATTATGTGTGAGAACTATATATTGTGAAAATGTTTTCATATGCGTATAAGTATTCATGTAATAATTATTTACTTCTTTTTATATACGTTACTAAACATTTTTTGAACATCCCACGTTTTTAAAATTTGTTGTATAGGGATTAAGTCTGGGTAATAAAAAATAATAAGCAAAGCTGAATGTTGTGAAGAATTAATGTTTTATTAAAAAATTATATTATGGAATAAATGGATACTATTTTAGTAGTACCCACTTTGTATGATTACGGGTTTATATGTATGAATAATGTACTAATTTTCTAAAACTCTAAACCAAAAAGATCTTTGGGAATGTAATGAGTGTTTTATAGTTTAATTAAATAGATTATATAATGTTTATGGTCGAGTAATTATACTTTATGGATGATCTAAATAAATTTGTGGTAGTATTTATATAAGATATTATTATCTACTAAAAATTCAAGGAGGAACATGGAGCTCAATTAAATGATGTACTAAAGACCTTGAAAAAGGGAAAATTGTATGAAAAGTGTAGAAAATATGTGTTTTGGATGGTGAAAGTTACATTCATGAGGCATGTTATCACTAACAAAGGGATATCTATGGATCCATTGAAGATATATGAAATTAGAGGATGGACCATACTTATAACTATGTCAAAGATCCTTATTTTCCTTGTATTATCTAGGTTCTATGTCGGTTTTTGAGAAACTTCTCGTGATTGTCAAGCCCAGTAACCAAGTTAACTTGGAAGGTGGTGAATTTTTTCTGGATATATAAATGTGAGGAGAGATTTAAAGAGTTAAATAATAGGGTAGTCACTACACCTAATCTCATATTACCCACCAATTTGGAAGGATTTTTGACTTCTAGTGATGTGTTTATGAAAAATAGGTTGTGTAATCATGAAAAAATAAAAGTTGATATTATGTGCTACCCACCAATTAAATATCCATGAGAAGAACTACCCAACCCTTGGTTTCGAATTTTCTTTAGTGATATTTACATTAAATATTTGGTGACATTATATCTATGGAGATATGTACGTCATATATACAGATCATAAAAGCTTTAATTATATGTTCACATGAAAGGAGATCAATATTTATCAACTAAGGTGGTTAGAACTGATCAAGGATTGTGAGTTTTCAATCCATTACCATCCTAGGAAGGTGAATGTAGTGAAAAGATCCTTGAGTAAAATTGATCTAGTGACCCTATGTATAATGAGCACGTAAAGAGGTAAAATATTCTTGTACATGCAAAGGATAAACATTGGAATCCTAAAAGTAACTTAATCCTACATTTATCAAATAACTTCTCAACCATTCATTCTTGAGAGTATTAAGGAGGCCTAAAAACATGATAGAGATCTATAGAGAACAGTAGTGAATATTCTGGAGTTCAACTTTTCTAAAGATGGATTTATAAGGTTTGAAACCTAGAAATAAATCCTATAAAAACTATAACTGAAGAAGAAACTTATAGATGATGTGTATTGTGCATCATTGTCTATTAATCCAGGAATAACTAAGATTTATAAATATATGAAGAAAAAAAATTTGTGGGATAATATAAAGAGGTAGATGACAGAATTTGTATCTCGATTCTTGGTGCTCCAATAAGTCAAGTTTGAATGACAAAAGTCTATGGGTAGGATGAAACCATTGACCATACTAGTATAGAAATAGGAAAAAATAACCATGTATTTTTTTATAGGACTCTAAAATACATATAAAGTCAATAAATTCATTTGGGTGGTAGCCATTCACCTTATAAAGTTGGAAAATTTCTTCATTATCAAGGAATGTTTCTTTCTTGACCAGCTCGCTACGATATACATAAGATAAGTGGTAAGAATACATGGAGTACCACTCTCTATTATATCTAATTGAGATATTATTTTACCTCAATGTTATGAAGAATCATTTAGCAAGAATTGGATATAAAGATGAGTTTTAGTACTTCTTATCACCCTCATATGGATGTTCAATCTGATAGAACCATTCATACTCTATAGGATATACTAAGATCAAGTTCCCTGAAATTCCAAAGATATTTATATCAAAACCTTCCCCTAATGGAGTTCTCATATAACATTTATTTTTATTCTATAAATAAAATGTCACCTTATAAGGTGATGTATGGGAATAAGTGTCAGAATCTGACATGTTGGGATGAAGTTGGAGAGTAGAAGTTAATGGGGCCAAATCTTATCCAAGATATTAAAAATAAGTTTTAATTTGTTCATACTCATATGAAATACATGAAGAGTTAATAGAAAATATATAAAAATAAGAATTGAGAAGACTTGGAGTTTGAATTTAGAGATAAGGTGTTCATTTATATAACACTGTGGAAAAAATTTATAAGGTTTTGAATGAATAAAAAGTTTATTACTAGATACACTATTCCCTTTGATATACTCGATCACATCAGAGTTGTGACCGATCGAATATCACTCCCACCTAACCTATCTAAAGTAGATGATGAGTTCCATGTATCCCTATTAAGGAAGTTCATATCATACCCATCACATGTACTAAATATATATGTATTAACTTTGGATAATGGTATTCTATATGTGGAGAATTTCATGAAGATCTTAGATCATAGGTAACATTTTCTATGAAACAAAAAAACTCACCTGGTCAAAGTAATGTAGTGGGACCATAAGTTTGATGAAGTAACATGGGAATTAAAGGAGATGATTAAATAGAATAACCCCATTTGTTTTCATGTATAAAATTAATTTTTTTGGGTGAAATTTATAAAGTGGGGAAGAATTAAATAAACCAAAACTTTTATAAATGAAATTCCATTTTGAATGAATAAATTCTTTATTAAGTAATGCAGTTGTAAAAAACAAATTCACTACATTGGTTATTTTGGACCTCTATAAAATATATCATATTGGACTTAAAATACAGCTAATAATCATAACTTTTGATTTTATATACATTTTACAATAACCATTAATATTAGTATATATTAATGGTTATAATAATATCTAATTGATATATAAAGAAGAAACAATGGCATTGACTAGTAGGATCATACCCTATGTCGCCCATTTATCAGAGCTTCTAAGGGAGATAACATCACTGTAATTTTCCCTTGACCAAGCCTAATATGAGATTAAAAGACTAAAAATTGAGCAAAACCATTTGTAGGATAATTTCAAGCTTATCAATATCACCTCCCAGACCATTTTTGTCAAACCACCCCAAGAAATTGCTAACATCGCACACTTTACCCTTAGATCATACACTAGTGTAATAAAGGGTTAGGTATCTAGACCCTTGTTTTATGAATTTTTATATTTTATTTTTGATAAAATCATGACTAAATATATTCATTTTCATTATTACATTATACACATGATTATATAATGAGTTTAATAAAATAATATTTTGATATGAATAAACCAAAATTGTATTTTTGGGAAATATATAGTTTCAATTAAGAAACTTTTTTGATAAAGTAAATAATTTTGAAATAAATATTATTTTTCATCAAATATTTTTATTAAATAATATTTATTTAAATATAAATTATAATATAATTTAATGGAGTCCATTTTAATGTTTGAAACATTCAAAAACTTATCAGTGTCGTAAAAACTAGTATTTTCCAATAAATAAATATTCTTATTTAATAGTGTAAATTATTATATTTAGAAAATTATTTTTGTAAAATAAATATTGTTTTTGAAATTATTACATTAAAATTAGTCAATGGTTAATTTTTCATAATTTTATGAGACAATCCTTTTTTTGGTAAAAATTAAATGTGTCATAAATATAATGTATATATTATGACACCATAATATCCCAAAAGTGATGTAATAAATACCATAAAAGGATTCCAAAACCAAAAATATATTTATATTTTAAAAATTTATTTTTCAAGTAATTTTATTAATTTTATAAACCTATACTGAATCCACCAAAACCGATATTATAATTAAAGGTTTTAAAAATGATTCTTCACGAAAATGACTCACTTCTACATCATGAATTGTATTATTTTAAGGAGTTAGATTATTTTCCAAATAAAATATTAAAAAACACTCCAATTTTTCATAAACTATGGGAAGACCTGGTGTAAGGTTTGTGGTTTTGATTATTTTTTCACAGAGTCCAAAACCTAGGTTTATAAATTAATAAAGAATTCCCCTCTCTTTTACTATAAATACCCACCCAAACACTCATTCCTATGAACTCAAAACACTTTTGTCATAAAATTACTCTCCATAGACCTTTATAAATCTTTCCCGAGGTGCTCCCAATCTATTAATAAGCTTCAAACAATCTTTTATAAGAAACCTCTCAAAGTAAGGGATTCTCTTCCCCTTCCTTTTTATTTAAGTAATTTATTTGTACTATACCTTTTTTCAATTTTTCATGTTGGAATGTTTTTTTTCGCATCCATTTACTACCATTATGATTACCAAGTAATTAGATACCACCTTCCACTCTCACTAAACCCTTCCATGAACCTTTATGTACACCAGTTATGTAGTCTAAATTATCTTATGATTTTCGATGCCCAACTTTTATGTTGTGAAAACCCATCCCCATTTTCCAAATAGGTTATTCACCTAGATATTAATATCCTTAATTTATTAGTAAATTTTATTAATTTAACCCACACTCTTTAATTTTGGTATTAAAATTGATTAAATAATTCCTTTGGTTGTATATTATATATGGCACACAAATACATGTACCTAATATAAATGTAATGGGTGGGGCCAGAATTATATATCCCCCAAATGCATTGGATAGTGTTTTTATCTTAATAGATATCATTTATAGTGCATGGGAGATTATCCTAAGCATACTATGTTATGTTTTCTTGGTGGTTATCGTTGACCTATGCTTATGATGTCATTTTTTATGTTACCATGTTCTTATGTTACCTTGATGTTATCTCTTTATATCATGTTTTGATGTTCATGTTTATTATTATCACCATTTTATGTCACCTTGATATTCCTAAGCTCACATATATTACTTTCATCATGTTATTATTTTATTATTCCCTTAATGGGATTTATAGATCACTCATTTCTTATGTACCTCCCCAAGTTATCTCGTACAGTTTTAGAAGATCAATGGAATTTAAGGGCATATTATGGATTTTTAAAATAATTTTTTTGTATCCCAATTTTAAAATATTGTGATATATATCTTATTACCCAAAGAAACTAGTATTATCAATACTTTTTGGTCATTTTATGTGTATATTTATGTCATAAGTCATGAAATAAACTGTATAAAAGATTTAGGTTATCATATTTCCCTTACTAGGAATTTGAGATCACCCCTTATTATGTTTCCATTTCCCTAGGTTATGAATAGAAGTATTAAACATGATATATCTAACAATATATCTTGTGTGGAGATTTTTTGGGAGAATTTTTAGACTTTTATTGATTAAGTGGTTTCTTATAGTGGAAAAAAGTTTCCATTAGTTTGGAAAGACATGGGATTATTTAGTTTATGATTTTTTATAATTCTATAAATCTCTAAACCAAAAAGATCATGTGAGTGTATTATAATGAAATATTTTATATAATTCATATAATCAATGGATGTTAGGTCCTTGTTTCTATAGTTGGTATCAGATAAGGGTTTATATAACTTTAGAGATTAACAAGTTTATTGAGTATAATTTAAGGTTCTATAAGTTAATATTGATTTTAATTTAAAAGGTATATATAACCCTCTGGGATAGTATATGATTTAATGTTAAGGTAATACTTTATATTTTATTTAGGTCTTATGAAAAAATAACTTTAGTTAAAACCCTATGAATAAGTGTAATTAATGAATAACATCCTAATGTTTTCATAAAATTGAGATTATATGGTTTCCTTAGAAATGTATCCTTGTATAAATACTAGAAAGTGGATGATGTTGTGTCCTAGATGCACCTAGGGTAATCACTCTAAAAATAATAGGTTTAGAATTAACTCAATCATCACTCTAATGCATGATGACTGGGCATAAGACTACACACCTAGCTATAAACTCTCATGGGATATGATTTGGTTGATCACATTCACTTTGAAAACCACTATGAATGATTAATTTTCGATTTATTTTGATAGATTATGTTGAGAAGTATAGAATAACCCAACTTAAAGTAAACTGGGCTAAACTAATATTGATATAGGTTTAAATAAAATAATTATAGGCTAACATGATGATAAGGTAAATGATTTTAAGGTTGAATCCCTTTTATGTTATTAATTGTGATAAATTATCTATATTGTTATTGTTTTTTCACTCATGTCAATAATTTTTCTTTTAGTAATGGTTGGAACAGGAAGGAACCATGGGTTTAAGGTACAATTTGAAGAGTTCCTTAATAAACAACCTATTTTAATGGAAGATAGAGTGAGAAACCATGTGATTATTCTAAATCAGCTATCATGAAATCTGATTAAAAATTTGAATACAGTCAAAATCTCAAACACACCAAATAAGAGAAGGATATAGTCCCATAAAATATTAAGGGACAAAGATAATGAAAGAAAACGTGTTTGATTTTCTATATATCAGAAATGTGGAAGGAGTGGCCTCAGGAATTTCATCAAGGGAACTGTAAAATTATTTACCTATGGAATAGGGGGTCATTAAGAATTAAAATTTCACAATAAAATTAATATTTTGGTTAACATGACTGAAATAAATAAAGTTAATCATAAATTACCATTAAAAATTCAATTTACAATGTGTGGGGAATATGTCAATTACCCATGCAAGTGCACTAATACAAGGACTAACCAAATGATGAGCATCACCAACCTCCAAGACTAATAGGAAAATGGAATGCATATGTAATCACTACATCTAGAGTGGGTCGTGATATTTAAGGTACATGTTCCCTCCAACTCAATGTTATAGATGTCATGTTTGAATTTGATTTTAAGATTTTTAGCATATATAAGAAGTTTTATATGAACATTAAATCACCACCCCAAGTATTTTATTATAAAATAAATATTTTATTGGTATTATTATTGTATTAAAAATTTAATTTTATAGTAATTTTCATTGAATAAATTTTATTATCCTTCCTTTAGATAAATTTAAAATGATATTAGTGATGGATTGGATTCCTCCTCTAAGAGAAAAAATTATATAAAGGAAAAATTATTTCATATTAACCCACGATACTCTATCAATGAAATTATGGTAATAAACCCCATCTAGAAACAAATTATATATTGTGGATATTAACACCAAATAATTTTAGTCTTTTGGACCAAATAACAGGAGAAAAAATCAATATTAGGGATAATCCTATTCTGAAGAAAGAGATACATTTCCCAAGTTTATAAGGATAATATATCTCTAGAAATTATATCATGATTCATATATATAATTATATACCTTTATCTATTTATGTTGTTATGTGATAATTAAAATTGTTAGGACACAATTTTTTTAGAGGGGATTATAGCATTGTAAATTCTAAACCTTGTTAACCTGTTGTTAAGTTTGATAACTTAAGTTACATGATACATTTAACATAAATGAACCACAATATATTAGAAAATTATTAATAAAGTTATAATAAAATCTAAGATAGTAAATAATTAAAAACTATCATCATTAGAAGATAAATAATTAATATGTTTTATTATTGAAAAAGGATATCTTTAAAAGTGGTTTTCCTAATATTTTATATTTTTATTTCAAAAGATAAAATTTTTAATTTTAGAATTTGAATTTGATAAAATATACTTCTTTTTTCAATTCAACATTCCAAAATTAACTTATTATGAATATTTTATCTTTTTCTACAGAGGTTGATTTTTATTTGAAAATATGGTATATATAACAATTATTATTTTGTTATGATTTTATAATTATGTAAACATAAAATAGAAGTCCAAAAAACCTTCTAATAAATCATGTATTTATTTAAGGAATAAAATTATTCATTTTAAAATAATTTTTGAACTTGGAAAACGAATGTCCAGTATTTTTAAACTAAAGTAAAGCATTACTTTAATTAAAACATTATTTCTGGTCTTTTCATTGAATCAAACATTTTTAGGGTGAAATTCGGTTTTTGATTACTTTGAAAGACCCATGCCTTTTATTTTTTATTTTTTTGTAATAAATAAATTTATTCTATATAAATTATTTATTATAATAATTTTACCTTTTATAAAGTTTTTAATCTTCAAAACATGGTTTTTCTCAAAACTATTTTTATGTGATTACTTGCATTTGTTTTAAAATTAACTTTTTATACTTTTATAAATTTTATATGATAAAATAATTTTAAAATTTGGGATCATATTATTAAAATTAGGTAATAATTTCAATTTTTTGTTCATTAAAATAAATTACTATTGGTAAAAAATAGTTTACCAGGTAAAAATTAAAAATATTAAAAATACTTTTACTAAGGTGAAATGGGAAAAAATGTTAAAAACATGTTTCAAAATGAGTTTTTAGGTTTTTATTTCCCAAAAATCACCCCTTTCCTAATTTTTCCATTTTTCAATCCCTTAGCCCGTTAATAGTGAAATAAAATTTTTGAAATTCAATGGGTGTTTCCAAAATAACACTTATCATAACTTATAAAAGGGGATCACTTACACCCCTTCATGTTAAACTATTTCCTTATAATTTATCAATTAAAATCTATAATGTTTCCCTAATATAACCCTCTCCCACTTACATAACCTTTGGATAACCATTATTTTTCTTAAGGACTTAATCTCCAACAATATTTCCAAGATAAATCACAAGAATCTATTGTGAGTATTACTTTCTATTAGTCTTTTATTTTACTATACCCATTAATAAAATTCTATGAAAATATTAATATAATGAAATAAATATCATTATTATACTGAAATTTCATTATATTAATTTAACAACAATCATTAAATCCTTTCCATCCACTAAAAAACAAAATAACATCAATCTTGTGTGCATATAGATTACGGCCTCCACAACACAATGTGGTTAAATTTTCATCACCACCAATCAAGGCTAGTATCAAGGATGTATTTTTCAAAAAAAATATGTTACAAATAAAATTTTTAAATGATCATTTTTCATGTACCATCTTTTCATCCATTTTTTGAGAAATTTGATCGTTAATCAAGTGTATATGAAGATTATCACCTCCACAAACAATGAATTAAAATTTTCATCACCATTCATCTTGGATGGTTATAAGAATAGATTTAATGAGGATATATTATAATTATTAAATGTTTAATATTATTAATATTTTATATAATAATTATATAAATATGTTCCCTTACTCCTGAAAACATTACAATACATTACTAATTTGGTCGATTTTACCACCAAAGTAAATGATGTCATAAAGATTATAAATGATTATGGGATGTAATATAATGGTAGTATCATAAAATAATATTCTATTTAATATTTTTAAATTATTATATAAAGGTTTTATTATTATATTTATTAATATATATCCTTTTTATAGTTAAACATGTGGAAAACTAGTTCATTGTGATTTATATTTTCACCTAAACATAATAAAAATATATATAATAAATAAATATCATATGATAATAAATTATCCATATTAAATTATATATAGTGGAAAAGGGTTTATAATAAGGTATCTAATAAAATTAATTTTATTATTTTGTAAAATCATTAGAAGTGCAAAATTAATCTGAAATAAGTTAAGATTTTTTATCCCAATTTCTTTTCTTTGAGACATGTTTATGCAATAAACCATGTTTTATTTTGTATGGTGTACTTACTACTCCATTTTAATATTTATATCATGATTATATTATATTTCATGATATTAAATTTTCTATTTCATGTCAACTTTATCATGGGTTTTCTGTTCAAATGTTCTTAAAGTTGTAAGGGTATGTGCTAACTTAACTTTATTCCATTGGGTTATAAAATTTCATATTTAACTGTATTGTTATAAGTTGATTTATTCTAAAAATTAAATACTTTGTACTATATTTATTACGTATTTTTGGGGGTTGTAAAATTCTTTCTTATAACTACATTATTGAATTATTCTTACCTAAATGATTATGTTACTTATAATGATTTTCTTCGTCTCAATTATGATTCTTTGAGACATAATATATTTTGTGCACCATGTTTTATTTTTATGGTGTATTTATTTCACATAGGTTTGTTTTTATCATAATTGTTTCATTTAATTGGATTTACTAGTTAAATCATGTTCCCTTATTCAAGTGTATATTGATTTAGTTGTTTATCCTTGTAGTTAGGATTCTTAGTAACTCAAGTTTAGTTCATTGGGTTATAGTCATTATAATAAACTTATTTCATATAAGTTGGGTCCATTCTACCATTTTATTGTTTTATATGTAATTTTATCATTATTTTTTGGGGATATGCATTAATTTCACATAAACCCTTTGATAGATATTTCTCACTTCTTAGGATATACTGCTCGTAAGGGTTATTGGTAACTCAAAACTCATTGTTTGAGTTATAAAGTTTTATCTTGGAAATTTTTTTTCCATTATTGGGTTATTCTACCCTAATATTTTATATATGTTATTTTATAATCCACTTTGGGAAAATTATGTTTTAATACAAATAAGGTTTTACTAATATTTTTACATTGTAGGTTTTAAACGAATGTATATTAAGATGTTTTAAAAGGTTTTCCATTTCAAAACGATGTGTTTCATATTCTACACAATATTTTTTTGGGAAACCATTATTTCATTTTTAAGGATTGATTATTAGATATTATTTTTAAAAGTAAATGTTTTCAAAAAAAATCACTTCACCCTTTTGATAATTAATTTCTAAAGTGACCCCTAAATTTGTCTCTTATGATAATATTAAAAATGTTTTCTAAAAAATACTTTATGCTTTCTCTTTCATTTTCCTCATCATAATAAAAAGTATTTACCCTCATGGGGTTTATGTTTCATGATTTATACTATAATATATATTTATATTTTGGGGGTTTGAATTCACATTATTAAACAATTCGATTATTAATCTATTATTGTGTCATGTCATTCAAAATATTATATTACAAGGATAGTTTCATTTATGTATACATAATTATAAGTTTACTTTGTTACATTATGGATAATTTATTTTGAAACTACCCACATTATTTCTCTTTATGTACAATGAAATGTTCGTTTCTATCAGAATAATGTTGAATCACTACCTTTCTCTTATTTAACCATCTACCTTCTTTCTCTGGATGGGTTATGATCATGATATCCCTATTATTGAAATGGGAAAATTTATTTTCCTTTTGTTTGTTGTTATTCCAATATGGATAATTATTGTAAAGTTTACTATGTATTGTTTAACCATCCACCTTATTTATCCTAATCATTCATGATAATGTTACCCATTTTATTATCATGGGTAAAATTATTGACATTCTGAAAGTGTTTATTCCAGTATGGATGATTATTGGAAAAGTTTAATATATATTGTTTATTCATTTTATAAAATGATGAATGCATTATAATTAATTAGTGACAGATATGTACTAGTTATAGATATTCCCTTGATGCATAAATAGGTATCATGAGAAAAACTAGCTTGAATATTTTAGTGTATGCCAACCCAGATCACAATATTTCCTTTACACATGGCCTTGATGGTAAGATCATGATGTCTTGGCTTAGGGAATGGAATTAGATATCTATAATTATGCATTTCATCACTAAGGAGCCCATTATTGTAATCTATATAATCTATTTATATTTATTTCTATACATGGATATATTATTCTCTCAGTTTCAATTGATTATGGAATTATGATTATTACTTGTTTCCAACCATAATATTTTTCTCATGTTTATTCCACGATTGCTTCAGTTGTATGGTTTTCATTACTGAACATTTATTCTCACTTCTTATTATATTTCTACTTCCCTAGGTTATTAAGATCATTACACATTATATGTTTGATAATATAGAATTTTTAGAGAATATTTGGGATATATTGAAGAATTTTTATTAATTAATTGGTTTCCTATAGTGGAAAAAATGTCCATTACTTGGGAATGGTATAGGCTTGTTTAGTTTATGATATGTAAAAATATAAATCTCTAAGCCTAAAAGATCATGGGAGTGTGTTATAATGTAATATTTTTTGTAATTCATTTATTAATTGGATAGTTAGGTTTGGGTTTCTATAACCATATTTCTTCTTTAGTTATATCAAAAGTTGCAACATACTCATATTTTATTGTAGAATAAAAAACAACATATTTTTTAAATTGATTCCATCTCAAAATACTTCCATTAATATAGAAAACATGTCCATAATAAAATTTTAGATCATTCTTATTTATTTATAAACTCACATTTATATATCCTCTGATGACTATTTTTTCATATCCTCTATAAAATATGAATATATCCTTAGTACACCTAAGATATGTTAGGATAGATTTCATAGTAGTCCAATATTAGTCCTGTTGGTTTTCTTAATATTTTCCTACCATACTCAATGAATACGCAACATCAAACCTAGTATATATAAATCCATATATGATAGATCTTGTGATTAATGCATAAAGAATATTACTTATCCACTCTCTTTCTTATTGAGTTTTGGGACTCATTTTCTTGTAAATATGTATACCATATGAAATTTATAACAATACCCTATTATAATGTTCCATATTGAATCTATTCAATATATTTTTAATTTATATACCCTAACATAGTCCAATAATCCTCTTAGATCTATTGTAAATTATCTTGATCCCTAGAATATAGGTTGTTTCACATAATTCTTTCCTTGAGAATCATTTCTTCAACCATGTATTAATTGACTGTACTATTTGTATCTCATCTCCCATTAGTAATGTTTTATCAACAATACTACAATGAAATTGAATACAATACCATTGAACCATTTATAAACATAAGGATCACATTCAGTCTTTATGAAAATAAAATCTTTTGGGGATTCATCGAAGTGAATATTCTATGGTCTAAATGCTTTATTTAACCCATAAATGGATCTATATGACTTCTATACCTTATTAGCATCAATTGGAGTCACAAAACCTTAAATTTATGTAATGTAGGAATATTTTATAACTTTACCATTCAGGAAAAACGTTTTGAAATCCATCATCCAAATATCAAAATCATGGTAAGATATTATTGAATGTAAAATTCTGATAGATTTGATCATAGAAACTACTGAAAAGGTTTCTTCATTGTCTATTTCTTGACGTTGTTTAAAACCTTGACCCACTATACAAGCTTTATTGGAACTAAATTTACCTTTAATGTACATATTATTCTTTAATACCCATTTACACCCAACAGGATTCACATCTACTAGGGGATCTACTAGAACCTAGACTTTGTTCTAGATCGTGGAATCCATCTTAGAATTTATGGATTCTTTCTATCTTGCAACTTTTGATCTGGTTACTACTTCCTTATAGGATATTGGTTCATCATCATCAAAAAATAATGATTCACCACCCTTAGTGACTAGAAAACCATATATCTATAGTGATATAACCTCTCTAGTTACCCTATGAAATACTTTTTTCACTAGAACAACCTCTTCCATTGGGACTTATGGAATTTGATCCTCTTCCAACTCATATGTATATTGAACTCCAACTCTATCTGAGTCAATTTTCCCCCCATTATCTCTTTTATATATTTTATCTCCCTCAAGGAATATGGATTTTCTTTCCACCGTTATTTTTCTATTTGCGGTTTTGTATAGATAATATCCCATTTTCCATGGGATACTATAAATATACTCTTTGTGCCTCAAGGTGTCAGTTTTTTTCTATAGATGGCCTTAACAAACACTCTATAACCCCATACATGAGTATATAATAAAAGATATTTATTATCATACATTAAATCAAATGGAATTATATTTTCTAATTTAGTTGTAACTCTGTTTAGTATGTGTTTCATAGCTCATAATTCATATCCCCAAAAGGATTTGGATGGTCAAAATAAATCATCATTTACCTAAAAATTTACAAAAAGGTGTGGTCATTCATTTCACTAACACCATTCCACTATGGTATATGAGTATGATTTAATTGATATATAATATGAAACTATCTTTTATAGTCAATGAACTCTCTATTAAGATATTATCTACGTTGTTCCGATGAAAGATTGCTTATCTTCTTACCAAGATTATTCTCTAATTCATTCTTGAACTCCATGAATTTATAAAAGGATTCATACTTATACCACATTAATTAAATGCATCAATGTCTGCTAAATTCATCGGTAAAAGTGATTAAATAAGATTATCCACATATATATTCAAAAAGAAAAGTTTCACACAAATTTTTAAACTAATTCAATAAGATTTTTGGCCCTTTTACCATTTCCACAAAAAATAGAGGTTAGGTCATCTTTTATTGAAAGCCAGTGTGACACATATCAAGTGGTTTTAGTTCAAAAGAATCTAAATACCCATATGGATATAAATTTTTCAATTACTTCTCATTTACATGAATAAGTTGGTGATTATCCAATTAGGTGTGATATGAGTCATGTGAATGTGGTTTACTATCGATTTCCAACGCTTTGTTTTCATATTCTAGTAAATAAGGACTATTATTCAAATTACCATGCCATAAAAATGTTATCATTATAAAATTGTTATATTTTATTCCAAAATTTTAATATAAGAACATCCATATCTAAATATTATATGAATATAATGTTTTGGTAACACTAGGAATATAGTAATAGTTATTTAAAATTATAATTAATCACGTTGTAAAAGTAAGTTGGCAGTGTCATCTAGCTAGTATATCCATTCTTTCTCTATTAGAATCTCCAAGAACCACCCCACCTCATGAAACCTTCATAAATCTACTTAATTATTGTATTTGGATAAAAATAAGAGAACCATAATCTATATATAATTCCCAACTAGTAGAAATAGAAAGGTTGAATTCTATAATAAATGTGTCTACAGCTTCCTTCTGGTTATTCACTATAGTGAAATTCTTCTTCTAGGGGCCTTTATTTCCACATGTAAAACATTTTTCATGATGTTACTTAGCTTTACTATATATATTTATCTTCTTATTATGGTATTGTGTTAATTACTTAGACATAGAATGAGCCTCAGAGACCTTTTCCTTTCTATTCATCTTGTTCACCATAAGGAATGATGTTTTTTCATTCCAAATTTCCTTATCTTCTTATTTAATTAGGGTAAGAAGTTCTAGGAGAGACTTATCAATGTTTTTTATATTATAATTCATAACAAAACTAAATAATTTATTAGGTAGTAAATAAATCATGAGGTCGGTGCACAACTCACTAGGTAGATTAAAACCCAAGATATTCAAACAATATATGCAGCTAATAATCTTAACCACATGAGGTCCAGTCAACACACCTTATGAAAGATTGAATGTGAAAAGTGTCATAGATATATAATACCTCTCATGTTTATCTTTATCCTGATAAATATCATGAATATGGGATAAGAACATAAATGTATCCATGTTCTCGTGAAGATTATAGATCTCACTAGACATGGATAATAATATGAGGCACTAGATATCCAATGCATCATCCAAATATATCCAAAATATGGTCTATTCCTCCTCACTAGTCGCATTAGAGAGGTCTTTTTATGGAATAAGGAACTCCATCATGTAGAACTTTCGCTCCTGGTATAGTAGAATGTGAAATCACTCATACCAAGCCTGGAAGTTCATAATAGGGGTGAGATGATCATTATATAAAATAAATCACAAGAATAACGTCATGTTTTTATTACCTTATATTTTTTATAATAAAATAAAATCATGTTTTATTACTTTTTTTATTACCAAATGTTATGTAATAAATTTTATTTATTATTCTCCCACTATTTTATAAAATTCCAATTCCCTCGCCATTGGATTTATAATATCTTGTCATATAGATATTTTAGTATCAAGGATCCATATTTCCCTTATTATAACCCAAAAAGAGGCCTGAAAAGTTATTTGAAGCATTTAGGTAGGACATATTACTAACTACATTAACTCATAGATCCTTGATCCATTGAGTGGGATCCTAAATCCCAAAATCCTAAAGTTATATTTCCTTAACACTTTCCTTTTATTTTTTTCAAGTCTTGTAGAGGCAATCAACACTTGATTCAAACTTGGTTAATCTAACCCAAAATATTTTTTAGAATTCCATGATAACTAAAAGAACCCCAACAGAGAATTGATAAGTACTTTGAACTATTGTTTCATCTTAACTCAAATAATATAATCCCTTTTGACTTAATATTTACTTTGATAGATTTTAATCTTTATGTATAAATTTTTCTTTGAGTTATCTTTTCAAATGCAATTTAAAATTATGTGCATTTTATATAATTGATTAGGAATGTCTCAAAAAAATAATTTAAGAATAATCTATTTATTTTATTCTAAATTACATGATTTTTAATTCATTTTCTTTATGTGATCACTAATAAACATGAATATCATAAAAAAATAATTAACCATGAAATGGAAATAAATAAAATAAATATATTTCATGATTAATAGATTTACTATTAGTTGTTTTATAGAGTGGAAGATAAACTAACCCTTGACCCTAGGAGAATACCTTATATAACCGAGCTTGGTTTAAGTTATATCACTATGCTTATTCACCTATGAATCTCTTTGGTTGGTCTCATATCAACTCTACTTAGAACCATATTTACTTGTTCTTAATCACACACAAGTAAGGGGAATCAAGAGTATGTGGTTATATAAAATAAACTACAAATAATTAGGCTTGTACATAATAAAGAAAACAAAAATGATTCTTAAATCATCATTTTAATTTAACAATAATTATCAAAAAATCATTTAATAATAATTATATTAAACTAAAACCAACTCATACAGTGGTCACTTAAGATCATTATCAACCATTCATTTAAGGAATCCATATTTAAAATTATCTAGAATTCATTTCAATTCATACTTTATTAAGATAAAATTTCTGAATTAATAATTTAATTATTTGATTCATTAATTAATTATATTATCTTAATTTTCCATCCGAACTATCCTAGATATTCTCATACACTATAATTTTAAATAAATTAATTTAATTTAAAATTATTCCATACTCAGCATGTACTGATAGGGTTTGTGATGTTTATCCATATGGACAGTTTTAAATTTTTTTCTGAATTTAACATGGCATGTACTGAGGCAACACATCATGTACACTTCTATTTCAGGTGGTTTTTATGATGATAGTACATTTTGTGAGATTCCATAACTATTTATACAATAAGTGATTAAACATTTAATTACACACAACTCGTTGAGAAACACTTAGCATGTAAGTGGTGGGAAAACCCTATCACATGGCGTGTACACCATCTATACACCATATAGTTTAGATTAATATTTTAATTAATACCCATTATATATTATTAATTTTACATGATGTAAATCCTGGATCAACATGTTCTCAATGTGATTTGGCACAAGTTATCTGACGTGTTCGGTCAGCTACACATTGGGTGATCCATTCTCTAGTTGTTCTCATTACACACCAAAGGACTTGATATATTTTCTACACAATCATTTATTTGTTACATGATGTGTATGTTAGCTACATATTATGTAATCAAAAATGGACCATGTTTCTCATTCTCCAATCAACACATAACATGTAATTAATACCTATCATGCGCTTTTACCACACATCTAATGCAATTATCATAGAGCCATGTTGTGTGGGGTTACACAACATGTACATAGGCTACATACCCTGTAACACTTAAATTCATGTTTCATCTAGTCTAGTAAACACACAACGTGTAATGACATCGTATACTATTCCCCTGTATGATGTTTTTTAATTCCCATAACTCAACCTGGTGTAGTGAACATGGTTACACTGCATGTAATTTTCAATTATATATCATTTAACCAAATTATCCTATTGGAATATCTATAACCTTTAGGTGGGATACACAATTGTTATTTACCTATTACTGACTTATTATTGGTCATATAAATTTTAATGATCATGTTATATCAATTTTTAGATTAGAGAACAAAAACTAGAAATGAAAAACTAACATCAAATGCACAAATCAATCAATGATTAATAAATAATAATAAATTAATATGTGATTTATTTGACACCACTCGAAGGTTCCAGGGTGAAGTGAAGGTGGATAATCCCATGAAAAACAATGTTCATCATCAGATTATTTGGATTAAATCCTCATATCTTGATGAACACAACCTCAAAATATTTTAAGAGAGCATCTTTCACATGTAATTTATAATTAATTTATTTATATAAAAATTTCCTTTTATTGTAATTATTTATTCTCCATCAAATCAATTTACCAATATTTTTATAGCACCATTACTATAAAGAATCTAAGGGTAGAATATAAGGACCCAGCCTTAAAAAATTAAATAATCATGAATTAAATGAATAATTTACATTAAGGATCTTTTCAGGTTTATAGTTTTATAGAATTAGGCTATAACTATTAAATTTCATTTCAAAAAAAATATGAAGTAGACACTTCTACTCGGTTTCCATTTTTTTCACAAAACAATAACTCTTGAAAAAATGAGTCATGTCTAGTTACATGTTTAAGACAGCATTACTTTTCCTTGATCTCATCCTTGACCCTATTCCACATTATGTCCTGTGAAAAACATTTCAAAAACCTGGGACAAGCATAAAAATCTCAGTAAGGGATACAAAAAAAAGGAAAAATGTTAGTTTTTCAAACCAACAGGTAAACCATGAATACTTTAACATAAGTAATACATTTCACCTTTATGAAGTAGTAAATAATATTCACTGAATAAAAGATCACTACTTACCCTTTTGTAACCAAAAGATTACCATAAAACCCATATAAAGAACACATACCATATAAAGGTAACTTGGGACATAAACATACTTAAATGGAATAACCATACGGTCGAATTCCACACATATCACTAAATAGAATAGCCATACAGATGACTTCCATACCCAATGCATTGGAGGTTATAACGTAACCACCCGTCCTGGTTTATCACGGCACCACCCATCATTTAGTTTATCATGTAACCACCCGTCAAATGTCCAAGTACCATTATAAAATCATAACACATAAAACAAATATAAAGGAAAGAAAACATTTCCACATTTCTATCACAATATATCACTTAAACATATTGACATAACAAATCCATTATCAAAACCATTTTCAATACCAAAATACATAAAATATTATATGGTATTTATTTTCCTTGAAAAAAAACATTACGTCTTGTTAAGGAAGACAAAGAATGAATAATACTCACGGTGGAGGAAAGGTCATTGTCACCCCTTACGTTAAAAGAAAAATTCCTTTTTTTCATTTAGTAAAATTATTTGTAGAAAAAGATTCCCTTTGAAAATTTAAGGGTGTTTATACAGCGTATAAAAGAAAGTCGTAAATTAGAACAAAATATGCCTCAATGAAAGGAGATTGAGACGAAGTCCCTTACCTCGTGTCTGACTTAACCCGTTCGATATTTAATCTCTTGAATAATAAAATAAAGTTAATTTCTACTTGCTTAAAAACCTTTTTCAAGTTTATTATTCCTTTTATATCACTTATTACCGTGTTATAAACATTATATAATCATTCAAGTTAATAACTTTCATTTTCTCGATATTTGGTACTTGAGTCAAAAATGGACTTCTTATAATTACAAGTTCATCACATGGTAAAAATTTCATTATATTCAGAATTTTATTCATGATTTAGATATCATATATATCATATATATTTGGTATATACATGTATTTATAATGGTGCATAACATTTTGGAGGTAAGAAATGAAATGCACCGTTCATGGAGACGGTAAGCCGTACGTACGCATGAACGCTGCTTTCATTTCTATTTCGTATTTTAATTAAAACATAATGATACATAAATTTGTTATAATTACAGTATAATATCATATATAAAATCATTAATTTCATTCTTTTTACATCCCACATATGGAATTAACGATTCATGTCACTTTAAGGGGGTGGTAGTCCGCACTTCCTCAAATGAAATTATCGTGTTTACACATAATGGAAACCATAAAGGTATGCTATAAAAGAAAAATACATACAAATAAAGAAAAAATAAAAATATTATATATCATATATAAATATATTGTCATCTTAATATCCACCATTAGAGGTGGTAGGAGATAATCGAACAATAATTGTTTCGTGAGACGTTAGTTTTCCATCCACAGAAACAGTATGTTCTTCACCCATTTGATGGAGGTGTGTGTAAGTGTAGTTTTAATAATTCTCATAAAAACATCCTAGTATATTTAGGATACTAGTGTTGTTATAAAAAAGGAATAAAAAGAGTTTAGTGGTTGGAGATGTAAAATAAAAAGAAAAGAAGTTAAGAGAAATTGTTACCTTTAATTTGGGTAACTCCCTTTGGTTTGAACAAAAATGGTTTGTTGAAGTACCTTCTGCCTAAGGTAAGGCTTATAGGTTGAATATAGTGATGTAGAGAGCTTAATTGGGTAGATTTTGGATAATCCAAAAGGATTGATAGGAGTGAGTAATTGGTTAGAAATGGTCTCCTTTTATAAGGGGAAGGGGCTCTTTAGGAAAGTGTGAAAATATTATTCTATTATATAATGATATTCAGTTTCTAAAAGTCCAAAAATCATTAGAGTCGAAGATAATATGACTAATGGTCGAAATAAAATCATCCAATAATAATTTGATAGTTTTTGGATGTTATTTTAATATTTATAATCTTATTTATTTAAATGATTTATTAATGACGTAAACATTGTATCATTATTGTGTCATAAATAATTTAATTTATTCGATGTCTAAAAATTATAAAAAAAATATCATGATGTAGGAACTACATTTATATTTCCAAAAAAATTATATTCAAAAATATTACTTATATAACAACATATAAAAATTAATTTACTAAAATATTTTTGTTTATGCCATTTTTGTCTTTACTTTAAGTTATTTAATCTAATGTATCATTATCACTCCCATGTGGCTGAATGGTGTACCAAAATTGACCCAAAGATTCCCATGTTCGTTCATTACTCATCCAATAATGTTAGGACAAGTGTTAAGGTAATGTTGAATTATTATAATATTCTTTTTACCTTGAATTACCCAATTTACCTTTAACTGTGGTAAATAAAAGTCAAAATTTACTATTCACCAACAATTATTTTCTTCTTATTGAACCATATTTTACTTAATAATAACAACCATGTATATCATATTTTCAAAATTCAATTCCCAGAAGTGGTAAAATTTCATTTAAATGAAAAAGTTAGTTTTTTTAATTACTACTAAGTGGTTTCACTATTCATCAAAAATTGAAGTTTTTCAGAAAAATACCAAAAATTCAGCCTAAGATATATTTGATATTCCGAATTAAAAAATGATGTCTATTTTACCAAATTTTAGACATATAATTTTCATTAATTAATTTAAATGTAATTCCTGGTTGTTAAAACAAATAGCGTGTTTTTAAGAAACAATAATTATCAAAAGATTGTCACTTGTTTATGTCCAAATTCAAAGTGAAATTAATTATAATGAACAACATTGGATTAAATGCTAAAAATAAATTATAATTTTACTTTAAAACCAATTAAAAATAAAATCTAACCATATAAATAAATTCGATTAAAACGCAGTTTTGAATTAAAATACAATATTTTTCACTTTTCATTAAAAAATAAACTTTATCGGAAAAATTCTAAAAATTTACACAAAGTAAATTTTGATGTCCCCATTCTAAATAATGATTTTATTTGGTCAAATATAATGTATTTAAGTGAACAAAACTATATTTAAAGAGGGTTCTCCATTAAAAGTTGATAAATTGACCATTTAATGTAAATTATGCTTAAAATTAGATTCATTCACATTTTAAACCTCTAAATTTTTATTGGATAAATGTAAATACATTTAAAAAAAATGTATATTCATATTGTAGTTAGTTTTTTTATTCCCCCAAATACAATGGCTAGGAGTTAACTACCATTTAAAATAATAATATTATATTATTAGTGTGCAACGTAAGATTTCAAAGAAACTCGTTGTTGTGTATCGGGTACGCTATCGAACATAGAACCCCCTTTAAAGTAAAATTAATATTTAATTCAAAAATATTAATAAATATAAAAATATATTATTCTTCATTTACCTGGGATGTTCCATCCTTCCCCCCTTTTATAAATTGTGTCCTCTCAATTTTTATTCACTTATCAAAATAAGTGGGGGTATTTATCCCTCATAGAATTTTCAGATTCCCACGTTGCCTCTTCAACCATATAGTTTTTCCACAAAACCTTTACCTGGTGAATTACCTTATTTCACAAAACCTACTCTCTATGGTCAATAATCTAGACTGGTTTTTCTTCATAAGAGATATTCTCTTCCAACTGAACTACCTCTGGACTCAAAACATGAGATAGATCTCGTATATACTTTCTCAACATCGAAACATGAAAAACATTGTGTACCTGGGATAAACGTGGAGCTAATCCACTCTGTACGCAACTAATCCAACTTTCTCTAGGATTTCTTAAGTTCCAATTAAACTCAGACTCAACTTTCCCTTCTTAACAAAACGCATCACAATTTTACATGGAGAATCTTTAAGAAATACATGATCACCTACCTCAAAAGAAATATCCTTCCTCCAGTTATCTGGATAACTTTTCTGTCTGCTATGAGATGTTCTCATGTGCTTCTGAATCAACTGAACTTTCTCTGCCATCTCTTCTACCAATTTTGGTCTCATCGGCTTCCTTTCACCTACTTCATCCCAAAAAGCTAGAGTTCGACAATGCTTTCCAAATAATTCCTCAAATGGATCCATCTGTATACTAGAATGAAAACTGTTATTATAATAAAATTCAACCAAAGAAAGATGTTGGTCCCAACTTCCCTGGAAATCCAGTGAACATGCACATAGCATATCCTTCAAGTTCTGAATTATTCGTTCTAACTGCCCATCTGATTGTAGATGAAAAGTTGTACTAAAATTTAATTCAGTATCCAACGACTTCTGAAGGCATTTCCAAAAGTTAGAAGTAAACCTGGGATCACGATCAGATATAATAGATAGGGGAACTCCATGCAACCTAAAAATCTCTTTAACATACAACCGAGAAAGTTTATTTAGACACAAAGTATCTCAAATAAGAAGGAAATGAGCATATTTAGTCAACCGATCAACAATAACCCAGACATCATTATTACCTCGAGATGTCTTCGGTAATCCCACAATGAAGTCCATGGATATATTTTCCCATTTCCATTTTGGCACTGGTAAAGACTAAAGAATCCCTTTCATTAACTGTCGCTCTGCTTTAACCTTCTGACAAGTCAAACACTTCACAGTAAAATCAGTAATATCTCTTTTCATTCCATCCCACCAGTAATACTCTCAAAGATCTCTATACATCTTAGTACTACTCAGATGAACTAAAAGCAGAGAACTATGAGCTTCACATAACAACTCATTCTTCAATAGTGAATCACAAGGCACACATAATCTATTCCCAAACCTCAAAACACAATCATTATCAATGTTAAAATCATGAAACTTGCCCTTCTGAACCCACTCTACTGGTTTCTGCAACTCACTGTCTTCTTTCTGCACTTGCTTTATTCTGCCTGATAAAGATGATTTCACTGACACCTGAAACAAAACAGAATAATTTCATGCACCAACAAATTCTATTCCAAAGTTCATCAAATCAAAAACCAAAGGATCTCGTTCCAAATGTAGCATGGTTAATGATACATTACTTTTTCAACTCAAAGAATCAGCCACATTATTTTCTTTTCCCGGATGGTAATGGATCATGCAATCATACTCCTTGATTAATTCCAGCCATCTCCTCTGTCTCGTGATCAATTCTTTCTAAGTGAATAAATACTTTAAACTTTTGTGGTCAGTATATATTTCACATTTTACTCCATAAAAATGATGCCTCTAACTTTTTAAAGCAAAAACAACAGCATCAAATTCCAAATCATGTGCAGGGTAATTTAACTCATGATGTTTCAACTGACGTGAAGCATAAGAAATTACCTGATCATCCTGCATAAGGACATATCAAAGTCCTTTCAATGAAGCATCACTGTAAATAAAAAACTCACCATTTCTGGAAGGCAGTGCCAAAACTGGAGCATTCACCAATATTATTTTCAATTCCAGAAAACAATCATCAAATTCATTTTTTTCAAATGAACTTAACACCTTTTCGAGTTAACTTAGTCATTAGACTAGATAACCGTGCAAAATTTTCAACAAACCTCTAATAATAACCTTCCAAACCAAGAAAACTAAGGATCTCGATTATATTAGTGGGTCTTGTCCATTCTTCAATAACTTTTGTTTTAGCTGTATCAAAAGTTATGCCATTTTTTGAAACAATGTGACCAAGGAAAGAAATTTGTTGTAACCAAAACTCACAATTGCAGAATTTCTCATAAAGTTTCTTTTCTTTTAAGTTTTTCAAGATGACCCTTAAATAAATTTCATGATCCTATTTAATTTTATAATAAACCAAAATATCATCAATGAACACAACCACAATCTTATCCAAGAACTCACGGAAAATTATATTCATAAGATCCATGAATACAGCAAGTGCATTGGTTAACCCAAAAGGCATAACTACAAATTCATAATGGCCATATCAAGTATGAAACGTGGTCTTTGGAATGTATTCTTCCTCTAATTTCAACCGATGGTACCCCGATCTCAAGTCAATCTTCAAAAAATACTAAGCTCCCTAGAGCTGATCAAACAAATCATCGATATGAGGCAAAGGATACTTGTTCTTAACAGTGATGTTATTCAATGCTCTATAATCAATTCAAAGTCTCATTGAACCATATTTATTTTTAACAAACAATACAGAAGCACTCCATGGTGATGTGTTGGGTCGAATTAAACATTTATCTAATAAATCCTTTAATTTCTTCTTTAACTCTAAAAGTTCAATTTGAGCCATTAGATAAGGGGGTTTTAAAATTGGATTAGCATCGGGAACTAAGTCAATAGTAAATTCAACTTCCCGATCAGGTATAATACTAGGAAACTCATCAGGAAAAACATCAACATACTCATTTACCACTGGCACATCATTAATATGAATAGCTCCTTTATTTTAAAAAATATGTTCAAGGTAAAATTCATTTCCATATTTTACTAGTTTCTCAGCTTCCTGATATGTTATCAAAATCAAGGGTTTATTCTTGTACACGAACTATAAATCGTTCTAAAATGAAACCTCTTTAGTTCTGCAGTCAATCCTATCATGATAAACAGACAGCCAATCCATGCCCAAAATAACATGAAACTCTACTAGAGGCAAAACAATAAGGTTTGCAGGTAGATTCTTTCCGCACAAAAGGACATGAAGGTTCTTATGTTTTCTTTTTGTCTCAACATTTCCTCCAGGTGTTTTTACTATAAGTCCCATATTCATATCTTGATATGTAATTCCCAATTTATTATAAAACTTCTCAGAAATGAAAGAGTGTGTAGACCCTGAATCAAAAAACACATTGGCATAATCTGAACAAATAAACAGTGTACCTGATCTACTTTTTTTTGATGGCCCAACATATACTAAAGTAGTTTCAAAGGATTTAACCACCCCTTTCTACTTGTAATCTGGATACTTTCCTTTAGTTGAGTTCTTTTCTAGACACTTATTTTCATAATGACCCATTTCATTACACTTAAAACATCTTACTGATGGCTTTTCATTGCCTGCTTGATCATCTTACTTACAGTTACGAGCAATATAACCAGACTTTACACACCGGAAAAACTTTCCAGACTTTGATAAACATTCTCCAGGATGTTTTTTACCACACTTCTCACATGTTGGATATTTAATTTTCTTACCTCCAGGATTCTTTGATGAATTATTTCCCTTTACCTGCCAATATGACCTCTTATTCTATTATTTGTCAATGAACACCCGATCATTTGGGAAACTCCATTTCCACCTTCTTCGTACATCAAAAAAGTTTTTCATAACTTTTGAACTCACGAGAGGCTAATTATATTTGATATCATGGCTTTATTCCTGAGTAAAATAGATTTATCTTACTATCAAGATCTCGAATGAAATTTAGTGCATACCTTGCCAGTCGAGTGAATTTTTCTTCATAAGCAGCCACTGAGTCATCCTTATGCCTTAATTACTAGAATTGTTTTTCCATACTAATAATAACCACCTTAGGAAAATATTTCTCAAGAAACATACCTTTTAATTCATCCCAATAAATATCATCAATCTCCTCACTATCCCTGATATTTTTCACCATCGACCACCACTGATCAGCTTCAACTTCAAAACAGTAAACAAAGAGACTAACCTTTTGATGTTCTGAACACCCCGTGACATCAAAAATCTTCTCCAGTGCTTTAATCGACCATTCAGCTTGCACGGGGTAAGATGATACTCTGAATGATGGGGGATATTGCCTCATGAAATGCTCCACTACTGGCATGTTCCTCTGTGGTTGATTGGATAATGTCATGCATGGATACCACCACCATTTATAGCCTGAGTCAATTGTTCCATCACTGAAACAGACTGTTCAGTTCTAATTCCGACCATCTCAGGTTGCTTATTTGGAAGGTTGTCTTCCTCCTGAGGTCGTCCCAACATAGCTTCCATGTTTCCTCTACAGAAAACCATTCTGAACACAAAAATATCTTAGGCGAAGAAGCATGGTAATCTGTAAATGCTATATCATTTCAATATTACCATAAATTAATTTATGGAAATTTATTTAACAATACCCTAACTCCTAAAGTTTTTTAAACCGACCTCTGATACCAACTATAAGGATCCAACCTTAAAACATTTCACGATCATGAATTAAATGAATAATTCACATTAATGATATTTTCAGGTTTAGAGTTTTAGAATATTAGACCATAACTATTACATTTCATTTAAAAAAATAAAGTAGACACTTCTACTTAGTTTCCATTTTTTCACAAAACAAGAACTCTTGAAAAAAAGAGTCATGTCTAGTTCCATGTTTAAGACAGTATGACTTTTCCTTAATCCCATCCTCGAACCTATTCCACATTATGTCTTGTGAAAAACATTTTAAAAACATGGGATGATCATAAAAATCTCAGTAAGGGATACACAAATAAGGAAAACTATTAGTTTTTCAAAACAACAAGTAAACCATGAATACTTTAACATAAGTAATACTTTTCACCTTTATGAAGTAGTAAATACTCTTCAATGAATAAAAGATCACTACTTAACCTTTTATAACAAAAATATTATCATAAAACCCATATAAATAACACATAACATATAAAAGTAACTTGGGACATAAACATACTTAAATGGAATAACCATACGGTTCACTTCAACACATATCACTAAATGGAATAGCCATACGGCCGACTTACATACCCAATGCATTGGAGGTTATAACGTAACCAACCGTCTTGGTTTATCACAGCACCACTAGTCATTTGGTTTATCATTTAACCACCCATCAAATGTCCAAGTACCATTATAAAATCATAACACATAAAACAAATATAAAGGAAAGAAAACATTTCCACATTTAAATCACAATATATCACTTAAATATATTGACATAACAAATCCATTATCAAAACCATTTTCAATTCCAAAATACATAAAAGAGTATATGGTATTTATTTTCCTTGAAAAAAACATTACAGCTTGTTTAGGAATCCAAAGAACAAATAATACTCGTGGTGGTGGAAAGGTCATTATCACCGCTTACATTAAAAGAAACATTCCTTTTTGTCATTTAGTAAAATGCTTCATAGAAAAAGATTCCCTTTGAAAATTCAAGGGTGTTTATACAGCATATAAAATAAAACAAAATATGCCTCAATGAAAGGAGATTGAGACGAAGTCCCTTACCTCGTGTCCGACTTGACCCGTTTTTTCATTAATCTCCTGAATAATAAACTACAGTTAATTTCTAATTGATTAAGAACCTTTTTCAAGTTTATTATTCCTTTCATATCACTTATTACCATGTTATAAACATTACATAACCATTTAAGTTAATAATTTTCGTTTTGTCGATATTTGGTACTTCAGTCAAAAATGGACTTCTTATAATTACAAGTTGTTCACATGGTAAAAAGTTCATTATATCCAGAATTATATTCATGATTTAGATATCATATATATCATATATATCTAGTATATACATGTATTTATAATAGTACATAACATTTTAGAGGTAATAAATGAAATGCACCGTTCATGGAGATGGTAAGTCGTACGTACGCATGAACGCTACTTTCATTTCTATTTTTTATTTTAATTAAAAAATAATGATAAATAAATATGTTATAATTAAAGTATAATATCATATATAATATCATTAATTTCATACTTTATACATCCTACATATGTCATTAACGAGTCATATCACTTTGAGGGGGCGGTAGTCTGCACTTCCTCAAATGAAATTATTGTGTTTGCACATAATGGAAACCATAAAGGTATGCTATAAAAGAAAAATACAGAAGCCTAAAAAAACATAAACATAATATATATCATATATAAATATAGTGTCATCTTAATGGCCACCATGAGAGGCGGTAGGAGATAATTGAACAATCATCGTTTCGTGAGGTGTTAGTTTTTCATCCACAGAAATAGTATGTTCTTCACCCATTAGATGGAGGTGTGTGTAAGTTTAGTTAAAATACTTCTCATAAAAATATCCTAGTATATTTAGGATACTATTTTTGTTTTAAAAAAAAGGAATAAAAAGATTTTAGGGGTTGGAGAATTAAAATAAAAAGAAAAGTAGTTAGGAGAAATTGTTACCTTTAATTTGGGTAACTCCCTTTGGTTTGAACCAAAATGGTTTCTTGAAGTGCCTTCTGCCAAAGGTAAGGCTTCTATGGATAAGAGAGGGATTTGGGGAGAGTAATTGGTCAAATTTTGGATGAGACAAAAGTCTTGAGAGGTGTGAGGAATTGGTTATAAATGGTCTTTTTTTATAAGGGAGGAGGGGCTCTTTAGGAAAGTGTGAAAATATTATTTTATTATATAATTATATTCAGTTTCTAAAGGTCCAAAAATCATTAGAGTCGAAGATAAGATGACTCATGGTCTAAATAAAATCATCCAATAAGAATTGGACAGGTTTTGGATGTTATTTTAATATTTATAATCTTATTTATTTAAATGATTTATTAATGAGGTAAGCACTGCATCATTATTATGTCATAAATAATTTAATTTATTTGATGTCTAAAAATTATAAAAAAAATACCATGATGTACGAAATATTTTTATCATTACAAATAATATTTATAGTAAAAAATATTAATAATATAACACCATATAAAAATTAATTTACTAAAAGATTTCTGTTTATGTCATTTTTGTCTTTACTTTAAGTTAATTAATCTAAAGTGTCATTATCACTCCCAAGTGGCTCAATGGGGTACCAAAAATCGACCCAAATATTCCCATGGTCAGTCATTACTCGTACAATAAGGTTAGTACAAGTGTTAAGGTAATTTTGAATTATTATAATATTCTTTTTACCTTGAATTACCCTATCTACCTTTAACCGCGGTAAATAAAAGTCAAAAATTACTATTCACCAAAAATTATTTTCATCTTATTGAACCAAATTTTACTTATTAATAACAACCATGTATGTTGGATTTTTAAAATTCAATTTACATAAGTGGTAAAATTTCATTTCAATGAAAAAGTCAGTTTTTTTAACTACTACTAAGTGGTTTCACTATTCATAAAAAATTATAGTTTATCATAAAAATACCTAAAATTCAGCCTAAGATATATTTGATATTCCTAATTAAAAAATGATTTCTATTTTACCAAATTCTAAACATAGAATTTGAATTAATTAATTTAAAATTAATTCATGTTGTTAAAACAAATAGCGTGTTTTTAAGAAACAATAACTATCAAAAGATTGACACTTGTTTATATTCAAATTCAAAGTGAAATTAATTCCAATGAACAACATTGGATTAAATGGTAAAAATATATTCTAGTTACACTTTAAAACCAAATAAATAGATAATCAAACCATATAAATAAATTAGATTAAAACGCAGTTTTGAATTAAAATACAATATTTTTCACTATTCATTAAAAATGAACTTTATCGGAAAAATTCCAAAAATTTACACAAAGTAAATTTTTATGTCCCCATTCCAAATAAGGATTTTATTTGGTCAAATAAAATGTATTAAAGTTAACAAAACTATATTTAAAGAGGGTTCTCCATTAAAAGGTGGTAAATCGACCATTTAATGTAAATTATGCTTAAAATTAGATTCATTCACATTTTAAGCCTCTAAATTTTTATTGGATAAATGTAAATACATTTAAAAAACATGTATAATCATATTGTAGTTAGTTTTTTTCAGTCCTTCCAATACAACGTCTAGTAGTTAACTACTATTTAAAATAATATTATTATATTATTAGTGTGCAACGTATGATTTCAAAGAAACACATTATTGCGTATCGGGTACGCTCTCGAACATAGAAACCCATTTAAAGTAAAATTAAGATTTAATTCAAAAATATTAATAAATATTAAAATCTATTATTCTTCATTTACCTGGTATGTTACATAGAATTCCTCTATAAGTATCCACATGTTCTTTACAAACCTCAAAACATCTTTATAGAATATCCAGGTACTAGTGTGGATGATCCTAACAACTTGCATCATTCACCATTGATCAGAATAAGAATTTATTCTAGCATTGAAAGAGTCTATATAGTTCTATTATGGACTTAATCAGGAAGAGGAGGATCGATTATATCCATTCTTGAGATAGTTATAGAGAAATTTCTCTCTAGGATTGAAAATCATATCTGGAGGGTAAAATTTTTAACAACAAATCAGTACCCTAGAAATGACATAAATTAGGTTATATACTTAGTCAAGATAACTAGTTATTGTACAAAAAACCTTAACAAATATCTTAATTCTAAGTGAACCTCACATAAATTATTATTATTATTATTATTATTATTTCCTTTATGTATTCTAAACTCACTAATATTTATATATCAATTCTAATAGACCCTTAACTTGGATCATCAATTCTCTTCGGAATTTATTGAACCATGAATAATAAAAAATTATTTAAATAAAAAATATCACTATATTATTTGTTTAATAAATATTTATGTCATTAATATAACCTAAATAATTATTATTCCTCAAAACTTGATAATAATATTTATTATAATATTAAATTCAAATAGAATTTCACTGAGTTTATATAAACACTTAGTATGTGAACCTCTAGGCATCTTTCCCAATGGATTCAGGAAAACTGGCCTAAAGTCCATGATTAGTATTTAACAACATGTTATGGTACCTATAGAGAAAGATGGTAGTTTCATAATGACAACATCCTTCTATATATTCTCACTATGGGATATAATACCTTAGTAATAATATCTCATTAAGTAGGTTGAATAATGGTTGAATACTGGTTTATCAACATATATGCTTGAATATATTTCTTTGACTTTATTGAAGTGGACTCTTTGATAAAATCCTCATATCTATAGAATAAATCATAAAGTTATATTCCAATCAAAGTTTTGATATATCTACTTCCATCAACTCGAAAGGGACAAATCCTTTGTTGACTTATTCATTAATGTCATAGCACTTATGACACACCCAACATATCATGCCTTGTCATGAGAATTTTTTGTCATGGTTTTCATTAATATATCAAAGTACATGATTTATGATATATAATAATAATAATCTCAAGTTTAAGGACCAATACACACATATGTATATAGTAATATCCAATGACATATAACCATGTGTAATTCCTATTGTTGAGACTATTTTCATAATCTCCTCTCTTTAATATTACCAATTGTAAACTTTATAAGAAAAAATTTCAGGGTCTTATGAGCCTCCATTACCAAATATCAAAACATTATTTGTGTACTCTATGATATATGTAACTCATATATAAAATATAAATTTAAGAATATCATTATATAACTTCAAGGTTCTCATCATAGTGGGGAATGGTTGTGATTTTTGATGTGAAAGATACTCTGAGGACATAATCACATTAATATTAGGCAGAAGACTGGTCATTATGTGATAAGATATTTATTAATATTCAAGTATTTGAATATATAGTTAATAAAAAGTTAAAAATTTAATTAGTTCTAGGTCACCAAATCTAACAAGAATATCATGGTGATTTGAAAATTCTATATAGGAATCAGTAGGTATATACATAAGGATAGATTACACTATTCACCAAATTTAGATAGTTGATTTGGTGTGGATTCTGAACACTTTGACCTGGAGGAGGGTTATAGGAATAAATTAGATGGTAGTGAAACTATATCTACTAGTTGGGAGACTCTATAAATAATTCTGATCAGGTCACTTGGTTTTCATTGAATTGTAATCTTGTAATATTTTTGTCCCAATTTTAATAAAGAGTAGCAGTGTTTCTCTGATGAAATAGGATTAAGTTCCAAATCACATGAATTTTTGTATTCTTTTTGTATCATCTAAGTGATTTCATTATCTTGATTTTGTGGGATCTGTAATGACTACTAGTTATCAAGGTTATTCAATACATGATGTTGGAGCCTAGTTTCTTCACCTTAACATTATAATCAGGTGATGATAAACTCCAGAACTTTTGACCTTGTTTTGTATGTGTGGTTCCAGAAGTACTTTTGGAATTCAAGTTCTTGTCATAATAGTTCTTAACTAACTATAAAGTTTTAATCTTATGTATCACCCCTTTTATACCATAATTCTCCCATCATGGCATGATCTAATACCTACAAAAAAACTTCTCTCATCAAGGCCAAATCCTCCAACCTTCACTTGATGCTCTTGAATTTCACTGAAACACCTGAAAACATGAAAAAACACCTCTTAGAGGTGTTAAAACTCTAAAAGTACAAACAAAACATGTCACACCCGGACTTCGCGTTATGGAATGTTTTAATTTTTATTTTTATCTAATAATTTTATATTCCCTTTTTAATAATTGTTTTATTGAAATGTGGTCTGAACCTGACATGAGTTTGCACTTTTGCGCTGATAAATGAGTGTTGGATTGACAATACCTGATGCACGGGCATGGATCTAGTTTAACATGTGGCCTACCAGGTGCACGGATGGTTAATTGACCTAAAAATAACAAAATTATTATGATTAAAATTATTATTGTCATTATTATTATTATTAATACCTCAATTGATTTGTTAACCTTATCTTATAAATTTATTAACTCGTTTATTATTAATGATATAAGTGTGTAATTTTTATTAACAATGGTATTTTAATTATTATTGTTTCCATTATTCATATATATTTTCAATTTTATTTACCGATTTCTTTTATTTGTTTGTGCATTTCTTTTTTTGGGTTTTTATTTCAATTTTTTCATTTTCTTTTCTTTATTTTTTTCTTTTCTTTTCTATTTTCTCATTTTCTTTTATTTTTTATTTTCTCCCTCACTTTCTCTCTACCCCATCGTGCACAGGTTCCTCCTTGAACCCTACCAGTGTCGTTTCTTCTCCTCCCCCTTGTCGCTACCCTACTCACTTGCTACCTCTGACGACATTGTACCTTCCCTGTCCATCACAGCCTCCCAACCAACCTCACCTCACTACCTTGCACCGAACCAGCCTCACGCCAAAGCCCCTGCCCTACACAGCCTCCCAACCACAACTCTCCCTTGGGCGCACCTCTTTTAGGTGGTTCCCCCTCTTTTTTCCACCCTCCCATACCCCCTTCCAACTGTCTGTGCACCACCTCTTGGCTCTGTCTAAGACTCGTTTTCACCTCCATTTGTTCAGCCGAATGACCAGCGACCTCCCCCTTTGTTCTTTCGGTCTCACGCAAGCCCCGACAGCCTCTGTAGACCTCCGGCCGACCTCTCTCGCCCTTTCTGTAGATTTTTTCCCTTCGACTACTTGTTATTTAATTTTAGGTGGTGTTTCCTTTAGGGTTTCAGCTTTCTGTTTGTTCATTTTTGACATCATGAACCCAATAACTTTTTTTAAGGTCCGTTATATATCTCTTGTAGTGAAAGCGTCATGTGGTGGGAGTTTGCATTAAATTGTGAGACAATCCCTACACCAAGGTAGGTGGTTCCATGTGTAAATATTGTTTGATTAATTAGGTTTCTTTTTTAATTTATTTATTAATTAGTTTTTAATGTCTGTAGTTGTTTTTTTATTTGTAATTTTATGTTTATTTGTTCTATTGGTAGTGTGTTTATGATTTTGTAGTGTTTATAAAATTATGAAGTTAGTTTGTTCATATGTGCAAGAGCTAAAGTTTTTTATTTGATATGGCATCAGTATGTGTCTTATTATAAATGAGGTATTGTGTGGTTTTTGTCACCTTGAGTCGTGCAACATGTTTTTGAAAAACTATTAAATAAATTTTTCTAGTATTGATTAATTTTTTATATGGTTTTAAAATTGTGCAGCTGTTTATTTTTCTATGTAGGCAGTGCATTTTGAGTTTTGAAAAATATTTGGGGTGTCTAAGGTTTCTAAATGGATGTTTTTGTTTGTGTGAAAGTGTGTCTCGAGATTTAGATAATACTCTTTGTGTTTTGTGCATTTTACTTTGTTAGGAAATGTGAACCTAAAACTTTTGAGCACAAATGGGAAGACTGGGTACTATGTGGGAGGACTAGATCAAGTTTGCTAGTGATACGGGAGCAGCTTTGGCCCATTTTCACTTAGATGGTTTGATGATTGTAGCACTAACTAAATTTTAGATGATTATTGGAGACCACTAGGTTATGGATGTGTTTCCCTACTACTGTCTTGTGCACAATATTGTATGTTGTTGTGGTTCTTATATCATTGTTCACTAAGACGTGATGTTCTAGGGTCCCACTTTATACTAGTACCTATAGGTCCTCTCCCACTTTTGGTGCTCCTAAATTACTTTAGACTCACCATTAGCATATAGTGTGACTTTTGTGGTGTCATAAAAGTAAAAATGTTTTTATTTGTAAAACCCGCTTTCCCTTTAAAGTTACTTTTCTTCAAATTGTTTTCATTAAAATTGTTAAATCATTTATTTCTTTTCTTTAGTTAAACCTGAAATTGTATTATTATTTAATATTTACACGTGGAATCTTTTTCTTTGGTGGAATCCTATTGAGCTTTATCTCACACCCTACTTACACCCTTGGGTGTAAGTAGATTTGGTCATTTCAGATATAGGTAAAGGTAAGGCATTTGGAAGTGGCGGTTCAGGTTGTTAACAGACTACTTGGTGTGGAATTGTGAAAATGGATTGAGGGTGGTGTCCTATCACCAGGTGGAGGATATTGTATTGGTTTTTGGTCACCCTACCAAGTTGTAGTTCTTGTTTGGTTTTCAGTTTAAATATGTAACTCAAATTTTGGGTTTTTCATTAAAGCCTTGTTTGGTTGTGACTTACAACTATGATCTATTTTATATTTTTGGTTTTTTATTTACATTTTTTTATTCAGGAAAATTATTCCCATGTTTTATTTTGATACTCGGGAACTTTTTCCAACCCATGGTGATAGGGAATGCCCTTCAGGACTTGTTGCGGTCTGGGTTGGGCGTCAGTTGGATGGAGACCCATTTTGGTTTGTGAAAAATGGTATCAGAGGAGGTTTTGTTTTCTAAGTTATTTAATTTTGGATGTGTTTAGTTAGACAGGATATAGGACTTTTGGGGCTTGGAATTTTGGTTGCAAGTAGGGTGTCTAGCTAGTACGCCTCATGAAAGACCTTGAGTCGCTATGGGGTGCTGGGATGCTTGTTTGACTTATCTTCTAGGTGGGATGTGTAGGCTGCATACTGTTTGTGTATATTAGGTGGGGAAGAAGTTTTAGGGACACAATGTTACATTTTCATGTTTGGTTTACTAATGATTATTGTCCTTGATGAAATTTTATTTTTCTTCAAACATGATGTATTAATGATGTTTTTTCTGACTATTGCTCCTTGCAGTAGGATGCCTCCTCAAAGAGCTTACACACACCCATGGGAGGAATCCTAAGAGATTTCTCCCTATCCACTTGATCAGAGGTTGGCGGAATCTATAGTCTGGGCTGTTCAGGATCTATGAAAAGGAGCGACTCCTTCGCCTGCCCCTTCCCTAGTTATGGAATGGGAATATGGTCCAAAAAGGGAAAAATCATAGGAATTCCTTAGGAACAAATCCCTTTTCATTCAAAGATAGCACAGAGCCTCATGAAGTGGAAGAATGGCTTGAGAAGTTTGAGTGTATGATCAAATTCTTGTACACTCCTGAAGAGGTCAGAGTGAAGTGTGATTCATTCCTGCTAGAAGGTCCCAGTTGAAGGTGGTGGTACTCAGTGGTCCAAGCTAGGAAGCATGAGCAGATAAGCTAGAAGTACTTCAAGGCGGTATTCAATGATCAACACTACCCTGAAGTCTTGATGTATGCTAGATCCTGAGAGTTCATGGATCTTATTCAAGGAGACCAGTCGGTGATGGAGTATGCCAACCGCTTCACTGAGCTAGTCCAGTATGCACCTGAAATAGTCTCTAAAGAATAGATGAAGGCTCATAGGTTTGAAAAGGTTTTGAGACTAGGGATATACTCTCAGATATTTATTTTCAAGATGAAGACTTACGCTGAATTGGTTGACCGAGATTGTGTGATGGAAATTGACCGTAAGGGAAGGTCTGGTTCCTTTGGGGCTATGTCAGGGTTTGGTAGTGGCAGTTCATCTGAGAATAAGAGGAAGTGTGGTGAGAAAGGGAAGAAGAGTGGTAGAATCTCAAGCTATCCTCCCAGGTAGACATTATCTGGGGCTTCTGGTGCAGGGTTTGTGGTGTTCCATCAGTGCAGAAAGGCAGGACACATCTGACATGAATGTCCTTTCCCTCCTAAGACATGTTATTAATACAGAGTTATGGGACGCATGCAATGCTTTTTCAGGGTGACCTTACCTTACCAGAGTGGGAATGGGTTTATATCTTCCATAAGAGTACCAGTTCAGTCGAAGCTGACCAGGACGACGGGATCTCAGTTTGGTGGTTGTGGTGGTAGGGTCGGTTCGTCTTTGGGGCAGATCCAGATCAGGGTAGATCCATATGCAAGCGGTTGTTCCCAGGTAGATACTAGGAATATTTATGTTGTGGATCAGGCACCAGTGGGATCTAATGCAGGACCTTCGACTGTTCGAGGTACCATTCTGATTGCATCTACTATAGCTATATTTTTTTATATTAGTTCTTTAGTTTCCTTTATATCTGCCCGTCTTGTGAACCTGTTGAACCTACCAACCGAACTGTTGTCTTTTTCCATGGATGAGGTAACACTGTTGGGGAAAAAGAGGGAGAAACACCTTAGGTGTTTGTCGTGCATGCTCTTTGTGTTAGGAGTCAAGATTATGTTGGATTTGTTGGTCTCAGATATGGACCTATTTGATGTGATCCTTATCATGGACTGGATAGTGAAATTTCAAGTGCATATTGACTACTATTGGTGACGAGTTAGTTTTATGGAACCTGATGGGAGCCCCTAAGTATTTCTTGGGGAATGGGATCCTCGATCAGGTCACGCAGGACCTCCACTTCTAGAGATTGGGAATCTTGATTATCAGTTATCATCGCTCTCATTGGAGGACGATAGTGGAACTTCTCAAAGTGGATTACCTCCTGTAGTGGATGATTTTCCAGAGGTATTCCTGCATAATTTTTCAGGATTACCCCTAGAGTGGGACATGGAGTATTTGATTGATTTAGCGTCGGGAACATAGCCTATATCTCTTCCATCATATCGCATGGCCCCCACTGAATTAAGGAAATTAAAGATATAGCTGGGAGAATTGGAATCCAAAGGTTTCAACCTGAGAATCTCTCCTTGGGCCACCCTGGTTTTATTTATGAATAAGGCCGATGGAGCCCTCCAGTTTTGCATTGATTACCAAAAATCGAATAAGGTAACCATCAAGAATAAATAGCCTTTTCCCTAGATTGATGATTTGTTTGACCAGCTAAAGGGAGAAAAGTGTTTGTCCAAAATCGACTTGTGATCAGGATACCACTAACGCAGGGTGAGAGAAGCATACATCCTGAAGACTGCTTTCCAAAGTAGGTATGGTCACTTTTTGTACCTAGTCATGCCTTTCGGATTGACAAATGCTCCAGCGGTTTTCATGGAACTCATAAATAGGGTGTTCCACCAATATCTCGACTCCTTTTTCTCGGTGTTTGTGGAGAAATCCTAGTTTATTATAGATATTAGAGGGATCATGATCATCACCTATAGATTTTTTTGGGCACCTTGAGGGATCACCACCTATATTCTAAGCTTCCAAAGTATACTTTCTAGATTAGGGAATTGGAGTTTCTAGGGAATGTCATTTAAGAACAAGGGTTTTCATTGGATCCTGAGAAGATTAGTTTAGTGATGCCCTAAAAATAGCTAATGAATGTGTTTTAGATCAATAGTTTTCTTTGCATGGCAGTTTATTACAGGCGTTTTGTTCAGGATTTCTCACATCTTGCCTCCTCCATGACCGCACTCACCCAAAAAGGGGTGAAGTTTTAATGGAGCCCATAGTTCTAGGCATCCTTTGATGAGTTGAAGTGGTGGTTGAACATCACACCTATGTTGATCTTACTAGAGTCTAGGAAGGGATATGTGTTTTATTTTGATGCCTTGTGTATGGGCCTTGGTTGTGTTCTCATGTAGGATAATCATGTAGTGGTTTATGGTTCTCGCCAGCTCCGGCCGCATGAGAATAATTACCCAACTCACAACATGGAGTTGGTAGCGTTGATGAACTCCCTGAAGACTTAGTGTCACTACCTCTTTGAGGAGAAATTTGTGGTCTATTCTGACCATAAGATACTAGCCAGCATTTTCTCTCAAAAGGATCTCAATCTGAGGCAGGGTCGTTGGATCGAGTACCTGTAGGGATTTGATTTTAACATTTTATATACCCTGGGAAAGGGTAATGTAGTGGCTGAATCTTTGAGTAGGAAGGTGCCAGTGTAGGTGTTGAGGAAGTCCATTGATGAGTGGACTTTTATGGGGCTCTTTTCCCAGATTCACTTGGAGACCAAGGAGCACAGTGGAGGTGCATTCTTGGCTAGTATTCAGTTGACTCCTACCCTTCTGGAATTGATTCAGTGAGAGAAACCTAGTGATGAGCTATGCCAGTGGTCTATGTAATTTCTTCATGGTGGGGAGACTTCTTCAGAGTTGTATTTTTCTCTTGAGGGGATTTTGTGCTTCAAGGGCCATGAAATGGGGTTTTTACCCCTGCAAAAGGTGGTGATGTAGTATAGCCACCAATCTTAGTGGGCCTTCAATCATGGTACTACAAAGATGTAATACGATGTTCATCACCAGTTCTAGTGGACATGTATGAGACAAGACATTGCTGACTATGTAACGAGATGCTACACTTGTCAGAAGGTGAAAGAAGGTCATAAAAGACCATCTAGTTTGCTTCAGCCATTACCCATTCCAACCTGGAAGTGGGACGAGGTCGCCAGGGAATTCATTGTTAGCTTTCCTCGTACACCTCGAAGAAGGAACGCTATTTGTTTAGTGATTGATAATTTGACTAAGTAAAATCACTTTATACCAGTCAGAGATACAATAAAGGTGGATGAGCTAGGACGTTTGTATGTTAAAGAGGTGGTCAAACTTCATGGTGTTTCGTCAGTGGCTATTTCTGATAGGGACCCTCGCTTTAGCTATCAGTTTTTTTAAGGCCTCCAAAAGTATTTGGGGTCACAGATTAAGATGAGCACGACATACCTTCCATAGACAGATGGCTAGACAGAGAAGGTGAATCAGATTCTAGAGGAAATGCTTCGCGCATGTGTGTTGGATTTCGGAGGTTCATGGGATATCCATTTGGGATTGGTGGAGTTGTATTATAATAACAGTTACCAATCCTCTATTATAATTACCCCATTTGATTCACTCTAAATTTGGCCTTGTTAATCTCATTTATATTAGGTTAAGGTAGGTGAGACCTCACTTTTGGGACTGATCATTGTGCAGGAGACATTTTACAAATTCAAGTTGATCAGACAGAACTTATTGACAGTTCAAAGTTTCCACAAATCTTATGTTGATCAGAGGCGACAGGATATTGATTTTTCAGTGGGTGATCAAGTGTTCTTGAAGGTGGACCCTCTCTTAGGCCACCGCTGCTTGGGAAAGTAGGGGAAGCTAACGCTACGATATGCTGGGCCTTTCAAGATTACCGAGCAAATTAGTATGGTGGATTACAGGTTATATTTACCTTCTCAATTGACATAGATTAATGACTTATTCCATGTTTCCCAACTAAAAAAGTACAATGTTTATCTCTCACACGTTTTGAAATAGGAGGAGTTAGAGATAGAGCCTGATTTATCAGTGTTTGAGGGACCCGTGCAGATAGTGGATTCTCAAGAGAATTTACTTCATGGGAAGTCCATCCCATTGGTTTGCATTATTTGGAAGCATGGGAATGAAGAACATGAGACTTGGGAGAGAAATTTATGGTTTGAGTAGGAGTAACCATTTTTATTCTGTGATCAGGCTTCTAGTTGATTTCTTGGGTGTGGAAAGTTTTCATGGTTGGGAGAATTGTCACACCCAGACTTTACGTTACTGTATGTTTTAATTTTTATTTTTATCTCATTATTTTATCTTCCCTTTTTAATAATTATTTTGTTGAAATTCATGCTAAACCTGACATGAGTTTTCTCTTTTGCACTGATAAATGAGCGTCGGCATAACAATGCCCAATGTGCGGGCAGGGCACGAGGAAAACCATGTGGCTTCACCAGTTTAACATACGGCCTTCCAGGTGCACGAATGGTTAACAAAACTTATAAAAATAAAATTATTATTATTATTATTATTATTATTGTCATTATTATTATTATTATTATTATTATTATTATTCGCTCAATTGATTTTTTAACCATATCTTATAACGTTATTAACCTGTTAATTATTAATGATTTAAGTAGGTAATTTTTATTAACAAAAATATTAGTTTCATTATTATTATTTCCATTAATCATATATATTGTAAATTTTATTTACCATTTTATTTTATTAGTTTGGGTATTTTTTGGGTTTTTATTTAATTTTTTCATTTTATTTTCTTTATTTTTTTCTTTTCTTTTTTCTTTTCTCCTTTTATTTTATTTTTTTCTTCTCTCCCTCACTTTCTCTATTCCCCGTCGTGTGCAGGTCCCTCCCCGAACCCTAGCTGCACAGTTTATTCTCCTCCCCCTTTCCACTACACTCCTCACATGCTACCTCCAGCGACATCGTGCCTTCCCTGTCCAGTACAACCTCTCGGCCAACCTCGCCACGCTACCTCGCACCAACCAACCTCACGCCGAAGCCCCTTCCCCACACATCCTCCTAACCATGACTCTCCCTTGGTCATGCCTCTTTCTGATGGCTCCCCCTCTATCCAATACCCTCTCTTGCCCTCATCCCGTAAACCACACACCACCTCTTGGTTCGTCCAAAGACTCGTGCGCACCTCCCTTTGTTCTATCGAATGACCGACGACCTCCCCCTTTGTTTTTCCTACACTATGCAAGCCCTGAAAGCCTTAATCGACCTTCGGCTGACCTCTCTCACCCTTTACATAGGTTTTTTATCCTTTGACCACTTATTATTCAATTTTTTGTGGTGTTTACATTAGGGTTTTGGATTTTCATTTGTTCTTCTTTGAGATCTTATACCCAATACCTTGTATTAAGGTCCGTTATAGATCCCTTACAGTGAAAGCGTCATACAGTGAGAGTTTGTGTCAAATTGTGAGGCTATCCCCACACCATGGTAGGTGGTTCTATGTGTAAGGATTGTTTGATTAATTAGGTTGCTTGTTTAATTTATTTATTATATTTAGTAATTAGTTTTCAATGTGCATAGTTGTTTTTTAATTTGGAATTTTATGTGTCTTTGTTCTTCTAGTAGCGTGTTTATGAAATTTTAGTGTTTGTTAAATTCTACAGTTAGTTTATTAGTATATTCAGAAGTTGAAGCTTTTGATTTGATATGGCATCAGTATGTGTCTTTTTATAAATGAGGTTTTGCATGGGTTTTGGAAACTTGAGTCGTGTAACACATATTTTAGAAACTGTTAAATAAATTTCTTTAGTGTTGATTAATTGTGGATATGGTTTTAAAATTATGCAGCTATTAATTTTACTGTGTAGGTAGTGCAGGTTGAGTTTTGAAAAATCTTTGGTGTGTGTAAGGTTTCTAAATAGATATTTTTTGTGTGTGTGAAATTGTGTCTCAGGATTTAGATAACACTCTTTGTGTTTGGTCCATTTTACTTTGACAACCAATGTGAACATATAACTTTTGAGAAAAAATGGGAAGCCTGGGTACTAGGTGGGCGCACTAGATCTAGTGTGCTAGTGATACGGGAGCGTATTTGGCCCAGTTTCACTTAGTTGGTCTGACTATTACAATACTAACTAATTTTTGGATAGTGATTGGAGACCACTAGGTTATGTATGTGTTTCCCTACTAGTGTGTCATGCACGAGAGCGTATGTTGTTGTGGTTCCTATTCCCTTGTTCACTAGACGTGATGTTATAGGGTCCCACTTTATGCTAGTACCTATAGGGCCTCTCTCACTTTTGGTGATCCTAGATTACTTTACACTCACTATCAGAATATGGTGTGAATTTTTTGATTTCATAAAAGTAAAAATGTTTTTTTGAAACCGCTTTCCATTTAATGTTACTTTTCTTCAAACTGTTTTCATTAAAATTGTTAAAGCATTTATTTCCTTTCCTTGGTTAAACCTGCAACTGTATTATTAATTAATCTCTAAATGTGGAATCTTTTTCTTTTGTGGTGTCCTATTGAGAGTTATCTCAGACCATACTTTCACCCTTGGGTGTAAGTATATTTGGTTATGTCAGATGCATGTAAAGGTAAGGTGTTTTGAAGTGGTGGTTTAGGTTGTTAGTAGACTACATGGTGCGGTGTTGTGGAGATGGCTTGATGGTTGTTTCCTCTCACCATGTTGAGGTTTTTTTATTGTTTTTTGGTCACCCTATCAAGCGGTAGATCTTGATTGGTTTTCAGTTTAAATATGTAACTCAAATTTTGGGTTTTTAGTTAAAGTCACGTTTGGTTATGACTAACATCTTTGGTCTATTTTATATATTTGGTTGTTTTATTTACATTTTTTATTCAGTTAAATCATTCATAAGTTTTATTTTGATACTCGGGAATTTTTGTCAGCCCATGGGGATCCAGAACACCATTTGGACCTTGCTACAGGCCAGGTTGGGTTCTGGTTGGATAGAGATCCAATTTGGTTCATGAAAAACATTATTTATTAAAATGATCCCTTCTACATGACTCAGAACTCAAATTCCCTTTAAAAACAATGACCTTTAAATTCACAGGTCGTTATAAACTCCCCAATGTGGGGATTTTTGTCCCTGATAAGAGTTTAGGAAGATCCCTTGATGCTAGATCTATCCATTGGGACTAGATGCTACTTCTCATTCCTAATTATGGACTAGATTCTAAAAAAACCATCATCCCAATCCACCCACTTTTGTTTTTTCTGAAACACCTTATCTAGCCCTTACTATATAATACCCATTTTCTAAATGACACATCTATCATAAAAACCATCTAACCTCACCTAAAACACACACAAAAACACTATTCTTCACTCTTATTCATAAACTGACATCAAAACCACATTGTAATGTCATAATATAGACCCTAATACTGATCACAATGTCTCAACCTTGAGTTACATCATTTAAACACATGAGCCTCACCCTACTCTTCCATCACTAAATCAGCTAACAACTTTAATCATCGGTGCCTACATACACCATCCTAAAATAACTAATTCCTATCACCTAATACTAAATTCAACTCATGGTTAATTCCCTAAAAAATATCTAATACCAAATATTTTTTTCATAATCTCTCCTTAGTGATAACATACTCAACACCCAGTCTACACCCATCCTGATTATCTGATCCAAAAACATGTTAGCTGCTAAATAAATTGACTGCATCAACCATCACTGATGAATATTAAAATATGGAATGTATATATAACTAAATATGACTCATCCTACTTAATACTAAATGTCCTTTCACCCATATACCCACCTGCAAAGCTCATCATTACACAACCTCGATATCAACCAGTACCCTCTAGCATAGGGGTCACTAATCATGTGACCAATAATATTCTCCTCATCATGTGATTATCCATACTATAATTCCATTGATACCATTATACCTAAAAATATACTATTCAAAATGGTTTTCCACCCAAGTCCTACTCATAAAAACATGACAAACTCAACCTAGGAATGTTATCTTTAGATCTTATAACATTAGCCTCCCTCAAATAACCCTCAACTGACCTGCCTAAACCTCAATCATCACTATTATCCATCAACGTACTATGGATCCATTGAAAATTATACACTTAGTTAATGGGACCAAACCAATCTCACCCATATATCCCCTAGACACTATCTTACATCTTTCAATCACACTCAGTGTCGAACCACATTTCTCCCATAATGATCCTAGAAATCTCTCTCAAGGTTCCAACCCACTCTAGTAAAGGAATTATCTTCCACCCTAATCTAGAGAACTTTATTTCATAAAAGACCCATTTTACTCTTAAACTAGACTATGTAATAACAATGGAACCATCCAACTTCTAATAGCTTCATATATTTACAATACTCCCACTCACATGCTAATTTCGAAACAGTATTTTTTATTGTGGAGACATTCCCTAATAATTTTCCCATCGGGAAATGCTTAAACATTATAGGTTATTCACCTGAGGTCCATACCACATCGAACCATACAAATCATCAAGGTTATCTAGACCCTACAATCCAAATCCCAAGGGTATTTTAAATAATTCTTCTCCAAGCATTTCATTTCAACCCAAATTCAAATAAAAGCAATCCTCATAAGGTCTTCACCACTCTGGGAATAATCATTAACTGCATCCCACTCTTAGGATCAAATTTTATTTCTAAAATAAATCTATAATCCAACCCTTTCACCTTAATAATTTCTATAATGCCAATGCATCCCTCCCAAAGAATCAATTTTTATAACATTTCTAAAAAACTAAAACAAAACTTAACAAAACCAAATGCTTGTCCTCATACTAGTCAAGTGTTTCCCATACCTAAAGAATATATTAATTATACCTTTAACCTTGGTTGTTTACCCACACCCTCACACATATCATTACATGAATACCCACTCACATTCCTTCAAAGTATGTGAGACCAGACCAACTCTCTTACCAACTAACTCTAAACTAGCTTCTAATAGGCGTAATCATCAGCCCTTCCCTACTACTAACTCGACTACCACACCAAGATTTTTATATAAAAATACCATGGAAACACCACATAATAATCTATCTCACTCGAGGTTCTTTATCCACTATAATTCCATACTATCTTAACCACTAGAGGGTTCATGTCTAACCCAATATCTCATACCAAATAACTAATAAGCATCTCACCCAATGCATAAAAGTCACAACCAATACCTTCATAAGAATTATATATATATTCTCTAGAGAGATAAATAATCTTTCTAATGAAAAATAATATGATTTTATGACCCTTTAAAGATTATCTCATCAATCAAAACATCCCAATAAAAATCAGGTCATTTCATAGGGATGCGCTACTTACACCAACCATACAATATAACAATTACACGATCTTACCTAATAAAGGTTTTTCATCCTCTACAACGACACAAATAAAACATCAACAAGTAAAGGAAAATTCACACAAACATAATTTTAATTTTAATTAATTAATACTTTAGTAATAAGGTATTTGGTAAAACACTAAATAAGTAATTGCTGGAATTTTAATTAATTAAACCCATTTTTCAAACTATTTATCAAAATATTATTTAATAAAAACTATTTTCCAATCCATTTTTTCTTTTAGAAACCCATTTGACACAAATAATAATTAATAAACATTTTCAGATATCCCTATGTTCCTGATGTGATATATGAACTCAGACTCCCTTTCAACCTGGGCTAAGAGTAAAAACATTAATAACAACCTCAACCCAGAACATCATATTTTAATAAAAAAACTCAATTATAATAGTATAAAGTAATAACATGAATTGATTTCACCTTGTGACTTCTATCCTCCTCTAGAAAAGGTGTTCATGATGCACTAGACTAATGTATTATCTAAGAAATAACACATTACTATCTCTAACTACCAAGTCCCTAAATAGTAAGACACCCAAAACAATTCATTGATACAATTTTTTAATTACTTAAATAAAATTACTCAAAAAAACTCTATTTGAAGCACTATATGACCTCATTCATTCTACCCTATAGGCCATAGGTTGTCGGCCTATAGTGAGAGTATATAACCAATATAGTGATACTGAACTCTAGAAATCACATATGATAACAAGTAAATAACTAAATAAATACAAACATCAGGTAAGAACAAGGATTTAAAATGAATTTATAACCATCAATAATATAAAATATCAACATTAAATAATATAATGATACTCTTTCTCAGAATATATACACTATAAGAATCACTTACTACACTGGTCACATACAAAAAACAATCTTAAGAAACAAACAAGGGAGCATAGAGTATAAAACATAGTTCTTGACTCAAAACAGTATCTCAAATATCCATCCAACTATCATATCCATATCTCATACACAACTTATTACCTTAAAGTGAAACATGAAGATCTGAATGTACATCAGGGTTTTTATGTGGGGTGTGATAAATAATCTCAGTATGGTTCCACCAATGGGGTTACTCAGATATACCACAATATATATTTTGTGTGTGTGTGTACATATAAAATAAATAAAAACACACAAACATGCATTTCAAGTCATCGAATGCTAACCAAGATAATATAACACCTGACATCACCTATTTTACCCAGTTTCAGAGGATGAATAACCTAATGCAAAAAAACACCCCAAACATGATCAGTGCCTTCTCATTCAAGGAACAATATTAATTTGATCCCCACATCAATTCCTACATTGAGTCCCAAAAAACACCCCCTCACTCAAGGGAAGTTACACATCATCATCTCAATGTCTAACCCTCTTACTCAAGGCAGACTCTCACTAGTGAATAAATAGTATTTCATGTTGGATTTTTAAGCTTTTTCACGTCAGTTATTAAGGGAAGTTATTATAGAGGACATAGTAAATGAATTTTTTACATTGGTTAAAAAACAACTATTATAAATTATTAATTTTTAATCGTTTTTCACATCAATTATTGGATAACACACATGAAAAATAGTGCGTATATTTTTTCACATCGATTATCCAATAACTGAAGTGAAAAATAATTTTTTTTTAAAAAATAGTACATTGATTCATCCTCCACTACAGAAGCAAGAAAAGAATAGTAGAAAATGTAGTATAAAAGGATTTAGAAAAACATGCAAATACACATACAATTGAACTTTCAAATAAACTAAAAATCAATCAAACCTGTAAATTGATTTGACCATTCAATTTATAAATGTTATAAATCCTCTACACTATATTACCGTGCATCATCAAAGATTTAAAAAAAATAAGACAAAAATCATTTGACTTGAATTTTCAATAAAACATATTAAATATTACAAAAAAAATTTTAAATAAATCTTACCTTATGAACCTTTGTAAGTGTCCCAGTTGAAATTTTTTCATAAATTAATCTTCAAAATTAATATCTACATTCAGTTCGACCATATATTTTATGAAACTATTTCAAAGGTATTTTAATTCAAAATAACGTTTTTAATTAATATATCCAAAATTTAGTAATTTTAAATGAAAACTCACCTTAGCTTTTAAAATTTTATATTGAAGCTCTTCTTTATTGTCACCTCTCTAAATAAATTTCATACTCTATTTGAAAATAATATGAATAGAATAAATTTTATTCATTATAATATAAATAATTAGTAAAATAATAAAACTTATGTGTTTAATAAATTCTTAAAATTTTCTTTCACTTCACCACGGATAAAGAATATCCAATAAAATTTCTTCTCTCTTAGACAAAAAACACACAACATCCATTGACCACTAATATAAAATAAAATTTAATATGATTTTTTAATATATTAAGTGATATATAACACATTATGAGAAAAATATATTTCATACATACTCGTCAAGATATTGAAACATACAACACTGAATGATGACATTCTTATGAAATCTTCCAGCTATATAAACTATTCTTTCAGTATAGGTCATTGTCAATATAATAGGAGAAATAAAATATGGGTCTATAAATCCATATACATCTGTATTTTCCTGCTCTGTACAAAGTTTATATAAACACCTAATACAAAGTGGACATAATTATAAATTTTCAATAAATTAAAGGAATGAAAAGATTTTGTTAATCGACTTAAATGGAAAAAAAATTGCATCATGTTGATTCTCAATTGATCTCTAGATACAAGCTCCATGATATCACTTTTCAAAATCTGCATAGTTATTTTATTCCCACAAACAACATCATCAATTGGAATCTCATATACTCCTAATAACAAATTTGAGTATCTTGATAATAAATCAAAACTAGTAGAATCTATATCTGAAGTCATGAAACTTTGAATTTTTTTTATCTATATAGTATTTATTTACCTTTAAAGTACTTCTATAAAAAAAGATAAATATATAAACTTTAAAAGGAGAAAGAAAATTTAATAACAAAATGAAATAAAATATAGAATATATACATACCTCTATGGTAAAATTTCAAAGTAGTATAGATGTCCAAAATAAAAAATGATTGATAATTTATCCAAATATACTCAATTCATATTTAGGGCATGGTATGTTTGATGACATATCTATAATATCCTATATAGTGACCCTATGATTCTCTATCTCAATCCGGTAATGATGAATGGTATCACTGATATAATATATCATCACATATGAAACAATATGATGAGGATCACAACATATAACTCACAGTAACTTGGATTCTATGAAGGAGGGGTTGTTATGGTAGGATAAGAAGTGGGTTCTGGAAACACAAATGTGTGAGTAGGATAAGGAGGAGGAGTGGTATCTACTGGCAGAGGTGGAGGAGTTGGATCAGTAGGCTGAAATTGTCCTTGCATGTCTACAAACATCACCTGTATTGAAGCTTTGATCTTGTACTCCATCGTCACTTGAATATCTTGAACTTCGGATTCCAAAGATTTTTTTTGTAAACATGCTCCTTTGAATAATCTTACAGATGTGGAAACACTTTTCATACCAATACACCTTCTAGGTATCCTCGTATAAGACCCAGGTGTTTGGGATTTCCTAATGATGCAGATAAAATATCTTGTTTACCCTCAGCAATAAATACCACCTCTATGCTCTACTCCTCAAGATAATATTATATGGAATATTTGAAAAAATATTTAATGAATCTTAATATGTGAAGAGTTTATTTAACTTTAATAAGTAAATAAACATCTTACAATCTTATTAGCTGTAAATATTGACTCTTCCATAAGATATTGTACATTTTTATCATCTGATCTCTCTTCCATTTTTCATGTCTATAGTGGGGTGGAGGGGCAACCTCTGCAGACCCTGATGACTCGGCTCTCAGATTTTGATGTTTTTCTTCTAGAATGTGTTATTCCAACAATGTATACCCTCCCCAAGATAACATATGAGGGTATATATTTCTAGATTGAATATACTAATGAGATCTCCTTGATTGCTGTAAATGAATAATTAAGAATAAATAAATCATTAATATGGTCATTAATATAAAAAAAAATCTAAAAATGAAACATTTCACTTACTACAAACTCTTCTCATCGTTTACTTTCAACAAATTGTTTCAATGTATATCTATCTATATATGGATGTATATCACATGTATTTTCATGCTTTTTATTCCCAAAAATGAATGGTGATGTGAGGTATCATTTAAAATCCCTTCATCTCCTAGAAACCAATGATAATTATTTCCTCTTGACTCCTTCAGTGTCCGGTATATCATATGTCATCTAATAAGATGGTAAAAACATATATTACTATAAAAATTTCAGGATAAGTAAAATAATAACAAACAAACTTACGAAAATAGCCTCCCATAATTTTGACAATTTCTCTTTGTCAAAAAATTTCCAATCATCAAAAAATAATAACTTTTCTTTTAGCCTGTACTGATACAAATGTCTTGAATTTTTTTGAATTTGGACCTTGTGGAATATCACTATCATTAAAGTCTATTGGTATCCTCTATTCCTAGATATGGGAAACTGATAATTTTGGTAAACATGTGGTGACACATTTACCAACCCTTGAACTCTTTTTTCCCCTATAGAAGTAGATACCTCATGTAAAGTAGTATGAGGAGGCTCATCAATAGAAGCATGTGTAAGGTTCTGACCAGAGGTATGAGTATGATCATCTCCAAAAATATGTGTTGGATCATAGGATTGATCTGTCATTATCCTACAAATAAAAGCAACATCAATCAGTACAAAAATATAAAAATACAACAATTATATAAAATGTAAATAAAAAATTAACAATTATAAAAAGAAGTAAGCTAAATGTAACACATTTTTATTCATATTTTTTATAGTTAACTAAAATTTTAAAAATATCAATAAGAGATGAAATGACATAAATGAATGAAAATTAAACAATTTAAATTATTAGTTATAATACATGTTTTAATAAAGAAAAATCAAATTAAACATATGTTACTTGTAATATTGGGAATGTAATAAAGATTTTTTCCTAAATTCCTTCATCAGGATCATTTTGTATGGAACAAACCATTTCTTTAATGTGATCAATAATATCATTTGTTAATAATTCCATGGATGTAGGGATCTCATATAAATCAGCATCTTCGTCAAGTTTATCATCAACAACATACTATTTTTTCCTTGTAAAATAGTAGACCACTACATATCAAATTGATCAAGAACATAGAAAATTTGTTTTGAATATGTTTTCTTGATAAAAGGATAATTTTTGTATTCCATTTTATTCATATTAATTAGTGTCGTTCCAAATTCTTCGTGTCAAACAATTTTGTTACCAATAAACTATTTACACTTAAACACTGGAACTTGAAATTTAATATAATAAACCTCATGTATTTATTCAATGACTCCATAATATGTGGTTGATGAAGAGATTTGGTTTTTGTATTTGGAACTCAAAAAATTCATTGCTGATACAAACACCAACACACTACTATTCTGAACCACACTTCTATTGTCCCGATCTTTCATATGAAAATTATTGGCATTAATTTCATACCCAGACCATGTTATCAAATTTAAACTAGGACCTCCCACTAACCATCTCAATGTTTCTGATTCATCTGTTTAAACATTCATGGTCTCTTTAATCCATGGAAAAAAAGTTTGTTATTCTCATTCAAAATCAATATATCTTTCTTCATTGGATAACTTTGTTTCAACTCATTAATATGAAATGTTATATATGGTTGAGCATCATCTATGTCATTAAAGATCTATAATTATACCTTATTTATCTATTCACCTATCAACTATTTTACTTTCAAGTCATGAATCCCCTTTCCCCCATAATTAACTTGTTCATGGAAAGATGTAGGAAAATCGATGTGATCCACATAAAACAAATAGCTTGTACAAAACTCTGCAACCTCCTCAGAAATTTACTTATCAACAATGGATGCTTTAGGATGATATGTATTCTTAACATACCCCTTCAATATATTCATATACCTTTCTAAAGGATACATCCAATGTATATATACAGGCCCAAAAATCTTTATTTCTCACACCAAATGAACCATTAAATTCACCATGATATCAAAAAAAAGATGGAGAAAAATAAATTTCCAATTAACAAAGTATAGAAACCAATTTGTTCTCCAAATTTTTTAAAGCATTCAAATCAATCACCTTATTACAAATAGAATTATAAAATAACACACCTTCATGATAGTTATTCTGACATGGGTGGGAAATATTCCACACAATGCAGCTAGTAGGAGCTGTTGTATCGTGATGTGATAGTCATGAGAGTTCATACCTATCAACTTTAAATCCTTTAAAGACACAAAAAAAATTAAATTTTAAGAATAACCATGTGGAACATTTATATCAGGAATACATTTAAAAAACTAGTTTTCTCCCTCTTGGATAAGGTATGAAAATCCATTGGTAGGAATGTTCGACTTCCATAAGAAGTGGGAGAAAACTCCAAATGTATTCCAGTTGAGAGTAAATCCATTATTGCTTTCAACCCATCTTTAGTTTTTCCTTTAATATCTAACAATGTTCCAGTGAAACTATTATGGATATTCTTCTCCACATGCCTAACATCAATTATATGTTTCACCTCATGATATATCCAATATGGTAGCTTAGAAAATATTGACTATTTCGTCCAAATATTTTAATCATTACTAGATTTGTGTGTCTTTGTAAATGTCACATCAATGTTTTTCACCCTCTAAAAATACTGATAAGTCGATAAAGCTTTTGGAAAAATATAAAATTCATGTGAACCATTTAAATTATTTTTTAATCTTCTATAATAGTAATCCATAGGCAAAAACTTTTGATGACCCATGTATAATATTTTTCTCATATGATGCAGTTGAAAATATAAAGTCTGTTGTTGACAAATTAAAAATGATTTATACCCTTTAACATTGTATCCAGAAAACTTTCCATATGCTGGAAAGTAATTTATAGTGAATATAATCATTTCATGCAGTTGAAATTATTCCATTTTATAAGAATAATACACCCTTATATCTTTTACCCATAAGAGTTTCAAATTATCAATTAAAGTTGATAAGAAAACATCAATATCATTTCCAATATTTTTTGGTCCATAGATCATTAAACTCAACATGACATATTTTCGCTTCATACAAAATTCAGGAGATAAGTTATAAATTACCAATAAAATAGGACATGAACTGTGTTTGCTACTAAGGATTTGATATGGATCCATTCCATACATGCATAGTCCAAGTATGATATTTCTAACTTCATTTCAAAATGTAGGAAACCGATGATCAATTTTTTCCATTGTGGACAAACATATGGATGATGCATTTTTTCATCACATATCCACTCATCAGCATGCCATATTAACCTTTTTGTATCATGTGAATGAGAAAATAATGGTTTCAAAAAAGGAATTTTAGGAAGATACCAAAATACGTTAGAAGGGGTTTCTGAAACTTCTAAATCAACATGTGATTTTTCTTTCAACTTATATCTTACTGTAATGCATTTAGGACACTCTAGCAGAAATTTGTATTCTTTCCTATATAGCACATAGTCATTCGAGCATACATGTTTTTTCATATACCCCAATCCCATCATGAATAATATTTTCTTGGCCTTATAATTTGAATCTAGAATATTTTTGTCTTTAGGAATAATTTCTTTCAACAATTGTAGAAACCCTGTAAAACTCTTTTCACTCCATCCATGTTTCACCTATAGGTTTATCAATCTTAACACCATCAATTAAACCTTATATTCTTTACAACCTGGATACAATGGTTTTTTTGGAATATCCATATAAATTTTAAATTTTTTGTTTTTTCTCAATTACCTCTACTTCAATATCACAAATCATTTCATCAAGTTTATTAAATTTATTATATTACAAAGCACCATCATCAATAGATCTAAAATTCTACCCAATTTCACGATGACAAATCCAAGAGATGCAACTCGAATTAAAACCGTGAAAAATTAAATTATATTTGATCTCTCTACTTTTCAGCTTCTTCAAATTTAAAAATTTTAGGCATGGATAGAAAAACATGTAATTGTTTAGAACATTTAATTTAGCAAATTCCAAAAAATAATCTATGCCTTCCTCATATTCAGCACCTATTTGAGGTGCATTAATCCAACTTTGATTCATTATCTATAAAAATTATCAAAAATAAATATAAAAAAGGTAATAATTCATAAAACATTGATATTATAAACGACATCAAAAAATATAGAAATCCAAGAATGGAAACACTAGATGGAAAACAGAAAATTTTGATGATAAAAATCATTCATGTGGAAGTAATTACAAAATAGATTCGTTTAAAAAATGTATCAAGTAAAAGTAAATGAATATAACCTTATGAGATTATTAAAAAATATTTACAATGATATCCATACAAAAATAATTATAATAAAAATAATTAATTCATAGTTTATTATTTATAAAAATAAAAAAATCTATATTATAATTAACAATATAATCAAATCATAAATTTAGTCTTAATTTTAAAAAAAATCACATTAAACCTTGCTTCATGGGAATTTATATGGTACATAGTATACCCTAACAGGGTACCCGGTTGTTTTTCTACTTTAAAAAGTCAACCCATCACCCATTCAACCCTTTTGTAATGCCCCATAGTACCATTGAGACACATTACCATGCATAAAAACACCACCAAAATATTCTCATAGTCTCAAAATTCTCATATGAGTCCCATTTATCAAATCATCCTAACTTCCATAAAATGAATTCAATCATACTAAATTGATTAACCTGTAATGACTCATGCCATAATATACTTTTTACTATAGGTATTTTCATCAATAAGAAGTATTTATGATCCCCTTACTCTTGATCATCCATTAGAAATGGTTTTCAATACTAATTACCAATCTCAAACTCCAAAATAGTTTTTTTAACTCTCATTCTATTCTATAATACACACGTACCATCTCTTAAACAAAAAATCTATTAGAAAATCCATTAAAAAATTCATCTCATGATGTGAAATTATATGAAAACAAATTTTTTGACTCTCCCATTCACCAACTTTATTAGAATTGAAATGAACCAACTGTGATATCAACACCTAATTAATTTAAAACCCAACTCCTTAACCTTAATGAAAATATATAAATACACAACATCTTCCTATCTTATCTCTTAAATAATACTCCTTATCATGACATATTCTGTAAAATAATTTTAATGTACTATTAACATAGCAAAAATATTGAATGAGAATAACTATTTCATAATAGAAAAAAATTAGAAAAAACTAATAAAAACATTATAAAATATATTAAAACCTTCAGGCGAGCTAGTTGGAGACGATCAGATCTATAATAAAATGTGCAACGATGAAGCTGAAAAAACCAAAATGTATAAAGATGGTAAAGTGAGAATCAAGAACACCTGATTGAACAATCGTCAGTTAGATATTCAAGGCTATAGAATGACCAAAAAAAGATAAATGAAAATTTTTGAGACTTAATTCATATGTATCTTCAAATCATAACATGAGGATGAAAAAACCTAATACTTGATTAAAATCATAACATGAGATTGGACCACCAGATCGAAGAAACTAGTAATATTGGTCTTGGGTGAGAGAGAAACACGAGATGTTGCATGATAATGAAAGACTGCATAATTAACCATCGGTAAATTCATAAAATTTTAAAAGATTTTTTATGTCGGTTATATTATAACTGATGTAAAAAATGGAAATTCAAGGCACTTTCATGTCGGTTATACTACAACCAATGTAAAAAAAGTGATCTTTCACATCGGTTAAATTATATAACTGATGTGAAAAGGCATCTAATATCTAATTTTTTATGCCAGTTTTCATAAAACTGATAGAAAAAATCAACATTAAAATATTTTCACGTTAGTTATAAATAACCGACCTGAAAAAAATAATGTAATAAATAGTTTTTATACTAGTGTCAACACCCGAGATCCCATGCCAACAAATCAAAAACCACCATCCACTCACTCAAGAGGCAATTCTACAATCACATCACATACCACATTTCCAACCATGTTTCATACTTCCACCCTCTCACTCAATGTGTGGTCTCATAAACACATTGTGCATTAAAACCCACTCACTCAGGGTAACCAGTTTCAACACCATCTCTATTAAGGTTATGTGACAGTGTAAATAAATTCATTATATATTTTTTATATTCAATTCATTATATTTCCTAAAATATATTAATTAATTGATTTTTAATGGGTTTTAGAATTTAAGGGTCATTTTATTGGAATTTATGAATATTTTCTTAAATTAATGAAATTTTTAATTTAATTGATTTTTTATTAAATTTTTGTAATAAACTAGATGGATATCTATGGATAATCCTTTGATTTTGTATTTTCAATGTCAAGATTAACATGGTTGTAGAAGGTTTTTCTAAAATTTAGAAATTCCATAATAAAAAATGAAGAGGTATGGAAGGATGTTAGGATTGAATGACTTTATACCACCGAATATAACATGATGAAGAATTTTATTCTAAAAATATCTTGGTCTAAAAGTAAAGGGTTGCACTTATGGAAGATTATTTAATTTATAAAAGTACCTCATACATAATAATTATTTTAAAGAAATTGAAGATAAATATTTGGAAAAGTATAGAAGCAATAGGATTTCTTTTTAAAATATGGTTGAATCAATTGATGAGGTAATCTAAGAGAAAAAACTTATCTACGAATCAGATGATACATAAGATCAATTTAGAGGATATATAAATATTATTCATTTTCAAATGGAGGTTAAGAGTTACATGTCCCTATTATACATAATATTACCAGCCCATACATCATAAATATGCCCTAGTACATAAGAAATAAGTCATTATTTTTAGAATAGAAGAGCCCTTGCATAAAATATTTTTACCGTACAAAATATATTTTGTTACTATGGAATATTTCTTTCTTTCCAACTAAGATTAAAGGTTTCTAGTCTCGACTAATACATATTATGTTTTTATTGATACATTTAGTTTTTTCCTTTACTATTGGACAAGGAAATGCTGATCAAATCCTATCATGAAGGAATAAATAGAGATTAAATAAGACAAATTAAACCCTACAATTTTACCTATATAGTGAGTATATGCATGAATGATAAGATGTCGAAGGAAATCAAACCCTTTAATCCATGAGGAATTAATCTTATGTGATGATGAAAAAAATAGATATAGATAGTGGTAAAGTTAAAAATCATGGGGTACATGTCACATTAAGGATAGGGTGTTGTCATTATGGGAAATATACATAAATTATTGTGTAAGGATGGTGAGATGATGGTTTTTATAGAGGGAAATTTATTAATCCATTAAATAAGTAGTTTTGGTGTGGATGTAAAGATATAGAGGATGGAAATTTGGAGAAGTACTCATGAGAGTTCATAGGGAATACAAAATAATTTTTATCATTTTATGAGAATAAAAAATTAGAAAACCTTACATTTGAAACTACATTAATATGTAAGATATTTTACTTTATCAATGAGGATAATTTTAACAAATTTATGTGATGAATAACATATAATCAGGAATATGTGAGATTTTTTAATTAAGATAATTTTGTCCAAGCCTCTCATGTAAGCTTTCATACTTAAAAAAACTAGTGAATGAAATGTCATTTAGGGATAAATATTTTTAAATTAAAATAAGTAATTATATTATTTGATATCATATTGATGCTATTTTGATAATGTACATCAAGATAGAACTTTTAGAATATCTTTGAATCAATTAGGAATGAATCTCATGGGTCATATTATCAACTGATGCATGGATGAAATAATTCAAATGTGTGGATTTATAGGTAGACTAAAAAATAAAAGGGTATATTAAAAATCAAATAGGATAGAAACTCATTAATAATTCCTTGAATGAAATTGTAAAGTAATAAACTATAAATAGGGTAGAGTCTGAGAAGAAATGGGGTCAAAGTTGTGACTTTTGTTTTGTTCTACAATTTTTTTTCTATTTTTCCTTTTTCCACTACATGTAACCTATCACGTGTAAAGGTAAAACCTTTTGGTGATTTGGATATGGGGAATGAGGATCCTTTTTTAATTCTTGAGTCTATGCTTCAATGAAAAAAATTCTTTTTATATTGATTGATTTTAGTATTCAGTGGCAGGGTATTATTTTGAATGTGATTGTGTATATTTTATTACTCTTGTGAATTTTTTATTACTTGGGTTGATAATCATAATTATGCCTCCATTTAGTTTTTCATATATGCGATGGAATATTCAAGATTGAGTTGTGAGTTTCTAGTATTTTTTGATACATTAATGAATGTTAGTGAATTATTGATGAATTAATTTGGGAAGTAACTTAACCTGATTGGGATTTTCCTAGGTATCTTTGGGGTAGTTTATTGTTGAGGTTTCATTTGATATCTTCTCACATTAATGGGAAGGAATGTTAGTCAACAATGAAAAATACTTGATTATACCTCCCTTTTCCTCTTAACTAAAGGGGAATGGTAAAGAGATTATGAAATATATCATTTATTAATTATAATGAAGAAGAGTGATCCATTTTTAAAAATAGGATATCATTATAATTGGTAATTAAACCCTTGAACCAATCACCTATCATCACTTTGAAAAAACTTCACTTGTTTTAATTTTTTCAAGTTCTCACAATATGAAATTCACCAATCCTACCTTTTTACTAATTTTGAAAAATGAATTTTCACCCCTCTTTATAGATTATTTATTGTAACAATTATTCTATATTATAACCTTGTTTAATAAAAAAAATGTTCTCCAACCTACAATAGGTGATTCAAAAACTTATCACCATTTCTAGGGAGGTGGATTAAAAATTATTAACCATTATTTTTCATGACTTGTTCTAACACCAACCATATTTTCTCTCTTGATCCAAATATTGAGAGAACCTTCCTAACTAAATAGAGAAAAATATATTTTTAAATATATTTTGATGAAATTATATTATTATACTTTAGTTAAACTGTAAGTGTTTACTTTGAATTTGAAACTATGGAAGTTCACCCTAACTAAGCCCTAAGATACCATTTCGAACCTCATCTAATTGATAAGAATAACTAGGTTCTCATGACTATATTGAAAGTTAGATTTAAACTTAATGCTAGTATAATTTAATTTTTCCCTTGATTTCATGGTCTTGAAGGTGAATACCCCAAAAATGATATTAAGGAATTCACCTTTTATGTGTTACACTGAAGCCTAGAAGAGTGGTTGGAGAATGGGTAAAATGGAGAGAATTTTTATTCTCTTTATAATGAGTGGATAAATAATTTATATATAGAATACATACTAGATAATTGAATGATTATGATGACATACATAATATATTCCTTCAAATGTTCTTCCCAAATTTAAGTAGAATAGCTATAAAAAAAGAGGTATATGCTATAATAAAAAACATCGGGAGAGACACTCAATGAGTATTATGAAAAAATCAAGAATTTGAGTGAAATTTTTCCTTGTAAGAAATTGTGGGGCATGATTTTATAGTTTTTTTATGTCAAGGGATTTTATATAGTGAAGGAAATAAATTATATGCATCATTGGGATTAGGTTTTATTGATAGCTTACCAGTAGAATCTAGAGGACTGGTTAAGAAGTTAGCTTAGGATTCCCAATAATTTGACACAAGAGGTATTGTTATAAGAGGATTTCACGTGGTAAGATATTTTTAATCACCTTTACTAGAGCCTAAAATTAAGGAACTAACCACTTTGGTTAGGTAGATGGATCTTAAGAAGTTAATTAATAATCTCACACTAGAAAAGGTATGAGATCTTTGTTCTTCTCAAAATTCTTATATTGACCAATGTTATCAAGTACAGGAAATAGAAATTTGTGAAGCTACCTATCAACAAAGACCATTTTGGCATACCAAAAAAGGATGTAGAGACACTTACCATGTAAAATATGGATTTGGGTACTAAGATATCAAGACATACCACCGTTTAAACAATAATATCATCAACCTATAACATTAAAATAACCCTATAATCAACCATACAACTAACAAGCCTTCCAACCACCACCCTTCAATAGAGGAAACCCTATGAAAATATTTCAACTACTTTACAAACCCTTTTGTAGAAACAACCATATTTAGGAATTGAGGAGTTGATATATGAGGTGAAGTAATTAAAAAGATAGTTATGAATATTTATAGATATGATTAACAAAAATATTAGGAGACTACCAGCTCATCTCATTCCAAATCCTAAAGGTAATGTGAGAATGGTAATAACAATCAGTAACAAATTGATTCACTTATTTCTCAAATATGACCCAAAACAATCTAGAACAACCTATGGTGACCAACTGAAAATAGAAATATATGAATTAGAAGAGTAAAAAAGAAATTAGAAACACCTTTAAAAAAATATCTTAGGGAAAAATTAGAACTTTCACCATAATTTCCCTAAATAATTGTCTAATAAAATAATATACAGGAGTAATAAATCCAAATATAAAGTATTGTAACTTTCCAAATGTTTTAAATAAACATAACTCTAATTTATACTATTAAAATTATTCCCAAATATTCTAATTTTCTCAAGTAACTATTCCCAAAAAAGGATACTTAATGGGAATGAGAGATTGAATCAAGAGAGAAACATTTCATCCTTGATCACAACAGAAATTCTAAAAAAATATATCTATATCTAGGATCATTATATATCCATTTTACAATTATATCTATCTCTTACATAAATTTATTATGTGATATTTTATCTTCTATTAATATCATTCCCCATTCTGTTTTTACTTCTTTACAAAAGGGATATCTCAAACAAATTAGTGTGATTGTCTAACTAGCCAACATATCCATTTCATTCTTAGCTAGTGTATTTAAAGATATTCTAGTCAGATTATAGAATGTGATCTTCTTAAATAATTTTTATATAATAAAATTGGAAGAGGAAAGTATGATATCTTAGTCACCCTTCATTTTTGGAAGACCCATCATAAAAAAAGATAATAATAAATGTCTATAAAGAAACTCTAATAATGTATTTTGGTGAGAACACAATAAACATTAATTTTTTGGATTCTCTGAAGTATCCATCGGAAAATAATTCACTTTTAATATATTAAAACAATAGAGAAACTAATAAATGTAGGGAATATAGTATGTTTCAAGAAATTATGAGTTTGTGTAACCAAATAAGGTTTGAAAAATATATCAAAAAATGGGAGAAACTTGAAAATCCTATACAACTATCTAAATATGAGGTAAATTCTGATTTCATTAATTTCTCTAATTATTTATTCAATTAGGATAGACATGATAGTTCATCTTCTCTATAGTAAATTTAGGATATTTAGATATATAAACTAATGGATACTCATTCTCCTAGCTCTCCTTTCAACTATCGGTGTCATATCCCCCCCTCCTAGGGTTTTTTATGCTCTCCACATTGGAAATGGCTATACTCCTCTTCTTCAGGACTTCTTGTTTCCCTTGTTTTGGTCTTTCTTATTATTTTACATGTTCCTATTATTCTTATCTATTCTTGTTAGTTTTTATTATTCATAATCTTCATCCCTTTTTTTCATGGTTTATTCTGTTTGGGCTCTATTTTTACTCATCATTTCTCTATCTACTATACATGACAAGCCCATACCCCATATTTGGTCCTACTCGACATAGTTATTAGAGGTTTGGGAGGTGTTAGTGGTTGTACATGTGTTTTATTTTTATTTTTCTTGTTTTTTTGTTTCTATGGGTTTTTCTTTTCTCTGGTTCTCATGATAGTGGGTTCTATTACTATTATATTTTGATCTATCCCACTGTTATTGAACCTATCCCTTGTTAGTAATAATAGTGAGAAGGGCCACTTGGGATATTTTGGTGAAGCTCTCGATTACGGATTCTTCAATCCCCTTTATTTCAGATTCTTATCTTTCAAATCAGTTGGCTCAAACTATCTATAGTTATTCTTTATCCTTTTCTTTCATCCTGGATATTCAATCTAGGTTCAATATGAAATAGCTTATATCGGTCGGTTGTGTTGGTTTTTCAAGGTGGTTTTGGGTTTTGATAGTGGGAGTGTTGGTGGTGTGGGATTCTTCAGTTGTTGTATGTTCTTAGATGGTTTGGGTTCATCTTTGGGGACGTTTTTTAGGATCCTATTATTATGGTTTATTTCTCATCGGCAGTGATTTGGTGTCTTCCCCAGGGTAAGAATTTGATCTTATGATTTATTTTTGTTATTAAATGGTTTTATTGATGTTTATTCATGGACGATAAAGGTGTAAAATTGAGTTTCTAATGCTAAATTTATTTTTTATGGGGATGGTGTTTCAATGATTTTTGGTTCATCTAGATCATGATGGATTCATTTGTTCACCTAGATAATGGTTTATTTACAATTATTGTTCTACTCATCGGGGGGTGACTCTTCTCAGTGGTGGTTGGTTTGTGATGTTTAGTTCTTACACATCTAGAGAGATGATTTTATATTCAAATTTGGTGGGGTTTTATGATATTATAGTTATGAGTGAGATTAAATGGTGATTTAAGATAATGATTTTTTAGTTTTCCAATGGTTATGGAGGAGAAAAGTCATTAAAATTTGGATAGTGAAATGTGGATAGTGAGGGTGAAAGAGTATGACATCGAGGAGTGGATTTAATGAGTGTGCATGGTGTGAGTCTCGAGGTTAGGTTCCCTACCAATTCCTAGTGCTTTATCCTGGAATTTTGGATTTGAATTTGAATTTTTTATTTGAATTTGTTTTTTGGGAAGGGTTTCTATTTGGTGATGTAATGGTTCCCACTCAACCACAAAGTGTATTTTTTAAAAATTAATAAAAAATTAATTTAATTAGTGAGGTATTTAAACTAAATATAATTTCATATTTAGTCTAACCCCAAAATATGGAATTGAAACCCTTGACATTTGATTTAAAGTATGTGTTTTTAATGAAATGAGACAATATGACATTAATTATTTCTAGTAACTTGACTTTTATTCAATAAAAAAATATAATAAATCTTTTTAAAGAAAATATTCAAGTTATAGTATAGAATTTAGGAGACATGTTTGGGATTAATTTTAAAATTGCATGCATATAATTCCTCTAGAAAGTAAGGAAAATACTATTAAGAAATTTTAGAGTATAATTAACAGAAAAATGATGGAAGTGGTTAAAAATAAATTTAAAAGTTATTGGAATAATAAATAATTTACCCAATTTTGGATTCATAATGGGTTTTCTCAATTCATATAGTTTCCAAAAAAATCTAAACTGACCATTTTAAAGAATGAACAAAATTAATTAATTACTATAAGATTCCAAAAAAAATAGATAGTTTTCATAAACTATATAAAATTTAATTATACCATTATAAAAATAATTTTATAATTCTATTTTTTATCCAAATTCCTAAAATTATGTTAGGTAAAACCCATTATTAATTTCTATATAGATTTACATGATACTTCCACGTGCTTATTTCACACAAGGACCAAGAAAAGACAACCTACATGAAGGATATATTCTCTAAATCCTTTAAAATGTGATGTGTTTTGTATCATGTCATAGGGTATGATATAAACATTTCATATAGTATAACATGAAAAAACAGTGGGTATGTGATATTTCTTGGTTTTGGGAATATCTTCAAATAAGATATAGATATAGAATATAGGGTTCCTTGGACTCATATTATATGACATGGAGGAATCATTGTGCCATGAATTTTAATGTATGATTCATTTTTCATTATTATTATTCACTGAAGGTGGTGGGGTGTTAACAAGTTAACAATCTAATCTTCTAAACCTAAGCTATCATTTATTAGGAATTTCATATGATTAAATGGTTAAAAGTTAATTGTATACATGTATGGTTTTCATGAACTATCCAAGTGGAATTTACTCATGTGTTATAACACATGATTAAATGTATTAATACTCAAGGATCATCCTCAATGGGTCCATATAAAGAGTCAATACCCATTCGGGTAGGTGTATATGACTCTTGCATATAGCTGTCTAAAAATTATCTCATTTTTAATCCCTCTTATATTTCCCCTAATACACCACAAGGAACTAGCATACCATTGGGGGTGGAAGGATCACACTCATACAATGAGTGATTTAGAACAACCTATGGATACCTCTAGAGGAGGAATTTCTTTTGGATTCCTATAAAATGATCTTCATCAAGAACAGATTAAGAGAGTTATAGTAGAGTTATAGTCTAACATACAAATTCAGAGGTTTATTCATTTATAATTTTCATGATTTCATTTATCTAACATGTTTAATACTAGAATTGGGTTTCTTTATTACTTCCTATATGTTTAAAAAGTTTTAGAGCCTTTGAAACTTAGAAGTGGTATCATAGCCTTAGTATGACTTTTTATTAATTAAATAATTCTATAAATGAAGTTTTCAAAGTCATGTTCCCTATAATTAAATAATATAGAGAATTTATTTATGCTTGATTGATTCACAGCTTACAATATAGGATATCATAGCTAGTGAATTGGTAAAAAACCTTCATATTTATATTATTCATAGTGTGTGACTTGGGGATATCATATTTGATGATAGTGTTACATCATGATTTTAAAACAAAGCATTGTATCACTTTATCTATATTGATATGAATCTTAAAATACAATTGATACATAAGGGTATTTATTATTATATGTAAGGGTTATTGCCTTTGTCATAGAAATGTAATAGGCACTCTTATGAATGGATTACTCCATAGGGGTTTCAACCTTTACAAAAAGAGTGAAGTCTACTTATCATAAGTAGTGATAGGACTATCAGTAACAAAATATGGTTGATGGTTCTTAAAATATTTAAGTATCATGGCCTATCAATTGTATTCTATGATTCATTTGAAATTGTTAAATATGATAATAATAATAGCAAAAAAATCCCTTTAAATTCAATTTTGAATTGATTTATATGGTTTATAAAATCTTTATAAATATTTATAAAATATATTTTTTTGGATATCTATTAATTTATAAAAGAGTTTATAAATTAATTAATTATAAAATATTCATAATTAATTAATTAAATGTATATGAAACATTTATTAATAAATACTCCATTAAATTAAGTGTTAATATTAAAACACCTTTTAAATTATATGGAATTCCTCATAATTTATAAAAGAAGTTTTTATTTAGAAAATATAAGAGTAATTTATAAAGTGCTTTTAAATTAAAAAATAGGGCCAAAATATAAAGTATTTTATATTTAATTATAAATTTTTCAAAATTAATTAATTTTAATTTTTCAAATTAAACGTATTATTAGAAATATTATTTAGACCACATAAAAAGGAGTTTTAATAATTGATTTTATCATGGTTTAAATAATTATAAGTATATTATATTTATATTATGTAAAATATTTAGATAATAGAAATTGAAATATTAAATGTTTATATTTCATAAAATATAATATATTTAAATTAAAATGTCATATAATGAATAATATGAAAGATTTTATATTGGAATAAATATAATGTATTTATTTTCATGATTATGGGATTTTTATAAGATTAGCGAAATCATAAAGTGTTTATAATCAAAATTTATTTATGAATTGTTCATAAATGTTTGTCTCATGTTTAAATACTTAAATTGTTCATTTATTAATAATTTAATCTATAATTTGTTAATAAATATAATTTTTATATTATTAATAAGTTTATGATTTATTTTAAAGGTTCTTAAACTATTTCTAAGTTATCAAACATGTATTTAAAGAGATATATGTTAGGTATTATAAATTGATTTAGTTATTGACTTCGACTTGTATTGAATTATGTGCTTGAATTAAGTAGTTAATTTTGATTTGTAGATATTAGGTGTTAGATTTATGATGGAATTAAAATGTCTATTGAGAAATGTATCTCTAGGTAGAGGGAATTTGGTTCAAACTTCCCACTATCCTGGAAGTTTGTTCCTTGTTATAGAAAAGTAGGGGTTGAAAATTTGTGGCTCTAGGATTACTCTTGTTGAGATTATTGACTTCATATAATTTTGAACATTTATATAAAGGAGTTCCATATACCTTATGCATAGGATGTATTTTGATATGTGTGAATATAACTGACTTTTGATTTGGGTTAATAACACAATTTCTGATTTGTGAAAAGTGTTTCAGATCAATATGGTTTGAATATATTGATTTGGTAAAAGGGATAGGGTTAAAACTATATCCCTAAAATCATTCATACATATAAATAGAATAACATGATATGAGATAGTGAGATTTTAAAATAAAAACCATTAAATAATAAGTGTAATATTCCTTTTAAAGTGGAAATTTTCAAGACTTTTATCATTAAGTATAGGTGACTTTAATTATTAGGTAACCATGGATTATATTATGTAAGGAAAGAAAGAAACGAGGTCAGTTAGGTTTCTTGTTCATAAAATTTTCTTTGGGTTGTACTTAACTAGGAAACCCTAATAGTTATGATACCGGAGTAATAGGGGTGAGTTTATCTTTTTAATGGATTCAGAAAAGAGTCATCCACTCAATATCCAAGAGTAATATATGATATGATTGGGATGATATCCTGCCCAAATAACTAAGTGGTGAGATAAATGCTATCGTTAACTAATTTCTCAATGAAATTTATATCTTATCTCACTAGTAAATGTTATGAATTTAAAAGGGGTCAATATTTTACTGGGAGAAATTTTATTTAAATTCCTTATTAAATATTCATAAAACATGATACTCATCTGATAAAAGATTCTATTTTAGATAAATAGAATTATCATCATAGAACTTAACTTTTATATCAATACTATAAAAAGGATAATCTTATTCTAAGAATCATTTTAGATTGGTAAATTAAGAAAAGTTCTCAAGTAAGTGATATCTTATATGTTTGATCAAAACACTTCTTAGGTAACTAACCATTGAAGTTGTTCAACACTTGAATCTAGATTATTATGGGAAGTATAGAATGATTTATTTACACTTTAAAAGTAATTATATGCAATATTAGTAAATTAATGTTAGTCTTTTCTCATATATTTAAAATGAATATATATTTTAATGACATAGTGATACTAGAGGTTTCCTTGAAGCTTGTTCTAACTAAGAAATTCATTATATTTTCATTGATGGAAATGTTTTGAAATTTTGAAGGAATTCAATAAAATTTTAGATTATTTTCTCAAAGTGTTGATAATAGATAAACTAGTCATGTGAATTATAGGTTATAGTGTTGTATTGATAGTACACATTTTTAAAATTTAAATCAACAGAAGAAAATTTTAGTGTAAAGTTATATAATTTTTCTTCAAGAATTCAATGTTTATTAAAACATAAAGGTTTTATCAAGAAGTGGGAGTAATTATTCCATATTATGGAATTGTATAGGATACCTTAAGGGGTTTTTGAAACTCTATGGAATGTTCATGTCAGAAATCAGTGTCATAGAAATTATTTTTTTGGTTTTTAAGGGTATGTGATACCAGATGTTTACTTTTTAAGAATTAAAAATATAAAAGAGTTCAAAATCAAGGTAAATTTTGATAAATATTGTATTATAAATTCAATTCATGAATTAAATAGTTTCTACATCAAATATTTAAATTATAGGATTTTATTAATCTTATATAGATCTAAGTAAAGGATATATATAGTTATATCATTTCCCTTATATGATAAGAGGAGTCTTTTATTGAAAAAGAGTTGTTATAAACAATTTTAGATAATTAATTCAATACAAATCATTTATAATTCATCAGTTTATATAAAATTTCTTGAGAATAAGATAAGGATATAAAATTTTTTATCTATTATAAAAGATTTTATCCAAGATATTTGTTAAAATATAAGGAATTTAAATTTCACCACCATCAATGACATATTTGAAAGAATAATAATCTTTTCAAGAAAATTTTCCAAAAACATAGAATTCCATATATGATATGGATTCAATAGTTTATTTTAAAATATTCCTACTAAAATGAAATAAGTTTTATTTCTTAACACAAAAGAGTTTGTGATTATTAGAATCATATTCAAAAGAGAATATAGTTTATAAGAGGTCGGTGGGAGTTTTCTTGAACTTATAGAAGTTCAAAGTTAATAAATAAAATATTATTATAGTCAAAATTAAAATTGAAACTTAATTAATGTCTTCAAATAGATTTGGTTAGGGTGTTAAAGATAAATGTTAAGAGTTTTGTATAGTTACCATGAAAAAGTTAATGTCACTTTATCCTAAAGGATTTTATGATGTGTTGGTAACTGGTAATTTAATTATTTTCATTAGTTTCCAAAAAAATTCAAGGAAAATTTCGATTGAATTGGTTCCATAGAATGATGATGTTATACTTAGAAATAGTTCTAAGTAGAAAATAAAAGTAATTAACATCATAATACATGATGTTATGGAGTTAAGGAGTTTGAATTTATTGAAGTAGTTGAACATTAGGAATATGATTATTAAATCTCACAATTATTCAAAATTTCATTCTTCATATACATTACTCACTAAATATTTTAGTGGGAGGGTTTTATTTGGTGGTCACATGAAAATTTTATAGGTATTTAATATAGATGTAATGTGTTAACAAGACCTTATAAAGTGTAGGGAACATGAGGTTGATCTAGCACTCTATCATACACAATGTGTTATATAGGTGTTTATTTATAGTTTTATTAATTTAAGAATATAAAAATGAACCATGTTGTAAAAAAGGTAATCTCCACTTTAAAATTTTTCACATTGGTTTCATATATGTATATATGTATATACATTTCATGAAATATAATGATAATTTACCTTCTAAAGTATGACTTTGAATAATAAATAACTAATTTTATTCATGGATTGTTATAGTTTGTGATGAAATTTAAAGGTTATCATGAGTGTGATTCTTGTATGGAGATACAGAATATGCTCATGAGGCACAAAATGGGTTGTGTGAAATGGATGACCTGCTAAGTATACCACATAGAGTTTCATACACTATGTTTTTGGTGTATTAGTGGTGCATGTATTATATTTAGATTCCCTAATACCTGAGTTTGGTGAGATGACTATCATAATAACCTTTATAATTTAATACCTTTATTATGAAAACCTTGAGTCTTATCTAATCAGCGGTAGTTGGGTATGTTACTGATCATGTCATCAGTTGGATCCCAATTAAGATGGGGGTTTTTCTCTTATATAATGAGTACAACATCTAGTCCCTCTATTTACATTGAATGGGGAAGTGTGCGGTTACACCTATATAGTATATATGATGTAAATATATACTCATGTGAATTAAATGATATGTTCTCATTCATAAAGGTGAATGACATATGATGTATTCATTGACCTAGTGATTATATACTTGGAGAGTCGAGAATGTTTGTATAAGCTATATGGGATTAGTAAACTTTATGTCCCATTTTCACTTGATGTCTTAGACAAAGGTAATATATAATAATGCATGTTATAATGTGATGTAACTGGTGGACATGATTATGAAGATACATGTTCTTGATGGAGATCATGCCAGATCCCTTTATATCTTGAGTAGCATTGATGCTTTTTTATAGGTTGATATTTGACTACATTTATGGATCTTGTGATTTTTTTTCAATTCTATAAATGTATATTGGTTTACACTTTTTGGTTGACAAAATGAGGATTGAGTTTGACTTAGAGAGCTTCTATAAAAGAATTTTAGATTATATCCAAAAGAGTTTTGGATGGGTATTTATGAGATATTTCATATAATGTGATACATAATTAAGTTAATGATATCTTTCCAAAATTTATTTGGAATATATTAAAAATAGTTTTTCATATTATTTCATAATTTATTGTATATGATAAAATATAAGGTGAAATGGAACAAATTTTATGAATCTTTAGTGAAATTTGGAGATTGAAGGAGATATTACCTAAAGCCTTTACTTATAAGATGTGTTTTGGTATACATCATAGGGTATGATATAAACATATTGTACGGTATGACATGTAGAAATCGTGGTTATGTGATATTTCTTAGTTTGGGGTATATTGTCAAGTATGATATAGAGATATTATACAAGCTAACTTATCCAGTTGTATTATATGACATGGAGGAATCATAGTGTCATGCATCATAAGGTATGGTTCATTTGGAATTGTTATGAGCTATCAAATATAATGAAGTGTTAATGATTTAACACTCACATCTCTTACACATTAGATATTATTTATTAATCATTTTATATAATAAAATGATCGGGAATTCATTGTATTCATACAAGGGTTACACCAACTAGCCAAGTGTAATTTACTCATGTGTTATAACGCATGATTAAATACATGAACACTCAAGGAGAATCATTTATGGATCTATCTAAAGAGGTGGTACCCATTTGATGGGTAGGTATATGTGACTTCTGAATATATTTGGTTGAATATCCCTCATCCTGAAGCTCTCTTCTCCTACCTCCTTAACACTACAAGGCACTAGAACTCCGTGGAGGGTGAAAGGATCCCACTTATATGACAATTGATTTTGCACAACCCATGGATACCACTGGAGTAGGAATTCCATTAGGATTCCTTTACTATTATCTTTTTCAAAAATATATGAAGAGTGTTCCAATATCACTATAATTTAAGGTACACATTCAAAGGATTATTTATTTATAGTTTGAGTGGTTTCATTTATCTAGAATGGTTGATCTTGGAATTTTATTTTGGAATTGGTTTTCTTTATTGATTCTATTGTATTTAATAAGTTTTGTTAGATCCTTTGAAACATAGAACATCACATGTCTTTATGGTACCTTTTATTAATGGATAATTCCATTTTTATTATGCAATGAACAAGGTAAATTTCAAAAATTCATGGTAATAATCTTCTTGGATTTGATAGAAGACTATCTTTAGATATTTCTGGATGATTCGACTATGTTTGGAAATTAATTTGATCACTTTTTAGAAAACCTATACAATTTGTTGAAAATTTTTATTGAAAAGAATCATGTCTTCAATTTTGAAAATTTAAAATTTTATGGTTAAAAGAGGAATTGTGCTTATATGTGTTTTTTCATAACATGTTATTGAGGATGATAAATCTAAAATTGAAGTTATAAATGAATTACCTTACTAAACATGTGTGAAAAACGATTTTATAGAATATTTATCAAGTATTTTAAAAATATTTTTTTCCACTATTTAAATTACTCTTGAAATATTTCAAATTAATTTTTTATGAACCTTGTAGGAAATATTTTGATAAGATAAATTGAAAACTAACATCACCACCAATTAAGCATCCATCTAATTAAGAGTACTCATTTGAGTTATTTTGTGATGCTTGATACCATTATGTTGGCCTATTTTTGTCTCAGATAATTTATGTAATATACTATGTCATTGCATATGCTTCCCAGAAAATAGATGTAGCTTAAAAACCTTATAAAACCACATAAAAGGAGTTTTTAGCATTTTTTTTACCTTAGATAAATTTAGATCATATATTTTTGGAACTAAAGTGAAAATTTTATATGATCATTAATACCTTAGGTACCTAATTAAAAAAATGAAACACTATTGATAAGGATTTTGTTGCTCCAAGAGTTTGATTTAGAGATAAAAGACAAGATATGAGCTCAAAAACAAGTGGCAGGTCACTTGAGTAGGTTGTCCTACAAAGATGAGGTGAAAATTTGAGACAAATAGAAATTAAAATACTTAATTATAGATGAAAAACTTTATTTTATTGAAGTATAGGTATAATGGTATACTGATTTAGTAAATTTTATTGTAACTTCTAAAGTTCCATCACATTTGAACTGACAACAAATTTTTAGACTCAAAGATGAATCAAATTTTTATGTTTGGGATAATCCATATGTTTAGAATATTTGTAATGATTAAATTATTATGATATATTTTCCTAAATGTGAGGTGCAATATAACCTATAATTTTTTCATATATTATATTTCCTAGGACACTTTGGACCTCAAAGAACTACTATGAAAGTCCTATAATCTCGCATATAATGTCCTGCATTGTTAAAATATGATTGTGAGTTTTATAAGAAATATGGGAAATTATAATTTAGTAGAAATATATCAATGAGATAAGAACTACCTTAAAAACCAATGATTTTTTTGTGAAATATTATTAGTGTGGGGAATAGATTTTATGGGACTCTTTTCTATGTCACTTGGATATTCTTTCATCTTGTTAGTTTTTTACTATGTTTCTAGATGGATAGAAGCTGAAGCAACCAAAACTGATGATTACACTATTATTTGTGACTTTTTTAGGACTAATATCATTTGTATATTTTTAATACCAAGAGTAATCATTAGTGACTAAGTAACCCTCTTTTGTAATAAAAGCATGGAATCATTAATGAGGAAGTATGGAGTGTATCCTTACTTACATCCACCAAATGAGCATCAGAAAATTCAAAAAGGATGGAATACTTGAATATGGGTATTATTTTCCCCACAAAATGGAAAGGAATAAGAAGGTGGCTGAGACATGTGGATCGTATGAGCCTTCAAAGGAATTATGATTGTGTGTCCATTATAAGGCCATGAGAAGACTCCACACACAACGCATAACCTATAGTGGATCCCATGGAATCCCTTTCAAAAATCCCTCCATATCTTATAAAAGTGCTTTGGACAACCAGTGTTCATGTGATGGAAGCCAGATAAGCTCCCCTAGGCCACACATTTTGTCAGCAGTGGGCACCTGACAATCCAACCTGAAAAACCTTTAAAAATAAAGAGGAAAGTATCCAATGGGGTGAGGCCTATAGAAGTCACTATAATCATGTAAATCATTACCAATAGAAAGGTTAATTTTCCTTGAAATCATTCAAGAAATTTCGTATGACTCCCAAACATTTGTAAAATAAAACAAAGGGGATAAAAAGGGAGGATGTGGGGGACTCTTGTAGCAACTAAACATCATGAAACACATCCCTATTGACTCAAAAGAAACCATGAGAATCTGGTGACATTTCTTACTCGTCTTTAAAAAGACCTTTGGATTTTCATCCACACCACACGGAGCACCCCAGGTATTCCCAGGAGGATTCATTCTCCCCCTTCGACTTCCTAAGGATAAACGAATGGATATTTCCACAATTATCATGTATCCTCATAAGACCTCCATTGGTCCTGCGATGCATCATAAAAAAATAGAGTAATTATATTTTACATTAATCATGTAATCACTCATGACCCCCCCCCCAACCTTTGTAAAATAAAACAAAGGGAATAAAATAAGAAGGAGGCGGAAGCCTCTCACAATTGTAAAATGTTTTTGACAAACTAATGAAGTCCATAGAACAGTCCCATGATACTCTTGGAAAAGACACCCTAATCCCACAGAGACCCCCAGACAAGCCACCCTTTCCTCACAAAATGTCCCAAGAAAGGCATCTAGAATCTCATAACGGCGTTTCAATAACCAATTTTATCTCATGAAGGCCCTTAGACATGTCAGTATGAAAATATAGAAGTCCTTCAGCATAACTGAATGATAAAACAAGTCCCTGTTAATTTAAAGTAATACAATAATGGAGGCTTTGGTAGGAGGGAATCACAGTCATTGAAAATTAGGTGATTTCCTAGAATCAATCCATATAAAAGGCTCGTGAAGACATGTGGTTCCAAACCCCTTCACTGACTCCATCTTGGATATGCACAAGATATGTTGTGAAAACCGGCGAACAACTAGGGTGGAGAGGCCTATAAATTCCCCACCCCAACATGAAAAATTCACCACTTCTAGAAAACTAGACTTCTACCTATTATTTCCAAGAGGAAGAAATCTATGAATTTCCCACAAGCATTAAAGAATATATATTATTGAAGCAGATCCCACAACCAATAAGTCTTTCATCAGGTAATATACTGGAGAATAGCCTAAGTGATCAAACACCATGCAAAAATCACTTCATGTGATCATTCATAGATCACGCAAAGGACTTATGTCAAGATATGCGAAGGACTTATGGCAAGATATGAAATGAAAATACCAAACATATGTTAGTTCACGCGAGACTCTAAATAAACTGATACTGAATAAATCTAAGCTATTCTCAATACAAGGGATAGAACAAAGACTAAAGATGAAATAATTAAACAAAAACATGTCCTCTAAACCTCATGTGATTCATATGATCCATTCAAGACATGTGACAGCATGGGGATGTGTCACTAGGATCTCATGATGCTCTTTCAATATGCCACCTAGATTATTTGAATTCTTACAAACATGTCAGATCAAGTCACATGGTTCTCCCTAGGAAATCCAATTTAGACTCGTGAATCCATTTAGGTCTGTCTCCCAAGCCATGTGATGTCCTTCAAATATATTTCTTGACTCGTATAATGACACCGGCTCATGTCATCTAAGTCTTAAGGAAGAATCTATGCATGAAAACTAAACCCATGTGAAACCCTCTGGAAAATTCATCTAAGACTTGTGATGCCCTCCATACATGTCATCCATGTCTCACAACTCCCTCCAGGGATGTTATTCGAAAATGTGACACCCTTTGAGACATGTCGTATTAACTCTCATAAAATCCATCATATGTGTCAAGACAATTCTTGTGAGTGACACCAAGTAAACTCAGCTAGATCATGTAACACCCTCTAGGAAATCCATCAAGGTCATACGATGGCTTCCAGGACAGACCACCTAGATCTTGTGATGTCCTCTGGACAAGTGCACTTTGATCATGCAACAAAATTAGGATATTACACCCAGGTTATGCAAAGTCCTTTTTAAATAACAACTAGATCATCTAGTTGCCTTCAAATATTACAGTTATATACTCTTCTACATATCTGGGAAAGTAGACAATCGACACATGTCAGGCAGGCAAGCAGGTCACATGGGAAACCTCATACTGTAATCCCAAACCAGCGACATAATATGATATGTCCCAATGAAAAAGGAAACCTCATAGTGTAATCCTTGACCAAAGTAACTATGATTACTATGATTATTTCTATATTCAAAATACTTAAGAAACCTCTTCAAGGTTTTATCCCCATTGGGTTGTTCTGATACATAATTCCTTCACTCTCTAGACGATGATATTGATCATTTGTCATCCCTTGTTTCTCACACTGAGCATAGATCATGTGAGATCAGTGAGTTGAAATATTCATATAATTTGCATAATATGTAACCACTATCCATGGAAACATATCTATGTAAATCCCCAATAATTGGCATGAAGTATTAGCCTCAACACAAGGGCATCTACCTTAGGAACCATTCCAAGGGAATGACTGAACTAAGAGAACTCTGATTCCTACTATAATCAGGATACATAGGATGAATTATTAAGGCCAGATCTCAAATAAATATCCATTTCAATTTAATACTTTATTGTTTCAACCATTAGGGACCTAATAATTCTCATGGGCTAATTACTCTACCTCATCCATCAGCAGACTGAGAAATAAATTGAACTACGATGACTCTGATTCCTTCCATAACCAGGATATGTAGGATGTCTCTCTTAGGCCCAATATCTATAATAAATCTCTTCAAGGAATTCCCAGCACATAATTTCTATACCATGAGTAATAAAAAATGATCATTTTTCATCCCTTTTTTCTCACACCAAGTATAGCTCATGTGGCCTAAAGGAACTGCAATAATCATATCATTTGTATCATAAATATCTACAATGAAAAGGGAAATCTTAGTGTGTAAGTCCCAAAAAATGAACTATGACAACTTTTATTCTCTCTATAATCTAGGTATGTAAGACGTCCCTCAGGACTCCAGCTTGAACACCAGGTGTCCTAACAGCACCCCTATAAGTCCATTCTGCATGACTTTAAACTGCATGGGTCTGATGAACTATGTTGTTTTTTATTCTTAAAATAATCAGGATATGTAGAAAGCCTCATAATGGATAAATACCCTCCTCATAATATTAACCTCCTCCTTAGTGTGATGAGCTCAAAATCCCATCCTATCAACCAATGGTAGTCCCCAAGATTCACTAGGCCTAAAAACACAAGTGACCTCTTACTTTCGAGAAGTAGGTCTGTACCGAATTATGGATGAGGGAACCATTGGGAATTTCTGGTAAGAGCAACAATGGTAATCTGATGTTCATGAATGTGAAAAATACTAATTTCCTTCAATAAAACCGTCATATGGATCTCATCCATGCCTTAAATCCCAAAGAAACAAAAAAATGGTGAATCTGACGTGAATCGAACACACAACCTTCTGATCAAATTATTATCCATCAGGCCATTTTTTCACCCTATATGCCAAAAAATTGGTGAATTCGACATGAAAGTTTTTAATAAAAAATGATTGGGTTATAATCCATCCATCCACTTTTTCTACACACCATATTCAAATTAGGATAGAAAATTTGATGTGAATCTCTTAAATGACATAATAATCATTTATTAGGATAATTTGTTTTTTTTCATACCCTATAAAAACAAAGGAGTAATACTGGAATTATCTTATAGATTATCCTCTATAACCAGGGTTCTTATAACTCCATCCTCATGTTGAAAAGCCCATGTGCGTAGAATGACCAAATTGGGAAAATAGGAAAATTTTGTTTACCATGTATATCTGATTGAGAAAATCATTCCAACCTGATAAAATGTCTTCATTATCTATAATACGCTTCGGTAAATCATTTTCGGTTGCAACCCCCATGGGATGCAAGTAAATTTAACCTGCTCAAAAACTCCAATGATGGGTGGAAAACACAATGTTTTGAGACAACCACCAACATGGTATAATCCCAACCAATGGAATATACCTATGAGGTTATCCAAACAAGGAATTCAGTGAGTCCACGTTGCCTGAGGAAGGTTTCTTCTAAGTCAGTATTCCTTGTTGCTACAACTAACCACTTTAGGATCTTATCCCCGAAGCGTGGAAACTACCACCTTCATTATCTGATGAAGGTGGATCAGAAATCCAAATATGGTTCCCTTTCAATTCAGGTGACACTAAGGAGGGAACCTATCAACCTCTATTGCTAACACCATCCTATTAGTACCAACCAGTCTCTTGCTGAGGGTACCACCCAACACTCTACCACCTCTGATTCCCATGTACAGGGAGTAAGGAAGGATCATCAGGGGAGTAAGGTACTGGATATCTAGGAGAGGGATCATATCCTCACTCCTGCTAATCATGCATGTTATCATATCCCCGCAGTAAACAGCAAGCAAGATCATATCCCTACTGACTTAGAACAAATCTGTGGGAATATTTCTGTATCAATAATGGAGGAGGTGCATATCCCTACCCCCATGCATGAATCCCATCAGCATATTCTAATGGCACAATAAGGAAAAAATTGGGTGCATATCTCATCTTCAATTAAAGACTCATGCAAGTGGATAATGGATATGGAAAATGTGCAGTCTTATATCCCTTCACACACTTTGTCAAAATTATAATACATTTTAGCAATAGATAAATAACTCCACCAATATATTTCAGCACTATTGCAAATAAAGGGACAGGCACATACTTCTATCCCTACATCCATGGTAACTCAATACTCTAATAATCACAAAAAAGTGGTTGTATCATAGAAAGTGAACACTCTTGCTCTCATCCATGAGGATTATTAGCATATTTCAATAAAGTATGAGGAATCGGACGGGGTTCATACTCATGTTCCAACCGGGGCTCACCAGGTGAGTATGGTACATGCCTCGGGATAGGGGAACATGCCTAAAAAAATTCTTGTGGAATATTCCAAAGGACTAATATCGGGCTCATATTCTCATTTTGGGAAGGGATAACCTTGTGAGAGGGTCACAATCCTTGGTAAAGGCTCATATTCTTATCGAATAAATCCAGTAGTATACTCCAAAGACCTAGGATAGGTCACATATCCTTGTTCTCTTCAGGGTTGACCAAGTGAGAATGGAACAATCCCCATCACATGCTCATATTTCTGTCAGTGAATCTGATTGGTATATTTCAGTAGATAATAGAATAAAGGTGTGTATTACTACTTCCACCAATGAATGATTACACCAACATCATTCCAAATAAACATAAGAGGAGTCTCATATTCCTTCTTTAATTCTGGAGGTTTGTCAGCATATTCTGGTACTGAATGCATGTTCGTAATAGGCTCACATTCTTATTCCAACTGGGGCTCACCAGGTGATAACATCACATGACTTGGGGAAGGATCATACTCCTTTTAAGAAAGACTATAGGAATAACCCAAAGGATCAAGATTGGGATCATACTATCATCTTGAATAAGGATTACCAAGTGATAATGGAACATGCCTCAGGGCAGGCTCATATTCCTGTCAATAATGAGATAGCTTATTGGCATATTCCAAAAGCTCCACAGAAGTAGGAACATATTCCGACAACACCATATGGTTATATAAAAGTAATGGAAACCATCATATAGTAGGCTCATATCCCTGTACAATACCAAAAGGTAGGTTGGCATATTCTGGTTGCAATGTAGAACATGGCCCATATTCCTAATCATCTCAATTCTCGTGTATTTGAGGTTGTTCGAGACATATTGTCAACACCACGAGGGTCTTTAGACTCTTCTATCAAAGTAGAAGGATAATATTTTCATTACCATGATATTACTCTTCATGGTAGTGTGGATATGGATCACTAGGACTCCACTCCTCACATCCACCATGGTCAACCTCCCAACAGAGATTTCTCCCATGGACAAGGAAATCCTCCCCTTTCCTAGACACCTCCTATAGAGAGGTTTTAAAAACTCCGACACCTTCATATGGAGAGGTTCAAGAAACATTGAGGTCAATTATATATGGTTCCCCATCAACATCCACCAGCTCTCCACTCCTATCAGTAGGTGACTATCATATCCATCTTCTATAGTCTGACCAGATGGAGGTGTGTAAGTCTGATGAAGAGAAGGTTGAAATTTACAAATGGAGAGATCATCCTAAAACAACCTCCCCATCATGTTCTATCCCCTTTATAATTCTGACTATGTGATCCTAGATGAGCTAGATAAGAATTGTATGCCTTATCTACACCAAAATTTGTAGGCTACTCCTCATAAATTGAAATTTCAACATCTCGCTTATCTAGGATATGAGTGTCACCTTCATACAGTCAATATACACTATTTTTTGCAAGACCTGAATGCTATCTCCATGGATCGGTATCCAAAACCAAAAAATCCTAGTGTAAATATGAAATATGCTAGCCTCCACTACATCGTGACACTTCATCAACTGATCTCTAAAGACACTTCATGTATATTTATTCGAGGATGGGGATAGTATGGAACATTACACTTTTACACACCCCTGGAACAACAAAACCCTTCATATTTGGTGTCCTATAATGTTATAGCCTCTGGAAAAATCAGAGGATCGTGTAATGCTTAGGATAGTTATTCCCTATAATGGAATTCCCCTACTTCAATGATGACCACACATCACAAATAGAGGGAGAGGATAGCAACAGGATATCAAACTGGGCCCCTCGAACTAATGTGAATTATTTTTGGACACGGAGACCAAAGTTTCGATCTTATGAAAAAAATTATCATAAATAATGATTCTTATCATGGGATTTTGTCACACCCAACTCCTGCATGAGCACAACTGCACTGTATCAAATGATCCATAATAGCAAAATCTCTAGCAGCTGTCCAGGAGCGGACCCAGACCCCTAGTCCAAGAGAATATCTACCACCTCCGCCACCCCTCAGATCATCAATTCATGAGAGGATTTAGGAAATATCCTAACCATATACAAGAAAAACCCATACCACTAGGCTAGGGGAATTTATACCATAATCACCATCTCTAAGTTCATCATCCCTTGATAGGGTCCTAGAAGAATCGGTGGTGATTCCAGATCATCCCCATCCCACTTGGATGGGGGCATTTATATCTTTGTGTCTTTAATAGGAATAATTAAGCCCCTACTAGAGTCAATGGTTCCTCAAAAAAAATACCAATTAGTACCAATTAAATCACTAAATGAATCCCACCCCATAGGTATGGGGACATTTCATCATCATTATCACCACAGAGAGAATCACTATTCTCTAGTTTGGGAGGAAAATAGTCAGTGTCCCGCCTATTACTCCCACCACGAGGAATACCTCTGCTGGTCGGGGCCCATAAGGAAACCGCAACCAGAAACTCCCTCAAAGTCACTATTTATAGGCCTATATGAGAGGAGATTATGGAA